>CM051826.1:136124906-137347406 GCA_028451465.1 Erethizon dorsatum | reverse complement strand
GCCGGACTCCCCGAATTTGCTCGCCACCAGCCACATGCATTCCGGAACACGGAGGAGTGGGGTTTTCCTGCGCAAAACACTTCTGCGGCAGGCCGCAGTGGTGCGGGGCTCTAATCTCCGCTACGCGGGAGGCTGAGGCAGGAAGGTCTCAAGTTTGAGGCCCGTCTGGACAACTTATCCAGACCCTGTCTCAAGAATTAAAAAATAAAATAAAAAGGTCGGGTGTAGTAGAGCACTTGCCTAGCATGAGCCAGGTCCTGGGTTCAAAATAAAACCAGTTCTGAGAAGTAAAACACTGAAAGAGAAGTAAACGGAAGGAAGAGGCAACAGTGATTGTGATCTACAAACGACACAGTCCAATCGTCGTGCGAGTTTTCGTGTGCACACATCAGTGTGGCTGGAAAGATCTTGGAATTCTCCAGTATCCCAAATGTGACCAGGGTTCCCTTTGTAAATACTGGGAGTGGCGGCAGAATCCCATCCTGTCGTGACTGCCACAGCCTGTACATAACCTACGAGGCATGGCCTGGTGTGGTGGCACACGCCTGTGATCCCAGCACTCAGGAGGCTGAGGCAGGAGGATCGCTGTGAATTCCAGGCCAGCCTGGGCTACACAGTGAGTTCAAAGCCAGCCTGAACTACCTAGTGAGACCCTGCCTCAAAAAAAAAAATAAATAAATAAAAATAAAGCTGGGCATGCTGGCACACACCTGTAATCCTAGCACTCAGGAGGGTGAGGCAGGAGGATCACCATGAGTTTGAGGCCAGCCTGGATTACACAGCAAGATCCTGCCTAAAAAAAAAAAAAAAAAAACGAAAAGAAAAAAGAAAACAAGCCAAAAACAACCTGCAAGGCATGCACATCAGCCAGCTGTGCTGTGTCTCCGCCAGCCCTCGTGTCCAGGCAGAGATAAGGTCACCTGCCTCGGCCTTCAGAGCAGGCCTTCGGTGAGCACTGTCGCACCATCTCAGAGCGGAGGACACGGAAACGGAAGAGGCCCGTAAATCACCTCCATCAGGTATGCAGTCCAGGGAACCGGGTTTGAACCCGGGCCGGCTGCTCCCCAGCTGATGGACGCAGGAGTCCAGCGAGCACCGACAGCACGTGATGCAGGGGGAACAGTCGCGCCGTCTGCGGAGCTGCTCCTGCCCTTGGCGGAGGGCGACTTAGACGACCAAAGGCACCAAATTGCCTGAGTTTCCCTAGTTTTGCGGTTTGTTGTTGGTGGTTTGTTTAGTGAAGGACACTTTGAAGCCTGCAAAGGTACTGCATTCGCTATCACTGTAAGAGAGCCGTGTCTGAAACTAAGATGTTGGGGAAGCTAATTACCCATATGGGTTTCTCTCCTTGGCAATTAAGCAAACTCTTTTTTTCTGGTTGTAACATTTTATTTCTTCTTAGAAAAGAATTTTATTTTATTTTATTGTGTGGGTACCAGGAGTCGAACTCAGGACCTCGCACTCGCCAGGCGGGCGCTTATGCCGCTGAGCTATCTCACTGGCCCTAGAAAAGAATTTTAAACTAAAGAATTTTAAATGTTAAATAACTTGCTATATATTGTCTCTCTCTGGCAGAGTTAAAGAGAGGTCAGGG
Organism: Erethizon dorsatum; assembly: GCA_028451465.1. NCBI lineage: Eukaryota > Metazoa > Chordata > Mammalia > Rodentia > Erethizontidae > Erethizon > Erethizon dorsatum. Next base: position 137,345,812 of record CM051826.1, on the reverse strand, counting down.
GCTATGCGGTAGAGCTCTGGGTTCAACCTCTGGCACCACAAAGACAGGAACAGCTGCAAAAATAACTTCAACATTGCTCTAGTTTTGCTTTAGCCTTCCTCTCTGATTACTATTTCTGAGTAAAAAAGGCCATTTTATGATCCATGTGTTTAAGAGGTAGTAATTTTGGGAAGTATTGGGTAGTGAAAGAGAAGATCCCTTCTCAGATAATATCAAGATAGCTAGGCACAGTTTTAAAACCCCATGTGTGTCTTTTGCTTATTTGATATATACTGTGTACCTAATAATGTGATACACGTAGGGATCAAAGTAATTTTCAGACCTGGTGGCTTTAGCCAGCATAAGATTTATATTAAAAAATATATCTTTTTTCCAGAAAAAAATAGAAACTGTGTAGAAAGAAATTTTCAAAATTGCTACCAGAAGATTAAAGAGCTGCCGTCCTCGTCGTTGCTGCTTCTGCAGTAGTTTTGTTTGTTTACTTTGGTCTTCTCTTTCGGCCCCAGGAATAGCTCCCTGGAGGAGCGACCTTTTTGGAAGTGACTTTCGTTTCCAGCTCAGCGAGGATCCCTCCTTTTCGTCTCCCCTCCCCTCCCTTTCCCCCTCCTGGGTCCTGCGGCTGGGAGGAGGGGACACAGGACACAGGACGGAGAGGACGGAGCAGGCCGGCTGCGGGCGCTCCCAGCTCCCACTTGTGGACCGGCCACACGTCCTCCCCAGACGCCCCCGGGCTGGGTGCTGGCCCTGGGGGACGACGTGGCACAGGTCGCAGCTCCCGCTGGGTGCAGCATGGGCACAGACGCTCGGCAGGAAGATGGACAGGAAAAGCCCCCAGCTCCTGTCTCTCTTCCCCGGCGCGCTCTTCCTCCTGTCTGTGCTTTAGCTGGAAGCCGAGTCCCAGCCGCCAAGTCTGTGCCTTTGCCTGCGCAGCTCCCTGTCCCCTCCCTGGCCGCTTAGCCCCGCAGACCCAGCCATGGGGTGCGGGCTCAGGAAGCTCTCGGACCCCGAGGACAGCAGCCCTGGGAAAATCTTCTCCACCCTCAAGAGACCACAAGTGGAGACAAAGACGGATGTGGCTTACGAGTACGTGCTGCTGGATTTTACTCTGCAAGGTAACGCGCACGCCTCTTTGATTTGCTAAATGTCTCCCAAGTACGACTGCTTGTTTTTGGAAGCGTTGACTGTGAATTCGCAAACTGCCCTTCGTATCCAGATTGTAAAATCCATCTGGCAAGCACGCTTTGTTCCTTCATCAGAGTGGGCAAGGTTTCTGTCTTGTACCATGACTTGTGGGCATTTTACAAAATTAGGAAAAGTACTTGGGAATGCTTCTTTCATTCTGAAACCAAATAGCTGTGGAAGGATTTGTGAAGATGCTGGGTTTGCAGGCCAAGGGCTGCGGCCTCAGTGACAGCTCGTGACTTGAAAAAGGTTCAGAAGGCACAGGGCGGTGGCGGACGAGGCTGAGCCCTTGTGCCAGATGTGGGAGACGTTAGGCGGTTCTGAGGTTGCCAGCTGTGTGGGATTTTGTGATTGTGCTGCTCCTTTGATGTTTTTGATCAATCTAAACTTCGGCCTGAAACTACAGCTTAGAAAGAAGGGGAAAGGCAGCCTGCTGTAAGAGCTGCCTCTGCCCGGCGCCTGTCCCGAACAGAGGAGCTCTGTCCCGGAAAGTTGGGACCGCACATAAACAAGTCCAGATGGCTCTGTGCGTGGCGGGCGGCGGCTCCACGCATACCTTGACTCGCTTCCTCTGGGAACTCTGAGTCTGGACGCTGCATGGACAAAACCTCTTTCAAAAAGAACTACATCGCGATTTGCCGTGTGCTAAAAATGAAATTTAGATAGCTTGCCTGCTGTGAAGATTTCCAGACACTAAGATTTTAAATCTATTGTATAGTTTTAACTCTCATAAATGCCACACTGGGTTGGGACATACTAATCAAACCATCATGCTGGAGAATGTCTGAATTCTTTTCCATCTTGAACACAAATTCTTTCTTATTTCTTCTTCTTCTCCTCCTCCTCCTCCTTCTTCTCTCTCTCTTCTTCCCTCTCTTCTTGTTGCCTTGCTGTGGAAACAGTACATCTTTGTGCAAGAAGCCAGCGCCACCCATTTTTCTTTGTCAAAAATTGAGCTGGCCGGCACACAGCTCCCTCCCTGGGACACACATGCAGTCCGCACATATACTTTTCACGCGTCCACATGCTCCCTTTGATCTAAGGCCGCCAAAGGAAAAACAACGTTAAGATTCTTAATTTTCTTTTTAATCAAGAAAGTTTAAAATGGGTTAAGATAGTGGTGATAGTAAGAGAAGCGACCAAACAGTCATGAATTTTTTCTGTACTTTTTCCAAAAAATATCACCACTTGAGAAAACACTAACCTTGGAAACTTGTCCATCCCTGGAATCTAGGCCGAGCCACACTGGCTGCGCCGCCACCCTGAGGTCGCCGGCTTTGGGGAACTGCAGTTTTTCTGACTCTTTTCTTTCTAGCAGCGTTAACAGCTCAAACAATTGAGTGTGCAGGACGCGGCCTCGGGCCGAGACAATCGGCAGCTCTTTCAGGGCCTTCAGCCGGGACCCCAGGTACTGGATGAGGCCGCAGGTTCCACGTGTGTGGAGATGTGCGGGGGGCGTGCGACAGTGCAGGCTCGGCCCTCGGAGCCGCACCTGGTTCCCATTTGGCGCGGCTGCCTCGGTCTCCCCGCAGCTTCGGGCTTTGCTCGCCCGCCTGCTTTGGTCCCTGCCTGCGCTGCAGAAGCCAAGACGTGGCACAGCCTGCACCGCACACTGCCCCGCTCACAGCTCCGGCCACTTCCCTCGCCCCATGCCCACCTGCACTCCGGTGTCCCTGGGGCGACTTGGGGGGCTCGTGCTACACGGGGGTGGCTGGGAGGAGCGGAGCCTGGTGGCAGCTCCTGCACTTCAGAGGCTGCGAAGGCCTGGTGACAGCTGTGTGCCCCTCAGCCCGTCTCACTGCTCTTCTCAGTTTCCAGACAGAGGCCGGGCACAGACAACAGAGCCCGCGGGGGCGGGAGGTGACCCTGTCACGTCCGGTCCCTGTGTCAGGGTGGTCCTCTTTCTCTTGAGCACGTTGTTTTCTATTCAATTCCGTCTTTCTCTCCCCCAAGTACAACATCACAAGTGCATTTCAAATTGTGTCACAGTGTCCCCGCGTGTGGATGAGTCGCCTGCCACCCCTGCCTTCACCTGGGAAAGGCTGGCTGCCGTCCTTGTCCCCTGGGAGGGCCCCTCCGTCTGCAGCACTGGGGACACGGGGTGCCTCCGTCCTCCTTCACAGCCGAGCTTCAGAGACTGAGCGGGCCGGATCAGGCCCGCGTTTCTCCCCGCGTGCGATCGTCGTCAGTGGCTGCCGTGTTCTCTTCAAGGTCCCTGCGCTTTGTCCTCATCTGGCCACAGTTACTCATTTATATCCTGTAGCCGTAGCTTGACGAAAGTCGTGGGACAAGTCACCGCGTACACCGCTGTGGCGAGTGTTTCGCGGGTGCTGGCAGAAACTGAAAATATCACTCCTTTCAAGCACCCTAAAGTCCCATCCAGGAGGCTGGGTTTTTCTAGAGCTTTACGACATCTACCAACCGCGCTAGGGGGTTTCAGGATGATTTTGGTGACGTTTTCTGGATTTTTGTTCAGAGCCCTCTCACCACATTGCAGCAGTTCATTAACAGCTTTGACTTCGGCTAATCAGTGAGAACTGGAAGTCTTCCCAGGATTCTTAGTATGTGTCTGTCCACGTGTGTTTGTAAGTGTGTGCAGCGTGAGTGTACGCGTGTTGTAATAGAATCCCTCAGTGAAAACTTACATTAACTTAGTAAACAATCAAAATCATTAGTTTACCTTCTTAAACAACCCTAGAAAACAGTCTGCATGTTGAGCACCTTAATGGTTTGCAGAGCATTTATAACATTATGTGTGGAAGGAGTTTCTCCAACACTAAAGCCCACCGGAAGGGTGGATGGTAGCTTTCGGATTTGAATTTCCGGTACAATGGCATAAAGATATGCTGAGGAAAACTCCGCCAGTTTCAAGCTTGCTTCGCTGTTCTTAGAAGAAAGCGTTTGTCTTTCATCACCAGCGTTAGTAGCAGTGTGTACCTGTGTACACCGATTAGCCCTGGAAGTGCAAAGAGGAATAAGACCGCTTCTGTCCCTGCTCCTGTTGGTCAAACTGAGCAAGACCCTGAGTCCTTGGGCGGGAACTGCCACCCGCTCTGGGTGCCGCACAGCCATGGTCACCGCGTTCTGCTGAGGGAGTGAGTGAAGGGTGGCTGGGAGGGAATGATGACGGCGTAAGGCGCACCCTGGAGGAGATGATATGCAGCGGGAAGTGGCGGAGCAAGGAGAAATCAATTCTGAGCAGGGTCAGTTGGAGTTCAATGACCTTGAAGAAAAAGCAGAGCTTGGATACAGAGAAAAAGATGGAGAGGCGAAGGCGGGGTGAGGCCTGTGACCAGGCAGTGAGTGAATGGGCTGCATAGGGGACAGTGAGGCCGGGAGTTTGTGGAGCGGGATGGCTCGGGCTTGGCTGAGGTCCAGCCTCAGTCTCAAGGGTGAACGATGAAAGGCTTTCTGAACAAGTAGTTGGCGGGGCAGAGTTGTTTTAAGAAGGCTGAGTGGGGTGCAGTGGGGGGGGCACAGAGGTAGGGACGGTGCGGGGGAGACGGCAGGTATCCCTGAGGCGGAGCCGGCGGCGGTGGCCAGGCAGGAAGGGCAGAGTGAGGGCCCCAGAGGACCTTCCGGTCTGCATGAGGGACTGCGGGCATAGTGATGCCCTGAGCCCTGAAGGTGCCCAGCGGGAGTCGAGTGGCCGGAGCAGTTCCGCTGCAGGCAGGCAGCATGGCGGCTTAAGACGTCCTGGTAGGAATGGCTGAGGATGCAGAAGTGCGTCCTCTTTGTCTTTAAGAGAAAGAACCTGGGCAGAGCACAGTGCTAAGGGTGCTTGGTGTCGTGGCAAGGGTTTGGGCACAGCCATAAAGGAGACAACCTAACAAACTGCCTGGCGTGGTGGCACACACCTGTAATCCCAGCCCTTGGGAGGCTGAGGCAGGAGGATCACTGTGAATTTGAGGCCAGCCTCAACAAGGCTGGCCTGGACGACAAAGTGAGACCTTGTCTCATTAAAAAAAAAAAAAAAAAGGAGAGAGAAGAAACAACCCAACAAAAACGTCAGACAGTGAGGACGGTACTGTAGTGAACATAGGAAGAGGAAGGTTTTGAAACACAAGAAGTTGTCAATAATTTTAGAGAACATTCAAGAAGAATAAAGACGGGCCGGTGAGATGGCTCAGCGGCATAAGCGCCTGCCTGGCAAGCGCGAGGGCCTGAGTTCGACTCCCGGATCCCACATACGAAAAAAGGGCCGGTGGCTCAGCAGCATGGGCGCCTGCTGGCGCGCGAGGTCCTGAGGTCGACCCCCGGTACCCACAAAAAAAAAAAAGAAGAAGAATAAAGACGAAGCAGTACAGAGAATGTACTTAAACGTCAACAAGAGATGAATAAAGGATCAGAAGTGAGGGTAGAAGGAAAGAAAGAAGGAAGCGAGGGTCCAGCTAAATTGTGTAATTGTGCTAATTGTGTAAGTCTGACAGCCTTGGCGTTTCCCAGGCAGCCAAAGGACGGTCCAGCGCAAAGTGCCACGCGCCAAGAAATCAGCAGAAAGAACCAAATCTACTTCTGTGCCCAGCGAACCCTGCTACAGCGCTGTGTCCACTGCTCGCCCAGGTGGGCAGGGAGTCCCCCGTGTTGGAAATGGCGAGATATTTTGCTGAGAAAAATCACAAATCCAGACTGCAGTGGGAAGGAAACTTAGCCATTCTGAGCTAAGAGAAGAAGGAACTTCTAACAACAGCGCGCAGCTGAGCCGCTTTTTAAAAACCACTGCCCATGGGCTCCCACCCACTCTCCCCGCCCCAGCGAGGTGTCCCCCCGCCCTGTCTCTCCGGTGGACATTTATTGTTTTCTGAAGGAACGCTTGCTGCACACCAGCGCGAAGAGCTAGGATGCAAGACCAATAAAACAACCCGTGCCACCGGGACGGTGCCCCCGGAGCGTCCCGGGGAGGGACGGTGGCCGGAAACGTGTGGCCACGGCCTGTGTGGCGGGGTCCCCGGCGGAGACAGAGAGGGCGAGTGGCGTTCAGACAAAGGCTGTGTCCAGAGCGGGAGAAGGACACCCTGCCGAAGCAGGGGCAAGACACACGGACAGGAGAGACGGGACGCCCCGGTGACCGGGAGACGTGTGACGCTGTGTTCAGCTCACAAGGAAACAAGGAAGCGCCGCGCGGAACACAGCGAGAAGCCGCTGCAAGTGGCGCAGCTCGCTTAACCTGCGGAAGGCCTGCCCGCGGGTGCCGCGCTGCGGTTGCAGCCATTCAGGGGAAAAGCCACGCGGCGCTATTAACTGCGCGGCAGATCCGCTCAAAAGAAATGTGTGCACCGCCCAGAGCTCCAAGAGCGAGAAACAGAAAAACACACTGTGGCGAACTCACGTAAGAGCAGAAGTCAGCGCGCTCCGGGAGGGCTGGGCTGCCGTGTGCGCGGCTCCAGCTCGACTGGGCCGCCCAATGGCGGCGGCACCCGCAGCACACAACCAGCAGGCGTAGTGGGTTGCACAAATGGACCACACAGCTACACACCCACAAGGCGCACCTCACACGCACGATGCTGCGTGAGGACACACGCAGAAGTGCACACGACCACCCCGCCGTGGAAGGCTCAGAACTCGGCACACGCAGCAGCGCTGTGGCTCGGAGGAGGCGGCGCTGGGGACTGAGGCCGGCTCGGACTGGACTCCGCTCGGGGCGCTCTGGGCAGTGAGCCAAGCCGAGCGGGAAGCGGCCACTGCAAACGTCGGGGTGCAGGGGGCGGCGTCTGGAGCGCTGGCCGCCTAGGTTTTGTGTGTGTGTGCACGTGTGGGTTTGTTTGTTTGTTTGGTCGTTGTTTTTTGTTTGTTTGTTTGTTTGTTTGTTTTTAGCACCAGGAATCGAACTCACAACCTCGTGCTTGCCAGGCAGGTGCTGTGCTGCTGAGCTATACCCCAGCCCTGGCCACTTAGTTTTAGAAGATGTGATTGTCCCCCAAGTGTTGGTAGTTTTAAGTCTGTTTGTGCGTTTTCTTCCCTTTTTGTGTTACATTGCCCCCTCCCCAAAAGAAAAGGTTCAAAGCAAAAGGAGGAGAGTGAGGTCCGGCGGACAAGGCTGAGGACAAACGCGTCAAGGCCCGGGGTGGGGGGACTCAGCTAAGCCTGGAAACTGTGGACAGCGTGGAGCCGCGAAGGAGGAGGCAGGAGACGGGGGCTCCGGACTGGACCCAGCACAGGCGACCGTCCTGTGCCGCCTAGACTGGGAACCGCGTGGGTGAGTAGAGCTGCCTGTTAGAACCGCAGCGATATTTCTTCAAGAAAAGATATTTATGAGTATTACAAAGGCAGCAGCTTTCCCTGAAAACAAAAACACTCAGAGATCCTACTTATTTGGTAGTTTGTATTTCTGGGTCATTTAAAACACTTGATAAGCAGAATAAATCAGATCCTCCTCCTTTCAGTACCCATGTGTTAAATTGCTCAGCAGTTTGTCATAGTGTAAAAGCCTTTGCCTGCCTCGTGTCTGAATTTGCACAAATCCTGGGATAATGTGATCTGAACCGACGAGGTTTCACTTTCCCGTAAGCACTGTTGTGTCCTGGCTCTCGAGTCCCTCTGTCTGGGCCCAAGCTCAGCCTCACATTTACTAGCAATGTGGGCAAATTTCCTAATCCCTCTCTCCCCAAGTGCCACACTGGAGGAAAATGGTAATTCCTGCCGTATCCGGTCTCTGCGACGATTAAGAATTAGTCGTAAAGCCCTCGGAGCGCGCACTGAACACGCAGTGTATCTTACTTTCTACTCCTGCAATTGCTAGATAAATAGGGAGGCTGACCATCTGCTCCCTTCTGAACATGTGGCAAAATTCCTTGCTAGTGTTGGCATGTTATACTTTCGTTTTGGGGAACAGTGGTTCATAAATATTTCAAAAATACACACCCATCTTCAGGGGTGAGTTAGGGGTAAGAAATAAGCACGTCTTGGCCTGTTTCTCAGAGTTGCATCAGTAGAGTAAAACTTCTTCCCACTGAATGAACAAGCTCCCCGCTGACTCTATGGAACGGTTAGGAGAGAGACTGGGGCGGAAGCAGGCTGGGAGACCTTCCTGACTCAGCCCTCTGCCAAGGCACAGAAAGTCCCACCTCTTCTGTAACTCCAACATGTCACAGACACAGGGGAAGTGGACACTCACCCTGATAGCGCGGGCCCAGGAAGAGGGTGACTGTGATGCAATACAACCAAAACCGTGAGGCAGATGCTGGCCCCAGCTCACAGGACAGAGAACACAGGCGTGGAGGGCGGTGGTGGAATGTTGAGCTCAGCTGTGCGGGGTTCTGTGGTGGGAGAGGTTTGATGCCCACACAGACCCTGACCCCACCCCTCCGGTCTGCCAGAGGCCCTGGGGTTAAGACAGCAGCCAGGCCCGGCTGGCCGTGTCTCCACGCTCTCGGGGCTCGGACCCCACTGCAGACCTGGCCATGCACCGTGCAGGTGACAGGCTCTGTGCACAGCCCAAAGTCCCTGGGGACAAGGGGTCGGGAGGTGAGACCCGAGAGGACCCATCCATCGCCAGCCACTGCGTGTGGCTCTGCTGCCCCTGCCACCATAGAGGCAGAGGCCCTGTGCTGAAAAGCAGAGACTGTCCCCACCCTGCCTCCCCCGTCAGGCCACACCAAGAACCGGCTTCATTAAAAATCTACGGCCAGTAGGAAAATTGGACCTGCTGCTGCTGCTGCTGTTGTTGCCTTCTGTGTGTGCCAGGGCCCTGGGCCTCCGTCGGTGCCCACTGTGCACCCGACAGCCCCGCTTCTCCAGAGTCTGACCCCAGTGCCTTACATTCTCCTGCACCAAGGGTGATTGCATGGGTGTCGCCAGCTTTGCAATTCTGTTAGTTCATTGATTAGAATCGATCTCCATCTCCTCCCACTTTCCATTCATGCTCCTTCCCTTCGCACCCAGTCAAATCTCACTCTCCTCCCTTCTTTTCTTGTGTATAAATATTATCATAAAAACCTAGCTCTTCCTTCCTTTCTCCTGCAGTGTATGTGTGAGGGGTACGCGTGTGTGTGATGTTGTGTATGCGTATTAGTGATTGCTTTTCCTCTATAGCAGTGGTGGCAAACCTATGGCACGCAGAGCCCTCTCTGTCGGCACGCAAGCCAAGTGTATGAGTTGTTTTTTCTAAACTGAAACAACTCAGTATTCAGGTTTAATTGCAGGGTTGGTGCTTTGCGATAAATAAGTGGGTTTGGGGTTGCAGTTTGGGCTCTCATCTCTAAAAACCTTGCCCTCACTGCACTAGAGTCTAGGTCCCAACTTGTCACCAACTTGTTAGTCTTCTAACTCTGTCTTCCTGCTGGTTTTTTCATCAGGTTTTATCTCCCTCTCACTTCTCACTTTCCATTTTTATCCCCTTCCTTACTCTTCTTTCTTTTCCCTCCCTCACCTAATCTCTCAAATTTTCCCTTCCTTCTCCCTTCTTTCCTGGTAAATAAATGTTATTGTTAAAATCTATTTTTTCTTTCTTTTTCTTTTCTCTTTTTAAAAATTTTTTCTTTTCTTTTTTCCTGTTTTCATTTTTTCTCTTTTAACTAACCTATCCTATATTATTACTGTTCCTTTATCTTCAGGTTAGTGAAAGAGCAGAGAACTTTTAATATACATTTCACATTACAGTAAGTCCCAGACTTATGAATGAGTTCCATCCTAGGAGAACGTTCGTGAGTCAGATTCATCCGCGAGTCCAACAAAGTGAGTCTTACACGCCTTTGACACAAATACAGAACGTAAGGCATAAAAACCACCAAGCCTCCACTTCGCCACCGCCTTGCTCTCGCATCCGGATGCCCTGGGCCAGGCCGAGCGCTGCACACAGTTCGTTTGCGTCTGTGCAATGCGAGCTCCATTGGTAGCAGTGAAAGTTTGAGCTCGGATGTTGTGAGTTGGGTCTGCTGTACGAGTTGATAAATGGTGGCTCTTTGGACGCTGGTATTGCTCACAGCTGTTCTCTCCTTGCAGCGCAGTGCTAGGGATGGAACCTAGTACTTTGGGCAGTTCCAGTGGGCGCTTCACGCTGAGTCACACCCACACCCTTCACAGAGGAAGGCCACTTACCCAGGAGATCTCCAGAGTAGAGGACAGCCTTCCGTACCACAGTTACAGACTGCGACACAAAGTCGTGAGAATCATGAGGAAACAAGGCAACAAGATGCCTCCAGAAATTCACAACTCAACTCCCCAAAAGCCGATACCAGAAACACTCTAGTGGATGAAACCCCAAAGAATTAAAAAAAAAAAAAAAAACCCTAATGATTAAAACGATCAATGAGACTATCGTGACTCCTCGTGGTGGCCCACTCTGTGTCTTCTAGACCAGGGTGCACTTTTACTTTTGCTCTTTTTTCTCCTTTCCTCTTCTGTTCAGCCCAAGTTTGCTCTGCAGAGCCAGTTTCTCCCTTACCTCTTCACCCCTCTCTATTAGAGGTCACTTTAATAAAGAGATGGAGGCTCTGAAAAAGAACCAAGAAGAAATTCTGAAAATGAAAACTTCAATAAATTAAATTAAAAACTCAATTGAGCCAGGTTTGATGGTGCATGCCTGGAATCCCAGCATTTTGGGAGGCTGAGGCAGGAGGACCACAAGTTCAAGTTCCCCTTGGGCAATTTAGTGAGTCCCTGTCTCAAAATAAAAAAATAAGAGGGGATGGGACAGAGAGCCTGTGGGTTTGATCCCCAGTATTACAAAAAGAAAGGGGGAAAATCCCTTAATTGAAAGTCTTGGCAGTAGGCAAGATGAATCAGAAGAAGGGGTATCAGGACTTGAAGACAAGGTAGATGTACTAGAACATTCCATCAGTAATAATGAGACAGAACAAAACCAATGTAAAGTTATCCAAGAGCTCCCAAATAACTTTAAAAGAACAAGCTTGAGAATCGTGTGCCTCAAGGAAGGTGGTGAAGTACAAGATAATGACATAAAAAACCTATTCACTGAAATTATTACAAAAAAAATTCCCAAATCTGGGGAATGAGATGGAAAATCATGTGAAGGAGGCACTTAGAACCTCAAATAGACACAATCAGAAAAGAGCCCTCCCACAATACATCACAGTCAAAATGCCAGAAACTCAGAACAAAGAAAGAATATTAAAAGCTGTTAGAAGTGCCAAGTCACTTACAAAGGTGAACCATCCAAAAAGCAGCAGATTTCTCAGCAGAGACCCAAAAGGCCAGGAGGACACGGGTGAAGTTTTTCAAGCCCTGAAAGAAAATCATTGCCAATCTAGACTACCATACCCTGAAGACTGGCCTTCAAAACCAAAGGAGAATAAAACGCTCCCACCATAAGGGCAAACTGAAGGAATTCATGACCGTGAACACAGCATTGCAGAAAACACTTAAGGAGAATCCCAAACAGAGGCGCTGAAGACAGCAACTATGTGGTCAAGGGAAGAATAAATCTCACTGGGAGAGCAGTTCAACAAACTTGGAACAAAATGAATCAAATGTCGGAAAAACAAAGTGACGAGAATTAGTACATACCTTTCAATAGCAACATTTAATGTAAATAGTCTGAACTCTCCAGTGGAGACACAGACTGGCAAACTGAGTCAAAAACCAAGGCCATCAATACGTTCCGTGCCGGCAGGAGGCACCGCTCATCTGCAAAGACGCACACAGCCTGAAAGGGAAACGGAAGAAAATCATGCTCCAGGCAGCTGGAGCCTAGAAGCAGGCAGGAGTAGCAAAAGTTGGCTTCGGCTACAGCTAATCATAAGAAACAAAGGAAGTTGTAACATATAGAAAGGAACAATTCACCAAGATGAGATAACAATTGTAAATATATATGCACCAAACATTGGCACACCTAATTGCATAAAACAAATAATGCTTGACATAAAAGGACAGACAGGCCCCAATACAATCAATACCCCATTCTCACAAACAGGTCAGCCAGACAAAAGATCAACAAAGAAACATCAGTATTAAACTACAAGTAGATCAAATAGATTTAACAGATATCGATAGGCTGTTTTATCCAACAACAGCAGAATACACAATCATCTTTATCAGCAGCTCAGGGAACTTTCTCCAAAACACAGTGGTACCTCGGTTCACAGACTCAATTTGTTCTACGATTTTGGAAAAGATGGCCAAGTTTGTGTTTGTGAGAAAGATGGCCATGTTTGTGTTTGTGTGAGAAAGATGGCCATGGCTGTGTTTGTCACCCAATGCAAAGTTTGCAAACAAAAGCAAAAATTTGCCAAACGCTTCTGTTTGCAAACAATTTGGTTTGCAAACAGAAGCATTTGTGAACCAAGGTACCACTGTAGACCATATTTCAGACCATAAAGCAAGCCTCAATAAATACAAAAGAATTGAAATAATTTCATGTATCCTATTAGATCATAATGGAATGAAACTAGAAATCAATAGCAAACGAAATCACAGAAACTACACAAACTCATGGGGATTGATAATTCATTCTTGAACCATCAATGAGTTACTTAAAAAAGAGGGAGAAATTTTTAAATTCCTAGAATCAGATGATAATGGAAACACAGCATATCAGAATCTATGGGACACCACAAAAGCAATTCTAAGAAGGAAGTTTAGTTATGAGTGCCTACATCAAAGCAATCCCAAATAAATAACTTGATCTCAATCCTAGAAAAACAAGAACAATCAATCCCAAAATTGGTAGAAAGAAATATGTAATAAAAATCAGAGTGGAAATTAATAAAATTGAAACTAAAAATATACAAAGGATCAACGAATCGAGTTTTTCTTTGAAAAGCTAAACAAAATTAATAAATCCTCAGCCAAACTTACTGCATGAAACAGACAAGGCCCAAATTAACAAAATTAGAGCTGAAAAGGTGAAATCACAGCAGACATCACTGAAATCCAGAGGATTATTAGAAATTATTTTGAAAACTTATATTCCAGTAAATTGGAGAATCTCAAAGAAATGGATAGATTTCTAGATATATGCAACCTACCAAAATTGAACTAAGGTATATAAAATCTAAACAGATCAATAATAAGCAATGAGATTGACATAGTAATAAAAACTCTACCGACTAAGAAAAGTCCAAGCCCTGCTGAGCTTTCCCCCAATTCTCCCGGATCTTTAGAGAAGAGCTGACATCACTGCTCCTCGGGCTCCTCCATGTAATAGAGAGAGAAGGAATCTCCCAGAACCATTCTGTGAGGCCAGTGTTACCCTGATACCAAAGCTAGATTTAAGGGTCCAAGAAAAAAGGAAAACTACAGGCCAATATCCTTGATGAACAGGCATGCAAAAAAATCCTCAATACGTTCTTGCAAACAGAATTCAGCAACTCATTAGAAACATCGTACAGCTTAGTCTTATCCCAAGGGTGCAAGGATGGTTCAACATAACCTAAATCAGTAATTCACTGAATAAATAGAATCAAGGACAAAAAAAATCACACGATCATCTCAATAGACACAGAGAAAGTCTTTGACAAAATCCAACAATCCTTCATGATAAAAAAAAAAAAAATGATGAAAATAGGTATAGGGGCCAGGTGTGGTGGCAAACGCCTATACTCTCAGCAACTGAAAGGCTGAGGCAGGAGGGTCATCATGAGTTTGAGACCAGTCTGGACTACATAGCAAGACCTTGTCTCAAAAACAAACAAAAAAAGGAAAGGAAAAGAAAAGAAAGAAAAAGAAAATAGGTATAGAAGGCTCTAACCTCAAACTGATAAAAGACACATATGACAAACCCAGAGTCTACAAAATACTGAATGAGGAAAACTGAAAGCATTTCCTCTAATCAGGAATGAGACAAAGATGTCTACTGTTACCTCTCCTGTTGAATATAGTACTCAGAACTTCAGCCAGAGCAATTAGGCAAAAGAAAGAAACAAAAAGGAAACGAATAGGAAAAGAAGAAGTCAAATTATCATATTTGTAGATAAAATAATCCTATACGTAGAAGACAAAAAAAATCCACCAGAAGACTTTTAGATCTGGTAATTTTAGAAAAGTGGCAGGATACAAAATCAACACACAACAATCAATAGCACCACATACAGCGGTAATGAACCCACTGAGAAATCAGGAAAATAGTTTCATTCACAATAGCGCCGAAAAATTTAAGTATCTAGGAGTTAACTTAACCAAGGAGGTGAAAGTCATCTGTAATGAAAAATACAGAACTCTGAAGAAAGAAGTTGAAGGGGACATTAGAAAATGGAAAGACTCCCTTGTCTTGGACCAGAAGTACTAATACTGTGAAAACGGCAATATTACCAAAAGTGATGTAATCCCTATTACCATACTCCCTATTAAAATACAAACGATATTGTCCACAGAACTAGAAAAAAACCCTAACCTTCATATGGAATCAGAAGAGCCCCAGGATAACTAAAGCAATCTTGAGCAAAGCCAGAGGCATCACAACGCTGGGTTCCAAGTTATACCACAAAGCTATATAACAAAAGCAACATGGGATCGGCACAAAAACAGACGTGTAGACCAATGCAATAGAACAGAAAATGAAAGAACAACCCCACATGCCCATGGCCATCTGATTTTGACAAAGGGGCCAAAAACATACGATGGAGAGAAGGTGGCCTCTTTAGCACATGGTGCTGGGAAACTGGGTATCCACCTGCAGATCGAAGTGGGGTCCCTACTCTTCCCTATACTAAAATCCAATCGGATATAAAAACAGAATCTTCGAAACTGCTGGGGAGAGACACCAGGGGAAACACTTGAAGCTGGAGGTACAGGCAAAGATTTTCCAAATATGTCTCCAAAAGCGCAGGAAAGAGTAGCAAGAATCAATGAATGAGATTACGTCAGATTACAAAGCTTCTTACAACAGAGGAAACAATCGACAAAGTGAAGGGAAACCTACAAAAGGGGAGATAATTTTTACCAACTACTCTTCAGATAGATGACTAATATCTAGGACATATAAAGAACTCAAAAAATTAACCCCCCAAAAACCAAAAAAAAAATGAGTAAATGAACTGAATAGACACGTGTCAAAAGAAGTACAAATGCATTCTCTAATGCTTGAGTTTGTTGATACAGGAGAATGTTTAAAAATAAATAAATAAATAAATAAATAAATAAATAAAAATGAAATTCAAAAAAAAAAGAAGTACAAATGGACAACAATAAATATATGAAGAAATATTCAGCATCTTTAGCCATTAGGAAAATGAAAATCGAAACTACCTTGAGATTCCATCTTACCCCCTCATCCAGAGCACAAAAGACCAAGGGATGCTGGGATACAGGGGAAAGGAACCCTCCTGCATTGTTGGTGGGAATGTCAGCTAGTACAACGCTGCTGAAATCAGCGCGGTGTTCCCTCAAAAAACTGAAGCTAAAAACACTGTTTGATACTGCTATACCTCTCTCAGGTATATTCTTGCAAGATTTAAAGGCAGCATACTACAATGATACACACATGCCCATGTTTTCAGCGGCACCCTTCAAAACAGCTAAGCTCTGCAAATGGCCTCAGTGCCTGGCAACATAGTATGCCATATCAACAGAGACAAAGACAAAAATCACGTGATCATCTCAATAGATGGAGAAAAAGCTTTTGATAAAGTCCAACACTCATTCATGATAAAAACCCTAGAGAAAATTGGAATAGATGCTCTTTACCTCAGTCTGATAAAAGCCATATATGACAAATGAACAGCCAACATCATACAAAATGGACAAAAACTGAAAGCTTTCAGTCTAATATGAGGAACAAGACAAGGATGTCCTCTGTCACCACTCCTATTCAATATAGTTCTGGAAACATTAGCCAGAGCAATTAGACAGGAGAGAAATAAAAGGAATAAAGATAGGAAAGGAAGAAGTTAAATTATCATTATTCGCAGATGACATGATACTCTACATAGAAGATCCCAAAAACTCCACCAAAAGACTTCTAGAGTTAATAACCAAACTCAGTAGCATAGCTGGATACAAAGTCAACACTGAAAAATCAGTAACACTGCTATACACAAACAACAAACTCACTGAGAGAGAAATCAGGGAAGCCACACCCTTCACAATAGCATCCAAATAAATGAAATACTTAGGACTGGAAATAGAAAAGATGGGCTATATGTGTAGAATGGGATATTATTCCACTGTAGAGAAGAATGAAATCATATCATCTCTAGGAAAGTGGATGAACCTCAAGACCACTGTGCTAAGCCAAATAAGCCAGACTCCGAACATTAAATATCACGTGCATTCTCTTATATGAGAAATCTAAGCTGGAATAAAATAGCAGGACAGACAAGAAGGAACTGGAAGTTAGACTTTTGGAGATGGGAAAGGGGTGGGGAAAGGAGAGAGGAAAAGGAGAGGAAGGTAAAAGGATTGAAAATGATCGAGATTGCTATATGCTCATGCAATCCCCCAAAAAAACGCACATGGCTATCTGAACATGCATAATAAATAAAATGCAAGAGGGAGGGGGGAGCAAAAAGAATGAAGATATATTACGCGCAGCGCCGGCTCCCCACTATGAATGTAATCAGTATGCACTGCAAACATGTCCTACTAAAAATTTTTTTAAATAATAAAATTCTAAATTAAAGGAGATACAAGGCAAAACAAAAAAATTTAAAGTTGATGGATATTTTACTTTAGAAACTATAAAAATGAATGAAAAACTGTTGCTTAACCTCTGACACGTTTAAATTTTAATAATAAAAACCCACTTTGCATTTGTATAGTTGTCAAGGCAATTGCAAAATTCTTTCCCGGTTCCTAACAATAGCCCTGGAAGATACACTACAGCTCCACAAACCACGGCGCATTAACGTAAGAGTAACCAGCTATTCCCATCAAAGCTGTAAACAACGCCATTTGTTCCTTGTCTCAAAGAACTGAGACTAAGGGGGGCAAGGAGGCTCGCAGCTGTTGGATTCCAGCCCAAACCCCCACGCCCCTTAATTCCCCATGCTGGGAGGGAAGCCGAGCCTCTGGTGTGGGCCCCAGGGTGAGGACATGGAGCCAAGCTGGCCTGGGACAGGGCTGTATCTAGGCATGGTCTTTCACTGTGGAGCACAGCTCTCTCCCATCGCATCTCGGATGCTCCCGACCCACTTCCGGTCTCGTTTCAGCACCACTTTCACCATTACTGAGCAGCTGGGCATTAGGAGGAGGGAGATTCCCAGCAAAGGCCACAGACCCCTCTTCTCACTGCCAGCTCGCCGC
This sequence comes from Erethizon dorsatum, assembly GCA_028451465.1. Lineage (NCBI taxonomy): Eukaryota > Metazoa > Chordata > Mammalia > Rodentia > Erethizontidae > Erethizon > Erethizon dorsatum. The sequence goes on along the minus strand of CM051826.1, from coordinate 137,328,493 downwards.
CCTTGAATGGCAATGGCATGTTTCCAGCAAGGCCCAGCATCTTTTGTCACACAAGTCCCAACGAGGACAAATTATAAATCACTGAGCCTCCACCCTCCCACACCACCACCACCACCCCACTAGTGAGGAAGGATTGGATTCAGTTGCCTGTGTCCAGGGCAGCTGACTCCAGCAAAGATGAGTTAGGTGGCCAGCCTGGACCTGGGCAGGTTCTGACCCAGAGAATCCCCAGGGTGACCCAAAGTGAAGTCACCAATGAGACACAGGCTGCATCAGCCTTCAGACAGGGCTTGCTCAGAGAGGACAGTGCTAAAATATTTGAATTCATTATTTTTAGAAACCAGGAACTATTACAGAAGAATCTAGATTTGTCAGCTTTCTGTCACCATGGCAAATACCCGATATCTTTAAGGAGGAAGGATTTATTGTGGCTCATGGTTTCGGAGGTTTGGTCCATGGTTGGCTGACTCCATTGCTTCTAGGCCTGTGGTGAGGAGGAAACATCATGGTGGAAGGGCTTGGTGTAGGAAACCAGCCCGCCTCACGGCAGCCGGGAAGCAGAAAGAAACAGAGGGGAAGGGGCGGGGACAAGCTCTACCCTTACAGAAAGGCAGCAGTGACCACCCTCCTCACCTGGGCCACCTCCTATTGAATCATCAGTTAATCAGGTCAGCGCCCTGAGTTAATCATGGTCCAGGCGCCTCTGAGTCCTGATGCACCCAGAACCCTGCCTCCATGTCTTTGGGGTCACTGTATATTTAAACCATAACAGGGGATTCTAAGAATTGCTGACTCCAGCCCTGGGCTGTCCCCACGCTCTTGGGATAAGGTTCTGAGTGTCCCCAGGACTGTGCTGCAGAGCTCCCTTCCTTGTGGTGTCAGCCTGACCTCTCAGGGCCACCATGCAGCAGAGAGGTGACCTCTGACCGAGAGTGTGGGTTGGGGTCCTCTCCTTAGAATTCTTGGGTTGGCTTGTTTTTGGAATAGATCCAAATCCCTGCCATCATCTTTTGCAGGAAATTTTTGTTTTGTTCTGTTCTTGTGTTTTGTTTTTCTTTGAGACAGAGTCTGGAAGTCACAATCCTCCTGCCTCAGCCTCCCAAGTGCTGGGGTTACAGTAGGTGCCTCCATGCCTGGATCCCTGGAGACTTTTCAAACCAACGACGACTTTCCTCTCGGTGCACCTTCACTTTAAACTCCCTTCCCAGGGTCACACGCCAAGGGACAAGCGTGTCACTGACGTCCACTCGCTATATGGCAGGCCCAGGCTCCTGTGTGCAGTTACCGCCCCAGAGACTCTGTGGGGTTAATGCTCGGTTCATCCTTTTTCAAAGAGAGAGGCGCAGTGGCTTGTCCCAAATCACATTGCTAGTAGGTGACATGGGCAGGACTGGACGGGCAGTTTGCTTGCAGAACCCTTTACTCTAAAAGCAAAGACTGCTCCGCTTCTCTCTCCGCCGGGAGGAGGACGTGCGACAGCCAGGTGCCTTCTAGGAACACATGCTGACTTACTGAGTCACCCTGCCCACGCTCTGAGGACGATGCCACTCTTACCTCATTTTGCAGCTGAGGAGACTGAGGCACACAGAACAGAGAGGCTCCCGGGGCCGTGACGGGGCCGGGGCTGGACCCCGCGTGCTGGGCCCGCTAGTGTCAATTCAGTATGTCGCTGCCCTCCAGGAAGAGCTTTTAAAATTCCACAGCGATGACATCTCCGAGCTGGGGTCCAATGTTTATCAGACACAGCGCCCAGGAAGGAGAACTTGTTTATCTGTTTTTCTGAAAGAACAACCTTTTATTGTTTCTTTTTTTAATTGTTGCTTTTAAAAGGATGCAGACGGTCCTGTGCGGGTGCGGACGGAACAGCGACGGCCGCGGGGGACCCGAGGACGCGACCTTACTCACGCGTGCGCTGCGATGTGCTCAGGGCGTTGAGATGCAGTGTTTTTTTCTCCTTTACAGCTTTTTACAGCTTTTCTGAATCTCTCCGTGTGTCATTAATCCCGCCGGGAGCTCTCGTGTGCGGGTGTTTCTTGCATTAACATTTCTTTTGCACCTGGGAACTCAAAACAATGCCGCACTTCGCACTTCGTGGAGAGCGAAGGGGACGGGAGTGGCCCGGAAAAGCCAGGTGGGTTCCGCGGGCCAGGACTTCTGGGCCGCCGCGTCGAACTGTCCTCGCCGTCCCTGCCTGGACGGAGCCTCGGAGCCGCAGCCCGACGTGGCCGCTGCCGTCCGGAGCCCGGGCGCCCTCGCTGCGCGGTGAGAGCCGGTGCGGCGGGCGGGAGGCCCCAGCAGGTGCGGCCGTGGTGGATGCGCACGAGGCCCTCGGCCGGCCCGGAGCTCCGCGGTCTCACGGAGCCGCTGTCGCGTTGCGCAGCTCATGTTCTTCCTTCCCGCGTCTTCCGTGCCTTTTGCTTTCATCATCGCGTCCTTGCTACGCCTGGAGTTAACGAACGGGGGCCGTGGGCAGAAAGGTGTCCTTTCCAGTCCCCTCCAGACCCCGTCCGTTCGCCGTTAATATGCATTTAGCGCCTCTAGCAGCCAAGTCCCCTTTTCAGCAAAGGCAGAGCGGAGCTCGGCGTCTGGCAGGTGACGGTAGCAAGCGGGCGCGCACTGTTTTCTTCGTGCCGTTTGTTTGTAAGATAGATTTCTGCTTGTGGTGAACGATTCTGCTTTTAGGGTTATATGAGTGATAAAAAATTCTTTTGGCGTAACTTTATTTTGCTTAAAATTAAATGAAATTTTGAAGGCTAGGGAAACACAGGTGGAGCTCAGACGTGGCCCAAATGCCCAAAGCGCGCGTGGGTGGCTGCTCCGGAAGGCCCTGCCGCGGGGGCAGTCTGCGCTTTCCTTACCGGAAAGTGGGAACTTTTCGAGCGCTCCTTTCACTGGGCGAGGGGTCACTTGAGTAGCGGATTTTTGAGGTTGCTCACAGCCTACCTTCTAGCTAAGAGTAATAAACATCTCTTTCACTTTTTGCCATTTTCTTTACCACACAGGTATTCTGTTGTTGTTTTGTTTTGTTTCTTTGTGTGTTTTGAGACAGGGTCTCTCTATGCAGTCCAGGCTGGCCTTGAACTCACCTTGTAACCCAGGCTGGGCTCGAACTCACAGCAATCCTCCTGCCTAAGCCTCCCGAGAGCTGGGATTACAGGCGTGCGCCTCCACATGTGGCTGCACACAGGCGTCCTTTCACACGAGCCTGTCGCAGCCCCATCTAAGCAGCCGTCTGCGGTTTGGTGGGTTCCCTCCAGCACTCTATAGATTGGCTCTGCCACTCCCGCCCCGCAGGTACAGGATTTGACGTTGTTGGAACTGAACCCGGGAGTCGTGGGGAGGTCACGGGTGTGGGTGACAAGGATGTGGGGTGAGTAAAGAAAGTTACATATTTTATCTTCCAGCAGAGTAAGGGCTCTGTTTTACACTGAGGTCTTTGACCATTTTGGTCTTAGTTTAGCACGTGGTGAGAGGTGCGTCTAGACCAAACTTCTGCAGGAGGACGGCCAGTTTTCCCAGCACCCTTTGCTGCAGAGGCGGTCTCTCCTCCCTGTACATCTTTGGCCCCTTTGTCAAAGATCAGGTGGCTTCGCGGGCTGGGCCTGTTTCTGCTTCCTCGTTCTGTTCCCCTGATCCTCACTGTTTTGTCCCAGTACCATGCTGTCTTTTTTTTTTTTTCCCCCATGCTGTCTTTATCACCGCAGCTTTGCAATATAACTTCAAGTCCGGGATTGTGATGCCTCCTGCTTTGCTCTTGTTTCCCAGGGTTGCGTTTGCTACCCTGAGTCTCTTCTGATTCCATAGGAATTTTAGCACTGTCTTCTCCAGTTCTGTAAAAAATGCCATTGGTATTTTGATTGGGACTGCATTAAATCTGTATACTCGCTACAGCAAACATATACAAATAAGTAAGTAAATAAATAACAATTAAAAGTTTAAAAAATTTTAAAAAGAAAGTTACACCTTGATCTTCTCCAAGCTTAAAACCAAAAGTTAAAAAAATCTTTGACCTAAAATTCTAAAACTCTTAGAATAAAACACAGAGGAACATCTTCGTGACACTGGATTTGGTGATGATTTATTGGAGCTGGATCCAAAGGCACAGGCAACAGAAATAAAGCAGGCCAAGCGACGTCATCAATCTTCGAAGCTTCTGTGTAGCGGCAGGGTGAAGCCAGCCTTGGGGTGGTGGAGGATAACAGCAGCCCACCTGCCTGACACAGGGCTCGTGCCCAGAACACGTGAGAACTCCTACCACTCAACAGCAAGTAACAACCACATGAAAACGTGGTCAACATCACTAATCATTCGGGAAATGCAGGTCAAAACCACAATCGGACATCACCTCACACCCTCTACGATAGCTGCCGTCAAAAAACCAGAAAATCTCAAGTGTTAGGGAGAATGAGGACACACTGGAACACTTGTGCAGAACAGAGGTTCCTCAAAGAATTCAAACTGGAGTACATATGACACACTTCTAGTTTTGCAAGCTGGAAGTTTCCTGGAGACCTGTTTCACAGTAACGCAGTAACACTGTGGAAGCCACAGCACCTCGCATGGGCACTTGCCCACTGATGTTCACAGTGGCATTACTCACGGCAGCTAAGAGGTGGAAGCAGCCAGGGGTCCATGGGTGGATGAATCAGTGAGCAAAACGCAATCTGTGCCTGTCATGGAATATTACTCAGTCCTGAAAAGGAAGGAAATCCTGCCACATGGTGCACTGCAGAGGAACCTTGAGGATATGGTGCTAAGCAAAATAAACCAGGTGCAAAACAATAACAAATACGGTGCAGTTGCCCTTAGGTGAGGTGTCTAAAGTATTCAAATTAATAGAAGCAAAAAGTAGAATTGTGGTTGCCAGAGGCAGGGGAGAGGGAGAAAGAGGAAGTCGTGTCATGGTTGTAGAGCTCTAGTTTTGCAAGCTGGAAGTTTCCTGGAGACCTGTTTCACGTCACACAGTAACACTATGGAAGCCAAAACAGGGCGAGGAAGGGGAATTATATGTGTTTTATCGTTATATAGATTTAAATATATGTTATATATAAAAATACATGAAAAATAAAACATCTTTGACATGTAATCTTTTTATTATGGCAAGATATATATGGCACAAAATTACCATTTTAGCATCTTTTAAGTCTGCGGTTTGGTGGCGTTCGTACATTCACGCTGCTGCGCGACCGTGCCGGTCCTCACCAGGTGCCACATAACCCTTCGCTCACTGGTGAGACAGTAACGGAAACTACACTGGGGAGTGACCTGCGTCCGGTGTCATGGTTGTGTCATGGTTGTGGAGCTCAAAACCACTGCGTCCGGCGGAAACAGAGACGGGAACCCGCTCCATCACCCCCGCTGACGGTTCCTGGGAGCCTCTCCACCCTGCGGGGTGGCGGTGGGGCCCCAGGGCAGGCGCAGGCGAGGGCTCGAGAGTGGAGTTTCCAAGCCGAGCTCTCGGTTCCCGGGATGTCCCCCGAGGTGGACCGGGATCAGCGTGTGACCCCGCAGCAACGGCCACCAAGTAGCACAGCAAGGCCAGCAGTGTCCAGAAGCCACCGGGCCACGAACCCCAAGGGAGCCCTTCGCACAAAAGCCCCAGTGGACTCCTGGCCAGGAAGCCGCATTTCCAGCCAAATGTGTGACGACAGTCAGACCCGGGCATGGCAGGTGTCTGCTTGCGGGACGCTTGGCCAGGGTCAGGATGCAACAATGACACGGTATGAGGAGCACGCCAGGAGCATGCACTACACAGAGGGGACAGGGAGGAGGCCTGGGGGTGACAGCCGCAGGGTCAGAAGCTCCACGTCCTCGCACAGGGGACACAGGGCTGACCCTGCGGCCCAGGCCGCGCGGGGCTCCTCCGGCTCGGGATGACGCCTGTCCATTCCCGCAGGACGCGGCGCTGTCCGCCAAGACTACCGCTTCCTTCACGGTCCCGCAGGGCTAGTGCGTAGTTGTGAAAATAAGTGAGTTTTATTTTATTCCTACATCTTATCCCTTCTGTTTTATTCTATACTTTTCAGTTCTTTCGTTTAGAAATCAAGGTTGGTAGCTTCAATGTCACACAGTTTCTCTTATATGAGAAACCCAAAGTATAAATAAATTAAACAGCACAATAAAAGCTAAGTGCAGCACGCGGGAAGCTGAGGCAGGAGGCTCACGGTGAGTTCGAGGCCAGCCTGGGCTACACAGTGAGTCCAAAGTGGCCTAAACTACATAGCTAGACCCCGTTTCATAAAAACGAAAAATATAAAATAAAATAAAAGCGAGGTGATAGGAAGCAGCAAGAGAGATCGGTTGCAACAGAGAAGGGGACCAAGTGAGGGAGGGAGGAGGGAAGGGGACACGCACAGAACGAAGCCGTGTTCTGTGTGCACCAGCTCCCCACAGTGGGTGTGATCGTTTGCACTGCAAACCTCTGCTAAGAAAAACAAAGGAGAACTCAGGGCTGGCGTCCAAATGCTGCAAAGAGACAACACTGAGGGCGTCGCAGATGGACGGAGGGACAGCCAAGCAGACGGGCCGGCAGGTTCCCAGGGAGCCGCAGTGGCCCCAGGTCCAGGGTGGCCGCCTTGTGCTAATTTCTAGGCACAAGAATGAGGCACAGATGCTGGAAGGATCCCAGTGTAAACACACACAGGCTGCAGAGCGCAGGGCGTGGACGCGGGCAGCTCGTCTGGGAGGCCTTGGCTTCCGAGGGAGGGTGGATCCCTGCTTGCTGCGTGCGTGTTGTGCAGGCCCTTTTGGGGGACCTCTGCTGGGGACCTCCACCTGCGGCCAGGCTCAGCTGCAGCTCCTGCTGCTCCGACCTCGCCCACCGCAGCCTGGTGGCCAACTCAGCTGTGCTGGTCTCTAAGCTCACCTCTTACTCCAGGGACAGCGGGGTTTCGACCTGCTTCTAGATAATCGCTTTCTGTTTGTTTGTTTGTTTGTTTGTCTTGGTTTTTTGTTTTTTGTCTTTTTTGAGACAGGGTCTCGCTTTGTAGTCCAGGCTGGCCTTGAACTCATTATGTAGACCAGGGTGAGCTCAAACTCACAGCAATCCTCCTGCCTCAGCGTCCCAACTGCTGGGACCACAGGTGTGCACCACCACACCCAGCTAGATAATAATTCTTAATTGTTTCTCATTAAGTGAAAAAAATTGCCACAGAAAATAAAGTTATTTAAATTAATACTGCTAGAAATTAATAATATTTCCCAAAGAGCATATTCCCTTCCTCTTCCTATTTTGCACAAATAGTCGCATACTGTAGTTTCAACACTTTCCTTCATGGTCTGGTTCAACTGCATACTAGTTTCCCATTTAAATTTCACAGACATTCAGAATTTCTGTTTATTAAAAAGAACTTCTGGATAACCTTATCTTCTCAATTCCTTTACTGCATTTATATACATGCCATGAGAAGCATATTTTAAGCTTTCAGAAGAAACTTAAAACAGGATACTTTTGAAGACCAATCAGAGCACTTGATAATTCCTGCTTAATGAATGCCATTTCTCCCATTTTTACTTTTTAGATTGTATCAATTTGATTTTTAAGAATTTATGCATCTCATCTTATTCAGGCTCTGCAGATTGGCTCTGCAAATTGTTCGTTCTTTTCTGTGTCTTCAGTCTATTTTAGTGGAAATATAGACACTCAGAATCCTAAAAAATAAAACTGCCTTACTTGGAAAACAACACAGCAGCACTGTATTTCTGCTTAAGACATATTGGTAAAGTTGCACATCTACAGTTTATGTGGTCACTTTTGCTTTTGTGTATAATCCCAGCTACTCAGGAGGCTGAGACAGAAGGATCCCAAGTTTGAGGCCAGCCTCGGCCACTTAGTGAGACTCTGTCTCAAAATAATAAAATAAAAAGGTTTGGGGATGTAGGTCAGTTACAGTGCGCAGCTAGCACGTATGTACATGGCCATGGCTTCAATCCCCCCACAAAAGAAAAGATACAACATGTGTTAGTGTGGTGTGCTTGAGACCTCGCTCAGGGATTCGCGCAGCGGTGTCATCGCACACACGGAAATAACGTACAGTTCAGTCTTGCAGACGTGCAAATTTCTCTTTGCTTTTGCTCTCTCAGCCTCGTCACACCCGGAAGTGATCAGGATACACTCGGTCGTGGACATAGCCGCCGAGGTGGAGGACTATTACCTCCAGGGCTACGTGGTGGGGGCCCTGCACCCCATCCTGCACCCCTCAGGCCCGCGGGCGCCGCTGCCCGCAAGTCACCTGTACCGAGCAGTGCTGCTGCGGCCCAAAGCCAGGTGAGCCGCGCCGAGGGCAGCCGGGGGTCGCGGCGCTGTCAGAGAGAGGCGAGGAGGGGCCACAGGGGGCAGCAGTCGAAGCTGGACAGGGCAAGGAGATTCCTACTCTGTCCTCAAAACGCAATGGACGGAAGCGCCCTGCCGACATGTGGGTGTGGAGAGAGCGGCAGGGGACAGGGGACGAGGGACAGCGCATGGGAGCCGGTGGTTCAGGTGCAGCCCGAGCAGGCGAGGGACAGCGCATTGCCCCTCTGGAGCCCTGGGGACCGCTGTGCGACAGGAGTGCTGCATAGTGTCAGACTTGTGCAGCAGAAAGCCAGGCTGGGCCCCCAGACTGGACAGGCCATGTCCACGTCTCCCCAAAGTGCGACCAGGCCACCCCACCCTGTAGTGGGGCTCAAACCCCCACAGTCGTCTCAGCAGCCCTCAGCCTCCCACCACGACGTGCTCAGCAAGTCCTCTACCCTAGGCCACACGCGCAGCTCTCCTTGATTTAAGACACAGTCTCACTGAGTTGCCCAGGCTGGCCTGGAACTTTCAACCCTCCTGCCTCAGCCTCCCAAAGAGTTGAGATCACTGCATGTGCCACCATTCTCAGCTCCATTTTATATTACTTTTTTAAAATTAATAGCTGCTTTTCTAAATAATGCTGCAACCACTTCTGTATGACTAGATCGCACATTTGGCAGCTTTAAGGGTAAAAATGCTGTTGCCCTTTCCAGTGAAGAATGAAAATAACTGCAATGATGCTTTAATTCACGCATTATATATATATATATATTTTTTTTTTTTTCGTGGGTACTGGGGGTCGACCTCAGGACCTTGTGCGCCAGCAGTCACCCATGCCACTGAGCGATGTCACCGGCCCTTTTTTCGTATGTGGGTTCCAGGAGTTGAACTCAGGCCCCTGCGCTTGCCAGGCAGGCGCTTACGCCGCTGAGCCATCTCACCAGCCCCCAGCATTATATCTTTTTACACAACTTTTCCAAACCATCTCGAAGACCAGAGTGAAAACTGTTCTGTCTTTATTGTGATGGATCAACAACTTTAACTGTGAAAGGGCGACCAACAAATGAACAAGAGGAAATAGGAGAATTGGAGGATTAGGAAGGGGCCACAAAAAATGGCAGGTGTGGCTGGGGGTGTGGCTCAGTGGTCCAGGGATAGCCTAGCATGCACAAGGTCCCAGCTTCGATCCCCAGCACAATGCAAAAGAAAAAGGAGAAGGGGGTGGGGGAAGGAGAAGAAGAAAAATCTAAGTGAGCCAGGCATGGTGGTGCATACCTGCGATCCCGGCACTTGGGAGACTGAGGCAGGAGGAGCACTAGAAGTTTGAGGCCAGCCTGGGTTACATAGTGAATTCAAGGCCAGCCTGGACTACACAGTGAGACCCTGTCTCAAAAAACAAAAACCAAGCCAAAACAAAACCGGCGGGTGTGTTTGAAGGCCTGCTCACCTGTGTCCTGTGTGCCGAGCCCCCTCGGGGACTGAGCAGTGCAGGCACCGCTAAGCAAACCTGTGCTCGTACCGCAGTCCTAGCTGCAGCTCTCATCAGCGAGTTCCGCTCTCAGCATTGCTCGGGTAGCCGTACCGCACCCCAGCAAGGCTAAGAATGAGCCAGGAAAGAAAGATCAGAAGAGAAGAGAAAGAAAGAGGACAGCGTTTGTCTCACTAAACAGGGTATTTGCTTGTGCTTCTGGGTAACAGTGAGGTGTAATGACGGCCTAGAATCATTTCTCCTAACTTCTGTTAAAATGACAGCCATGACGCTCTTTCATTTGAAGTTAGAAATTAGATTACTAGAAGTTTGAATCAAGGAAATTTACGTTAATAGAAGTGACTGTGTGCTTCTGGTATTTTTCATGAGGAGAGAGCCATCAGGCTTGAAATAACAACATGGGACTGCCTAAGCCAAATGAAAGACAGGTGACGGCGGGGTATAGGCAGGTGGGACAGGACCAGCACCGAAGGAGGGGATGAGGGATGGAGCTGCATCATGGGTGTGGACCAGCCCCCCACGAGGCGTGTGATCAGTGTGCACTGCACACACGGACTGATAAAAATTAGTTTAAAAAGATTCCCTGGCTGGGTGTGGTGGCGCACACCTGTAATCCTAGCACTTGGGAGGCTGAAGCAGGAGGATCGCTGTGAGTTTAAGGCTAGCCTGGGCTACATAAGTGAGTTCAAGGCCAGCCTGGACTACATAATGAGACTCTGTCTCAAAAAGACAAAAAAAAAAAAAAAAAATTCCCTGGTCCTGGCTCGAGACTCGCTAACCCCCCCCCGTGACCGTGTCACAGACGAGCTGCCCACGTGAATGCGCACTCTCTGTTGCAGCCCCAAGCACCTGGCAGCACCCAGCACACGGAGGCGCCCGCGGCTGGTCATCGAGGAGTGTCCAGTGCCCGGGGATGCACAGACCAGCGACATTGCAAAGGAGCTGATGGAGAAGGTACCCGCGTTCTTCCACGGTGACCGAGAAATGGGTTCTTGTTTTTACTTTAAAAAGAATAAGAAAGCAATAGATGACTTATTCTACCCGACTTGAAAACACTGAAGCACTTGTCCCAAAAAACAGAAAAACAGAGCCGGGCGTGGTGGCACACACCTGTAATCCCAGCACCTGGGAGGCTGAGGCAGGAAGATCGCCACAAGTTCGAGGCCAGCCTGGACTACATAGCATGACCCTGTCTCAAAACACACACCACAGAAAAGCAGGCCAATGAAACAGAATGGAGGTAACCACATAGAGGAAGTTTAATAACAAACCTGATAAGAGAAAGCAGAAGAATCACCATTACTTAACTAATGCTGTGAAAAAAGTGGGCGCTTGTTCTGTAGGGAGCACAGTAGGTCCCGTGCATTTCAGATGAGATGTGGAGATAATTTTTTAAAATATAAAGCATCTGAGAAAATGGAAAAGTAAGCATATTGAACTATGAGTAGATCGAGGAGTCTGAGGATATAAACATAAATTGTGCACCTGAAAAATTAATTTAAAGAAGGAGCAGGAGGCATCTGCAGGGAACACACAGGAAACGAATATAAATACATGAACTCGACGTCCAGCCCTAAATAGTGGAAGCCCAGACAGCAGGTGCAAAAAGAAACGCATAGTAAAGAGAAATCAGGTAGCAGATTCAACCTCGTAGTTTTTAATGTAAACAAAAATTGAGAATTCATACCTCTCCACTATGGAACTGGGAAATAAAATTGAAATTATTAAATCCAACGTCACCAAAGCTTCAAGATGCTAACATTCATGTTGCAACTGGCTTCGTAATACACACCGCAGTGATCCCAACGCCAGTTCGGAAATAAAGAGCCGAGGTCCCGTTTAATTTTGTAAACTAGCAATCTCTTCTCTAGCGATCTGTCCCAAAAAATAATATGAAAAGAGAAAAGGTCATTCTTATAGAGAGATGTTTAATCAACAGTTAATAATGAACCAAGTCTCCAGTAATTGAAAGTCTTTTGAGGAGACAGTGGTTATCAATATAATCAAAAAACTGTGTGGGCGTTAAGCATGACAACTAATTGACAACCAAAGGTCTATGCAGTAGAAGTTAGTTGGAACTTCAGTTAAAGGTGGACATTATATATAGATTGGTTAAAACCGGAAAAACCGGTATATTCATAAATAGTGCAGGATGATAGGGTTTTACAATGAAGGCTTTTGTTTGTTTCCCATTTTTGGTTTATTTGTATTGACACATTTACAGGTTTTTAGCTTTTATTAAAGGCCTACAGCCTAAAACCTAAGGTGTTTCCTGCCAGGTAAGAAACTGTGAACCTTGTTCACCGGTTTCTGTTGTTGCTTCCAAACTTCAAATAACCCTGTGCGTAAGAGGAGCTGTGGTTCGAGTTAGAGCTGCTAAGGACGTTTCCCAGCCGGAGACAGAGCCGTCGTTCAGTACAGTTTTAGGAATGGTCTTCAAGGCTAGACGTTTATAAACAAAGTACACATACTGTTCACTACTACTGTTCTGGGAACTGCAATGTTTTTTCTGGGAATGAGTCCACTCCAGAAAGCTTCTTTTGAAAATAACAAACATAGCTGCTCATTTAGTCCTAAGAGGTCACCTGCAGAGCCCTGGTTTGGCATCTGACTTCCTGGACCCGGTTAGAATCCACCAAACAGGAAAGCTCTGTTATTTCAGCAAGCAGAGCAATGGCCTCTTTCACGGGGAGCACGGCCCCGGGACACACAGCTCGTGAGCCGCCTGGACACCGTGTCGAGCATGAACAAGGGTGCGAGGTGAAGCCAAGGATTATTCTTGCGCGGCGCCTCATGTGAAGAGCTGATTGTCGGGCGCTGGCTTTTACACTGAGTTCTAGCGTCACACCAGGTTTAGCCCCGTGTTTGGTTTTCGTGGTGCTGGGGTGGCACTCGGCTTCCTGCCTGCTGGACAAGCTCTGCGCTCTGAGCTGCACCCGAAGCCCCTTACGCTATTTTTAAAATAAGGTTTACAAGTGCTTTTTACCCCCTTGGGGTGTAAATTTAGGATCTCAGCACTCCAGCCTGGACCCTGGAAACACGTGAGCTGTGTTTGTCACCAGGTGGCCCTCTCAGGGACAGCTTCCAGCAAAGGCTGAGCTTGTCTGCCTGTGCGACTCACATGGCTCCTGGCTGGGAGAAGCCGACCACGACCACGCACCATTCCTGCCCGGCGGCGCTCCTCGCCCTCGCTTCCTCCCGACCACGAGGAGAGGGAAGCCTGGGGGGTTTTGAAGGCTCCTGCTCTGTTACAGGCCCAGTGTGTTAACACACAGGAGGAAGGGCTGCTGCTGCCCTCGTCCGCACCCACAGCCTCCTGCCCCCGGAACCCTCCTGCCTCGTCCACCGAGTCACGCTGCATTTCCCATGACTGCACCTTGCTCAGTCCTGTCCTGGTTCTTCCTGGGCTTTTTCATCCCAGTTTGTTCCAGCCATAGACGTCTCCATTTGCACGCCCACCACAACTCTTCCTTACTGACCCGGGCCACCTCCAAAGCCTCTAGGTCAAGTGCTTCAAACGCTGACCGTAGAAAGGACGTTGCTGGCTCCTCACTTTACCTTGTTTAACAAGGACTTTGTCGAGCCCCTAGATTCTAGGTCCTAGAAGGACCAAGCACTGCAAAACAAAGATGAATGAGACACAGTCCCTGCCCTCGGAAGAACTGCTGAGTGAGTGCAGGAGAGATGCAGATAGAAAGGGATTAAAAAGAGAAGCAGAGGCGAAGCGAAACCCGCCTTAGGTTGGGGCAGGGCGCGTGCAAGGGAGGGCTCAGTCCGCAGACAGGCGCGGGGTGTGTGTGTGTATAGTGTGTGTGTGTGTGTGTGTGTGTGTGTGTGAAGTGCACGCTGGAAGCCACCTCCAGTCCTGCACTCGCCAGCGAGCTCCCCAGCGCCCGGTCCTGCGCTCGGACTGAACCTAAGCGTGGATTCAGCCCAGATAAGAAACGACAGCACCAAGACGCAAACACCGATGGAGGAGACCAGAAGGCGTCCCGGTGATGCCAGGCGCTGAGCTCCTGGTGCGCGTCCACGCTTGGAGTCAGTCTCCCCACCAGGGATGGTGGGCATGCCAATGCTCCCGGGACTCAGCAGGCTGAGGCAGGAGGATCACTCAAGCCCAGGAGTCCGAGTCCAGCCTGAGCAACAGAGTGAGGCCCTGTCTAAAAAAAAAAAAAAACAAAACAGAAGAAGAAAAGACTTAGTCTTTAACTTCCTTCTTCATCAACATCAAGCAAACATTACTGCAGGTCTTCTTTTCTTTCTTTTTTCTTTACTGTGGGTTTTCTGCTTTTAATTATATCCTCCTTGGGGCCGAGGATTTAGTTCAGTGGTGCAGCACGTGCCTGGCAAGCATGAGGTCCTGAGTTCGATTCCCAGTTACCCCCCCCAAAAAAAATAAATAAATACATTATATCCTCCTTAACAATGAGGATTATTTGGTAATGTTGTTTTGAGAGGTTTCGGAAATTGTTTCTGATTTTGCTCTAACCGGAAAGACCCCTGTGAGGCTGTCTCCATGATGCCAAAGTGACCGACGATGGCCGACGTGACAGAGTCACGCTTCACTCTGCATCTTTCTTTACACCTCAGGTCAACGCTGCAGCTCGGGGAGGCATGAGGTTTGTTGGCTTCATCCCTCAGCTTTGCCCGCCACCCAGATGCTGCAATGGGACCAGCCGGGGTGCAGGTGCGGAGCCCGCAGGTGCGAGGCCTGGTGCTGACGACAGCTGGAGAAGCGGGGATGAGGGACCAGGCAGCAGGCCGGCGTTGGAAGGTGGCACTGGGGAAGAGTCCTTTCAGGAGGGCGGCCAGGCGCAGGGGGAGCTTGACGGCAGCCCCGGCCCCACCAAGCCAAGGAAGGGAGAAGGTAAGGGACAAGCTGAGTAGGAGAACATGGAGCCATAGTGGCGGCAGACACGCTCAGGTGGCTGAGGCAGGAGGGTCGCCATGAGTTCCAGGCCAGCCTGGGCCACATAGAAAGACCCTGTCTTGAAAACAAAAACAAATGAACAAAACAAAAAAGAGAATACGGTCCTAGTTTCAACTTAGCAAAATACATTTTAGAAGGTTTTCTCAAAGTAAATTTGTAAAGATTATGAAGATTAAATGAATTAATCCAAATTGTGCATGATTTTTAAAAATCACCACAGCAGGAAGGAGGCCTGAAGAGTTTCAGACCACAGTCCCCACTGGCGTGTCCCACGGGGCCATCCACATGACGAAACTGTGGGCTGAGGCAGGAGGATCAGTTGAGCCCATGAGTTCGAGTCCAGCCTGGGGAACAGAGCGAGACCCCATCTCAAAAAAATAAAGAAAGAAAGAATTCAGCTTTTAATTCTTGTCAGTATCAAGCAAATGTGACTGTGGTTTTGGCTTTTAAATTATTTTCTTCTTTCATGATGAGGATTATTTGAGTCATTTGGAGAGATTTCTGGAGTCATTTTTAATTTTGCTCTAACTTGGAGATCTGTTATGTGTTCTCCAAAACTCATGCCGCACAGCTCCTGGGGTGGCGGGTGGATTTCCCAGGGGGTGCCGGCCCCTCGTAGGGCAGGGCGGCACAGCCAGGAGTCTGCTCTGTGTATCTCTGTCCAGGAAGCTGTGTGGGAATTTGCCTGGGGGCCTGTCCCAGTCCCTGGGTCATTTTCACCTTTGAGGTTAACTGGCTTTCTTTGCTCACCAGCTAGAATGTGAGACGCACTTCATGATGAAGCGATTATTCCAGCACCAGCACCTTCGGGAGCAGGAAATAACTTTAGACAATGGCTTGGTTCTTGTTGCCAAAGTGCGGGTTTTCTCAAGGCGCCATTGAGAGTAATTATTCATGTATTTGGGGCCATTCAGGTTTTTTTTTTTTTTTTGTGGGTACCGGGGGGTCGACCTCAGGACCTCGCGCGCCAACAGGCGCCCGTGCCGCTGAGCGATATCACCGGCCCTTTTTCCGTATGTGGGATCCGGGAGTCGAACTCGGGCCCTCGCGCTTGCAAGGCAGGCGCTTACGCCACTGAGCCATCTCACCGGCCCCATTCAGGTTTTTTGAACCTGAACCTTTACAGGCTTGGTTCTTTTCGTTTGTTTGTTTTTGAGTCAGGGTCTCGCTCTGTAGTGCAGGCTGGCCTCAAACTCACAGCAATCCTCCTGCCTCAGCCTCCGAGTGCTGGGATCACAGGCATGTGCCACCACGCCCAGCGACTGGCTTGGTTGTAAACAGCACTGTCACAGAAAATCAAAGGCTCTGTCTCCCTTCAAGTTAGCTGCCTGGGCTCCGGCATCAGACGCCTTGGCTTCTTTATGAAGAGGGGGCGCTGGGGTCCCCGGGCTGCTGTGAGAAGCAAACAGGAGGGGTCTGCATAGTGCTGAGCCCTGACTGACACCAGGTGATCCCGGAGAGGAGAGTTGGGGGCTGAGCTTCGATGGCGTCATGGGTCCAGCACCCCCTCGCCGCCCGTGAGCCCCTCAGGAGGACCCCATGAGGTGTCCACTCCCTGTCCTCCAAGGCCCACGTCAGCATGTTATTTCACCACCTGTCAGGCTCAAAGTCCACTTTCTGAATATTTTAAGTTACATGCTTGGTAATAACTTTCCTATGGCGGAAGCGCCCACCTACGGGACAGAGGAAGGGCTGTGGGATGCACGAAAGACCCCATAGGTCCCAGATACTCTAACGCAGCTGAGCCTGCTTCCCGAAACACAGTCACAGCCGTGGGTCACTGGACCCTAGGTTAAGAATTTGCCAATTCCCAGCCAAGTACAAGATATGACCCAGCATTTCCATGTTTATGTGTGTTTTCCAGCCTCCTCACACACATGTCCAGGGAGACATGGAAAATATTTGTTAAAAAAAAAAGGAAACACGCTGGGTGTGGTGGTGCACAGCTGCAATCCCAGCACTCAGGAGGCTGAGGCAGGAGAATCACTTTGAGTTCAATACCATCCTGGACTTCATAGTGAGACCCTGTTTCAAAAAACCAATAAATAAATAAATCTAGAAACAATAGATATGTCTATCAAAAGGAAAATAGTTAACTGGAATACCATGTAGTAGTTAAAATAAATGAGTAAGATCCACATAGCTACTTAGATCTCAAAGGCATAACTGAACAAAAAGTAAATCAACTTACGGGATAGCTCAGTGGCAGTGTTTACATAGCATGCATGAGGCCCTGGGTTCAAAACTCAGCACCATCAGAAAAAAATCAACTTATAACTATGATACTACTAGAATGCAAAACATTATGTATTATATATGGGTGTATAATGTGTATCAAAGACTCAGAGTTTTCGTGAAACCGGTCAACAGCAGGTTCGCGAGAGCGGTATTTAGTTGGGACACCACGCAGTTGCCGCCGCTGCCATCCTGCGAATGGCGCACGGTGGAAGTGGGGTTCACTGAGCGCTGGGTGCTCTCGCGGCTCGCATCTTGCTCCTCTGGCTGAACCGTCGCATGAATAACTGTGAAAGTGTCCCCACGCCCACGGGCCAGGTCCTAACTCCCGCCTCCCGCCGCCCCAGACCCCAGGCTGTACGCGGCGTTCAACGCCTTCGGGGAGGACGCGGCCTGCTGGAGGTACCGCGAGGGCGCCCTGGCCGTGAAGGCGAGCAGGAAGGGCGCCGTCGTCAGCACGCTGGACGCCGACTGGCTGCAGCTGACCTCGTGTTACCGCCAGCGAGGCTTCTCCCTCACCGACGCCTTCGTGCGCTGGGACCCGCCGCGAGGTAAGCGCCCGTCCGCGTCCCTCCGGAGCCCGAGGCGGGAGGGACAGAGGGGACCTGAGGAAGAGCGCGCCCCGCACTGTCGCGGAGCCCGGGAGCGTCCGGGGACACCGGAGAGCGAGGCTGAACCGAGCTCGCGTCCGCCGCCGCCAAAGCCCGAGCGGACGGGGTCCCCGGCTCCCGAAGTGGTGCGACCGCGGCCCAGTCCGTTTTCGTTAGCTTTCTCCCGCCTGCCGCTCTCCTTACAGCTGAATGCGTACTCAATTCTTTTCTTTTCTTTTCTTTTCTTTTTTTTTGTGGGTTCCGGGAGTCGAACTCAGGCCCTCGCGCTTGCCAGGCAGGCGCCTAAGCCGCTGAGCCATCTCACCGGCCCAACATACTCAATTCTTGTCTCTCAGAAAAACAGCTAAAATTTTCCCAAAAATGCCTTTCTGGGAAAAAAAAAAAAAGAAAAAAGAAAAAAGATTAGTGTTAAAAGGAAAGCTGGGTGTCAGGTGTGGTGGTGCACGCCTGTAATCCCGGCACTGGGGAGACTGAGGCAGGACGATCTTGAGTTCAAGGCCAGCCTGGGAAACTTAGTGATACTGTGTCTTTAAAAAGGGCCAGGGAGGGCCGGTGAGATGGCTCAGCGGCATAAGCGCCTGCCTTGCAAGCGCGAGGGCCCGAGTTCGACTCCCGGAACCCACATACGAAAAAGGGGCCGGTGATATCGCTCAGTGGCACGGGCGCCTGCTGGCGCGCAAGGTCCTGAGGTCGACTCCCCGGTAACCACAAAAAAAAAAAAAAGGGCCAGGGAATATATAAACATACTCTATGGACCCAAAAAAAAAAAAAAGGCCAGAAAAATTTTTAAAGAAAAGAAAAAAGGAGACTGGGGAAAAAATGCATGAAGAGAGACAGGGGTTACAAAAGCCAGGAAACCTAAGGACCCTAGCTCTGAAGTCAGAGGGAAGAACAGAAAAGCCAAGATCTTGGAGCACCTTCCTGGTGTCCTCCTGCACCCTGGTCCCTTAGTGATGGCCACACAGCTTGGGGTGCACACCCAACATGGTCAGGACGTGTGCCAGTGGGCACTGCTACCCGGCACCCAGGTGAGGCCTGACCCCGGCCTGGGATGGAGCCCCCAGGGACTCGGCCCTTGGCTGCCATGGCTGAGGCGGGCCTGGTAGTTACTTCTCAGGATTGTGGGGCACTGGAAACTTCTTCCGAGTCCACATTTAGGGAATACCAAGGGTTAATGGGAAGAAAGTGGGCTTTAGGGTTTCGATCTAAGAGTTGAGCTCACAGAGCCCCCGAGGGCGTTCATCCCTGCTATGCCGCTGGCCACGCGCTCCGGGGGTCATCAGTGGCCTGACCTTCTGGCGAATCCCAGCATACGAAGGAGTCGGTTAAAGACAAGCCTTGCTTGTAATAAACCAGGAACTCCATCTACACATCTCCTAAGCCCCTTGCCACTGTCACCAGGCCCCCAGGAGTGCCTGGTCCACGGGATATGGCCTTGGGTGTGTCATTCAAGGCTCTCCTGGGCGGCCATCGGGGAGCTGCAGAGAGGATTCATGACCGAAGTCTGTCACCGTGAGAAGCCGAGGAAGCAGGGCTGGAACGGCTCCACTCTGGGACGCCCGCGCCTGGCATCTCGAGCGTGCAGGGACATGGTTCTCGCTCCTGTGTGTGTCCCACACTCTAGAGGGGTGGCATGCAGGACCAGACCTTGCCTGGGAACTTGACTATGTCACCTCACGTGGCACTGAGGAGAGTCAGGGTCCTGACACGGGGAGGGGAAAATGACTTTTAAAGTTTTCCGCCTGGCCGGGCTGATGTGTCGTGGAGGCCTGAGCACCCTGTGTGGTGTCTTCCTCACCCACGTGCCTCATCTGCCCCAAAGCAGGGACACAGATGCCGGGCCCCAACAGCCCCAAGGACGCCCCAAGGCCTCAGAGCAGCCTTCCCGCTTCGGGCAGCGCGCCCTCTTTGCTTTTCTGTTTGGGGTTTTTGTTGTTGCTTTGTTTTTATCTTAGTTCTTGTTTGGGGTGTTTTTATTCCCTTGGTGTTTGTCTGTTGGTTCTGGGCATTGAACCCAGGGCCTCTGCACTGAGCTACACCACCAACCCTTCCTCACCCCATTAAAAAAAAAAAAATTGTGACTGGGACTCATTCAGTTGCCAATTTGCCCTGGCTGGGCTCAAACTTGTAATTGTCCTGTCTCAGCCTTCCTGAGTGCTGGGATTACAGGTGTGTGCCACATTTTAAAGCCAATTCTGATTTTTTGTGACTTCTCAGACTTTCCCTGGTACCCCTTTTATAGCATCCCTGAGGGATAGGGCGTCAGGACGGGGATGGACAGGTGTCCTCTCCAGGGCAGGTGGCAAGCGAAGCGGGCATCTCACCACCCTTGGGTGCTGTGGGGCGGGCAGTTGGGCTGGGAGGGCGGCACGCATGACCCAGCTTCAGAATCACAGCCATGCCTCACCTGCGTGACGCAGTTCAGGGAGGAAGCCCCTCGAGGAGGCAGGGGACCCTGGCGCTGGGCCCGGGAGCCCGCAGGTCACAGCAGCTGACAGCCAGGTGCAGAGTCCCCAGAAGCAGCCCGGCAGGTCGGGGACCGGGAGAGACCCGCGGAGCCCGGCAGGGTGACTGCCGCCCACGGCAGAGTCAGGGTCCCTGCAGTGCTGTGCCGCTCCCCCGCACCCTGCGCAAGGCACGATGGCTCCTTCTGCCCCGCAGCAGCCCCGGGCAGAGGTGTGATCGCCCCCTGCTCCTTGGAGGAAACCGAGGCGGGGATGGTGAATCACGCGCCCGTGCACACACGCCTGGGAAGTGGCCGGGCCGCGCCTGGCCTCTGCTCCAGCTCCTCCCTGGGAGTCACGGGGCTCCGGCTCTGTCTGCATTTCGGGAGCACCCTGTGTCCTCGCTGGGACATCGCCCTTGCCGCGGTCCAGGGAGCGAGGACCGGGTGGGAGCGGAGAGTGGGCTGCTGAGGTTCACGGTGAGCGAGCGGGGGTGTGGCGGGGACCGGATGACAGTCACCATCCGAGCAGTTGCCTCCGAGGAAGCTGGGCCTCATGACAGAAGGACACGCGGACCGGGAGCTCCCCGGTGGACGTGACCTGTCCTCGGCCTGGGACCAGAGCCCAAGTGCTCTTGGGACGCGCACCGCGCGGCAGCTCGAGCTCGTGGCCGCAGGAGGAAGAACGCGGCTCTGCAGATGCGATGAGCGCGCTTGGAGAGAACGCGACGTTCGCGCAGCTTTTAAACCCATCTCAAGGGCTGGTGAGATGGCTCAGCGGCATAAACACCTGCCTGGCAAGTGCGAGGTCCTGAGTTCAACTCCCGATACCCACATACGAAAAAAAAAAAAACTCATTGGCAACATCGTCCTGCGCGTTTCAGAGGAGCAGCCCGAGAGACTGTGAGAGGTTACACATGGGCCAGACTTCTCCATAACGGCTGCCGGGCTTGTCCCCGCCTCCTCCGATGACCTTCGGGATGGAGCAGGTGGTGAGAATGCAGGCGGAAGGGTGACAAGTGTCCTTTCAGCTAAGCTGTGGCTCCTGGAGTTAGTTTGTCACCGCAGCTATTTCATCTGTCTCAAGTGATGAGTCCATAACTTGTCGAGAGACATATGTGTGCCTACATTTCAGTCGTACGCTGCAAATGTCCACTACACGTCTTTATAGAATCGAAAACTAAGAAAATCTAGATGCTCTCAAATTTTTCAAATGATACAAATGAACGTGTTTGATAATTTCATTGTGTATGTATAATATGTTGGGAAAACATTTCCCAACATATAAAAATGGTAATAACGGGTGTTTTGAATAGTTACAATATTTCTATGCACTTGGACCTCATTCGTAGGGGGCCCATTACTCAGCACGTCTGTGCCGAGCGTGCCGCGTGATTCCTGGCTGGATCGCTCGCTTCGTGAACATCTTCGCAAAGTACTGGGAAAAACAAATCACACAGTACGTCCGTTTTGAAGGAGTCACTTTGCTCATCCCTGGAGCTCATCTGGTGGTGGCTTTGCTGGTGGCCTCCAGCCCAAACACTGTCAAGACGCAAAGTCAGGCCGCACTCTGTCCCTGTCCCTGTCACTGCACAATGTGCCCTCCCAGGCCCCAGACAGGAGGGTGCCCGTGTCTTGGTGTGGCCAGGCGTGGCTGGGAAGCCCTAGTTGTGTAACACTCAGAGGTGACCTGAGGGACAGTCCCTGGGTGACAGTTCACAGCGCTTACCTCACCTGTGGCCTAGAAGGCTGAACACTGAGCACCCCTTCCCCAACCCCTCCCTGGCTGTCACCTCTGTGAGGAGGACGTCCCCAAAGACACCAGGATGCCTGACCTCCTGTGCCTGCTCAGACCTCAGGGGCTCCCGAGAGCCCAGCAGGGAAGGAGGACCTGTGATGGATCTCAAGTCCCCATTCACACAGCAAGCGGGACAGGACCCAGCGCTCACGCTGTCGAGGACCTCGGGCTCCGCGACCTGCCCGCCAGCCCCGCTGAGCAAGCCTGGCGCCTCCCGTGACCACGCCGCCCGCCCTGGGCCCCTGCACGCAGTGTCCTTGGGCGGCCGGCTTCCTTCAGTCCTCGTGGCATCTCTGAACTTCATCGATGCTGTCACATGGCAATGCGACTCTGTTCCTGTGTGTGACCGCCACACGTTCGTGCATTTACACCGGCCGAGGTGAGGCCGCCAGCAACCCTGAGACTGAGATGAGGAAGCGGCCTGGAGCCACCACGCCTGTGGTTTCCACGTCCCAGAGCCGCCAAGGATGCGGCGCGCACAGCGCAGCCAATGACACAGTGCTAGCAGCATGTGACTGTTTTAGCGCTCATGCTCCCATCCTAGAAAGGACTTGGGACACAGACGGCCTTAAAGCCGGTGCAGGTTTCGTCCCACCGGTCACCTGGGGCGACAGGGATAACCACATCTAAAGGCAGCGCGGCGTGTGCTGTGAGTAGAAAACCGATGCCAGCGGTATGTGAAATGTCACCATCCTGGGAAACACACCGAAAAGTGTCAGTTCTTTGTGATGGCCAGCCCTAAACACGAATGATGTCAAAAAGGAAAAAACAGAAAACCCTAAAAACGATTTGTTCTTCAAGCCCACACTGTGCTGGAGTGGAGCCACCTGTCTACCCCCTGTGCTCGTGGGGCTGAGGCAGGAGGGTCACAAGTTCAAGGCCAGCCTGGGCAATTTAGCGAGAGCTTATCTCTACATAAAACAACGAGCTAGGGCCGGTGAGATGGCTCAGCGGCGTACGCGCCTGCCCGGCAAGCGCGCGGGCCCAAGTTCGACTCCCAGTACCCACATACGAAAAAAGGGCCGGTGATATCACTCAGCGGCATGGGCGCCTGCTGGCGCGCGAGGTCCTGAGGTCGACCCCCGGTACCCACAAAAAAAAAAAAAAACTAGCTAGTAACTGCTGTAGCTCAGTGCTAGAACACTTGCCCGACACATCAAAGGAAAATATAAAAAGCAGAAGTTCATAGCCTGTTAAGAAAAATAAAAACAGAAAGGTACATTGAAATTACTTTTGTCTTTTTTAAGTCTTAAGCTTAAAACATCATCTGGAAACTTCAAAGGCCTTTCTTACTTAGAGAACTGTCAGCCACAGAAACTCTGATGTGACGCTGTGCTACATAAAAACCAAAATGTGTCACCAGCGCATGACCATGGGAAAGAATGTCCTCTGTTGCAACATAAAAGACAAAAGAATTTCCACAAAACCAGTTTCATGTAGGCCAGCTGGTTATTGTCAGCTACTGGAGAAAGAGTCCCAGAGGCCCTCCTTCCCCTAAAACTTCCTTCCCTGCAGGAATTCTTCGCACAATGACTTCTTTAGGTTTTTCCTGTTGCTATTTATGGGGGTGGGAGGTAATGCGAGGCTGAGAGAAAGAATTGTTCTGTTTAAAAATCTTACCTCCCACTAATTTTAACATCACACCTCAAATTTCAAGGATTAAGCTTCTTTTGTTTTGTTTTAAGACAGGATCTCACTATGTAGTTCAGGCTGGTCTTGAACTCACTATGTAACCCAGGCTGGCTTTAAATTCACAGCGATCCTCCTGCCTCAGCCTCCTGAGTGCTGGGATTACAGGTGTATCTGTCTGGCTAAGGATTAAACATTTTTTTATGTTATTTCTCTTAATGGTATAATTAACATTTTCATACAGAATAGAAACCAAAATTTGATTTCTAGGTGCTTTTTAGGTTATAGTCCACGCTCTTCTCACTAAATCACATCATTTAATCTTGTTTCTGCCATGGTTGCCTCCATGCATATGGTCTGATTTTAATCCACTGAAGTATAAACCTGGTTTTACGTCTAAGGAGAAAAGGAGCCCTTCGAAGACAAGGAGGGGTTACGCTCCAGCAAAGCAGAAGTTTTAATGATTTGTTTTCTCCCGGACTCCTCTTAGGGTTATCTGAGGGTCTGATCTTTAGAAAAACTCCGAGCCTACAGCCTCCCTCACCGCATCCTCTTCCTCGCAGGGGACCATTTGCCGAAGTCTCTGGAGGGATTTTTTATCTACGAGGAGGAAGGCTCTGGGGTTCCGGGTTCTCCCAGGAAAGTAAACGACGCCATCGTGGTGGAGCAGTGGACGGTCGTCGAGGTGAGGTGGGAGGCGGCAGCCGGCTCGGCTTTCTGTTCAGCTTTGCGCATTACGGGTGTGCAGGGCGGCACGCGGCGTCCTCACTCACACACACACACACACACACGCGCGCACGCGCGCGCACACACGCGCACACACACACATGTTCAGGGTCTGGAACTGCATCCCGAGTGAGAGACACGCTTCCTTGCCAGTGCAGGAGGGGATGCGCTTTAAGTGTCCATAAATAGCAGTAGTGGGTTCCAAAAAAAATTAGGATTCTAACCCCAAAGAGAATCCCCTGGCGCTGAGTTTTCTCTGCCCAAGTCCACAACAGCGAAAGTAACTCTGACAGTCAGGTCATGCTTTGCCCTCTGACAACCAACTGCCCTTTCCTAGCCTTACCAAGTCACTTTTCGAGACTAAAGAATCCCCACCAGGCCAGACACGAGCACCAGCACTGTCCTCTGCTACCAGAGGTGCCACTGCTGCTGTGTGGTCACCCAGCGGACCACCCTGGGGGTTGCCGGGCTGAATCCGGGCGTCTTCACCATGGGATTTAGGGCCTCACCAGGGACCTTGCAGGGTGGCCTCTGCCTCGCTGGCCTGCAGTGGACAGGAGATGCGACCCAGCCTTGGGGAAGTGGGACTCTCCCAGCGCCGCGTGCTCTGTGAGCGGGTTCAAGTCCCCTGGGGAGCAGGGGTGGCTGGGGCTGAGGGGGCAGCAGGAGACCGGGCACACCGTGCGGTGGCCTGGCGCTTTGTGCACACTTGTCCCCTCCTGGGGTGCCTGCCACCCTCCAGCTGGCCCCGTGCCTATCACCCCTGCCACAGCCCACGAGCCCTGTCCCTCGTCCCGCAGGGCACTGCTGTCAAGGCCGACTACGGCCCCCTGCTGCACACCCTGGCGGAGTTCGGCTGGCTGCTGACCAGCGTGCTGCCCACGCCCGTGCTGAGACACGACAGGTAACGCAGACCCGCGCACTGGCCTTAGGCTGTCAGCGCAAGGCATCCACTGTACCTGACACCTATTTAAGGCCCCAAAAAACCTTGTCCCCAGCCTGCGACTCCAACTGCGTGGCCCTCAGCGATTGGCAGGCCCCGCCACTCCTGCTGCACATGGCTGCACTCAGAACACAGGCAGGCTGGGGACAGGGACACAGGGACCACAACAGCACTTCCGCTTCCACAGTGCCTCAGTTTCCCCTGCGGCACTGACTTGCCTGCAGTCTCTGCCACAGCAAACACTACCTTAGAACCAAGTGCCAACGCTTCACACCTACTAACTTTTCCATTTCTTTTTCTCCTTTCACTAACTTTCCTAGGAAGGAAACACTCTCGCTGTGCGTTTATCTATTTGTTGTTGTTATTTTGTTTCTGTTCTTTAAGACAAGGTCTCACTATGTAGCCCAGCAGTGATCCTCCTGCTTCAGCCTCCCAAGGGCTGGGATTACGGGCTGCACCACCACACCTGGCACATTCACTCAATTTTTAAAGAAGCCAATTAAACCCTCTGAGTAAAGGCTCTACCCTCCCCTCGGCCCAGACATGTTCCTCACCCTCTTTGGCACCCAGAAAATGACCATGGTCCTTGCCCCTCACTGCTATCAGGTGTGACTGAGGCAGACAGCTCCTCCTGTCCCTGCTGCCTGGCTTCCCTGGCCACCCCAGAGTGGTGACCCGGCCCTGTCAGGATCACAGGGTGGTGGGCAGCTCTGCATCAGGGACTGGATGCTCGAGGAGGAAAGACCTATTTGGGCTCATGGTTTCCAAGGTTTTGGCCCATGGTTGGCCGGTTCCATGGCTGTGGGCTGAGGCAGGGTGGGACATCATGGGGAAGGGTGTGGTGGGCACAGCGGCTCCCCTCATGGCAGGTAGGAAGCAGAGAGGGGAGAGAGGCAGAGAGGAGTGTCGGGGACAAGACACACCTGCACACACTCCCACAGTGACACCGTCAGCCCGCCTCCTAACAAGCCGTCGGCTCTGCATGCACTTGTGGGTTAATGCATCCATGCGGGCTGTGTCTCCACAACCCAGCTTGTACCCAAGCCCCAGCTCGCTCAGGGAGGTGCGGTGCACAGCAACTCAGAGAACGAGGGGCTGGTGAGAAGGAAGCCAGGTGACTCATGGGTCCCTCTTCTATACTAACTGTCCTCGCGGTGCCCAACTGCTCCCCAAAGCGCTGTTGCCCAGCACTGTCTGCCAGTGGCCTCCCTGTCAAATCGCACAGAGCGGTGATTCTGAGACGGGGTTCTCGGGCCAGGCAACCAGAGTGGTGAGAGACCCTGGCAGGACACGGTCACCTCTGGCCACCCCGGGGATGCGGTTGCAGGCTGGGAGAGGCTGCGGGCCTGTGTTTTCACAGCTCCTAAAATACATCACTCTTTGAGAAGGTTGCAGGTGTCATGAAGGAGAAGGGACCTCCTCTGTCCCCACGGCAGGGCCAGGCCTATCCCTCAGGCCACCTGGGGGCGCTGCCCTCTGCCGGCTGCCTGGGGGCTGTGTCAGGGCTCTGTCAGCCCGTGCAGGGGGGAGTATGCCTCGACCTCCCCAAATACGGGTCCCTACACTCTCCTTTTCCTCCTTCCAAGGCACAGCGTTCTGTATCCCCTCCTGCTCTCTCAGGGTCCCCCCAAGATCTCAGGGTCCCCCCAGGATCTCACTGGTCAGGCCCTGACTCCACACAGGCCCTTGGTGCTCAACCACATAGCACAATATGGGGGCTCTGTCTGAGCCCCTGCATGCTCAGGGGTGGTTTGGGGGGCACTCCAGAGCTGGGCTACAGAGCTCGCCGGAAGGGGTGGGGGAGGGAGGCACCCTTGACTCTCCCGCCTTGTGCCAAACTGCACAGGGTCACAGCCTGCAGCCAGTGCCTGCACACTGCTGGGGTGCAGAGTAGGGGACGTCGCCTCCAGGACAGGGTGGGTGCGGAGACGCCAAGGCCTCCCTGGGAGGCTCGGAGGCCCCTGACCTTCTCCGTACGTGTGAGGGGCCCCGGGGCTGGGCTCGTTAGACTGTTTCAGTGACAGTGGAGCCCGGGCACAGTGCGAATGCTCACTGTGAAGAAACTGGCTGAGGACACTGCGCTGGCCACAGAGTCCAGGAAGCTGACGAAAAAGAGCAAGCAGGTCCAAGTCTGTATTGCCCTGGAACCCTTTCTGTGATAGTTCGTGGGGCTTTTGTTAAGGTAAGTTGCAAACAGTATTACATACAGTCCTAACATTTAAAGTCTGTACTCTACGGACATCTCCAGCAAAACTCTGAACAACTACAGAGCAAATTCTACTGAGTGGTCAGCTCAGGATTCCAGGGAAGGGGGACGCAGAGCGTGCTTTGTCTTTATGTACTTTTATTATTTGATTTTTGTGATAAATATGCATGTATCCCATAATCAAATTACAGCTGGGAGCGGTAGTGCACACCTGTAATCCCAGCACTCGGGAGGCTGAGGCAGGAGGATCGCCACAAGTTGGAGGCCAGCCTGGGCTACATAGTGAACTCAAGGCCAGCCTGAACTACATAGTGAGACCCTGTCCCAAAAAATAAATAAATAAATAAAATCTAAAAAGCAAAAATCAATCAACCATTAAAACAAGGAGGAAGCCGTGCACGGTATCTGGCCCTGCAGGCATCTGTGAGAGCTGCGTAAGTTGCCCTTTCACACAGGAACCAGGGGTTTACCTTCTGCTTGGGCGGGTCGAGCCTGTCCGCTGTGCGACACACTACAGGAGCGAATCAAGGGCTACCGAGGTGCGTTAGCATAGAGGTTCTAAGGAGAATCAGGCAGAGGAGAGATAGTCTACAGACTTGCAAAGCAAAGCAGGAGCGTCAGATGCCAAGGAGGTTCAAAGGCAGCATTACCACTTGGAGGCGTATGAGTCACTGTCCTGCCGCGGGACAAAACACCTGATCCGCACAGCTTAAGGACGAGAGGTTACTAAGGGCTTATGGTTCTCAGAGAATGCAGTCCGTGCTCGGCTGGCTCCAAGGCCGAAGCCGCAGGGCAGAGAGGCCTGGCAGAGGAAAGCTGCGTGGCCGTGGAGCCAAGAAACAGAGAGACAAGGGAGGAGCCGCAGCCAAGAGCCCTGCTCCCAGGGAGCCTCCAACCAGGCACCGCCTAACAGCGAACCAGCTCTGAACTCACGAACGGATTAATCCACTGAGAAGTACAGCGCCCCATGATCCGATCACCTTCCAAATGCATGAGGCCTTTGGGGGACATTTTAGATCCAAACAATACCATTTTACCACTGGCCCCCAAAGTCTTATGTCCATCTCGTTGTAGAAAATGCATTTAGTCCATCTCTAAGGGTCCACAAGTCTTAAGAATCCCAGCATGTCTGAAAAGACCAAGTCCAAAGTCTCCTCTGAGACTCAAGGCAAGCTCTTAGCTCTGAACACTTACAAAAATCAAAAAGAGGGCCAGTGAGCTAGCTCAGCAGCATAAGCACCTGCCCAGCAAGCACAAGGTCCTGAGTTCGACTCCCAGAACCCACATAAAGGAAAAAAATGGCCGGTGATATCACTCAGTGGCATAAGCACTTGCTGGCAAGCACGAGGTCCTGAGGTTGACTCCCGGTACCCACATTAAAAAAAAAAAAAATCATAAAGAAAGTTAAATATTTCCAACACATGGTGGCACAGGGTCAACATTCCCACTCCAAAAGGGAGAAATAGGGGGATAGAAAGGCACGGGACCAAAGCAAGACTGAAACCCCACAGTGTGAACGGTAGCTCCATGCTCAGCACCTGGAACAGGGTGTGGCAAGCTGTGAGCACCAAGGCTTGGGCAGCCCCAGCCCTGCAGCCCTGCTGATTGCAGCCCTCTCAGCCTCTTGCCGCTGCAGCGTTCCTCAGACGTCCCACATTCCTGGCACATCCAACTTCCTGGGGTCTCCACTGCACTTCTGGCCTCACTTTTGCAGCTTTGAGCTCTTCCTGTTCAGAGACTTCTTGACAGGCCTCTCAGGCCTTCTTCTGAGATCTGGGTGGAAGCTTCTATGCCCCACGACTTGCATTCTGCGTGCAAGTAAAACCAGCACCCCGTGGATGATGCCGAGGACTGATGCCAAGGTCTGCCCCTTGCGGGAACAGAGCCAGCCCCCGAGGGCTGCATTTGCAGTGGCCTCTGAGACCTGAATGGCTGAACCTTGAAAGTGCAGGCTGCCCTGGGGTTCTCTTTCCAAAGCAGTCTTTCAAAAGAGTTCACCCTTTTCCACCCTTGAACCTGCAAAAGTGGGATCTGGTCAATTCCTGAGACGCCATCTTTCCTATTGTCCTGGTGCAAAGTGCTTGGCTTCTGTTCAGTACTAATCTTTTCCACAACTAATCTTTTATAGATCTTGCCTCTCCGATGAAACTGCTAGCTTTTAAATCATTGGCCTGGCATGAGTAAGGTTAAATTTCATTTTTTTTTTTTTTGTGGGTACCAGGGGTCGAACTTAGGACCTCGCACACCAGCAGGCACCCGTGCCGCTAAGCGATATCACCGGCCCTTTTTTCGTATGTGGGTACCAGGAGTCGAACTCAGGACCTCACACTTGCCAGACAGGTGCTTATGCTGCTGAGCTATCTCACCGGCCCAGTAAGGTTAAGTTTCATGACGAGGAGTATAAGTTATGATCTGGGTGTATTGCACCCAACTTCATTCATGCCTTTCAGTCTCCCACAAAGTCTTAGGACATGGGCAGAATGCCAGAGTGTGGTTCAGTTCCCAGTGGAGTTCTTGTTCCTGATTGAAACTGCCTGAGCCCGGCCTTTGCTATTCACATTCCTAGCAGCATTCTGGTCTTCTGAGCACCAACCAGAATTTCCCATCAAGCTTGGCTCACATCATTCTAGGGTTTCTCGAGCCAGCATCTCCAAACCTTTCCAAACTCTTTCTGCAAGCAGATCCCAAAGGCTTCTAAACCACATGGTCAGCTGCAGTCACGGCAATGACCTTACCTCTCCATTACCAATTTTCAGTATTAGTCAGCTTCCCTGGTGTGCTGGGACACATTACCTGACATCTGCAACACCTGCCACTTAAAGGAGGAGAGGTTTGTTTTGGCTCATGGTTTTCGGAGTGTTCAGTCCATGGTCGGCTGGCTCCATGCAGACACAGCATGGTAGAGGGGCACAGTGGAGGACAGCCGCTCACGTCACGGTGGCCAGGAAACAGAGAGAGGAGTTGGAGCCAGGGTCAAAACACCACAAGACTTGTAGGTGAGAAAATGCTCAGTCATTGCTGCAGCCTCCAGTGCCACGAAGGCCTCTTTCCCGCGGCTGCCAAAGAGAATCTGGAGCTCCAAGACCATGGATGGGCGGCTGAATGTGGACAGCCTCATCACCCACCTCCTGGAGGTCCAAGAATGTCATCCAGGAAAAGTTGTGCAGAAAACAGAAGCACAAATTCAGGCTGATGTATCAAATCTCATGAGAGCTTTCTCAGCCAGTCAGTTCTCTTAGAATTGGAAACACTGTTGGAAATGTGCAGAGATGTTCGTGGGCAGTGCTGTCCAAGTGGAACAGGGTCTGCAGGCACCCAGGAGAGGAAAGGGCAGCATCACTACGCGGCAGACCCTTGCCTAGGAATCAGCTTGCTGAGCCCGGAGAAATGAGTCGAAAAACGTATTTGAACAGAAATTGCCTTATGCAACCAGGCCCCCTGCAGGGCTTATTGTGCAATACTGAGGATCCTTTGTCCCTTTAGTTCTATGACTGGGGTCCTTGCAAGTACCTGCAGCACAGACCAGGTAGGATGGAGGTGAAGGTTTATATTGCTACCTGCTGAGGCGGATTGTTGGTAAAGAAGATTGTCAGTCGGCTGCCTTCTCGCTCTTGCCCAAGCATACTGTCCTAGTCACAGTCATGCTGCTCCATACAGAGGGGGTTATCGCTGGTGGTCGAGTCATCTTTAATATAGAGAAAATTCTGTAGAGCTGATCTTAGTCAAGGTGGAGGACAGAACCTGAAGTCAGTATGGAGCGGGAAGTGAGCTTCTCTGAAACTGGAAGGATGGGTGCGAGCTAGGCTTTGGAGCTGAACAGAGCTCATCTAATCGCAGCTCTGCCATGCTGGCTGCGTGGCTTTGGACAACTCTGTATGCCTCGGTTTCCTATCTGGAAAATGGGACAATAACATCAACCTTCATGGACTGTTGTTCTGATTAAGTGAGATAATATGTGAAAGTGCCCGTGCAGGACCCAAGCGTATTAGGGTAATCAATCTGGGCTGTTATTTGGAGCCCTCATCCTTTAGCAGAAACAAAATCCCTAGTAAGTTGGAAGCAGTTGTTCCAGCACGGTCGCTGAACCGTCCTAAGTCGGGATAGTTCAGAAAATGTCCAGACCCTGGTTCTCTAGATGCATAATCAGCTGGAGGATGAGAAGACAGCAAAAGCCACAGAAAGAAATAACAGCTTTACACAGATGTGTGCTCACACCCAAAAGATGAGCACTGTGATCTCTTTCAGAGCCCATGTAGCTGAGGACCACAGTCGATGAGAACGTCCTCCTTCATGCTTGCCGCATCCGCACAGCATCATCCCAGCGGGTCCCCTTCCCTGTCCCTCCCAGCCCCCGAGCATCCTCGGCAGGGTCTGTGAGGTAGGCTTATATCCCATCAATCACTGTCCTATCACCACAGTGCCCAGGCCTGTCCCCAATGCATCTCTGGGTCCAGGGTGTTGTTTGCTGTCCCTAGGCACTGTCACATCACCCAGGTGTGAAGCTGGTTGCCACGGAAATGTCGTGATGTACAGTCCCGCATCTCTACCCTATCCCAGGGTCACTGCTCGCAGCAGGAAATCGCGCCAGACCCCTTCTTCCCGCTGTTGCTCTGTAATGATGCCAGTGGGGCCCATCCTGCTCTCTGCATGAAATCAAGGTGAAAATTGACAAAACTCCTCAGGGCCAAATCAGGTAGGCAAGCTGGCAGCTAATATGCCTGGCTTTTAAAACCCCCTGGAATAGAATGGAAGAAGGGACCCAAATCCCTAAGTCAGGTCACCTCGAAGCAGCAGCCTGCTCCCTCGCGCCTCCTCGTCGTATTGGGGTTTGGGGAGGCAGGGTTGTGCATCCACAGTGACTGATGCACTATCGGAAACAGACTGATAACCTCGCATCGTGAGGGAGAAGAGAACTTTAGAATACAGAGAGCAAAGGCGCACACCCTCACTTCCGCCTCAGGCAGGACAGGCTGGGGCTCCTGGCACGGTTCAATCAAGCAATGCTCTCCTGAGAGGCTTTAAGTCTGGTCCCTGAGGACAAGACGTGAATGATGCAAAAGAGAAAACTGTCGCCTCAGTGATGCCAAGAGCCCTGCTGCCCTCCTGCTTTCCTGGGGACCCACAGGAAAGGCTGACAGCCTGGTGGGCAGCAGCTCGGAGCACTGAGCCTGCGGAACTGCGTCCCCAAAACGTATCTAACCCGCAGCTGAGTGCACGCTCAGTCCCGGGGGAGGCCAGAGGTCCTCCTTCCTCACTTAAATTCTGTAGAAGAGGTGCTGAGCTCGAGCAGTGAGCAACAGGCTGACAAGGCCGCATTCTTTGGTCGCCCGCTTCCCCCCCTGAGTCCTGGACTTCGCTGTCGCCCACCCTGCGTGCCTGAGGCCACACTTCACGCACCTTGTGGTCGGGGCGGAGGGCACAGAGGAACCAAACCGTGCCTCTTTCTTTTGGTACTGGGGATTAAACCAGGGTCCTCTGGGCTACATCCTCAGCCTTTTTTTTTTTTTTTTTTCTTTCTTCCTTTTTAAATATTGAGACAGTCTTGCTAAGTTACCCATTTATCTTTGAGCTGCAAATGCTATAAACCATGGCAGTTAATGTATAAGATGAAGCAAAAGTAATAAAAAAATACACAAATTAGCCTAACAATTCTGTCTTCTAGTTTAACAGGCCATAAGTGAAGCTGTTTGGGAGGGTATTTCTGTACCCTGTGACAGGCAGTCACAGATAAGCCCCATCTTTGAACCTGGCTCTTTTGCACACAGACCCGCTCAAGGGCATGCACTTATTTTAAGCAGAATGCGTGTTCAATCTGACTCGGATGCCTGTCCTTACTGTGTCCGCTATGGACGAGGCAGTGATTTACCCTTGCGGGCCGACCGTGCCTTCCAGGAGCCGTAATTGGCTTGGACAGACAAGGCAGTTGTGGCAAGCACCGCAGAGTGGACGGTGACGGCAATGGGTCCAGGTAAGGACGAGTGTCCCCACAGGGTGCGAATCGGCTCCTGAGGCAGAAGGAACCTTGGCAGCTGGCAGATCGGTAGCACATCTCTGCTATTAACCGTGACGGGGACCAGGGCCAGGCGGGTGAGGAATGTACATTTGGGACCACGCAGGGACTCGGCATAGAGCACGTAGGTGCCCCTAGGCGGTGCCGTGGGGGCTGTAGAGAAGAGGGCTTTCCACACCGCTCTCATCTTGCCTATCTCCAGCCTTTGGCAGTGGCCGCCTGGGGCAGCAAGACTAGAGCCGCTCCTTGGAAAGAGGAATGCCGTGATCGGTTAGTGCTGTTTGCTCTAGGGAAAGAGAGAAACACATCTCCTTTATTCTTCCCCCTTGGTGATTGATTGATTAAGGATCTCACTATGTAGCCCAGGCTGGCCTTAAACTAAGTGATCCTCCTGCCTCAGCCTCCCAAATGCTGGGATTATAAGCGTGCACCACGTAGGTCAGGAACAGAGGAGAAACTACAGCTGGCCAAGAAGATGTGTCCCCCATGGCCCTAGATAGCCTGTGTAGCTAAACTTGTCCCCAAAACATAAAGGGGACATTAGAAGGACACGGTGACACACGTTAGACACCAGAGATGCCTCAGTCAGCGAGACCCAAGTTCCTGCTTCCCACATCGGGGAGCATAGCTCTGGGCACTGGAGGCCCCGACCTGCCGACGCTGAGTGTCTTCTGGTGCAGGAGTCATCACCACGGGGCATCTGGCTCTTTACCAAAGGTGACCGGGCTCGCCACAGCCCCAGGCCTCTAGGGAGCTGGAGATGTTGGGGCCCTGGGTCTGGGCCCTGGGCTGGGAAAGCTGCTCAACCTCCAGCATCACAGAGAAAGGGAAGAAAGGGAAGAGCGGAGAAGCCTGCTGTGTGCCACATGGGATGCCGTGTAAGCAGACTCTCCCGTCCTCCGGTCAGGTGGGAAGAACTCGCTGCCCCAACACTGCAGCCCCCATCAGGACACACCTGGTTTCCTCCTTGCCCAGAGCCTCACACCAAGCTACATCCCAAGCCACTTATGTTACTTTCGTAGTTTGAAACAGGGTCTTGCTAAATTGCTAAATTGCCCAGGTGGAGCTGGAACTTGCAATCCTCCTGCCTCAGCCTCCCAGAGTGCTGGGATCACCTGTGTGCACCACTGCACTGGCTATATTTCCTTTTTATTCAGGAATAATTCTACCCTGATCCCTCCTTCCCATCTTTGGATAATCCTAGGCTGCTTCTCTCTGGTTCTCTGTCTGGGTTGCACACCCTGAGCAGGGCCGGAAACCTCTCCCCAACTTGTAGCCCTCGCTTGAGCTTCACCCCAGAACAGCCCTGGTTCTAACCTGTCCTTCCCCGTGGCCCATGAGCTGGACAGAGAAGAGGAAACCGTACTATTCTGGGACAGGCACAGGGGGCTGCCACCACGCACAGGGACTCTGTCCCCACAAGCTCCGCGATAGATGAACTGAGGCAAAGAACAAAAGCGTCAGCTCCAGTTGCTCCACAGGCCCTGGCCGCCACCCAGGAACTGCTCAGCTCCATAGCCACAGCTCTCCCAGCGTCTCCCAACCAAATGCCCACCCTAGTCTGGGTGCGTGCCACAGGCACCCGACGGTATCATCTGTCCCCGGGGTCATATTACACGTCATACTACGTCTTTTCATAAGAGGTCAGGCTGAACGTAATGAAGGAGATGAAGGAGTCTTTGAAAATAAAAACACCAGGAGGCTGAGGCAGGAAGATTGCCACAAGTTCGAGGCCAGCCTGGACTACGTAGTGAGTTCAAGGACAGCCCGAACTACATAGCGACACCATCTCAAAAAACCAAAATATAATAATAAAATAAAATGGAAGCAGTTTCCTGTCACCACTTTCTCAGAGCTCCCTGGCATTGCATCTTGGGTTTTCGATGGTGTAAGTGCGATAGAGACCTCTCAGGCCAGAGTTTCCGAGGAATGGCAGAGCTGTGGTGAGGTTTAGTGGAGGTTTCTTGCATAATAAAAGTCGTAACTGAGCAACACTGACAACAGCCGTTCCCATAGCTCCGTGGCTCCGGGAAGGTTTCCTGGGAACAGAAGGCTGGGCCTTTGGCAGGGGATTTGCCAGGACACCGACCCCGGGGACACTGGGTGGTTGCTCCAGAGTCCGGGGAATGAAATGGTCCCCTGCTGAAAAGGTGCATGGAATTCCTCCCATGTGGAGCCCAAGTGTGTCTCTCTTATTTATCTTTTTTTTTTTTTTTTTTTTGATAAGGCAAACTGACAGTGCATACCAATAATTGACTGATTTTAACCCAGTAACTTCACTCCTGAGAATTGATCTCCAGGAACTAATTCGTAAGAGGAAGACCAGACCTGTTTCTATAACGGCATGATTTAGAGCTAGCAGGAAGCTAGAAACAACCTAATTTTTCAGAAGTAAAGGAAACCCTTCATGCGTGCGCTACCTGGATTCTTTCACAGCATTATACAGCCACTAAAACTGCGAGCACTGTGCAACTCAAGAAAGCGGGTTCCAGAGGGGCCCCAAAACAAAAATGGAAATATGCAGCGGTCGTGTTCCCCGCTCGGCCTGGGGTAGAAATCAGGAAAGGGGAGGGCGGAGTGGCGCTGTCGCTGGACGGGGTCCACGGAGGCCCCCACAGAGGCGATGGGACCCCCGCCCGGCCCAGGAGGCGGCTCGGGCCTCAGCGTGGAAGAGCTCCGGGCCGCGGCGGCGAAGGGTTGCGCGGGGTTGTTAGGCAGAGAGGGTGAGGGGGCAGGAAGGGACCCAGCCGAGCAACTGGGGGGCTCGCCCTGGGCTCACCGGGGCCTGAGGCGGCGGCAGTGGATTAGCGGGGTGACCCCTCCATCTCGCCTCAGTCCTGGTTCCCCGGCCCTGGAGGAGTCCTCACGGCTCGGGGACAGTGGGTCGCGTGAGGCAATCGCTCTTGCTGGGAGGGGCTGCCGAGGTCCCGTCATGGGGTGGCCGCTTCTGCTGGGTCGGGGACCCCGTCTCAGAGCTCGGGGAGGCTCTGCTGCCCTGCGCCGGGGGAAGGTGGGCCTGAGACCTCGGGCGTCCTCCTGACGCTGGATATGGTGAAAGCGGGTTCCCTGCAGACTCTGAAAACCAGTGTCGCTTCTCTTATCTTGGCATCCTCAGTCATGAGGGGATGAGATGGGTCTGCTTAGGGGTAATAAACCTTGCACTAGGCCAGGCATGGTGGTCTGCGCCTATCATCCTGTACTCTGGAGGCTGAGGCAGGAGGATGGAAAGGTCCAGCCCCGCCTGCACAATTAGTGACTTGGCACTTGGGGAGACCCTGCCTCAGAGGAAGAATTAAAAAGGGCTGGGATGCTGCTCAGTGGGAAAGCCCTGGGTTCCATCCCTGTGCCAGAAGAGCAACGAGAAGAGAGGAAGAGAAGAGAGAAAAAGCGTTGCAGCAAGATGCTCCCGAAGTTTTTCTCTGGCCCACGAGAGGAGCTGAGCCAGCGTCTTAAGCTGGAGTCTTAAAGTCTAAGGGAGACAAAGCCTGGGCTTCCTGCTCTCCCTGCCTCTTGGCTTCTGTCCACCTCACGCCAGCGGGGCAGGGCTCTCCGGGGGCTCGGGCGGCACAGGGAAGGGCGGCGCCCGCCCACGGCCCCAGCGCCCCCGCAGCTCTGCGGTCCTCTCTGCGCGTCACAGGGCCACCTGCTCCTGGCCTCGGCTCCCGTAGCCCGGCAGGCAGGCGCCGAGCAGCTCACTGCGCCCCCGGAGGCGTGGATGTGCCCGAGCCGGGCTCCTGCTCCGGCCTGTCCTGCCGAGGACTCTGGAAGCCAGAGCAGCCCGTAGACGAGGCCCTGGCTGCACAGACACACAGGAACGCGCGGCGACGAAACCCAGAAGGGGACGAAGACGGAGTCAGGAGGCGGGGCGGGGCGCAGCGTGGGGTGCTCGCCAGCATGCGGGGACCTGGGCTCTGTCCCTAGCACCCCAAAAGAAGCCGAGTTACGTAAGCATGGTGAGATTCTAGGAATCTTGAGACACTAAGGTTGTTTTCCTTTGTAATGAGGATTTTCCCTTCTTTTTCCAGCTGCAACTTACGGATAGTCCTATTTCACAAAGAGTTTGGGTACAAGGAGTATTTTGCAAATAGTTTGGGGCACAAGGATATATGTGCGCCTTGGCGACCAAGCGTGAAAGATGCCGCTGGAGATTCACAAATGCCAATGCTGCTGCTCTACCTTGCAGGGACGGGAAGTTGGCTACGAAGCAGGTCGTCTTCCTGCAGAGGCCGGCGCTGGGCGGCTCGGCGGCCCGGACCCCCGAGGTGAGTGCCCGGCTTCAGGGACTGGGCCTGACGCGGAACCCACTAACCCTAAACTCTCACTGCTCTTCCAAGCTGTGGCCACGGAGGAGGGAGGAAACAGGCGACAGAGCAGTGCCCTATGCGGGAGCCGTGGCAGCCACCGGGCACCTGGAGACAGCTGTGAGGGGCCAAGTCCCAAAATGTGTGCGTCTCTTTGGGGTGAGGGATTTTGAGCTGTAGATGAGTAAGGGACAGCACCATCTCTGGCCACACCCACACCCAGGGCCAGCTAGCCCCACGGTGGCAAACCTACAGCGTACTGAGTGCAGGAGCTACCGAGCCTTTGCTCTAGCGTTCCTACCCCTGTGTGTGTGCAAAGACACATGCGTGCAAACACACGCACATTTACAGAAGAACACTCAAGAAAATATGCCAAGATTTTAACAGTGACATTTCCAGGAGACAGGAGTACAGACGAGTTTTGCTTTTTTCTCTGCTTTTACCAGGTTTTTTTTTTCTTTGGGGGGGGTGTTTGTTTTGTGACAGCGTCTCGCTATGCAGTTCAGGCTGGCCTTGAACTCAGCCATCCTGCCTCAGCCTCCTGAGTGCTGGGGTCACAGGCGTGTGCCACCATGCCTTGCTTACCAGGTTTTCTATGTGTGTTTTTTTTGTAATTGAAAGACAGTTTCATTCAGGAAACACAAATCTTTTACCGCAAGTCTCCTTGTATTCTTGCAAGTGTGGAAAGAGGGAGGTGTTTCGGGCCAGCACCCGTGACCTTGGACGCGCCCTGGCTCCCTTCCAGACCTGGCTGACGGCCAAGGCCTCCTAGAATCTGATGGCTTCAGACCCCACCCCGAAGGGTAGTTCCAAGGACAAAACGAATTGGATGCTGGGAAAGCTGTTATTTCAGTGTGATGAGGTGGGGTGGGAGAAGCAATAGCATCGCTCAAGACATATTTATTAAACTCAACAGTCACATGGTAAGAAAATTAAAATGTGTGCTTGTTAGGAAATCCTTTAGAGGAACAGCATTACGTATTCTGTCATCTAACATTTACAATAGGCGGCCGTTCACTTATGAATGCTTATCTAAAAGTGAATTGATAGGGCATGGTGGTGCACACCTGTAATCCCACACTCAGGAGGCTGAGGCAGGAGGAGTTTGAGGCCATGAGTTTGAGGCTAGCCAGGGCTACATGGCAAGACCCTGTCTCAAAAAACCAAAAAAAAAAAAAAGTGAATTAATATTAATATGTTATTTTGAACAGTGTTCAATACTTATTAAAGAGTCTTCCCCAGGTATGTAACTCAATGCCTGCAATTCTAGCTACTCAGGAAACAGAGGCAGGAGGAGCAGAAGTTCCAAGCCAGCCTGGGCCACTTAATGACACTTGGTCTCAAAATAAAAATTAAAAAGGCTCAGTGGCAGAGGCTTTGCCTAGCATGTGAAAGGCCCTGGGTTAGATTCCCAGCACCCAAAAAAAGTCCTCACTGAGTATGTGAGAATTGGTGTTAGTGGGGACACAAGAGGGAACTCATTCCCCAATCCATCTGTCACGCTGCGAGGAAGGGAGGGTGTCTGGTCTCAGAATCCCATCATTTCAGCTCTAGGGAGGCTGAAGCAGGAAGACCACAAGTTTGAGCCCAGCCTGGGCAATTTAGTGACTTAGTGGGAACCTGTTTGAAAATTTAAAATAATAATAATGATAATAGTAATAATTTCAGCTCTTATATTTAGGAAAATGTAATCTTAGCTCCCAACACACAAATAATCTTGGGTAAATGGACTCTTTGTAAACAGGGAAATTACTGTGCTTTCAAAATGTATCTTTAGCTGGGCATGGTGGCGCACACCTGTAATCCCAGCACTCGAGGCTGAGGCAGGAGGATTGCTGTAAATTCGAGTCCAGCCAGGGCTACAAAGTGAATACAAGGCCAGCCTGAACTGGACAGTGAAACTCTGTCTCAAAAAGACAAAACAAAAAAAACAAAAACAACAACAACAAAAATGTATCTTTAAGTCTTGGTTCAGTTTTGTGTGTCTGAGAGCACATGGCCCTCCTCTGGCACATGGCATCTCATCAGCAGTGAGTAGGCCCAAGCGGTGAAGTCACTCAGGGGTCGATGTCCCCACAGGGGGCGCGCGTCCTCCCTCCTGTGCTCCGTGTCCGACCTCGTGTCTGCGGTGGCGCAGTCCCCTGGCAGAGGCCGGGCCTCTTGACCCTGCACCCAGGACACTGCCAGCCCTGGGTAAATATCTGAGCTGATGCCTTGCTGGGGCGGCCCGTGGGCAGAGCAGGTTGTCACTGGCGTGAGGGGACCGGCTGGCACGGCAGAGCACGTCTGGCTGGATTCCCCGTGCCTGTGTTGCGGTGGCTCTGCGACCTGGGCACGCGCTGGCCCCAAAGCACCGTTTCTGCTGTGGAGAGCCCAGCGGACACCAGCAAGCACGCCGTGTCCCTACTTCCCCTTGCTGGCTGCCCTGCCGCAACTGCACCCCGTCCCTCCTCGGGGAGGGGATGCCAGGGACACATGGGGACAGCAAGTGAGAGTGTGAGCACAGCGAGGACTGTCGCTGTCGCTGTCCTTGTTTCAGATGGTCATGTCCTAACTCCGTTGCCCCCTGTGTTGCAGAGCGAAGGCAGCTGGCTCGTGCAAGGTGACGACCGGAATGAGGTCAGCAGCAGGAGCCCCGGCTCAGACGCGGGCACACAGCCACCACAGGAGGGCAGGTCCCCAGCCCGGGGCGGCCTCCTGTCCCCGTCCCAGTCTCGGGAGGGCTGGGCCAAGGATGGGAGCCTGGCCCAGGGCAGCAGCGCCCTCCAGGAGCTGGACGACGGGCAGTGCGACCCAGAGGACGGACTGACGCAGGTCACCTGCATGTGAGCCCCGGGCACTCGGGAGAAGGCCGGGCCCTTCCGGAGTCTGCCAGCCGCCTTGCCAGGCCTTGTCGGAACTGATGTCCTATCTAAGCCTGCGTTTTCCAGCCTCGGCCCTTCCTCTAATCTATGTAAACTGGGGCGCAGCTCCCAGACAAGGAAGAATAACCAATATGTTTGTACATTTAGAAACATGTTTATACTCAACTAAAACACCGCAGATGACCCGTTAGGTGGTTAAGCAGTAACCTTTCAGTTCTCATGAGCACACGAAATGCGCTTTCCTTACTCATGTTTAAAAGACTGAATATCCCAACCTGACTACTCCAAACTGCCTTTCACCCAGTCACAGTGCTCAGGAGAGGGGCCCACCTTAAGCTAAAAAGTAATCAATCCCCTCTCTCTCTCCCCTTTCCCTCTCCTGTCTGTCTGTCTGTCTGTCTCATACACACAGCTGATTAGTGAAAGTAAATGACCATTCCCTGAACATAACCACCCAGATTTTGTCTTTGATGATGGCGTGTATGCACAAAGCAAGCCCTTATTTGTTAAAATATTCTTTGAACTGGGCCGGTGAGATGGCTCAGCGGCGTAAGCGCCTGCCTTGCAAGCGCGAGGGCCCGAGTTCGACTCCCGGATCCCACATACGAAAAAGGGGCCGGTGATATCGCTCAGCGGCACGGGTGCCTGTTGGCGTGCGAGGTCCTGAGGTCGACCCCCCGGTACCCACAAAAAAATATATATATATATTCTTTGAACCAAAATC
Source organism: Erethizon dorsatum (assembly GCA_028451465.1). Lineage (NCBI taxonomy): Eukaryota > Metazoa > Chordata > Mammalia > Rodentia > Erethizontidae > Erethizon > Erethizon dorsatum. Next base: position 137,287,309 of record CM051826.1, on the reverse strand, counting down.
TTTTCTATATGCCTTTAAGGGTCATTCTGTGACCAACCTGATGCTGACACACTGCGTGTCAACAGTGCCAGCGCTGTAAAGCACACGTGTGTAGAGCACACTGTCTGGGGCACACCCTACATTCTCAAAAGGGCTGCGGGTGGAGCTCAGTGCAAGGCCCTGGGTTGGATCTGCAGCACCACAAACACAGCCAACACCTCACCACACCACACCACACCACACCGAGCCCACAGTCTCTCACAAACATTAAAAACTGCAATCAACAGGAAGATTTGATTTCCTCTTTTAAATTGTAAATACTGCAAAGAGGAAAGAATAGCAACCCCAGTGGAAACCCGAGTCTTCTTGTCTGCCTGGATGTGCGTGCGGCCTCTTTGGACTTGCTGACTCATAGCAACGCGGAGACCTGGGATTCGAGTCCCGCGTGGGGGGGGGGGTCCCAGCCCACCTTGGGGTGGTGACAGCGCCCTCCTGTGCCTGTCCACAGATGTCCAGCCTCACGCAGTCTGTCAGGGACGAATCAACACTCTTCCCATAACATACGAAAGACTTGCTTGGCACAGCGGGCCCCTTCGCGTGAACTACAACTGTTCCCTTATTATATATTTTTTATTAGCATTGATGTTGACATTGTAAGGTTGTTTGAATAAAATGTCATTTGTTATTGGGTTGCCATTTTATGCAACACAAATCCTCACACGTTATGGAAACAAATCCTCACATACATGTAGTGTGCATATGACAAACACACATCGCGTGTTATGGGGCGTATGGTATAATCAGTCCGAGACACTCTTGATGGGACTTTGGGGTGAGACTAACAGGAGCGATTCCAGTCCCTCCAAAAGCGTTACCTTTATTCTGTTCACTCTTACTCTGTGGAAATAGTTACCAACATTTGGGGAACAGTTTTTTTTCCTGATTTTTAGACAAACTTGAGATCTATATTCAAGACTTCATTTTTTGGGTAGAAACAATCATTACTTCAGGAGTCCACAAAAACGCCATGACACTTTGAAACAAAAGGAATAGACTCAGAAAGATCAGTTTTCAGCCAGGGATACAGCTCAGCGGCACAGCACCTGCCTGGCAAGCGTGAGGTTGTGAGTTCAATTCCCAGTACAAAAAAAAAAAAAAAAAAGTTTTCCCAACACTAATGTCAGCAGAGAGTCCTTTATCATTCTGTTAGTGCACAGAAAAGAACAGAGAAGATTCCATTTCATTAAAGATCTCAGGAATATGTCTTATGTGTGTGGTAATGAGAGATTGAACCCCAAGCCTTGTATTTGCTGAGGGATAGCCTCAGGCCTTATTTTGAGAACAGGTCTCACTAAATTGCACAGGTTGGCCTTGAACTTGGTGATCTTCCTGCCTCAGCCTCCCATTTGAAGCTGGTGCTGTTCCCAGGACCAATCAGAAGTCTTACAATCCTTCATTTGCCTATGGGCACAACCAATCAAAAGACACTTTGGTTCCTCCATTTACATGTAACAGGAAGCCAAGAAAGCTTTTCAGTATGTGATTGACACATGGCAACAGCAAGTGAGTGTCTGACAGGACACTGTCCCCATGCCTTATTTGCATGAGGAGATGACCTGGGGATTTTATTTCAAAGACCCATTTCCCGTATCGGGGGCTGCTGTGAGCCTCCCCACCAGCTGGCCTCACTCTGCAGAGCGTACTTCTTTTCTGCCTTCCATAAACGCACGCTTTTGCTGCCTTTTCTGTCTCGTCCAATTCTGTTTGGGGCACGAAGACCCTGGCACAGAGGCTGGTGGGACCCTCCACCCGGCAGCACCACCTTGCCAGCTGGGCCAGGCGCAGCCCCAAATCAGAGTGCGCCCTGTCCTGCTACCTCAGCGCGAGGAGCCCTCGCTTCCCGCTTAAAGCTCTTCCTGTAAATCTATGCTTTTGTTTTAATTTCTATTATCACTACAGGCAAGGACCCAAGCGAGCTGTCAGCCCCTTTTATTTTTTGAGATGGAGTCGGTCAGCAGCCCTGGTACAGCCGGGGCAGGTGGCCTCTGGCATGATGGGACAAGGGCCGCTTCCTCACTGGCCATGGGGAAGCAGGGCTGCCACCACTGTCCCCACCTTGCAGAAGTAAAGACGCCGGAAAGAACCCAAGGCAGGAGTTAGGCAGTCAGCGCAGGGAGTCTCAGGCACCTCCTCCAGGGCTCCTAGAAACCGCCGGGGCCTCCGCGGAGCAGGCTGGCAGGGCCAGCTGAACAGGCATGGGCACCACGTGCAGTAGGTCTCCCGGGGCAGCGATCGTGCCACCTACACAATGGCTGAGCCCCTAAGTCCCCTGGCAGCGCCCTCGGGCATCCTGAGAGGAAATCTACCCATCCTTGGTCACCGTGGGACAGGACCCTGGCCTTCAGCACCCATCGGGAGGACAGCTGTGGCGCACAGCTCCTGCCTCGGCAGGCACGTGGGCCCTCTGGAGACCCGGGGTTGGCCAGGCCTGGCTGGTGTGTGTCCTGTCTTAGGTGTCCCGGGCCGAGATAACCGCTGCTGTCTTCATGCTGCTGGGAGGTCGCACAGGGCGGGTGACTTCCTGCTGATCTCCTGCACCTTCTCCTCACCGGAGCGTCTCTGCCTCCAGGGCACTCAGCCTCGCCCTGCGGCCGCAGCCTTTGTTTGTTCGGTTTTGTCTGAGTCTGTAAGTCCCAAGACCGAGATGACCCACTCATGGCAATGACCTCACAGTTCCTGTCCAAGTGCTGAAAGTTTTCCTCTCCTCCCCTTGGGATCTGATAAATACGGTAGAACCCAGCCCTTTGAATTGTAGGATGAGGCCACCAACACGTGGTTTGTTGCTCTGGTTTTTGAGACAGAGCCTTGATATGTTGCCCAGGCCGGATTCAAACTGCTGGGCACACAGGAACCTCCTGCCCCAGCCTCCCAAGTAGGTGGACTACAGATGCTCAATAATGTGCCAGGGCCCAACTCCCAGACCACAGCAAACCCTAGGGGTGGGGGTGTGACTCGGGAGTGGAGCTTTTGCCAGGCGTGCCCAAAGCCCTGATTTGACCCCATGTGCTGCAAAATAATTAAAACTAAGGAAACAAGCCAGGGGCTGTGGCACAGGCCTGTAATACCAACATTCTGGGAGGCTGAGGCAGGAGGATTTCTGTGAGTTCAAGACCAGCCTGGCCTACGTAGCGTGTTCAGGACCACATAGGTCTATGTAGTGTGTTCTGAACTACATAGCAAGACCCTGTCTCGAAAAAAAAAACCAAAAAAAAACCCAAAAACAAAACAACAAAAAAAACCCCAATCTCCCCAAATAAACAATGGCAAAATACAGGCTTTTCAACAAATGGTGCTGGCAAAATGATACCCATGTACAAAGAATGAAATTGGAACCTTAGTTTACACCACACACAAAAATCAACCCCTAATGGATTAAACCCAGGCATGGTGGTGCATACCTGTGATCCCAGCATCAAGAGGCTGAGGCAGGAGGATCCCTGTGAGTTCAAAGCCAGTCTGGGCCACACAGAGTTGAGAACCAGCATGAGCTACACAGCAAGACTGTCTCAAAAAAAAACAAAACAAAAACAAAAAACACCACTCTGATTTCATTTAAAAAAGAAAAGGACTCTTAACTAGTATGCTGCTGTCACAGTGAATACTAGAATCATTACCAGACACTTCCTAAATAAACCATGGCCATGGATGCACATTCTGGAAGATTTTAGTATACACGCTGCCAAAGCAAGCGCTGGACGCACGTTCCGGATGTCGATGCATTTCACTTACAGAAAGTCAGGTTAATACAGAAATGTATTGTTTTCTTTGCTTCACTGTGTAAGAGTCTCATGCTTGACAACAAGCTTTGTGTACTGTAAAAATACAAACAGCAGGAAAATCACATCAGAAAAGCCTGGGGCCCTGCCTCGGTGGAGAAGCCATCGCCCCACTGCCCCCACAAGGCCACGCTCCAGTTATGTAGCACACCTTACGTTAATCATGCAGTTTTCCAGGGGACAGATTTAAACGCTCTGGCATCTCAAACCATTAAGTGTGTTGCACAAATAGCTCTGTATTGTCTGCTTAGTTAACAGATACTTTAAAAAATGAAAACCAAGCCAGGCATAGTGGCACACAGCCATAATCCTGGCTACTCAGGTAGCTGAGGCAAGAATCACAAGTTCGAGGCCAGCATGGGCAACTTGGCAAGACCTTGTCTCAAGATAAAATAAAAAGGGCTGGGGATGTAGCTTGTGGTAGAGCAACTGCCTAGGATGCACAAGGCCCTAAATTCAATTTCCCAGGACTGCTAAGAAAATCAGGTGCTTTTACTAGAACATTTATATGGCAGGGAAGAGCTGCACAAGAAACTGTTAGCACATTAATGAAGTACTCCTATGCCGGGTGTGGCGATGCACGCCCATAATCCCAGCACTCAGGAGGCTGAGGCAGTAAACTCACCAGTTCAAGGCCAGTCTGGCAATTTAGCCAGACCTTGTTTCAAAATAAAAATAAATAAAAATAAAAATAAAATAAATAAAAAATGGGCTGAGGATCAGTAGTAAAGCACCCTAAATTCCATTCTTAGTACAAGAAAAAAAAAGAGAGGATTTAAAAGACAAAGTATATAAAAAGTAGTATGTAATTGCTGAAATAAAATAATAGGAAGTCCTGAAGCAAAAAAAAAAGTCATCATATAGCCAATAGGGCAAAATAATCATGGAAAAGACTGAGTTTTTCATTTTGGTATTTTTTGAGGCAGGCAGGGTCTCACTATGCAATGCAGGCTGGCCTTGAACTCAAGTGATCTTCCTGCCTCAGCCTCCCAAATTTGAGTGCTGGGATTACAGGCATGTGCCACCACACCTGGCAGTAAATGTGTTTATAAACGTAACACATTCCTAACAGTGTAATCACAGATTTCTAATTTTATTCTCATGGTGAAGTGTTAAGTCATTAAGAATCTGAGAAACTGTTCTAGAAACACGAATGTAACGCCTCAGGTCAGAAAAGAGGAAATGGACTCCCCTGGAGGAACTGTTAGCCACAGGGACAGACGCATGGGATTAGAACTCAGCTACTTTGGCAGCGCGACAGAAGGCACAAGTGGCCAGTCTCTGTGGCAGGGGAACTCCGACCGTGCCCGCTGTGCAGAGCCCACCACGGGCCCGGAGTCCGGGGCCCTGCAAACCGCGGGCCCACAGAGGCCTCACACGAGCCGCCTGCCCGGCGGCCCGGGCTTGGGCCCAGCTTCCCCATCGCAGTGCTGGGGAGGCCAGCGCAGCGGGGACGCGAGACCACAGGGCACTTCCTTCAGAGGATCTTTATTAGGGTCAATGTAAACACACAGTCCAGGGAAGATGGGGTAAGGAAAGATTTCGTATTTTATTTCCCCTTTAATACCCAGCTATATATTCAAACTGTGCGTCAGAACCTTGGCCAGCCCCGTGGAGCCAGGCACCGTGTTGCCAACATCCCTCAGTCAGGCAGAGGCAGGGCGTCCAGGACTTGGCCTCAGGCGTGTCTGGGAGTGACTGGCGACATGACATGCACCCTGGCAATGCCAGCGCTCCCTGAGGGACGACCAGGGCCCGCCACACGCGCCCCACAGATCTCAACTGGCAAACAATTGGGATGGATGCACTTCCGTCTTCGTGTCAATACAGCTTTAGAGTGGAAAGGAAGCGCTCCTTGTTTGTTAAATCTGGTCAAGAGATGGCTTTGAATATTTTCTTCACTACATGTACGATTTTTTGCCCCATCTCCGTGCCTCATTACAACCAGTTTAGCAGTAAGACCTCTAGGGCGCTTCAGAAAAACTTCATCCAGTAGATTTTTAGATTGGTAAATCTCTACTTGAATTCTTCTCAAGACACTGAATTATAACAAAGTCCAAAAAATGTATGAACATTCACCAACACCATTGAAACCTATAAATTATTGCGAAGAACCTCACACAGGAGTATAATTCAAGCATAAAACTTTGGGGGAAGGGACATAAACACTACAGTATTTCTTCATCTCTATTTAATGCTGCCTAGGATAGATGAAAAGATTAGTATTACTAACAGAAGAGTCAAACTATGGTAAGGACTGCTTTCTACGTACTTAGAACAATTTCCCAAAACAAAGAGAAGAGCCCATGTCAATACAGCTTTCCTGTAGTGTTCTACAATTGTGAGGATGAGGTATAATTTGTAAGTAATTAATACAAATATAAATAGGAATAAGCTACCCCTAAATTATAGCCTGCTGAGACACTTCTCACTGAAGTAGTCTGGGGAGAGAAAAGAAGGCGGAGAGGGCAAGAGCACCCTGTACATGCCCGTCCTTACGACTGCCGCGGCTTAGCAAGGTGGGGGCGTCCTCTCCAAGTATGCTGGCCTGGAACATATTTCACTGTGACAGGGGAGGAAGACTTAAGTATTACTAATGCCTCATCTGCATTGATATTTGGGTACACATATAATCATATATGCATTTCAAAAACCATCCGCAGAATTTTTAAAACACCTCTATCTCATTCTGGAGAAGTTAACACTTAAGATGAACTACATACTACAGAACTTTCTAATGTATCTAAGCTCGGGGAAAACCAAAGGAAAACCTTACTACCACTTTAGTAAACGGTTTGTGCAAAACCTTGAGTTCACTCATCTTTTTACAGATAGGTTTATTTGATAAGGATTGTGATCCAATGATTGTTTAGCAGCAATTTTACCAAACTGTAAATTCTTTTATTAACAGGCATTATAAACAGATAATACTAATCTTATTTAAAAACCATGAGTGCCACACCAGTGAATATACAGCTCATGAATAACTTAAGTATTTCCCATTTAAAAGATAACACACAGCACACAAACCCTTCCCTAAACAAAGAAGCTGGACTGTGGATACATGATTGATGTGTCTAAAATGATGTATGTACAGAACATAATTAATGTTAATTACGTGAGCGGTACGTTTCTCCCATTCCCTTCATGCTTCACTCTCCCCGGAAACTGAATTCTGAACTTCCTCTTCTAAAATTGGTACAATCAAGTTATCCTTGGACATCAAATTATATTTCATCACAAATTTAGTAAACCGATGACATAAAAATGTTTCATTCTGTAGTAAGGAAGAAAAACTTGTTATTTTATTACCCAAAAATCACAAAAGCAGGAGTCATAACAACATAGATTACTGTCATTCTGACAGGAAGCATCAGGATACTTAGTGAAACATACTTACTTCATATTCATCAAATATCTGCCGGTGATGAAAATAAGCGTGTGAAAATATTCTGTAAATCCTACGACATACGGATCCTAGTTTTGCTACGGATGATTCTTTTATGCTAACCCTAAAAATAGAAAAGAAATCAGCTTCATACAGCTGGACAGAATGTTAGGAACCGCGTGGTCCAATCTTCTCAGGGGCGAGTGCAGACGTCAACACCAAGGGCAAGCCAGCGACTGGCTCCGAGTCCGCACGTCAAAGGCGCCAGCACAGCCTGGAGCGCGCCCCCCCGCCCCGCACCCGGCGGGCGCCTTCTCCTCTACACGGGCCTCAGGAGTCGAGCAGTGCAGGGCTCTGAGGCCGTGAAGGTTCAATGCAGATACGGAGAATCCCTGACAACTCAAAACTTACCAAAACACACGTTCTACAACACTAATACTTGGTGCACTAGAGATGATTACAATTGCTAACAGGAATTTTTATTCTAAAGAATTAGATTTTATTTGTTTTTTAGGAAATCAAAATGCATAGCTCTGATATTCTTTTTAAAAGTATGTATATGGGGCCAGTGAGATGGCTCAGCGGCTTAAGCGCCTGCCTTGCAAGCGCGAGGGCCCAAGTTCGACTCCCGGATCCCACATACGAAAAAGGGGCCGGTGATATCGCTCAGCGGCACGGGCGCCTGCTGGCGCACGAGGTCCTGAGGTCGACCCCCCGGTACCCACAAAAAAAAAAAAAGTATGTATATGTATGACATGGAGGCAAAAATCAGTACTTTTTTTTTAAAACAAACTTTATATAAGTTTTTTGGAGTAATCTCATTGGGGGGAAAAAATCTCCAAATGCATCCCTCGATTACAAGTATCTTAACAGGCCAGGCGTGGTGGTGCACACCTGTAATCCCAGCACTCAGGAGGCTGAGGCAGGAGGAGCGCCACGAGTTCAAGGCCAGTCTGGGCTACACAATGAACTAAAGGCAAGCTTGAACTATACGCAAAACACTGTCTCAAAAAAAAAAAAAAAAAAAAAAAAAAAACCCTCAAGTATCTTAACAGGATTAAAGAGCAGTCACAAATCTCACTAATACTACAATACATGCACGGCTTCTTTCCAGATCTTAAAAGTCTTACACAAGAATAAGGAACCTTGTCCTCCAAAAAAAGGGAATCTGGTCAGGTGTGGAGGCACACACATGTATTCTAGGGCTCGGAGGCTGAGGCAGGAAGATCTATGGGAGTTTCAGTCCAGCCTGGGCCACACAGTGAGTCCAAAGCCACACTGGACTACATAGCGAGACCCTGTCTCAAACACACCCGAAACAGAGGAACCCTTCAAACACAAGCAGCCCAGCTGAGAGGAACCTGCTCTCCCCGCGTTCTGGAGCTGGGACCCCGTCTTGCTGCTTAGCCACAAACTGATCGCAAAATTCCCATCAGTGGAACGAGTCAAGTATTCCACAGCTTCAAACATACACACACGCGCGCACACAGGCACATGCACACACATGCTAATTTTAGGCCTAAGACATCAGTTTTCCCACTAAACCCAAAAAGTGGCCCGCCCTGTTTCCGGAGCTGTGCTTACCTGCTGGGGAAGTATTTATTGCTATTGAGCAGGCAGGCAGCACCGTCAAGCGTGTGTCTGGTGTAGTCTATGGCGGGGCACTAGGAGAGAGGACAGTGAGTGTCAGCGAGGCCACCTCGTAGATGAGATGCACTTATTATGCAGGTCCGTGCCCCCAGGGACCTGTGCCCGTAGGACAGCCCCACACAACTGTGATGACGACAAAATGCAATGCTGCATCAGGAAACAGAGCTTTACTAAATTAAAGCTTCTAGAAGATGCACTAACCAGCCTCCCCATTTCCCCATCACGAAACCCAGGAGAAAACGACGTCTAGAGGAGGAAGAGCCCCTCCTTATCCGGCCCGACCCCGACCATGCAGAAGCTGCTTTGAGCAGCACGGGCGACTCCTGCAGCGCCCGGTCTGCCAGTTCCCACAGCTCCCTGACTGCGCGGCGGCCCTGAGAGGTGAGAAGACACCTCCCGGGCTCCCGCATCTGTGCTTCTGCAGCGACCCGGTCTACACCACAACACGGGAGAGCCCATCCCCTCTCCTGACCCCAGAGCTGGGACCGTGACCGCAGCGCTGGCCCATTCTTCTTGATACTAATGAAGAATACAGACGTGAGAACGACTGCTACTGTGACATCTACTGTGTAGATTTACGCACCGTATTTCCAGCATGAGATTTACTAGCTACCAAAATGAAACAGGCCATCTTGATTCAGTTTCCCAACATCACTCACCATTTGCTAGACTAAGCAGTCACCGTCAGTGAATCACCAAGGAAACTGCTACGTGGACCTCCCCAGGTAGGACCTGTACACACCCAGACATCCGGGAACACACGAAGTGTAACGCCTGAAGGAAACTGCTCTTCCCATAAGCACCGTTCGCACACACGGGTACCAGATATTGTTTATTTTGGAGAATTTATTCTCTTTATTCCCCCAGTCCTTGCCTTGTCTGGAATTTTATTCTTTTTCAAACGAAAGAATATCAAATACTGATACTGCAACTATGGTCATTTGTCTTCAAGTCTTAAATGCCTGTCAGTATAATGACATCTAAAGGTCTATCATGTGACAGAAGTGGCCTGGCCCAATATCTTTAATGAGTGTCAAGTAAAAAGGAATTACTATAGACTTCAAAAGAGTGCAGATCATAGGAAATGCAACACATCATTTAAATAAACCAATTGTAAAGAGCCTTGTGAGACGACTAAGGAAAAGTGAATACATACTGGGTATCAGATGACATAAAATGTAAAATTTTTTGAAAGTACAATATACTATTGCTACTCTACTTGGGGAGACCAAGGCAGAAGGTTGAGGGTTCAAGACCAGCCTGGGCAACTCAGCAAAGCCATGTCTCAAAACCAAAACTAAAACCAAGAAAAGAAACTTAAAAGGGCTGGGAATATCGCCCTTTAGCTGGGGAGGGTTGGGGAGGGCTGAGCACTCCCTGACTCTAACCCTAGCAGTGTGAAAAGAGAAAAAGGAAAAACAAACTAAACCATAAACTGGTACTGCTCACTAAATGAGAAGAATAGTACAATCATTAAAAATCTCAAAAGTAACATTTCTACTCGCAGATTAGGCATTAATGAGTAAGCAACAGTTCTTGCAATCGAAAAAAATCATGATTCAACAAAATCTGAACAGGTATATCTGAACCATTACCCAGTGGACATCAACACAATGGGAGTGATAGCTAGTAAATCATGAAGTGAGTTCTAGCGCACGTAACTCCCAAATTAGGAGAAATTATGTTAATCATAAGAAATCCTTAAATGGAATTGTAGAAAGAACACTCAATCAAATAGTACAATAAACAGTGAATTAAAAACTCTTAATAAAGCCAGGCGTGGTGGCACACACCTGTAATGCCAGCACTTAGGAGGCTGAGGCAGGAGGATCACTGTGAGTTTAAAGCCAGCCTGGGCTACAAACTGAGTTCAAAGCCAGCCTGAACTGCATAGTGGAACCCTGTCCCGAAAAGACAAAAACAAAACAAAACAAAACAAAAAAAAACAAGTCTAATAAAACGTGCTGGGCCTGGTGGCCCACATCTGTATTCCCACCATTCAGGAGGCTGAGGCAGGAGTATCTCCATGAGTTATATAGCAAGCCTGAGCTATATAGCGAGAATCCGTGTCAAAAAACAAAAACATGCCGGTACCCGCATAAAAACAAACAAACAAAAAACTCTAAAACATGTTTACCAATGTTCTGGAGAGACTGTGTTACGAAGATTCTAACCATCTCTAGTCCATAAATCCTCACCTCTTTTGGAGTTTTATGAGCGGCACAAAGAAAAATCCATTGTTCAGTTGCTGTCATCTGAGTACAAGTATCTGGATGGCATTCACTCTGTTAAAAATAATCGCATTTCTTAGTATGTAAAGTAATAATGGAAACGTTTATCATTAGGATTACTACATGTCCTGTAAATTACAAGAAGGAAATGATCAGATAATATGGGTAAGTCTCTAAAAGCACAGCAAGTTCCAAAAATGGAAAAAAATATCACAACTTCAATGACAGCTTTAATTTAGACAAAGTATTACCTGAAGTTTAACAGCAAGTCCATTTAGTTCAAGGCAGAACTGCCTGAAATGCAAACACATAAATGAAAAATCAGCTTTATTCTGCACTGTTTGCTTTGAGGCGGTGTCTCACTGTAGGCCCAGCCTGGCCTGCACTCTGGCCGGCAGCAGGCCAGCCCCTCAGCCTTCAGAGTAGCTGGGACGCAGGCAGGCCCAGCTCCACGGTAACTTTTCTGTCAAAGACTTCACAGATTAAAAAACAAGAAACAATGACCCAAATAATGTTCCATGCCAAAGTCCAGGAAGGTGATCACTCTCTTGCATAAGAAACTGGTCTAATTTTTCTGGGAAATAATTTGGAAATATTCACCAAGATGTTTAGGAAGTACATACTTTCTGGCTAAGTCACTCTTCTAAGAACCCACTGCATGAAATAATCAGAACTGAACACAGAGGTGTTACAAGCACGTTCACAGGAACTATACGAGAACATTTTTGAGATATTCTGATTAACGACTGGAGGGTAGTAAAATGCTGGTATATACATAAACATACAAAGGATAAACATCTATGGGTAGTAGGATTCCAGTTATATAAACAGACATGGGAAAAAAGACTAGACTTTCATCGGATGTTTTATACTTACGTGTATTTCCAGAGTTTTGTTCTGACTACACAACAGGTGTAGCTCGCTGGTAGAACGCTTGCTTGCCTGGCCTGCATCAGGCCATAGGTTCAAGCTCCAGCACCACAAAAATTTAAAAAATAAAAAAAAAACTTCAAACATTACCAAATATATAATGTAGAAGAAAATCTAAATCCTTCATAATTCCACCACCTTCTACCAAAGATAACTATGATTTACATGCAAAAATTTTTTATGAACAGATTAAAATACATAGGGATAAAAATCACATAACTTTCTAACTTGCTTTTGTTATTTAATAGATCTTGGCAATTTTTTCAAGATATACTTGCGTTCTAAAACTGACAGCCAGGGGTGGTGGCACACGCCTGTAATTCCAGTACTCAGGATGAGGCAGGAGGATCACCATGAGTTGAGGCCAGCCTGGACTACATAAGCAATTTCAAGGCCAGCCTGCACCTCCATAGTGAGCACTCAAAAAAACCTAATAAATAATTTTTTTTTTAAATGGACAAATTAGGAATTATGAGGCCTATATAACAACTAAAAGAGTAAATGCTCAATAAATATTTTTTTAGTAAATGGAGAAAAGAGGAAATTCTAAGACACTGAAGCCATCAGTTTTAGCAGACATCTAAAAGAAGAAGACACTCCTCTGAGTCATAAAAGTAAGTGGTTTTAGTGTTGTCCTGCTCTGGAGCTGGCCAATTATGGACTAAAAACATTAGCTATAATAAACCTCTCCTCCTTAAAAAAAAACTGAATGTGTTCCCTCCAGGAATGCTATCTAAGATTTAGTTCACTGTAAAAAATAGATAATCACAAGTATTTCCCCAACAAACAAAAACACTTTGGTTCCCCAAAATGCAAAGCTAAACCCCACATAATTAAGAGGTGAAAGAAAGGCCCAAATGGGAAAAAAGTATATATGAAACTAATTTGGTAAAAGAGAACAATACTTACTTATTTGTATACTTATTTTAGGCACATTGTAATAGAAGAAAATAAAGATGGGTCAAATTTTTAGTTGTTTGTAACTACGTTTCCTTTCTCGAAGTCTAACAATGCTGTTATTAGAATACAAACATAATACTATTTCTGACTCCCCCATCGCCCACTACTGCTCGTTGTCAGAGGGTTTCCCATTTTGTGTTTTTGAGATTTTGTCCACTACGTGGTGATGAAGACTGGTGTTATCTACAGGCAAGAGCAACATGAAAGCAGCTGAATTGACCTTGGGTTAGAACAGCCTGTGGCACAGGACACAAAGCTGGCAGCGCAAATGAACCCAGCCAGGGCTAACGCACACAGCTGTGCAGGCAGAGAGACAAACCAGAGCTGAGATTCACGCTAACACAGCAGCAATAAGCACGCATTCCGGCGCAGGACCGTCTCCACTCCGAGCAGGGGCGCCTCCCGACCCAGGGTGCTCAGTGTGGGTGGGCAGGAGACCTGCAGGGAGATCCCACCCCACTCCAGTCACACCCCACGGCCCGGCATTCACCCCACCAGCACGCAGACAGCCTCCACGTAGCGGCGGCACGCACATGGGAAGGCTCAAAGGCTACTCTGGAAACTTTTTGGTCTGTATGACAAAGACAAAAAAACACACATGTGCCATTAATACACGAATTCAAAACCTCCCAAAAGTGGTCAACAGAAAAAAATAGAAAAAATCAAAATAGCACCAGGACAAATAGAAGAAAGTTTATATAAAATTTTTATAAGTTCTCTATAATGTATACCACAGGTTAAATAGGGAAGAAAATGTTTTCTTAGGTTTGAAACAAAAACCTATACACTAAAATCAGACACCACTTGTCAGGAAATATATTCACAGTGAAAACACAAGCTCAGCGGGGGCTGGGCATAGAGCAGGTGCAAGGCCCTGGGTGCATTCCCCACCATCCAAAAAATTAGCTTGAATTCATGGCCAGTGTGGGCAATACAGCAAGACCCCATCTTAAAAAAAACAAAAACAAAAAACAAAGCTGGGTGAATGGCACACACTTGTAATCCCAGCTATGTGGCAGGGCAGGCTGAGGCAGGAGGAACACGTGCACATGTTCATTCCACGCTGCCCAGGACAACTTAGTGAGACCCTGTCTCAAAATAAAAAATAGAAGACGGGATATAGCTCAGCAGTAGAGGACTCTTGGTTCAATCTCCAGTACTGTAAAACCAACAAGCAAATAATAAAGAGCACATTGGTTTTCAACATCAATACAAAAAGATAACTGTATTTGAGCCTGATTAAAATAAAAAGATGTAATATTATACTAAAATGTTCCGTACAGTTATAAAAAAATGGGAAAATATCTATAAACTCATACTTTTAATAGACCTGGCTGTGTAGGGTGGCACAAGCTTGTAGTCCCAGATACTTAGGAGGCTGAGGCAGAAGGACTGCTTGAACCCAGGAGCTGAAGGTCAGCCTGGGCAACAGAGTAAGACCCTGTCTCAAAAACAACAAAACAGAACAAACTGTAGCTGTAGAAAGCACTAGGCCCTAGGTTCGATCCCTGACACCCTCACCCACACACACCAAATACTCCGTCTGTCCAAGAAACCGGCCAAGTGTATACAGTCTCAGCGCCCTGACCTGCTGAACGGTCACGACAAGACATGTCTTAGCGGTATCTGAACCAGCACACAGCATCAAGAAGCCTAAAACAACAACAAAATGCCTTGGCTGAAGGTGGAGGCACTCAGCACCGGAAATGCAGCTTCATTTATTCAGAAAGTCACGTTTCTACGCCACTCATTATCTGTAACTACTCAGAAGGAATGAGCCCTCGAACACACACTGCGCTCTCCACTCCGACTCTGCTGACTCATCCCAGCTCAGCGCCCTGGGAAGTGGCAGTGACTTAGAGAAACAGCTACTAACCTCAGGATAGCTACTTCTGAAGGTAACTCTACCCTCTCACCAGTCAGCAATTTCCTGTTCCAAGATACAATGGGAAGCAGAAACGCTCCCTATTCTACCATTATAATTAATCTTTATCTACTGAAAGGAGGCTTGGAAGTTTTCAGCAACTCCTAGGTAATTTTTCATACACCAAGCATAGAGTAAGACCTAAAGGTGACCTTGTATAAAGAAAGGAAGTTTCTCATGAGTGGGAAAATGAACCTAACACGTTTGTGGTTAAAAGATCCGATTAAGGGAAATCATTTGAAAAATCCATAAACATACAAACATGCATAGGCAGCTCCAAACCACCTCGCAAAAAAAGAAGATGCTGCAGCGTAACACAGTGAAAACGGGCAGGGAAATATAACTCAAGCAGCACGGCACCTGCCTGGCGAGGGCAAGGTCCTGGTTCCATTTCCGATTCCCCCCCCAAAAAACAAAGTGGAAACAACCAATGAGCAAGCAGAGAACTCTGCATGACACGGAAGTGTTGGACTCTGGTTTCTGATCTGCAGTTACACAGTATCGCACTTCCCATTCACAATTATCAAGATGCAGGCGTCTGACCAGCAGGCCGTCCTTACCAGGTCGATGTGTCACAAGGGCCTACCTTAGGTGTTCATATTTCCACACACCTTCATCTTGGCCTTCAGGCGGTTCAAGGATTCTGTCGATATTGGAGCAATCTGCCCGGATGTTCTGCTGGATATACTATAAACAAAGCGGTTCTCAAGGTTAACACATTACGCCACAGGGTGCACAGCACACTAGAATATACAACTTTTGAATATGCAACTGCTTCTTGTGGTTCAAGCTTTGGGTTACACACTAAAAAGAAAACCAAATTTAGAAACGTAGGAAGTATCTCAGAAAAAAGGAAGTAATCCTGACTTAATCTCCAATTCAACTTCACTGAAGACAGAGTATTTAACAGGATTGGACCTGGGATAAAACTTGCAAACCAGCCTAAAATCCCAGCACTCTGGGAGGCTGAAGCAGGAGGATCATAAATTCAAGCCCTGCCCGAGTGATCTGGCAACTTAGCAAGACCCTATCTCCAAATAATATTAAAAAAAAAGGTTGTGGGTACAGCTCCGTGTGAAGGCCCTGAGTTCAATCCCCAGCACCAGAAAATAAATAAATCCATAAATAAGAGCAAAACATCATCTTCACAGGAACCTAAGACATAGATAGTGTAAACATACCGGTGCACATACTACACGATGACGTTTGTATGAAGTACCAGAAACAACAAACCTACAGACATGGACAACAAACTAGGAGACGCTCAGGGTTGAGAAGGAGAGAGCAAGACAGGAAAATGGTACTGGGGACAGGGTTCAGGTGGACAGAAGTTCTAAATGAGAATGTTTTGGTGGTTTTACAACTGTGAGTAGATAACCATTGAGTTTTACATTTTTAAATGGTTATTTTTATGGTATGTTAATTATATCCAATAAAAGTTGTTTCTAAAAATGACAAGCAGAAAAACTAAGTTGAAAAAGGCAGAGAGGGACGGGTACAGACAAGCAGAAAGTGCTGGCCTCGCATCCGTGAGGTCTTGGGTTCAAAGTCCCTGCACAGAGGGTGTAGGGGTGGGGTCACTTTCGACTAAAAACAATTAACATGAAACTTTAAATTTCAGCTCTCTTTACTGTTTCATCCATGCTACAACTCTGACGTCCTGAAATCTGGATAGGTTAGAGATTTAAAGCCCTGCTTATAAAAGGTTATTAACTATAAGTCTTTCTTTAATCTACATTTTCCCTATTTTAGACCATTGTTCTTGAATATGATCAACAGCTTACACAAAAACTTTGTGCAGGGGCTTGGGGGTACTAGGGATTGAGCCCAGGGGTTCCAGCACGCTAGACAAGCTCTCTACCACTGAGATACATCCCTTTCTATTTTTCTGAGGCAGGGTTTCACTAAATTGCCAAGGCTGGCCTTGAACTTATGATCCTCCTGCCTCAGCCTCCCAAGTAGCTGGGATCAGAAGTGTGTACTACTATGGGCCTGTAGTAGCTTGTACAGGCTTGACATAGCTTGTAATGACAGCTACTTGGGAGGATGAAGCAGGATTGCTTGAGACCAAGTGTTCAAGGCCAACTTGGGCAACATAGGGAGACACCATCAAAATAAATAACAAATGCACTTCAGAGGCTGGGGATGTAGTTTAGAGCATGCGCTTAGTGTGTTTGCAGGCTGTGTTTAAGCCCCAGCACTGTGGAAGGGAGGAGGGGCGGGAGGCAGGGAGGGTGAGAGACACTGAGTTAGGTTACAGTGGCCAAAGACAGGTCTGACAAGTCTGGGCAAAGTAAATCAAACCCCTTCCAGAAGAGTCATCATTCTAGATGCCCTGAAGAGCACACCCCATCAATATGTACACTTTGTGTTTTTGTGTATCAGTTAAAAAGAAATTTAAACTTACACATCTATGAGGCAGTGAAACTGTGACCATTAAGAGGAGTTTGGAAGCTGGGCATGGTGGTGCACTCCTGTAATCACAGCACTTGGGAGGCTGAGGCAGGAGGATCACTCTGAGTTCACGGCCAGCCTGGGCTACATAGTGAGTTCAAGGCTACCCTGAACTACACAGTGAGACCCTGTCTCAAAAAAACAAACAGCCGGGCATAGTGGTGCATGCTGGTAATCGCTGCACTTGGGAGGCTGAGGCAGAAGGATTGCCACAAGTTCGAGGCCAGCCTGGACCTGTCTCAAAAAACCACAAACCAAAAACAAAACAAAAAACAAAAAAAAAACCCAAAAACCAAACAGGAGTTTGGACATCACTTGGTGAGACTCGGAGCTTCAGTGCAGGCAGGAGAGAACCGCAGTGGGCGTGCAGTCTGACCTGTCCCGAGGCTGCAGGCTGAGACAACCGACAACAGGAGCTATCACTTGTGCTGAGCACACGAAGTGGTTCTTGCAAAGAACCTGCTTCTAGGAAAAACGCTGCAAACCCCACATCCTGGCAAAAAGGACACTGACTGCCCCTCACACTTAGTGGCAAGGTCTGAGAGAACTGACTCCAGCCTTCAGAGTTCTCCTGTCAGCAGCCAGGCGCATCCCAGTGATCTCTGTGCTCAGGAGGCTGAGGCATGAGGAGTCTGAGGCTGGGCTATGTGGCAAGACCCTGTCTCAAAAAATCAATCAATCAAAAAAATCTCCTGTGGGCAAAACGGTCCGGGAAATCTTTCATGAAAAGCAGAGTCCATCTATATGTTTGTAGAATTTGTTTGTGTGTGGTGCTAGGGATCAAACCCAAGGTCGCACACGTGCTGGGCAACCTCTCTACTGCAGAGCTACGTCTCCAGTTCCTAGTACACCTGAATTTATTAACTTATTATTATTCACCTTTTTATTAACTCTTATTTATTATTCACCTTTTTATTAACTCTCTAAGGCAATCTTCCCATTAACCATAAAAACCAGTATTTGTTTCCAAACTCCAGATTTTACTCAGAATGAGAGAACTACCACTTTTTGCTTTTAACTCAACACAGTAAGAAAGTGACCCTCATGGGAGCGCCTGAGAATCTCCTCAGGGCCTCAGACGCACGAGTGTTACTGCAGCCCACCTCCTGAGAGTCGCCGACCTCGGAGCCACGGACGGCACCAGCAGCCTGAGGGAGGCAGCTCAGTTCTCACAGACCAGATATGGCCCAAAAGTATGGTGAAGGCTAGAGCTTTTCATGGATTTTTTTTGTGTGTGTTACAGTAAAAGACACATTCCCATTAATCCCCCCCAGAACACACCCTCTCACTTCTAACACACCGATCCCACCATTTTTATCACTTTCTGCAGCAGCTCTGGAATCCTCTTTCCTGGGTGTCTTTAGTTACGCTTTCGTGACTTCCTCGATATCCTGAATGGATTCAAAATGTCTCCCTTTCATGCTCATTTTGACTTTGAGAAAGAGCCAGGAGTCACAGGGTGCTAGATCTGGTGGATAAGGTGGATGAGGACACATGGCCCTGATTTTACGAGTTTGCCTTTCTGTTGGATGGGACTTGGCAGCAGCACTCACTGTACTTTTGATTGTACCTTATAAAGACACTCACAAAAGAGAACTTCCTGAACTGCTTCAGAAAGTGGCAAGAACGATGGGATAAGTGTGGCTGAAGTGAGAGGCAGTGTTTTGAGGGGGATTAATGGCTATGTATCTTTTACTGTAATACATTCTTTTAAAAAATTAAACAAATACCATATATCTAGTCAGCCCTTACATACTGGAGGAGGATAAAAGAACTAATAATAATAATAACAAAAGGAACTAATAATAACTAAAATAAAAATGCAAATCTTTGAAACATGTTAACGGGTTTTAGTCACCAAATAACCATGTTATTTCTTTCTACTTATCTCCTACTCTAATTTATCATTCAATTAGTTATAAGTTAAATTCATTATAAAATCAAATTTGGCACCCAAATTTGGTACATAATAACAGATATTAAAAAGTACTAGGTCTGAGTACAGTTTAATTTACCATATTAAAACAAGTTTAAATGGGCATTGCATTAACAGTGGAATCTGGTTTTTACTAAAAAATATAGGAATGCTTAACTATATTAAGTAAGAGGTAAAATGCTTAGGTTCTTGGAATTGTAAAAGAAACTATTTTTATTACCTGCTGAACAGCAAGCGTACTGTCCATTTCATCAAATGATTCATCAGGCCAATTATAGAAATCCTACAAAAATAAATACATGGTTAAAGCACAAAGTTACAAAGAGAATGCAGTAATACTAACTTCAGTTCTTTTTTTTTTTTTTTTTTTTTTTTTTTTGTGGGTACCAGGGGGACGACCTCAGGACCTCGCGCGCCAACAGGCACCCGTGCCACTGAGCGATATCACCGGCCCCTTTTTTGTATGTGGGTTCCGGGAGTCGAACTCGGGCCCTCGCGCTTGCAAGGCAGGCGCTTACGCCGCTGAGCCATCTCACCGGCCCCTAACTTCAGTTCTTAATAAAGATCCCAAGCTCATACCAGACAGGAAGAAAAAAGCCTTTACAATATGATTACCAGTGAAATAAATACTTTTAGATGATGTTTTTAAACGTACATCAAGATTTTAAAGTAATTATTACTTTTTTTTTTTAACCATAAATCCCTCAATTATGATTCCCACTAGCCCATTATGTGTTACTTAACTAGGGACATAAGTCAGATATGTTTTTGTCTATGATGATTAAAGATTACTTAAAAAGTTACACCGAAAAAAAAATCTCCGGACATCAAAAAACCAAATCAGTTTTTTTTATCTAAAGAGCTAACATCAATCATCAGTGGCTAATTTATGGCTCCATGAGTATTATTTTACCTTTGTATTTCTTTTTTTTTTTTTTTTTTTTTTTTCGGTACTGGGAATAGAACTCACGACCTCACGCTTGCCAGGCAGACACTGTGCCACTGAGCTATACCCCTAGCCCCATGAGATTATTTTAGATAGTTATAAATTATTACTCCAATACTAACTAGAGTTTTAAATTTCTAAATAGAAATCAGACCCAGGGGTGTGGCTCATGGTAACTCAGTAGTTATGTGTGTGGCTCGGTTCTATTACATGCATGGGGCCAGGTAATCCCAATGACTACTTTTAAGGGAACCCGCTGGGGGGATCCCAGACCAGGCAAGCGCTCTGCCACAGCTACTGTAGCCCCAGCCCTCAGGGCACCTTGCTCCAGTTCTGAGTCCTCTACAGACTCTCCTAAGTGATTAAGAACCTTACTGTGTGATTCTCAGCAAAGTTTACCTCTGCATCCTTAATAGGTAGCACAACACCTGATACATAGTTGGTACTCAATAAATGTTTCTGGGGTAAAACTAAGGAAGGAAAAAGTAGTGAACTGGTAATCAATATATAAACCTGTCAGGATGGGTAAACCTTCAAAAACGAGCAAACAAGCTGGGCATGGTGGTGCACACATGTGATCCCAGCACTCGGGAGGCTGAGCCAGGAGGATCACTATGAGTTCAAAACCAGCCTTAACTACATAGTGAGACCCTGTCTCAAAAAACCAAAGACAGGGCCGGTGAGATGGCTCAGCGGCCTAAGCGCCTGCCTGGCAAGCTCAAGGGCCTGAGTTCGATTCCCGGAACCCACATACAAAAAAAGGGCCGGTGATATCGTTCAGTGGCACGGGCGCCTGCTGGAGCGCGAGGTCCTGAGGTCGACCCCCGGTACCCACAAAAAAAAAAAAAAAAAAAAAAAAAAAAACCAAAGACAAATAATCTTGAGCAAACAAAAGCAAGCTAAAGAACACAGAGCGTATGTTCAGACAATTCAAGGCATATTTATGGCTGGAATGGGATGGGGGGAAGCAGAAGACAGGAAAATGTGACACAGAGGTACTCAACTATCTTGGCAACACCTTAGTTCTAAGGATAATGATGGGCACACTTTTTACAAGTGTCTCTAACACTTCATACTATCTTTCCTGTTTTCATAGATGCCCTATCTGAAAGAAACTACAAAACTAACTTCCTTCAGGAAAAATGTCAAGTTGTGGGCCGGTGAGATGGCTCAGCGGCTTAAGCGCCTGCCCGGCAAGCGCAAGGGCCCGAGTTCGACTCCCGGATCCCACATACGAAAAAGGGGCCGGTGATATCGCTCAGCGGCACGGGTGCCTGCTGGCGCGCGAGGTCCTGAGGTCGACCCCCCGGTACCCACCAAAAAAAAAAAAAAAAGTCAAGTTGTTCCAGGATGCTTTTTCTAGACAGTATCTAAACATTAAAAAGCAGCTTTTAAATTCTTCCTACATGACTTACACCAAAACACATTTCTATCAAAGTGCTTTGCCCATCCTTTCATTTAAAAAATTAAAGGTGGTAAATTATTTTGTCTTAAAAATATTAGCAAATACATGTAAAGTTCATTGAGAATGAAATGCTTTGCCTCATTGTAATATATTTTAACACCTGAGAGAGAACAAAAATGAAGCTTAATAAATGTTCTCACCCAATTCAGGCAACATTCATTAAAAACCAACTACGTGCCCATATTTTAGTCTAGCCAACTTTTTAAAAATGTTGGAAGGAAAAAAGTAAGCATATATACCACCTACCGTATTATAACTATCATTTTGGAATAGACCTGTTTTACTGAAGGAAATTCATGTGATAAGAGCTTAGGACTGTTGCTAAAAAAAAAAAAAGTAATTTTTTCTTTTAATCTTAATCTTTTGTTACATTTACTTAACCCTGATTTATGACAGTGTGAAAAATGCAAAGGAACTTTCCTGTATGTGCCCTAATCCTAACAGCACAGCAAACAGATGTGTTACAATATACATTTAAAATAAGTTTTCAAAAGTAACAACTTCTGGTTAGGGGTATGGTTCAGTGAAAGAGACCATCCATGTATATAAAAAGCCCTGGGTTCCATCCCCAGCACGGAAAAAAAACAAAAAAAGTTGATCACTTAAAAATCAGAAACAATGTTGCCACAGAAGGCAAAGTAGTTACCTGAGAAAATAACATTTAGAAGAAAGAGAAGTTTGGAAATGCACAAAGACTGCATAGCTAGCAATCTCTAGCAGTGCCAGTAAAAGTACAGTAACTGACAATGTAAAGCAACTCTATAATAAGACTTCAAAAACAATTCTCTAAAACTCAGTAGGAGAAGCAACTTAAAAGAGAAAGGTCACGAGTGAACTAAGAATCTGGGGACAATTAAACCTTAACCAAAGCATTGATTCTCCGGGCTTAGCTTCCTTATCATCTGCAATGGACCTGAGAAGATGTCTAGAACTAGAATAAGCTCCTTTGGAAAGGCCCCCTTTCCACAATTCTGTGCAAGAAATTAAATCTATTCTCAAACACGCGAGCACAGCTCCATGCCGTCTTCTGTTCTCAGTTATTACTTTCACAGTTTAAGCACATTTCTTCCGATTTAAGAGCACCTACTCCATGACAAGCCATTTCATCTGCGGATTCATCTGACCAAGTAGGAAAGACAATTTGGATTGTTTTTTTTCTTCCGTGAAGCATCCTGTCCTGCGCTGATCCTGAGCAACAGTGCCCACTCAGCCCAGTCGCCCCTACAGAGGCGGCGGGATGTCACCAGCGGATTCCTACCTAGCTTCGTGCACGGCGGCGAGGGGTGACGCCCAACACCGGGAGCCGCGGGGCCGGGAGCAGGGCGCGGGGTCGGTGGCGACCGCAAGAGGAGCGGGCGCCCGCGATCGGCCCCGCCGGCCCCGCGCCCACCCCTCCCGGCCCGACCGCGGGGACCTGGGCTCCGGGCGGCCGCACCCCGGACCCTGAGGCGAGGCGGAGACGGAGACCAGCGGGGCGCCGCGCCCCCTCCTTTCCCCGCAGCCGGCGCCGACGCGGGTCAGGCTCGGCCCGGAAGCGCAGGCCGCGCTCCGCCGCCGCCAATCCCCGCCCCCCCGCCAGCGCCCCCGGCCACCCCCGCTCCCCGGCGCCGCCGCCCCGGACCGAGATGCCCGGCAGGCAAGGCTGGACGCGGTACCTGCGCCTTGGTGCCCGGCCTGTTCCGCCTCAACACTGCCGTCCCCTCCGCCATGACCATAGTGCCAGAGTCGGAGCGGCCAGCGTCGGTACCCGGATGTCGGGGCGCTGGGCTGGGGGCGGGGCAGAGGCGCGCCCGGCCGGGCTCGGGGAGGGGCGACCAGACGGAACAGCCGGCGCCGCGCGGGGCAAGACGGGAGAAAGGAGGAGTCGGGGCGGGCGGTGGCGGCGCGGAAGAGCTGCGGCCGCGCGAGGCACGACGGGAGAGGGGCGGGGAGAGAACGGTGGGCGCGCGGCTCGGGCGGTAAGGGGGCGGGGTTACGGCGCCGCGGGGTACCGGGGTCGCCTGGCGTGGGTCAGGGGTCACCGGGGGAAATAGGCCGGGGCTGCAGGAGGGCGGTGTCCCGCGCGTCTGTGGGACGCGTCCAGCGGAACCGCGAACCCAGCAGGCCGGCCCGGAAATGTCGACTGTGCCCTCAAAAGCAGGGCCTTTCGCAGCGAGGCGTCCGGGAGAGCCCGGCTGGAGGCCTCGGCCTCGGGCGTGCGGCGGACTCGGAGCTGGCTGGGCTTTTCGAGTCTGAAGAGGAAGGAAGGACTGGGCGGGAGCTTATATTTTCCTTTTATTTTTTTCTAATTTTTATTAGTCCACGTTTGCGGTACATACTGATCACATTCCTCGTGGGACGTTGGTGCATGCGCATAACGCATCTTCATTCTTTTTCATCCCCTTCCCTCCCTTGCCCCTCTCTCCATCTCTTGGTCCCTTCCCTTTTTGCAAAATCTCTACTTCCTATTTTGCTCTTTGTGTGTACTCTGGGTTTCTCATAGAAGAGAAACCATGCGATATTTAAGCTTGTGTGTCTGACTTGTTTCACTTTCAAGGTGCATCCATTTTCCTACGAATTAATCAAGTTTATCCTTCCTTAAGTGTTAAGTGTTCTAAAAAACTAGAGCCAGCTGAGCGTGATGGCGCACACCTGAAATCCTAGCACTCTGAGAAGCTGAGGCAGGAGGATTGCTGCGAGGTGGAGGCCAGCCTGACCTGCATAGCCAAACTCTGTCTCAAAAAAAAAAAAAAAAAAAGTGACACATGATTGTACTCGGGATTCCTACTGGCTAGATATTTTGGGAATTATGGTACTTCAGGTTTATAAAATATTTTCTTCTAAATGTTAAACTTTATTCTTGCTTTCATACTCTGGGGTAAAGAGAAGAAACTCTTCTGCACGGTTTCCATTACAAACGAAGAGATTTTCAGGAATTTGTTAAAAGAGTACCCAGATGAATCAATGCCAGCCTGGACCTATTTCCATTCTCCCTATTTCGTCGCCTGAAAGATTCAAATTGCCTCCTTTACCTGAAACATTCCAGCAACCCCTCATAACGTGGTTTATTACTATGGGGTTTTTCTCCCTTTTCTGTGCAGGGTATTGAACCCAGGCCCTTCGTGCACACTAGGCAAGAGCTCTACCACTAATCTACACAAGCCCTTAACTGAGCTCTTTTTAAAATTTCCTTCTCCCCTGTCCTCCAAAATTAACCCTGGTTATAACATTCTCTTGTTTGGAGATAATGATCTGCAGACTGATGCAAGAATGAAAATGTGAAGGTTATGAAGTAGAAACATTGGAGCCCTGTAGGAAAAAAGTTCTTCCTGTGAACAAGGCCATGGTTTCCATGAGAAGAAAATGTCAGCTGTCACTAAAGTGTCTTGAGAATCCCGAGGGGCCATTCCATAGCCCCCAAAGACGAAAGCAGACAGAAGGAGAGCACTGGAGAGGTTCTTAAATTGAGTGGAACCAGAGCTGAGTGACTGTCAGTGACTTGGAAGTGGGCGTAGAACAGTTTGGCAACAGGAAATAGGTTTGCAGGGAGGTCTTTCTTTCTGGAGGAGGTATACATGGGCAACCCTTCCAGAGCAAGGACTTAACTCTGCTCCCAGTGCCAGCTACAAGATGGTAATGCCTGCTGACTCTTCTCTCCCTTTTGCAGCAGACTCTAGTCTTGTGGTCCAGCTTGGTGTCCATTTGTCCCTCTGTGACCAGGGAAAGGAAAATCTGCAGCCAAGGGACAAACGTTTCTAGCCTAATGAATTAGGCAGTTGTGGGGGGACTCATTTAAAGAAATGTTGAAGGAAGTCTCTGGGGAGAGGTTATCTTCTTAAGGAGAAAATACCAAAGGAGATGGCTCCTTCCTGCCACTGGGCATTGCCGAGGCTAGGAGGGCAGCAACTATCCTGGCTTGAAGCGAGCCAGGCTGAGAGCCAGGTAGAGCAGTGTGCAATACACAGAGTAGCTGCAAGGTGCCTAAGGTATGAATGAACATGTCAGGGCAGGATGAGCGACGTTAGAGCTAGAGGGAGGCATGGAAAGTGTGCTGGTAGATGAACAAATCAGTGCCTACTCGTGGCTTTATACATCAACAAGTTACACGAACCTAATTTTCTCTTTATTAAAGTTGTAATAGACATAATTGTTTGGGGTCATGGAGTTCAAACTTAAGAGAATTTTGACTACAAACGACACACTGAGCTCTCAGGGTTATTTTTCTCCTAGGACAGCAACATTCCAGAATGATGTTTGATCAGATGGGTGATTGCAGTCACCAGCCAGACTCCTGATGACCCACAGTGATAACTGTCTTCTGGTGTCTTCAGGGGTTATCTTCTACATTGAATAGGCTTACCTGTAAAAACACCTCATTGTGGAAATGAGGTGTGTGACTTCTTAGGTCATAAAAGACATTGCCACTTCAGCCAGGTATGGTGGTAAACCTCTGTAATCCCAGCATTCTGAGAGGCTGAGGCAGGAAGATTGCAAATTCAAGCCCATCCTGGACAATTTAGCAAGACCCTCTCAAAAAAACAAGCCAGGCACGGTAGTGCACACCTATAATCCCAGCATTCATGAGGCAGAGGCAGGAGGATTACCAGGAGTTGGAGGCCAGCCTAAACTACATAGCATGACCTTGTCTCAAAAAAAAAACGAAAAACATAACATAAAATAAAAAGGGGGATGTAACTCAGTGCAAAGTCCCCGGGTTCAATGGCGCAGTAGTACAAAGTAATAGTAATAATAATAAACAGCATTTTCTGCCTTACTCTGAGATCACTTGCCTAGGTAAAAGAGCAGCCTCAGGAATGGTCTACACAGTGAGAAACTGAGGCCATCTGCCAAAAGCAGGTCAGCTTTCTTCACACTAATCTCTAAAATTATGCCTTTAGGGCTGGTGAGATGGCTCAGCGGCGCAAGCACCTGCCTGGCAAGCGCGAGGTCCCGAGTTCGACTCCCGGAAACCACATACGAAAAAAGGGCTGGTGATATCGCTCAGCAGCATGGGCGCCTGCTGGAGCGCAAGGTCCTGAGGTCGACCCCCGGTACCCACACACACACACAAAATAATAAAAATAAAATAAAAAATAAAGTAAAATTATGCCTTTAGTTATTCACTGTGTTCTCCTCCATATCATTCATCCTTGTGCCACCACTGCTTAGAAAAATGCCTGGCATGTTTTAAAAATGAGTTTAGGGGCCGGTGAGATGGCTCAGCGGCTTAAGCGCCTGCCCGGCAAGCGCGAGGGCCCGAGTTCGACTCCCGGAACCCACATACGAAAAAGGGGCCGGTGATATCGCTCAGCAGCACGGGCACCTGCTGGCACGCGAGGTCCTGAGGTTGACCCCCCGGTACCCACAAAAAAAAAAAAAAATGAGTTTAAAACACCTGGAATCCCAGCACTTGGGAGGCTCAGGCAGGAGTGCCACGAGTTCCAGGCCAGCCTGGGCTACATAGTGAGAACGTGTCTCAAAACACATGCACACATGTGCACACACACACACACGTGCACATTTTAATTTCGAGACAGGGTCTAAATTCCTAAGTAGCCCAGGCTGAGCTCAAACCTGGCAATCCTCCTGCCTTTGTCTCCCAGAGTGCTGGAATTTCAGGCATGCACCACCACCCCAGCTTTGATGCTAAAATGTACATGTTTTCAAGAACTAGGTTTAATCTTTAATAAGAGGGTAGAGGGGTTGGAGCTATTCCTTGTATCCCTCTGTGCCCAGGGACTGAACCCAGGGCCTGTACAAGATAGGCAAATGCTTTCTACCCCTGCACTACATCCCTAGTCCTTCCTGAGTCTTTCCACAGGAACACCTCCAGATACAGCCAAGATTAAAATATTTTTAAAAGACTTTTAAAATACCTGAAGAAACTATGATAGAACTTTTAAATATTGGAGAACTTTCCAGAGTCTGAGGTTAACACCCAGAATCCAAAAAGGAAAACATTGATTCAAATACACCAAAGTGACTTCCTGCAAATGCTAAAAATAACCAAAATCAAAGCCAAAATGAAAGGGGAGGAAAAAACTTATCAGAAAGAACAAGAGAACTTGACGCAGCAGAAGAGATGAGGAAACTTGCTCAAGGCCCTGTGGCTGGGAACCTGCCAAGGAAGGGACCCAGCACAAAGGCCAGGGCTGTCCCATTATCTGCAAGCCACAGTCCCGAGATCCGAACAAAGGCCGAAGGGAAAGCTTTCCAGCTTGATTCATCCTTGCGGGAACCTGGTATCCATTTTCAAGGCCCCATCCAAACTTGCTAAATCAGAATTTTTTTTTTTTTTTTTTCCTGGGTACAGGGGGTCAAACTCAGGACCTTGTGCGCCAGCAGGCGCCCGTGCCGCTGAGCGATATCACCGGCCCTTTCTTCGTATGTGGGTTCCGGGAGTCGAACTTGGGCCCTCGCGCTTGCCGGGCAGGCGCTTAACGCTGCTGAGCCATCTCACCAGCCCTAAATCACAATTTTGTACCACACAAGTAGTCCTATTGCTCGCCTGGCAGAATTGCTTTAAAATAAATTTTCTTTTTTTAGATGGTGAAGATTACGATAAAACACGACAAAGAACTTTGTCATGAAAAATTTAGGGCCTTGGGAATGTAGAACTACATTTCAGACCAGGGTGTTGCTGTTTACCTTTTGCTCAACAGAAAGATGTTACAAAGGAGAAAGGTAAAGGTAAGTAAGATTCTCTTTTTTTTTTTTTTTTTTTTTGTTAACATGGGTACCGGGAGTCGACCTCAGGAACTCACGCTTGCCAGCAAGCACTTGTGCCGCTGAGCGATATCACTGGCCCTTTTTTTCCTTTACGTGGGTACTGGCAGTCGAACTCATGACCTCGCGCTTGCCAGGCAGGCGCTTATGCCGCTGAGCTATCTCACCGGCCCAGTAAGATTCTTAAAAAACCTTAAAA
Organism: Erethizon dorsatum; assembly: GCA_028451465.1. NCBI lineage: Eukaryota > Metazoa > Chordata > Mammalia > Rodentia > Erethizontidae > Erethizon > Erethizon dorsatum. The sequence goes on along the minus strand of CM051826.1, from coordinate 137,258,706 downwards.
GTAAGATTCTAACTGGTAACACAAACTGGTGCTCACAAGCTTCTCTGCCCAGGCCCATCATCCAGCTGTGCTGAAACAGGGTATGAAACGGATGTCTCATCTGGATACCGGTGAGCTTCTAGGCACATCCCTACTATCTAAATTTGACAAAAATTAAGCCTCAGAATACCAAAGACACGAATACATGGATAAATGTGAACACCCACACTAAAAGTGTGTGCTACTTGGGCTGGGGCGGGGGATCAGCTCAGTGGTAGAGAACCTACCTAGCACCTTTGAGGCCCTGGGCTTCATCCCAGTGCCACCAAAAAATGAAAACTGCAAACTTTACTCAGTGAATGACCAGAAGTCAGGCCATCATCCCATGTCATTTCGCACCACCTCATTTAGACTTCAGTTCTACTTAAAATAAATATGGAAGACTGGAAGTTTAGCTAGTGGTAAGAGTACTTGCTGAGCATGCTGGCCCTGGGTTCAATCCCTAGCACTATAAAATTTTATTTGGGACACCTTTAAAAGATACCAGATGGGGGTCAGGGATATAGCTCAGCAGTACAGCACTTGCCTGGCAAGCACAAGGGCCTGAGTTCAATTCCTGGCACCGCCCCCCCCCAAAAAAAACCTTAAAAGACATCAGAGAAAGGGCTGGGTGGGATACTGCACGTCTGTAATCCCAGCACTCAGGAGGATCACTGTTTGAGGCCAGCCTGCACTACATAGCAAGGCCCTGTCTCAAAAAAAAAAAAAAACCAAAAAAATCAGACTAGTTTGCAAGGAACTAAAACTAGAAAGATACTAAGTACTTAGTACTAACAGACTCCTCTGCTACAAAGAGGCAGAAGTGAGGTAGTGCAGTTTGGGGGCTACTCAACCCTGGTATAAGGACCGTCTGGGTTTAAATGTTAACTCTTCTCCCTAGTTGCTAGGCATAAATCCAGCTATCCCTGCCAGTCCATCCATTCCTGTTAAATAAGTGGTGTTTTACTTAATGCCAGACAGTATTTGGTGCTACTCACACCTCATAGCTGTGTTTATCACCAGAACTGAAAACTGTACGAAGTGCTTAGAAGTAAAAAGGCGGCAGAGGCCATGAAGAACAAGTTTTCATCAGCATCTGGAAGTGACTGCCTGGGTCCAGCCCTGGCTTTGCCATGTCCTGCAGAGCCGGGTGGCTTTGGTTATTACCTAACCCCTCTGCACTTCAGATTCGTCTGCAAGATTAGCTCCGAGCCCAGTCGTTGAAAAATTGGGCCAATCATCACCCACAAAACACCTTGAAAATGCATCTGAAAGGCTAATACTGTTAGTGCATACCATGAAAAACAGAAGGCACTCAACCTATGTTAGCCATTATGTTTTGCTTTTTTTTTTTCCTTTATGAGACAGGGTTTCACTATACAGTTCAACGGGCCTTGAACTTACTTTGTAGCCCAGGCTGCCCTTGAACTCATAGCAATCCTCCTGCCTCAGCCTCCCAAATGCTGGGATTACAGGTGTACACCACCATACCTGGCACGTCTTGCTTTGAATTTTTTGCCAATATGTTGTAGTTCCAAAAATTGGAAATGTTAGCTGGGCTCTGTGTGGTTGAGGCAGGAGAATCGTAAGTTTGGGCCAGCACGGAAAACTTAGCAAGATGCTGTCTCAAAACAAAAAAAATCAAGGGCTGGGGATGAAGCTCGGTTCAAAACCCAGCAATGCACACACACTCGCCCGCCCCCGGCAAACCGCCCCCTCCAAAAAAAAACCTGGGAGAATTTGTGCAGGAAAACTTTTCTCAATGTAGAACTTTAGAAACAACACACAAAGGAACATTAGTCTCTAGAAATGAAAAACTGTATTGTTACAAGTTTGTTACATTTGAAACCAGAATGTTGCTAACTTTATTTCCTTAAAACCCTAACTCTAAATCTGTAACTTTGTATGAATAGTAATTATATACGCAAAAAGGGTATTTTTCAGTGTGAAAATTCATTTACCTAGAAACTCTTACCTTACCGAGAATTCTCTGCAGATTACTTGAAATACTGAGAGTTCTAAAGCCACTTTAAATTACTTAATAAAGACTAACCACACATTTACATATTTTATTTGGAAGTGTTTATACCAGTACAGTGAAACTAAACTTTAGAGATAATGGATGTCATTAGTTTAGATTTCATCAGTTTATTATAAAAGAGACATGGAAATTATTTACATGATGAAAGACTGCAGAACTTCAGTGGAATGGGCAGTGTTGTGTGACGCCATTTCAACAGTGATTTACTTCACTCTACATATTTTCCAAGAATGTCACCATCTCTAAATAAGAAATAATCCTGCAATAGAGAAGCCATTAGTTAAGACAGGCAGTAGCACATATTCAACCTCTCTTTAGAAAGAGTAAATGTATATATACCTTGTCTTCTAGAACTACTTTGGTGCCTCCATATTCCGGAAGAAGAACTTTATCTCCAACTTTCACACTCACTGGTTGGATCTCTCCGCCCTTAAGAAAATAAGGAAATTTATTAGCAAAGGCATCAGAACATCAATATGTAACTAACTTATAAACCACTACAACTGATGAAATGTGATCACTCAAGTCCAGTATGTAGAAAAGGTACTCGGGGCCAGGGATATAGCTCAGTGGCACAGCGCCTGCCTGGCAAGCACAAGGTCCTGAGTTCGATTTCTGGTACCAAAAAAAAAAAAAAAAAAAGGTACTCAGTGGTTAAGTGATATTAATTTGTACTAGAATTATCGTTCTTCACAACAAAAAAATCATCATAGAAATGCAACTTGAAATAATGAACATACTGTGGGGCTTAAACTAAAATCTGATTGCAGTGTTAAGAACCAAAAAATTATACTGGAAACTTATCGTTAGCTAACCAAAGCTAACTCTGTAAATGTTAGATATTAACTTATAGACACTGAAATAAAGCAATTTTTAAAACCATATATGAAATGGTCACCTCTGACTTCTTTCCATAAAAATTTAAAATCAATGAAGTTACCATATTTGACCTGAAAATACAAATACATACAGCATCCATTTACTGTGCATTTTGGCTGACACTTTAAGAGGCCCAAGGCCTAACAAAATATTTGGAGAAGACCTACAGGACAGCTCTACCTGCTCCTGTCATAGGTATGCCCACTAAGGGCCCCATGGTTACACAGCTACAGCCAAGTTCAGTGCTAAGAGGTTAAACCAACAGTTCAGGGTCGATTACAAAGCCCCACCATTTTAAGCATAATACTTTTTTTTTTTTTTTTTTGTGGGTACCGGGGGGTCGACCTCAGGACCTCGCGTGCCAGCAGGCGCCCGTGCCGCTAAGCGATATCACCGGCCCCTTTTTCGTATGTGGGTTCCGGGAGTCGAACTCGGGCCCTCGCGCTTGCCGGGCAGGCGCTTAAGCCGCTGAGCCATCTCACCGGCCCGAAGCATAATCCTTTGTCTAACCAAAAATTTAAAATCTGAGAGAAATGATAGACGACCAAATAATTACTGAAGGTGATTTTAAGACTCTGGAAATCCTCAACATCTAAAGCAAGCAAGTGAATTTTACAACTATCGTTCTTAAAGTGAAATTAAAAATTACCCTGAAAATAAGGCAGCCACTTTTAATAACCCAGGATTTTTCTTCTACTTCACACACAAAAAAATTAATCCCACGACAGCCCTTCTTACCTTTCCCTTAGAGCCCGATCCCACAGCTACCACAGTTGCCTGCAGTACTTTGCCTTGAGATTTTTCTGGAAGCATAATGCCCCCTTTGGTGACAGTTTCGGCTGCGCTCCTTTCAACCAATACTCGGTCAAACAGCGGGAGAAACTTCCGAAATGCCTGTCCTGCCTGTGGAGAGAAATATTGAGATGAGACCACACTCTGCAATTACATTTTCAATGCAACTTCAACCAAAGCTATACAACCGTTACACATAAACACGTCTTGGCTTTCAGAATTAACACCCGAACTCGGATTATCCCTTCGGGGGAGGCGTCTGCGTGCCATTTCCATTCTCTATGTCTGTTACGAGTCGTCGTTACAAACAGACTACGTTTAAAGGCAGCCGTGGTTTACTCAAGGTCAAGTATATTCCTTCCTCGAGATTTTGGCAATTTACAGGAAACCCCGGGGCTGGACCTCTGCCCGGGGCCATGCTTTCTCGAGGAGATCGCACCCCACCCAAAGCCTGCAGACGGCTGGGACGCGCGCGTCCCGGATCCGCATGTGCACCGAACCCGGGAGGAAGGGAGGGGCGGACCGGCCACTCGGCAGGGCACAGGGGTCCCGGCCACTGAGAAGCCCACCCCAAGGTCCCCAGCCTGCGCGGGCCGGCCGTCAGGCCTGCGGGACTTACCATGGCTCCTGCCCCGCAGCTCAGACTCTGCTAACGCGCCGCCGCCGCAAAGACAAACCCGCACTCCGACCCCAGGACACGTGAAAAGGCCGCTCCGCGCGCAGGCGCGCTCGCTCCCGCAGGACCACGCCCCCCGGTACGCCCCCACCGCCGGGCGCCAGGATTGGCCGCGGCCGCGGGGGCGGAGCCAGATGGAAAGAGGACCTCTTTCTAGGCTGTTCTAGGCCAGTCGGCAGAGGTGAAAGAAGTACCCCTTCGTCCCCCGCCCGGAAGTGACGTAACGTAACCCTTGAACCGCGGAGAGCGCGGGGTATCTGGAAAGTTCTAGAACCGAGCGAGGCCCCGGAACTAGCGTAAGGTGGCCGCAGTGCGCAGAGTCCACAGGCCTAGCGCTGAGCGGCAGCAGGGGGCGGGGCTCGCGCGCGGCGCAGGCAGATTGCCGGGCCGGAGGCGGGGCCGGCGCGCACGCGGGGCCGCGGCGAGGGCGGGGACTCGCGCTCATTGCCGCGCGCGCCCCGCGCTCAGTCCTCACTCGCCGCCGACGGCCTTCCTCACCGCGTGCGCTCCCGCCGCCGCCCCGCAGGTACGCGGCCTCCGCCCGGCCCCGAGGCGGCGCCCTCCCTCGGACGCCGGGGCCGAGCTCGGAGCGTGCGGCCTCCAGGCCTGCGGGCCCACGGGCCCCGTCACGTGCGGCCGGGCCGGGGGAGGGCGGTGCGGGCGGCGATCCGGGCCCTGTCGCGGCCCTGGGGCGGGAGCGGCGCCGGGCGGAGGAGTCGCTCTGTCCCGGTGCGTGACCTTGCCCGGGGGCCCGGGCCACGCGGATCGGGGCGTGCTGCTTAGTATCTGCGAACGTTGTACCGCCGGAGCTGCACCCAGGTGCTCCCCGGCCACCCGGCTCTCAGCTCGCCTCTCCCCTGCCTCTGTTTCCCCGGGGACAGTCCTGGCATGGAGTGCGCCCCAGGACGTTTCTGGGGTGACAGATGAACCCCAGCGGGCGGAGGAGCTGCGTGTCCCCGCCGGGGGTGGCCGCCTCCGCCTGGTCTGCGCGGGTACTGCGGGCCCCACGCTACGGCCCCGCAGTCGAGGTCCCCGGGCAGGGGACAGGGGACACGTGTGCTCTGCGACACGCGGCCGTGCTGATGATCATCTCTTGCTTCCCCGCAGAAATGCTCCGGCTACCCACGGTCCTCCGCCAGGCGAGGCCAGTGTCCCGGGCGCTGGCCCCGCAGCTCACTCGGGCTTATGCCAAAGACGTGAAATTCGGTGCGGACGCTCGCGCCCTCATGCTTCAGGGTGTAGACCTCCTGGCCGATGCCGTCGCCGTTACAATGGGGCCAAAGGTACCAGTGCTTTCATAATTATATATTAACTAAGGGTAACGAGGGGCTTTGTTTCGCCGTGCTGAGGATTGAACCCAAGGCCTCGAACGTGCTAAGCAAGCACTGCCACCCAGCTACACCCCGGGGAGAACAGCAGTCACACTGAACTATGGACCGGTACTCGGGCATCCATTTACAGATGGCTTTGGGTTTGGTTTTGCTTAGATCTGGTGGTCTTAGACTTGATGGCCTTGAAACTTGGGCTGCTTCAGCCATGTTTTTGAAACTTTATTTTTGGACAGTGTGTGATGTAATCAGGTGGTAACTCGTAGCTCAAGGTGGATTCTTCATCTTGCTTCTGCTTGAATTAAATTTTGGATCCTTTCCCAATACCAGCATCAAGTGAAGAGAGAAGTATAGCTTAATGTCTCATAATACTAAAAGTGTATTTTCTTGTAGGTGTTAATTTTTTGCTTTTTGTAGTGAAATATAGTAAACGTACACTATTTAAAATTCACTTACATACACTAAATATACTAGCATAATGTAAAATTTCCTTTTTCTGTTGTTGGCAATACTGGGAATTGAACCTGGGGCCTGTGTATGTTAGGCAAGGGCTCTACCGCTGGATTCCCAGCTCAGAATTTTGCATTTTTAAGCGTACCTTTGCGTGGCATCGAGTGCATTTGCTTTCTTACAGCCTTGGCCGCCACGCATCTCCGGCACTTTTTTCACGTGCACTTGGAAAACAGTAACATTCTGTTGTGAGACAGGAGTGCCCACTCCCCTTGTACGCACTGATTTTACCTCTCGTTTGCCTGCCTTCCTTCTGTACCAGAGCAGGGGTGGGACTGTCTTTTAATAGGAGGGGCGGCCTTCCAGGAGGCTGGCTGGCTTTGTTTCTGTGAGACAAGGTCTCACTGTGTGGCCCAGGCCAGCCTTGAAGGTGGTTATGGTCACGTGACGGTTCATTTCCAACTGAAGATAATGCAGATGTCAGAGTGATCTAAAGAACTGTCTCAGATTCGAATGCTGTTTGTACAGCTCAGGAGTAGAAAGTGGCTTGGGCCAAATCCAGAAGAGCCCAATATAAATCTCGGCGTGTCTGAAGTCTTATGTTGAGAGTACCTGTAAAAATCACACTGTTCTTGCCATAGTGCTTAGTATTTTGATAAGATTATTTAGCTATGGTACTGGGGATTGAACCTGGGCCCTTCATGCTGAGCTGCATCCCTATCTAGCCCCTTTTTTTTTTTTTTTTTTTTTTTTTTTTTTTTTTTTTGGTGGGTACCAGGGGGACGACCTCAGGACCTCGCGCGCCAGGAGGCGCCCGTGCCACTGAGCGATATCACCGGCCCCTTTTTCGTATGTGGGATCCGGGAGTCGAACTCGGGCCCTCGCGCTTGCAAGGCAGGCGCTTACGCCGCTGAGCCATCTCACCGGCCCTCTAGCCCCTTTTTTGAGCTGGTCTCATTCAGTTGCTCAGCCTGAGTTCAAACTTGTGATCCTCCTGTCTAAGCCTCTCAGAGTAAATTTTAGAGCAAATTCTATTACTTTCAAAAATAACAGGCACCAGCCAAAATAAGTATAAATGATGTGGATGTGAAGATTTTTCTAGAATTTTCTAGTATATCATCTTTTTCCCTTTTTTTTTTTTTTTTTTTTTTGTGGGTACCGGGGGTCGACCTCAGGACCTTGCGCTTGCAAGCAGGCGCCCGTGCCGCTGAGCGATATCACCGGCCCTTTTTTCGTATGTGGGTTCCAGGAGTTGAACTTGGGCCCTTGCGCTTGCCAGGCAGGCGCTTACGCCACTGAGCCATCTCACCGGCCCTTTCCCTTTTTTTTTTTTTTTGTACCGGAGTTGAACTCAGAATCTCTTGCTTGCCAGGCAGGCACCGTGCCGCAGAGCTATATCCCCAGCCCTAGTACGTCATCTTATAAGTGACATGTTTTAGTCTTTAGGATTCTCATCCTCTGCGATAGATAGCTCATTCGGTGTTATCCTCTTGGCAGAGAAACAAAGGTCATTTTGTTTGTGGACTAGACTGTTGATGAACTTGCCTTTGAGATTCATGTTGCAGGACTAATGAAGACAATTTAAGCTGGATCTAGTGGCCCATTCCTATAATCTCAGCATCTTGGGAGGCAGAGGCAAGAGGATTACAAGTTAAAAATTGAGATTCATGTTGCAGGACTGATAAAAAGATTACTTAATGCCAGGCGTGGTGGTGCATGCCTGTAATTCCAGCACTGGGAAGGCTGAGACAGGAGGATTGCCACAAGCTCAAGGCCAGCCTGGACTACATAATGAGACCATCCAAAAAAAAATTAAGCTGGGCCTCATGGCCCACACCTATAATCTCAGCATGGGGGAGACAGGCAAGATTACAAGTTGAAAATCAGCTTGGGCAATTTACTGATTTAGCAAGACAGTGTCTCAAAAATGAAAAAAGGAGCTGGAATGTAGCTCAGTGCTAAGGCCCAGGGTTCAGTCACCAGTACTATGCAGGGGGCACAACTTGTGTTATAACTGAAGACTTCTTTTTCATCTAATCTCTTTGCATGTGGGAGGGAGGTTGTCTTTTTGAGATAGGGTTTCATTATGCAGTTGGGCTGGCCTTGAACGCACTTTGTAGCCCACCCTGCTTCAGCCTCCACAGGGGAACACCACCACACCTGGCTTTATCTAATCTTCAGAGTGTGGTCCTGATACTTTTTTCTTCTACAATATAGGGAAGAACGGTGATTATTGAACAGAGTTGGGGAAGTCCCAAAGTAACAAAAGATGGTGTGACTGTTGCAAAGTCAATTGATTTAAAGGACAAATACAAAAATATTGGGGCTAAACTTGTTCAAGATGTTGCCAACAACACAAATGAAGAGGCAGGGGATGGCACCACCACTGCGACTGTCCTGGCACGCTCCATTGCCAAGGAAGGCTTCGAGAAGATCAGCAAAGGCGCGAATCCCGTGGAAATCAGGAGAGGTAGGAGCTTCTCTTCATGTTCTCACAGCTGTGAGAAATTCCTAGTGTCAGGAATTGTATTTTTTATTGAAAGTAAGGGTGTTGCCTGTTTTGATCCTTTCTGATGTTACTTAATGGAGGTAAAATGTATGGTGCAATCCTATTGGGAGCAGAAATGATGGAATTAAGAATAATTTACACAGGATGTGTTGAATAGTGAGACTATGCATGTCCACCTTTTCTTTCATTCTTTTTTTTTTTTTTTTTTTGTGGGTACCGGGGGTCGACCTCAGGACCTCACGCACCAGCAGGCGCCCGTGCCGCTGAGCGATATCACCGGCCCTTTTTTCGTATGTGGGTTCTGGGAGTCGAACTCAGGACCTCGCGCTTGCCAGGCAGGTGCTTATGCCGCTGAGCCATCTCACCGGCCCTGTCTACCTTTTCTTGGTCCAGTTTTCTGATCACTTGTGTTACGGGACTTGACTGTAAATTGGGAGGTGCTGTTCAGTGCCGTCTGACTCTGATTAGGACAGCATGGGCACATAAGCTGTACGCTCAGTGTCAAGGTATTAAAATACCTATCGTGAGTCAAAACTTGTACTTAACATGGGGACCACAAAAGAAGCAGCATTGTGGTGACGTAAAATCTTGAACTAGGTGTGATGTTAGCTGTTGATGCTGTGATTGCTGAACTTAAGAAACAGTCCAAACCTGTGACAACCCCTGAAGAAATTGCTCAGGTAAGGACTTTTTTTTTTTAAGTAAATTAATAGCTCTGTGATTGTTTCTTCATTGCATAACTAATGTCAGAACAGTGCTGTCCAGTCACTGACCTTGGGCGCATTTTTCTTACTGCTAAAGCATTAGCAACGAATTTGGTGATCATAACTTGTCATTTTTGAGACTTGTGATCCTCATGTCTTAGCCTCCCGAGTGCTGGGATTACAGGCATGTGCCACTAAGCTCACCTCATAATTTGTATTTTAATGAGTTATCATTTTTCAGGCTGCAAGGATATAAATAGGTTTGTATGTATGTGAAGACGATCTTAGCAGTTTTCAGCTGCTATGCGTGTGTTCTGTGGGGCTTGTGCGTGCTGGACAAGCTCTCTAGTGCACTGAAAAAGAATTGGTGGGCTGGGGATGTGGCTCAGTGGAAGAGCGCTTGGCTAGCATGCACAAGACCCTGGGTTCAATCTCCAGCACCACAGAAAAAGAATTAAGCAAAGAATTGGTTCATTAAAATTATTACACCATAATCATACATACCTACTCTTGGGTATCCATTTGGAGTTTACTAGGAAAGGGAAAGGGAGTTGTGGAAACTAGCTTTACTATTTAAATTGGAAGAGTTACTTAACTTTCAGGTTGCTACAATTTCTGCAAATGGAGACAAAGAAATTGGCAACATCATATCTGATGCAATGAAGAAGGTCGGCAGGAAGGGAGTCATCACGGTGAAGGCAAGTGTGGGGGTTGTGCTCTATGGAGGCCTCCTGCTGTGTTGTCCAAGCTGCCTGGCAGGCTGGGGGCCACACTGCCTCAGTCCCCCAATGTGCCCTGCAGCAGCAGCTGGCAAGGGTGCTTCTAGTGAGTCTCCTGGAGGTGTCTGATCAAAAGTGTTTTCCGAGGGAAAAACTCAGGCTGATGGGACCTGGTAGCCTTGGCTTCCTGGATTAAATCTACCTGAGCAGTACCATCTACTCTGGATAGAAGAATCATTCAAATATGCACTTCCGAACGTTTCTCCGGAAGTGGAGTTGGATGCTCTGGGGTAGTTGCATGTTTTTCCTGAACCCCTTATCATCTTGTGGGGGGTATCTCTTATTATTTGGTCTAGAATTCCAAGTTTTGAGTATTTTTCCATGAAATCCATTTACCTCATTTTTTGAATTTTTTTTTTTTTATGTGGGTACCAGGAGTCGACCTCAGGACCTCGCGATTGCCAGCAAGCACTTGGGTGGCTGAGTGATGTCACCGGCCCTTGTTTTTGCTTTATGTGGGTTCTGGGAGTCAAACTCAGGACCTCACACTTGCTGGGCAGGTGCTTATGCCACTGAGCCATCTCACTGGCCCTAATTTTTTGACTTTTTGTAGGACGGAAAAACCCTGAATGATGAATTGGAAATTATTGAAGGCATGAAGTTCGATCGAGGATATATTTCTCCGTACTTTATTAACACATCAAAAGGTAGGGGCAAATCAGTAACAGATTTTTTAAGATATACAGCACTTTGCTACCATAGACATTAGTTGGTGGCATACCTCTAAAAATTGGTTCATTACATTCCAAAAGTTACATACAATAAAGAAGAAAACAACTTTTAAGGTGTTTCAGAATTTTGGTTTAGCTTTTCGTTTAAGTACAGTGCTCATTTCCTCAATATTGCAGGCCAGAAGTGTGAATTCCAGGATGCTTATGTTCTACTGAGTGAGAAGAAAATCTCTAGTGTCCAGTCTATTGTACCCGCTCTTGAAATCGCCAACGCTCACCGAAAGCCCTTGGTCATAATTGCTGAGGACGTTGACGGAGAAGCTCTCAGTACCCTGGTTTTGAACAGGTAATAGGTTTACATTTCTAATGCAAAACAGAATTATACAGTATTGCTCTTTGAAATCTATGTCACGGACCTCCATGGTGGATCCACCTGCGTTTGTATCTAGAGCGGCAGTATATAATACACGTGTTCTGTGAATCCTTGTGTTATTTAAGTGGCACCCCAAAGTCCTTAGTGTTTTGTGCAGCTTTTTCTTAAGGTAGGCTATTTAGTGTTAGTGCCTTGTTAACAGCTTTGAGAGGGATGTAGCTGAGTTGTTTCTTTACCAAAAAGTCTAGGGATGTGGTTCAGTGGTAGAACACTTGCCCAGCATGTGTTGAGGCCCCAGGTTTAATTTCCAGCAATAAGAAATTATTTTTTAGAATGTAATTTTGTGTGGAACAGGTAATTGCCATCCTAAACTCTTGTGACTTAAGTGCACTTAGTGATTCTTCTATATAGTCTTGTAAATGTCTAATAAATGGTATGAAATAGAGAAATTAGCATTCAGTCTAAAACGAAGTCTTTTTGCTTATTTTCACTTAAATCTTTTTATCTTTTGGTTGCTAGGATAACAGGCATGCGCCCCACACCCGGCTTCCTCTGGTTTTTAATTTGGCTTCTTAATAAATAGACCAGGTCTGTTGCAATTTGGAATTTCCTCTTAGAGGCTGCTCTCTGGTGGTCGTTTCTTGATTGTATATTCCAAGTATTTGTATACCTGATAAAATTTCAGGTGACCATAAACCACTGTCAACTTTGAGTGACACTGACATGGGGTGAAATCAGAACATCCCTTGTTCAAACTTAGTCTTAAGGGTGTGATATTAAGTGGAATCCATAGGGTAGATGTTTATTAGATAACCTGCTGCTGTTTGATAATTACTGTTTTCCATCACTCACAAAACAGCTGTCAGTTTAACCTGATGGCATTGTTCTTGGCCCAGCTGTTGAACTAGAATGGAAGGCCAGCAATTTATCATATCAGAACAAGCAGAAATGAGTAGAAAATAGCCCTTTTCTCTCTTAATTCATTCAAAAGTTGTTAAGGAGCGAAAAAGTCCTAAAAAGTCTTAATAGCTGCAGAACTAAGCAAGGTGTTTCCATTCCATTTAGTCTTACCATCAACTGTTCTTCACAGGCTAAAGGTTGGTCTTCAGGTCGTTGCAGTCAAAGCTCCAGGGTTTGGTGACAACAGGAAGAACCAGCTGAAAGACATGGCTATTGCTACTGGTGGCGCGGTACGTAAGATGGCTCTGTGGTGTGGCTGCGGAGTGTTACTGTACTTGGGAGTGTCGCGTGGGCGGAACGCGCACTTCGACAAGGAGGTGGTGCTGTGACTGGATATTTGGGAGGTGGGGTCACGTCAAGGTCCCTCTGTCTAACTTACCTCGAGTCTGGCCCAGAGGCTAGGTCTGTCTTCAATTTTGAAAGAATATGATAGGCCAGAATTTTAACAGTAGGCCTGTGGTCTTGTGCTGGTGCTACCAGTAAGTGTGGCCTTGGGTGTTTGGTTTCTCGAAGCTGGTACTAATGGCAGAGTTGTGATGGTTGAGATGTTGGAAATGCAGTGAATGATTATCAGAATCATAGTCTGGACTGGAAGTGATCTTGAGTCTCATTTCAGAGAAACACAGTATTTCAGGATGTTTCTTTGGTCAGAACACCAACATTATGTTAAGAACCCTGGGGTAATGGAAGATGGTGTAACCTGTAACTGATTCACTTTTAAATGTTTTTGTAGGTGTTTGGAGAAGAGGGGTTGACCCTAAATCTTGAAGATGTTCAGCCCCATGACTTAGGAAAAGTTGGAGAGGTCATCGTGACCAAAGATGATGCCATGCTTTTGAAAGGCAAAGGTGACAAAGCACAAATTGAAAAACGTATTCAAGAAATCACTGAGCAATTAGAAATCACAACCAGTGAATATGAGAAGGAGAAACTGAATGAGCGGCTGGCGAAGCTTTCAGATGGAGTGGCTGTGCTGAAGGTAGGCTCATGGCCTAGGCTCTGAGCCTCAGTCCTTTTGCTTCTGTGGCCTTTCCTGATGATGACTAAACAGATTATTTGAGAAAGTAACTTCATGGAAATTTCCATTATGGCTTAACCAAAATGCTCATGTGTGTGGTGTAAGGATCAAACCCAGGGCTTCCATAAGAGTGGTAGGCTAGGGCTCTACCACCTATTCCTTTCTTAAACTGGTAGAACCTGTTTTAGGGAAGCTGCTATAGAAAACATGTTACTGGGACTAAGACTTTGGTTGGGTCTCTCTTAGGTGAGAACTACACTCACCCACAGCCACTGATGTTGAGTCATGAAGTCACAACACATGGGCAGCCTATTTTTTTAGGATTGATCTTTAAGGATACAAGGCCGGGGGTGGAGGGTTTGTGGTACTGAGAGACCCAAGGTTACTCTACTGCTGAGCTGTGTCTCCAGCCCTTGTTTATTTTTGAGATAGCATCTTACTAGGTCACCCAGGCCAGCCTCACACTTGCAATTCTGCCTCAGCCTCCCAAGTAGCGCCATGTGCCTGGCAGCTGCTTTTTTAAGTGGCATTTTTGGCTGCTGGTGTACTTACTGGGGGAGGCCATACTAACTGGAGGTCTTTTCATCTCCAGGTTGGTGGGACAAGTGACGTCGAGGTGAATGAGAAGAAAGACAGGGTCACAGATGCCCTCAATGCTACAAGGGCAGCTGTGGAAGAAGGCATTGTGCTGGGGGGTGGGTGTGCCCTGCTTCGGTGCATTCCCGCCCTGGATGCCTTAACTCCTGTTAACGAAGATCAAAAAATTGGTAAGGAAAAGTGACCTTTCAGATGGGCCCGATTGTGTCTTCCTGTACTAGCAACAGATTGCAGTTTTCTGAATACTGAAAGTCAAATAGTGAAAGTTGAATAGTGCTGGTGCCAGAGCTAATAATGCAGGGAATCAGTCCTAGCTGCATTAAGATTGGATTTCCCTGCATTAGTACCCCAAGTTGTGTGATTGCCTTTTTTTTTGTTTGTTTTTTGTTTTGGTACTGGGAATCGAACTCAGGACCTCATGCTTGCCAGGCAAGCGCTGTGGTGCTGAGCTTAATTCCTGGCCCATGTGATTGCATTTTATAGAACTAAAATCCTAAAACTGTACTTTCTAGGTATAGAAATTATTAAAAGAACACTGAAAATCCCTGCGATGACCATTGCGAAGAATGCTGGTGTGGAAGGATCTTTGATAGTTGAGAAAATCATGCAGAGCTCCTCCGAAGTTGGTTATGATGCTATGCTTGGAGACTTTGTGAATATGATAGAGAAAGGAATCATTGATCCAACAAAGGTAAATCATCAAGCACTTTCGAAACATTCTTCCAATCTTTCTGAGTCATGAAATTGTCATCAGTCTTAGTCGTTCCTTAGAGAAGTAATGTTTCATTACATTTTCTCTAGGTCGTAAGAACTGCTCTGCTGGATGCTGCGGGGGTGGCCTCTCTGTTAACAACGGCAGAAGTTGTGGTCACAGAAATCCCTAAGGAGGAGAAGGACCCTGCCATGGGTGCCATGGGTGGGATGGGTGGTGGGATGGGCGGTGGGATGTTCTAGCCTAGAATAGTGCTTGGCCCTCACTCGTGAACTGTGACAGGAAGCGCCACGCAGGGTCCTCCCCAGTAACTTTGGAGAATTCAGATGAAGGAAATGAAGAGAAGGCTGGCTGATGTAAAGAAATCACACGCCCATCATTGCTGGTTTCAGTTACAATATATATAATGGTTTACCGCTGTCATTGTCCATGCCTACAGATAATTTATTTTGTATTTTTGAATACAAAAACATTTGTACATTCCTGAAACTGGGTGCCAGAGCCACATACCAGTGTACTGCTTTCAACTTAAATCATGGAGGCATTTCTACTACTATTCTGTTACAGTCAGGATTCTAGTGCTTGCCATCACAGACGAAAAGTTCAGAAGCAGCCTTTCTGTAGAGAGGAAGAATAATTGTGTACAAAATAGAGAAGATCAATTATGTGACAACATTTGTGTAATAAAAATCTGTTTAAAGTTAGTGATCGCGTTAGCCTTTTCATGAAGCGGAGCTGGACAAGTGAGGGGGCTGGCAGAGAAGGGGCACAGCCAACACACGCAGCGCTTCCGTTGCTGTTCCTACAGACCAGAGCGGATGGCGATGGGAGAGGTTCGAAGAGCTGCTGACCGACCACCCTGAGGCATTCAGCTCTGCCACTCCTTAGCACTGTGCTGGAACAGCTTCGGCAGTGTGGAGGCTTGGTATTAAAGACACGTGTAGCCGTCATTTCTTGTGAGCCTTGTGATGGCAGGCCATGGCTTCCTGCTGTCCTCCCTGGTGCCATTTCCACATATGTGGGTAAGGGAACCTTATAGCGCTGGGTGTGCTAGTCAACCACTCTACCAATGAGCTGCTTCACAGGTGTTTTTTTTTTTTTTTTTTTAAGAGCAGAATATATTTATTAGGGAAAGAAAGCTTCTGTCAGAGACAGAAGGGTCCCAAGCAGGTTGCCAAGGACCCTGCCTTTTCTAGGGATTTTTTTTTTCTTGGCACGGGGAATTGAACTCACAACCTCATGCTTGCCAGGCAGGCGCTGTGCCACTGAGCTATATCCCCCGGCCCTCTAGAGATTTTCATAGAGCAAAACCACAAGGTGAGGGGCGTCCAAGGTGGGGAAAGATGGGAAATAATGAGGTGGGACGAAACTATGGTCAACCAATAAGATTATGAGCATAATTGCTCAGGTAATATTGATTAAATGGGGATCAAATGGGGAAGCAAGTCACGTAGCAAGTGGGACTGAAACAACAGGAGCTCTTCCTGCAGGGGGTTGGGTCAGTGGCTCTTCCTGGCTTCAAGGTGATGATGCCTATTTAGAATATCAAGCCCTGATGTTTATCCTTAGGAAGTGTGGGTGCTTTTGTTTCATCTTTTGTCTTGAGGTTTGGCCCGTAGCAGAGGTGCCTGTCTCCCCCACAGTTGCAAGGTGTCTCATCTGCAGCAGCTCTTTTGAGGGCTGAGATCTACCTGACTGACATTTCTAACTTAGCTGTCTGTAACATTCTCACACTTAATACGTAGCTCAAAGCAGGAGCCCCATCTCCCCATGCCCCTACGGGTCTGTGGCCTGAGCTGCACTTTCCATCTGATCAGCTTCCATTTCTGCAGGGATCTACGTTGTGCCCCTGTATCAGGCTGAGACCACCCCCATTCCAGTCCTTGGAAAATCTGTCTTCCAGGAAACGCAAGCCTAGCGTCCAAAGGCTGGGGACCCCTGGCTTAAGGGCTTCATGCACTTGATCTTACTCGATAATGCAGTACGAGTTTTAAGAGCTGTGCGTGTTGGTGTATGCTGATCTGAGAGAGAACGTGTTGCTTTCTAATGTTACCTGATTATAACAGCATCTAGGGCAGGTTTTATTCGGGAAGAACGTAGTCTTGGTGCACTACAGCACAGGGGCCTGTTCTAGCCCAGTCTGCTCAGTGTGGCCCTGGGCTGTTGCCGTAGGCTAGGGGTTTAGGCAGACGGTCTTGCTTACCTGGGAGTACACAGTTTGGACAGAGATGGAGGGGAAAGGGAAGTCCATCATCACAGTACCTCTGCCTTGGTGATTTGCTTGGGTTAGAATCAGGACTGGTCAACAGATCAGAGGGAATGAAATAAATGGTATGCTAACAAGAAAACAGGCCAGAGCGCAACTGGGACTGTAAAGTTGGTGGCAAACAAAATCAAGGGTTGTTGGAATCCCAGGGAAGTGGTTTGTGAAGAGGCCACAACACTAGATTATTAGAACAAAGGTAAAGAATAAGGAACACCTGGGTTTCAGAACTTGCAGTTAGATCAGGGAGAGAGAATACAATTAGTGCTTGTCCTCACTTACTGGGACTCTACCTGACACCCACAACTTCAAGGAAGAGGGGTTCTTTTGGCTCCAAGGCAGAAGGGCATAGCAGAGGAAAAGCTGCTCACCTCATGAGCTGGTAAAGGAGAAAAACCTCCCAGGTCACCCCACAGTGAGTCAGCTTTGAGACCTAAACCACGACAGTGGCTGGATTAGTCACCAAAGGAAGTACCTGCATTATTTTAGCCCTGGACAGTCCTGTGGGACTGTGTAGCCTGTGCCACAGTCACACAAACAGCCTCTGAGGGGTTACTTCAACCAGTCTGACTTAAGGGCCTGAGCTCTCACCCAGGAGCAAGCTGGAAATTGGCCAGGACGTAGGCAATTGTTGCAAGAAAACCTCCAAAAGCTGCAGCCGATGAGATGGCTCAGCGGCATAAGCGCCTGCCTTGCAAGCGCGAGGGCCCGAGTTCGACTCCTGGATCCCACATACAAAAAAGGGGCCGGTGATATCGCTCAGCGGCACGGGCGCCTGTTGGCGCGCGAGGTCCTGAGGTCGACCCCCCGGTACCCACAAAAAAAAAAAAAAAAAAAAGCTGCAGCCGGAGAAACTGGAAAGTTTTCTTTTCCTTTTTTAGCCTTAGTTAAGAAATAAAATACCCACAGTCACACATTAACGATGGAACTGGGTCTACATCAGGTTCTAAATCCTAGATGCTTTCCATCACTACCCTGTGTGTTCTAAACCAACAGCTGCGCATGCAGCTCAGCACCCCACACGCACACCGCCCGTACCCCAAATACCCAGTAGAAACCATCTGCCTGTGAGACATGCACATTCCACCTAGAAAGGGAGGCAGAAAGTCTGGAGAGCTTCTAGAGAAGAGTAGGGTTACCAAGAATTAAAATGGTAGCCAGGTGTGATGGCGCACATCTGTAATCCCAGCACTCGAGGCTGAGGCAGGAAGATTGCAAGTTCAAGTCCAGCTGAGGTAACTTAGCGAAACTGTCAAAAAATAAAAAGGACTGGGGATGCAGCTCAATGTGAAGGCCCTGGGTTCAATCCCCAGTACTCAGGTGGGGAGTGGGCTAAACATGCCAATGACTGCAGGTGAAGAAGCCTCAAGACATTTCATGGAAATCCCCTGGGGAGGTACAACAACTGTGTCCAGGGCCCCATCGGATGCTGAACTGAAAACAACAACAGACACGGGGGTACAGCATCCCTGTGAAAGCAAGCAGAACGCACCTGCCTTTCTGCGAAGGATTTATCTGAACAAAGGACAGTAGAGTTCCAGAAATGTGCTAGAACAAATGTGTGTGCTTGAAAGGGAAAGACAGGAAGACTGCCGTGAGTTCCAGACCAGCCTGACCGACACAGTGAGCTCAAGACCAACCTAAACTACAGAGTGAGACCCTGTCTCAAGAAACAGGAAACAGAAGATGAAGGAAGGACTAGCCCAGGGGAAAGAAACAGCCCTGAAGTCAGACCCTGGCATTTCAGGAAAACAGCTGGAAAAATGGGATGTTTCTGTTGCAACCGAGACAGCCAGAGCTGGACTCGTCTTGGAGAATCAAAAGAACCAAAAATGCAAGCTTTGGGCAAAAGGCTAGAGGCCTCCTTCCTGGTCCTCAGCAGCAGCCCCCGTGGGATGATTACTGCACAAGCACAGGAGGTGCTGAGGGCCGTGTCAGGAATATTCCCCGGGAGGCAAGCCAACTTCCCAGGGAATTACACGGAGGGACTCGTGAACGTGAGGCCAAGTAATTACTAGTGACAAATGCGGTCAATATGTCACAGAACAGGTACTGAGGCCGGGCGTGGTGGCGCACGCCTATAATCCCAGCTCTCAGGAGGGTGAGGCAGGAGGATTGTGGTGAGTTCAAGGCTAGCCTGAACTACATAGTGAGACCCTGTCTCAAAAACAAAACCAACAAAAGAACAGGTACTGAGGACCATGGAAGAATTAAGAAGCACTCATTTCCAGGAAAGACATCAACTCTCTGGATATTAAACCTCTGAAACAAGATGTAGGTATGCCAGGAGGTAATACATAAGGCCTTCTGATAAAACAAAAACGAAGAAGGGACTAATCCTAAGGGTCAAGGCTCCATGTCACACTGGCTGTGCAACTGGTTATATGTCACCTACAGTCACCCGGTCCCGTCCTCAGCTGTACTAGGATAGTGTCCTCCTGAGTCCGGTTCATATCCCGCACACCCAGGAAGGCGTGAAGCCTACTCTGCAGTCCTTGGAGAAAAGGGAATAAACCGCATGCGCTGAGCTAGTTGCCCTCTTGGTAAATCCTCCTCACGTGCAAGGTCAGTCCTCCATAGAACACGCAGCAGAGACTGGGCCTGAGACGTCAGGGAAGGAAGCTGCGCGACGGAGCTGAAGCAGGCCGAGCACCCCAGACTTGCCGGCCGGTACCCCTGCCGTCGGGATGCTTGTCCCTGCCATCAAGGAGGGCACATTCAGGCACCAACAAACACCCTCACCCTTCCACAGGAAGCCCCTGGAGGGTTTCCCAGGCATTTTGAGGGAGTAAATCAAGGCAATAAGAGTCAGGACTCAGGAAGGCAGGAGCCTCGCAAAGGGAGGCGGAAGGAGGGTCCAGGGTGCCCATCGGCAAGTCACCAGGCCCCACCCAGGGCGAAGCAGTGCCAGGAGGGAGGTCCGTTATCTCCCACAGCCAGGCAGGCAGAGCTGGAAGCCACAGGCTGGCTCCCGGCTCCTGACGCTGCCTTCTGACTCCTCTCTTGGAGTCACCTCAGCTCTTTTCCTCCTCGTGATGACAGAGGTGGCTGCCAACCTCCTGTCCTGAGCAATTGGGTACAGAGCAAGGAAGGTCATGTCTCTCCTGTCTCCTTCCACAATGAGAATGCTTACTTAGGGAGGCTTTGATTCCCCTGGCCACATGCCACTCTCAAGAAGTTGATGCCAGGCATGATGGCACACACCTGCAATCCCAGCTACTCAAGAGGCTGAAGCAGGAGGATCACAAGATTGAGAACAGGCCAAACAACTTAAAAGACCATCTCAAAAAAGTGCTGGGGATGTAGCTCAGCGCTCTAGCTAATGCTTGCTATAGTGTAGCATGCATATGCGAGACCCTAGGCGGGAAGGAAGGAAGAGGGAAGAAGGAAGAGAGGGAGGAGGGTTGGTTTATAATCCTAGCACTTGGGCTAGGCAGGAAGATGAGGCAGGAGGATGGGGGGGGTTCAAGGTCAGCCAGGACTATGCAATGAGACCCTGCCTCACACCCACACACAAAGGGAGGGGAAAGCAGCAAGGGAAGGGGAAGGGGAGAAGGAAGGAAGCAAGCAAGGAAGGGAAGGATTCGTAAAGGTGGTTTTCTCCCCGGTCAACACACGGACTGCACAGCTGCCACGTGCACGCCCCAGCTGTGGCCCACGACTGCTGATGAAGCAGTCGCAGCAGAGGGGCTGGCAGCTGCAGTTTCACCGTCTGTCTCTGTCACTTTCTGCCACCTTGCCAAGTTACTTAACCTCGCTATAGCTGCTTCCTACTGCAGGAAACGGGGGCAATAGCAGTGCTGTATCTACTTCCAGTTCTCACGTTTGCAAAGCATGTAAAACAGTGCTACGTGAGTGTGCAAAACAAACTGAGCTGCCTAAAACCTTGAGCCTGAGAACATGTGGGCAGCCTGTGAAATCCCAGAGCTCTACTTACCCTCATCTTCTAAAAGCTCTTTTCTTACAGACAAGCAGGGAAGCAAAGGACCTCATCACAGAACGACCTTTAGGCCAGTCACCTCACAGACCTCCTTCCAGGGGCAGCTCAACCCCGGGGTGACAGTGAACCCCAGGTGACGCACAACTGGCCCTCTCAGCCCAGGCTGGAAAAACTGGACACTGGGGCCTGTGTCCTGAGCGGCCTTTCACTGCCCAGCACTGAGGGAGCACGGGAGCTGTCATGAAAACCACTAGAACCCATTCCCACAGCCTGAAAGGCTTAGGCCCAAGTCACGACTTCCTCAAAGGTCAGCACAGACCAGTGAGCACCTGGGCAAAGACGACCAACACTGCACTGGCATTTTTCCTTTCTTCTGTTTTTAAATTTTTTTTTTTTTTTTTGTGGGTACCGGGGGGTCGACCTCAGGACCTCGCGCGCCAGCAGGCGCCCGTGCCACTGAGCGATATCACCGGCCCCTTTTTCGTATGTGGGTTCCGGGAGTCGAACTCGGGCCCTCGCGCTTGCAAGGCAGGCGCTTACACTGCTGAGCCATCTCACCGGCCCTTTAAAATTATTTTTTTGAGACAAGTTCTCACTATGTAGTTCAGGCTGGCCTCAAACTCACTGCAATCCTCCTGCCTTAGCCTCCTGAGGTTAGGGGTATGTACCACCACACCCAGCTCTCTGTCCCCTTCTCTGCCTGTGCCTATCCTGACTGTATCTGGGGAGTTTCCTGGGTCAGAGGGATTGTTAGATACAGTAACAGTTGAGTATTCTTGAGTTCTCTACCAAAACGCACTTCCCAACTATCATGAGACTGGCCCAGGGACACCCTGGTGCCTTGGATTCTCTTTTTGTGTGTGTGGGTGGGTGGGTACCGGGGGTCGACCTCAGGACCTCACGTGCCAGCAGGCGCCCGTGCCAACAGGCGCCCGTGCCGCTGAGTGATATCACCGGCCCTTTTTTCGTATGTGGGTTCCAGGAGTCGAACTCAGGACCTTGCGCGCCAGCAGGCACCTGTACCGCTGAGTGATATCACCAGCCCTTTTTTCGTATGTGGGTTCCGGGAGTCGAACTCAGGACCTTGTGCTTGCCAGGCAGGCGCTTATGCCACTGAGCCATCTCACCGGCCCTTTTTTGGTTTATTTTTTGAGACAGGGTTTCACTCTGTAGTCTAGGCTGGCCTTGAACTCACTATGTAGCCTAGGCTGGCCTCGAACTCATGGCAATCCTTCTGCCTCAGCCTCCCGAGTGCTGTGATTACAGGCATGCGCCACCACACCTGGCTCCTGGGGCCTTGGATTCTGAGCCCGACATTGACAGTGGCATTTCTGAGAGTGATAAGGCGTTGAGTTGTTCCCATCAAGAGTAGTGACATGGCAAGGAACGAGTAAAGAACAAGTCCCATGTTTGCCATTATAACTGCACTCAGAAGGACAGCATCGCGTGCAGACTACTCAGGCTGTGGGCAGAAGCCCGGTTCAGAGTGAGCACTGCTGGCTGTGGAAGCCACTGTGTGCACAGCCAGCGCCCGAGGGAGCGGGTCTCCAGGATTCACACACACACACACACACACACACGCACACACAGACCACCGAGGTCCCTCGCAGATCCAGGAAATAAAGCTAACCCCCAGAGGGCTGTGGGGATGGAGTACGGGGGAAAGGAGGCCAATACTGATTCAAGGAAGACTGGAGTCTGCCCGAATTTGTCAAAATTTGTTTCTGTAGAAGTACTTTTAAGGCATGAAATGCTGTAACACTTCCATCTAAACACACACTCAAACAATACAGGAATATTTCAATAACCAAAAAAATTGTATCAAAAATAAACAAATTAACTTTATTAAGTTACTACTTCAGTCCTTACATTGATTTGTTTAAAAAACATCAGTCTGGAATATATTATGGAAAGTGAGTACACACAATAAATAGGAAAGGGGCTGTGTGGTGCAGGAAGACAGTCAACTGGTGTGTCTCCCGCCGCGGCCTCCTGGGGGACGAGATGCCACGCGTGGTAAGCATCCCCACAGGCAGCCGGAGCCCCGGGGAGGCTGCCATCCCCCAAAGGGAGCTCCACGCTCTGGACCACTCAGAAACCAGAACAGAAACAAAAGCACACACCTCACCGCTCATTCATCCTCAAGCCAGCCTCACTGACCAACAGCGCCAGGGAACCTTCATTAACTAGTTTTCTTCCTTTGTGGCCCGGGGACTGAACCCAGTGCTTTGGCTAGTGCTCTAGAACTCAAATTTATCCAAGGCAGGGTCTCACTAAGGTGGCCACGCTGGCCTCAAATTTGCAATTCTCCTGCCTCAGCCTCCCAAGTAGCCAGGATGACAGGCGTGTGCCACCACGCCCAGCTAAATCAAAGTTTTTGCTTGAAATATTATTACTCAACTATCCTAAGCCCTATGCAGCCCTATAGCAATAAGTTACACATATTCTGAGTTTAATAACTTAAACATGATATGGTTAATATATACTATGTATCTCAACAAACTTCTTGCAGGGAAGGTGATAATTAAAAGGTATTTTAAATTACAGTGTTAATTTCTGCTCAGAATGACGTCAGTATTCTACAGTAGTGGTGACGTCAACATTATTGCAAATGCAGAACCTTGGAATCATACTTGATTGAACAAATAATTCTTATGTACATGTGGGTCCACATTCTATGTGCAAGTTCTCGACGGAGCAGGCTTATAATCAGTCGGGCTTAACAAGTGCTTTCTGACGCCTCAAACTGAATGCCAAAAGCACTGCCAACAGCGACCTGCGGAGTCACAGGCGCGGCCACCCGTCGCCCCTACGTGTGGTGCACCTGGTGTAGCATCAGCCCCCGCGGGATGCTCGTCTCTGGGCCGTACAGCTTGCATGCTCTCCTTTCAAAGGCAGCCACCATCTGCTTCACCACCTCATCGAAAAACAAGGTGGCAAGCTGAGAGTGCAGAAGTGAGCGGAACTCGAACGAAATCTGTAGGAAAATGTTCACGATGCTTTAGATAGTGCTTTCTTCTGCTGAATTCCACTTAGACTTGGTCCCTCGCACTGTGGTACTGTGGTGCAGCTCTGTCTAGCTGAGAATCTAGCCCCATCACACGTGAATCTTCTGCTGTTTTGTTTTCTATTTCCTTTTTTTTTTTTGTGGGTACCGGAGGTCGACCTCAGGACCTCGCGCGCCAGCAGGTGCCTGTGCCGCTGAGCAATATCACCAGCCCTTTCTTCATATGTGGGTTCCAAGAGTCGAACTCAGGACCTCGCACTTGCCAGGCAGGCGCTTATGCCGCTGAGCCATCTCACCGGTCCTGTTTTCTATCTCTGAGACGGGATCTTGTTACGTAACCCACGCTGGCCTCAAACTCACTATACTGCCCAGGCTGCAATCCTCCCACCTCAGCCTGTGGTTACAGGGGTGCGCCACAGTGCCCAGAAATACAAGAGGGAATCTTGTTGGCCACCATGCGTGATGAGGGTAGTAACAGGCCATGGAGCCCCTTGTGGGGGACAGAGAGCCCAATGCCCCACGTGGGGAGGGCTGCAGAGACCTCTGCTGACCCAGATCACCCCTGCGTCTCCTGAGTACATTCTTAGGCCCATCGCACCCCACAGAGGGGCAGGCAGAAGAGGCAGCTGTCACAGCATCTGTCCCTTGAGAAGCAGCAGGAAGGACGCCTGTGCGCCTGCACACAAGCACCTCATCCATGAGGGACATGGCTGGGCAGCTGAGTACTACAATGATTTAGAACTTCATGTACATCCTTCAAGGCAACTGTTTGCAGAAACGCTGATTTGCCAGGCGTGGTAGCACATGCCTATAATCCCAGCACTCAGGAGGCTGAGGCAGGAGGACTCCCATGAGTTCAAGGCCACCCTGAGCTACATGACTACAAGGCCAGCCTGAACTATATAGCAAGACCCTGTCTCAACAACAAAATAAATAAATAAATAAAAAAGCATGCTGATTTTTGGCTGGGCATGGTGGTGCACACCTGTAATCCCAGACTTGGGAGGCTGAGGCAGGAGGATCACTGCAAGTTTAGCCTAGACTACATACAAGGCCAGCCTGAACTATATACAAAGCAAGACCCTGTCTCAAAAAACCAAAACCAAAACAACAACAACAGAAAGAAGAGCTGATTTTTGTTTTTTCTGTAGTGCTGAAGATTGGCCCTAGAGACTTCAAACTAAGCTACATCCATAGCCCTTTTGAAGTTTTCTATCTTGAGACAGGATCTCAACAAGTTACCCAGGCCAGGCCATTTGAGATCCTCTTGCCTCAGCCTCCTAAAGTCCTGGGATTAATGGTGTCTGTCACCATGCCTGACTCAAGAAATTTTTAAGGACCAAATAGCCTCTAAATTTTAAAATGTTTTAATTTTTATCCTTTTTTGGGGGGAATCTGGGGACCAAACCCAGGGCCTCTACTGAGCTACACCACAAACCCTAGCTTTTCCTTCTGAAACTTCATTTTTGTAACAAGGTTGCAAAAACAGTACATAGAATTCCCATGTACCCATTACCCAGATTTCCCTACTTTAATGTTTTATGCAACAACAGTACAACTGTCAAAATCAAGAATCAACAGAGGAAATTACTATCAGATAAAAATGCTAGTATCTAGTTTTTTTTTTTTTTTTTTTTTTTTTTTTTTTGTGGGTACCGGGGGGACGACCTCAGGACCTCACGCGCCAACAGGCACCTGTGCCGCTGAGCGATATCACCGGCCCCTTTTTCGTATGTGGGTTCCGGGAGTCGAACTCGGGCCTTCGCGCTTGCAAGGCAGGCGCTTAAGCCGCTGAGCCGTCTCACCGGCCCTAGTATCTAGTTTATACAGACCTTCTTCAGACCCCCAACTGTCCTATTAAGGTCCACTAATTTTTAAATTTATTTTTACTGACTGGCAGGTGCACTCCCTCAAGTTGGAGGCCAGCCTGGACCACAAGTGAGACCCTGTCTCACAAAACCAAAACAGAACATTAGCACCATTCCTTAAGATTCAGTGCCTGGGTTACAAGCAGAGAGTAACTCATTTTTTAAAAGGTGGCTTTCAGGGCCGGTGATACGGCTCAGCGGCACAAGCGCCTGCCTGGCAAGCAGAGGTCCTGAATTCAACTCCCAGTACCCACATAAAAAAAAAAAGGTGGCTTTCAGTAATCTCCAGGCATAGCAGATAACTACAGTGCCTCGGTTCTACAAGTGGCTCACTGCTACCTCAGCAGCTTCACTTTCTGTGTGAGACGAGTGAGAGACTTACCGAAAAATCCAAGGTGCAAGTTCTTGGGTAGCCAGGAAGGCCCGGGCTGAAACGCCAAACTGTCTCCAAATGTCTGAAAAGTCTCCCGTCTGTGCAGGACGCCTGAAGAGGGTGAAAAGACTGCAGTTGACACCCTCGGTCCTGGCAGGAACCTGCCGCGACTGAGGCTTCCTTCCTTGAACCCTGATTACTTTACAGCCCCAGCACAACAGGTGAGGAGATCTGCCTCCGCCACCGGCCCCGCTGAGAGCCCGCTGTTCTCTCCCGCAGGCGCCACCCTGTGCCGCTTCTCGCCTGTAGCACACAGCACTCGGGGTTTGGAAGCTGTTTCCAGCTCTGCCATTTCAAGTTCTATCGGTATCAGACTACCTAGCTGTAGATCACCCGACTCTCTCCTGCCTGCACCTCGTCACCCGCTTGCAGCCTTTCCCACGTGCTTTGTCCCTTCTCCTAGAGGCCCCTCCTCAAGTGTCAACCTGAGCCTTGGCCCGGATTCTTCTCTCTGACCTCTCTGGTACACACATGTGTTATGTGTGTGTGCACGGCGTCTATGGAGCTCCCATTCTATACCTTTCAAACAAATACTGACTTGAGACCCACAAGAGCTGCTATCTGCTATCTGCAGTGTGACAAATGGCAGCCGGGCCCCAGTCACGAGTCCATGTTGGGCTATGACCTTGCCTTCATTTTTTGGAGGTTCTGGGCATTGAACCCTGAGCCGCATACATGCTAGGCAAGTACTACCACTAGCCTACATCCTCAGCCCTTTTATTTTTTTGAGACAGTCTCATAAATTGCCCTAGCTGGCCTACTTTCAATCTTGTGAGGCTGAACTTGCAATCATCCTGCCTCAGCCTCTCAAGTAGCTGGGATTACAGGTGTACCACCACGCCTAACCCTTAACTTTTCAGAAAATGTGCTTATTAAACAAATTTATTTTTACCCAGTGATAAAACATTCAATGTATTTTCTAAAAATAGTGCAGGTATTAAAACCTTTCTCGCCTGTGGTCCAAATGATCCTTCCTATGATTCAGTAGTCCTCAACGAAAGGAAAAAAAGAATGCTAATATTGTATAAAATAACACAAGAGATACAATAAATAGGTTTTTTCCTCTTCTTCTAGTAAAAAGATACCTTTATAAGCTTTTTACATATTACAGTATATAGCTCGTTTGACATAATATCCGAGAAATATTTAAAAACAAAACCCAGAACTATTACCTTTACCAAATGCGGTTTCACCAAGGTTACTACTGATGTGTATCGCTCCAGCACAGGTGGAAAGCCGATTTCTAACCGGGTTTTACAGTACCCGGATCTCCTTGATATTACGTCTGACTTTTTGCACCAAGGAACGAAATGCTTGTAATCCTCCATTCCCGATACCACATCATACATTTCCTGCATTGAGTATCTTTAAGAGAGATGAAGGTGTTAACAGCTAGTTATACGACACATGTATACGTTACACTGGATTTGAATAAAACTTAGACATCACTCAGCACCTATGTTATATTGTACTCCCGAGTGACTACAAAGCAATACAGAAAGTGAAAGGAGGGCCAGTGAGATGGCTCAGCGGCGTAAGCGCCTGCCTGGCAAGCATGAGGTCCTGAGTTCGACTCCTGGTACCACATACGAGAAAAGGGCCAGTGATATCGCTCAGCTGCACGGGCGCCTGCTGGCGCGCGAGGTCCTGAGTTTGACCCCCGGTACCCACAAAAAAAAAAAAAAAAGAAAGGAACTGGATAGACACACTGCAGAGATCACAATTTGGCAGCTCATGGGTTAATTTATCCTGCTGACGTGGTTTTTACATTTTTACTCATGCACTTGAAAATGGAGAATTTATATTTAAAAACTTTAAAAACCCAAAGGCCTTACAATAATGGGTCCACACCTCTATATATCCATCAGGTGAAGCTGGGTGTGGTGGTGCACGCCTATAATCCCAGCACTCTGCGAGGCTCAGGCAAGAGGATCACAAGTTCCACTCCAGCCCTGGGTGACTTAGCAAGACCATGTCTCAAAAAACAAATAAAAATAAAGAAATAAAAAAAAAGGGATAGTGATTTAGCTCAGTGCAAAGGCCCTGGGTTCAAACCCTAGTATTGCAAACAAAGAAAATTAGCTGAGTTGACTAACAATTTCTAACTTTCAGCCAGCAATTTCACTTTTAGCAATTTACTATTTAAAAATACTACCTTACTATACAAAAGATGGTCACTCACTCTTGATTGTGAGGGGGGAAAAAAATGGAGGCAAGCTACACGTCTGTTAGTAAACAGACATTAATAGAAGTTCAACAAATCATAGTGAAAGATTTCTATGGAACTCTATATCAACTACTCAAAAAAAAAATTAGGTCAAATATATATTTTAAGGCCAAGACGTTTACAATATCCTGTTAAAGAAAAAAGCAGAGGGCTGGGGATTTAGCTCAGTGATGCGGTGCCTGCCTGGCAAGCATGAGGTCTTGAGTTTGATTCCCGGTACCAAAAAAAAAAAAAGAAAGAAAAAGAAAAAAGCAGAATATAAAGCAGAATATACATGACTCTTTTAAGAAAAAGTGTTAGGTATACATTCCATTTACTCAATTTTAAACTTATTTGACATTTGTTTCTTACTAAAAATCCTGACAACAGAACATCTACAACATTTAAAATATCCAGAAGGATACATATTAAACAATAATCAGTTAACTCAGAAAAAAAAAGAGCGGTAATGGTAGACTAGTTAGTCTATATGCCTCCATATTATTATTTTTCTATAAGCATGCACTACTGTTCTAATTTTTGTGTGTGTGTTAAATTCCTCAACACTGAAACTTTTTTTTTTCTGGTAGTGAGGATGAAACCCAGGGCCTTAAACATACTAAGCAAGCATCTACTACTGAGCTACATCCACAGCCCTTTTTTCCATTGGCATTTTAATTTCATAAGAATTGGGCTTCACTACATATATTTTGATCATATCCATGCCCCTATAACCCTCCCTTCCATTCCCCTCCCCTTCTCCCTAAGTCTCTCCCACTTGTCTATTAATAGTCTCCCTTACACTTTCATGTCATCATTTTTAGATTCCACAAATTAGGGAGACTATGATATTTGTCTTTGAGTCTAGTTTATTTTGCTCAACATATCTATTTAGTCCAATTTATCCATTTACCGATTGGGCTACTTGATATTTTGGTGTTAACATTTTTGAGTGTTTATGTATTCTAGATGATGAACTTCTGTTGGAAGCATACTTGGCAGATTTTCCTCCATTCTGTTGGCTGTCTCTTCACTGTTAGTGGATCCCTTGATGTGTGTAAACTTTAATTGGATGTAGTCCCATCATGTTGATTCTTGCACGCTGCCTGTGCCTATGGCTTGAAGCGTTTGGCCTGTTTTCTTTTAGCACAGAGGCAGAGGTCTCAGTCCATTCTGAATAGATTTTCGTTCAGGGTGAGACACAGGGATCTAGTTTTATCCAGTCTTCCCGATGGCATGTGTTAAAGAGACTCTGATCTCCAACATGTAGTTTTGGCTCCTTTGACCAGACTCAGAGGGCTGCCGCGGCAGAGGTGAACGTGCCCTCTACTCCGCTCCACTGGCCTATGTGTCTACTTGTGTGCCAGCGCCACTGCAGTTACTATGGCTTTCAATTTGAAACCGGGAATCGTGATGCCTCCAGACTTGCTCTTTTGGCGTAAGTTCACTTTAGTCCATTCTGGGTCTTCTGTGTTTCCATATGAATTTTAGGATTGTTTTTTCTAGTTCTCTGAAGAATGCCATTGGTAGGGCCGGTGAGATGGCTCAGCGGCTTAAGCGCCTGCCTGGCAAGCACGAGGGCCCGAGTTCGACTCCCGGATCCCACATACGAAAAAGGGGCCGGTGATATCGCTCAGCGGCACGGGCGCCTGCTGGCGTGCGAGGTCCTGAGGTCGACCCCCCGGTACCCACAAAAAAAAAAAAAAAAGAATGCCATTGGTATTTTGATGGGGACTGCATTGCATCTGCAGACTGTTTCTGGTAATAAGGGCATCTTAACAATAGAGTTTTTTTTACCTTCGTGCTTAGATTGATCCCTAGCTTTGGGTTTTGTTTTTTTTTTAATGTGGGTACCGGGAGTCGACCTCAGGACCTCGCGCGCCAGCAGGCGCCCGTGCCGCTGAGCGATATCACCGGCCCTTTTTCCGTATGTGGGTTTGGGGAGTCGAACTCAGGACCTCGCGGTTGCCAGGCAGGCGCTTATGCCGCTGAGCTATCTCACTGGCTCTTTTTGGGTTTTTTTTAAAGCTACTATGAATGGAATTATTATCCTGGTTTCTTTCTCAACTAGTCCATTGTTGGTATACAGAAAAGCTATTCATCTTTTAATGTTGAATTTATATTCTGCTGTTTTGCTGAATTTACCACCTCTAAGTCTTTTGGTGGCGTCTTTAAGGTCTCCTAGGCATAGGATCACATACTCTGTAAACAAGGATAATCTTTTTTCTTTGTTTTTTGAGACAGGCTCTTGCTATGTAGTTCAGGCTGTCCTTGAACTCACTACGTAGGCCAGGCTGGCATCAAACTTGCAGCGATCCTCCTGTGTCAGCCTCTGGAATTCTGGGATTACAGCCATCTGCCACCATGCCTGGCCTCCCTTTTATTTTTCTCTCGCCTATTCATCTGGCTAAAATTTCAAGCAGTGTATTGACTCAGGAGTTGTGAGTAGATATCCTTGCCTCATCATGACTTGAGAAGAAATGCTTTCAGATCTTCCCTATTCAGATGATGCTGGCTGTGTGCCTGTCGTATATGGCCTTTCATACCTCATTTCTTCAGAGCTTTTATCACGAAGGGACGTTGCATGTTGTCAAAGGCCTTTCCTGTGTCAAGTGACATGATCATGTGATTTTCACCATGTATTGTTTATGCGGTGTACTACATTTATTGATTTGCATACACTGAACCATCCTTCCATCCCAGGAATGAAAGCAAATTGATCAAGGTATGTGATCTTTTTAATGTGTTGTTGGATTTGGTTTGCAAGTATTTTATTAAAGCTTTTTGCATCTATGTTCATCAGGGATGTTGGTCTGTAGTTTTTTTTGTTGTGTCCATGTCTAGTTTTAGTATCAGGGTGATGTTGGCCTTGTAGAGTGAGTTTGGAGGCTTTCTTTCCTTTCTATTCCATGAAATAGAGTGAAAAGCACTGGAGTTAGTTCTTCAAAGATCTAGTAAAATTCAGCAGTGAACCCCTCTGGTCCTGGGCTTTTCCTTGTTGAGACTTACTCTCTGAACTCACTTCAGTCCTTGGCTCTGATCAGTGTAGGCTGTTTATATCCTCTTGCTTCAGTTTTGGCAGGTTGTATGTATCTAGAAATTTATCCGTTTCTTCTAGATTCCCAAATTTGTTAGAATATAGGTTTTCAAAGCAGTTCCTAATAATCTTCTGCATTTCAGTGTTGTCTGTTGTAACATCTCCCTTTTCACCTCAAGTTGTATTGATTGGATCTTTTTTTCCTTTGGTTAGTTTGGCTAAGGATTATCAATCCTGTTTATCTTTTTGATATCATTTTGTTGGAATGATCCTGTGTATTGTTTTTTTAGTCTCTATCTCACTAACTTCAACTCTGATCTTTATTTTCTTTCCTTCTGTTGGTCTGGTTTCAGTTTGTTTTGTGTTTTTCCAGAACCTTGACATTCATCATGAGTTTATCTGCGATCACTCTAATGTCCTGATATGAGTACTTATACCTCTGAACTTCCCTCTGAAATGCCTTTGCTGTATCCCCGAGATTCTGGTTTCCATTTTCATTTGATCCTAGGAATTATTATTCTTTTTTTTTTTTTTTTTGAGACAGGGTCTTGCTATGTAGTTCAGCTGGCCTTGAACTCGCTTATGTAGCCCAGGCTGGCCTTGAATTCACGGTGATCCTCCTGCCTCAGCCTCCCAAGTGCTGGGAGGTGTACGCCACCACGACCGGCAGATTCTAGGAATTCTTAAATTGCCTCCTTGGATTTCAATGACCTACTGATTGTCTAATGTGTTTTCTTTTTTTTTTTTTTTTTTTGTGGGTACCGGGGGGGTCGACCTCAGGACCTCGTGTGCCAGCGGGCACCCATGCCGCTGAGCAACACCACTGGCCCTTTTTTTCGTATGTGGGTTCTGGGAGTCGAACTCAGGACCTCGTGCTTGCCAAGCAAGCGCTTATGCCTCTGAGCCATCTCACCGGCCCTAAAGTGTTTTCAATCTTCATGAGTTTATATAGTTTCTGTGGCTTCTCTTGCTTTTGATTTCTAGTTTCATTCCATTAGGATCTGACAAGGTGCAAATACTACTTTAATTTTAAAAAGAAACTAAACTATTCTAGAACACGATGAAGGACATCTAGTCCTTTTTTGTTTTCATTTTTGTTTTTGAGACAGGGTCTCACTAGATAGTTCAGGGTGGCCTTGAACTCACGAAGATCCTCCTGCCTCAGCCACCTGTGTGTGGAATTACAGGCATGTGCCACCACGCCCAGCTTCTATTCCTTTTATGATTTAGCATAATAACCTGGTAACTACAACCTAATAAAAGAACAGAAAAACAAAAACTTACATACCAACATCACCTAGTTAATACTGACACAAAAACTGTAAGGAAAACATCAGCAAACAGAATCAAGCAATACCTTTTTTTAAAATGTAATAATCAAAAGCAACCCATTTAGGGATATATAGATGACTTAACACTAAGAATCTTCTTCTTTTAACCATATTAATTGTCAAAAAAAAAAGAAAAACTATGATTCCTTCCATAGATGATGAAATATCAGAAGTATTCCCATTGAAGTAAGAACACAAAAATTCTAAAAGTATTAGAGCATTAAATCAGAGCATGAAATATAAAGCATATGTGCTAAAACTATTAGGTACATTTGTCAACTGGCAGGTAATATGAATGTTAATTCAAGAGTCAATTTAGAATTCAGTAAGGTTGTCAATTAAAAATTATACAAAAGTCAACCCCTTTCCTATACTAAACAGAACCAGGAGGAAAACACTAGCATAGAAATGCAAAATACCAGGCTGGAGATATAGATATATATTAAACACAATTCACCCCAAAGTGATCTAGTAAACAATTTCGTGAGATCCTGTCTAAATAAATAAATAAAGACTAGGAGCTGGGCATGGTGGTGCACACCTGTAATCCCAGCACTCTGGAGATAGAGGCAGGAAGATTGTCTCAAGTTGTAGGCCAGCCTGGGCTACACAGTGAGTTCAAGGCCAGCCTGAACTACAAAGCAAGACCCTGTCTCAAAAAACAAACAAACAAAAAAACTAAACAAAGGCTAGGGATGGATGTAGTTTAATGTGAAGGCCCTGGGTACTAGGAAAAAAAAGGGAGGATGATTTTGGAATATGACAGAATTTGGGCCTTTCTGTATGTTGGAACTAATCTTTATAATCATGAAAAGAACAGCCTACAAAAATGCAGGTCATAAATTATTTCCTTTACGTGTCGAGGTTAAATCTATTCATATAGTACTATATTCATAAAATACCAAGGGGCATGGACAGACTAACCAACAAAAAGCAGAGTTCAGTGTATAAGATAAACCAGAGGGCTAGGGGTGTGGCTTAGTGGAAGAGCACTTGCCTAGTTATGTGCAAGACACTAGGTTCAATCATCAGCACCTCAAAAAAAAAAAAAAAAAAAGAAAACCAGAAAGTGCATAATTCTCTACAAAATACTGTGAATGTGCTCTTTCAGTGGAATTACAATGATATACAAACCCGATAATTCTTCTCTCTGAATATTCTTTTCTTCTGTTTATTAATGGTGCAGTGATTTTGAAAAAAGTTCTTGCATGTAACTCCTTAGGCAAAATTGAGGTATGTAATGGAAGAGTTCTACTCATCAGTATACCACAGGAAGCTAAGTATCTAAAAAAGATAAAAATTGCCTGATTTAGAATGACAATGAAAATAGGAGGATGCACAAATTATAGAGATTAAAAAAAAATTATACTTTAGAAGGCTTTGTACCTTACAATAGTCCTAAAAACACATACATGTCTTTTTTTCTCTCTTCTGTAAGCAGAGATATAAAAAAATACAGCTTCTTCAGCACCATAAAGAAAACTAAAAATAACAATTAGGTTAGAAGCTTCTGTTACTAAAGGTATCTCTTCCCAGAAAACTGACTTTCAATCTGCAGTCATGTGTCACTACCTACTCTTACTATATGCACACTAGCATACTCATGGATCTCTTTTTCAATTCATCTTATATACCCATGTAGTTTTGCCAGCTGCAGCCAAAGTATTTCCTTAATTCCTGACCAACTTCAATGAGACTTGAAAATAGGTCTCATTCTCAGATTAGAAATCGCCTGGCTCTATTCATAGCACTGTTGTTCTGTTCTCCTTTACTTTCTAATCTTCCTTTCAACAACATATATGTAAAAATAGGTCTAGTTACGGTATTAAAATTGTTTTCAAAGAAAAACTGTTCAGGGTACTTCTATATACAGATACCTACTGTCCTCCTGTCCACCTAAATACGTTTAACCTGTCCTAATAAGATGACATTCTAGTTGAGGATTCAAAAAAAGTACTAGAAAACAAATGGGTATGGTGACATGTAATTAGGGCCTCCTTTAGATAGGGTACCCTAGGAAGCCCTCAGAAGTTATATTTCAGCTGAAATATAATGAGGAGCTAGCCAAAGAGAAAAAACAGGTATGTATGTATACAGTAAATATGTGTGTACACACATGAATGTACAGGTACATTATTCATAGATATATAAATAAATGGGGGAGGGAAGTAGTGAGCATTCCAAACATAAGCAAAAAGCTTCACAGTACTCAAGAGACCAAGACAAACTAACAGAGTATCAGCAGCGTATCAGGCCAAGAGGAAAGTACCAAGAAATAATGCTGGAAACAGGAGCTGAATCACGTTGAGTATTACTGGCCAGGATAAAGCAATTTGAAATTTATTCTCAAAGGGAACCTGCTGAAGAGTTCCAAGTAAGAGTCTCACAGTTGATGAAATCAAATCCAAATTCTCAATTTGTTTTGTTTTGTTTGTTGTTGTAGTTGTTTGGTCAGTACTAAGGATTAAACCCAGAGCTTCACTACATTCCCCAAAATTAAAAAAAAAAAAAACTTTTTTTTTTTTTTTTTTAATTTTGATACAGAATCTAGCTAAGTCACTAACTTGCCCAGGTTGGGCTCAAACGCATAATCCTCCTGCCTCAGCCTCCCAGCATGCTGGGATTACAGGTGTGTGCCACTGTCCCCAGCCCTTTTTACATTTTGGAGACAGTTCTAAGTTTTCTAGGCTCTAATTTGTGATCCTCCTGCCTCAGTCCCCTCAGGAACTAGGATTACAGGTTTGTGCCATCATACTTGCCTCAAATTATTTTTTAAAAGGGGAACAGCGTGGCCTTGTGAAATCTCATGTTATTATATCTAATATTTATATAAAATAATTCATATATAAAACAAAATTTCAGGCCAGTGAGATAGCTCGGCGGCGTAAGCACCTGCCCGGCAAGCATGAGGTCCTGAGTTCGATTCTCAGTACCCACATAAAGGGAAAAAAAGGGCCAGTGATATCGTTCAGTGGCACAAGGGCCTGCTGGCAAGCGCGAGGCCCTGAGTTCAACTCCCGGTACCCACATAAAAAAATTTTTTTAATAAACTAAATTTCTTGAAAGATACTGACACCCTACCAGTTAGTTGGAGAGGAAGAGAAAATTAAATAAAGACAGGTTGAAAAATTCGTAATATGTTGCCAAAAGATATAGGATAACACCCAAGAATACAGCTTCAAAATATAAAAACAAACAAGCCCAATTAAAGGGAGAAAGAAAGACCAAAAGTGGACTCCATAATATAAGAATATCTGAACAAATAAAGTTGTTTATAAAAGTTGAATGGGGGCTGGGGACGTAGCCCTGGCAGAGCACAGCAGCACAGCATGTATCATATACACACTTTGTAGGCGTGTATGTGTATATGTATATGCTTCACAAGAAGTTGGCCAGGAAGCTTACTTTTTCACTGTACACGGTCTTGTACTAGGCTCATGTACTGCTTTCCTACACTCTAAAGATTCCCTTACCCTAAAAGCAAACAAACGTTATTTCCTGACCACTGCGCATGCTGTGGTTATACTGATACGGATAACACATCTACTTTTTACATACTATCAAGAATAACAAGGGCTAAGGCTGTATAGCTCAGTGGTATAGTGCCATGCCTAGCGTGTACTACAGCCTGGGCTCCATTCCCACCAGTTCCAAGAGAAAAAAAAAAGTCTTCAACTATAATATGAAGTGCCATAAGTCACATTCACAGTTAAACTGTGAAATGAATACCGAACCACACTGAAGAAAACTTTTCTTTATATAAAATAATCTGCCAATACTACTCTCCAAAACTCTATTACACTAAAGGTCAGAATCTATGTTAATGTGACAACTTACTTGCACTCCAATACTTATCAGAAAAACAAGATGATGTAAAGTATGGGGGAGGGGCGTTGTTCTGCCTGGAAGTACTTTTTGAAGTTATTTCCTAAAGCACGAGTCAACATCTGATTGTATTTCAGTTTCACCCAGTATTTGTCTGAAAGGATTTGGAGGTCGAAGGTTGCCGGTGCTTTTTAAAATTCTCCATTGAAACTAATGCCCAGGACTCTGCCAATTTGTGCTTTTTTTCCTCCATCCAGTACTGCATACATACATACCAACGAACCATTAAACGCTTAAGGTTAGAATTTTCCAGAGTAATTTCCTATAGTGTTAACTGTCAAGGTAAGCAGGTAGAAAAGCACAATACCCTCCCGGTTCCCCTCGTCTCCACCCCGCCTGCCCACGGAACCAACCCGGAAAATCGAGGGCAGCCCCGGCTCAAGGTTACAGGAACTCAAGTCACAGAGCGGCGATAAGAGCCCGTCTGTCGTTTGTCGTTCGCAGTGGGCCCCCCTCTACCTCTGCGCACCCCGACCCCAAAGCGGGCAGGGGACCGGAAGGCGGCCCGGCGGCCGAGCGCGACCTCAGGAGCCCCCGAGGTCCCCGAGCGGAGCGCCAACTCGGCCGACGGCCCCGACGCCGGAGCCTCGGGTCCCCCGGTCCGCCAGCCCGGGCGGAAACGCATACCCGCGCACTCCGGGTCCCTCACCTGATGTTCCGCGCGGCACTCCGCGCGGGCCTCGCGCAGTATCCCGAGGCTACCCTCGCAAAAACCCTCTGGCCGGCCCGAGCTGCCATGATCATCTCTCAAAAGCCGGTCGCCGCCTCAGACCAGGGCGGCTCCGCGGCCCCGCCCTCAGGCCGGGCGCCGGCGCCTGGCAGCCAATCGGTGGCCCCCGAGGGACCGGATACGCCCCTGCCCCTCCCCGCGAGGCACCCGCTGACGCACGCTTCCAAGGCCGCCTGGCAGATGGTGAACTCCTCGGCCTCCTGCCGGCCAATCACGAGAGCGCAGGGCCCCCAGGACACGCCCTCACGCCTGCCGCCCGCACACTCACTTACGTAACACTCTAGGGGCCGCGCCCCTGGCCTCTGGGCTGCTTCCGGTCGCGAAGCCCTGCAAGTGAGCCCCGCCTAGGGCTTAGAGCGCGCCGGGGTGTCTGGACGGCAGCCCGGCGCGGAAGTGGCCGCGAGTCGCTCCTCCCACCCCACGTTGTCAGGCAACGTGAGACCAGGCCCCCCACCACCCCCGGGAGCGCCTCGGTTTTCTAGCAGCACCTCGCGCTGCTGTTTTTGCGAGGCCGGGCTTTCGCCCGTGCTCCTTCGAGCCCCGCGGGACGACGGCCGTGCAGGAGCCACGCTTTGCTTTCCAGGAACGCAGTCAGCCGTGCAGTCCTGACCTCCGCGCCGCCGCTCCCAGGTCCTTATTTAACCCGTGTGGCCTCGTGTCCTCTGAGCCGCGCCAGAGGACCGCAGTGCGACTCACCCGATGCGGTGTCACTGAGGCGGGAATGAGTTTGGTTAAATGTAATCAAAGCATATTTGGGGGGCACCCACTGAAACGGTTACTTTTGTATAAACTGGAGGATTTTGTTTTGTTTGTCTCCCAAAAGCGAGGAAAAAATTTGAGGGCAAAAGTGTAGCAGAGGGCCGGTGAGATGGCTCAGCGGCATAAGCGCCTGCCTGGCAAGCTCGAGGTCCTGAGTTCGACTCCTGGTACCCACATAAAAAAAGTGTAGCAGAGTGTTCTTTACTTCAAGGTCAGCCTGGGGCACATAGGGAGTTTCAAGGCCAGTCCAAACTGCGTAGGGAGACCCTGTCTCAAGAAAGGAAAGAAAGAAATTAACCTTTGTGATTGTACTTATGTTTTTTAAAAGTCTTTCTCTCTTTGAGAGTCATTCATTAGATTCATTTAGAGATAAAATGATGTCTGTGGTTTGCTTTAAAATAATTTTGGGAACAGAAATAAAGTTGATCATATGTTGATAGTTATTGAACTATGGGTACATAGGGAGTTTTTCATAGTCACATAAATTTTGTGAATGACCCCTTCCGTATTATTTTATATCTGTGTCCTTTTGTTTCTGTCTTCATGCTATCTTTCCACATGAAACCTCCTGATAAACTTACATTTAGCGTCACACTTTGTTACTTTTTGCTCATTCTTCGAAATCCTAAATATATACGGAATGGAATCTGGAAAACTTCAAGTAGATAGAGATGGCACTGACTCTTAGTAGTAATAGTGTTTTTATTTATTTATTTTGTGTGTGTGTGTGTGAGACAGGGTCTTGCGATGTAGTTCAAGCTGGGCTTGAACTCACTATGTAGCCCAGGCTGGTCCCAGACTCACAGTGATCCACCTGTCTGAGCCTCCCAGATGCTAGGATTAAAGGTGTGTGCCTCCATACCTGGCTAAGAAATACTGGTTTTAATCTTTTAGTCACATATGGGATGAATTTTAACCACAAAACAAGATCTTTATGTAAACACCACATTTTTTTCCTGAAATAAAGCAATTTTTATTTTTATTGTTTTTGGTGCTGAGGATTGAATCCAGTGCCTTACACGTGCAAAGCACATTCCCTATCACTGAGCTACACCCAACCCCACCCAATTTTAAACGTTAACATAACTTCATTACTGGCACCTCTTTGATCAATAGAATAATCTTCCCAGCATACTCAATGGTTTTATACAGGCAATATCTTGGTTAAAACCAAATATCTAGGTAAATATTTGGTTTTAAAAATGCTTTCTAAGAAATTCCACTTTTTGGATTTCCCTCCTGAAGAAACCAAGAGCCTTGTTCCTTCTTCTTTCCAATAAAACTTCTCCTAACCTCCTTTTGGTTGACAACTTCAAGATTCATGGATATTGAGGCCTCAAGGTGGTTTGTGCAGAATTAACTTTCATATTTTGGACGTCCCACTGAGATATGAGATTAATAGGAGGTAAGCCCCAAATGGAGAGTTTTTATTGTGCTTCTCTTCTTGCAATATCTTCTTGTTAAACGTGATTCCATTTAGGAGATAGAGAATTGCACTCTCTGTTTCTTCCTGGGAAGCCTTACAACCTATGTCTCTGTCGTTTCCCTGGTGGTAGAGTAGATTTGGAGAACAACATGCCTCATATGAAAACTTAGGACCCTGTCAGCCAATTTAAAAGTTGATAAGCACTGGCTGCTGTTCTTCAGTCTCAGGAGAATGGTTTCACTGGGGCAGTCTGGCCTGGTCCCCCTCCTGCACATGTAGAAGGGAATGTCGAGCCTGCTCTGTCTGAGTTTCCTTTCTGATTTGATCCTCCACTGGTGAGGGAGCTACTTTAGCTCCTGATGCTCTCACTCTTGGTCTGAAAAGACTGATGGCTCTTGGGTGAAGTTTTCCATTAACTCACCACAAGCATGAGGAAGACAGATCTCACTGCTGAGCCCTCTTAACTTGAACTTTCTCTTGCTGCTTTTTTTTTGCTTTCTCATTTTTTGGTGGCATGTTTTACTAAAGACCAGAGACCCAACCTGAGAAAGCGCTTGGTCCCAATTATCTCTCTGCTGTTCGTGTAGCAAGGGTTGGGAAAGTGTGCCAAGCATAGAGAGTTACTGTTGGATTAGCTACTCTTCTATCACTTCTCCATGCTCTTCCCCCCTGGAATAATGCCTGTTAGGGTGGACAAATTGGTCTTTTGAGATGAAGCCATTACAGTACAGATGATTTCATTGAGAGAACAGAAAGCAGTCTCTGGACCTTTATGACTTTGATGGCAGCTTTAGAAAAAAACAGGTTTTGGGCCGGTGAGATGGCTCAGCGGCGTACGCGCCTGCCTGGCGAGTGCAAGGGCCCGAGTTCGATTCACAGAACCCACATACAAAAAAAGGGCTGGTGATATCACTCAGCGGCACGGGCACCTGCTGGCACACAAAGTCCTGAGATCGACCCCCGGTACCCACAAAAATAAAAATAAAAATAAAAAACAGGTTTTAAGGGAGCCGATAGCCACCACCCCTAGTCTTCAGAGTATTATAGACAGCTAAGTTAGGTAGAAATATTACAGGCAGTCAGACAGGGCTGGGCCCTCCAGGGAGTCAGTGCAGAAGATAACTGTGGGTGGAGGCACATTGTTGAAGGCCAGACCTCAGATGGAAAGACTACACCTACGAACTTCCTTTAGGGATAAACAATAATGCTTGATATTCTAAATGGGCACCAACCTGGGTGTGGTGCCACCTGCCTGTAATCCTAGCACCTGGGAGGCTGAGGCAGGAGGATGGCTGTGAGTTCAAAGCCAGCCTAGACTACATAGTGAGTTCAAGCCCAGCCTAAACTACATAGTGAGACCCTGTCTCAAAAAACCAAAAATAAATAAATAAATATATATGCATCAATTGCCTGGGTGGGGGACCAGGACCTTGACCCATCCCTTCCAGGAAAGGGTCTTGTTCTTTCCGTGCACACTTGCTACATGACCTGCTTCTCCATTGGATCAATATTACCTAAGTGACTGTACTTGTAATCTTCTTGGTTGATCATACTTTTGTCCCACCTTATACCCACCTCATGATTTCATACACCTCGTGATTTTTGCTCTATAAAGCCTCCCCTGTAAGTGGGGTCTGCAGCAACCCACTTTCCAGGTCCCCTTCTGTCTCTCTTAGAAGCTGTCTTTGCCTCAATAAATATATCCTACTCTTAACCTCTGTTGTTCCTTAGAATTCATTCTTCAATTTTAGGGAACACAAACTTGGCGTATTGGACATCTATCAGGTTGGGAGTTATAATAATATTTCCCTTCGATTATTTGGAGGTCCTCCATCATCCCTATATCAAGAGGACTGCCTCTTTTTTTGCCATGATTCCTCTCCAGAGCATAGCACCAGGCCAGCAACTGAGTTCTGCATCAGACATATGCTGAGAGCTGAGGAAGGAAAAGCCTATAGCTAGTAGAAGCCAAGGGGTCACAGGATCTTGAGGGAAGGAGTGCAGGGACCAGGAAGAGAGGCTCTGTTCTACCTCTTCCAGGTCCTCCAGCTCACTGCTGCTGGCACTGGATGGGTCAGGTCTGAGGGATGCCATAGCTACAGAGCCAGAGCCAGGGGGATGGGCAGGGACACCGCCACTCTCCTTGGTTTTCAGAATGCGAAAACTCGACATGGAACTCAACTCCCCCCACCCCTTGGAATGCATACTTGAAAGCTAGGACTCCTTTGAACCCCAGCTCCAAAGAAGTGTCATCTAGTCTTTTTCTACATCCATACTAGAGCTGGGTGTGATGGCACATGGCTCTAATCCCTGCACTTGGGAGGCTGAGGCAAGAGGATTGCCACAAATTTGAGGCCAGCCTGGACTACATAGAGTGAGTTCAAGGCCAGTCTGAGCTATATAGCAAGACCCTGTCTCAAAAAAACAAAACAAAACAAAAGCAGTATCCATACTGGCCCTAAGCACCCCCCTGGAAAATGGGAAAAATGGTTGCCAAAGGAAAATACAAATTGCAACACTACACCTTTAACAGGTCTGCCCCTTTGGGAATATTTACATTAAAAAGTTATGGCTTTCCAAGGAGCAAATCTCCTGTAATGATTCTGACACAGACTCTACCCTCTATCAACTGGAAGGGGGCCTGTACTGGGGTAGGAGCTATTCCAGAGATGAAGATAGATCGTCAATGGGAGAGCCTTCTTAAGTACTTGCTTTCACGGGCGTAAAAGAGACATGACCTTAAACCCAGTTTTATAATAAGGAGGAATAACAAACAAAGAGTCCATCTAGAATGATAGCTCTTCTCTCTTTCCCCTTCTGACTCATATTGGTTATAAATGTATAATGTTAACTAACAAGAAAACTCGGGGTAGCTTTTAATCTATTAAAAAACTACCATTATGACTTACATAAAATGTCCTAATTGATGGTCCTTAGGAAAAGTTCTGATTGGTCTATTTATAGTTATAAACCTAAAACTATCAAAGATTATTATAATTCAACATGGCTAATACATCTAGAGTGTACTCTGATTAAATGTATTTGTTTCATATGTTCTATATATTTTTTGTCTGCTTGTTTACTCTGTTTTATCGGTACCTGGTTACAGTACCTATGCATGCTTCATTAAAGATTTTATTCTTTAAAAACAGAAGAATCTTTCTTTCATTAAAGATTTTTTTTTTTTTTTGTGGGTACCGGGCGCCGACCTCAGGACTTCGCGCGCCAGCAGGCGCCCATGCCGCTGAGCGATATCACCGGCCCCTTTTTCGTATGTGGGTTCCGGGAGTCGAACTCGGGCCCTCGCGCTTGCCGGGCAGGCGTTTAAGCCGCTGAGCCATCTCACCAGCCCTCATTAAAGATTTTTGAGATCATATCCGTTTACTTTTTATTTCTGCCCTTGTAAATTTCAGATTCTTTTTGGGCTTTTCATGCAAAATCTGTTGTTAGGTTTTGGGGAGTAATCAAACTCACTTAAAACAGTACTGGATGAGAGCTGATAAGATTGAGGCTTACATAAGACTTGCAAATAAAAGCCTTAAAGTATGGAGACATAACAGTTATGTGTGATTTAGGGTAATATGCATGTTTCAGTGTGGTAACTTCGAGGTATATATTATCCTTCAAAAGTTCCACTTACATTGTCTTATAGATACTCACGATATTAACTCAAATGCTTATTGTTCACTTGGGTCATTTAAATTGTTTTATTTTATTTTATTTTAAAGAGAAAAAATAAAACAATTTCAAAACAAGATAATAGGAAAGTAACAATGGTTAATACATTACATATTGTTGTCATTAAATTAGTT
Organism: Erethizon dorsatum; assembly: GCA_028451465.1. Classification (NCBI taxonomy): domain Eukaryota; kingdom Metazoa; phylum Chordata; class Mammalia; order Rodentia; family Erethizontidae; genus Erethizon; species Erethizon dorsatum. Next base: position 137,215,502 of record CM051826.1, on the reverse strand, counting down.
ACTCAGAGTAGAAGATATAGGCATTTAATTGTCCAAACAATATTAGCACAAAACTTTCTTTTCAATGAACTAAGAGAAATTAGTAGTATAACTATCTTAACCGTCATATATATACATATATATATAATATATATATTTTTTTTTTGCTTTTCCCTTCCTTCTTTTCTCTTTTCCCCATCCCAGTTTCTCTTTCCTTTTGAACAGTTTCTTCCCATTTCACAATATCTATTGTACATTTGGATCTTATTTACTCTTTCAGCTTTTCACACTAGGGAGACAATATGATGTTTACACATGTGACTCTGATTTATTTCACTTATGAGTATGTTCTCAAGTTGCATCCATTTACCTATAAAAGTCTCCAGTTTATCCTTCTTTATGGCTAAGTAGTACTCCATTGTATAAAAAGACCACGTCTTTTTTATCCATGGTTGATGGGCATTTGGGTTGTTTCCAAGAGCTAGCAATTACAAACTGTGCTGCTATAAACATGGATGCACATATGTCGCTGTGGTACGATGTTTTAATTCTTCTGGTAAGATACCCAGAAGGGGAATAGCTGGGTCAAATGGGACCTCCAATCCTAGTTTTTTGAGAAATCTCCACACTGATTTCCACAGTGGTTGCACCAGTCTACAATCCCACCAGCAGTGGAGAAGGGTTCCTTTTTCCCCACAGCCGCTCCAGCATTTGTTATTGATTGATTACTTGATAATAGCCATTCTTTCTGGGGTGAGATGGAATCTCAGTGTTGTTTTAATTTGCATCTCTCAAACAACCAGTGATATTGAATATTTTTTCCTATATTTATTTGCTGTTTGTATTTCTTCATCTGAAGAGAGTGTATTCATCTCAGATTCCCATTTTTGGATTCGGTCTTTAAATTTGGGAGGTCTGATTTTTTTGAGTTCTTTATATGTTCTCAATAGCAGTCCTTTGTCTGAGGAACAGCTGGCAAACATTTTTTCCCATATTGTGGGTTCTCTCTTCGCTCTGTTAGTGGTTTCTCTTGCTGTTTTTTTCTTTTTTTTTTTTTTAATATGAGGGTACCGGGAGTCAAACTCAGGACCTCGTGCTTGCCAGGCAGGTGCTTATGCCACTGAGCTATATTACCAGCCCTGTGCAAAAGCTTTTTAATAAGATGAGATCCCAGTTGTTGATTCTTTGTGATAGTTCCTGTGCGATCGGGGTTTTATTCATAAAGTCTTTGCCTACAACAATGTTTTCAATATTCTAGCACATTTAATGTTTCTGTTTTAATATTAGGATCTTTGATCCATTTCAAATTTAGTTTAGTGCATGGTGAAAGATATGGGTCTAGTTTTAATCTCCGGCATGTGCAGAGCCAGTTTTTTCAGCACCACTTATTAAAGAGGCTATCTTTCAGTGAATGTGTTTGGCACCTTTGTCAAAAATAAGGCAGCTGAGTATGTCTGGAGTTGTTTCTGCATCTTCTAATCTGTTCCATTGATCATCGGGTCTGTTTTTTTGCTAGTACCATGCCGTTTTTATCACAATAGCTTTACAGTATAATTTCAAGTTAGGAATTGTGATGTCCTCTGCCTTGCCTTTGTTGCCCAGAATTGCCTTTGCTATTCTAGGTCTCTTCTAGTTTCAAATGAATTTTAGAATTGTTTTCTCTAATTCTCTGAGATATGCTGTTGGAATTTTGATAGGAATTGCATTAAATCTGTATAACAGTTTTGGAAGTATAGCTATTTTCACTATATTGGTTCTTCCTACCAAAGAGCAAGGGATATCTTTCCATTTTCTGATATCCTCTTCAATCTCCTTTTTCAGAGTACTGTAGTTTTCAATGTAGAGGTCTTTTACATCCTTCATTAGATTAATTCCTAAGTATTTCATTTTTTCAGATGCTATTGTGGAAGTGTTGTTTCCCTAATTTCTCTCTGAGTGAGTTTTTATTCCTGTAAGGAAGGCTATTGATTTTTGAGTATTGACTTTGTATCCAGCTATGCTATTGAATTTGCTTATTAAATCTAGCAGTCTTTTAGTGGAGTTTTTGGGGTCTTCCATGTAGAGTATCATATCATCTGCAAATAATGATAATTTAACTTCTTCCTTTCCTATCATTAGTCCTTTTATTTCTTCTTTTGTCTAATTGCTCTGGCTAAAGTTTCCAGGACTATGTTGAATAAGAGTGGAGACAGTGGACATCCTTGTCTTGTTCCTGGTTGTAGAGTGAAAGTTTTCAGTTTTTGTCCATTTAGTATTATGTTGGCTGTTGGCTTGTTATAGATGGCCTTCATCAGATTGAGATAAAGACCATCTGTTCCAGTTTTCTGTAGGGTTTTTATCATGAATGGATGCTGAACTTTGTCAAAAGCTTTTTCTGCATCTATTGAGATGATCATATGTTTTTTGTCCTTGGCTCTGTTAACATGGTGTAGTACGTTTATTGATTTACATATGTTGAACCATCCCTGTATCCCTGGGATGAATCCAACTTGGTCATGGTGTATAATCTTCCTGATGATTTGCTGCATTCCATTTGACAGTATCTTATTGAGGATTTTTGCATCTATGTTCACTAAGGAGATTGGCCTATAGTCCTCTTTCTTAGTTAGGTCCTTCTCCAGTTTTGGTATCAGGGTAATGCTTGCTTCCAGGAATGAATTTGGGAGTGTTGCTTCCCTTTCAATTTCATTAAAGAGTTTGAGAAGAGGTGGTATTAGGTCTTCTCTAAATTTCTCATAGAATTCAGCAGTTGATCTGTCAGGGCCTAGGCTTTTCTTTGTTGGTGGGTTTTTAATTACATCTTTAATTTCATTGATTGATATTGGTTTATTTAGGATTTTTATATCTTCTTGATTCAGTTTTGGTAATTCATATGTATCTAGGAATCTGTCCATTTCTTCTGCATTTTCCATCTTATTAGAATACAACTTCTCAAAGTAGGTATAGATGATCTTCTGGATTTCTGCAAGGTCCATTGTGATTTCACCCTCTTCATTCCTAATTGCATGGATTTGAGTCTTTCCTTTCCTTTTTTGATAATGTTGGATAAGGGTTTGTCAATTTTATTTAACATTCCAAAGAACCAACTATTTGATTCACTGATTCTTTGTGTTGTTTTCTTAGTCTCCAATGCATTAATTTCTGCTGTAATCTTTATAATTTCCTCTCTTGTATGAGCTTTGTGGTTGGCCTGCTCTTCCTTTTGTAGAAGTTTGTTATAGGTTCAACATTAAGTTGTTTATTTGTGCTTTCTCTTCCTGATATGGGTATTCACTGCTATAAATTTCCCTCTTAGGACTGCTTTCATTGTATCCCATAAGTTCCAGTATGTTGTACTGTCATTATCATTTAATTGTAGAAACTGTCTAATTTCTTCTTTAATTTCATCTGTGACCCATTGGCTGTTTAGGAGGGTATTTAATTTCTATGTGTTTTTGAAATTCTCATGGTTTCTTTTGCTATGGATTTCCAATATCATTGCACTATGGTCTGATAATATGCATGGGATAATTTCAATTCCTTTGCATTTACTTAAGCATGTTCTATGAGCTAGTATGTGGTCTATTTTGGAGAACTTCCTGTGTGCAGTTGAGAAGAATGTGTATTCTGATGTTGTGGGGTGGAACACTCTGTAGACATCTACTAAGTCCATTTGTTCAAACGTTTGGTTCAGTTCTAATATTTCATTGTTGATTTTTTGTCTAGTTGATCTGTCTTTTTGTGACAATGGGGTATTGAGGTCCCCTAATACAATTGTATTAGTGCTTATTTGATTTTTCATGTCTCTTAATATTTGTTTTACATAGTTGGGTGCACTGGTATTTGTTGCATATATATTTATGAATGTTATCTCTTCCTCTTGGCTTATTCCCTTTACAAGGATGTAGTGACCTTTGTCTCTCTTAATCAGTCTTGGCTTGAAATTCACTTTGTCTGCAAATAGAATAGCTACCCCTGCTTTTTGCTGGGTTCCTGTCACATGGAGTATTGTTTTCCATCCTTTGACTTTCAGTCTATGAATTTCTTTTTGAATTAAATGTGTTTCTTGTATGCAGCATATTGTTGGATCTTGCTTCTTGATGCATTCTGCCAGTTTGTGTCTTTTGATTGGTGAATTGAGACCATTAACATTGATGGTTATAACTGATAGGTGTTGATTTATCCTTGTCATGTTATTTTCCTGTTGTTGGCTCCCCCTTCTTCTTTCCCCTCTCTGTTTAATTATCTGCCCTGACTGGTGGATTCCTTCTGCTGGGGTTCATGGAGTTGTAGTCCTTGTTATCTCTTTGTAGAATGTCCTTGAAAACATTTTGGAGTGCTGGTTTGGTGGTCATAAATTTCTTCAGGTGTTCTTTGTCATGGAAGTATCTTATTTCTCCATAAGTTTTGGAAGATAGTTTTGTGGGGTACATCAATCTGGGTTGGAGGTTGTTTTCCTTTAGAGCTTGAAATACTTCACTCCAAGTTATCCTTGACTTGAGGGTTTGTGCTGTGAAGTCAGCTGTAATTCTGATGAATCCTTCATAGGTGATTTGTTTCTTTTCCCTAAGAGCTTTTTAAGATTCTATTCTTGTGTTGAATTTCTGGAATCTTGACTATGGTATGCCTGGCTGTAAATTTTTTTGAATGTGGCTAATTGGACTTCTATATGCCTCACTTATCTGTATGTCAAAAATTTTTCCCTACCAGGGAGGTTTTCTGCTATGACCTCTGTGAAGAGGTTTTTTTTTTGTTTTTTTGTTTTTTTTTATATATATATATATATATATCATTTGTGCTATCTCCTGCTTTTTCATTGACTCCAATCAATCTTAAGTTATTCTTCTTTACATCATCTAGCAGGTGCCGGATTGATTTCTCATAGTCACTTGCTATTTTTAAGAAATCTTTCTTTTCATGATCGCTAACAGCAAGCCTGTATTCTATATCTGAGATTCTGTCCTCACATTGGCTCATTCTGCTGCAGATACTTTCAATGGAATTTTTACTTTCCTAGATATCTGCTTGAATCTGTCTTATGGATTCCATTTCTTTCCTATGCTGAGCATTCATGGCTTCCATCATTTTCTTAAGCTCCTCTATTTTTTTTTATCTGTATCTGCTGTAGCGTCACTAAGCATGGTTTTCATTGTGGACACCATCTCTGCAGTTATCTGAGAAATTATTTCTGATTTGATTTTTTTCTAGAGCCTTGTTCAATTGCTTTGTTGTTACCACTTCAGAGAGGCCAGATGGTTGGCTTTTGGATTGTCCCATATCATTGTCCCCTGTGTTTGCCTTTGGTGAACTGGATGGCTGGGGTTGCATCTTGTTTAAGTGTCCTCTCATTTTCTTTTCTTCTTTTTAAATTTTAATTCCTGGGTTGATGTTTGTAAATTGCCTATCTTGAGTTGCTTTATTGCTAGTACTTAGAACCCTTAGGAAATGACTACTTCTTCAAGGTGTCTTCCAGGTATAGCTGGTTTTTGGGTTTTGAATCTGTTGCAAGATCCTACCTCTTCAATTTATTGGGGATGACTCAGTGTGGAGATTCCTCAGAAAACTAGGGTTGGAGGTCCCATTTGACCCAGCTATTCCCCTTCTGGGCATCTTCCCAGAAGAATTAAAAACATCGTACCACAGCGATATATGTGCACCCATGTTTATAGCAGCACAATTTGTAATAGCCAGATCTTGGAAACAACCCAAATGCCCATCAACTGAGGAATGGATAAGAAAGATGTGGTATTTTTATACAATGGAGTACTATTCAGCCATAAAGAAGGATAAACTGGAGACTTTTATAGGTAAATGGATGCAACTCGAGAAAATACTCATAAGTGAAATAAACCAGAAGCACATGTGTAAGCATCGTATTATCTCTCTAGTATGAGAAACTGAAAGAGTAAATAAGATCCAAAATGTACAATAGACATGGTGAATCAAAAAGAAACTGGTCAAAAGGAAAGAGAGACTGGAATAGGGAAAAGAAAGAAGGGAAAGGGAAAAAAATTGTATATATATATATATAAGATGGTTAAGATAGATACACTACCATTTTTACTTAGTTCATTGAAGAGTAAGGTTTGTGCCAATAATGTTTGGACAATTGAATGCTAATGTCTGGTGTCCTGAATAACTAAGTTAAGATAGTAATACGTAATGTATTAACCATTGTTACCCTCCTATTATGTTTGTTTGAAAATTTGTTCTTCTTTTGATTTGTTTTGTTTTTTCTTCTCTTTAAAAAAAAAAAAAAAATTTATTGGGGATGAGAAGTCGCTCACTGATTGGCCCAGCCCCTGGTTCTTTGGCACTGTGCCACAGTATTTTCTATGACCCTTAGCCAATCTCAGTCTTGGAATACCAGGAAGAACAACTGGTTAGAACAATTATGTCACTTTTGGCTAAAGTGGTACCATCAGCAATAACAATAGCATCAAACACAGCCTAGAAAATGACCAACTGTGGTAATCATTAATTTGCCACCTTGAACAGTGTGAACTAGATTTTTGGTTATAGAACAAAATGTAACACAAACCAGAAAATTATATGTAGTATATAAGTCCTTCATATGTCAATTTTACCCTCAGGGGTTAAAATTTAAAAGGGGTTAGGGAAAAAATAGAGAAGTAGAAGAAGAGGAGGAAATTAGAAGTAAGGCTGGAGGACAAAGGGGGATCATGCTAACTTTGGGAAACTGGTACAGAAGACTGGAGGGAAAGAGAGAAGGAAGAGAGAAAAGGAGGAACAGAGCAGAACAATAACCACAAAGAGGCTAGAAACCATGTTCACATTCATATGAAAACAATATCAAACAATGTAGGAAAAAAACCAAAAAGGAAAACAAAACCACAACAACAACAACAAACAAACAAGAGAGAGAAAGGAAAAAAAAGTCCACTTCCAGGTTTGTCTGTTGTCACTGGTAGACGACGTGTGGCGACAGAGTCCGGATCTGTGTTGATTTAGCCCAGCAAGCCAGCAGTAGCTTTATGGCGGGTTAGTGGATAATCTCAGTGAGCCTGTACCTTTATTTTCCCTGAAGTTCAGGCTCTATTCTGGCTGTGGGGGCTGAGACCAGAACCATTCACCCTGCAGCAGTCAGCACACCTTCCGCGGCCGGCCTGAACCCAGCTAGCAGTCGCCAGATGCAGCCAGCGCCGCTCTGAGTTCTGAGCTCGCCGGCCCCCCCAAGATGGCTCCCGGCCAATTGCTTTCTTGTACAGGACGACCAAGCCCTCAGCACTCACCCCCAGCTAGTGCAGTCCTTCATGTCCACTGCTCCCCTCCATTGCTGTGTCTCTCCGCAGAGGCCTCTGGAGTCGCCAGCAGTCACCGTGTGTCTGCAGGTTTGAATCACTCGTCTCGTGCAGTGAGTCGCGACTCAGGGAGGAGGCTCTGCCGGCTGCCTCCTTCTTCGTGGAAGTTTCTCTCTTCACTCTCTCCATGGGCATCAGTTCTGTCTTCAGATCCTTCCTGGGTCCAGGGGACCCACTGCCCTCCTCCTTGTCTTCCTTGAGTTGCTGTATTCCAGCATCTGGATGGCGACTCTCAGAGAGGCTTTTTCTCTGCCACTTACCACTCCGCCATCTTGGTGCTCCTCCTAAATTGGTTTTTAAGAGTAAACATATCTTTCAAATTAGTGACATGTTTCCAAACAGGTTGTTATCCAATCTAGATAATATTAAAAATTGATTTTATAAGTGCAAAATCTATTGTTTTCTGTGTACAATAATTTAAGAGTTTTTCCCTTGGTTAAAGATTTTATACATATATATATATATATATATATATATATATATTTTTTTTTTTTTTTTTTTTTAATGTATAAACACATACATATGGCCTGGAAATATTAATTGCTATGATTTGGTTCTCATGAGTCATCAAAGGTAATTGTTAAGATAAATAAATAAGTGGAAACCTTGGGCTTGGGAACTACTGGACAAAACTCCCCTCCATGCCTAAAAACTCAGGGGCCTAAACTAATTTGCTTCAGCTTTCTCCACTGATGGAGAAAACCTGGGTTTTCCAGGTTTTCCCAGACTTTTATTGAGCCCCATTCCAACCAATGTTGTTAAATATTATATATATATATATATATATATATATATATATATATTGTATAATATACTATATATTACATATTATATAATATATACATATGATTAAAAGTTTAAATTTTCTATGTCTATAGTAATAAGATTTTTTTAAGATATTAAAATGGAGCTGGGCATGGTGGCACATGCTTGTAATCCCAGCACTGAGGTGGGAGGATTGCTATGAGTTTGAGGCCAGCATGGTTACACAGTGAGTTCAACACCAGCCTAAACTACATAGTGAGACCCTGTCTCAAAAAAAATAAATAACAAAAAAAGTGAGTGCTGAATGAGAATAAGAAAACTCCAGCAGATAAAGGCATAGGAAGAGAGGAGGTGTCAATTAAGTGCAACAAGTGAGGATCTTAGAGATGTTAGCTTCTGACAAGCAGAATAACAAAGGAGATTAAATAGACCTCTCACCCTTGCTGACTGGCTGTATCTGTCAGGAAAAGTTCTTTCATTTGAGACAGGGTCTCACCATGTAGTTCAGACCAGCCTTGAACTCACTATGTACCCCAGGCTGGCTTTGAACGCATGGGAATCCTCCTGCCTCAGCCTCCCGAGGGCTGGGATTACAGGAATGTGCCACCAGGCCTGGTTCTTCCTTTTTATTTTTCAGTTTTTTATTAGTCTGTGTTTGCAGTACATAATGATCACACTCATTATGGGGAGTTAGTACATGGACATAACAGCTTAATTTTTTTACTTCCTCTTCTCCCCTCCCCCTACCTGAAAACAATTATTTTTTGTTTTCACTCAATTCCCAGGACAATTTTTTTATATTAGTACATGTTTGTAATACATAATGTATACATTCCTTGTGGAAATTGGTAATTTACATAATCCATCATAATTCCTGTTTTTCTTCCCTTTTCTCTTCCCTCTCTGCCCAATCCATCCATCTCCTGATCCGCTTCCATTGTTTTTGTACATGTTTGCAATGTTTGCATTCTTTGTGTGGAGCTGGTACATGTACATAACATATTTTAAAAATTAAGTTTATTGGTACATTTTAGGTATCCATAATGATCACATTCATCATTGGGAATTTGTACCCATACATGATATATCTTGATTATTTTTTCCCATTCCCTTACCCTCCCTTCAATCTCACTTCTCCTCCTTATTTACAAAAGCTTTTCCATTTGTTTCCTTTTTTTCTCATTGACAACAGTTATTTTACACAAAAGTAAGAAAACATTTATTTTAAACGAAAAATTTAAATAGGAGCATCCGTGTTGACGCAGCTCAGTGGTTGAACAGTTCCTACTCTAAGTCACACCCTGGGTTTAATCCTTAGCACTACAGAATAAAAAAGTTGGGGGAGGGCGGGTGAGATAGCTCAGCGGCATAAGCGCCTGCCTGGCAAGTGCGAGGTCCTGAGTTCAACTCCCGGTACGCACATATCAAAAAAGGGCAGGTGATATTGCTCAGCAGCACGGGCGCCTGCTGGCGCACAAGGTCCTGAGATCGACCCCCGGTACCCACAAAAAAAAAAAAAAAATGTTGGGGGAAGTAAAGTGACAAAAAAAAGCGGGGATACTGAGGTGGGCATGGTAGCGCACGCCTGTAATCCCAGAATTTGGGAGGAGCACCGAGAGTTTGCGGCCAACCTGGATTACACAGTGCATTCAAGGCCACCCTGAACTACATAGTGAATTCCTGTCTCAAAAAACAAAACAAAAACAAAAGTAAAAGGAATAGGGTTACCAGACAAGAAAACAGCAGTTACTGGAAGAAGTTACTGCCCTCCGTCCAGGAGAGCACTCCCAGGAACAACGATTTGCTGGGCAGTCTCCGAGACTCGACGGTCACTGGAGTCCCGGCTCCAGTGGTCATGGGAGAAGAGCACTGAGCAGAGCTGGGGAAGGGAGAGGAGGTGTGGCAGGACGCTGCAAGTGCACATCTGCAAGGGTGCTCTCCCAGCGGGGTGGCGAAGTCACCCAGGAAATGCTTAATTCTTCCAGTAACAAGTTGGGACGCGAGGAGAAACGTTACCGCTCACTGCCGCTCGTCTGAGACAGGATCCTGACTCGTTAGCCAGGCAGAACTTGCACTGGGATCCTCCTGCCTGAGTCTCCCCAAGTGCTGGACGAGGCGATCAAGGTTTTCACAGGGGGCTGCCCTGCCTGCCATGTCCGCACGTCTAGTCCAGACTCCCCCGGAAAGCTGATGTTCAGCCATCAGCCTTATCGTTTGTCCACTCCAGCGCGGCGAGACGCGCTTGTGAGTTCTGGGAAGGAGGGGAGGCTTCCCGAAAGCCAGGTCGCCAGCTGCAGGCTAAGGGAGCTTGGCGAGCGGGTCTTTCAGAGGGTGACAGTAGGGCCTCAATCTTGTCGGCACACACTGTTGGCCAGAGGAGCAAAGGGAAGAAGTCGGGCGGTGTTAGACACTCAGTGGAGGGTCTCACCGTGCTGGATCCCATCTCACGGACAGGGTGCTGCTGGCTGGCCCCGCCGGGAAGCTCAGAGGAGCCGTATGCCCCTCCCGGCCCCTTGCAGCGGACGGAGCCCTGGCCATTGCTGTGCGGCTGAGCAGGGGCACCCAGTCCTTCCAGTCACCTTCAGGAACAGCTTCACCAATGCCTCTGGCAGCTGAGGCTGGGGACATGAGGAGACTCGCACAGACTGGGCAGGAGCGCTGGGCTGCAGCACATCCATGTCTCAGACTGAGTCACGGCGCTCTTTAGTGACTCATGGGAATTCCTGAGAAATGGTGCCAAGTCACAGTTGTTTTCCTGTTAGGTTTTTTGAGACAGGGTCTAGCTCTGTAGTTCAGGCTGGCCTCAACCACATCATCCTCCTGACTGTGCCTCCCAAAGGCTGGGATTACAGGCGTGTGCCACCATGCCCAGCTATTTGTTGTCAAACAATTCAGCTGGAGTGAGTTGAATTTTATTTTATGTTTTGCAACACCATGGATCATACCTAGGGCCTTAAGCATGCCAGGCAAGTGCTCTACCATGGAGCTACATTCCTAGCCCCACAAAATTAGAAATTTTGGAAAAGGAGATAATTCTCAAGCATGGCTACAAAGGGTGCAAACATAGTTTAGGGGCTGTTCTTGCCATAGATGGACACAAATGGCTTCTTAAACCAGGTGTGGGGGTCATACCTTTAATCCCAGTGCTCAGGAGGCTGAGGCAGGAGAATGTCGAGTTTGAGGCCAGTCTGGGCTATAAGCAATCACAACACACACACACACACGAGGGAGAGAGAGAGAGAGAGAGAGAGAGAGAGAGAGAGAGAGAGAACAGATTCTTTCTATTTAAACAGCCTGCTGTCCTGTCTTAGAATTCTCCTGTAGCAGCCACCGTCACACACTGTGCCACACACAGACCTGCTGGATCATCTACACACACCATGGTATTTGTTACCTATGCTGCACTTTTCCTGCAGGTCCCATTTCCTGTCCCTTCCCTGTTTTCTCTCTTTTACCCACTAACTCCTTCTCATTCAGTAAGACTGACCCAGGGTCCCCCACTGTCTTGTCTGTTTTGTGCTCTCATAACAGAATACTAGGAGACTAGGTGATGTAAAAGAGCTTTATTGGACTTCAGGTCTGGTGTCTGGAAAAGTCCAAACTGCAGGGCACCAGCCTCAGGTGAGGGACACTCCTGTGTCACAGCATGGCGGGGAAGCAGGGGGAAGCCGACACATGTAAAGAAAGAGAGGTCTCGTGTTAAGGGAGACAGAAGGGCCCTGGAAGGGCCAGGCTCGCTCTTCTATAACAATTGGCTCAAGAGAACCGACCTCGTGAGACCTAACCCACCCCGGGCACCAGCATTCATCCGCTCAGGAGGCCCTCATGATTCCATTCTGCCCCTGCCAAAGATCCCACCGTGACTCGGGGAAACAAGCTTCCAGCACAAACGCGATCCAAACCGTAGCACATGTTTGCAGTACATAATGGTTACATTCATTGTGGTGTAATGTGGTACTTAAAATAACCAAAATTAGTGCAGAAAATTTTGTTTTGTTTTTGAAACAAGGTCTCACTATACAGCCCAGCATGGCCTTCAACTCACAATCCTCCCGCCTTGGTCTCCCAAGTGCTGAGATTACAGGTGCGCACAACCACACACAGCAAGACACCAGCATTTAAAAGTCAGAATCAGGTGCTGGGGATGTAGCTCAGTGGCGCAGCGCCTGCCTGACAAGTGCAAGGTCCTGAGTTCGATTCCTGGTACCAAAAAAAAAAAAGTCAGAATCAATATAACTGACTTTCCTCTCTGCCTCGGATTCCTCTGATATGGTCCAGCATAGATAGAACTGAGGCTAAGGGTCGCTGTCTCTTATGGGCTCAGTAAAAGCAACAGGTGCAGTGACAGAGCTGAGGTCCACAACAGCAATGGGGTCGATAGGGTCCCAAAATGACAGCAGCCGGTAGCAATGCTTAGCTGTGGAAGCCAGGTGGGCACAATGTCATAGTAATCAGCGCGAGGTCAGAAGGCTGCCGAGGTCCCAACCTGCAGAAATATACAGAGATGACCAAGGCAACAGGGTGGTCTCAGAGGCGAGACTGCTGGGCAGCCTACAAGGGAATTTCTCAAACACAACTAAGAGAAATCAAGGGGAAAGGACCACAGTGGCACCGCAGCCTATGAAAAAACGACGACTCTTTGCCGGTTTCCAGATCTGAGCTCGTGTTCAGGCCTGACACCGTTTGACTTTAGACCATCTGCCTGAAAGAAAACCTGGGCTCCCAGGAGGAAGGAGCAGGCGACGCCACAGTGAGTGTGTTCACGCTTTCTTCGTACCTCTCCAACAGGGTCTGCCATTTGCTGTGGTAACAATGCACCTGCAAAGTGAAATAATAAAATACTTTGAGGGCTGTGGGATACAGGCCGTGAATTGACATTAATACCGAAAGTGTCATAATATCCCCTGATAGGAACAGTGGATAGATGTTAGGTCTTAAAAGAATCTTGGCCAGAGGCTGGCAAGTACTCCTGCCCAAGTTCCCAAATGCATGATCCAAATGAACATACTTAGAAGTGGGCCGAACTCTCGCATTGGCTCCTGGGCCTGACGGGTAAGAGCTATCCATGGAGAAGGTTACTAACCGCTTCTCCCACACCTTATCCAGATGGTAATAAGAAATAGTCTCCTATTTCAGGAAATGTGGCAGAGATCGATGCCTTCCATACCTAAGAATGAAGGTGTCATGGTACACATCGTATTCACACTGAAGTCATCAGGCTACACAGATTATGGAGGAGAATGGTGAACGCTCACAAATTCAACCAAGTAGTAGCCCCGACTGTGTCGCTGTGGCAGGTATGGTACCTAGAGCAGATTAACATGAGCCCAGGTTCATAATAAGCAGGTAATGATCTGATGAAAATGTTCTTTTCCATCCCTAAAGATAAGGAAGATTAAAAACAGGATACATTCTCTTGAGCTGGACAAAAATATACATTCTAAGTTTTACCCCAGTTTAACTCTTCCATTAATATAGTCTATCATAACTGTCACCACTTAGTCTTGAGGAACGGGAGCATTTGGACATAGAACATATCATCTGAGTACACTAATGACACTGAGTTATTCCTCAGTGGCACTGGGTTAACCATGTTAATCAGACCAGATGACCAAGGTATCATAAGTATCATATCCTTTGAGGCCTTGGAAAGATACCTGAGCTCTCAAGAGTGGGAGAAAACCCCAGTGAAAATTAAAGGCCTGCTGTATTTGTGATGTCTTTCAGAGCAGGGTTCTTTAGGAGTGGCATTACTGACACCCTGAGTCAGATAATTCTTCGCTGTAGAGAGCTTCCCTGTCACTGCAGGGTGTTGACCAGGATTCCCGCCCTGTAAATGCCAGCAGTCCTTTCCCTTTTTGCAGTTTTAGGTATTACAGTCTAGTTCAAGGAGAAAGACGTGGAGAAATTATAATGTGGTTGGAAAGATATGTTTGTAGCATTTTAGGAGCACAGAACAGAAAAACAAAAATGTGCTACCTATAACTATGTCTTACTCCTAGGGTAAGATTTCCTGGGTAAGTAACACCGGGTCATTTTTAGAGGATGAGACGTTATCCAGGTAAAAGGGAAGAGATAGCAGTGGGAATAGCAAAGAGGACTCATCTTTAAAAATGACATAACTGACCTGGGTGTGGTGGCACACATCTGTAATCCCACCACTCTGGAGGCTGAGGCAGGAGGATCAATTTGAGTTCAAGGCCAGCCTGAACTACATAGTGAGACCGTGTCTCAACAAAACAAAACAAAACACACAGAAAAAGACATAATTGTGGCAATCAAAAATGTCTCTAGAGAAAACAAGGGAAAAAAAGGATAGATATATACAAGATAGTTAAGATAGATACACTACTAATTTCGCTTAGTTCATTGAAGGGAAAGGTTTGTGCTAATATTGTTTGGACAATTAAATGCCAATATCTTGTACCCTGAGTAACTAATTATTTTTGTGTGTGTGGGTACCGGGGGTCGAACTCAGGACCTCGCATGCCAGCAGGTGCCCATGCCGCTGAGTGATATCACAGGCCCTTTTTTTGTATGTGGGTTCCGGGAATTGAACTCAGGACCTCGCACTTGCCAGGCAGGCGCTTATGCCGCTGAGCTATCTCACCGGCCCCTGAGTAACTAATTTAAAGATAACAATACGCAATGTATTAACCATTGTTACCCTCCTATATATGTTGTTTTGAAATTTTGTTCTATTTTTTTCTCTTTAAAATAAAAAAAGAAAATAAATAAATAAAAAATGTTTTAAAAATCTAAAAAAAAGTCTAGTCTAGATATAGCCAAATATACCTGAGAAAAAAAACTCTGTATTAATTAGCTTTCCCATCACTGAGATACAATACCTGATAGCCACAGTTTAAAGGAGGAAAAGTTTAATTTAGCTCATGGTTTCAGGAGGGACAGTACATGGTTAGGAGGCTCCAAGGCAGAAACATTATTATGGAACGGTGTGGAGGAGCACAGATGCTTAGTTAGTGACAGTTGGGAAGCAGAGCAGGGGACCAGCAAAAGAGAGGAAGGAGCCAAGAACCAGGCAGAGTACTGAGGACCATGCCCCTGTAACCCACCAGACACATCTGAAAATGTGCTTTGCTAATCTACTAGGCATTTCTTCATGCAATGAAGTTGACAAATTAGGATTAATGGTCACAATCCAGCCCTTGTCAACTGCACACCAGAACACATTTCCTTCAACCATACTTAATGTCCAAGTACATACAATAGCAAGTTCATAATTCCACCTAGCATAATTAAACTATCCTGAAATCCATACAACTGAAAACACATTAATCCTTTCCTCAAAGTCTCAAATATTTTTCAAAATTCCAAGTCCAGAATGCTGAGCCTCTTCTGAGACTCAAGGCAAATACTTCACTGTGAACCTTTGTTAAAAATAAAAAATAAAAACACAAGTTACATAATCCTAAGGGACACTGATACAGGATAAATATTCCCATTCCAAAAAGCAGGGATAGAGGGCTGGTGAGATGGCTCAGAGGCTTAAGCGCCTGCCTGGCAAGCGCGAGGGCCCGAGTTCGACTCCCGGAACCCACATACGAAAAAGGGGCCGGTGATATCGCTCAGAGGCACTGGCGCCTGTTGGCGCACGAGGTCCTGAGGTCGACCCCCCGGTACCCACCAAAAAAAAAAAAAAAAAAAAAAGCAGGGATAGGATATAAAAGAAAACCCAAAGCAAAACCAAGTCCCAGAAGGAAAAACATTAATTCCTGTAGCTCCATGTCCAGCATCCAAGGTACAGGGGTTAAAATGTGAGTTCCAGAGGACCTGGACAGCTCCTCATGGCCTTTATGGCCTCTTTCTTGGGCCAACTCCACTCATGGTCTGTAGCCTTTCTTGACAGGTATTCCATGTTCCTGACATCTCCAACTTTCTGGGGTCCCCACTTTTGGCTCCACTCTTATAGTTTTACGCCCTCTTAGATGCACATGGCCTGGCCTCCCAGGTTTTCCTTTGAAATCTGGGAAGAAATCTCCTTGATCCCACAACACTTTTTTTGATTTTTTGACATGGGGTCTCACTATGTAGTTTGGGCTGGCCTTGAACTCACTATGTAGCCCAGGCTGGCCTCCAATTCGCAGTGATCCTCCTGTCTCAGCCTCCCAAGTGCCGGGATTACAGGCGTGCACCATCACACCCGGCTTCACAACTCTTGCATTCTGCATGCCAGTAAAACCAGCATTGTGTGGATGATGCCAAGGTCTACTGTCAGTGGATGCAGTAGCCAGAGTCCCTTGGACTGATGCTGCAGTGGCCTCTGAGTGCCTGGACGGCTAGTTACAGTAAAATGAACTCTGGAGAACCAATTTCCTAGGAGGCCCTTCTCAGGTAGGGGTCCCAGTGAGCCTCTTCTCAAAAGAAAAGTTGTTACTTTCGCACCCTTGTGTCTGCAATGGGTGGGGTCCAGATGCTTTCTGAGATGGCTTCAAGGCATCTTTTTCTTATCCCTGTACAAAGTATCTGGTTTCTTTTTAATGGCACTAATCTCTTCAGCACCCACGCCTTTTTTGGCCACTTTTACAGGTGGTTCCTTCTGAGCCAAGATTTTAGTTTTTCAAAATTTTCTACTGGCTTCATGTCTCCAATTCTCACTGTAAATCTGGCTGAAAGCAGCCACCAGTATCCATGCCACAGCTTGAATATTGGGGTAGCTTGAAGGTTCTGCCAGATTAATTAGTCAACCATCCTTAATCTCAGTCTGCCAGTGTCTCAGGACATGAGCAAAATGTAGACACATTTTTTGCCAGAATGTAGAATACATGGCCTCTATTCCAAATGCCAAATGAAACTTCCTGCATTCCTGTTAGGATTCTGGTCTTCTGAGCTCCAACAAGAATCACCCATCAGGCTCTACTTATTGCATTCTAGGATTTCTATATCCTGCATGTCCAAACCTTTCCAAACTCTTTCCACAAACCAGTTCCATGGGCTTCTAAACCACATGGTCAAGTATAATCACAGTAATGACCCCATTTCTCTGGTATTAATTATCTGTATTAGTTAGCTTTTTCAACACTGAGACACAATATCTGATACTTATAACTTAAAGGAGGAAGGTTTTAATTTAGCTCATGGTTTTGGGAGAGTCAGTACATGGTTGGCAGACTCCAAGGCAGGAACATCATGGTGGAAGGGTGTGGTGGAGCAAAGCTACTTAGTTCATGGGGCTGGGAAGCAGAGTAGCAGGACAATGCTGGAGAGGAATAGGCAAGGGACCACATATAGTACCCAAGACCATGTCTCCATGCCTCACCCAGATATACCCAAGAGCATACTTTACTAACCTACTAGCCATTTTTAAATCCAATGAAGTGGACAAATCAGGATTAATGGTCACACCCTCCCAGATGAGAACAACTGCTTTAGGAGAACAATGGCCAGAGGTATGCCTGGACAACCTATCCAAATTAAGGACTAAGTATTGCACCTCGTACTTCCTACTACTAAGAAGAAAGTACTGTGTCCAGTAGTTTCTTCTGGGTACTGGGAGGCATAAAAAGTGACTGGCTTTGTATTGTATTTTTACTGTTATTGCATTTTATGTAGGTTGACTCTAGTACTTGCCTACAACAGAGCACTTGTCATTAAACAAGGACTCTATTCTGCTCAATATTCCTTACCCTGTTTCATAAACACTACTAATATGTCTTACTTGGACATCCCATCTACCTACACCTTTTATCAATTTCCTAGTTTAACTAGTGAGAGCAGCAAGACTGAGTTGATTGCTAGCCACAATTTTTCCTGCTCTTGGGCTGTACATCTATCATTGAGAATCCAGAATTGTGGCCTGTTTCTGTATTACCTAGAAGTCCAAGCAGGAAAGTTTGGAAATTCCTCCATTCAATATTCAACATTTTCTCACACTTTGATGTAGCAACGTGGTGCTGCCAGGTTCTAGAGTAGGTGGGTCTGCACTGCGTCTACAAAGCTGAATAGGGAAGTGCCTGTTCCTGTTTAGAATATTATTAAGAAGGTGAACAGGTAAATCAAAGGTTTTAGTACAGTGTGATAATGGCTATGATGAAGGCAGGTACCTACTGTATTAGGTAATGCCTCTCTCTCTCCCTCCCTCCCCCCTCTTCCCCTTCCCTCTTCCCCTCCCTCTCCCTGTTTCTCCTTCATATATATGAAGAGATTTATAGGAATTGGTATGTGCAATTGTGTGTGTGTGTGTGTGTGTGTGTGTGTTGTACCGGGAATTGAACTCATGCTTGCCAGGCTGGCACTG
Organism: Erethizon dorsatum; assembly: GCA_028451465.1. Taxonomy (NCBI): domain Eukaryota; kingdom Metazoa; phylum Chordata; class Mammalia; order Rodentia; family Erethizontidae; genus Erethizon; species Erethizon dorsatum. The sequence continues at coordinate 137,197,202 of CM051826.1, read as the reverse complement.
TGGCACTGAGCCATATCCCTGGCCCGGTATGTGCAATTGTGGACACAGGGTAGCCACATCCAGTAAAGAACACAGGAATGGGGAGCTCAGTGGTCACTGGGTTTTGTATCTCCCACTCCTGAGGCTGATCTCAGGTCCAAGCCATCCTAACCAAAACTGCTTGATTTCTTGTGAGAAGTACACATAAATCACTTTGGGAGCTGTTCTGTGCACGTGTCCTGCAACCTTGCAATTAACAGTTCATGCCCACTTTCCCAGCCAGCCTGCCATGCCCTAATGTCCTGCCTTGGTTTCTCTGAGCTGTACCCTGGATTATTTCTTTAGAACTACTGTCCAGGTCATGAATTCTCTCTCTAAAATCTACTGAGGAAGTTTTTATTACCGAGGTAGATGTAAGAGACACTGTTTCTGAAGTGTCTCCGCCCTACACCCTTGAGAGTGTGTTGTTTCCCAAGTGGCTAAGGGAGTCCCGGGCATAAAGGAGCCACCAGGGGTCTCCGGCCTGGTCTTTTAAGAGTTTACTGTTTCAAAGGGAGCCCCAGAAAGGGCTCCCCCCTGATCTCCTGGGTTCAAATGCCTAAGGGAGTCTCACCGAGGGGCTCCACCCTGACCTTTTAGGAGTTTACTGTTTTCACATGGCTGAAGGAGTTCGGGGCGGGGCTCTACCCTGACCTCTTGGGAGTTTCTAAGCAAGTCCTTGGGTGGGCTTCATCCTTCTCCCTAAAGGGTCAGTGAGCCAACACATCATGGGAGACACCCTGAAGATCCCAGTAACCTCGCCATTATCCTGTATCTTTAAAAATTGGTAACATTTGACCCTGAAGGAGTCATAGCCAGGCACAATGTATGGAGAGTTCCAAGGGGAAAAAAAAAAAAAGAGAATAAGAAGCTGTCAGTGCTGCTTGTGTTGCCAGAGGCAGCTTGTAGTACAACTGAGTCTCACAGAGAAGGCTCTGGGGACACAACGGGTCTACACCCTTCTGTGAGGGTCACCCCCGAAGGATCCCAGACGAGCTTTTGTCTCTCTCCATAGGCCCTACACATGTAGCTAGTTGGAGCTCCAGGGGCTCTGCCCTTGACTTTTACTGAGGACTTAGCCTAGCCCCCCAATCTCCTAAACCAAGTTATGGTGAAGGCTTAAATAAAAGAGACAAGCAATATGGTTTGGGGAGTCTGGGGAGATCAGAACTCTCTCTTGGAGCTAAGACAAAGACTTTCTCTGGAGCACCCATATATAGTGGGTTTCCACAGATTTGGGGGTTGCAGGAAGTAGGGGGTACAAAAGCCCTGGAAAGAAGTTAGAACAAAGGCAGTACATCTGGCTAGTTAAGATAACTGTTTGATCTCTAAGGTTGACAATTTATTGCTCTGGAATGGGGAGTGTCATGAATAGGAGCTTTTTCAACATGGCCAGAGGTCCCTTTGTTCTGCAATTTAACCCTATATAGCCCGGTCTCCACCAGTCTTTAACAATTTATCTTCTATTGCAATACTATTTGGGTCCAATATGAGCTAAGAGGTGACTAGAGGTGGGTACGAGATGGGAATTTAGGCCAGGTGCGGTGGTGCACACCTGTAATCCCAGCACTTGGGAGGCTGAGGGAGGAGGATTGCTGTGATTTCGAGGCCAGCCTGGGCTGCATAGTGAAACCTGTCTCAAAACAAAACAAAACAAAAAAACAACAACAAAAAAAGAAATTCTACTATTTTTTCAGTTAAATCATTTCTGCACAAAGCATAGAAGGTAGAGTGAAATCCCTTATATTCAGGCTTTTGTGCCCCTTTATCCTTGGAAAAACCCAGAAACCATGGTATTTTAGAGTGATCCCTGAGGAAGAGGAAATCCATAGAGTCGATGATCCTGTCCTCAGACCCCCACCTGTCTCTCTGGGGGTAATGGGTCTCTCCCATCTCTTTAATGAGACCCTGGTAGATTTACAGATGGGCCCTAGGCCCTGGGATCCCTTTCTGTGTCCAGCAATCAGGATCTGGATGAGGATGAAAGGAGAAGGGCTGAGAGAGACAAACAACCAACCCAAACAGACCAAAATGATGGCTGTTGCAATTGGCAATGCTTTAAGCACACCTGAATTGTCCAGTGGAAAACACAAGGCCAATCAAGGCCTGGTTTAAATGCAAGAAAACTGGACGCTGGGCATGTGACTGTACCAAGCTATTGTTGGCCCTGCTCTGTGTGTCAGCCAGCAGATGTGCCTGACTGATAGCACTGGAGGATTGTCTGTCCCCACTCCCAGTGAGGGGCTAGGCCAGCCAAAACCCTCACCTCCTGCTCTGATGAAGAGGACTGAAGGGGCCGAGGGCAACCTGCAATGTTCCTGTCAACAGCCATCTCCATCGCCTGCAAGGAGCCCTGGGTGACCCTGGATTCACAGGTAAGCAATTTCAATTCCTTTGGCTTCTGTTTTAAATTCTTTCTCTGCAAAACCCTCTTGTAGATCTATAGCCATAATTAGGTTTGAAGGGAGGCCTAGTCAGAGCTTTTCACTCCTGCTTTGAAATGTTACTTTGAAGGTCAAATGTTCAGCCATGAGTTTTTAATTGTCCCACAGTGTCCTACTCTACTAGTGTACTAGGAAAGGATTTACTAGCAAAACTGGGGGCAACTATGCAATTCTCGCAAAGGCCAAAGCAGATTTTACTCGTTGAGGTATGCTTCTAGACATGCTTGTGGTTACTGTAAAGACTTGTACTACTCTTAATCTTGCCTCATTGATACCTACAGGCTCAGAGGTTAGCCTCTCTTTTGAAGGAGTGATTTCCCTGAACTATGCAAGTGGGTAGGACATCAGTGACTGCCCCTCCAAGACCCTCCGGAGGTGTGGTTCACTATGGAAGTAGCATTGTCCAAGAACGACGTCAGGGCCGGTGAGATGGCTCAGCGGCATAAGTGCCTGACTTGCAAGCGCGAGGGCCCGAGTTCGACTCCCGGAACCCACATACGAAAAAGGGGCCGGTGATATCGCTCAGCGGCACGGGCGCCTGTTGGCATGCAAGGTCCTGAGGTCGACCCCCAGTACCCACAAAAAAAAAAAAAAAAAAAGAACGACGTCAAAAGGCAGGTTATGTGGTGCCAGTTCACAACAGGTCATTAAGGTCGACTTGCCCAGGGATCTCTGCTCAAAAAACAAAACAAAACAAAACAAAAAAGCAAGCTCAGGGCCGGTGAGATGGCTCAGCGGCGTAAGTGCCTGCCTGGCAAGCGCGAGGGCCCAAGTTTGACTCCTGGATCCCACATACAAAAAAGGGGCCGGTGATATCGCTCAGCGGCACGGGTGCCTCTTGGCGCGCGAGGTCCTGAGGTCGACCCCCCCCGGTACCCACAAAAAAAAAAAAAAAAAGCAAGCTCATAGGTCTTACTTGGATGTTGATATTGAGCCAAAAATGCCTTTCTGGTGCTACCTGCTCATGCAGCGATCTGGAAAGAAAGAGGCTCGCTAACTAATAAGCAAACATCTACAAAACATGAACAGGAAATTCTACAACTCCTATAGGTAGTCTATCTTTCCAAGCAGGTCACTGTCATTCATTGCAAGGGACACCAAAGAGACATGTCTAAAGTCTCTTTGGAAAATCAAAAGGCTTGTAGAGAGGCAATAAGGGCAGCCTCACAGCCCCTCAAGACCTTACCCTTATTCCCAGTTCCCAAAAAAAACATTAAACTCATCCTTCCTCAATGGGTGCAGTGGAAAGCTATAAAACCCTACATGGGAAATGGTCACTAGAATTTTCACAGGACTAGGAAGAAAGCTATTGCTGAGAACATCTGGAAGACCTGAGGCTCCTCTTCAGAAAGCAAGGCTCCAGTACTGCTCCACATCAGACAAGTAGAGTCACTACTGAGCATAATTCACCATAGCTTAAATGGGCACCTGTATTGAGGCTCCTTTTTTTTTTTTTTTTTTTTTTTGGTACTGGAAATCAAACTCAGGACCTCACCCTTGCCAGGCAGAGGCTCCTGTTTTTAATTAAATCCATGATATGGGTATCTTACTAAGGCTACAGCTCTAGGCCTCTTGATAATTTATATAACATCTCCCTTTGCCACACTTTCATCTCCACTGGAAGAGTGGAAATCTGCCCTGCTCCTTCTCATATTTGGGCTCTGCATCCCCAAACTAATAGTAAAGTTACTCTCCTGACAAATTCACCAATCTCTCTCCCATCGAACAGGCATCTCAACAGTCACGGACGCTTTTCTCATTGTTTTTTTCTTTAACCCAGCCAGTGACCCACAGCACCCCAAGGTATTCAGAAAGCACATAACCCTGTAGGTAGGGCCTAGAGCCCCTCTCAGCAGGAAGTAACTATGTGAAGACAGAAATCTCCACTCCCTCAGCACCCCATAAAGAATTATGGGGATTGGTGTCTCTCAGGGAAAATGAGGCAGCAGATTAGGGTGTGGCAGACTGGCTGGGGAAGGAGGCAGGACCTGTTAACTACAAAATCCCAGGACGCATGCGCAGGACAGTTCCCAAAGCCCCGCCCTGGGCCCAGTCAGAGAGTGCATCTTCAAATCCTCCCGTGAGAACTCGCACAGGTTTCTGATAGGACAGCCTAGACCTGATGTCAGCCCAAGGAGTGGGAGATACACAGAGCCACGATTGAGCTCTGCGGTGGCTCTGCTGTCTTTGTGCTCTCTCTTTCACAGTAGTCCACATCGTGCTGAGCTACATCCCCAGCCCTCAAGAGTATCGATTATTTCACTGAGTAATGGCTTAGATTTTCAGAAATAAAACTCTACTTTTAGATTTTTAGACATAACTGAACGGTAGATTAAAATTTTGTTTTTGTTTTGTTGTTGTTTTTTGAGACAGTGTCTTGCTTTGTAGTGCAGGCTCACCTTGAGCTCACTATATAGCCCAGGATAGGCTCGAATTTATGGTGATCTTCCTGCCTCAGCCTCCCAAGTGCTGGGATTATGAGTGTGCACCACCAGGCCTGGCAGATAGAAATATTTTTGATAACTCTTTAATATAGAAGACCTCTGGAAACTCGTACTACAGATCAAGACTATGGGCCATTTACCCTGTGACAATCCTTTTTTCACCTGGGAAAAACAGGTTCATTAAATTGTCACTGTGTATGGCACAGAAGTACACTCTGTAACCCCAGCTAGTCAGGTGGCGGGAGGGTCACACATTCAAACCCAGTCTGGGGAATTTAATGAGACCACGTCTCAAAATGAGACCACGTCTCAAAATAAAAAGAATTAGGGATGTAGCTCAGTGGTAGAATGCTTACTTAGCATGCACAAGGCCCTGAGTTCATACTCATCAAAAGAAATACAAAACTCAAAACCTGTTGTAACATGGAACTTTAAAGCATATATAGTTTTATCTACAAAGGTAATTTGTGTAGCATTTAATACTTGGTAAAGTTATTGTATCTTGTTTTATGTCTAGAAATTTATGTATTCTTCCTATTTTACTATATGCATTAAGTATATTATTATATGTAAAGATATATATGAAAAGATATATGTATATATGTATATAAGTATATATACATGTATATATGTATATGTACATATATATACATGTATAAACGTATATATGTATATATATTGGCTTTTTGAGACAGGGTTTTGCCATGTAATTCAGGCTGGCCTTGACTTGCTATGTAGCTGGCCTTGAACTCATGGCAATCCTCCTGCCTCAGCCTCCTGAGTGCTGGGATTACAGGCATGTGCCACCACACCCAGCATAAAAGTATTTAATTATTTTCTCTTTTGCAGTTCTCAGGATCAAAGAATATTTTTTTCAGACCAGGAACAGCCAGATTGTGAGAGAAGAAAAGAAAAAGTTCCTTCCTCAGTCCCTTCCTCTGTCTCTTTCTTTCATGTGCTGGAGACTGAACCCAGGGCCTCACATATGCTAAGCACATACTCCGCCACTGAGCTACATTGCCAGCCCCGAGGACATTTTAATGGGATATCATCACTGCCAAATGTCTCAGTTATGAAAAGGGACCCCCGATTGGCCTAATTTCTGAAACGAAAAAACTTCACGAAAAGTGTAGGAAACCCACTGTGAGTACCGTGCTATCTGATTACCCGATACTATTATTCAAAATGGAAGCCAGGATTATTGAACAAGATCTTTCTTACGGGCTGAATATCCAATTCACTGTTTTATTAAATTAGTAAAGAAAGGAGTCTCCTCTGATCTTCAGCCAAGGCTGTCGCATCTCACTATGCTATACATGTATGCCCTTGCCCTACAAATTAATACCTGGGGACTGGAGACTCTGCACGTCACACAAGATGGCAGCCCTCGCAGATTCTCTGTCTAGAAAGTACGTGGAAGGACTTTGCAGCTGCTTTTCATTTCTTTAATACATTTTCTGCTCTCCCCATTATAAATGAATACATGATTAAAGCAGAATATCTGATCCAGAAAATACTAAAATCGTAAAGAAAAAAAAAAAAAAACCACTCGTAATCCCACCATTCAGAAACACCTACTAACTTTGGTGTATTTCCTTTGCATATATACTTTTTACATGACTGAGACTACTCTGTATAAAAATTTGTGTTTTTTAAAAAATGAGGCAAGAAACGCAATATTCTTGAGATTATTTTGTTAGCATAGATGAATTGTTTGCTGGTTATTGATAACAGATAATAATGCTTCTCTAATTCTTTTTTATTATTATTTTTCCTATTATTTTATTTCATAGAACTGGGGATTGAACCTAGGATCTATACACCGAGGTACACAGTGCTTTTTATTATTTTGAGACAGGGTCTTGTTTTGTCACTAGGTTGCCTAGTCTGGGCTAAAACTTTCGATCCTCCTGCCTCTGCCTCCAGAATACTGAGATTACAGGCACGTTCCTTTTATTATTTTAAAACATGCTATTTTAGGTGGGCCCATTGGCTCACACCTGTAATCCCAGCATTCTGGGAGGTGGAGGCAGGAGGATCTCAAATTCAAGGCCGGCCTGGGTAAGTTTGAGAGACCTTGTCCTCCATCCCCCACAAAAAAAGCTATACATAAAAATATGTAACCTATATGTAGGTAATAACACATATAATGAATATACATGAAGCCTTTTGTCAATCCAAGAACAAGAATTATCAATTATTTTTTTTTTTTGAGACAAGTTTTTGCTATGTTGCTCAGGCTGTACTTGAACTCACGAGGTAGCGTAGGCTGGACTCGAACTCACATTAATCCTCATGCCTCAGCCTCCTAAGTGCTGGGATTACAGGCATGAGCCACCACACCAGGCTTCAAGCAATTTTTTTCTCTCATTCTTTCCCTAAGTGCTGTTTAATAATCAAGAGCAAATTAAGCAATTGAAAATTTTATCAAGTGGATTCTTTTACTGATGCTAACAAACATCCTACACTTTGTTTCTTAAGTTTGCAATATTTGGGTTGTCTTTCACAAAGAGAGGTGAACTTTCTTTTGATGGTTCTAATCTTGATTTCTTTTTATCCTAGGCTGCTTCTTAGACCAAATTTCCCTTGAGTTCTATTCTTAAGGCTATCCTTAGTGCTTCCGGAAAAAAAGATCCTAGTAGTCTGGTTGAGGAATAACGTGTACGGAGACGTTTCGAAAAAGCTCCTGGGCTGGTGAGATGGCTCAGCGGCTTAAGCGCCTGCCCGGCAAGCGCGAGGGCCCGAGTTCGACTCCCGGAAGCCACATACGAAAAAGGGACCGGTGATATCGCTCAGCGGCACGGGTGCCTGCTGGTGCGCGAGGTCCTGAGGTCGACCCCCGGTACCCACAAAAAAAAAAAAAAAAAAAAGAAAAAGCTCCTGCTGACGGTCAGCGGTTTTCCAAGAACCCACCAAGTCCTTGCTGTGCAACTTGGTCACTGTGACTTTTCACAGTCTATCTGCCTGTACCCTAATTTTTCTCATTTTTTCCTATTATCTATCTTTCCCCTTCATTTCTTTTCTTTTCTTCTCTTTTTGGTACCGGCAATGGAACTCAGGACCCTGCGCTTGCCAGGCAGGCGCTTGTGCCGCTGAGCTGTATCCCCGGCCCATTTCTTAAAGGAGATTACCAACACTTGTGGGCCTTAGCGGACTGTTCGTGAGGTCTGTCAGTGTTGGTAAATTTAAGTTGTAAACTAAACTCCTAGCCAAGGGGCAGGCAACTGACGGAGAAACACGACCTTGAACCCCAGCGCAAAGGATGGAGCGCTCTGAGCGTATCCATCGCTAAGCGTCAGCACGCAGATCAGCGCCTCTGCGCCCCAGCGCCCTCCAGGTCTGGAGCAATCGGTGTCCGGCGTGCGGCGTCCCAGGGTCTGCGCCCCGCGCCATAGAATCGCGTCTCTTGCGCCAGAGCTGCTCGAACCTCTACCGACTGCCCCGCCTGCAGCGCAGGCCACCCACGCCCACAATGCACCGCGCGCATCCATCCGGGCGTTTGCTGATCACGTGGTGCCTCACGGCGCGCGTTCCCGCTCGGCGCAGGCGCACAGCGCAGCCGCCAGCTATTTTTCTCCGCGGCGGCGGCGGCGAGCGGAAGTTCTGGGGAGCGCCAGTTCCGTCTGTGTGTTGGAGTGGACGAAATGGCGAAGATCGCCAAGACTCACGAAGGTAAGCTTCTGCCCCGCTTCCGCGCTGTCTTTGGGGCCGGCTCGCCCGGACGCTGCCCTCCTGGGCCCCCGCCCTGCCCAGGGGCCTCTCCCCGAGGGATCCGGGTCGTGCGCGGGTGTGGGCGGTGCAGGCCGCAACCCCGCGTAATGGCGTCCTCCTCCGACGCCGCGACGGGCGCTTTGTTTCGAGCGGGCGCTGTCGCTTCAGCCCTGCTTCTGGTGGCTGGGCACGGGCCTTGTTGGGCGGCTCGGGGTGGGGGGTCCGCGCGGAGGTCGGGGCGGCGCGGGGGCAGGAGGGTCGCTTCGCCCCGGCCGGGGTCGGCAGCCCGGGCGCTGGGCTGTTCTGAGCCGAGTGCGGAGAGCCGGGACCCGGTCCTGCACGGCCGTCCGCGTCCTCGGGTGGCTGGCTGTGGGGTCACTGCCGCCCGGGGTGATTCGGCCGCGATTACTTTCACTACCGTGTTGGGCCTTTGGTTGGAGGCTGATTCTTGGAGGAGCAGGCGGGAGAGGAAAAGGTACTTTAGTTTTATCAGTGGCTGATGCTTTCAGGATATTTGCGCGTCTTACGAGTATCGAAGTAGGAAAATGTTGAGAACACACTGGAATCCAGGAGGGAGTGTCCAGGGAAGACTCCCGGGAAGCGGGCTTGGGAAGTTGGGAAACGTGTGTCGATTTCTTAGAGTCCAGTATTGACCCTGAACACTTATTTTTACGCGTTCTCACTAGGTGTGGGGCTCGGGTAATGTTTGTGAGAGGTAGCAGAGCAAGGTCATCGAAAATGTTAGTCTGATGGGGGAAACAAACGTGAGTGTATATCCGAATTCTCTTCTGAGGCCGAATGAATGCATAAATGGAAGTCGGAGCAACGTATTCTTGGTAACGGAGTGATTAATTTATGCTTAGAGTTAATTTCAGAGGAGGTGACGTGTCTCTGCTCTAGAAGAATCAATCGGTTTTAAATTAGGGGAGGATTTTCGAGCCTGAGAGAACATCTTAGAACAAGGCAGTGAGTCGTGAAAGGTGTGCTCGAGTAGTGTGCTGTGGCAGGAAGAGTGGGTGCAAAGAAGGGGATTAGCAGGTGAATCTGGAAAGATAAGTTAGGACCAGAAGGTGAATGGCTTTGTATAGTTGAGCCACCCAGAGGAACTGAAGTCCAATACTTTTTTTTTGGAGATAGGGTCTTGCTGTGTAGTTCAGGCTGGCCTGAACTCACTATTTGCTTCTGGCTGGCCTCGAATTTGCAGCGATCTAACTGCCTCAGCCTCCCTAATACTGGGGTGGCGGGCTCGTGAAGTCCAACACTTTAAACCTAGGAGAGTTTTTAGGCCGTATTTTTTTTTTTTTAACAGAAAAGAAACTAGTGTATTATTTTTTTTCTTTTTTTCCCCATTCCTCTAGCCTCCCTTCAACTCCTCCTCCCCTTCCCATTCACAAAAGCTTTGTTTCCATTTTTTACTTTTTTTTTTTTTTACTTTTCTTTCCTTTCCCCCATCCCCTCCCTTGTTCCCCTCCCCATTTGAACATTTTCTTCCTATTTCACAATACCTGTTATACATTTTGGTCCTTATTTACACTTTCAGTTTCTCACACCAGAGAAACAACGCAGCACTTACACGTGTGTCTGATATATTTCACTTAAAAGCATGGCCTCAAGGTGCATCTGTTTACCTAGAAATGTCTCAAGCTTATCCTTCTTTATGGCAGGGTAGTAATCCATTGTATAAAAAAACCACATTTTCTTTATCCATTCACCAGTTGATGGGCTTTTGGGCTGTTTCCAAGATTTGGTTATCACAGAGTGTTAGGCCGTATTCTTTTGTCTTCAGATGATTTTGAATATATCTTTTGCAGAATAAGAGAGTACAAAGATGTTGCTCTGCTTGTTCATTCAGGAGTAGATTGTTCATTTGGGGGCATTACTTGTTTATTATTATCTTCAGTGTAACATACATCCTCGGTCAGGAAAATTAAGTTCTGACCAGTTTTCCTGCGTTTTATTTTTTTTGTTTTTTTTTTTTTTTTTGTGGGTACCGGGGGTCGACCTCAGGACCTCGAGCGCCAGCAGGCGCCCGTGCCGCTGAGCGATATCACCGGCCCCTTTTTCGTATGTGGGATCCGGGAGTCGAACTCGGGCCCTCGCGCTTGCAAGGCAGGCGCTTAAGCCGCTGAGCCATCTCACCGGCCCCCTTTCCTGCGTTTTAGAAGCACAGCTAAAAGCCTTGCTTGATTGCAGTTCATTGGCCAAAATTGCCATTTTATTTGAGATTATTCAGTTAGTATGAATTAAGTGATAGCATAAAAAGTATTGGAACATTCTGCATTCAGTATAAATCTTTGTTGTAGTACTTAGAGTGGCCTATTTTGTGAAGGTTTTCTTGTCTACTCTGAGACTGTTGCATACAGGAATTATACCTCGGTATCCCCAGTACCTGGTGCATCAGGGGTGCTCACGTATTTAATCAATGCCTATTAAAGGCCGTTAATATGTAATGGTTATATTTTAAAAGCTTCATAAAAAGAGCAAGCCCTCCCTATCTCCCTTCCTTTCTGTTGAACTCAGCTCTACCACTGAATAATTTTCCTGGACATTCTAAAAATTTTGAGGCAGGGTCTTGCAGAGTTGTGGAGGCTGGTCTTGAACTTTGTGATCCTCCTGCCTCAGCCTGCTGGAGTAGTAGGAACTACAGGTGTGCTCTATCATGCTGGTACACACCTAGCAACCTGATTATTTTTTATCGTGGTCATTGTGGCTTACAGTTTCCAGGATTGAAGGATTAAAAGAATTAGACATTAAAAATCTTTTGGTCCTTTTCTGCATATTGTGTCAAGTGTGTACACTTATTATTATATATTAGCTGCCAAAGGGAGCACAAGTGTGTATACTTACGAATTGTGTAGTCTTGCCGTCAAGCAGTTCTTGAGATACTGCTGATTTTGACAGATGAGGAAATACACTGATTAGTGTTGGCAGGGAAGATGCTTTAACCAGAAGCCCCAGTATTGGCTTGTTTTGGCATTCATCCCTTGAATTGGAAAATTTGGGATATCACAAAGCTGAAAAAGTTTTTCGCGAATTCTTTGCTTGAGGAATGGCTTGGAAGGTATAATTTTGTTATTCTCCATCTTGCTATGATTTTTGTTTTCCTTTGTTTAGTTGTCTTGGTTTTACAGACTTCTGGTGTGAGTGTTGTGAGTAAAATAAAAGGAAAAAGTTAAAGATTTCAGGAGATTTTTTTCCTGTAGATTTGGGAATTGATTTATCAGTGTTTTCTGTAGTGCTTAGTAGAATAATTGTCGCTGTGGTAGTTATCGTATGGGGGTGTCTTTAGGAGTGATTGTTCTGCTTGAGAAATACTTGCTCACCAGTTGCTTCTGGCTGGAGAGGAATAGATAGTTAGCATTTGTGGACCAGAGCAAAAGGGGTCAGTGAAATCAACTTTCAAGGCCTGTATCTCTGTAACATGGAGTGAAGAGGAGGTAGAACGTAGAAAATAATCTAAACTAAGAAACTTCAAGGAGGAGGAAGTGCTTGCTACACGCTGTGCTTAGCAGTGTCTGGGGTGCAGAAAAAGGAAAAGGCGTCGGAGGAAACCAGTAGGGAAGGGTTGGTGGGGAGCAGTTAAAAGGCTGTGTCAGTTGTGAGTTTATCTTAGAGTCTGAGCTTTAGTCTCTAAAATAGAGTAGGTTAGATATTTCTCATCTTTTATTTATTTATTTAGTTTTTTGCTTTCTTTTTTTTTTTTTTTTTTTTTTTTTTTTTTGAGACAGAGCTCACTAGTAGTTCAGGCTGGCTTTGAAATCACTATGTAGCCCAGGCTGGCCTCAAACTCGTGATCCTTCTGCCTCAGCCTCCTGAGCGCTGGGATGACAGGCGTGCACCAGCACACCTGGCCCCATCTTTTAAAAAGACCCTCAGTTTCACGGTGCTTTTGATGTCAGTCTCCATTTCCAAATGTTTGATGTGTTTATGTCAGGAAAAATGTTTGCAGTATTAACATTTATCACTTTTTCTGATAATAAAAGCAATAAAAGGGAATTTTTTTTTTTTTTTTGCAGTGCTGGGATCAAACCCAGGGTCTTCTGCATGCTGCTGTATTTCCCTGAAAAAAACAAAAAACAAAAAACCCTAGCACGATTTTTCAGGATGCTTGTAATATAAGCCCTACCCCCAAATAAGCCCCAGTTAAGATCATCAGCCAGATGGATGCATTTAGTATGCCTCTTGCAACACATGGTGGATGTATTGAATTATAAAATAATAATATTAAGATAGGTATGGTGCCGCATTCCTGGAATCCCATCATTTTGGTAGGCTGAGGCAGGAGCATTGATGCAAGTTTGAGGCCAGCTTGGGCTACATATTGCCTCAAAAAAATTAATATATAAATATGAATAACATTGTTGATATTAATATTAAAATAAATGATAATATAAATTATTAAATATTTGTAAAAACTCAAGCGGGCACCTTTGGACAGGAGGGGAATACCCGTATAAACAGATGAACTGGAGACTTTATTGCCCAGAGACCAATCCAAATACAGACACAACCCACAAATAATGTGGGCACGGATGTAGTTGTGTCTAATGTGAATCATCTTTGTAATTCAACACGTCATGTGTTGTAATGGATGTACTTAATGCATTCATGTGAAATAAACATTTTCTGAATTTTGGTGCTTGGAATTTTTCATTGCTTTTGTGTGGACTGTCATTCTTAACTGTCAGTCATTCTTGTTGCCACTCCTGTCTCGTGAGTCTTCAATTAGTGCTTGATTTAATGGTAACTTTGTGAAGCCTGCAGGAGGTTGGGACTTGGGTGAAGAATTCATGGGCAGCATTGCTGAGAGCTGCATTGCCAGTGCATTCCGAGCAGGCCATGTGGACAAGCAGTGCTCATTTAAGGTCAGCTCTGTTGCTGGAGGTTGGAGCCATTGGTTCTATAGGAAATGGAGCCACGAGACATTCAGGCCAGAATTTGGGGTTTGGAGAACTATGATGATGCTCCAGAAGATGACGTGACTGTATTGAATAAATGAAGATTTTATATAAACGTAGATTTTTGCACATGAATAAATGAATAAATTTATTAGATTGTTGTACATGAGTAAATGCAGGTGGTTCATGAAAAAATAAGACATCCCCTCAAAATAAGCCCTGTTGCATCTTTTGGAGCAAAAATTAGTATAAGACCCAGTCTTGGGGCCGGTGAGATGGCTCAGCGGCATAAGCGCCTGCCTTGCAAGCGCGAGGGCCCGAGTTCGACTCCCAGATCCCACATACGAAAAAGGGGCCGGTGGTATTGCTCAGCGGCACTGGCGCCTGTTGGCGTGCAAGGTCCTGAGGTCGACCCCCAGTACCCACAAAAAAAAAAAAAAGAACGACGTCAAAAGGCAGGTTATGTGGTGCCAGTTCACAACAGGTCATTAAGGTCGACTTGCCCAGGGATCTCTGCTCAAAAAACAAAACAAAACAAAACAAAAAAGCAAGCTCAGGGCCGGTGAGATGGCTCAGCGGCGTAAGTGCCTGCCTGGCAAGCGCGAGGGCCCAAGTTCGACTCCTGGATCCCACATACAAAAAAGGGGCCGGTGATATTGCTCAGCGGCACGGGTGCCTGTTGGCGCGCGAGGTCCTGAGGTCGACCCCCCGGTACCCACAAAAAAAAAAAAAAGACCCAGTCTTATTTTGGGGAAACTATTGTGTGAAGGAGCTAATAAGTTTTTGTGTTTGATGGAGGATCCCATTTCAGAGGAGAAATGGTGGGTCCATTTGGTGGGTCACTCAGGCTCTGGTTTCAAGGGGCCAGAGGGGAGAATCAGATGAGCTGAACTTAAGGCATGCTTGAAAAAGAAAAGCAAGAGTTTTTGTTGTTAAAAGCTGCAAACAGGAATGTAGCGCAGTGAAGTGAGCCCCCAGGACTTACCACCTTAAGCAGTTATAAATTGATGATCAGTTTAATCTGCCCGCTAGTCCTTTTGTACCCCACATTATTTTGAAACAAATCCTAGATAAATCACTTCATCCATGAACGTTGCTGCATGTATTTCTAAATGTACGGACCTTCTGAGGCAATACCATTACTGTGCTAGGAATTACTATAGCAAAATACCAGATAGCCTTCAGGTTTGTCCATTCCTCTTCCCCCTTGAAACAGCTTCCAAATAAAGCCCGTACCTGGTGACTGATGTATCTCTTAAATCTTTTCAGCCCCTAAGTCCCTCCTCTTTCTTTCTCTTGAATTTATTTGTTGTGGCACCTTGGTCCTATAGGAGGGAAAGGAAGATGGCATTAAAAGCACAAAACACCTTCATTTTCTCTTGGAGTCCCACTGTTGCTGCCGTTGTCAGGATTCCAGGGCCCCACGCAGGGGAAGCACTGAGAAAATGACCGGTATTGAGAAAATGACTGGTTCTAGGTCTTGAAATCATACTTCAGGTTTAGTCTGTACTAGCCGCCGGAGGGAAGTCTAGCAAAGGGTTCCCTCCAACTGTGATTTTAATGGTAATAAATACATACTGTTTCCTAGCAAGCTTACCTGCTTCCTGAAATAGTTCTGTATGACACCCAGTGATTCTCATACCTTAAATAAAGAATACCAGGGCCGGGGTGGTGGCACATGCCTGTAATCCCAGCACTCGGGAGGCTGAGGCGGGAGAATTGCTGAGTTCCAGGCCAGCCTGCACTACATAGTGAGACCCTGTCTCCAAAAAAAAAAAAATAGTACCAGTGCTGGGATTGCAGGTGTGTGCCACCACGCCCAGTGAGAGTACCAGTTTTAAGAAGGCTCTTATTCTTGACAACTTACCCTCAGAACCCCACCATTAGTCCGGCTCCTGCAGATTTCGGTAAATACCCCTCTAGCACCTCCAGTATACTTAACTGGTACTTTGATCTTTGATGTAAGACCTTTGTTTGTTTCAGTATTGGGGATTGAACCCAGTGCCCTCAAGCTCCAGTCTCATTTTTTAATTTTAAGACAGGGCTTGCTAAGTCAGTAAGTCGTTCAGGCTGGACTCAAATTATTTATTTTTATTTAAAATTTTATTTTATTTTTTTTGAGACAGGGTCTCGCTGTATAGTTCAGCTGGCCTTGAACTCACTCAATAGCCCAGGCTGGCCTTGAACTCATGGAGATCCCCCTGCCACAGCCTCTGAAATGCTGGGATGCAGGCATGCACCAGCATACTTGGCCTTTTCTTTTTTTTTTTTTTTTTGAAGCCGTATCCAGACTATGACAACTCAGAGTTTGAAGGACTATCCTGCACTTCAGTTTTGCAGTTTTAAATTTACTGTCAAGGTAGGGCGTTTCTGCTTCCTTTTAAGATTTCAGAATCAGTATCTAAGATGGCAACCCTTGGTCTGTTTTACTGAAGATGTGATCATGGGCAGGGTTAGGGCAGGGACTAGAAGTGAGGTTTTCATTCAGAAAAATCCACATTAAATGTTTCTCCTCTCTGAATCCCCTTTCGCTAACACTATATTGCTGTGGGATTACAGTCATCTTCTTTGTCTTCCTTGTTTCCTTGGTCTCTCCCGTCCCTCCATCTCATCTCAGAATTCTTCCTTTGTAATCCAGTTCTTACCTGCTGTCGAGCTTGCCTGTGTAGACCTGTCACAAGGGCATCGTGAGTTTCTCACGAACATTTACTGAGTATTAAGCCAGCAGTCCCATTCTGAACCTGTGCACCGATATTTACAGCAGCCTTATTTGTGACTGCTGTACACTGCAGATAATTCAGATGTGTCTCAGCTACCAAAGTCCACACTGCTGCCGTGGGGTACGCACTGTTGGGTGAGCACAAGGTGTGGGGCCCTGGTGCACACAGCAGCAGTGTGGAGGTGGCGTGCTGACAGTTGGCTGTGGCAGTGCCCAGCGTTGGCCACCGGCCTGGCCAGTTGTGTGCTGAGAAGTCCTGTGTCAGCCGAGTCTCTGGCAGCCAGTGTCTCTTTGCCTTCACATGCGAGTGTGTGAAACGCCAGGGAGACTGCCTGGCAGGGGTTCGGTGGAGCAGGTGAGCTGGCCGTGGTGGAGGGAGGGAGGGTAGTGTGGGCTCCTCTGCCTCTTCACTGATGAAAAAGTCGCAGAAATACCTCCACACCAGGAGGTAACTCGGCATCAGCGCTGGAAGTATGGAGTTAAAGGCAGCTTCTTTGGTTTGTCCCAAAGATGTGTAATGTTTATAAAATTTGCAACATTTATAAAATTTGAAGTTGTGGAATTTTTCTTTTGGGAAACAGGGTCTCACTTTGTAGCCCAAACTAGCCTTGAACTCACTGCGTATTCCTGCCTCAGCCTCCTGAGTGCTGGAGTGCTTCACCACCAAGCCTGGTAAAATTGTGGAATTTTACACTTTCACTGGCATGAATGGGGGAGAGAGATTGGCTGGTGGTTTTTATAGGTTGAGAGTTTCTTTTTTCTTAACTATTTTACCATACAACGTAAACAAAAATAAACCATGGCTCTGCTCTATCAGTTTTTAATATTCTGCTGTATTTGCTTCAGCATTTCTTGGAAATGAAACTTGAGGCTTGAAGTTATTTGTCAGTGCAGTGGTGTAAAGCTGTCACTGGTGAGGGTGTGCTCTGCTTTGTATTTTGTCACACAGTTTGTTAAGATACAGTTACCGAGTCTTCTACGTTCTGATTGTGTCGTTACTTGCCTAGCAAGTTGCTGAGTTTTGTGGGATCTGGTGTCTTAATTTTATGGATGGCACGATGTTTGTAAAAAATACGCCGTCAGTTACAACAATTTAACAAAACCCATTAACTTTTTTGACTGTTTACTAGTTCAAGCAGAGACAGAAGTAGTACCTGCTTTGCATATAAACTTTTAACTTTGCAGCCTGTAGAAATCTAGTAATGAACTCCCCTCGGTTAATCAACCACCAACAGCTATCTAGCCCCAGAAGACCTTGGGCTAGGAAATTTTGTTGCTAAATTTTGACTTAATAGGACTCCAGTTATGATTTCCGTAGATTTTATCTAAACACTAATTCAGCATTTTTATGAACCTTTGTAATTAGAAGACTCTGTTGTTAATCAGCATGTTCATAAAATCAGGAGGTAAAGTTTAGTACATGAAAAGTACAGTCACTGAATAAACCCAATTGTTAGGTAGGAACCAGTTGCTGAAACTTAAAATGGAAAAAGTCCTTCAGAAGGAAAATGAAGCTGTTTATGTCAGATGAGGGTAGAAAAAGCAAGTTGCATAGTGACATGTATGATACAGTTTTTGTAAACAATATGTACTCCTTTGCTGTTTTTTAGTTGTATACAGTGTAAGATTTTAAAAAAGTATAAAATGGTTATTTTTTAATGCTGGAGATAAAACCCAAGGACTTGTACATGGTAAACACACACTACCCATTGAACTATTTTGCCAGCCCCAAAATATTTTAAATTGGTAGGCTGGGGCTGGAGATGGAGGGGTTGCAGGGCCTGTAAAAGTTTCCTGGGGCACTTGTTAAGCATTAGGGGTGTGGTGCTTTTCTGGGTTAATGTGTCTCCCTTCTTAAAGAGCACAGGGTCATTTCGATTCAGGTGGCTGGCAGGCTGCCCTGATGAGGGGGAGAGGAGATTTCGGGCCTTGGGGCTGATTTACCCCTTCTGTGTTTCTGCCTGAATGCTGAAGAAATAGCATTTGTGGTCCTTATAAAGAACCTATGTAGTAGAAAGTGGTGCATGCAGGTTGTAGGGGGAAAGCCTCAAATACTTCAGAGGGAAAACAGTTTCCCATGTCAGACTGACCAGTTTCCTAGCCACTGAGAGGCTCTGTTTGTATCCCTCAGGGAATAGGAGCATGCTGGAACAGGGCAAGCGGGCAACCCAGGACTTGCCATGCTAAGGATGTGCTCTACCCTGGTGCTGTACCTTCATCCCCAAAACATTTTATTTCAATATGAAACTTAAAATAGACAGAAATATTAGTAGACAGAGCCCTCCAGCTCAAGTGAGGAAATTCCTACCTGCCTGTCTGCTGTAATAGTTTTGAAGGATGAGATACAGGAAAAAAAGAGTATCTGTGATATGCTCTCAGAAGTTTGAGATCTGATTTTTAATAAAAGGCTACTGAGTTTGTTAGTGTAACCTGTTGCATCATTTTGAATTCCATAGACCTGCTCCTGGACTTGCCTTTTCTGTTTTTAAAATATCCTTTTATTTGTGCCTATGAAAATTTTACAAAACACTGGGTTTCAGTGTGTATAGCATTTTGATCATGTCCATCCTCCCTGTTGTGCTGCAGTAATCTCCTCACCTTTACTCCCTTCTTGTCTATTAATAGTCCCCCTTCTGCTTTCACACCGTCCTTTTTAGATTCCACATTTTAGGGAGAACATGGAACACTTACCTGAATTCGGCTGATTTCACTTAACATGATGGTGTATAGATTTTCCCATTTTCCTGCAAATGACAAAATTTCATTCTTTACGACTAAATAACACTCCATTTTCTTGATCCATTCATCTGTTGGTGGGTACCTAAGCTGGCTCCACGTTTCGGCTGTTGTGAATTGTACCCCAGCATGGATGTGCAGGTATACCTGTAGTGTGCTGACTTAACCCCTCCACTAGAAACCAGAGCGTGGTACAGCTGGGTCAAGTGGTAGCTCTGTTTTCAGTTTTTTGAGGAACCTCCATACTGATTTACATAGTGGTTGTACTGATTTATGTTTACATCAGTAATGTAGACCTGTAGACATCCCCCCATCCTTGCCAGCATTTAGTATTATTGTTATTATTATTATTATTTTTTTGGTATTGGAAGTCGAACTCATGACCTTGTGCTTGCCAGGCAGGGGCTGTGCCGCTGAGCTATATCCCTGGCTCTCAGCATTTATTATTTTTTGTATTCTTGATGACAGCCACTCTTGACAGGTGTGAGGTGGTCATGCCTGTTCCAGCATGTTCCTATTCCCTGAGGGATACAAGCAGACCCTCTTAGTCGCTAGGAAACTGATCAGTCTGAGATGGGAAACTGTTTTCCCTGTGAAATATTTGAGGCTTCTACCCCTACAACCTGCATGCACCACTTTTTAGAACATAGGTTCTTTACAAGGACTAGTGTAGTTTTGATTTGCATTTCCCTGGTGGCTAAAGATGTATTTTCCATGTACTTATTGGCTGTTTGTACTGCTTTTAACAAGTGTCTGTTCAGTTTATTAGCCCATCATTTTGATTGAGTCATTTGTTTTTTGTGGGGGGTAATTTTTTTTGAGATTTTTTTTATTGGTTTTTTGAGACAGGTCTCACTATGTATTTCAGGCTGGCCTTGAACTCACTATGTAGCCCAGACTGGCCTCACATTCCTGTGATCCTCCTGCCTCAGCCTCCTGAGTGCTGGAATTATAGGCGTGTGCACCATCACACCTGGCTTAATTTTTTGAGTTCTTTACATATTCTAAATATTCGCCCTCTATCAGAAGAATAAATAGGAAAGATTTTCTCCCATTCTGTAGATTATCTCCTTACTCTGTTGATTGTATCCCTTGCTGTGCGGAAGCCTTTTAGTTTGATGTAGTCCCATTTCTTGGTTCTTGATATTTCCTGTATGATTGGAGTCCTGTTTAGGAAGTCTTTGCCTGTGCTCATGGCTTCAAGTGTTTCTCCTGTGTTTTCATCCAGCAGTTTCAAAAGTTTCAGGTCTTTTACCTACATCTTTAAGTTGATTTTTGTACACGGTAAAGAGATGGGAATCTACTTTGACTCTTACCCATGGATATCCAGTTTTCCCAGCACCATTTGTCAGAGAGGCTGTCGTTTCTTCAATGTGCATTTTTGGCTCCTTTCACAATCAGATGGCTGTGGTTGTGTGGGTTTGTTTCTGTGTCTTCAGTTCTGTTTCATTGGTCTCTGTATCTGTTTTTGTGCTGGTCCCATGCTGTTTGTGTTACTGTGGCTTTGTGGTATGCTTTGAAATCGGGTATTGTGATGCCTTCAGTGTTGCTCTTGTTGCTCAGGACTGCTTCAGCTGTCCTCGTCTTTTGTGTTTCCATAGGAATTTTAGGATTGTTTTTTCCTAGTTGTGTGAGCAGTGTCATTGGAATTTCGATGGGGATTGTGCTGAATCTGTAGATTGCTTTCAGTGATATGACCTTTTTAACAGCATTCTGCTGAACCCTGAGCATGGAGGTCTTTCTGTCTTCTAGTGTTTGCTTCAGTCTCTTTCTTTCGAGTTCTTTAATTTTCATTGTAGTGGTCTTTGATCTCTTTGGTTAGGTTGATTCCTAGTGTTTTTCTTTAAAGCTGTTGTGAATGGAATTGTTTCCCTGATTGCTTTGTCAGATAGCTGTATAGAAAAGCTGTTGATTTTTTTAAATGTTGATTTTATACCCTGTTTTTTTCTTACGGAGAAACGTGGCCTACCTCTTCTTTGGACTACATCTGAGACATAGAAAACTGTTGATTTTACTTTAAATGAGAGGAGAACCTGTTTTTCAATTTTTTATTAGTACAGTATATGTAGTACGCAGTGCTTGCATTCCTTCTGGGGGGCTGGCATACATACATAACACATCTTAATTCCTTTTCTTCATCCCTTTTCTCTCTCCTCCCTCCCAAGAGAATTCGCTACAGTAGAAGACAACATTGCCAATAGTCCCTCTCAAAATACCACCCCCCCCACACTAATCCCATCATCCTTGCCACTTTCTGGACCTGTTCCAGACATTTGCTTTCATGAATGTCTGTAGTTGTGCTGCATTGGCTATCTTGATGTCCTGAAGCAATTTAAAACCTTTTCCTTGGTCATTTTGACTTTGGGGAAGAGTCAGAAGTCATGCAGTGGCAGATCTGGTGAATAAGGTGGATGAGGACACACTATAAATGTTTTTGACAGAAATTGTTGTAAATGTTTTGAATCAGTTCAGGACTTCTAGGCAGTCATGAGGAGACACTCACGAAAGAGGATTTCCAGAAATGTTCTAGAAAGTGGCAAGAATCATGGGATAAGTACATTTGAAGCAAGGGGGATTAGTGCATCTTTTGCTGTAAAAATTTTAAGAAAGATAAGCATTCATTGTATTTTTTTAACCATACCACCTATGTAGGTGTTCATACTATTGTGACTTTTTAGTTTTGAAGCTTTTCAGAATTAAAAATTGAAGGTGGAACTGGGGTATGTATAACTCTGTGGTAGAGTGCTTGCCTAGCACGTGCAGGTCCCTTTGTTCAATTCCAGCATCCAATAAATTGACATTGGGGGAGGTTTGGGAAATATTTGCAAGAGGATGAAATATGGCAGGTTAATTCATTTGAGTATTTTGTGTTCATTATCGTTTAGACTCAAAAATTTTTATGTTGTAGAAAAAAAGACTGGAGAATTAATCCACTTTGTAAGCCCAGTACCCCTTCTGAAGGCAGTGCTGCCTTGGTTACCTTCCACTGCCCCCTCATCATAAAAGTTCCATCACCTGGGCACAGCTGCACTGGAGACCAGCCTTCCAGCACACAGCCTTTTTGGTTTTTTGAGGCAGGGTCTCACTATGTAGTTCAGGCTGACCTTGAACTTACTGTGTAGCCCAGGCTGGCCTTGAACTTGCAGCAATCCTCTGCTTCAGCCTCTCAGGTACTGGACAGATGTGTGCTGCCACGCCTGGCAACACATGAACCTTTGGGCATAGACCGAATTCAAACCACAGGAGTTCTGAATGTCGTGCTCTGTCCTGTGCTGTGTATTGTTCAGAGTATGGTCCCACCTGACCAAGACCTCACCCAAGGGAGCTTGTAGGAATGCAGAGCTGAGCTGTTCTAGTGTTACAGAATCTGCAGGGAGTTACAGATCACAGGTCAGAACCATTCTTTCGATGCTGTTGCAGTTTTTTTTCCCTGAGGTGGCCTCTTGCTTTGTTGCCCAGGCTGGCTGTGAACTCCTGGACGCTGATCTTTTTGCCTCAGCCGCCCAGGGAGCTGTACCACTGATAAGTATACTACACCTGGCTCCATACTGTTGACTTTTACATTTTTGACGCTTTTGAGATTAAATAATCTTGAATGTAGTTCGGGGTTTCTAATCAACATCCACAGTATTAATTTTTCAATTGGCAAGGTTTAGAATTCACCAGTGTACAGATTCGGGGGCTCATTCTACAGGTGATGGCAGTTGGCAGTTGAGACAGTAAGTGCTTTTTTGTATTACAATTGCCCATTGAGGTGAGGAGAGATATGTGCTTGGTGTAGAGTTCTATTAATTTCTTGGATGGTACAGTTATTTTATTTTTGTATTTAAGAGGTTATTTTGATAATAGCTAGTAGAGAAATGTTGTGCCTTGAATAATGAAATGAAGACATTTTGTATTTCTCTCACAGATATTGAAGCACAGATTCGAGAGATTCAAGGCAAGAAGGCAGCTCTTGATGAAGCGCAAGGAGTGGGCCTTGATTCCACAGGTTACTATGACCAGGAGATTTATGGTGGAAGTGACAGCAGATTTGCTGGCTACGTGACATCAATTGCCGCCACTGAACTTGAAGATGTAAGTTACAGATTATGCAAGAGGCAAGCTAGCTTGCTTGCTTCTCTCTCTCTCTTTCTTGCCCTTTCCCTCTCTCTGTCTTTCTTTCTTTCTAGAGTAAGGAAGAAATAGGAATTTTCTGATTGATCTGCCTAGATTAGCAAGATGAGCAAGATGAAATGATGAAAGTATCCTTTCTAAGGTTTAAAAACTTCCCTGGAGGTGCACACTTCTGAAGCTTTATGTTGAGGACTAGCTTATCTACCAGAGCAACTGCAGACCATTAGTATTGTAAAGTAAATGCCTGAATTTAGTGCTCGGTCTAGATCGGTGGTGAACCTATTGGCATGCATGCCTCAGCGGGCTGTTTGTATTGTTGAAAAATCTAAAAGGTTCACCATCACTGGTCTAGAGTAACCAGGTAAGAAGTGACTGGATTATGAATAGCTACCTGTTCAGCGATTCTTTTCTTTTCCTTTTTTTTTCTTTTTTAGTGACAGGGTCTCTCTATGTGGTTTAGGCTGGCCTTGAACTCAGTCTGTATCCCAGGCTGGCCTCGAACTTGGAGTGATCCAAGTGATGGGACTACAGGCATGCACCATCACCCCTGGGTCTCCCCATCTTTTTGATTTGCTTCTTTTTTAAAATAAGATCCAGGGTCTGGCTGTGTTGATCAGGCTGGCATCAAATTTGAGATCTTCCTGGTTCAGCCTCCTGAGTAGCTAAGAGTATAAGCACATGCCGTCATGCTCAGCCACTGTGAATTGTATGTGATACTGTTTATTTTGCTCCTTTTGGCATTTTAGTATGAATGGAATTTTTCTTGGTATGTCTATTTGTGAGCTTTTTGTATGTTTTAATTATCATGGAGGACAATTGCTTTTCATTTTTAAATATAATCTCAGAGTGTTTTATATATTTCATATTTTATCTGACCATCCCAAACATCAAATTTGATGAAATTTCTAACCACTGTTTGTGTGATTCAGTAACAAACTTTATATAATCAGGCTGGTTATTTTTATGAAATTCAAATCATTTTACTTCACAGTTGGCACTTCTTTTTCCTTGAGAAGAATTGAAAAGTCTCAAAGGTGAAATTTCTAGAAGCCAACCGGCGACCAGCACTTCTGGTCCTCATGCCCTCATGGGAGAAGTCAGTGGGGGCTGGGGTTGTCATTTGGTCTTAGATATGTGAGGTGTGAGGGCTTCTGGAGAACTACCTAGGCTTGCACTATTGACACTGAAAACGTCACAGTATGTGACATTGCTCTGTTTAAACAGAGCAGATAGATTGACAGTTACTCTTTGGTTGTTAAATAGTGTTTAAAAATACATGTGGCAAAAACAAGCAAAGCAGACAGTTCTGAATAAGGTGTTTGTAGTTGCCATGTTTGAAGTAGAGATTTCCTCTTGCTGAGTTTTAAGTACTGACATTTTTTGTGGCTTGGGGGGTTTCATTGCAGGATGACGATGACTACTCATCATCGACAAGCTTGCTTGGGCAGAAGAAGCCAGGATATCATGCCCCTGTGGCATTGCTCAATGATATTCCGCAGTCAACAGAACAGGTGCCTTTTCTTTTTTTAAACCATAGTTTAGCTAATCATTTGTGAATGTCTGAGCTCCCGTGGAAGTCCATAAATTTTAGAAACCAGTTTCTGGAATGCTTTAAGAAGAGTTGATTTGGGAGAATTAGAAATTATTTTGTAGAAGTGGTCATTCTGTGTGGGAATGTGGACGTACATACATCTCACTGTCTTATGCCTCGTTCTTTCATGTTAGCATCCATCCCTGAGATGAATCCGAATGTTGGGCTCAGTAGTAGGCTCACGTTAACTGTTGTGTGTGTTTCCCGGTGGTGTGGGTTTTGGTTATGGTGCTCTGCTTGGTGATCTAAAGACCTGTGCACTAAAGGAGTTGTGCCTGTTTGCAGTATGACCCATTTGCTGAGCACCGGCCTCCGAAGATCGCAGACCGGGAAGACGAGTACAAAAAACACAGGCGGACCATGATCATTTCCCCGGAGCGTCTTGATCCTTTTGCAGATGGTAATTCTTTCCCGCTTTTCTATACGTGTTCAAAATTTATTTGTGTTAAGTTGTCTTTAGCACTTTGATTTTTTTTGGCATGCTTATGGATTTGCTTTTCTTTTAAAGTCCCCCTTATTAGAGATTTGTATAGATTTGGTTGAAGTCACAGATGCCATATTCTTCATCTTTATAATGCAAGTTTTCTTTCCAGGTAGAAGGACAAGAAACTAATGAGCCAATGCCATAGAAACGCAAAGGGTTAAAGGTTTTTCTTTTACTTTTGTTTTGGGTACTCTTTCTGTATGTTGAACAAATACGCTTTTTTGCTCCAGATACTTTCAAATTATTGAAAGTTTTCATTCCGAAATCTAGTTTTAGGCCTATTACTTTGGAGAAACTATTTCTCACACTAGAGCTTGCCCCATATTGTTCTAAATATAGCTTAGTAAATGCACCTCCTTTGCCCTGAGCATACTGAAAGTTAAAGTGGGTGTCCGAAGCCTTTGCTGTTCTAATGGTTGGAGTCTGTTTTGCTCATTGTAGTGTGCGAGGCAGCACCAGGGGCACAGTGAGAGTGAGGCTGAGGCTGAGGGAAGCTTCCTCAGGTGAGTGAGCCTCACCGTCAGAACGAGGTGCCTGCTTCTTAGGGTTAGATTCTGCTGCAGGTTTATGAGTTAGACTTTCAGCCTGCATGAATGAGTAGGGATATTCATTTTTTACGTGCATAATTGTAATTGATTTAAACGTGTATGTCAGAATTCACAGGCCCATACTAACTGTCCTTAATTTCTTTCCTACAGCAGTACTGCTATATGCCAGTCCTGTCTGCATTCTTAAGGGTGCAGCTCAACACATCCTCTCTAGATTATGGTGAAAAAGTATCCCAGAGGAAGTCTTAGCTAAGCTAGTGTCAGAAAGAATGACACTGCCAATTGGGCATGATCTTCAGCATAGGAAATGTCTTAGAATTTTATGATTTTTATGATTTTATATTTTTTTTTCCTGAATTATGACGCTATACTACTTGTATAGCTAATTATCACATTATAAAGCATAATGTGCGTCTCTGAATCTTGTTAAATACTCTTTGGGCTTCTTTAAGATATTTTGAAGTTTGCAGTGCAAATACTAAAACTTTAACCAAGAGACTAACACATCTCTTTGTATACCACTTTTCTTCTGTTTGCATCATAATAATGTAGAAGTAATATACTTAAATGTTTCCAGATGTAATTTATACTTTCTAAGAAATAAGAAATATGTTTCTGGGTCAACAAATCTTTAAAATAAAAAGAATGAAGCCCTTTTTTAGTAACATGACATCAGAGTATGATTATAGGTATGTTTTTAAAAATGAACTTTTCTAAAGTACAACTGTTTTAGAACACTGTTTGAAGAACTTACCTAGTCATAGTTATTTGTAGTCAGGATTTTAACAGCTTGCAACAGGTAATGTTTTGCATATAAATATCTTTCCAAAGTGTTACTAATGGTAAAGAGATAATTTTCTAGGCTTCTATTCTGCTGCTTGAAGTCAGAACTGCTGATGGAGACAAAGGCATGAAAGTGTACGTATTCCGGATTAGCAACCCAGGACCCATCACTTCTGAAGACTCTAAGCTGTGCTGTCATTTTGTTTTTATATGCATTAAAGTATTTGTTTTAAACTGCTGTAGATATGTTTGTGTTCAAACAGGTTAAATTGATCAGCAAACTCAATAAAAAGTAAGATGTATAATTATTAAAGTTTTCCATCAAAAATTAATTAAATGATTATCGAATAACATAATATTAGAGCAGGGCAGAGCAGTCATTTGAACCTAATTTCCCTTTATTTATTGTATTCTTGTCCTGTTGCTGTTCTTTTCTGCAGGAGGGAAGACCCCTGACCCTAAGATGAATGCTCGGACTTACATGGATGTAATGCGAGAACAGCATTTGACTAAGGAAGAGGTGTGTGAACCTGTCATTGTCATGGTCGTGAAAGAACGTGAAGGAAGTTGAAATTGAGAGACTTCTATGAATTTTTTTTTTCTTTTTGCTATTTGCTATGCAAGTAATATTTTAATAGTATTAAAATTAAGTTGAGGAAGAACCTTTTCCTCAAATTCTGTCTTCTCTCAAATGAAACTTCCTATTTCTTTTTTTTTTTTTTAAACTTCCTATTTCTAAGTCCTTTTCTAGCACAGGGTCTTTTGGCCATTATGAAAGTACCTGTTTTACGGTGGGCGAGTCTCTGAGGTTGATGATGTGCCCCCAGAGCTGTCGTGTTAGGGAAGAGTTGAATGGTCATGCTGTTCTTTAAAGACTCTTCCGTAGGATTCACTTTGGATGTGGGTGGAAGTTCCGAGTAAATCCTTTTGGCCTGCAGAGATTATTCTTTTTAAAAAATTGTGTGTGTGAGTGAAACTGGAAATACAGAAAAGAGTGAAACTAAGAAATGGGACCACCAGTAACATAGTAGAGGGAATTATAGACTAAGATGTTAAGTAGAAATGATGACGTTAATGACATAAAAACGTATTGGAAGCATTTTTTCCCAGTGTTGGGATTGAGCCCTCACACATACTAGGCAAGCTCTGCACCCCCTCCCATGAAAGCATTTTATTTATTTATTTTTTATTATCATTAGGTATATAGTTTAATTTTATGGCATTTTTTGTTATTTTAGTTTATTAGTACCTGTGTGGGGTACATGATGTTTACATGCCTTGTATGGGGGTGGCGTGTACATAACACACCTTAATTCCTTTTTCATCCATTCTCCCCTCTCCCAAATCTCTTCGTCCCCTTCCCCTTTGAGAGCAATTTGTCTCCCTACTTCCTGTAACCTATCTTGTATTTTGCTCTTTATTTTTACTCTGGGTTTCTCATGTAAGAGAATGTGATATTTAAGCTTGTGGAAAGCACTTTAAAGATAAATATTCTCCGCTTTTTCAAATGTTTTTCAGAGAGAAATTAGGCAACAGCTAGCAGAGAAAGCTAAAGCTGGAGAACTGAAAGTCGTCAATGGAGCAGCAGCGTCCCAGCCTCCCTCAAAGCGAAAGCGGCGCTGGGACCAAACTGCTGATCAGACTCCTGGTGCCACTCCCAAAAAGCTGTCCAGTTGGGACCAGGCAGAGGTGATTGCTTTCGATGTTTTACTGCTGCTATTGAAATGTTTTTCTCTATGATGGAGTTTATTACTGTGCTTGGGTGGCTTAAACGACAGAACCATATTTTCTCACAGTTCTGGAGGCTCCAAGTCCACAGTCCTTGTGCCTCAGGGCTGGCATCTGGTTGCAGGATCTCTGATTGTGCTCATGCATCCTCCCATATCTTTCTTTGGTATTTAGTCTCTTTTGAGGACACTGGTAATGCCAGAATAGGCCCCACCTGTAGGAGCACTTTTTATCCCCCAGTTCCACCTAGGCTCAGTCTCCGAATGCAGTCCCATACTAGGGTTAGGACTTGGCTGCAGAATGGGATGGTTCGCCTGTGCCTTGGGATGTTATAAAGACGTGCTTGCTGCCTTGTGGAGGCTTAGCCTTCCTCTGCTCTCATGTTCTCCTTTCTCTTGCATGGGAGCTGTTCATTGTTTTCAGAAAAAGAAAAACCGCTGTGCATCAGAAACATCCTTTGGCGCTCCTCTCCTCTCCCAGCCCCCACGCCGTTGTGTCTCTATAGCAGGAACCCCTCAGCGCGTGCCATCTGTCTGCTGTCTGCTTGTCTAGTCCTAGCTGTCCCTGTGCAGCACCTCGAGGTCACTGGCCTTTCGTGTTGCTTAGTCCAGAAGTTTGCCCTCCTTTCAGCCCTCTTGTTGCTCAGCGCTTCACTGACTGTGTTCCTGGACACCCTCTTCTTGCTCAGCCTCTGGGGCTGAGTCTCTCCCCTCCTCCCTGGCTGCTGTTCCTCGCTCTTGTTTGTTGGGTCCTCCTCTTCCACAGTGCCGAGCTTTGGGGTGCTGCAGTGCTCAGTCCTGGGTGTTCTCGTCCTTGTGCACTCCCTCCCTAGGACCTCATTTCTGTCTCTGTGCCCACTGCGTAAGCCACCTCTGATGTTAAATCTGCCTTCTACTTCTCTCCTCAGACTTGTGTGTGTCGAACCTGACACGCTTGCTTGGATGTTTAGTAAGCATTTTGAAACCAATTGTTTCTAGAACAAAGTAAAATGACCAGTTCTCTGTACTTACCCTCCATTCCCCTCTGATCAGTCATTGGTCTTTCCCAGCTAACATGGGTCATCCTGTCCTGCTCTCTCACCCCAGTTCCCCTCTGCCAGCACAGGTCGTTGGTGTCACCTGGGAATATGATCAGGGTCTTTGTGTCATCTGTCTCTACCACCCCAGTCTAAATAAATCATTATTGGCTCTACTCAGTGTTACTGTCGATTTATTTACCTGTGAGAAAAGATCTGTCAGACCATGGCAGTGTTTTCCCGCTCCCAGGAATTGGCTGTGTTAACCCTAATACGTCTTTGCCATACATTTTAGTTTGAGATCCTGAGAATTCCCCATTTGATCCATATGAGAAATTGTTGCTAGGTGTAGTTAATTACTAACTTCAGTAACTTCAGTTCTGTGGCTGACATCCCATGCTGTTTTAAAAACTGAGATAAACTTGTTCTGCTGGTAACTGTTTAACTGTATCTTATGATAACCACGTGTAGTAGTTTATTATAGTTTATTAGCTGGGCAGAGTGGCACACGACTATAGCCCCAGTGCTTGGGAAGCTGAGGGAGGAGGATTGCCATGAGTTTGAAGGCCAGCCTGAGCTACATAGTGAGACCCTGTTTCAAAAAACAAAAACCAAACAACAGAAGAGCCTAAGTCTCTCCTGTTAGAGCTGCAGAAACTCACACCATGTTTTCTTGCATTCTGCCCATTTACCCTGATTGTGGCTGTGGGATAACTGCATAATAGGAAGGATTTGTCCCCACCTCTCCTCTAACCAGTAGGAGAGGCAAGTGCCAAAATTGACTGCTTGAACAGTTTATGCTCTTACCTAATCTATAATTTCCCAACTTTGAGTAATACAGTCTTTTTTTTTTTGAAGGAAAAATACTGAGTCTTGATTTTTTTTATGGTATTATGCGAATTTGGAAACTGACAGTGAGGTGGAATTCTTGGATCTACAACAGTGATGGCGAACCTTTTAGAGCTTTTAGTGATAACAAACAACTGGCTGCGGTACATGTGCCATTGGTTTGCCACCACTGGTCTGTAAGAACATCCAACTTTAAAACAAATACATAAAGTATAGTAAATCCTGTTTACTACTTAAGGGATAGTGTCTGATTCTAAATTTCGATTTGCTTATACTAAATTATACTAAATTATCTGGTGTAAAATGATACTGCGTGCACTGTGGAGTTTCTTTTGGTGTCACGCACGAGCGCCCTTCGTCAATCACCCAGTCTCTGCTTACACTGCTGTGTGCCTTGCATGTTCCTTATGTCCACCTTTAAGCTTTTTCCAGTCTTCCAGCACACTTGGGTCAGTATCGTTTGGTACAAATATGAGAAACAAACTCCTCTCAAGAATTGAAATCGGGTGGTAGGTGGTTGATAGGTGACCATCTAGACAATCAAAAACAGGCTTATTTATTGAATACACACAGTTGGACAAAATATGAAAACTGTTTAGAACGTGTGGATTCCTTCTCCCTTAAATGGTGTACGTCTTGGAGCCTCAGCTTGAGAAGCGCTGTGATCATTGGAGCTAAACGTCTTCCACTGCAGGTCTAGATAGAAAAGCCTTAGTGATTTTTTTTTCTCCCTAAGACAGTTATCAGTGGCATATCCAGGGTTCACACCCACTGTTTGACTTTTTTTTTAAACCTAGGACTATTTTTCACCTCTGTATTCGAACTTTTATCTTTGGTCTTGGTCATAAACATGTTTGCAGAAATTGTCTTTTAAGCAGAAGGATTGTGTAGAGACTAAAACATTCATTTGTTTAAAGTTTTTGTTTAACAGAAATGTAGTTATTTCTCTGTGGTTGTGTAGGTGAATGAAATAATTTTGTTTTGCTCTGTTCAGACCCCTGGGCATACCCCTTCTTTAAGATGGGATGAGACACCAGGTCGTGCAAAAGGAAGTGAAACTCCTGGAGCAACCCCTGGCTCAAAAATTTGGGATCCCACGCCAAGTCACACGCCTGCGGGAGCTGCTACTCCCGGCCGAGGAGACACACCTGGCCACGCCACCCCGGGCCATGGAGGCGCAACTTCCAGCGCTCGTAAAAACAGATGGGACGAGACCCCCAAGACTGAGAGAGGTATGGTGGGGGCCAGGGGGCATGCCTGGGTGCAGGGCTGACTTAGGCGGTGTGTCAGACGGGTACCTAGCAAGCTGCTGGGAGACAGCTGAGCAGACTAGGCCTCGTTCTTTTCCCTTCTTGAAGAGGTGGGTTTTTTTGTTTGTTTGTTTCTGGCCTTGAACTCACTATGTAGCCCAGGCTGGCCCCAAACTCACAGCGATCCTTCTGCCTCAGCCTCCTGAGTGCTGGGATTATAGGCATGCGCCACCACACCCGGATTGAAGAGGTTTAAGGTTTATTTTAATAAAGAATTTCAGAAGGATTCGTTCGTAGATCGTAGCCTTTTGTTTTTTATTGTGGTTAAATATACC
This sequence comes from Erethizon dorsatum, assembly GCA_028451465.1. Classification (NCBI taxonomy): domain Eukaryota; kingdom Metazoa; phylum Chordata; class Mammalia; order Rodentia; family Erethizontidae; genus Erethizon; species Erethizon dorsatum. The sequence goes on along the minus strand of CM051826.1, from coordinate 137,165,533 downwards.
AGGCATATAATTTCCGGTGTTAGTTGTTTTTAAGCATACAGCTCCCGGGCATTAGTCCACTCTGAGTGTTGTGCACCCGTCACCAGTATTGGTTTCTAGGACTTTTTCATTGTCCCAATGAAATCCCTTATCCGCTTAGCAGCCTGTTCTCTCCCCCTTCCACCCTCTGGTAACCTCTGTTTCTACATTCTGTCGCTGAATTTGCCAAAATGCTCATCTTGTGTGTAGGTGATTGTGAGCTCTGTTTCACAATCTGTTCACAAGGATAGCTGTGGCAAATTAAGATTGAATAGTAAGATGTGCTGTTACTGCTTTATAAAGACTTGTTGGTGATGTGGGGAACACTGCACGGCACTGGGTGCCAGGCAGTGTAGGATTGTCCACGCAGAGTTCTCCCATTTGCACGCAGAAGCACAGACGTGGCTCATGACACGAAGAGTGGCTATCTCTGCATGTGATGTTACGAGTGGTAAAAAAATAACTTTTTTTCTGTTAATGATACATACGCATTTTTGTAATCAGTAGAAAATCAACATAAAAAAATAGTACAAATGGGAACATTAAAATTTTAAATGTGTCTCTGTTTTAAGAATACCCTGCTTCTGAATATGTGAGGTTGGATGTGTAACTGAGAATAAACAGGGTCGTTTTAACAGTGGTTAACGTTGTGGTCTTTCTGGCCCTTTCTCTTTGAAGATACTCCTGGGCACGGAAGTGGATGGGCTGAGACTCCTCGAACAGATCGAGGTGGAGATTCAATTGGAGAAACACCGACTCCTGGAGCCAGTAAAAGAAAGTCCCGTTGGGATGAGACCCCAGCCAGTCAGATGGGTGGAAGCACTCCTGTTCTGACCCCCGGAAAGACACCAATTGGCACCCCAGCCATGAACATGGCCACCCCGACTCCAGGTAGAAACTCTCATTGCGAGTAACCATGTTTCCTCTTGGAGCTATTTTAATTTTTTTTTTTTTGGGTGTTTTTCTGCATGCCATTAATGACATCTTTTAACAAAAATAAGAGTACATAGAATTAGTGTTGGTTTGCATTTGTAGAATGAAGGTGACTAAACGTTAGGGTTAATCTTGTGTTATGTCACTGTACCTTATACTGTAGATTGTTACAGAAGTTTGTTTTTCGGTAGGTCACATAATGAGTATGACTCCTGAACAGCTTCAGGCTTGGAGGTGGGAGAGAGAAATTGATGAGCGAAACCGCCCACTCTCTGATGAAGAATTGGATGCCATGTTCCCAGAAGGATATAAGGTAGTCGCAGTGAATATCTGTGATACTGAGGATACGAATTCTCAGTTTTGTTGAAAAAAATTGACGTACAAGTTTGCATTGGCCTTACACAAATTTACTAGTGCCATGCCATACTTCTAGCTCTTTCCAAATGTATTTCAGCTATTCCAAAAAATAATAGAGATGAAAAGAAATGGGTAGTATGAAGTGTCTACTATTTTTTGAAAGTGAAAAATCTCAAGGATTTCTTGGGGGTGTGGGCTGCCCTTTGGGAGCACCTGCATTAGCAGTGTGGAATAGCTTGCTTCGTTTACCAGGGCTTTACACATGCTGGGTAAGAGCCAGAACCATGTTCTCAACTCTGAAGGTTCTTTTGAATTGTAATTTTCTCAGTACCTGGCACTCTGGAGATATTTGCTGATTTAAAGGTACTCTGGTTATGTAGCTATTATCAGAACTAAGGCATGACGGACCTGTTATCTGAGGGTCTTTCCAGTGATGGTTGCGTTTTCATAGTTTGCAGTGTGTACATGTCCCTTCTCCCAGGAGGTGTGTTTTGTTTGTCTCAGTGTCGTTATCTGCTTTAAAACTTGGAGCCTCCATGTAATGTTGTGGATGTAGACAACCTCAGGTCGGCTGCCCTGATAGTATCTGCTTCAGTTGTAGTCACTGACTGCCTTGGTATCAGTGGGAGGAAGAGTTCTGTCTAGTGAATCCTACTGATGAGTACAATCCTGTTTTTTTCTTCAATCAGATTTTATTGGTACATTTTAGATATACGTAATGATCACATTCATCATAGAGAATTTGTACCTGTACGTGATACAACTTGATTCTTTTTTTTCCCCATTCCCCTACCCTCTCTTCAACCCTTCCTCCTCTCCCCATTTACAAAAGCTTTGTTTTTATTTTTTTCTTTTCTCATTTTTTTTTTTTACTTTTCCCTTCTTTCCTTTTCCCTTGCCCTGTCCCTTGTTCCCCTCCCCATTTGAACATTTTCTTCCTATTTCACAATACTTAATACACATTTTGGACCTTATTTACATTTTCAGTTTCTCACACCAGAGAAACAATGCAGTATTTACACATGTGTCCAATTTATTTCACTTAAGAGTATGGTCTCGGGCCGGTGAGACAGCTCAGCGGCATAAGCGCCTGCCTGGCAAGTGCGAGGTCCTGAGTTTGACTCCCAGAACCCACATACAAAAAAAAAAAAAAGGGCCGGTGATATCGCTCAGCAGCACAGGCGCCTGCTGGCGTGAGGTCCTGAGGTCAACTCCTGGTACCCACAAAAAAAAAAAAAAAAAAAAGTATGGGCTCAAGGTGCATCCATTTACCTAGCATTGTGTCAAGCTTATTCTTCTTTATGGCAGAGTATGATGAGTACAATCCCTTAAAAGTAAAGACTGAAAAACAATAGACTTAAAGTCCTTTGTGTGGAGTGATGCTGCTGCAATTGACATTGACTTCAGCCTCTCAGAGAATAAATTCCAGTTTATTCCAAATGCTTAGTCAGTGGTCTGTGCTGACACATATATGAAGTAGCAGCACAGAAAAAGCATAATGAAGCACAGAAAGCATCAATATATAGTTAATAGAGTATATAATTGATATTTTAGACAGAACAGTTCAGGCTTATTGGAGAAGATCTTTCTAGGCGTACTGACCTGCCCAATAAATTATATTTTTTAAAAAAGCCTAAAGTCTTCTACCAACTTTTGAAAGATTTTTTTTTTTAACCCACATTTTTACAAAAATTTCTGTTTTTGCAAAAAAGTTTGATTAGGTGATGTGTATTTTACAGGGCTTTGGTAAATATTTTGGTTTTAGTTTATGCGTTTATCTCTTCTAGAATTTCAGACTTACATACAGATTTGTTTTTGTAGTGTAGTAGCTTATGTCAGTGTTTCATTTTATTATTTTTCATTTTATTATTAAAATATGTAACCTTTACACATTATTTGCAACATGTGAGCTTACTTCTATTTATATGAATACCTGTACATTTTATTTTCTCTAATAGAACTTTTTTGAAAATTACCGATTTAAGTTTCCAAATTTTAGTTATGTTGGCTTACCAACATTCTTGTACATATCATTTGAAAGTGATTACAATTTTATAAGCCTGCCTCATGTATTTCCTTATTTCCCCATACTCCTAATACACTTACTTAAATTTTAGTTAGCAAATAAGTATGAATATTTGTCATAAATATTTTAAACTTCTGATTAAGATGGAACAGTGGGATAGGTGTTTTTTCTCCAGGTAGTTAAAACGTTTCCAGGCTAACAAACTGTAAAATATTTGAAGTGTAAATACTATTATTTACATTGTTCTTCAACTTATAGAGTCAGGAAAATGCTAACCTGCCCTTCAACTGATAGGTACTTCCGCCTCCAGCTGGTTATGTTCCCATTCGAACTCCAGCCCGGAAGCTGACAGCAACTCCAACACCGTTAGGTGGAATGACTGGCTTCCACATGCAAACAGAAGACAGAACTATGAAAAGTGTTAATGACCAGCCATCTGGAAATCTTCCATTTTTAAAACCTGATGATATTCAGTACTTTGATAAACTCTTGGTAAGTGATAATAACCAAAACGAATTATTACATTTTGTTTGAGAGTTAAAATTGTAACATCTTTACACAGCTTTAAAATTTTCTTTTTACTATAGGTTGATGTTGATGAATCAACACTTAGTCCGGAAGAGCAAAAAGAGAGAAAAATAATGAAGCTGCTTTTAAAAATAAAGAATGGAACACCTCCAATGAGAAAGGTAAGCATCAGCCTAATTCATTTTGTTGGTTATATTTTTATGTTTAGGAATCTTAAGTTCTCTTAATGTTTATCAAGGACATGGAATCAGGGAAAGGTAAGGTAGTATGAAGGTTTAGTTTTCTGAATCAAAGAATCTTGTGCTACTAAGGATACAGAAAAAGAAAATTCTCCTTTTTGTTCTTTAGGCCAATATGTGTAAGACTTGAAAGTAATGAGTGGGTTATGTGAGGAACGGTGTTAGCACTGTGCGTGGCTGAAAGCTGGGCGGTCCTGGCAGGGTGTTAGGTGTGTTGAATGTGCCTTGCGCTCCATCCTTCTCAGTTGCCCTTTCATCGCGTAGCTCAGACTCTGGAGTCCTTGTGCTGCTGTGTAAAATGTCTGTCAAAGTATACACTAAAATATGAAGTTACTGAGAATCTTCCTGGAGTAATTTGCTCTTTCACAAATGCTTGATTACAAAGAATTTACTCCTTTTGTTCTTTTCCCCCAGGCTGCATTGCGTCAGATCACTGATAAAGCGCGGGAATTTGGAGCTGGGCCTCTGTTTAATCAGATTCTTCCCCTGCTGATGTCTCCTACACTTGAGGACCAGGAGCGCCATTTACTTGTGAAAGTTATTGATAGGATATTGTACAAACTGGACGACTTAGTACGACCGTATGTGCATAAGGTTTGTTGTCAAGTGTTCGTTTTTGTCTTCTTTTCTCCTCGAGTGTTGTCTCTAATGGTTTTAGGGTTTTTTGTTTGTTCGTTCGAGACAGGGTCTCACTCTGTAGTCCAGGCTGGCCTTAAATTCACTATGTTGCTCAGGCTGGCCTCAAACTGGCAGTGATCCTCCTGCCTCAGCTTCCTGTGTGGTGGGATTACAGGTGTGCACCACCAAGGCCAGCTGGTGTTAGTTTTTAATACAGAAGAAATTTATAAATTTGATTTTTTTTTTGACAAGTTTCAAATTGAAATTTAAAAATTCTTTTTAAAAAGCAGATTCTAGGGGCTGGTGAGATAGCTCAGTGGCATAAGTGCCTGCCTGGCAAGCGTGAGGTCCTGAGTTTGACTCCCGGTACCCACATACGATAAAAGGGCCGGTGATACCGCTCAGCAGCACGGGCGCCTGCTGGCGCACGAGGTCCTGAGGTCGACCCCCGGTACCCACAAAAAAAAAAAGGAGATTCTATACATTCACAGTAGAAAGGGAAAGTTCACCCCTTGCAAGGTGCTCAGTGGACCAGGGTTAAGTTTACTTGTCTGAGGATGCATACATAGCACATACAGATAGATAAAGGATTATGGAGATGTGACCTTTTGCTGTTTTTACCATAATGGGTTCATATTTCTCATATTTTTTGTTTGTAACTGTCTTTTTTGGTAATAGTAATTGTAAATTTTCTTCCTTCCTTCGCTGAGGATTGGACCCTGGGCCTCACACATGCTAGGCAAGTCCCCTTTTAAAATTGTATTTTGAGACAAGGTCTTACCAAGTTGAAAGTGCTGGCCTAGAGATTACAATCCTCCCTCAGTTTATCGAGTAGCTGGGATTACAGGTATGCACCACCACTCCTGTTTCCTGTTTAAAAAATGCTAAGTATTTGTTAGTCTGCGTGGTTAACAGTTCACTCTAATTTTCATCTGTATCAGGGGTTTGTAATTGTGTAATTGAAAATTCTTAATTTCTCTCTTGATTAACAGAGTCCCATAACTTTAAATTTCCTGTTTTTTACCTGAATGTGACGTTAGTGATTGCTACGAAAGATTATCTACTCTTCTTTTTTTGTTTTCCAGATTCTTGTGGTCATTGAACCACTGCTGATTGATGAAGATTACTATGCGAGAGTGGAAGGCCGAGAGATCATTTCTAATTTGGCAAAGGTATTCACATTCAGTTTCTAGAGAAGAGAGCTTGGGTCTGTTGACGGGATGGATTAGAAAGTCATGGTTGGAAGTGGATGTTACAAGCTGGTCACCTTTTCCTCTTAGGCTGCTGGCCTGGCCACCATGATCTCCACCATGAGACCCGACATAGACAACATGGATGAGTACGTCCGTAACACGACAGCTCGAGCCTTTGCTGTGGTAGCCTCTGCTCTTGGCATTCCTTCTTTATTGCCATTCTTAAAAGCTGTGTGCAAAAGCAAGAAGTCCTGGCAAGCCAGACACACGGGTATTAAGATTGTACAGCAGATAGCCATCCTTATGGGCTGTGCCATCTTGCCACATCTCAGAAGCTTAGTTGAAATCATTGAGCATGGTGAGTTATCGTAGAACTTTGTCTTTTCTGAGAAGGACAGTTGTCCTGAAATTTGTTGGGGCTATGGAATTAAGTAGACAAGTGGATGGGCTTAACTCCATAATGGACTTTGTGATATTACAGTCAACAGACTGGCTCATACTGTTTTTTGCCTATTTATTATTAAGTGTATTGGTGCATTTGCTTTATTTTATCACGTGTGAGTAGATCCTGCAGTTTGCCTAAATGGTTAGATGTAACTGCTAGAATCTGGTTGAGACTTTGGAGACCAGGTGGCGTTGCTGTAGATAAAGCCTGTGTTTGGCGTCACAGGTCTCGTGGATGAGCAGCAGAAAGTTCGAACCATCAGTGCGCTGGCCATTGCCGCCTTGGCCGAAGCGGCGACTCCTTACGGTATCGAGTCTTTTGATTCTGTGCTGAAGCCGTTATGGAAGGGTATCCGCCAGCACAGAGGAAAGGTGAAACACCAGTTAATGCCGAGTTGGGATTTCTACTCATTAGAGTTAAGGCAACATAAATCTAATTTTCTATTTTTTTTTTTTTAATTGGAAAATAGGGTTTGGCTGCCTTCTTAAAGGCTATTGGGTATCTTATCCCTCTCATGGATGCAGAATATGCCAACTACTATACCAGAGAAGTGATGTTAATCCTGATTCGAGAATTCCAGTCTCCTGATGAAGAAATGAAGAAAATCGTGCTGAAGGTGATTGTTCCACATTGTTGTTAACATATTTGTTAACCTCAGCTGGTTTTGTTTCATGGTACAAAGGGAATTTCACTCTATTGTTTTAAAGTCATTAGTATGTCATACCAGTACTGTGTTTGATTTCTTGTTTTTGACCTTTAGGTGGTAAAACAGTGTTGTGGAACAGATGGTGTAGAAGCAAACTACATTAAAACAGAGATTCTTCCTCCTTTCTTTAAACACTTCTGGCAGCACAGAATGGCTTTGGATAGAAGAAATTACCGACAAGTGAGCTTCTATTGTTAAAAATGTTTCAGATCATTTTCACTAATGTTTCTTTCATTATCTCATAGTTTGTATGTGTTTGATTGTGAAAGGAATTGGATTTTCATCATCCAGTTAACTTTCATTTTGATTTTGCATAGAGAGTAAGTACTCAAGGCCGGGGATGTAGCTCAGTGGCACACTGCCTGCCCGGCAAGCGCGAGGTCCTGAGTTTGATTCCTGGTTCCCAGAAAAAGAATAAATACTCAAATAGGAATGGATTTTTCTTTTTCCTTCTCTTGGTGGCACTGGGCACTGGACCCAGGCTGGTGAGCATGTGTTCCACCAATGAACTGTACCCCGCTCTTCTTAAGTATTTGTTTTATTTTGAGATGGGGGCTGCCTAGGCTGGGCTCTGACTCGCCATCCTCCTGCCATGATGCCAAACAGCTGGGATTGCAGGTGTGTGCCAGTGCTTCTGGCAGCGTCAGTGTCTTTGTCTGGGACTTTCAGTGTTTTATCTGACAGGCTGAAATACAGTCTTGTCTTGTATTGATTTGTCTTAGGCTCATTTAAATTTTCTAGTCACTATTTTTCTTTAAGTTTTTAATTAGAAATTACCCTTTGTCAGTGTATTTACTAGTCAAGGAGTACATTTAGAATATTAGGTTTTCATGATGTTAACAAGCAATAGATTGAAAGGTCTTTTTGTCTTTTTAGTTAGTTGATACCACTGTGGAGTTAGCAAACAAAGTAGGTGCAGCAGAAATCATATCCAGGATTGTGGACGATCTGAAAGATGAAGCTGAGCAGTACCGAAAAATGGTGATGGAAACAATTGAGAAAATTATGGGCAACCTGGGAGCAGCCGATATTGATCACAAACTTGAAGAACAGCTGATTGATGGTATTCTTTATGCTTTCCAAGAACAGACTACAGAGGTAATGATAACTGAGTAGTATGGCACGTGGCCATAACTTTTATATCTATAGGAAAATCTATAATTTTTCAAGTAAATTTTTCTAAAAAGTAAGTGTGGAATGATTTTTTTAAACATGTATGTTCTCGGTTGTTTTATCAAATGTTCTTTTACCCATCAAATGTTTTGGATTTGATATTTTAAAAAACGGGTGGTTCGGGCCAGTGATATAGCTCAGCAGCATAAGCACCTGTCTGGCAAGCGCAAGGTCCTAAGTTCGACTCCCGGTACCCGCATATTAAAAAAAAAGGGTGGTTGGAAAGAAGTTGGATATTGCTCAGTATCACTTGCCAGTCACAAAGAAACTAAGTTCTGGTTCTTGATTTTTTTTTTTTTTTTTTTTTTTTAAATACAACTTCGCTTTTTCTTTCGCAGGACTCAGTAATGTTGAATGGCTTTGGCACAGTGGTCAATGCGCTTGGGAAACGAGTCAAACCCTACCTGCCTCAGATCTGCGGTACAGTTCTGTGGCGTTTAAACAACAAATCAGCAAAAGTGAGGCAGCAGGCAGCGGACTTGATCTCTCGCACGGCTGTGGTCATGAAGACTTGTCAAGAGGTAAACTCCCTCCACACCCGTTTCCTCCCTTTCCTCCCCGAGCAGCCTGGTGTGAATAGTGACATTGTAACCTTTCTCTCCATCTACAGGAAAAGTTGATGGGGCACTTGGGTGTCGTGCTATATGAATATTTGGGTGAAGAATATCCTGAAGTATTGGGCAGCATTCTTGGAGCACTGAAGGCTATTGTAAATGTAATAGGTATGGAATTTGCTGGTCATGTAAGAATTTTGTTGTTATTGCTGTTTAACTACTTTTGTGTGTACATACATATATATATGTTTTGGCACCAGGAATCGAACTCACGACCTTGCGCTTGCCAGGCAGGCGCTGTGCCACTGAGCTATATCCCTGGCCCTACTTTTTGTGTTTTTGAAAGTAAAATACAGAGTTATATTTAGGAGCTGGGCAATTTTTGTTGCTTTTCTAAAAAAGCACTTCAAGATTGTAGTTAAGTCAGAAGCAGTCACAAAAATCATATATTCTTAAGCCTATCTTTTACTTCAATAGAAAAAAGGGGCAAGCTTGGGAGCTGTGAGAGGTGAGGAAGTGTCACAACTCAGAAGTGTCACAACTTTGGAGCCATGGAAGAGGGGGCTTGTAGGACGAATGAACCTGCTGAATATTCTGTCGCGTTTTGGGGGTGGGGTGGGGGGTGGGGCTTTAGTTGTAGAATGAAATCACAGGTATTTATTCAGCCTTGGATTAGTACATTGTGAGGACAGATTTTTTGATTGCTGTCAGTTCAAGGAACATAATTGGAAGAAAAGTGGATTGATAAAGTAATTATCTGATCTTTTTATATCCAGATCTTTAAAGCTGTCCGTTCAGTTTTCTAACCCAAAGTAAAAATACAAGTGTATTATAAATAATTTTGGGTTTGGAAAACAAAGCTTTTTATTCTTTTAGGAAACTATGAAAACGCAGATTATGATATACAGCGCAAACTGATGATTTCTTGTGTTTAGTCTAATTAATTGAATGTAAGTGCTATCTGAAGTAACTCCTTGGGCAAAAGTAACCTAGCAAGTGGTCAAAATAATTGGCTGTGGTAGCTGCTGTCCTTCTCATTTTAGTAAAGAGCATTTATAGAGTATGGATGGATGTTTGATTACATTTACGTGTAATTCCCAACTCAGCCCCGTTGTATCTACTAGGACGATGGCGACTTGCCAGAATTAGTTACTTGGCCACTCTTGGGGCACTGCTTGCGGGGAGCTGTGAGCCAGGCTGTTTGTAGGGAGACATGGGACAAGCCCTCGAGAGTGCAGAGTGAGCACCTCTAGTCAGAGCAGGAGCCCCTGCCAGCTGCCTCCTTTCTTCTCTCTTCATAGGTGTAAATCCCATCCAAGTATGCCCTGCATTGCAGGGAGATTGGAGCTCTGTATGTTTTGGCAGTTAAAGGGTAAGGGGGCCCTTTCTGGAAAATATTACTTTAATTTACATGTTTGCCTCTGGCTTATATTGTTGTGTATGGCCAGAATATAAGCTGTCCCCATACTTAAATGTCAGTGTACAAAATACATTTCAGAACCAAAGAAAACCTTTTTTTGTTAATGAGTATCCATCATTGTTTAAATCACTTCACTGATTTTTTTCATTTCTGTGCCTAATCAGAAGTTCTTAATAAGAAGTTAAAAACAGTTCTGAGTCTGGTCAGAATCTGGGGCTTTCTCTTTCCTTAGGCAGCTGTAAGCTTATACCTGTGCCTAGTCATGTGTTTTACATTCTGAAGTAAAAGGCGGAGTGAGCGAGCAGAGGTGCTGCCCAGTGCTGACTGATGGTGTTGACTTCCGTTACATAGGTATGCACAAGATGACCCCACCGATCAAGGACCTGCTGCCCCGACTCACTCCCATCTTGAAGAACAGGCATGAGAAAGTGCAGGAGAACTGCATCGACCTCGTCGGACGCATTGCTGACAGGTAAGCAGATGGCCTAACCATCTTTATAAAGTGCTCACATTTAGTCACTTTGTGTGGCGTTAGCAGGATTTGCTCAGTGTGGTGACTGCTGCATACATCTGCTCAGGGTATCCAGTGTTGATGAGTTTGGTATTTTCAGTTTGGTTAGCGATGGGAAGTGGCAGTATAGTTTTGACTAAATCGGTCCTTTTGAAGAGTAGTGATATTTAATATTTAGTGTGAGTTAATGGTCACAGTTTTGCAGCTGAATTGGCAGATTTACCTTTTAAAACTCTTGTGGGGGTTGGGGAGGTCACTGAACCGTAGGGTAGAGTGCATGTGTGAGACCCTGGGTTGTCCCCAGCGCTATGCAGAAACCGTAACACCACAGAAATTTTTATTTTTTATTAGGGGAGCTGAATATGTGTCTGCAAGAGAGTGGATGAGGATTTGCTTTGAGCTGTTAGAGCTCCTGAAAGCTCACAAAAAAGCTATTCGTAGAGCCACAGTCAACACGTTTGGCTATATTGCGAAGGCCATTGGGTGAGTATTTCCATTTTGTATTATGTTGCAGTAAATTTATTGTGGTATTGGGAAATACTTCTGGGTAGAAATCTCTGGAGGTATAGTGTGGTTAGTGCCGTTGAGAATGTGCTTCATTTAATCATTGACCTTCTACATTTTAAAGTTCTGAAAGGAATAAAATTAATTAGAATAGATGGAAGGCTTTAAAATTTCCTGTAGTCAACTTTAGATATTCCCATTTTCAGAATAATTTCAAATTTTTGATCCTTTTAAGATATTGCTTAAAATAGTAAAGCAGGTTCTTAATATCATAGCATAATTTGTATCACATATTAGGGTGTGTGTTTTTTAAAAGTTGATTTATGATTAGTCCTAGATTTGAAAGAATTACAGCTTTATGAGACAATCTGTGCTTACTTGCTTCCCCATCAGAACCAGACTAGGTGGAAGGGATGCAGAAAATGAGACGCTATACATACCTGTGGCTTAGTAACTAAGAAAATACTGCTAATGGGCCGGTGAGATGGCTCAGCGGTGTAAGCATCTGCCTGTCAAGCGTGAGGGCCCAAGTTCGACACCTGGATCCCACATACGAAAAAAGGGCCGGTGATATCGCTCAGCGGCACGGGCACCTGCTGGCGCGCAAGGTCCTGAGGTTGATCCCCGGTACCCACAAAAAAAAAAAAAAGAAACACTGCTAAGAAATATTCAGAAGTCAGATTAACTGGGTAGAGCTCCCCACCCCACAAGACGCACACACTCTCCTCTCCCTCGTTTTTTGTCAGCAGTGGTGTTTGTTTCAGTGGCGATGGGATGAAGGTGTCTGCATCACACACGCAACTGCCCCTGTGTCCTGAGCTGGGGCAGGGGGCAGGGAGGAGAGGGACACGGGCCCTGCCTGTGCGAGCGCAGAGGCCAGAGCTCTGGCTGCTCCTGCCCCGTGAGCTTGCTCAGCGTGTGTCCATCCCGACCACCCAGAGAACTACCTTGAACGTGTACTTAATACCCTGACATTACAGAACATTTATAGATGGAAAATGACATTTGAAAAGTAATCCACTTTTTGCTTTAAAACTGAAACAGCAGTGCTACTGACTTGAAAATACTGCTTTTTTTTCATAAAGTTACCAAGTTCCTAGGGATTACTTACTTGATTTCTGTGCATATTTAATTTTCCCCTGAAAGAATTTTGACTTGTAACAATTTGCTGACGCGTCTTTCTTTCTAGCCCTCACGATGTATTGGCCACACTTCTAAACAACCTCAAGGTTCAGGAAAGGCAGAACAGAGTGTGCACGACTGTAGCCATAGCGATTGTCGCCGAGACGTGCTCCCCCTTCACAGTGCTCCCTGCCTTAATGAACGAGTACAGAGTTCCTGAACTGAATGTTCAGAATGGGGTGTTGAAGTCGCTCTCCTTCCTGTTTGAATATATTGGTGAAATGGGCAAAGACTACATTTACGCTGTGACACCATTACTCGAAGATGCTTTAATGGATAGGTAAGTGATTTGAGCTAAATGGAAGGAAATAGTAATTCTTCTTTCACTTTAGAACTCATTAATTATCAGATGACCTGTTTGTTGTGATGTTGTTAGAAAAGAGGTACTTCTCAGGCATGGTGGTGCATACCTGTTGTAATCCCAGCACTCAGGAGGCTGAGGCAGGAGGATCACTCTGAGTTTGAGGCCAGCCTGGACTACATAGTGAGACCCTGTGCCCCTCCCCCCCAAAAGAGAGAGAGTAGCCTGGATTTTTACAAAGCTGTAAATATGACTTAATATGTATGTTGTAGTGGCTCCTCACCTTTTCTCTTCCAAGTTCCTCTCCAGTTTTAGTTCCTGTTCATATCAGCATGACAGTGTTTCAGAATACATTTGAAAAGCAGTGATTGATAGACTTTTATCTTAAATTAGTCAAATGTAGCTAGAGGCAGCAATGAGCATGAATTAATGTGGTGGGCCTGATCTTTTTAGCTTTTTATTACAAGTGAAGAAATTTCCCTTCAGAGCGTGAGCTATTGAGCGTGACCTACCAGAGCCGCCTGCTCCTGTCACAGGCCCTGGTGGCTCAGATGGTGACCGCCTCAGGTGGTGGCCACCACTGCCGCATTGTAGGAACCAGCCCATGAGTTTATCCCTGAGCAGAAGGTGAATGGAGATTAAAGACAAGGCACAGGGATATCTTTGAAAGAAGGGTGGGAACTCTTGCTTCTAGTGGACAAAGAGCCCTGAGCACCTCACTTTGCTTAGACAGGGGAGCAGGCAGTTAGGGTAGCAGAAGATTCACCTGCCTCCTGTGGGCTGTAGTACGTGCCCAGGCGAACAACCGGATCTCCGCTGTGGCGACTCTCCCCCGGGACTCGTAGTGCACCCGCGTGCCTGTGTGTTGTCAACAGAGCACAGCTTGCCGTTTCTCTCCTTAGTGCTTGCAGAGAAGTCAGTTAGCCCTTGATCCTCATTATCTGGTCTCCTACACTGCGCTGCTTGAGCTGTGTGACAGATTCCCTTGTCTTTGCTGCGTAGACAGACACACAGCCGTGAGCACCTGAGCACCTTACTGGGGATGGAGGACAGGAATGGAGGTGGCCAGGCATTGCTGCATTCTCTCGGGGAACAGAGTGGGGCATCGTGGTGCTGCCCTGCATGTGGTAGAGCAGGTCTGCCTAAGGAGGAGATGGGGACAGGCCCCAGGCAACCTGGGCAGGTTCCTTTTTTTGCAGCGCTGGGGATTGAACTCGGGGCCTTAGGCATGCTGTCTGGGTGCTGCACTCCTGCGCCACACCCCCAGCCAGGCAGGTTCGAGATAGTGTTGCAGAAGAGTGGGCACAGGCAGGTTGACTGGGCAGAGTTAGGGTGGGCTCCGGGCCAAGAAGCGGAAAGGGCGCAGCTCAGATGGAGGAGGTCAGACTGGCCCGTGGAAAACGCTTTCAGGGGTGGCTGGGCTGGCTGGGGCCTGGTGGTTGTTACCTCGGTTCTGGTTTTTCAAGATGGCCCTGGAGACGTCCTTGTCGCTTTATCTGACCACCAGCAGCTGACTATCTCTGCTTGGGCAGCTTCAGCTTCAGAGAGGCCCTACCGGGGTCTGAGGGAACTGGAGACTCGTGGGTGCCCCTTGGTAGCCAGAGGCCCCTGCACTCTCTCCCCTTGGTGGTCTGGGTCTCGAAGGTGATGAGATAGGTAAAGCAAATTCAGTGCTAAGCTGCCTGTCACCACCCTCAATGGTCAGCAGGCGGCGTGTGCGGAACGGAGCAGAGATGGGAGCCAGAGTTGTAGGGAATAAAGGAAGACATAACGCATTGAAGACCAAACTTTGTTTTGCTTTTTATTACCTGTTGGCATCTGTAGGCCCATGAGAAACAGGTTGAGGGCCAGAGGTTGGTTTGTCCTCGGTCCCTGTGGTGGTCTCTGTCTCTCAAATCATTGCTCTGTGAGACCTGTGGTTAACGATAATGCTTGGTGTACTAGAAGGCTGTCAGAATTACAAAATGAGGACGAGGACTTCAGCTGGAAAACTTACTAATGAGAAGTGCTGCTCCACTGTGCTGAGTAGATCAGCTGTTACATTGCAGTAAGTAGTGAGGGTGTGGCCTGGCGTCTGTCCCCAGTGCCGGGGGAGAGGGGAGAGAGGTGTGGGTGCTGGCAGGTACAGATCTTTCTCGTGCCCTTGGGCACTGGGGAGACAGCACTGTCTCGGGGGTGAAGTGTGCCAGCTCATCCTTTTGCCCACTGCAAACCCCGGTGTGTTCTGTCCTCAGAATAATGTGGAATGAGTAACTGTTTGATGGACCCAAACAAATTCAGGTAACACAGGAGATAAGTTTTTATTTCTGTGGGTTTGAAAACAATTCATTGATCTACTGTTTCTCTCCAAGTTGAGCTTTTGAATGAAGCTTCCTATTTACATTAGAGGAGGTGTAATTTTTAGTTGTCTATTGTATGCTGGTATCTGAGTCTCTGTCAGAGATTTCAGGTTTATAGCATTTAAGGATAACTGTTCGCATTCATCTGTAAGAGTCACACGGTCCTCTTTGGTAGCTTGCTTTTTATTTTTTCTTGTTTTTTTTTGGTTTTTTTGTGGGTACCAGGGGTCGACCTCAGGACCTCGCGCGCCAGCAGACGCCCGTGCCGCTGAGCGATATCACCGGCCCTTTTTTCGTATGTGGGTTCCGGGAGTCGAACTCGGGGCCTCGCGCCTGCCAGGCAGGCGCCTACGCCGCTGAGCCATCTCACCGGCCCTTTTTCTTGTTTTTTTTGAGACAGGGTCTCGCTGTGTAGTTCAGGCAGGTCCTGAATTCACTGTGTAGCCCAGGCTGGCCTCAAACTCCCAGTGATCCTTCTGCTTCAGCCTCTCCAGAGTGCTTGGATTGTAGGGGTGCACCACTACACCCAGCTTTTGGTATCGTATTAATCCAAGAGTGCACAGGGCTCATTCATCTTCCTTTTGAAGGTTAATTAGAAAACGGCTTATTTTGAGCCTTAGGCTTGAGTCATCCAAGCAGAAGTTCTCGTGTGGACTCGCTGGTCATCTGAAGGGTGAATCCGGTGTGGGGCGTTAGCGCGGCTTCCCCCTGGGCCGCGCCTCAGTGGGCAGCGTGGTTCCTGATGGCAGGGAATACGTCCCATAAAACAGCTACATCAACACAGACTTCTCCTCCGCTGCAGGGACCTTGTGCACAGACAGACGGCCAGCGCGGTGGTGCAGCACATGTCCCTTGGTGTGTATGGGTTTGGCTGCGAGGATTCTCTGAACCACCTGTTGAACTACGTGTGGCCCAACGTGTTCGAGACGTCTCCCCACGTGATCCAGGCGGTCATGGGTGCACTGGAGGGGCTCCGGGTCGCCATCGGACCGTGCCGAATGCTGCAGTACTGCCTGCAGGTGGGTGGCTGGGGGGAGGCTCAGTGCCCAGTGACCCCCAGGCCGACTGTCCTGTGGGAGGGGGCTGTGTGTGGGGGGTTAGGTTTTCTTTCCCACTGCTCCTTTGTGCACTTGCTGGCTTTTTTTTTTTTCTCTTGGTTTAAAGGGAAACATTTTGTTTATGTCTTATGGTTTGTTAATTGACTTAAGGTTATGTATTTGCTTGAAAATTGAAATACTGTAACATGTTAATTATTCTAGGGTCTGTTCCATCCTGCTCGGAAAGTCCGAGATGTGTACTGGAAGATATACAACTCCATCTACATCGGCTCCCAGGACGCGCTCATAGCACATTACCCCCGGATCTACAACGACGACAAGAACACCTACATTCGCTATGAACTGGACTACATCTTATAATGTTCTGTTGATTTTGTGTTCAGTGCACAGCTGTTTCACACTTAAACTTGCTTCAATTTGGGGATATAAAATTTTAAACATTGCAGGTCAGTATAGAGCTGGTCCTAGAGGAAGAGCTAGAAATGCAGTAGCATGATTTTTAAATAACCTGTCTTTGTTTTTGATGTTAAACAGTAAACGCCAATAGTGACCAAGAACACAGTGATTACACGCACTATACTGGAGGGATTTCATTTTTAATTCATCTTTATGAAGATTTAGAATTCATTCCTTGTATTTAAAGGGAATGTTTAATTGAGAAATAAACATTTGTGTACAAAATGCTAATTTGTGTGTGTTTTTTGAACATGACTTGTAAAATGCAGACCTTTGATAAAGTATTGGTTTGTGTAGAAAAAGTGGCTTCATTTTTTGTCACCTGGTTAATAATAGAAAGTAGTTAGCAGAATATGAGCTATATACAATGATGGCGTTTTTGTCAAAATTGCATTGTGTTGGTGACAACAAGCAGCGTAGCTTTGGAGTGTGCCCTCGGCCTAGCAAGCCATCCTGTCACCTTGGCGGAACTGAGTAATGTGATGTGCACTCACGTAGCACCTTCACCTCTCCATCTCCAAAATGCTTCTCCAAGTGTTTAGAGGAAGTGACGGTAGTTGTGGCCAAGTCCTGAGCAGTCTGTTTAGAAAGGAGAGCTGTCTTTATCCGAGTTGCTTCCTGCCTGAGGGAGACAGTCTTTGGCACTTTCTGTGTCTTCATTAAGCTGCTGCTCAGCAGTGCATTCAGGAAGGGCCTGTTGGGTCTGGTCACTGCTGAGACCTGCCCTTGAGACCTGTGGGTGACCTGCCCTTTCCCCTGGTGCACGTGAGCGACAGGAGGGGCGATGTGTCTCCCACAGACCCCGCACTAGCACTGTGACGCTGGTGGTGGCAGCTGGCGAGTCAGTTGCTGCATTTCCCGAGGAGTGGGCAGGTGACAGCTTGAGCCGGGTGTGCAGCCTATGGCAAGATGCCCTTTATTCTGTAGGAACCGAGCAGTAAGGCTCTGCTTCATGGTTTTTGGCAAATCATCTGTGTATATTCTCAGTTTTTCCTCATTTCATTTTACGGCCCCAAGTTTCTTGGTTTTAGACTTTTGACCACCTGTGGCTATTCAGTTTTGTCTCCTCACGTTAGTGGTCTACAGGGGAAGACGCTGCACGCAGTGGTTTGGCATCCGCAGGCCGCTGCTGCTGTGGGTGAAACTTGCGTGGGGATGGGGGCCCTGTGTTGGAAACTCCTGTGAGAAGCAGCTTGTATTCGGCTTTTCGAAATTGATGGCGAGCATTAACAGTTACTGGGCAGATCTGTAATGCCTTATTTTTCTCTTGTGGATGTAACTTTCTTACAACAAATGTCATTGCATAGTAAAATCAAACACAAATTCCAAAACCACCTACCTGTTAGAATCTTTCTAGCAGTTTTCTCCCTCCCAGTACAATATTAAATCTTGCAATTCTCTGTAGTGGATTTCAAGTGACCCTTCATGATTATTCTTGAGAATTGAGTACAATTAGATTCCAAAGCCAAAGTTTGTTTTTCAGCCCCCCCTTGGGAAATGTTAATTATGTTTTCAGTTCAGGGATTTTACATAGGTGCAGGTGGCTGGGCCCTGGCTAGTTTCGGAAGGCGACCTTGTAGGGGGAATCAGATACTGCCCCTGAATATCTTAGTGCCGATGCAGAGAACTCGAGGGGAAAGAGGAGAAAACTGAAGTGTGTGACCTAAAAAATTGGGACCAGCAGCTCAAAAGGTTTGGGTTACTGGGTGTACTCCTTGCTGAACGAGGGAAGCATTTTGTGATGTGGGTGTGTGGAAGGTGCTATGTGAAGTTCTAACTCTTCAAAGACTTTTTCTTTTGCACTTTGTTTTGATGTTTCTTAAAAGCCAAACATAAGCAGGAAGAAATGAAATGTTCTTAGGGAACAGGGGGTGGGATTTTCTGTGGGCTTTTGTTTTTTTCTGTGGGCCCTTGCCCTCTAATGGAATTACTCTCTTTGGCTGTTCAATTTTTTTCATATTGTATTTTTTAAACTTGTTGTATGGTGCCCTGTGAGCATCAAGTACCACCAGATGAATAAAAATGGTTATATGTAAAGTCCTAGTAGACCATGGTTAATCTTAGTTGCCTCTGTTGTTACCACATTGCACTCTTCCTGGTTGTGCCTTTCAGTTAACAGCTCTTTGGGTTCTTTACCAGGCAAGGGAACTTAATGTTAAAAAACCAAAGAATGTTTTTCTTGGTAAAAGAAAAAAACCCGAAAAGATCGTTGGCAGCTGTGTGGATTCTGTTGTTTGGCTCTTTGGTTTGCAGCTGCTCCTGAATCTGATGAGTTTAGAAGTGGCAGGAGGTGCAGCGCCCCAGGTGTGCTGCTGAGTTGGGGCTGGGTGAGCGGTGTCCAACCTGCCCGAGCCCGGTTGTGGCACCAGCGCCCCGCCTTGGAGAGCCAGAGCGGTATGCACAAAGCATCGAGCGCAGCGGTGCTCAGGAAGAGCGAGACGCACCGTTGAGCACAGAGTACACACAGCCTGGTCCCGGGAGAGCAAGCCATGAAGTGTGTGCGGTGTGCACTTCTCTGGTCCTCAGTGGCCGTGGCACGGCTGGAGGGCTGGGTGCCCCTCGAATGCCCACCCTCGGGCCGTTCTCGGGGTTGGCCCGGGTGGGCTGTGTGGTGGGGTGCGTGGGGAGATGGAGCAGAGGCTCCCTCTCAAGGCATTCGCAGGAAGCCAGGGAGTTGAGAACTGGAGATGCAGGTTTTGCAGGGAGGGAGGGAGGCGCAGTCCGTGAGGTTTTAGAAGAACTATCTCAAAGTTATTCTTAGTTTATGTTGTAGATTCTGAGAACTATCAGGGAACTGTATCTTTCGTGGTCTGTTACAGTTGGAGGATTTTTCTTACTAATTTCTGGGTGCTGGGGCTGGAACCTGGAACTGTGCACATGCAGGCAGGCTCTGTCCTGAGCGGCCCCTCGGTTGGGGAGGAGGGGTTCAAGAAGCGAGCCCAGGGGCTCGGCAGGCAGGCTGGAGTTACCTGGAATGTGGTGTGCTAGGGCAAAAGGCAAAAGCTCAAACACTGAGAAAAGCTGGAAAATGAGGTCTGATGAGAACTTGCGCGTTCAGCAGTGAGATCGCCGAGACCGGAGACTCAAGCTGGACCAAGTGGAGGCTGAGGCCCGGCAAAGGACAGGATGTGCGGAGGCACAGGTGGAGGGCGCAGGCAGCGGTGTGAGGGTCAGGAGATGACAGTTTCAGCGGTGCAGACCCAGGTGAGAGTCAGCTGTGCTGAGAATTCAAGTGGTGGAAATGAGGAAGTGTGAAGGTGACAGTGGTGTCCAAGATCTGATGCACACCCAGACAGGCTCACAGTTTAGGTCACAAGATACAGGCACTCGGGCAGAAGTCACTTGGCACTGAGGCAATGCCCGAGGAAGAACAGCCCCCACGCCAAGGGCTCGGTCACGGCCACCTACAGTGTGGTGCGGAGGTCAGAGCTGCTGTCATGTGGAGCTTTTGAGAACACGAAGGTTCTACCCTGCCCTACGATAAGCCGAATTTCATTTACTTTACCGGGGATAGAACCCAGCATCTGTATGGAGCTACTTCCCCAGCCCTTTCTAAAGTTTTTGTTTTTTTTAAATTTTGAGACGGTCTTATTAAGTTGCCTGGGCTGGGATCTCCCTGCCTCAGCCTCCCAAGAGTGCTGGGATTACAGCCAGTACCACCATGCCTAGCTGAGAAGCTGCATTTTCCAATGATCCCTGTGATTCATACGTACACTAAATTGGAAGCCCTTGCCTAGGATCCCCCGCCATCCTCAGTGCAGCAGTGATTGTGTGATGAGGGGACGGAAGAGCTCATTGGCTGTGGGAACGGGTCTGTGGACACCCAGCTCCAGGGAAGCCTGGCCGGAATGGAAAGGAGAAAGCTTTGTTTCTGCATGAAACCAGGTGTTCCTCCCGGAATGACATCCTGGTAGGTGTGGCCCTGGGGCTCTGGCTGCTGCCCATTCGCTAGCATTGTTGGAGAATGTGGGGTGGGCAGAGTGCGCTTGGCGCCAGTGCCAGCTGCAGGGAAGCCAGTGCCTGCGGGGACCCTCTGCTTTCCTGTGAGGGCAGCAGGGGGTCAGCATGACAACATGCGCGGCCCACTGACTGCTGCTTGCCCAGAGCGGGTGACGCACTGCTTCCTGCTTGCTGGTTTGTGGGCTGACGCGAGCTTGCACAGCCCTTCCCTCCGTGAGCCGCGGTGCAGGCGAGGATACTGGGTGTTGCGTCCAAGCAAGGGGCTCACAGGCGGAGGGCAGTGACTTGGGCCACAGCTGCTCTGATCCACGCTGCTTCCCACGGATGCTGGGCTACTGTCGACCACCTTAACTCCTGAATTAGTTTGGGCCCTGTTGTTCCGGATTGAGAAGTGGGCCCTTTGTCGAGGGGTCTTATTTCCTTACCCACACCCTCCACGGCTGGTGAATCACCAGGAGACCTTGGAGCGTGGAACACTTACGCAGAACACGGCTCCACGGTGAGCGGACAAGAAGAACACTGGTTTCCATGCGGGCTGCAGCTCTGCCGAGAGGCTGCTCCAAAGGAAAACGTGCAGCTGATGGGGGATGGGCCCTAACTGGGGAAACCGACAATGATTAACATCTCAGGGCACGCACATCCTGGCAGGCAAAACCGCTTTGTTTTCGTTTACCACTTCCTGCGGCTGAGCACTGTGTCCAGCACCTGCAGAAACAGCTTAGCGGGCGCTGAGTGTGTGGTGCTCCTGAGGGCCGAGCTCAGGCCCGTGCGTGGCCGCTGGTGTCCGGGGGGGGGGTCCTGCAGTCACTGGTGTCCCCTGGAGTGTTTCCGCTCCCTCAGGTCTGCAGGCAGCATCTTGACAATTAGTCGAGTGTCCCAGGCCCAGAGGAGCCAGGCAGAGGGTGCCGGGCTCCTAGCCGCCTGACACACACCGGTTCCCCTCTTGGCGTGGCCTGGGCCTGCCGCCCGGCCCAGTGCCCTGTATGCAGTTGGCGCTGCCCGGGAAGTCCTGGGCTTCCTGTCCGCCCGGCTCCAGCTCGTCCCCTACAGTGGCTCCTGGGCCTCTGTGGCCCCTGCCGAGGTGCTGCCTGAGGAACGCTGCTCGTGTCTCCCTGGCGGCCGGTGAGGTGCAGGAGCCGCGGGACCGTGGGAGCTGCCCCTCGAACGACTGCTCACGGTCATCTCCGCTGGGAGTTGTGCAGGAACTTCCAAGCACAAAGCAAGCAGCCATATTTTTAAGCAAATAATTAAAATTTTAAAAAATTTTATTCTTCATTGGTTCACCTTTGCAGTACTTAATGATCACATCCCTTGTGGGGAATTTGCGCATGAATAGAACACATCTTAATTCTTTTTTCACCCCTTCCCTTGCCCTCCTCCCCCACGTCCATCTCGTGGTTCCCTTTCTGTAAGCAGAGTACTCTTTGACCCTAATTCACAGGGCGGGCGAAGACCTATCTCATCGCTTCGCTGAGCAAATCCTAGAAACTGCTGTTCTAGAACAGTTTTGCGCAGACTCCCACTTGCTGCAGTTTCTCTTCGTCCGACAGGGGGCAGCAGAGTCCGGGGAAACCAGGCTGGCGCTTGTGCTGGCGACCAGGCCGTCCTGGGTTTTAGGAGAAACAAGGCCTCGACCTTGGACAAAGCTCACTGAGTGAAGGCTTCTACTTGAAGGGTAGCTTTTGTTAACTGAGTAGTATTTGAAGGGATTACAAATAATTTGCTGGGGTGTTTTGTTTCTATGAAGTCATTTGAAAAATAATTCCGAGGCTGTGGTCGGAGGATCATGAGTTTGAGCCCAGCATAGGCAACGTAGTGCGACCCTGTCTCAAAATGAAATTTAAAAACGAGGTGGGTTAAGATGTGTTAGAGGCCGGAGCAGCTCCCCATGATGACTGCGACCATTACGCATTGCAAACATGAACGAATAAAAATACAAAAATGTAACTAACAAAATGAAAAAACCATTTCTCTCATGTTGTTCTAAAGTCTTAAAAAAGGTGGGCACTTGTTTTCTTGCTGGTGACTTGTGAGATGGGCACTAGGGTGCAAAATAGTTTCAGTCTGGGTTAAGCATCAGCGTGCGCGAATCGCGACCACGCCCTGGCATCCCGTCCCGGAGGAGAGGGCGGAGAAGGCCCGAGAAGGAGAAGCCGCCGCCGCCCGAGGCGGTGCGGGCCCGGCGGAGGGGAAGCAGGAAGGCAGGAGGACGACGACGCGCCCGCTCCCCGCCAGGAACGCGGCCCACGTCGCCGACGTGCTGCAAATGGGAACCAGTGACGATTAAAAGGGTCACAAAGGTAAAGTTATCAGTTCGCAGGGGTGATGTAAAAGCCCTCGTTCCTGGCGGCAAGTCAGAGCCCTTCCCGCGGGGCTCACCGTCCCGGGTCCCGCCGTGGCTGATCCGGGTGTAGGGACAGCGGTTCCCAAGGGACAGGACGCCCCCGCCCCCCAGTGAAGCGAGGCACTGCTCTGAGAGGAGACGCCCTCCGCAGGCTCCCGCGCGGTGTGGCGCCTGGACCACGTGCCGCTGGGGCCGGCAGAGCCCAGGTGAACGGCGACCCTGGGGTCTGCAGCGCAGGCCTCCCGGGAGTTACTCGGTCTTCCTGTGATTCAGTAGTCCCATCTGAGAAAGGGGCACGACAATACCTACTTTCAAGGTTGCCATGGCAACTGAATGAATTAAAGTCTGACCCAGTAACAGATGCCCCAAAATGTCCCCTGCGGGAGGGGCCTCTCTTCTCTTCAAGTGGTTGGCAGTTTTATATTTTAAATTTTGAAGCAATTTTTCTCTTGTCCCTCTCTTCCCCTCCCTCCCTCTTTCTTTTCTTTTTGTCTCTCCCTCTCTCTTCTCTTCTCTTCCCTTCTTCTTTCGAGCCAAGGTCTAAGTTGCGCAGGCTGGTTTTTAACTCCTGGGCTCAAGGGATCCTCCTGCCTCAGCTTCCTGGGTAGCTGAATTCCGGGTGTGCCCACCCCACCCACCTCGAGGCGATTCTTGAGTCTCAGGGACTGGAAAACTTCAGAGGTTCTCTAGTCCAGCCGCCTCTCCCCCCAGAGGAGTAAACTGGGACCCAGAGGGCTTCGTGTCCTGTGGAAGCCACATAGGCAAGTGGCGACACAGTGCTGCCAGCTCCAGGGGGCAGTGGCACTGCTACAAAAAGATGCCACGCTCACTATTCTCATGTAAAAAGACCGAATTTAACATTTGCTGCAGAGGGAGAAAAAAAATTCCAGCCAGTCTCCTTTTGGGTTTTATTTCTCATTTCAGCGCTAGGGGTGGGAAGAGGCAGAAACATGAGCTGGCAAACACTGCGAGCATGGTTAGGAAGTGAAATGGTTCACAGATGCCAGAAAGAGGAAGAACAAGAAAAGAAAGGGAGGAGAAAAGTGGCTGAAGGAGGCGCCTCAGCCTCCACCGCAGCCGGTGACAGCGAGTGCGGCCTCACCAGGACACCGAGGGGAGGCGACCCGGTCTGCTCAGAGCTGTCCGCAGTTCCCCCTGGTCCCCAGCCAAGCCGGGGGTTCTTGTCCCAGGGTCTTTGTCTCTGTCTCTGTCTGTCTGTCTCTGTCTCTCTGTCTTTGTCTCTCTCTGTCTCTGTCTCTCTGTCTGTCTGTCTCTGTCTCTCTCTGTCTCTGTCTCTCTGTGTCTCTGGCTGGGGTGGAACCAGGGCCCTGAGCTTGCTGCACCCGAGCCTGCCCACTGCAGGCTGCTGCACCAAGGTGAGATGACACAGGACCTGGGGGCTTAGGGAGGGGCTGGTATGGGGCCAGCTGCCGCCCGCGGCCTGCGACTGGACTGGAGCCACCCCGCCCGTGGGACACTGGACACTCCTCAGGTGCGGCCCTCTCTGCCAGGGGCCCCACCCGCTCAGCCTGGCAGCCATCCCTGAAGGGGCAGCGTCTTCCCTGATTTCTAACAGAATCATCAGGCCAGAGCACATCCAAGAGAACAAATCCTGGAAGATCAGGATTTTTATTTTTAATTTTAATTTTTGTTGACATTTTGAGACAGGGTCTCCTACATGGCTTAGGCTGGCCTTGAACTCACTGTGTAGCCCAGGCTGGCCTCGAACTCTTGATCCTCCTGCCTCAGCCTCCCAGAGTGCTGGAATTACACTGTGCCCAGCACAAGAATGCTCCGGCTCTCAGACTGCTCCTGAGCAGATCCTGCTTTTGCCTCACTGTCTGGAAGTGGGTTACGGACAGGAAGCTGAAAAGCAAGGTCACCATGGTAAGTGCAGGCTCATTTTCGCCCATCTGAGGCCGGACACGGTGCCGTGTGAACCACACTGAGGCTTTGCTGGCCAGGAGGGTGGAGGGTGTGGGGTCTGGGCTGGCGACGTGTGTCCCGCGTAGAGTTCCAGCCTCGTGCCTTCGCAAATGCGACCGTGACTGTTAAGTACACACAGAGTGCATCTGAAACACAGAGCTTCTCCCTGCCCCACTTCTCTCGCTGCTGTCCCTTTGTCTCGCTAGCCACAGTGTCCAAGCAGTTTTCTTCGCAATAACCCCGGTGTCTACTTTTCTGAAAGAAGCATTGTCCAGCCTCTCCGCAGCTGTTTGCCTCCGGGGCCCTGGCATGCGGAGAGAGAGACGGAGGACGGGAGCCTCCTGGTACCCATATCCTCGGGAACAGCGGGAACTAATTTCCAGCCTCAGCATTTCCCATTTCACGGATGGGCGGACTTTACAGTAACCTCGGAGGCAACTGTTCAGAGCTCTGCCCCTCTGATCGGACACTCGGCTACCCCCGTCCACCTCACCGCGCTGAGGTTTTTAAAAAGAGGTCCTTGCCACAGTTGTGAAGGAGACCCCGAAAGGGCACAAAGAAAATCAAGTCTCGTCACTGTCAGCATGTGTGGTCTGTTCTCTACTCAGCCAAGGTGACCTTCACAATAAAAAGGGGACCTGGGCCAGGGATGTAGTGCAGTGGCACAGTGCCTGCGTGGGAAGCGCGAGGCCCTGAGTGCGATTCCTGGCACCAAAATAAATAAATAAATAAAAAGGGGACCACGCCATGGTCCCGTGAAGTCCTGATGGTGACCCTCTGGCCCCGCACGGCCGGGTCCGTGCCCGTCCCTCACGTGATGTTTCCTCCTCTTCCCACCTTGCGGGGGCCGCCCTTGCCTTCCTCTGTGTCCCTAAGTAAAACAACTGCATCTCTGCCTTTCTTCTGCCACTAGGTGCTGTTTGTCTCAGCTATCTGTGTGCTCTGCTTGGGCCTTTATCAGGTGTCTTAGTCACTTTCTCACCACTGGGACAAAATACCCAATGCTGGAATTAAAAGGAGGCGAGGTTGACTTTGGCTCAGGGTCTGCTGGCTCCAAGGCAAGAAGGCAAGGCCCGGGGCCTGGCGGAGGAGAGCTGCTCACGCTACTGTGAACAGGAAGTGGTGAGGGGGCGGAGCCAGGGAGGGGACGAACCCGTCCAGGCCACGCCCACAGCGCCCCGCCTCCTCCCTCCAGACCCCGCCCCTAACGGCAGTCAGCTGTGAGCCCCCGGCCCTACTGCCTTCCACGGCCGGCAAAGGTGCAGAGGGCCTTAGGGAGACAGCTGGATAGGAAGCGTAGCATCAGGTTTCTGCTCAAATGTCACCACCTGAGAGCTTCTCCCTGGGCGCCCCGTGTAAGGGCCATCACCCCCACCATCCCTGACCACAAACCTGCCTGCTCCAAGGGCCTGGCCGGCCGAGGCCGCGTGGCCTGTGTGGGTTGCCTGGGTCATCGCCCGGGCCGGTAGGCAGGAAGCCGCGTGGTTTCCTCCCGGTGCCCAGAGCTGCGTCCGGAGCAGCGGGCGTGCGGGCGACACCCACGCGCAGCCCCTGGATGAGAGGCCGGGAGTGTGACCCATGCTCTGCCTCCACACGCCGAGACTAGGACGGGCCCGGGCTCGCCGGGTCGTAGCTTTGCCTCTTTCTCTCACCGGTGTGTAATTTGTAAGCATACGGTACGATAAAGATGCTCCGCTAAATCACACGCTCTCACACCGAAGTGCGGGTGTGGTTTTTCTTGAACCATTCATTTAGCAAATATTTGGGCGCCTCTGTCCTGGGGGAGCGGTGCAGTTTCTGCTCGCACCGAGTTCCCTTCATGTGTCCCCGCGGTTGGCCCCATGGTCAGCCGCGTGCTAACGATGATAGGGAGGAGCAGGGCGCTGTCAGCTCCTGCACGGAAGGAGGCAGCTCTCAGTCACCCGGAACGCGAGCACCGGAGCCCCCGAGTTGCTGTCCCTCGTCCGGCTTCTGGGGCGTCAGTGCCAGGTGCTGCCGCTGTGCGGAGGGCTGCCCTGCTGGTGGACAGATTAATGTCACCGAGGGCCTGGGGGAGCCACACCCGACCTGAGTTTCAGAAGATGACCCTGTGAGGTGTGGGGACCCCTCCGCAGAGCGATCGGGGTGGAGTGGGGTTGCAGGTGTGCAGAGGAAGGGGGAGGTCACAGGGGTGCAGAGCAGGGCTCCAGAGGGTGAGGAAGGGGACACGAGAAGTGACAGGGGCCTGGCCAGCAGGAGCAGCGACTTGCACGGGGAGCATCCTCGGGGTGCACTGTGCACCACGCTGCAGGAGGGAATGGGCGGTTTGCGAGTAGGAGAGGAGGCAGATGAGACCTGGCAATGCCAGCTGTGGCAGGAAGTGGGTGCCACCTCCAGGGCTGGGGTGGGGCATGTTAGGGGACGTTAGGGCTCCAGGTGGCCCTAACACACGAGGTCTGACCCACCTCGCTGGGGGTGTCACCAAGAATGCAGCCCAGGTCCCAGAGGCCATACGGGCAGCAGACCACGTGGGGATGGGTGTCATTGTGTGGCTGCGTCGGGTGTGGGGCCCACAGCACAGTGACAAGAGCTCCTGGGGACATTGGCTGCAGGAGCTGCGGGGCCCTCAGGGTTGAAGGCTCGAGAGCTGCGGGGAAGCTGCCTCCTCAGTCTCTGTGTTGGGGACGCCGTCTGTGTCAAGGGACAAATGACCTCCAAGCTCTGCAAGGATTACATCAGCAAGGGGGAGAGGGAGGCAGCTCTGCAGACCTCAAAGATGGACACAGGGCGATTTGGCCAAACCCCAGTGGAGCAATGAGTCTTCACTCAGCTCCGTCACTCGGCCCAGAGATGGGCGTTGTCAGTAGGGTAAAGGAGAAAAACAAAGTCACTTGGTAAATGTGATATCATTTGGTAAAATGATAAAAGACATTTGCCACATGTCATATCATTCCTGATTTTAAAAAGTGTGTAGATAAATTTAAATAGCTTGTGGTTTCTCTTATATGAGAAACCCAAAGTATAAACAAATACAGAGCAAAATAAAAAGTAGATAATAGGAAATAGGGAGACAGGTCTTTTGCAAAAACGAAGGGGACCAAGAGAAGGAGGGAGGAGGGAGGAGGGAGGAGGAGGAGGGGAGGGGCATGAACAAAGAATTAAGCTGTGTTGTGTCCATGCACAACTCCCCACGATGAGGGTGATCATTGTATACTGCAAACATGGACTAATAAAAATTAAAATTAAAAAATAAAGCTATTAAATAAATTCTGTTATTTAAAATGAAAATTCATATACTCCATTAGTGGATATTTGTATATATATATATATATTATTTGCATATATATATAATACCGAGATGTCTGTGGTCACATAATTACCATCCCATTGTGCAATAAAAAATTCAACAACTTCTTATGAAGAACAGCGCGTGGCCACTTGGAACACAAGAAAAATCTCAATCCGAGCTACAGCCTGTTGTCTGCAGTCAGTGACACCGAGCCGCAAAGGCCGTGGAGAAACTCTCAGGCTGAGGCCACAGCAGGCTCCAAACCCCTGAGCAGTCGGCGCCCGGATTCCGATCGCATCCGTCCTGTGCGGCTCTCGGCCCTGTCCACAGCAAGGGGGCAAGGCATGGTGCTGAGGCGTCCTGGGCGCCCTGGAAACACGCGTGGCCAAGGAGAGATGGCGTCTGAAGGGTCACTCACGGCCCCTTCCCTCAGCCAGCATAGGAAGGGAGGGGGAACTGACGCTCTGCGCAGCAAAGCCACCGGTTGTTGATGGCGAGGCCGCTGCTGACAGTTGTGTGCTGTGACCAGTGGCCGCCACGCCCGTCCCCGGCTCCCATGAGAACGGCCAGCGGCTCTGCCCTTTGCGGGTCCTCCCAGCCCTGGAGGGCGATGGAGGTGGGGGCTGGCACTGACGCCTGGAGCAAAGGTCAGTCTAACAACCGTCTGGCCGAAGTTTTCATTGAAATGTAGTGGTCTCCTTGACTAGGGCAGAATTATCTTGAATTTACTCTAAGCAGTATATTTGAAACAAAAGCATAAGAACGACTCTAACTTTTTTTTTTGTGGGTGCCAGGAGTCGAACTCAGGACCTCGTGTGCCAGCAGGCGCCCATGCCACTGAGCAATATCACTGGCCCTTTTTTCGTATGTGGGTTCCGGGAGTTGAACTCAGGACCTTGCGCTTGCCAGGCAGGCGCTTATGCCGCTGAGCCATCTCACCGGCCCAACGACTCTAACTTTTATCAGCAGGGTTATAACAGCCCGAACCTTATGATACCCTCTGTCTATGAGTCTCTGAGTTCTCCATTTGTGTTTATAATTCTGATCAGTAATGGCTTTTTATATTTGTTAGGAACATACTTATGCATGATCTGGGCATGGTGGTGCACATCTCTAATCCCAGTTACACAAGAGGCTGAGGCGGGAGGGTCACAAGCTCAAGGTAATCTATTGAGAGTCTGTCTCGAAAGTTTTTTTAAAAAGGCTCGGGGTGTAGCTCAGTGGCAGAGCACTTGCCTAAGATGCACAAAGCCCTGGTTTGATCTCCACTACTGCAAAACAAATGAAAAACTTATGACTCCATGAAAATGTCAGCATTCTTCAGAAAAATCAGCAAAGGGTTCAGAGGGGAATTTGAGTGTAAGAAAACCATGTGGATAATAAGCAAACATGAAGATGCTTACTTAAGACCCAAGGCATACACGGCTCAGAACATCACAAGGTGCCTCGTGCGGATGTGCAGCTCAGTGTGTCAGCTGAAAAAGATGCTTTAACAGTGACTGAAGAAAGGCAAACTGAAGGTTTTACCCATCACACTGATGAGGACTTCGATGCCGATGAGAGTAAGACGAAGCCTGTACTATGGATAACATTATAAACTGGTAAAACCTTTCTGGAAGATTTATGTGTTAATTTATAAAACCTGCATACCACATATCCTAGGCATTCTATTTCTAAGAATTTCTAAAGGAATAATTACACAGCTGGGTGTGCTGGTGCACACCTGTGATCCCAGCACTCAGGAGGCTGAGGCAGGAGGATCGCTGTGAGTTCAAGGTCAACCTGGGCCTCCTACTGAGATCAAGGGCAGCCTGAACTACATAGTGAGACCCTATCTCAAACAAACAGAATTAGACAGATGCAACTGCAAGCGTATTAACTGTTCCATGCTGTGCAGTCGTGAAGAATGGGCCTGATGAGCAATCATGCAGAACGCAGAGGAATATCGTAGAGACGCAGAAAGAGCTGAGCTTCCTCCTAGCTGTGAATCGCAATGATTTTTCTGCGAAGGCTTTGGGGTGTACATGGGCCGCGAATGTCGTGAGGACCGTCTACACCGCCTTTCCTTGCTGAGCTGACGTGGGACGTGGACTTGGCTTTCTGGCCGGAACCGAGAGCTGTTTCCCATGCTGTCCTGGGCCCGATTTGTGTTTCAATAAAGAACATTTTCAACCCACTTAGAAATGGTAAACTCAGCACAATGCTTTCGATTGTTTTGAGGAGGGGAAAAGGAATCCCAAGCTGATCAAATAACACAGGAACTGGAATCTCGATTGGAAACAGATGTTCTCTTCATGGCTGTCTCCTAATGGTGATCAGCAGGTTTCACCCGGCCGCCCAGCGAGCCTGGCAGCAGGGCAGGGACAAAAAGTGCTGCTTGGGGCCCGAGAGGCAGAGAATGGTACCGGGCTGGGGTTGGTCTGGGGGTACTGCGTGCTGGGCCCCTGTCGCATTAATTCAAAGAAACCTACAGAGTAAGTTTCCCTCCACTGAGATGGAGAATTTCAAGGGCAGAGACCCAGGCTACGCCAGGCCTCACCGTCTGTCTGTTTTGTTCAGCAGCACGGATATTCCCCAGCCGAACACCAGTGTCCACGGTGATTTTCTTTTCTTTCCTGTTTGTTTTGTTTTGAGACAGGATCTTGCTATGTAGCCTAGGCTGGCCTTGAGCTCATGATCTTCCTGCCTCAGCCTCACAGGTGCTGAGATTACAGATGCGTGTCACACACCTGTCTACAGTTTTCTAGATATTGAAGAATTACCATGCTAATGTACACAGCTGCTGCCCTTACTGTCCCCAGCCCCGTGCACCTCTTGCTCTCTTCTGGGACCCCCAGAATAGAGGGGTCACCCTGGCATCCAGGGCCCTCTGTTGGGCAGCGTGGGGGTCAGCCTTTGGTATCACCCTGTGTTGTGGCGACCCCTGGTGAACCCAGGGCAGGGGCGAGAGCAGCTCTGCCAGTGACAGTGCCGTCACCTCCGTCTCTCGTTTCTCTGGGTTGAAGGTTTCCTCCAGCATGAGTTATGAGTGCACCATTTCCTTGCGGGGCTGTGTGCACCAGCTGTGACCTTTCTCTGTCACCGCATCTTCCCCGCTGCCTGCTCAGCACTGTCAGCTCTAGGACAGGGCCCAGCCTCAGCCTGCCATTTGCCACTGGGGGAATTCCGTTGGGTCTGAGGCAGCATTTCTAGGAAGAGGAAAGCCTGCTCTCTAAGAGTGGCGCTGCCGTATCCGCCACGCCAGCCTCCGTAGCTCTGCCTTCCATCTACTCTGATGAGCTGTCAACTTCTGCCGTCGGTGGCCACGGTAGGAAATCCCAGCGCAAAGCTTCTCGCTAACAAATTGCAACACAGATCCATCTACTTCTGGGTATCTTCCTGCATGAGGTCCTAGGAAGGCTGGGTTCGGTTTCTCATTTTGCTAAAAATAAACAAACATGCTCCTTCCTCCTAAGAGGAATTTTTGTGTCTCCAATACCGAATTCACATTGTACTCTTCTTTTCATTGATTCTACAGAAACCTTTCGTAGCGGTGTTGAATGACAGCGTAATCATTTTGCAGACATTTAACACAGGGATGAAACCTACACACTATATTCAGGGCTCATAATTCAAACGAGGTGACAGTTACTCCAGCAACGACAACCAGGTTCATGTGTGCACAGGACAGCGTTTGGGATTGCTGTCTGGCCTACGTGGCTGTAGGCTATAGCTCTACTTGGATGATTTTGAATTTGACAAGATCAGCATCTAGAATTGATTAACGTTGTTACCAGACCAGGCCCATTTTTCCTGCCTCGCAGGATGCTGATCACTGAGACAGTGAGTTTTGCAAAAGAGAGAGTTGATTCACCAGGCAGCCAGTTGTGCAGAGACAGGAAAGCCGGGGAGAGCCGTCTTCGAATTTGCCTCCCCGGACACGGGTTTTCCCGGTGTTTGTGGGGTACAGAAACAGGGTGGTCTGAGGTGTGGGGAAGGTGACTGGTGGTCTGAGAACAGCAAGCGAGCTCCACAGCTCTTCACGGGAGTCGCCCTTAGAGAGCGGTTGCTTTCGCATCTGCGAGAGAGGAAGTCTGGTCCTCTGATGTCAAAACATCACCCATTGGGCACTGTGCAGGCCGTGTGAGGGGTCAGTGATTTCAAGCAGTTTGTGCTGCCTCCAAGTTCCTCAAGAGCAACCTAGGCAACTGTTCCCATGGCAACCACATCGGCAGCGTTATCCAGAGCTCAGCTCCTGGCTTGTGCGGCTTAGCTCAAATTGCTGATCAAAGCAAGGAGCGAGAGCAGGTGGAGCTGGAGGGTTTAGTCAGGGTTTCTTTTGTTTCAGCGTCCCTTTTGCTTGGGGTAAATCACTTGCACTTTGTGGCTGAAAAACCTGAGACTCAGAGCCGTCAAGGGCTCCGTGGAGGGGCCCAGGTTTTGTGCCTGGTGCAGCTGGAGTTCAAATCCGAAAACTGCTCGCTCCCATAGCAAGTAGATGACCCATTTGGAGACCAGTCAGTCACAGGTGAGTACAGAGGACACTACTCGTGTTGGAGAGGGCTCTCTAGAGGAACAGAAGCAGTGGAAAATATACCAACAATTGTGCAAGGGGGTTTGTCAGACAGGCTTCCAGGGCTGGAGGCGGGAGAGTCCACAGCGGTGCCGGAGTGCTGGAGAGCCAACTGCTGCGCAGCCCAAGTGGAAGCCACAGAACAGGAGGGACCAGGAATGCAGCCCCAGTCCAAGGCTGAAGGCCTGGAAGCGCCCTGGAGAGTCGCTGGAGCCAGTCTGAGCTGGAAGACTGAGGAAACCGGAGACCTGGAGACCGACGTCCAAAGGTGGTAACAGCAAAGAGGATGTCTGCTCAGAGAGGCCTGAGTGCTTCAAAAACAGCACACTCCCTTCTTTCCCTTTTTATTCCATCTGGGCTACAAGCCTGTTGGTTGGTCCACCCACACCCGGAGTGGGTCTTCCCGCCTCGGTGTGCTGGCCTGCGTGCCAATCATCCACAGATACACTGCACACTGGGCTTTGCTAATATGCTAAATGTTTCTTACTCCAAACAAGTGGGCGAGTCGCAATTAACAATTAACAGTCGCAGTCCACCCCTTGTCAGGGACACATCTCCTTAAACCATACTCAGTCTCCAAATACAATAGCAAGCTCATATTTATGCCCAACATGATGCAACTATCCTTGGTACAAATGGAGAGGCCCTAGTTCCCTCCCCAGAACAGGAGGCAAAGTTTTCTTTCTTATTCTTTTTTCTTTTTTTTTTTTTTTGGTACTGGGAATCGAACTCATGACCTTGCTCTTGCCAGGCAGGCACTGTGCCACTGAGCTACACCCCTGGCCCTTCTTTCTTATTCTTATTCTTATTTCATAACTTAAATATTATAACATACATTTAACAACACTTAAGTACTGACCAATGTTAAGCTACAAAGAAGAAAAAAACTATATCTTCTTAATATATGTGTACATATCCAGACGCAGGTTAACAAAATAGGAAGGAAATACAATGCTATTTCTATAACTGGTCATGCAGTCATAACTGGTATTTATCACTACCTTCTTCTACTACCCATCTTGTATTCCCTTGGCCTTCTGCCAGCACCTCAGCAGGTCTTGGTTCTTTCCTGGGTGGGGTGACCCACTCTTCATTTCGAAAGTTCTGGGCCATTTGTCATCCTGCCTGGATTGGGTTGTTTTAGTTTCCCATTGACCTTAATAACAGGGCATGGTAATACGAGGAAACAATCTCAGGGATCTCCTGCACTCCAGATGTATTCTTTTTTACCTCCGCTGTGAAGCAATCATCCAGCTTCCTCTCATTATTCTGGATCGATCGATTAACACCACTAACACTGCAACTCCCTTTAAGCACATCGACTCAGAGGTATGAGGAGCCCAAAATGACCAGGAGAAGTCCTAGCTCAGTGGAGTCATGGTTTGTGCCTCCTCGTGGAAGCCCTCCCGCTCTGTAACTAAGACTTCTACGCCAGCAGAGCATAACATCACAGGAACGGGAAGCAGAAATTTTGCTAGTGGGTCCCTGGGAGTGATGGTAGCAGTACCATTTCCACTTCACCCTTTGACTTCTGGACCCGCGAATCCTGGGAGTCATAGTGGGAGTCACAGTGCCATTAGTGGGCGCTGATTCAGAGCATACACAGCTTCTGCACAACCCTGCCCCAGCCCTGCAAGGTGTTGCTCCTATCTGGTGCTACAATTGCATCTTCCAAAGGCCATCGAACAAGCTGCTTCTGGATGGTGGGAACATGGTAATTCCAGTGAATTCCATGAGCATGAGTTCATCACCTCACTTCTTTGGCTGTGAAGTATGTTCCTCGGGCATACCGTGTGGAATGCCGTGTGGAATGCCATGGTGGTGGATGAGGCGTCCTGTGAGTCCATGGAAGGTAGTTTCGGCAGAAGCATTACGTGCAGCGAAGGCAAATCCATATCCAGAATAAGTGTCCATGCCAGTGAGACAAATTGCTGTCCTTTCCATGACAGAAGTGGTCCAATATAATTAACCTGCCACCAGGTCACAGGCTAATCACTCAGGGAATGGTGCCATATCAGGGACTCAGTGTTGGGCTCTGCCGCTGGCATATTGGGCATTCAGCAGTGGCTGTAGCCAGGTCAGCCTTGGTGAGTGGGAGCCCATGTTGCTGAGTCCACGCATAACCTCTATCCCCGCCGCCAGGGCCGCTCTGTTCATGGGCCCATTGGGCAATGATGGGCGACTGAGGAAGGCAGTTGACTGCTCTCTAGAGAGTGAGTCGTCTGCCCTTTTGACTGTTAAAGTTCTTTCTGCTGAGTTCACATTTTGGTGATCATTTACATGGAATACAAATATTTTTACACCCCTTACCCATGTGGCGATGTCTATCCACTACCTCTTCCCCAGCTGGTTTTGTCACCGATTCTCCAGTCCTGTTCCTTCCAAGTCCTTGACCAGCTGGCCAGACCATTGGCCACAGCTCATGAATCAGTACGTAGCCGCGCATCTGACCAATTTTAACTTCTGAGAAAATGTACAACCACGTGCACTGTCCAAAGTTCTGCCCACTGTGACGACTTCCCTTCACCACTGTCCTTCAGGGGTGTCCTGGAAAGGGGCTGTAATGCTGCAGCTGTCCATTTGCAGGTGGTGCCCACATAACGTGCAGAACCATCCATAAACCAGGCCTTCGCCTCCTCTTCCTCTGACAGCTGATCATACGGTGCCCCCCCCCGAGGCCACAGGTGCATGCTGAGAAACAGAAGGCTGTATAGCAGGAGCAGGAGCCATGGGCATCTGGGCAACTTCTTCATAAAATTTACTTGTGCCCTCTGGACCTGCTCTGGCTCGATCACATATGTACCATTTCCATTTGATGATAGACTGTTGCTATGCACGTCCAACTTTATGACTCGGTGGATCAGACAATACCCAGCTCATGAAGGGCAACGCAGGTTGAAACTGGTGTCCCATGGTCAAGTATTCAGTTTCTACTAAGGCCCAGTAGCAGGCCAGGAGCAGTTGTCTGCAGATGATGGCAGAGCCTTGCTCCAAAATCCTGAAGGCTTCTGCTGTGATTCACCTATGGGGGCCTAAGCAGCATCTCTACCTGCCACTACCACTTCAAGTACCACTGGATGTTGTTGTGGCTGTGTCTAGCTGTCCCCTAAAGCCTCACGCAGTCACAGGTGGGCTTTTTGGAGGTGGCTGGATCTAGAGTGTGTGTTGCTGGAATTAAGGGTGTGTGGTTACTAAATTAGCCCACTGATTGGTTGGCACAGTTCTGGCTAGGATTAAGGGTGTGAGTGCTACACCCGCCTTAGGGCAGGTAATCTGCATAAAATATACGGGGCGGAAAGAGGGCTAATGTGCTCTGGCCTGCCTGCTTGCTGTGGACTGTTTCTCCTCTGCGATGTCCCTCTACCGGTCACCCTGCCTTGGAGCCAGCCGACTATGGACTGAAACCTCTACAGACTGTGAGCCAAATAAACCTTCCCTCCTTCAACCCTGGGCGTGGGGTATTTTGTCTCAGCAGTGAGAAAATAGCTGAGACAGATGAGCCGGATCATATGGCCCCAGCGGCACGGCAGCCGGGACCTGTCGCAGAGCCTTCTCTTGTTCTGGGCCCCACTCAAAACTAGCAGCTTTCAGTCATCTGTAAATGGGCTGGAGTAAGACACCTAGGTGGGGAATGCGTTGCCTCCAAAATCCAAATAGGCCCACTAGGCGTTGTGCCTCCTTCTTGGTTGTAGGGGAGCCAGATGTAACAACTTAGCCTTCACCATGGACTGGAGAGCGCTACACACCCCACACCACTGGACTCCCAGAAATTTCGCTGAGGTAGAAAGACCTTGAATTTTACGGGGTTTTATTTATACCACCCTCTGATATGCAAATGCCTTACCAAGACCTCTAGAGAGGTTGCAATCTCCTGCTCACTTGATCCAAGCAGCACAATATCAATGTCACGGGCCAGTGTGATACCTGGTGGGAGAGCAAGGCGATCGGGACCCCTGTGAACTAAGTTGCGACGGGGCTGGAGAGTTACTGTAACCCTGAAGTAGGACGGGAAGGTGTCCTGCTGGCCATGCCAGCTGAAAGCAAATTGTTTCTGATGGGCCTATGGGTGGGTATGGAGAAGAAGGCATTTGCCAAATCAATAGCTGCGTACCAGTGCCAGGAGATGAGTTAACCTGCTCAGGCAGGGACACCCCCGCTGGTACTGCAGCTGCAGTTGGAGCCACCACTTGATTAAGCTTATAGTAATCCACCGTCGTTCCCCAGGACCCATCCGCCTTCTGCACAGACCAAATGGGAGAGTTACATGGGGACGTGTGGGGACCTCGATGGTGGCACTAATCTCTATAAGCCCTCCGGGGATGTGATATTGTTTTATTTACTGTGTTCTCAGGTAGAGGCAACTCTAACGGCTTCCATTTGGACTTTCCCACCATAACAGCCCCCACGCCACCAGTTAGGGAGCCGAAATGGGGATCCCGTCAAGTACTGAGTATCCCTATCCCAACCGTGTGTTCTGGAACAGGGGAGGTGACTATGGGATGGATTTGGAGATCTACTGGGCCCACTGTGAGTTGGACCCTGGCTAAAACTCCACTGACCATGACCCCAGTAGGCCCTACTCTTACTGGAGGCCGCAAATGACATTTCAGATCTCCTGGAATCAGCATTAGGTCAGAACCAGTGTTCAGTAGTCGCTGAAATGTCCAATTATCTCCCTTTCCTCAGTGCCTGGCTGCCTTGGTAAAAGGCTGTAGGTTCCTTTGGGCAAAAATGGGAGAAATACTGATAGTATAACTTTTTGGCGGTGCTCAGGGTCCTTCCTTGTGGACACCCTACTTCCCCTTTATTCAAGCAGTTCTGGGTCTGTAAACTGGCTCAAGTTTGGGAACCGATTGAGGGGCCATGATTCTCTGTTGTTATGATTTGAGGTAGACTTTTGTTCAAATGCCCTAAAAAATTTCTGCTTATATAAATCCAGCAAAAATTTAGTAGGCTTCCTACCTGTTCGCTTCTGGGAAGACCGTGATTAATAAGCCAACACCATAGGTCTATGCTTGTCTGATCATCCTGATCACTTCTGCTGTCCACTATGGTGGGTTTGCTCACCTTGCCTTTGGCAGTTGAGTGGTGCCACTTGGCCCCTGCCACCCTGGGACCCAATTATGCCCATCATCTTTACACTTCTGACTTGGATGACTGTGGTCCTCATCATTAGGCTTGACATACACAGAAGAGCGATGGCAGAGCCATCAAGGATGCTGGAGCTCCCTCTCGAATCTGTTTCTTGAGGTGTTTGTGAAGGATACATTTTCTGGACCCTGGTGTGGAGCAGCAGGTTTTACCTGGAAAGTGCACTCCAGTGTACCCCTACCCCAAGCCTTTGAACCCCTCATCAACAGCAAACCAAGGTATATCAGGCATCTTGAGGTCATTTACAGTGAGCCATCTTTTGGTCCATATTTCACCCATCAACCAGATGAACTATTAGCACCCTTTAAAACTTCATGAGTGCAACATTAAAGTCAGAATCATTACTTAATGGGTCCATACCAAGGCATTCAGCCTGATCCAGGTTTATCTTTCTCCCACCATTATCCCATATGCTCGAAATCCATTTCCATATCTGTTTCCCAGACCCTGCTTATGAGAATTAGAAAACTCAGGAAGTTCTCTGGGGTGTGTGGACCTCCTCAGGGGTCAGGCTGTGCACCTCCCCTCTTGGAGCCTTCTGAGGTGTGAGGCTGGGCACAGGCCTAGAGGCAAAAGTGAGTGGTAAGGGTCATCCATCGTCTTGCTTGGCGACAGCATCGGGGAAGTCTTTATTGTTTCTGTGGGCAACAGGGACTAGTTTCCTCAGGCAGAGGAGGGGAGGCCAGCACTGCAGGCTGGGGTGGGGACGCCCTGCCCCTGAGGGGAGAGGAGCTCTTCCTCTGGCAAGACAGAGTCTCATCAGATTTTAGGAGTTCCATATACCTCACCTCGTGAGGTTCCTTCCAAATATCTCCATCCCGGTTTATAGGGTCCTGTTCTTCTTCAATCGGCGCGCTCATTTTAACAGCAGGTACTCTTCAAGGCTGCGCTAAACTTGTGATGTAATTCAGCCAAATTATGAAGGCTGTGTTTGAGTTTCTGCATCTTCAGTCCTACAGCTGAAGGAGAGAAATTCTCCTTCAGGACACAATTAGAAGCCCAGAGATTGTTTACGTACCTGCAGCAGGGAATCTGAATCTTTGAGCTCATTATTTTCCTTTACTACTTTGTCCAGCCAGCAGTGTATTTCTTACTCTTCCAAAAAGGCTCACCAGCATATAGACTCATTGCATTTTTAAGCTCACAAGTGGCAAATTAGGAAAATCAAATGGATTATTTTGCATATCACTCTAAACATTTCACACCATGGACCACCAGCGCCCTCTGTGGAAGGCTCAATTCGGACATGACTCTCCCAGTACCCGACCTGTCTGCCACCAGAGGTGTTGTTCTCAGCACCGGCGCCCTCAGCAAACACAGAGATAAGATGTCATAAGAGATAAGATGGAGCAGGGAATCTTTCAAACACTCGGACATCTGAAGACACACAAACATCTACACCAGACGCACCGAGGACTTTGCTCACTGAGGCACGAGACATCCAGAGAACTCTGACCACTGAGATTTACAAAGATATTCCTGCCCAATGTCCCTTGCCTTCTTTCAAGCCCTATAAAAAAAGCCTGCTTCTCTTTGTTCCCTACACACGGCTTTTTCGCCCTCTGTCTGCCTGCACCCAGGCCCAGTAAATTCCATGCCATGTGGCCTTTAACAGCCCAGTGGTCCCAGCTGGTCTCTGCCTCACGCCACTCCTTACAGCCCCTACCGTTCCTCTGGCCTCTCTGAGGAGGGCGGTGGCACAGTGGAAGAACTGGACCAGGGACAAAGCCCGGGAGGCCACTGTGGAATGTCTGCTGGGCAGCCCAGATCTGGGCCCCACCCGACGCCTGAGACCCTGGGTGTGGATGACATTTCATGTGTTACTTAGCCTTTGGATGAGCGGGCCGGGAATGAATGGATGCCTTTCTCACAGGTGTGACATCTCGCTCCCCAGGGAGGGTCCCTCACCCCAGAGCCAGCTGCTGTGGAGGAGTCGGGCTCCTCATTCTCTCTGCTGTGAGGGCCCCCCGGAAGCCGAGCAGGTGTGGGTGCAAGCTCTGGGGCCTCTCAAACATAAGCTGGGACAAACCTCTTTTCGTTGTAAACTGGCCTCGCTCAGGTGTCCTCTGATGGCAACAGGAAACAAACCAAGATGGGGCTGCACCACGTGCCCCATCCCAGCTCCCGACACGGAGCAGTCACACGAGGTCACTGAACAGAGCGCCGTCCTAGCGCACGTCCCGCCGTCTCCGGTTCTCCCGCTGGGTGAAACTGAGTCTCACTGAGTGAATTACACAAACTGGTTTTCTGAACTGTGGTCCATCGAATGCCACCTGCGCGTTTCTTACCACATCCTTGTTTTAAACATTCATACCTGGTTAGCATTCATGTTTAAATAAGCAGACAAGGCAAACTGAATTGTATTTATTTAAATGGGTAAGACTAACTTTTTTTTTTTAATTTGTGGTACTGAGGATTGAACCCAGGGCCTTTGCACTGAGCTGTATCACCAGCCCTTTTTATTTATTTATTCTTATGTTGACACAGAGTCTTGATAAATCACTAAATTGTCCAAGCTGGGCTTGAACTTTGATCCTCCTGCTTCAGCTCCCAGAATGCTGGGGTCACAGGTGGGCGTCATCACGCCTGGCTGATAGATTATTTTAAGCAGTACCATCTGTAAAAACCAGGTTCGAAGTGCTAGTTATATTCTTCCTAATGCATATTACAAATAAGTATGTAACGGTTACTTTACAAGACCTGACCACCGTGATCCTGTTGGAGCCGAGTATGAGGCACACCGCGCTCTGGGAAATGCCTTTCTGTTGCGGTGCATGCCAGATGCTCCCGGCTTTCAGCTGCCACACAGGCATGGGTGAGCCCTGCACAGGGGGTGGCACACTGCTGCCAGCTTTGACTCGTGTGTGACAACAGATCTTCCTGCATCTGTCAGATCCTCTGGAACAGGCTGAGGAGCTCAGGCAACCAGATGCCCAGGGGCTTCACATGCGGAGACATTGTGATGTGGGGAAAGGCCTCTGTTTTCTTTTTTTTTTTTCTTTTCTTTTCTTTTCTTTTTTTTTTCCTTCTTTTCTTTTCTTTTTTGAGACAGGGTCTCGAGATGTAGTTCAGGCTGGCTTTGAACTAGGTAGTCCAGGCTGGCCTCGAACTCAAGGTGATTCACTTGCCTCAGCCTCCCGAGTGCTGGGATTACGGGCATGCGCCACCATGCCTGGCAAGGCCTCTGTTTTCAATGTGCCATACAAGGTCATGACCTAAAAACTCCATCCCAGGCTGCCCTGGGGTCAGCTCAAGTCTTAAGGTGGTGCTGAAGGGCGACAATCACAATTGCAGCTACTTTTATGACCTGTGTGATTGTGTGGTAATTATTGCTCATTTGTTTAATTTCATCCAAGCACTTTTATTTCTCTCAAGTGTACTAGTAGTGTTCAAAAATATTCTGCAGGGCCGGTGAGATGGCTCAGCAGCGTAAGCACCTGCCTGGCAAGCGCGAGGCCCCGAGTTCGACTCCCGGATCCCAC
Organism: Erethizon dorsatum; assembly: GCA_028451465.1. Classification (NCBI taxonomy): domain Eukaryota; kingdom Metazoa; phylum Chordata; class Mammalia; order Rodentia; family Erethizontidae; genus Erethizon; species Erethizon dorsatum. The sequence goes on along the minus strand of CM051826.1, from coordinate 137,124,289 downwards.
ATACGAAAAAGGGGCCGGTGATATCGCTCAGCGGCACGGGCGCCTGCTGGCGCGCGAGGTCCTGAGGTCGAACCCCCAGTACCCACAAAAAAAAATTCTGCGGACAAATAATATTACAATATTCCAAACTGCTGGCATAATGGTTCAGTGGCTACAATGCACAGAGTTTTCAAAGTAGAGGCCCAGAAGGATTTGTTTTCTTGAGACAGGGTCTCGCTATGTAGTTCAGGCTGGACTTGAGTTCACTGTGTAGCCCAGGGTGGCCTCAAACTTGCAGCGATCCTCCTGCCTCAGCCTCCCGAGTGCTGGGATTACAGGCGTGCACCACCACGCCTGGCCCAGAAGGATAATATTATGGATGGAAATTTCAGAATCTACCAGGCTGACATTAATGTGAGAAAAAACCCTGCCTTGGTAATTAACAGTCACAGCCAAGCTGTGCTCTGTGGGTGCCAATAGGTGACTGGCAGAAGCACTCGGGTTGGGGCGGGGGGCATCTTACTTTTCTCGCTGCTAAAGGAGTTCCTGAATGTCTTTTCTATCATTTGCCCCAAACTGGCACTGGGTTATTTGGGGTTAAGTCTACTTTTTCTGCCCTGTGAAATAAAAGTCATAGGAAGCCACCGTTTTGAACTAAGCTGCTGACCAGCCTAGAAGTCGGAGTCTCTCGTGCTCGCGTCCCCAGAAGGCAGCCCAGCGCTTCTCCAGTGGGACCGTTTCAAAGGCAGGAAATGAGGCTCCTCTGCCTCAATTCTTAGCAAAGACACTAACCTGAAATAATGGATGTTAACCTGTTGGTCATTTTTCTATTGGTTTTTTCTCTGTCCCTGCTTTTCTTTCTTTCTTTTTTCTTTTTTGAGACAGGGTCTTGTTATGTAGTTCAGGCTGGCCTTTAACTTGCTTAAATAGCCCAGGCTGGCCTCAAACTTGCAGCTATCCTCCTGCCTCAGCCTCCCGAGTGCTGGGATTACAGGTGTGTGCCACCACGCCCAGCTTGCCCCTCCCTTTCAAGGAAAGACTTTACATCACCCCCTGCCTCTTGCTGTTAGCATTTGCTTTTTTTCAGCTCTTTGCTATCTAAGCATTGGAACGATTCTTTTGTTTTATGGAATGAAGCATTGCTGGATTCTAGAATTAAAAATAAACTGAGTTAAGTTCTTTAAACTAAATTGTTATAATTTTGTCTTTTTGACAGCCTAATTCTAGTTATCTACACTCCAACTTTTCTTTCTTTCTTTCGTTCTTTCTTCTTTCTTTCTTCCTTCTATCTCTTTCTTTCATTTCTTCTTTATATCTCTCTTTTTCTTTCTTTTGTTTCTTCTTTCTTTCTTTCTTTCCTTTTCCTTCCTCCTCCTCCTCCTTCTTCTTCTTTGTCTTTCTTCGTTTTTTGAGACAGGGTCTTACTGTGTAGTTCAGGCTGGCCTTGAACTCACTTATGTAGCACAGTTTGGCCTCAAATTCATAGTGATCCTCCTGCCTCAGCTTCCTGAGTTTGGGGTTGCAGGTGTGTGCCACCACGCCCAGCTGCAACTTCTTTTCTTATTGAATTTATGAATTTCTTATTGAATTTTATGACACCTTTTTTTTCTAGTCAATTTTCATCTACTCTGTGTCTTAGGCACTTTGGTCTGCTCTCACAGATGGCCGGGGATAGGGTGGCTTGTCAATGACAGGAAATTGTTTCCCATGGAGCTAGAGGCCGGGGGGTCTGAGGAGGAGGCACCATGGGGCCATGTGCAGTACAGGCCTTTTCCGGGTCCACCGTCTTGTGCCTCCTCACGTGGGGTCAGGGGTGCAGGGCCCAGGGTCCCTCATATGAGGGCACCAGTCCTGTTTGTGAGAGCTCTGTCCTCATGGCTGGTCACCTCCCACAGGCTGCACCCCAGGCCTTGTCACAGTGGGCAGTGAGCTCCCACATTTGAAGTTCATGGGGACACAAACATGCAGTCGATTACAATCAGATGCTAATAAGTTGTTCTCAGTACTCTCCGATTCTTAAAAATCTTTATTGCATCTATAAGAATGTTCTCTTTTTACCCCTAACATTGTTTAGACTTTTTCTCTTTTATTGCCTTATCAGTTTGCCAGTTTTGTCATTTATTTTTAGTCCTTGATAAGAGCCAAATTTTGGCTGTACTGATTTTCTCTAGTTTGGCTTTTTATAACCCATTTCTCACCACATCCCTTGGCCAGCAGTGTAATATTTGTTTGTGGAAAAAAATCCCCTAATAACTCAAAGCCGTTGCTCTGCATGAATAAAAGTCCCCTTATCTGGAAAACCATAACAACGCATGGGGTAGGTGCATTTCCTTCTCTTCAGTCCACTTCTCTAAACTCAGTGCAGGGTCATCACTTGAATTCTCCTGCTGGGGACCCTTTTCCCAGTTCCGGGTCTGCTCCCTTTCTGAGCTACTGCAGCAGGTTGCAAAAGCCTCGCTTTGCCCAAAGTCAGAGCTGAGAGCAGCTGATTCTGCAAAGCTTGGGCCCATGCAGCCTCTGGATGGCAGCTGGGACCCTGGTGAAGGGGCAGCGGCCTCCTGGGCAGTCCTTCTGGCTGCCATAACAAACCATCCTTGACCGGGAGGTGATAAACAACAGAAATTTACTTTTCACAGCTTTGGAGGTTGGAAGTCTTATTTTGCTTAGTGGTTGTGGAGGATTGAATCCAGGGCCTTCACACTGAGTTGCATCCCCAGCCCTTTAAAAAAAATTTCTTTTTTGGAGACAGGGTCTCACTATGTCACTAAATTGTCCAAGCTGGGCTTAAACTTGCGATTCTCCTGCCTCGGCCTCCCAGAGTGCTGGGGTTAAGCCTAGTTCAGAGGCTGGATGTCTGGGACCAGGGTGCCAGCATGGTCAGGTGCTGCGCTGCTCAGACTTCTGGTCCTAGCCCTCGCCCTTGGTGGGGTAGAAGCTCGGTGGCTCTCTCAGGTCTTTTCCAAAAGGACTCTGATCCTCAGCTCTGATGGGTCAGATTCTTGAGGCACCCCCTCCTTCTGACGGATCGCCTCCCCGAAGTCCACCTCCAAATACCGTCCTCCTGGAGGTTAGGACTTCAACATATGAATTCGGGGGATGCATAGGCATTCAGCCCATTGCAGCTGCCCAAGCCACATATGTCTCGTCCACTTCCACCCACGGCAGGGCGACCTTGGCTGAGGACGTGGGTTTATCCGCAGGAAGAGCCTGGTGGGAGGAGGTTCCTCAGCATGAGTACACCCTGACCTGGCCTCACGCCCCGGCCACGTGACAGGACAGCCCCACAATGAGGTAGTTCCTAGATGTCACCCCCCTCCGTGGCCCTGGGATCCGACTCCCAGATAACCTGCGGTTTCAGTTTGGTTTCCCTGGACTGGGCCGCTGGGCTGGCGTGGGTCCGAGGGGCTGGCGCTCAGTGAGACGCCTGAGGAGCTCTAGGAAGCGCGTCCTGGGTCCGTCCCTGCAGTGGGCAAAGAGCCAGCGGCCTCCTGTTGGCCTAGCCTTGAATTGCTCTGGGCTCCTGATGTTGTCACTGGACTGAGCTGGGTCAGGACGCTGCTCCATGGGGTCAGGGAGGCCACAGCACATGGTGGCCTCTGGCTGTCTCACCAGGTGTGTGAAGCCCAGCGTGTTCAGAGCACAGCTGGCCTGGGCAGTGGCGGTGTGTCCGCTGGGGCTGCGCAGAGGCCACAGCCCTGTTTCCTTTGGCTCATGCTCTATAAGGCCGAGCCCCACAGAGGTGATCTTCCAGGACCCGGCGTCACTGCTGTTCGTGCCTGCTGTTTTCTCCTGAAGCTGAGAGGCTAAGGCCAATGCCTCAGATCATGCGTATGAGGTGTGTGCATGTGTGTGTGTGCATGTGTGGGTCCACACGTGTGTCCATGCATGAGTACATGCATGTGCATGAGTGTGTGCCTATGTGTTTGTGTATGCATGTGTGTGTGTCAATGCCGTGGAGTCCCCGCATCCAGTTTACCTGGGCTTTGCTCTAAACCTGACTTTCTACGGTTTATTTATACAAACATATACTTTCCCCTTTTTGGTTAAGCCACTTGAGTTTCTCATAATGAAAAATCCTAAAATAAAATGACATCTTAGTGTCTCAAGCTTTTCGCTAAAATTAAATTCTCTCCCCAGGATGTACTCTTTTCAGACACAATCGTAGGGCTGGTGAGATGGCTCAGCGGCATAAGCGCTTGCCTGGCAAGCATGAGGTCCTGAGTTCGACTCCCAGAACGCACATAAAAGGAAAAAAGGGGCCGGTGATATCACTCAGCAGCACAAGTGCTTGCTGGCAAGTGCGAGGTCCTGAGTTCGACTCTCAGTACCCACAAAAAAAAAAAAGAGACAATCATAGGTCCAAAATCACCAACGTATACTATCTCCAGAAATATGTAAGAATAACTTACTTCATCACACCACACCAGGTACCGAATATTACAATTTATTTAAACTTCCGTGGGTTTCTTAGGTTTACAAAAAGGTGTTTAGTGGTACTGGCACAAAACCAGACCCGTAGACCAAGATTTCAGAATAGAAGCTGCAGAAAGGCTACCCTCCGCAGCGTCACCTCTCCACGTCCCTCTCACACCTGCTCCTGCCAAGGCCTCTCACCTCCCCCGGCTCCAGTCCTTGCTGGACCACCTTGTTGGTCCTTGTCCCCTACCCACAAGGGAGGCCTTACTCGAGGGAGCCTCCCCACCGGCTCAGCTGCCTGGGACACCAGTCCCCCTGCTCTGTAATCTCGGAGCAGCTGCTGTGGTCCTGAAGGGAAAGCGGATTTGGCGGTAGCAGCCTCAACTCCCTCATAGTCACGCGTGTGAACTGTGACGCCCCAACTTGATTGGAGCAGGAGCCACCTAGAGACGAGTGCAGCACAGTTCTGGGTGTGTCTGACAGCCAATCGGCTTGCAGCCTGGATGGAATGAAAAGGGAAAGAAGGAAGTGTGCTGTTCTGGGAGCGCTCCATCTTCCGGGCAGGTCCACCTGCTGCTGCCGTCGCCTTTGGAAGTCGGTCTCCAGGTCTCCAGGGTCTTCAGCCTCCAATGCACACTCACACTGGCGACTCCCAGCGAGCTCAGGCCTTCAGCCTCGAACCGGGGCTGCATCCTTGATCCCTCTTCTTCTTCGGCTTCCAGCATCTTGGCTGAGCAGTGACTGGGACCGTCCAGCTCTGCCGCTGTGGACTCTCCGCCTCTGACCCTGGAAGTCCGCAGTAGTTGTGTGGTAAACATTTTCAGTGCTTCATAGAAACTCACTAAAATGAACATACATTTCAGCATTAAAAAAACAAAAACAAAAACAAAACATGTAAAATGTTAAAAGCAAATTTTCTTGCTTTAAAAAGCCAAGAATTGGGCCGGTGAGATGGCTCAGTGGCATAAGCGCCTGCCTGGCAAGCGCGAGGTCCTGAGTTCGATCCCTGGTACCCACAAAAAAAAAAATTAAAAATAAAAAATAAAAAAATAAAAAGCCAAGAATATCAAATGTGTGTTAAGACTTTACTACATGTGATTAGATTTCTATGTTTAGTAAATAATTCAATATTTCTGAGTTTGTTGTTAGGTTAATGGTTTTTGCTGAGGACAGCCGTCTGCATTAGGGTCAGACTGACACGTGCTTCTTCATTTAGGGAACATAAATCCTCAGGAAATCTGAGTGTAAAAGGCCATTCACAAACCAGCCTCTTAAGTTTCTGGAAGGAGTTCCTACGGTGGTGGAGGCTCTCTGGTAGCACATCTGGACCATTTCATGGTAGACCAATGGCTACAACGCTGGGTTTGAGGTAAGATGGGCTCTCAGAACCCATGGTTTGTACAAAGCTGAGTTCAAGACGAGCCTGACCGCCTTGTTCAGTGTCTTCCACTAGAGAGCTTAGGGGACACTCGGGTGACATGCCCTTTTATCATTCTGCTCTATTTTTGTTAGACTTTAAAAATTACAGTTCAAAGTTTCTAGGAGGCAAACAGATGGTGAGGAGAGGGACTTGTGGTTTGAAAGATTTACCACCCGAGAGTAATATGGGGGTAGTAATCAAGTAAACAAACTGTAAAACATTTGAAAAATTAACAACTCCTGCATATTCAATGATGTTAAAGTGTTACTGATGATTTTTTAAAGGTGTAATAATGCACACCTGTAATCCCAGATACTTTGGGAGGCTGATGCAGGAGAATCACAAGTTTGAGCCCAGCCTGGGCAATTTAGCAAGATTTTTTGTTAAAACAAAAATTTTAAAAAGGGCTGAAGGACGTATAGCTGAGTGGTAGAGCACTTACCTAGCTCAGGGCCCTGGATTTAATCCCCAGTACCACCACCACCACCACCAAAAAAAAAAAAAAAAAAAAAGCAGTATTAGTATTGCGGTTATGTTTAGAAGAGAATCCTTTTTTTTTTTTTCTTTTCTTTTTTGGTACGAGGAATCAAACTCAGGACTTCACACTTGCTGGGCAGATGCTGAGCCACTGAACTATATCCCCAGCCCTGAGAATCCTTATTTTTGAGGGCACTATATTGAAATATTTGTGGATGACATGATAAGAAGTCTGGGATTGGGCCGGTGAGATGGCTCAGCGGCATAAGCGCCTGCCTTGCAAGTGCGAGGGCCCGAGTTCGACTCCCGGAACCCACATACGAAAAAGGGGCCGGTGATATCGCTCAGCGGCATGGGCGCCTGTTGGCGCGCGAGGTCCTGAGGTCAACCCCCCGGTACCCACAAAAAAAAAAAAAAAAAGTCTGGGATTAATTCAGAATAAAAATAATAAAAACTGAAGAATAAAGGTATGACAGGAATAAAATTAACCATGAGCTGATAATTGTTGAAGCCAGTTGGTGAAAGTTCATTTTGCTATTTTCTCTAGTTTAGTATTTGTTTGGAATTCACCATAATAAAAGTAAAAATGTTGTTCGTGTCTGTTGGTAGCGTTTGCGGGGAGATTCGCCTTGATCCTAGGGAAGGGAGGGCTGCGTCTCTCCTCAGCTTGCTCTCCCTTCTTAAACTCTTAGTTTGTCCCTGCCTCCTCTCTTTCCATTCTTCTCCTGATCCCTTTATTATCTCATTTGCTCCTGGAGCTTCCATCACCACCTAGATGCCGACAAATCTCTGATCCAAAGCTTCTCCTGCATGAGCGGCTCCGTGCACACTTTTCTCCGCTCCGCCGTCCCAAGGGCACTGCAGGCACAGGGAGCTCGCCCTTGCCACGTTGATTCCGCGGCGCCTGTCATTCTAGTTTCTACAGCTGGAAGTGGACCTGGCTGATGCATTTCATGAGTTAACCGCGTCTCTTCTGAGTCCCTGCCAGTGGCCTTCTCTGCTCCTAGCCTGCCTGGCACAGTGCTCGGCAGAGAAGTGGCTGTCAAAGATCGCTCGCTGACCGATTCTTCTTTTTTCCTAATAAAACATTTCAAGCATGTAGGGAAAAGCTAGGCCGGAGGATAACAAACAATGGTTTATGTACCTACTGTCCAGTCAAAGAAGTCAAACGTCAGACATAAAATTCAGGCCGCTGTGTGTCCCTTCACGATTCTCTCGCTCATCTTTCCCAAAGATAATCACCTCAACTTGGTATTTATAATTCTAATAAATATCATTTGATTTTTAATAGTGAGGAGCAGTCTTTTGAATGTTTCAGACTTCACATAAAAGATAATCACACTGTATTATTTCACAGCTTTGTTGGCATTGTTATGTGTGAGGAATTCATCTGTGTGGAATTTATTTACTTATTTATTTAGGCACTGGGGATTGAACTCAGAGCCTTCCCATTGCAGTACATCTCCAGCTCTTTTTAAACATTTTTAAATTTTGAGAAAGGATCTCCCCAAGTCACTAAATTGCCCAGGCTGGGCTTGAACTTGTGATCCTCCTGCCTCAGTCTCTCAGAGTGCTGGGATTACAGACATGTGCCATCATGCCTGGCAAAGGATTTTTCTTATTTTTATATTTTATTTTGAATACTAAGCCTCTGTTAGTTATATGCTTTGCAAATATCTTTACTAGTGTTGTTTGTCTTTTAACATAATTCATGATATTTTATGCACAGAAAATTTCAATTTTGAGGTAGTTAAATATAAATTTTTGTGTTTTGTTTTAAAAACCTTCTTTTCTGTCTTGTTTAGATAGTCTTTCTTTTTCTCCAATCTTAAAGATATTCTCTTATATTGTCCTCTAGTTTTTTTTTTGTTGTTGTTGTTGTTTTGGTTTTGCTTTTGGGTACTGGGAATTGAACTCAGGACCTCATGCTTGCCAGGCAGACGCTGTGCTGCTGAGCTACATCCCCGGCCCCTTCTAATTTGTCTTAAAGCTTTGAATTTCTATTTAGATATTTAATGAATCTGAAATGGATTTTTGCATGTGTTGTGAAATGGGGTTATTGTGTGATATGACATGGTACCATCTGATGGGGTATGATACTAGTTATTCCAGCACATTCATTGACTACTGATCCGCAGCACCAGATCTGTCATATATTACGTTCCCTGGTATGAGTGGGTGTGTACCTAGAAGTCTGCCTTTTTTCTTCAAATCAAATTACCTATATGTTTACCAAACTGTATGGCTTTACTCTTATTTTATAATAAATTTTGACCTCTAATAAAGTATGTCTCCCTGCCTTGCTCTGCTTCATTAGTGTCTTGATTATTCTTAGCTTCTATGTAAAATCTGGAAGCAAGCCGTTAAGTTTCACAAAAGCACTGTTGGCATTTTTATTGGAATTCCACTGAATTAATTAACTTGGGAATTTGGAAATGTTTAAAACATCGACTTTTCTCATCCACTTACTGAGATTTTCTTTAATGTCTTTCAGTAAAGTTTTATAAATTTTTCCAAATAGGTTTTGCACAAATTTTTTTAGATATATTCATAAGTATCTTCCAGTCTGGGTGCTATAGTAGATGCAGTTTTATTTTTTCTAATTTTTCAGCAATGTTGGATGATGGAACAGAAACTGTGGCCCATGGGTCAAATCTAGCTTGCTACTTATTTTTATAGGTAAGATGATACTAAAACGCAGTCACGCCCATTTCTTTACATGTTATTATGGCTGGTTTTGCACTATAACGGTGAAGTTGAACAGTTAAGGAAGAGCCCATAAGGCCTGCAAAATTTAAAATCTTTACTACTTGGCTCTTTATAGAAAAGAATTTGTTGACCCTAGTGTATAGGAATATCATTGTCTTTATAAATATACTCAAATAACCCAGTCGAATTCTCTTAGTGGTAATGATTTCTTAGGTTGTTCACATATATGCTCATATATTCTATGATTGATGGCTTTGTTTTCCCTTCCAGATCTTACGTTAGCTTGCTCCTTATGAACAATGTTTAGTAGAAATAGTGATAACTGACCACGTAGCTTTGTTCCTGACTTTAAAGAAGATGCTTCTAGCATTTCACCATTAAGTATCAGGGTTGCTTCCAATTTTTGGTAAATACTGTATATCCTGTTAAGGAAATTCTTCTCAATTTTCCTATTTTTAGCTTTAAGGGTTGTTTTATAGTCATCCATGGGTGCTGTGTTTATCAAATATTTTCCCCAAAACCTATTCTTTACCAACTGATCATGGGGTTTTCTTTTGATTCTTTGACTGCTGTGTATTACAGCATAAAAAAAAATCATTAGGACAATAAAATCTATTGTATTTTTCTTCCAGTTTCTACTTTCCTTTTTCTTTCATTCTGCGACAGTGAGACCTCAGTTTCACTCAGCCCTGTGAAGTCCCCCAGTTAAGAGGAGCAGCCCAGTGTCCGCTGACTTCTCCCTGAACATTGGTGAGCCACTCTGGTGACTTCCCAGTGTCACTGAGCGGCTGCAGTGCAGTGAGGGGCACTTAGCTGAGAACAGATTTGGGTTAAGTTAATGTAACCCGAGGCCTTTAGGGTTTGAGGAATTAGGGCTCCACAGCCCACCCGCCATACCCCCCGAGTTTGGTTCCTCAGGTGAAACACTTTGCACTTGGACCTTCGGAATCGCTCCTGGAGACCTGCAGATGAGCTGCCCGGGGGAGCTGGTATCTTCTGGGGGGCTTGGTATCTGCCAGCATGGTTTCCGCCCTGGCCCTGCCATGCCCTGGCGGTGACGTGGTAGAGGGGTAGTAAATGTGGAACACGCAAGCACATCTTGAGATTCTGGTGCTTTGTTCTTCTTCACTCAGGCTGCATCCAACCCTCAAAGCACGAGACAGTCGATCTTATTCTTTCCCGTCTCTGTAAAAGTCAAGGGTATTTCCCATGTATTCCATCATCACCAGCTGACAGCTACATGTTGTACAGACTGGATGGAAAAACCCAACTGTATCTTTGCGATTCTGAACATCCTGAACTAATTTTTAAGAATTCAGCAAGACCATAGATAGACGTAGCCAAGTACTTTGCCCAAGTTTTTGAAAGTATACATATTTTAAGAAATGCCTTACATACGTGTTCCTTATTTATTCACCACTAAATGTTCCAGATCTTGCATTGTAGGAGTTAAAATATTGTCCAAAGAACTTATTGAATCATTTTGAAAATGTTCTTCTACAAAAACAGGAAGTCACAATCTATCCAATATCAAGTGAATTTAACTTGAGTTGGATTAGCTTACAAACGCGAATTCATAAATTTGAGCTGGTTCTAAATCAGGGTGTTACGAGTGCCCTACTTTGTAACTATTTTTCTCCTCTATGTTCGTGTGTATCTGTACACAGCACACACTCCTTATGTACTCTAAAGCTCAGCGATGAGAAAAAGAGATTTGTGTTTTGATTACATTGAATTTGGGGAAGGAAGGGTAACAATTTTGAGGTTACAGACTTGGAAATACAAAATGCGTGATATTTACGACTCCTTGAGAGTGTGATTTAAATGCTGTTCTTTGTCACTTGTTAAAGCCACTGAAATAGGGGAAATGAACCCTTAATAATTATTTTAAAGGTATATTTCACACATTACTTAATATTTTATTTAAAAGAATTCATTGCAAAGGCAATAAGAAGTGTAGATGGTGTATGTTGTAGACTGATCCTAATCCTATGACTCTTTTGAGGGGGTCCAGAGGGAGAATTGAAAGTATTTCACTGAGGACATAGCAAAAGCTGACATAACTGCTATGCTTTATATTTTAGATGATGAAACTGTCCAAAATATTTTGGAGTATGAAGAAGGCATTAGCTTTTTAACAACACCCCACATGTTAGAAGAGAGAACTTCGACTAATAAAAATTTAACTGAGGGCATATTATGAGACTCGCATGCCAGGATTAGAACAATGAGTCTGAGATAGGCCTTGTCTTTAAGTTTATGGTAGAGTGACAAACGAACACATCATTATGTGAAGTGGGATGTCCAGTAGTAAGGTATAAGGTAGTTCAGGTACAGTCGGACAAAGGAAGGCAGAATTAACTGTGCCAGAGGGGACTTCATCCCCCGAATCATGCCCGGCACAGGGTAGACTGTAAATGCTGGCTCCCTTCTCCCCTGCTTTAGAGATTCTACGTGCACCTTCATGTACAAAGAACATGGGGCTGCTGGCCAAGCGCCAGGGGGATGTGGATTTGGAATCCTTTCTTGTGGACAGGTAAATTAGTAGTGGTTCTTCTGCATTAAAAATGTTTGCTCCTTCTAGGAACCAGTGCCCAATATTCACAAGATCACTAACCAGCTGAGTGGGCAAACTGCATAGGAAGAGAAGAGCCACAAATCGACACTCAGCCATAACCCTGGCCCCCGTGGGAAGCACACCAGCTGCGCTACCGAAGGTACTCGGGCCGCGTTCCTGTCTTTGTCTCATTGCAGGAACATGGAAGAATCACTTCTGGAAGCAGTGATTACTAAATGCTTTCTAAGTCTCCCAAAAACACAAGGCAGAAGGACGTCTCCTGGAGCTTGTGTGGGTGAAGGTTTGGAGGGAGATGGCGGGAGGAGCCCACTGCAAACAAAATGTTTGAAGTCGTGGGTTTATTTAAACAACGTGCAAATTTTACAGCCCATGCTGCATTCTATTCATTTGTTTATATAAGTATGAAGACGCAGTTTCAAGTTCCTTACCAGGTTAATGACTTAACTCCTTCAAACAGCTGGTAAATCAATGCTTGAAGCCCAAGAGCCTGAGACTTCCCGAGCCCTTGCTACACCAGATACAACAACTCGTTCTTTTTAATTAAAAAATTTTAAGAATTGTTAAATATCAGCAACTTGGTCTTAAAGAAAGAAAATAAGATTATCTTAGTGATGATGATATGATCTACCTATTAACAAAGAGCACCGACCATGTGCCCAGTTAGTGAATTGACATGGCGGCCTTATTTCTATATCACTACGTTCCTCTTCTACAACTGTGTGTGTTTCAAAGCTCCTGGCTGCTTATTTTCGTTCAGGAATAAGACAGGGAATCTGTACTCGAGTCAGCAGCACAAGCATTAGGTCTGAAACATGATGGGGGAAAGGAAATGTCTTCCTCTCCTTGAACCATCTTGTTCCTTGTCATTTCCTCATCATGGTAGTGAGAGTCTCTCTCTCTCTAAACTAAGGTTTAATGAGGTTAAATTATTTGCTCAGTTGCTTTCATTAGAAAAAAGATGTTTACTCTGCATCTACAAAGCAGCAGACACTGTACAATGAAGGGAAGACATGAAGGTGAGTTAAATACAGCCCCTGCTCTACAAGAGGAGACAGGAGAGTAAACGGGCAATTACAGGATCAAGGGCTAAGTGCAATAATAGGGGTTCAGCAGCGGGCACTGACCATAAACCCCAGGGAAACTCCTCTCCCAAACTTGGGAGAAGGAGTGAGGGGGGTGAGTGAAGGCAGGGCTGGACCTGGAGGACGAATGGGATTAACCACTGAGGGTGACAGGGTCAGAGCCAGTGACTGATAGGAAGCGTCACTATGCGAAGGCTCAGAGGGTGGAGGACACGGAGGGTGGGGAGGCTGCTGACTGCTCATGTTCAGTGGGAAGTCAGGTACCAACTCTCACACTGCCCCTGCAGAGCAGAGTCCAGCTCACTCCAAAACTGCAGACGTTGGAGGACCTCAAGATGGCGGATGAGTAAGAAGCAGGCAGCGAAACTCTCTCTAAAAGTTACCATTGGAACACGGGAATATAGTGACCCGAAAGTGCAGGAGGGGGGGAGATGCCTCCCCGAAACCCAGAAAAGTTCTGAAGCGCAATCTGGGACCCCCGGCACCAGTGACGGGTGACTTCCAACAAAGAAGAAGGAAAGAAGGAGCAGACCGCGCGCGCACCTTCTAATATCCCGGGAGTTGGAGCGCCGGTGGAGGCTCAATTCTACGGACACACGGTGGCAGCTGGCGCCCAGGGAGCCCCCACGGAGGATCCTGAGACAGCGGCGGGGCAGGGGAGCGGCGGAGAACGGCGCTGACCGGCGGTGAGTGTCTCTCAGCCACAGCTGCCCCGCGCCAGAGAGCGACCGGCCGGGCGCCATTGTGGGGGGTGTGGCGAAACTCAGAGCGGCTCGGAAACTGCTCTGGGAACTTGTGCTCCGGACAGGGCAGCACAGGGCCTCTCAATTGAGCCCACGAAAGTGTGCTGAGGTCAGCAGGCGAACGAGACTGGACTCTCAGCCACACCTGTCCCGCGCCAGAGAGCGACTGGCCGGGCGCCATTGTGGGGGGTGTGGCGAAACTCAGAGCGGCTCGGAAACTGCTCTGGGAACTTGTGCTCCGGACAGGACAGCACGGGGCCTCTCAGGCCCACGAAAGTGTGCTGAGGTCAGCAGGAGAACGAGACTGGACTCTCAGCCACACCTGTCCCGCGCCAGAGAGCGACTGGCCCGGCGCCATTGTGGGGGGCGTGGCAAAAAACCAGAGCGGCGGGAACCAGTGCAGGGAACCCGCGCTCCGGACAGCACGCTGAGCCTCTCAGGCCCAGGGATCGTGAAAGGGCGCTGAGAGCGGAGGCGAGCTAGACTGGTCTCTGCCTGAAAGTACGCGCCTCTGCTCACCGCCCGCCAGAGGGCGCTCCTGGCTTACTGGGATGGACCTGCACAGAACAGGACTCTGTCACAAGGTACCTGCCTACAACAGAGTCAACACCTGGAACTGATTCTTTTTATTTTTTTATTTTTATTTTTATTTTTATTTTTATTTTTATTTTTTTTTTCTCACTGATTTGTTTTTTGTTCTGGCGAAGGGTTTTTTTGTTTTTGTTTTGTTTTGTTTTGTTTTTTGGTGGGGTTTTATTTTTGATCTGTCTATTTTATTGTTTTTATCTTCGTTTTTGTTTCTGTATGTGTATTTGCTCTTTCCTTCATTATTCTCTCTGGTTTTTTATATGAGTGTAAACAGCGCCTCTAACTTCTTTGTGATTGAGGTTGTGATCTGTTCTTCCTTTTATCCCTTCCTTTTCTTTTTACCACCAGTCCTCTGCACTAGTGTCCCAATTTTAGTGGGATCCCTCTTGGTCCTCTAACCTTACATCTAATTCCTTCCTCTTCTCCCAATACTCTATTTCCTCCTTAACTCATTTTAAATTTAAACTCCTCAAGGAAAAATTGACATACATAGGACTTGTATACTGCATATAATTTTTCTGGTGTGTTTTAGATTTTGTTATATAACCGCAACTCTATACAGCTAAAAGTGGTAAATAACTGGTTAGCTCAGACTGTCATTTTTTAGGCTGTGTTTGATGCTTTAGTTAACATTATAGCCAAATGTGAAATAATTGTTCTAAACATCTTTCCTTCCTGATACTTAGTGATTGAGATTGACTAAGGGACACAGAAAATACAGTGGCACAGTACCAAAGAATCAAGGACTGGGCCAAACAGGTAGCAACTTCGCATACCCAACGAATTGAAGAGGTAGGATCTGGCAGAAAGCTCAAAACCTAAAAGCAAGCTCCACTTGGAAGATACTGCAGAGAAGTAGTCATCTTCTAAAGATCTTAAACACTAGCAATAAAGTAACCTACTATAGGTAATTTGCAAACATCACCCCAGGAATTAAAGAAAGAAAAAATGAGACGACACTTAAACAAGATGCAACCACACACATCCAATTCACCAAAGGCAAACCTAGGGAGCAACGAGGTGGGACAATCCGAAAGCCACCCACCTGGCCTATCTGAAGTGGTAACAACAAAGCAACTGAATGAGGTTCTGGAAAAAATTAAAACAGAAATAATCTCACAGATAACTGCAGAGATAATGTCTACAATGAAGACCATGCTTAAGGACACTATAGCTGATACAGACAAAAAAATAGATGAACTTAAGAAAACTATAGAAACCATGAATGCTCAGCATAGGAAAGAAATGGAATCCATAAGGCAGATTCAAGCAGATATCCAAGAGATAAAAAATTCCATTGAAAGTATTTGTAGCAGAATAAGCCAATGCGAGGACAGGATCTCAGATATAGAAGACAGGCTTGCAATTAGTGATCATGAAATGGAAAAATTCTTAAAAATAGCAAGGGACCATGAAAAATCAATTCAGCAGCTGCTAGATGACTCAAAGATAAACAACTTAAGAATAATTGGAATAAATGAAAAAGCAGGAGATAGCATCAACGACATTAAAACCTTGTTCAAAGACATAATCAGGGAGAACTTTCCTGGAAGAGAAAAGGAATTTGACACCCCTATAAGTGAAGCTTTTAGAACACCAACTAGACATGATCAAAAAAAACTTCAGCCAGACATATTATAGTCAAGATCCCAGAAATTCAACAGAAGGGCAGAATCTTAAAAGCTGTTAGGGAGAAGAGACAAATCACCTATGAAGGAAAACCCATCAGAATCACAGCTGACTTTTCAGCACAAACCCTCAATTCAAGAAGAGCTTGGAATGATGTATTGCAAGCTCTAAAGGAAAATAATTTTCAGCCCAGATTGATGTACCCTGCAAAACTATCTTTCAAAATTGATGGAGAAATAAAATACTTTCATGACAAAGAACATCTGAGAAAATTTATGACCACCAAACCAGCACTCCAAAACGTTCTGAAGGACATTCTAGAAAGAGATAGGAACCCCAACAGAAGGAATCCACCAGGCAGGGCAAATAATTAAATAGCCGGAAAGCGGAAAAACAAAGAGTGGGAACCAACAACAGGAAAATATCATGACAAGTCAATACATATCAGTTTTAACCATCAATGTTAACGGTCTCAATTCACCAATCAAAAGGCACAGACTGGCGAAATGGATCAAGAAGCAAGATCCAACAATATGCTGTATACAAGAAACACATTTAATTCAGAAAGAAATTCATAGACTGAAAGTCAAAGGATGGAAAACAATACTCCATGCCACAGGAACCCAGAAAAAAGCAGGGGTAGCTATTCTTTTTGCAGACAAAGTGAACTTCAAGCTAAGAAGGATTCAGAGAGATAAAGACGGTCATTACATCCTTGTAAAGGGAACAATCCAAGAGGAAGAGATAATGATCATAAATATATATGCGTCAAATACCAATGCACCCAGCTGTATAAAACAAGTACTAAAGGACATGAAAAATCAAATAAGCACTAATACAATTATATTGGGAGATCTCAATACTCCACTGTCACAAAAAGATAGATCAACTGGACAGAAAATCAATAATGAAATAGTAGAACTGAACCAAACTTTTGAACAAATGGACTTAGTAGATGTCTACAGAGTGTTCCATCCCACAACATCAGAATACACATTTTTCTCAGCTGCACATGGGACGTTCTCCAAAATAGACCACATACTAGCTCATAAAACCTGCTTAAGTAAATGCAAAGGAATTGAAATTATCCCATGCATATTATCAGACCATAGTGCAATGAAATTGGAAATCAATGGCAAAAGATCCCACAAAAACTCCCTAAACACATGGAAATTAAACAGCATCCTCCTGAACAACCAATGGGTCATAGACGAAATTAAAGAAGAAATTAGTCACTTTCTACAACTGAATGATAATGACAGTACAACATACCGGAACTTATGGGATACAATGAAAGCAGTCCTAAGAGGGAAATTTATAGCATTAAACACTTATATCAGGAAAATAGAGCAAGCGCAAATAAACAACTTAAGGGTGAACCTCGAGCTTCTAGAAAAAGAAGAGCAGGTTAAGCCAAAAGCCCATACAAGGGAGGAAATTATAAAGATCAGAGCAGAAATTAACGTATTGGAGAATAAAAAAACAATACAAAGAATCAATGAAGCAAAAAGTTGGTTCTTTGAAAGAATAAATAAGATTGACAAACCCTTATCCAACCTTATTAAAAAAAGAAAAGAAAAGACTCAAATCCATGCAATTGAAAATGAAAAGGGTGATATCACGACGGACCCTGCAGAAATCCAGAAGATCATCTATACCTATTTTGAAAATTTATATTCTACTAAGATGGAAAATGCAGAAGAAATGGACAGATTCCTAGATTCGTATGAATTACCAAAGCTGAATCAAGAAGATTTAAAAATCCTAAATAAACCAATATCAGCCAATGAAATTGAAGATGTAATTAAAAACCTCCCAACAAAGAAAAGCCCAGGCCCTGATGGATTCACTGCCGAATTCTACAAGAAATTTAGAGAAGACCTAACGCCCCTACTTCTCAAACTTTTCAATGAAATTGAAAGGGAAGCAATACTCCCAAATTCATTCCTGGAAGCAAGCATTACCCTGATACCAAAACCAGAGAAGGACCCAACTAAGAAAGAGAACTACAGGCCAATCTCCCTAATGAACATAGATGCAAAAATCCTTAATAAGATACTGGCAAACAGAATCCAACAAATCATCAAGAAGATTATACACCATGACCAAGTTGGATTCATCCCAGGGATGCAGGGATGGTTCAACATACGTAAATCAATAAATGTAATACAGCATATTAACAGAACCAAAGACAAAAATCACATGATCATCTCAATAGATGCAGAAAAAGCTTTTGACAAAGTCCAGCACCTTTTCATGATAAAAACCCTACAGAAAATTGGAATAGAGGGTCTTTATCTCAATCTGGTAAAAGCTATCTATGACAAACCAACAGCCAATATTATACTAAATGGCCAAAAACTGAAAGCCTTCCCTCTAAAATCAGGAACAAGACAAGGATGTCCACTGTCCCCACTCTTATTCAACATAGTTCTGGCAACTTTAGCCAAAGCAATTAGACAAGAGAAAGAAATAAAAGGAATAATGATTGGAAAGGAAGAAGTTAAATTATCATTATTTGCAGATGACATGATACTCTACACAGAAGACCCCAAAAACTCCACTAAAAAACTGCTAGATTTAATAAGCAAATTCAGTAGTGTAGCTGGATACAAAGTCAATACTCAAAAGTCAATAGCCTTCCTGTACACAAATAACAAACTTACTGAAAGAGAAATTAGGGAAACAATACCTTTCACAATAACATCCAAAAAAATGAAATACCTAGGAATCAACCTCACGAAGGATGTAAAAGACCTCTATACTGAAAACTACAGTACTCTGAAAAAGGAGATTGAAGAGGATATCAGAAAATGGAAAGATATCCCTTGCTCCTGGATAGGAAGAACCAATATAGTGAAAATGGCCATACTTCCAAAATTGTTATACAGATTTAATGCAATTCCAATCAAAATTCCAACAGCATATCTCACAGAATTAGAGAAAACAATCCTAAAATTCATTTGGAATCAGAAGAGACCTAGAATAGCAAAGGCAATTCTGGGCAACAAAGGCAAGGCAGGGGGCATCAGAATCCCCGACTTGAAATTATACTATAAAGCTACTGTGATAAAAACAGTGTGGTACTGGCAAAAAAACAGACCTGAAGATCAATGGAACAGATTAGAAGATGCTGAAACAACCCCAGACATACTAAGCCACCTTATCTTTGACAAAGGTGCCAAACACATTCGCTGGAAGAAAGATAGCCTCTTTAATAAATGGTGCTGGAAAAACTGGCTCTACACATGCCAAAGATTAAAACTAGATCCATATCTTTCACCATGCACTAAACTAAATTCAAAATGGATCAGAGATCTAAATATTAAAACAGAAACATTAAATCTGCTGGAAGGTAGGATAGGTAAAACCCTTGGAGACATTGGTGTAGGCAAAGACTTTATGAATAAAAACTCAACCGCACAGGAACTATCCCAAAGAATCAATAACTGGGATCTCATCTTATTAAAAAGCTTTTGCACAGCAAGAGAAACCACCAACAGAGTGAAGAGACAACTCACAATGTGGGAAAAAATGTTTGCCAGCTGTTCCTCAGACAAAGGATTACTATCGAGAACATATAAAGAACTCAAAAAAATCAGACCTCCCAAATTTAAAGACCCACTCCAAAAATGGGCATCTGAGATGAATACACATTTCTCAGATGAAGAAATACTAATGGCAAACAAATATACAAAAAAATGTGCAACATCACTAGTCATTCGAGAGATGCAAATTAAAACAACACTGAGATACCATCTCACCCCAGAAAGAATGGCTACTATTAAGAAATCAACTAATAACAAATGCTGGAGGGGCTGTGGGGAAAAAGGAACCCTTCTTCACTGTTGGTGGGAGTGTCGACTGGTACAGCCACTGTGGAAGTCAGTGTGGAGATTCCTCAGAAAACTAGGGTTGGAGGTCCCATTTGACCCAGCTATTCCCCTTCTGGGCATCTTCCCAGAAGAATTAAAAACATCGTACCACAGCGATATATGTGCACCCATGTTTATAGCAGCACAATTTGTAATAGCCAGATCTTGGAAACAACCCAAATGCCCATCAACTGAGGAATGGATAAGAAAGATGTGGTATTTTTATACAATGGAGTACTATTCAGCCATAAAGAAGGATAAACTGGAGACTTTTATAGGTAAATGGATGCAACTCGAGAAAATACTCATAAGTGAAATAAACCAGAAGCACATGTGTAAGCATCGTATTATCTCTCTAGTATGAGAAACTGAAAGAGTAAATAGGATCCAAAATGTACAATAGATATGGTGAATCAAAAAGAAACTGGTCAAAAGGAAAGAGAGACTGGAATAGGGAAAAGAAAGAAGGGAAAGGGAAAAAAAATTGTATATATATATATATATAAGATGGTTAAGATAGATACACTACCATTTTTACTTAGTTCATTGAAGAGTAAGGTTTGTGCCAATAATGTTTGGACAATTGAATGCTAATGTCTGGTGTCCTGAATAACTAACTTAAAGATAGTAATACGTAATGTATTAACCATTGTTACCCTCCTATTATGTTGGTTTGAAAATTTGTTCTTCTTTTGATTTGTTTTGTTTTTTCTTCTCTTTAAAATAAAAATAAAAAAAAAAAAACAAAAAAAAAAAACAACTGCAGACGTTGCACGGTGGCCGTTCTACCCAGCTTGCCGGAATTTCCACACAGTGCCTCTATTTTCTGCGGATGGTATCACTGGAGTCCTCTGGGTCATAGACTCTCACTACAGATTGTTTTCCTCTTGGTCTTTTAATAAAAAACTTTAAAATTTATTTTTCATTAAATTTTTATTAGGACATGTTTGTAGTACATAGCGATTACATTTATTGTGGGGAGTTGGTGCGTGTGTATAACATATCTTAAGTTTTACTTCCCCTTCCCCCTCCTCCCTCCACCTCGAGATCCTTATGCCATTTACAAAAGATCTATCTCCCTGTTTCTTATTACCTATCCTTTATTTTGCTCTTTAAATTATTTATACTTTGGAAGCAGGTATGGTGGTACATGTCTATAATCTCAGTACTTGGGAGGCTTGAGGCAGGAGGATTGCTATGAGTTTGAGGCCAGCCTGGGCTACCTAATAAGTTTAAGCCCAGCCTGAACTACATAGCAAAAGACACTGTCTCAAAAAAAATTATTTGTACTTTGTGATTCTCACATGAGAGAAAGCACGTGATACTTAAGCTTGTGTATCTGATTTACTTCACTTAACATTATGGTCTTAAGGTGGATCCATTTTTCTACAAATGACTCAAATTTATCCTTCTTTATGGCAGAATAGTACTCCATTATATATAAATACCATTCTTTTTCCATTCATCTGTTGATGGATATATAGGCCTCTTATAAGATTTAGCTATTATGAGTTGTGCTGGTATAAACGGGTATACATGTACTATTGAGATATGATGTCTTTAACTCTTTCAGGAAGATACCTTTAAGGGGAATAGCTGGTGTTATGGCATCTAGATGTTCCCTCTAGGCCTCATGTGGTCATCGGTGGGAATTCTGAAGATGGCTGGATCAGGATGTGTGATGCTGGGATTAAGGATGTGATGCTGGGATTAAGGGTGCCCCATCCTGGGTGTGGGTGAGACCACCCAAAAGGCGGGTAGCTTGGACAGACTATGAAGGGACAGAAAGAAGCTGCTGCTGGCTGCTTTGCTGTCTCCTGCCTGCTTGCCATGGACTGTTTCTCCTTGTAGAGAGACCTCTACCACACCACCCTGCCTTAGAGCCAGCTGAAACCTTCATAAACTGTGAGCTGAAATAAACCTTTCCTCCTTTAACTTTGGGTGTTAAGTATTTTGTCTCAGCAATGAGAAAAAGTAACTAAGACAGATTTTGGTACCAAGAGTGGTGTTGTTTCTGTGACATTACCTGGCCATGTGGTTCAGGAGCCTTTGGAACTTGCCTGTGGGTAGAGTTTGGAAAGGTTTTAAGATGCCAGCTGAAGAAGCAGCGCTGGAGTGCTGTAGGCTGAACTTGATGGGAGATTCTGGTCAGAGCTCAGAAGACCAGAATGCTGATAGAAATGCAGGCATTAAAGACCAGGCTCAGGAAGTTTCAGTTAGGAACAAGGTCTGCATTGGTTGTTGGACTCCAGAACATGTGTATTATGCTATGGCAATTTATCTTCATTTTGCTCATGTCCAGAGACTTTGCCTGAGACTGAGATTAAGGGTAGTGGACTAATTAATCTGGCAGAAGAAATTTCAAGGCAGTCTAATGTTGAAGCAGTGGCATGGCTACTGTTTGGGACTTTTAGTCAGACCTATTTTGAGAATCAAGAGCAAAGAGACTAGCAGAATGATTTTTTTTTTTTTTGTGGGTACCGGGGGGTCGACTTCAGGACCTCGCGCGCCAGCAGGCGCCCGTGCCGCTGAGCGATATCACCGGCCCCTTTTTTGTATGTGGGTTCCGGGAGTTGAACTCGGGCCCTCGCGCTTGCCGGGCAGGCGCTTAAGCCGCTGAGCCATCTCACCGGCCCGATTTTTTTTTTTTTTTAATGTGGGTAATGGGAGTCAACCTCAGGACCTTGAGCTTGTGCCGCTGAGTGTTATCACTGGCCCTTTCTTTTCTTTATGTGGGTTCTGGGAGTTGAACTCAGGACCTCATGCTTGCCAGGCAGGCGCTTATGCCACTGAGCTATCTCACCGGCCCCAGAATGATTTTAAGAATTTTGAGTTTGGCCAGAAAGCTTCAGTAAAATTATGGCCTGCAAAGATAGAACAGAGAACTTGTTTGCTAGGAAGATTAGCAATAAAAAGTCAAGTATTTCAGAAGAGGATAATAGGAAAGATGGCCTGAGGACATCTCAGGAGCCAGCAAGACTCGTCTTTGCAGTCTCAAAGTTGCAAAGGTGAAAGACTTTGCTTTGAGAGGAGAATGGCAGAGCACCATGTTCCAGAATTGTGGCAGCCTAGGGAAGTTATTCCTCAGGGTTGGGTTCAGAGTGCTCAGCAATCCAGGCACTTGACCCCTACAGCCAAGAGGAAAGGAAGCCTGGTTACTGCTCTAGCTGGTGGCAGACTTTGGTGTCATCCACATGGTGCTGGTTTTAGGTGCATGCAGAATGCAAGAGTTATGGGGTCAGGAAGGCTTCCACCCAGATTTCAGAAGATCTGGGTAGCCAGGCAGTGTGCTCCTGAGAGGGCAGTGTGAGTGTGAAGCTGCAGTGGAGACCCCAGGAGGACGGAGATGGATTGTCTGAGGAAAGCTCCAAGGAGTGAGCAAAGCCGGCCTAAGAGAGAAGCCATGAGAGCTGCAACTACCCACAATGTCATAGGGACGGAGCCAACCCAAGTCCTTTGGAGTTCACATTTTGCCACAGATTGCATCAGATGCTGGACACAGAACTATGGGACTTAATGTTTGCCCTGCTAGATTTTGGTCCCATTCCTTTCTATCCCCCTATTTGGAATGGGAATTTTATCTTGTGCCATTGTATGTTGGAAGTGTTTAACTTTCTTTTCATTTGTATGGGGGGCTCACAGCTAAGAGTTTGCCCTAGATCTCAGAGGAGACTTTGGATTTGGACTTTTCAGCAATGCTGAAACTGTTAGGCAACTCTTAGAGATGGATTAACTGCCTTTTGAATAAAGCAATGTGCATGAGTTTTTGGGGTGGGATGTTATGGCTTGTATCCAGATGTCCCTCTAAAGCCTCATGTGATCATAGGTGGGAGTTCTGAAGGTGGCTGGATTAGGGTGTGTGATGCTGGGATTAAGGATGCCCAACTCTGGGTGTAGGTGGCACTAACCAAAAGGTGGGTAGCCTGAATGGAATACAGAGGGACAGAAAGATGCTGCTGCTGGCTGCTTTGCTATCTCCTACTTGCTTTCTATAGACTGTTTCTCCTCTGTGATGCCCCTCTGCCATGCCACCCTGTCTTGGAGCCAGCCAACTATGAAATGAAACATCTACAAACTGTGAGCTGAAATAAACCTTTCTTCCTTTAACTTAGGTTGTCAGGTATTTTGTCTTAGCAATGAGAAAAAGTGAGTAAGACAGTTGAGTTGAATGAAATGTTTAATTTTAGTTTTTTGAGGCATCTCCATACTGATTTCCACAGTGGTTATACTAGTTTACATTCCCACTAACATGTAGAAGTGGCCAGACATCATGGCACATGCCTATACCTAGCACTTGGGAGGCTGAGGCAGGAGAATCACTGTGAGTTTGAAGCCAGTGTGGGCCACATAGTGAATTCAAGTTCGACCTGAACTACATAGCAAGACCCTGTCTCAAAGCAAAGCAAAGCAAAGCAAAGCAAACTGAAAACCAGAAATGTTCCATTTCCCCTGCAGCCTTGCCAGTACTTACTGTTATTTGATTTTTTGGTGATGGCACCATTTCTGGAGCAAGACGGAAACTTGGTATTGTTTTAATTTGCATTTCTCTAATGGCCAATGATGCTGAACATTTTTTCATATATCTATTGGTCATTTGTACTTCTGAGAAATGTCTTATTCATTTCAATTGCCATTTTTTTGATTGGGCTTTATTTTTGGGGGGCGTGTCTCATTTTTAAATTCTTTATATATTCTAGATATCAGTACTCTGTCCAAGGAGTAGCTGGCACCCCCCCATTCTGTAGTTTGTCTTTCTGTTGGTTGTTTCCTTTGCTGTGCAAAAGCTTTTTTATAAGATCTCATTCGTTGTTTCTTGGTATTATTTCCTGCACGATTGGGGTTCTGTTCAAAAGATCTTTATCTATACCTATGTCTTCCAGAATTTTACATATTTTATCTTCTGGCAGAGTAAGCATTTCTGTTTTTACTATCCAGGTCTTTGATTCATTTTGATTTTATTTTAGTACATGGTGAGAGATATGGGTCTAGACTCAATCTTCAATCTGCATGTGGACAGCCAGTTTCCACCACTAAAGAAGCTATCTTTCCTCTAGTGTATGTTTTTTGTCCCTTTATCAAAGATCAGATAATTGTGCCTGGGGCTATTTCTGCATTCTCTATTCTGTTCCATTGATGCACATGTCTGTTTTTGTGCCAGGACCATGCTGTTTTTATCACTGTAGTTTTGTAATATAACTTGAGCTTCAGGATTGTGATGCCTCCTGCTGTGCTCTTGAATTTGCCATTCTGGGCCTCTTCTGGTTTTGTATGAATTTTAGGACTGTTTTCTCTAGTTCTGTGAGGAATGCTGTTGGTATTTTGATTTGGATTGCATTAAATCTATGTATTACTTTTGGAAGTATGACCATCTTGCCAATATTGGTTCTGCTTGTCCAGGGACAGGGACGTCTTCCCATTATCTGATGTCCTCTTTGATCTCCTTTTTTCAGAGTAATGTAGTTTTCATTACAGAGGTCTTTCATTTCTTTGGTTAGGTTAATTCATAAGTATTTAATTTTTCTTGAGGCGACTGTAAATGGTATTGTTTTCCTAATTTCTTTCTCTGTGGGTTCATTATTGGTGTTCAGGAACACTATTGATTTTTGTGTGTTGATTTTGTATCCTGAATCTGATTTGTAGTTCTAAGAGCCTTTTGGTGGAAATCTTTGCATCTGTTATGTAAAGGATCATGTCATTTGTGAATAAGGATAGCTTGAATTCTTCCTTTCTTATACATGTCCTGTTTATCTCTATCTCTTGCCTGACTGCTCTAATGTTTCAATGTTATACTGAGAAGGAGCAGTAACAGTAGACATCCTTGTCTTGTTCCTGACTTTAGAGGGAAAGCTTTCAGTTTTCTCCCATTTAATATGATGTTGGCAGTAGGCTGGTCATAAATTACTTTTATCAGATTGTGACAAAGTTCTTCTATACCTATTTTCTTCAGAGTTTTTTCATGAGTGGACATTGGATTTTGTCAAGGGCTTTTTCTGCATTTATTGAGATAATCATGTGATTTTTTTCTTTGTTTATGTTTATGTAGTGTACATTTATTGATCTGTATATGTGGCACCATTCTTCAATCTATAGGATAAAACCTGCTTGATCATTATGTATGATCCTTTTAATGATTTGTTGCATTCTCTTTGCCAGTACCTTTTTGTTTGTTTGTTTGTTTGTTTTTGTGGGTACCGGTGGGACGATCTCAGGACCTCGCACGCCAGCAGGCACACGTGCCGCTGAGCGATATCACCGGCCCCTTTTTCGTATGTGGGTTCCAGGAGTCGAACTCGGGCCCTCATGCTTGCCAGGCGGGCGCTTAAGCCGCTGAGCCATCTGACCGGCCCACCAGTACCTTTTTGATGATTTTTTGCCACTATGTTCATTAAAGAGATTGGCCTATAGATTCTTTTTTTAGTTGGGTCCTTTTCTGGTTTTAGAATCAAGGTAAGACAGTGGTACCTTGGCTTACGAACTTAATTTGTTTTATGATTTTGGGGAAGATGGCGGCATTCGTGTTTGTCTGGGGAAGTTAGGGGTGGTCATGTTTGTTACCTGATGTGGAGTTTGTGAACAAAAGCAAAATTTTGCCAAACACATTTGTTTGTGAACCAAACTGTTTGCAAACAAAAGCATTCGCTAACTTTGTACTAACTTTCAGGAATGAGCTTAGGAGTACTCCTTCCCTTTCAGTTTCATTAGAGTTTGAGGAGTGTCAACATTAGCTCTTTCCTGAAGTTCTTGTAGATTTCAGCAGTGAATCCATTGGGTGCTGACTTTTCTTAGTTGGTAGGTTTTTTTTTTTTAAATTACTGCCTCAGTTTCATTGCTTGTTATTGGATTGTTCAGGGTTTTATATCTTCTTGGTTCAGCTGTGGTAATTTATATTATTCTAGAGTCTCCAATTTATTGTAATACAGGTTTTCAAAGTAGTTACTATAATAATCTTGTGGATTTTGGCAGTGTGCTTTGTGATTTCACCTTTTTCATTTCTAGTTGAAATGACTTGGGACTTTTCTTTCCTTCTTTTGGTAAGTCAGGTTAAGGGTTTGTCCATTTTGTTTATTCTTTCAAAGAACCAGTTCTTTGATTCATTTTATTTTTATTTTTTGTCTCGATTTCATTAATTGCTGCTCTGATCTTTTTAATTTCTTGCCTTTTGTTAGCTTTGGATTTGGACTGTCCTTGTTTCTCTAGGAACTTGAAGTGCATTGCTAGGTTATTTATTTGGGCTCACTCTGTTTTTGTAATGTGGGCATTTAAAGCAATAAACTTTCTATGTAGGACTGCTATTATTGGGTCCCATAGGTTCTCGTATATTGTATCATTTGATTCTAAGAACTGTTTAATTTCTTCCTTGATTTCTTCTGTGACACACTGATTATTCAAGAGTGTGTTATTTAATCTCCAGGCATTTGCAAAATCTCTGTTTTCTTTTCCCATTGATTTCTAATTTTCATTGCATTATGATCTGATAATACACATGGGATATTGCTTCTTTTACATTTATTCATGCAAGTTTTATGGGCTAGCATGTGGTCTATTTTGGATAAATTTCAGGTGCTGCTGAGAAGAATGTGTAGTCTATTGTTACATGGGATACTGTAGATAACCATAAAGTCCATTTGTTTGAACGTGTGGTTCAACTGTATTATGCCTTTGTTAGTTTTTGTCTAGTTCATCTATTTGTGAAAATAGGTTATTGAGGTCCTCTAAAACTGTATTGACAAGGCCGGTGAGATAGCTCAGTAGCATAAGTGCCTGCGTGGCAAGCGTGAGGTCCTGAGTTCAACTCCCAGTACCCACATAAAGGAAAAAAAAAGGGCTGGTGATATCGCTCAGTGGCACAAGCGCCTGCTGGCAAGTGCAAGGTCCTGAGGTTGACTCCTCGTACCCACATAAACAAAAACAAAAACAAAAAAAACTATATTGACATATATCTGATACTTTGCAGTGGTTTATGAAACTGGCTGTGCCAGTATTTGGTGCATATATGTTCAAAACTGTTATCTCTTCCTGTTGCATTAGTCTCTTAACTAATATGTAGTGTCCTTCTTTGTCTCTCCTAATCAGTTTTGGCTCAAAGTCCACTTTGTCTGAAAATAGAATAGTTGTTCCTGTTCGCTTTCAGACTCCCATTGCATGGAATATTACTTTCCATCCTTTCATGTTTAATATATGAATTTTTTTTTTTTTTTTTTGTGGGTACCGGGGGGTCGACCTCAGGACCTCACGCGCCAACAGGCACCCGTGCCGCTGAGCGATATCACCGGCCCCTTTTCCGTATGTGGGATCCGGGAGTGGAACTCGGGCCCTCGCGCTTGCAAGGCAGGCGCTTACGCCGCTGAGCCATCTCACCGGCCCAATATATGAATTTTTTGAATTAACTGTGTCTCTTATATGCAGCGTGCCATTAGATTTTATTCTTTGGATCCAGTCGGCCAACTGAGGTGCTGAGACCATCCACACTGAGAGTTATGACTGAAAGATACTGACTTATTCCTGTCATCACATTTTTTTCCTATTGCTGATTCCCTTTTACCCCCTCCTGCTTACCTGCTCACCCTGCCCGGTGTATTCTTTCTGTTACACTTTTCGGCATTGTTGGCTTTATTATCTCCGTTATCTCTAGGATAACCTTTAGAATTTTTGGGAGTGCTAGTTCAGTGGTTAAGAAATTCTTAAGATGTTCTTTGTCATGGAATGCCCTTATTTCTCATCAAATATGAAAGATAGTTTTGCAGGACATATTAGTCCGGATTGAAAGTTGTTTTCTTTTAGGGCTTGAAACACTTCACTCCAAGCTGTCCTGGTATTTAAGGTTTGTGTCGAGAAGTCGTTTGGAATTCTAATGGGCTTACCTTTACAAGTGATTTGTTGCTTTTCTCTAACAGCTTTTAAGCTTCTGTTGTTGTGCTGGACTTGTGGGATTTTGAATAAATGTATCATGGAGAGGTCCTTCTCTCACTGTGGTTGTTTGGGATTCTGTATTCCTTTCTTCCTTGTATGTCGAATTCTTTCTCCTTATTTGGAAAGTTTTCTGTTATGATTTCTCTAAACAGATTTTTAAAAAATTCCATGTGTGCTACTTCTGATTTTTCTCTCACTACAGTTATTCTTAGGTTAGTCTTCTATGTGTCATCTAGGCAGCTGGGATCAGTTTTCCTTGCTCTATTGTCTTCAAGGCATCTCTGAGTACCTGGTCACA
This sequence comes from Erethizon dorsatum, assembly GCA_028451465.1. NCBI lineage: Eukaryota > Metazoa > Chordata > Mammalia > Rodentia > Erethizontidae > Erethizon > Erethizon dorsatum. The sequence goes on along the minus strand of CM051826.1, from coordinate 137,095,585 downwards.
TGCATCAGATGTATCTTCTAGTTCTGATACTGTCCTCACATTAGTCATTTCTGCTGCTCGTGCCTTCAGTACCAGTCTTTATCTCTTGGACTTCTGTGTGGCACCATTTCATGGACTCTGATTCTTTGCTAATTTGTATTTCATATTTTATTTTATTTTATTAATTTCTATTTTTTTTTTTTTTTTTTTTTGGATACCGGGGGTCGAACTCAGGACCTCGTGCTTGCCAGGCAGGCACTTATGCCACTGAGCTATCTCACTGGCCCATATTAATTTCTATTTTAAAGAGAAAAAATAGAACAAAATTTCAAAACAACATAATTGTCTTTCATATTTTAAATAGTTTTTGTTAGCTCTTGTAATTTTTTTTTTGAATCTTCTTTAAGCTCATTGATCAAGTTGTTTATTAAGTCCATTGTCTGTTTAGTTATATCTTTGAGCTTGCCGAGTCTGTATCTTTTTTGATCATTTCGTATGATTCAGCCATTTGGTGTTTGGCATCCACGGAAGGCCCTGGATCTGTTTTGGGGGAACTGGGAGGTTTTGAGGCATTTTGTTGCCTTGTTTTCTCATGCTTCTACTTGATGTTGTTGTTGTTCTGAAGGCTGAGGATCAACTAGACTGGAAAGACTCTGTGGCTGGCACGGAGAGCCTCTTAGCTAGTGTCTGATTTTCAGTGATGTGATCTTGGCTTTCTTCCCTTCTTGGTCTTAGCTATCTTCTCAACCTACTAAGTGTAACAGGCTTGAAGCCAGTTACTATGCAGCGAAGGGAGAATTCCTACAGGTTGTCATCCTGTCAACAGCTCCAACCACGTATCAGTCATGTACATCAAAACGTGTTCTAGGAATTTTACCCTTTTATCATGTCCCTTACAGACTGAACTACAGTGCCATCAACAGTCAGCCTGGGAGGTGGGGGGAGGAGGGAAGGAAAAAGAAAGAGGAAAAGGCAGGAAGTAAGTCAGTAAGAAGAGAGGGAGAGAAATATCAATAGGTAAAAAAGAAACGGTTCAGACTCTACTGGAATTACTTTCACAGCTAGAGGGGGGTAGTGCTGAGGGGGCTGAGAGGAGACTTGCGGGAGTGGGAGGAGGGTCGCGGAGGCCGGAAGAGGAATCAGAGCCTGAAGGAAACTGGGAGGTGTCAGGACCTGTCCACGTGTTGGTAGTCAATGTTTGGCTCCTCTAGCCGGAGGTGATGGGGGCGCACCCTGCAGAGAAAGAGCATGAGTGAGAGAACCTGGTGCTGGGCCAGTGACACTGCATTCTGCCCTCCCCTGAGTAACAAGAGCGTCAGGCCTGGGGACAGAGACACGGCTCGCAGGCAGGTGCTGGCACAGAGAGGCTGGACGGGCAGCCTTCCTGCCCTGCTCATGGGCAGCAGCTAAGCAAACCATTGTGAGGGGGGCTCGGAGACCTGCAGCTGGCCTCAGACTGCAGCGTAGAGGGAGCTGCGAGGAGTGCCGGCTTGTGCACTTGCATGTGTTGGTAGTTAGCTTTCCCTCCACAAGCCTTTCACCAGCGCATGGCTACCAGATGCCCTCTGAGCTGGGCGCCTCTCTCCCTCTCTCCCCTGCCTCTCTCTAACCTGTGAACCTGCTGCTCACCCCCCAGGCGCACTCGACTTGACTGCCAAAGTCCCCGATCGGTGGCCCCAGGGGTACTCTGGGTCCTCAGCAGTTAGCTTGGTTTCAGAGATTGTCCCCTGAGCCCTGAAACTTCCGGGCACTTCCTCTTCCTAATGCTAGGTCACCCGCAAAACCACCTTGGGTTCCCTTTGGGGAGGCCGGGATGAGGATTTGAACGCAGATTTCCGGCAGCGCTGCAGGGTCCGCCAGAAGAGCGGCTCCCCCTCCACCCCAGCCTGTACCTGGTTTAGGATGGAAGCGGTGTGCGGAGACGATTTTGTTTGGATGGCTCAAGTCAGGTTCCGTTATGCGTATGGAGGACATTTCAGAAGTCGGCCCTCTACATAATCCTTAGGGCCACCAAGGCCAATGCCAGACACCCAAGGCCTTGGGTTTTGCTTGGGACACAGGGATGTGTCCACCCTGCCTGTGACGGCGACTCCTGCACCCCAGGGTCCTCTGCTGTGGAAGTGCGGGGGCCGGAGGCGTCTGTGCCCCCGAGTCTGCGGACACGACGGTGCTCACGACGTCCTGTGTGACGGAGCCAGGGCTCATTCACCGACCAAACACGGGTCAGGTGCCTTTGCAGGTGTGGCTGGACACCGCAGGCCCAGGCCTTCCGGGAAGTCACTTTGTCCTATCAAGGACTTTAGCTCCGTTCTTGCTCTTTGGTTTATTCGGAACCTGGCCTACTGCTCAGCTCTTCCCAACCGCACCACCCAATCCTGGCCCCCGGCAGCAGCCGCGGGTCCGGCGCCCTCGGGGCCCTGGTCCGGGCAGCGTCTGCGGCCCTCCCGTCGGGATGCGTGTTCCCTACGAGTCACTTCCCCCCTGATTTTCTTGTGTAAATAACTGGGGCGTCGTGCTGATTTCTCCGAATGTGGACCGTGGGTGCCAGTGCTGATGAGTTTCGTTTCGGGTGGTAGACGGGGCCCTGCGCGCGCCGTCTGCACCCCAGACAGCACAGGCCTGCGCGCCCTCCGGGGCAGAGACTCGGGTCTTCCCTGGCGGACGGGCCAAGTCCTTAGGGCGCCCAGGTCGGCTGCCTCAGTTTCCCCACCCACCGCAGCCCGAGCGGCCTCGCAGGAGCAGAGGCCCCGAGCGGGCGCCTTTGGGGCCCACTGCTCCACAGCCCGTGGTAGCCCCGCGCCGCTCCCTGGTCCCCTCGTGCGGGGCCGGAAGTGGGCGCCCCGCATCGTATCGCATCGGGCTGGGGACCAGTAGAGGAGCCTCGGGGTTGGCTCGGCTCCGGCCTGGCCTGTGGGATGCAGGGCCCGGGCGGCCCCACCTCGGGGTCCCCAACTCACCAGCCGCGGCCCGAGTCTCCTGCCCGCGCCCCTCCCGCTGCGCTGCGCGCCTGGCCCCGGGCGGTTGTTGAGTGAATACGCGTTGGCGCGGATCCCGGGGCCGCATCGCCGCGGGCCGGGCGCCGGGTCCCCTCGCCCGCAGGCGGCGGCGCGGTCCCCGGACACGACGCACCCAGCCCGCCCGAGCCCACGCCGGGGCGCGGGGCGGGGCCGAGCTCGTGTCCTCCCCGCGGGCCGCCCCGCGTGTCCGGCAGGCGGCGGCGTCGCGCCGAGCTGTGTCGCCGGGCGCACTTCCTGTCGCGGGCGGAGCCGGGAGGCTGTCAACCCGCGGGCGCGCGGCCCTTCCGCCTGCGCCGCGCGGACTCCGCGCGGACGAGCCCGGGCGGGATGGCGGTGCTGCGGCTGGCCGACCAGGTGGGCGCCCTGCGCGGGTGCGGGGTGCGGGGTGCGGGGCGCGGCCGGGCGGAGCGGGGGGCGCAGAGGGGGCGCGAGCGCGGCCGGGACCCCGCGCCGGCCCGGCCCTCGGCCCTGTGGGGCGGACCCCTTCGGACACCCCGACTTCCTCCGGGGGACCCAGGCCCGGGCCGATCCCTCGCGTGGTGCCGCCCGGGTCCCCGCCGCGTCGCTGTCCTCGCTCGGGTCCGGGCTGGAGCGCCCCGTCTCCTTTGCCCGGGACTGTGGCTCCTGGGACGCGACACCAAGTTGGTGACCAGGGAAAGGGACCGCGGCCCCGCCACGCGTGTCCATGGACAGCGAAACGCGCCGAGTGGGGTCCGACAGGCAGGATCAGCCTCGACCTTGACGCCCGGCCCAAAGGTGCCGGCAGCCGGTGTCAGCTCCCCGGGCTCGGGGTGGCAGCGTGGCCTTGTCCCGGGCAGTCGGTGCCGCGGCAGCCGGCGAGGACCCTGCCTGAGGCCGTCGGTCGCTCTGTGGACCCCGAGCACGGACAGGCTTTGTGTTTGGAGACCGAAAACCACTGGGTGAAACCTTGTTACTGTGAAACCCGCAGGACCGAGGCGGCTGCACCACCTGCTGTCCCAAGGGCGCGGACCTGTGAAAGCTGAGGGTCGGTATCAGGGTCCCTGCGCCTCGCTTGTCCCCGTAGGTCGCCAGCCGTCGGGCGTTCGCTCCTTTTAGATGCTGCAGTCCCGCTGCGCCCTGGCCCGTCGTCTTGGCCAGTGGCACATCATGCCCTCGGCTGTCACTTCCTAAATTTGCGAAGTTCAGAAAATGGTTCCGAAGGGTGTCACCATCGCGCAGGAAGGAGCTGCGAGTTGACGGAGCCCGAATCCCCGTGTGCTAAAGGAAGCCGCAGACCGGAGGGGAGCGGGTCTTCCTGGGGGACTCACTCCTGTCCCCCTGCGGCCTCCGCCTCCTGGATGTGTCGGAAGGGCTTCAGGAAGGCGCCCTGTCCTAAATCAAGACCAGAAAAGCAGGCGGGCTGGGGGCTGTCGCTCAGGGCTCGTCACAGACGCATGCCTTTTGAATGTTTCTGAACACCTCTTCCTTCCCCAGCAAGCCGGTGTTGCTGTGGCGAGAAAGAAAGAAGGGTGCAGCCTTCCTGGAGTCCCAGCTCCTGAGACAGAGGAGCCCAAGGCTCCGGACAGGAGAGCGCCCAGCCTGGCCTGGCTGTGGGTAGTCTGGGGAGCCCGGCTAGGTGGCCCAGGTGGAGACGGTGTGGTGTGAGTCATAGCAGCCTCTGGGTTTCTCTAGGCCTGGAAGTGTGTCTCTCTTGCCTTGTACAATCTCACTTCTTCGAAGTTGGCTCTTAACCTTACCTACTTGATTTTAGCTCTCGCTAGAAGAGCTGGGCCCCGCCATTGTGGGTTGGGGCTGCCTGCTTGGAATTCCTGCCCCAGCAGCTGTAGGGGAGAGCCTGCTTCGCTCTCTTACCTGTTAAAATGCCGCTGATTCATGAGCTGAATCCTGATGTTTTGGTGGTTGTTGATTTTTTTTTTTTTTTTGTGGGTACCGGGGGGTCGACCTCAGGACCTCGCACGCCAGCAGGCGCCCGTGCCGCTGAGCGATATCACCGGCCCCTTTTTTGTATGTGGCTTCCGGGAGTCGAACTCGGGCCCTCGTGCTTGCCGGGCAGGCGCTTAAGCCGCTGAGCCATCTCACCGGCCCGGTTGTTGATTTTTGAGACAGTGTCTCACTACATAGCCCAGGCTGGCCTCAAACTCAGGGCTATCCTCCTGCCTCAGCCTCCCAAGGGCTAGGATGACAGGTTTGTGCCACCACGCCTGGCTCAATCTTGACTTTTGCCAGGGCTCTTGGAGTTTCAGTTTGAGGCCACATGCTTGCTGCTGATAACCTGAATTGCAGGTTGTCTTTGTTTGTGTTCGAGTGTGGCTGAAGAGGCAACAGCCAGTGACATTCTCTGCTGCTAAAGCGGGGGGCAGTGCTTATTGGGGGGTGGTAGCAGCCGATCCTGAGGTGACCTGTCAGTCATGCAAGAGGGGACCATGCTTCTTCTATCTGTTGGGAAAGTAAGAGGAAGGGGGAAGGAGAGAGGCCACCGTGGCTTTTACTTTTTTTCTTTTTTTTTACTATGAAAAGGAACTAGGAGATCTTGCCACAAAAAGCCTGGCATTTAGCACTTCTGCATTTGTGACTGTGTCCTTGTGCCTTCCCGGTGCAGGACACACTGTCTGTCTTGCAGCATCGGGGCGCCTGGCACCCCTGTGTGCTGGGACTGCGGGTCTCCTAGCACGAGCTGCCACAAGTGGGCAGAGTCCAGGCCAGCTGGGAGGAGCTGGCTCCCCTTTCTGACAAAACACCCAGCTGCGTAATTAATCTAATAACATAATTATTTCCTTTGAGATGGACATTAAGAGGTTTACTTACATCTTTGGATATGTGAGATAATTGTAAGTTTGAGAAAGAAGATTTTATCTTAGCACATTTTGGCTTGCAATAGCCACGAAGCCTTTTGCAATTGGGCTGGATGTTGAACTTTCTGGGGCGTCCCCGTGTCCTTTGGCTGGGGCATCCCCATGTCCTATGGCTGGGGTGTCCCCGTGATTTAAATGTGTGGTCACATCTTCTGCCTGGCTCCTTCCAGTTTTTTTTCTTTTAATTACAAAGCCAGGCATGGGCGCACTGGATGTTGGGAATGTCACTATTCCTATCCGAGTTTGTTCCCGACAGTGGAGTGCTACCTCCATCCCTTCAAAGGCTCTGGGCACAAACTGTGTCTGCAGGTGGCCCTTTCGGTGCTTCCTGCCTGCAGGCCTTCTGGCTTGGCATCCTCTGCCAAGCCCTCGCTCACACTTAGTCACCCAGCTCCCTGGCGAAGGCTGGGGCTGGCAGCTGTGGCAGTGGTGACAGACTGAACTCCTGTCCCTTGGTGAGCAGGATTCCAGCCTGAGGCGTGTGGCTCTGGGACATGGCGTGCATTTTCCTGGCTGCCCTCATCCACCTGTGGGTCCCTGGGGCCATGCTGTGGCACTGCCTTCTGCCCAGAGGAAGGGAAAGCAAAGGCTTCATTCTGGGGCCTCTTCTGGTTGTTTAGGGACCAGTCGCCTGGTTTGGGCGTGCGCTTGAGGGCTGGTGCCTCGTGGCCCAATGGTGGCTTCCATTTGTTGTGCTCTGATGGTGTGCTCTCAGTCACCACCACCACACAGAGGAAGGTGCTGTGTGACTCCTGTTATAGACCAGCAATCTGGGGCTGAGGCTGACAGACCTGTTTGAGGTCACACCCCCAGGCATTGGCGGAGCCCGTGTCCCCACCTGGCTGTCTGCTTGCCTGGCCGGGTTGGGACCACAGGCCGGGTCAGGTCAGCTTGGTGGGCAGGGTGGTGTGGGGCTGGAGGAGAAGCACCCTCCACGCCCTCCTGCCTCGGGGCTGACCTGCTTCCTGCTTAACAGGGATTCCGGGCAGCTGGCTGGGTGCATGGGGGACGGAACCCAGGCCCTGGGTCTGCCCGGCAAGTGCTGTACCACTGAGCTCCACCTCCACCCCAGCTCGGGTTACTTGTTTATGGCATACACCGTGTAATCACCAGAGGAAATGAAAGCACTAGACATGCAAAAAGAAAAGCACGGTAGCTAAAACTGTCTGAAGTCTCTCCCTCAAAGATAACTCCTTGCCTTTTTTCTTTGTGTTTTTTGAGATAGGGTCTCACTGTGTAGTTCAGGCTGGTCTTGAACTCACAGTGATCCTCCTGCCTCAGCCTCCCAAGTGCTGGATTACAGGTGTGTGCCACCACACCTGGCCTCCTCTTGTCATTGTGATACGGCTCCTTCCAGGCTTCTGTTTAGGTAGCCAAGGAAAAAATTTTAAACTTGCCATGTGATAATATCAGTATTTTTCACTTGCATATATAGCTAATATTTAGGGTCTCTAGACTGATGGCTTTTCTAAATAAACTTATGCATCTCTTAAGTACACGACTGGGCTGCTGTTGTGTAAGTCACGGTAGCACAGAAATCTAACCCTGGATCCGTTGAACCTATTTTAAAAAAAAAGTCAATTCTAACTTCCTCTTTTCTTCTACATAGCAAATATAAACTCAAAAAGGAACTTTTTTGGGGACCAGAAACAGGACTGAAATATTCTGTGAGAAGATTTATATTTTAACAATATAATGTGAATTCTTTATGGGTTAAACGATAACACGAAAGAATTTAAAAGTAGGCGAGAACTACAAATATCTGATGATCCTGCAATTTTAAGCCTTGTTCAAGCTATGATATTCTTTTTTGTTTCCCCTCCCAAAAATTCCATACTGAAGCTCAGTATGACAAAAAGTGGGCCAGAAGGGAGGTCCCCACGTCTCTTTGTGGATTGTTGGGGTTCAGCATCATTGAAAGTCCCTTTGCATGGGAAAACTGCTGGCATTGGTTGATGTTTCTTCCTCTTTCCTGATGCCATGGACTCACACCAGCCGTTCCCTGCATGCGTCCTGAGTAAGAGCTGACTGTGGTGACGTCATCTCATCTTCAGCCAGCCCAGGGCACCTTTGGGAATGATGGGGCTGCGGTTAAATCCTAAGCTGGACACAGGCATGGGCCAGTGATGTCCAGGTCAGCCTGGAGCGTGATCCCTGCAGGCTGGGTGGTGGCAGCATGCTCACGTGACCAGCAGCCCCGGCACTGCCCCTCCAGCCGGGTCTTGCTGCCCCTGGCCTTGTGCAGGCCCAGGGCTGGATGCTGGATGCTTGTGGCCAGGGATGGCACTGGGCCCTGGATTTCTGGATGCCCTGGGCGGTGGCCACTCTGTGGTTTCCCCAGGACCGTAAGCACACCTTGGGTTTTGCCCAAGTATCCGGGGCCATTTCCCTGAAGTCATCTTTGGGATCTCCAGGAGCCGGCATGTGGGACACGGAGGTCTCCAAACCCCTGTGGGGCAAGGGGGACACTCGTGTGGCCCTGTGTCTGTCCCCCTGAGTGATGGTCAGCCGGGCCGCCTTGGCCTTCCTCAGGGCACTGCCCCACCGGTACAGCTGGGTCTGGCTCACCCACTTCTCAGGTGTGGCCTGGATCCAGTGCAGGTGACACAGGCTTCCTCCAGGAGGGAAGGACATTCCTGTGGGTCACCCCTTGGTGCTTCTGGTAGACATGGCTCAGTTTCTGGATGGACTTGTTTGATATCTTTCTTTTTTGGCTTTTTTGAGACAGGGTCTCATTGTGTAGCTCAGGCTGGCCTTGAACTTGCTTTGTAGCCCAGGCTGGCCTCAAGCTCATGGCGATCCTCCCGAGTTCTGAGATTACAGGCATTGCCACTGCGCCTGGTTTATTTGTTTGGTATCTGACATGGACGGGGAGGTTGGGAGGCCAGCAGGGAAGTGAAAACAGAAAGCTGGGCAGGCAGCATGGGGCGCTGGGGTAAACCAACTTACAGCAGTTGCTGAACAAGGCTCTGAAGTGGCCTTTCCAAGGAGATGAGCAGGAGCCTTGTTAACTTTGGGGAATAAAATATTAGAATTCACATTTCTTTAAAATATTCATTCCTTTACATCATGTGGTGGCACATGTGTGTAATCCCAGCACTAGGGAGGCTGAGGCGGGAGGATTATCACAAGTTTGAGTCCAGCCTGTGCTACATAGTGAGTTCAAGACCAGCCCAGACTATGTAGCAAGACCCTGTCTCAAAAATAATTCTTTCCTTACCTGTTTACATTTTGTGCATTTTCAGTGCCTGCCTTCTCAAAAGATAAAAGATCATACAGTCTAATTATGTCAGACTGGGCTTTTGGTGGTGGGCAGGATTAGCAGTGTATTTGAGTCCGAGCAAATTCTCTTTCTTGCTGTTAACGGAGGAGGAACTGGTAACTCGGGGGAAGGAATGTTGACCCTAGAGGGCCCCTGCATGTTGTGGTAAGGATTGCACTTGGTGCAGAGGTTCTCGGGGTCTCTAAGCAGTGAGGACAGCTTGGGATGTCCGTCCATCCGTCTGTCTGTCCGTCGGTTTGTCTGTCCGTCCATCCACCTGCAGCGGCAGAACAAGGGCCCTGTCAGTTCTGCAGCCCTCCTTCACACAGGCCCAGAGCATGCACAGACTGTGAGCAGCCGGACAGAGACCTGGCCCTGAGGGGACACTGGTCCTGGTGACGTGGTGCCATCCTCGCCCGTTCCCATGAGAGCAGTGACCTTCATTTCCTGGTGCAGAAGAGGAAAGTGAGGACAGGAGATGAGTAGTTCAGGTCCTACAACTCCGGGGTCACCCTGGGTGGGCTGGCTGTGAGGTTCTGCCTCACACCCCAAGGGGGGACAGGGGCCTCTCCCGGGGGAGCGCACGCCGAGGCCGTGTGTGGGAAATGCTCCCTGAGCACGTGTGGCCGGGGAAACAGCAGCTGATCCGGGTGCAGCGGGCTGGGGCTGCGTTTGGGGGACTGTGAGGGGGCTGGGGGCTGGGGCCAGCAGGGCCTTTAAGGAAGGGGATGATTGGGTAGCAGATGGGGTGGGGACATGCCGAGTACTGTCCCATGGCCTGGGGACTGGGCTCCTGGGGCACAGGGTTCCCGTCAGGCAGGAGGCAGAGCGAAGGAAGGGAGTAGCCGCTGTCCGAGCTGGACGGGAGTGGGGTCTGCATCCTAACTGACCCTTCTAGGAGCTGTCCCATGCACCGCGAGTCCTTTCCTGCAACCTCAGCCAAGAGTGTGTGCTTTCTCGAAGTCCCTCCGCTGCGGTGTACACTCGCTCTCTTACACGTTAATTTGTTCTTCCAGAAAGTACTGAAGCTTGCCATGAGGCCAGACCGTCCACTCTTCTGTCTTTGTGATGCTGGACACCGTGTGGCATGAGTCGCTTGTCGTGACGATAGCCCATGGATAAACTGTGTCTGGGAGTAGCGAGGACTTCATGGCACCAGCCTGGAAGGTGGCAGAGGTCACTGATGGGATAGTGTAGTAGAGGAAGGCCCACTTTTAATCTTACAACTTAAAAAATTATTTCATTTTATTGTGCAGAGCTGGGGGTTGAGCCCAGGGCCTCATGCATGCTAGCAAGTGTTCTACCACTGAGCTACACAGAGCTCCAGCCCTAACTTTATTCTTTTATTTTAAAATAAAAATTACCTGACAATATCCATATCATGGGAGACCTACAGGAAGCAAATGATCTCATTTCTAAGAAATCACTCACAAGGGGGAAAAGAAAAGCTGAAAGGAAGTATAAATACTTCGATTAAAAGGCCATTGAAAAAGTATATATATAGATATATATACTTTTACATATATATACACATATATGTAAACTAATTGCAGTGAGTGGCTTTAGCTTCTGATTTAAACGAACTTAAAAAACACTTCTATGAAATAATTGGGGGAATTTGAATCATGACTGAGATGGTTATGTTTTAAAAGAGTCCGCTTCCAAAAAAGAAACAAAACCACAAAACGTTAGCATTTGCCTGGGACTCCTAAGTGCTTAAGCCACTGATGACTTCTAGTTCCCGAATCAGTCGGCCTGCTCTTGCTCCTTCCTGGGCCTTCCACTGTCACTTGGTGGCGTGCCCTCTCTGAGGTGGTTAGAATCCCCTTTGACTCTGCCAGAAAGCACCCTATTCTGCTAGCTTTGCTACCCAGGGGCCCCCGTCTGCTGACCCAGTCCGAGGCCCTTCCTAATGCAAGCCAGCTGCTTCAGCATCAGCCTTGGGACCCTCCCTCCCGGGCGCTGAGGAAGACTCAGGCTTGGCTTGATTTTGTGCCTCTTTCAGTGTGAGAGATTTGGAAGGGAGTTCAGACCCTGCTTAGGACACTTTGTAAGAGTGGCTTCTAAACCAAGTTTCTATTTAAATTGTGCAGTTTTAAGAGGCAATAAGGAATTACAAAGTTGCAGTGTAAGGCCCTGGCTGTCTGGCCCCTCTGTGATGTAGGAAGTGGCCCCGGCTGTGCCCCGGCTGTGCCCTGCGTGGTTTCTGAGTGGCTTTAGGCTTGCTGAAATATGTTATTTCTACGTGTGTGAAAAGTGCCCCCGGCCTTCCTAATGGAGGCCAGATTTAGGATCAGTGTGGACCACACACGTAAGAAATGGCCAACTGCAAGCTGCATAGACAGTAACGAGTAGTTCAGGAACCAGGAGGAGGCCTCAGCACCCTGGCGCCTCTGTCCCGTTAGGACGTGGGGCCTGCGAGGCGAGTGTCACGTAAGTTCTAACGTCCTCGGTCTTCACAGCCAGGAGGAAACAACCTTCCTCTAAGGAGCTCTGCATTTTAGCAGTGGGCTTTCTGGAAGGTTCCAGGTCCTGGGTGTTGCGTTATGACGTCTGAAGGTGCCGTGGCATCTCAGCTGAGCAGTTTCCAAGAATCCGGCGTGGGAGAGGCAGGGCTGAGGGACGGTGAGGGTGAAGTTTGGGAATCCGGGCTGTTTGCACCGCGCAGCTCAGAGGCTGTCAGCCCTCCTGGGAGCCCGCTGTCCTCGGGTGTGAGATGGGCACAGTGCTCCAGGGCAGCTGTGACGATGGAGCGGGGATCGTACCCTGGCACTCAGTCCATCGTCCCTGCGTCCTGGGGTGGCTCCTTGTTTGTCACATTCGAGAGACCATTTCTTCAGGGTCATTTTTAGCCCTTTGAGAATATTTTAGTTATTTTTTATTTGAATTTATGATCTTTTATCTCGTCTTCTCTACAACTTAAACATTAGTAGAAAAAACTTCTGTTTCAGTTTTATGTGAAATCTCCGTACTTAGGTTTGCATTGCAGCATTTTGGGTCCCACTGTTTTAGAAAGTGCCTCTTCTTCCAGTCTGGTTTATCATTTCAAGTAATAGTATATTTGATGGATGAATCTTAGGTTTCAATAGAGCTAGTGAGATAAATGTGGGGCTTGGAGTCATTCTTGATTTAAGTTGTCAAAAAGAACTTTGAAAATTACAAGAATGCTATAATAAAAGTAAAAAAATTAAAACGGGAAATTATAAGAATGCCACTTCCTCTTTACAGAAGTATAAAAGTGTCTTTTTTTGAGGAAGTGCGTAAGAACAGATAATTTGAGAAAAAGTCTTGTCATCATGAAAAAGGTTATCACAGCAGAACATCTGAAAAACATGGGTGAAAAATTTCAAGTCCTGAATGAATAAGTAATGGAGTAAAAAATCATAAATCTTTCTCAAAAAAAATGATTAAAAAGTTGGATGAAGGCTGCACTGTAAAAAGTCATTTTAATTGGCAGTCTTTGTGTTTCTTTTAGAATTAGATGATGCCATTTAAGGAGGATGTAAGGTAGACGTTGTTGGATGTTAATGCATTCTCAAATTCTAAAAATGTATTTTAGTTTGCTGGTAGAGGTACAGGGCAAAAGCGGGGTGAAATAAAGAAAGAAAAATGGGAGAAAATGTTTTCTAAAGGAGGAGGAAGGCTCAGGGGGCAGCGGTGACCAGGTCATTTCCCAGGGTGTGGGGAGCTCTTGAGCCCCACGCTGAATGGGCCCCACCGTTGCACTCAGCCCTTTGGGATGGTGGCACTTCCTGTGCCCCGCAGGCAGGCCACCCTTCCACCCGGGTCCTGGGATGGGACGTGGAGGCTGCTCCTGGTGCTGCGGAGGGGACCGGCCAGGGCGGGCGGCTCAGCGGGCAGGAGGGGTGGGCTGCAGGGCTCCGGGGGCCTCTGTAGTCCTAGTGCTGCAGAGCCCCACCGCGGTGGAGCTTGGTCATTCCACACACTGGGGAAGAGGCCCGGCTCCTGTGGCGGGTGACTGATGGGTTCCGGCGACGTCCCTGGTTGCTAGCACCCCGCCACCAGAACTGGTAGTTGAGCTCATGAAGTGAGGACGGTGGTGTGGACACCTTGCAGCTGCTCCTGTCTCCTGAGCTCCACACGGTGGGCGGACTGCTGTGAGCAGGCCAAATCCTCTGCTGCTGCTGCCTGCTAAGAGTCAGTTCATCATCACCAGCGTCACCACCACCACCACCACCACCACCATCATCATCGTGGCACTGGGGATCGAACCCATGGCCTCCTCACTGAGCTCTGTCTCTGGCCCTTTTTATTTTTTATTTTGTGACAGAGTCTCCCCGAGTCCCTAAATTGCCCAGGCTGGGCTCCAACTTGTGACCCTCCTGCCTCAGCCTCTCAGAGTGGTGGGATTACAAGGAGTGCGCCACTGTTTCAGACAACATCTTGACATCATTAAGTGGTTGAAACAGATCCAAAGAATACTCTTTTGCAATCCAGGAGCACTTAATGAAGGTCAGGTTTCCGTGGCACTGGAACACAGCTTTCCTGATTTCTTGGTGTGTCCGGGCTGCTCTGGGCTCCAGGCACCAAGTGGAGAGGTTGAGGCCTGATGCCGTTTTCTCCAGGAGAAAGCAGAAGCTCAGTTAGCCTCCTTGGTGTGCTTGTAATTAAAAAAAATCCTCTGTAAAACAATAGTTTGCTTGTACTCAGCTCTTTCTCTCTTTTGAGGAACTGCTGTAGAGAAGGAGCCATTTGTTTATATTTTAAACCACTTGCCTTTTAAATGGGAATTTTAAACTCCAGATGTGGCCCCAAAAGGGTTAATGTGTGCGGCGCTGCCCGGACCTGGACGGGGCGGATGCTCTGCTTCTTACCTCTGACTGCTCTCGGCGCACGCGGAAAGCGCTGGTTTCAGTGAGTAGTTTGAGTGGAGAATGGATCAACGTGGGGCTGAGAGGGCTTTAATTTATTGACAGTTAACGTTAGACAAACGTTCTGGAGGTATGATGAACTATTATAAGTGGAAATTGTGTAATTAAAAATAAATGTGAATGCTGTCCACTGATCGAATGTTTCTCATTGTTCTAGAAGGTTCTCTTGGAAACTAACCAGGGTTGGTGGTTTCTGTAGGAGGTGTAAGCGTGGGTGAGTGTGTGTGTGTGTGTGTGTGTGTGTGTGAGCACGTACGTGTGTGGTCTCTGTTTTTCACTTCAGCATAATTATAAAGAATCTGCCACCCAGCCTCCTCCTTTGGGTCGTTATGAAACTCCTTCGAGGGTCCTGTTTGACCCGGAGGAGGGAAGGTGGCCTTAGGCACAGGCTGGGAGGGCAAGAAGGAGGGTGACCGTCACATGTCGCTGGCCTCTGAAGGTCGCTTCCTCGTCTCTTCCAATCCACAGTGAAGACTGACTGCTTGTGGAGGAGGTGACCTCGAGGACGTAGAGCAGGGTTTAACTTTAGAGCACACTGCAGTGACCTGGAACCCCAGGCTTCTGACGTTTTTTGAACAGCAGCAGTGACTGTGGGGGAGAAGGAGGTGAACACCAGGCCCTCTTCCCAGGGAAACTGAGGCGGTGGCTGGCAGACTCTCAGCAGAGGTGGAGCACTGTCCCTGTGGTCCTGAATGGCCTCTGAACACCGTGGGTGACACCAATGGTGACGACTGGGCCATGGCCATGTGGCTCCACTGTCACCTCACATGTTGCCCATGTGGGACCGTCCCTCACTCCCAAGCAGGCCTGGAGGACACAGCCCGAGGGTGCAGGGCACGGAGGTGCTGGCCCGGTGTCCCCTCGGGTGAGCACCCTGGTGCATTCAGAAGATGGGAAGCTCATTCTTGTTCCCTGCCGCTTGCACCTGCCCAGGGTCCTGAAACACGAGGCTTTCCACGCCCCACCCAGCCCCTCCGGGCGGCTTTGTTTTCTTTTTCAGAATTTCCCGAGGAGCATCTGGACCCGGCTGTCAGGCTGGGGGGCGCTCTCCCTTTCCTCCTCCCAGGAAGGGCGATTCTGCACCGAGCCCACGCTCACTGCTGGTTCTGGTCCCTTTTTGGCTGCTGGGTAGCGTGTGACTTGGGAAGGCCGGAGCTGCACTGCTTGTTTACTTTGGGGAAGCGTTGGCACTCCATGAGGCTGAGCTGGTCGCAGGTGGGCAGTAACTGCTGCGTGAACATGGTCTGTTGCCAGTCCCAGCTGCTGTTTCCTCCTGCTCCTCCATCGGTCCCAGTTTCTTTCTTTACCTGCTTTTCCTACTCCTGAGACCTTTACTGTAAGAGAGGAGAGACAGGAGGCTATTACATTTTTATTACTTAAACAGCCCTAGTAAAAGTATTGGGGGCAGAAAATACTGCTGTTTGTTCTGGTGAAAGTTTTCCTTGGTGTCTTGTTAAGCAGGTGTCGTCAGGAGCGTGGTGCGGAAGCTCATTGCCTCATCACAGGGACAGATCAGCTCCCCCAGTACTTGCTTCTGCAGGAAATGGTGCAGGAGGAAACTTTAGCTCAGCATTTTTGGTATTCTGGGGAGGTCAGATGGCGTTAACTGGGACCACACCTTAATGACTGGCCCAGGAAGTCACTGTCAGTGTGAGCTCTTTGTTTCAAGCTTCTGGTTCAGATGGGTCCCAGGGTGCCAATTGAGCTCGATTCCACGCCTGGTCCTGGTGGATGGGAGGAGGCCATGCTGCCACCTCTCACCGCAGCACTGTACCCACATCCCCCCAACCGCCGACTGTGGTCCTCTTACACATTTTTAAGGTTGACATCTAGATTTTTCATCCTAAAGCTAGAAAGATACAAAGGATCTAATTCCTGGCACAATATAAATACTGATTTAAAAAATTGAAAGCATTCTATTTCTGTTTAAAATACATGGACTGGAATTTAAACCCTATTTTGATTTGATGGTCCATTATCACTTAAAAATGCTGAGCAAGCACTTCTTTGGTAGTTGAAAAATTTACATCGTTCCTTTTTCTCCTTGAACTTATACTTCCATTCTACTTCCACACACTGGATTTTATCCAAATGCAATGTATTTAAAAAGAACTGCCAGGTGTGGTGGCGCACGCCTGTAATCCCAGCACTCAGGAGGCTGAGGCAGGAGGATTTCTGAGAGTTTGAGGCCAGCCTGGGCTACATAGTGAGTTCAAGGGCAGCCTGAACTGTATAGTGAGATCCTGTCTAAAGGAAGGAAGGGAAAAGGGAGAAAAAAATGCAAGTTAGTTATACTATTAGTGTCTCTTAGTTCATAGAAAAGGAAGGTTTGCACTAATATCGATTGGAAAATTTTTTATGCCCATATCTTGTACTCTAACTACTTTAAAGATAATAATATGCAATGTATTAACTCTTGTTATTCTCTTATGAAATTTTGTTTTACCTTTTTTCCATTAAAAAAAACCGTAAAACCAAAAAGAACTGATTATCCTCGAATACTTTGCAACAAAAATATGATCCTAAGGTGTTAGGTTAAATACATTTCTGGGTTGAGTTTATTTTTATAATGATTATTAACAACTTATCAAAACATGTAAATATGTTACAATATACAATATATTACACGTGACAGCTTGTTAATAAAACATGCACAGTAAGGCATCTTTATTTGAAATGTGTTTTTTGATCTCTTGCTAGTACATCAGCAATTAGTTCAGTGGGGAAGGTAGCTTGTTGCTCCGGGGAGAGGGGCATTTATTGGCGGGGATTCTCCTGATGACCCTGATTTTGAATCAGCCCCCCTTCTTTG
Organism: Erethizon dorsatum; assembly: GCA_028451465.1. Taxonomy (NCBI): domain Eukaryota; kingdom Metazoa; phylum Chordata; class Mammalia; order Rodentia; family Erethizontidae; genus Erethizon; species Erethizon dorsatum. The sequence goes on along the minus strand of CM051826.1, from coordinate 137,078,789 downwards.
GCATGGGGCCTTTCCACACCTTGGGGGCCTCAGAATCAGAAAGGGTGAGAGGTGCCTGTACCTTTGGTCAGGCAGGAGAAGGAAGACGGTGAGAGGACAAGGGGTCCAGCCGCAGGGTGACCCCAACTGTGGCAGCTGCGTTGTGGGTGAGTGCAGCGAGGAACCCGCAGAGGCCCCTGCAGACAGGGAGCCGGGAGAGCGGATGTGTCTTGTGGTGGCCTGCAGTCGTGTCCCCAGCCGCTCCATGACCGCGTGTGAGTGTGTGAATGGCAGGCACTTTAGATAACACTCATGGGCGATGTCCTTCCTTGTGGGAAGTCCGAATTTAGGATTTTGGAAAACCAGGCTGCCATGTGGTGAAATTTTAACTTTGAAAGGTCAGGTGGAGAGAAAATCCAATAGCCCTCACTTAAAAATATTTTAAATTAATTAACCCAAATAACATTTCTTTGACAACCTGCGTGCTTTGGTTGACAGTCCGGTACCTGAGGGAGGGTTGCTGGGTGTGCTCCTGTGGGATTCTGGGCAGCTTCTCGCCAACATCTGAAAGCTTTATTTGGTTCCCGAGAGCACTTCCTCCCAGGCTGTGCAGGAGATCTCGGTGCGCTGCTCTCCCTGTCCCACTCTGCGCCTGGCTGACAGCGGCAGGACAGAGCCATGCTGCTTCCCACTAGGTTTTCAATGCGGTTAGAGCCTGGCGTATTTGATTTCTCACGTCTAAACGCTCAATTCTGCTTTTTTCTAACACCGGGGCACACCAGTTGCTCAAGGGTGTACATCTGCTGGCTATTTTGATTGGCTTGTTGATTTCTGAACTAGCGAATGGGACAGATAAATCTGGGCAGCTGCTGCCAATCAGTAGGGCAGACCGTCTAGCTAGGAGGCTCAGAGCGATGTGCGGCGCGCGTGCCGAGTGAGTGCGCGGAGCGTGCCCCGGCGTCAAGGCCGGTTCCTCGGAGGCGATGCTGCTGGGTGCTGAGCGCAGTGCTGGGTCCTCGCTCGCTGCTCTCTGGACCACGTGGGGTCGCCCGTCCGTCCTCTCCGCCCGCATCCTGTGCTTCTTGGGAGGCCTCGCAGCGCCAGCCTTTTCCTCCCACTCTCCCTCTTCTGGCTGCAGAGAATCAACCTCTTCTTTAACCATTTTTCCTTTTCTTTTTTAGTTGGAGGATATATACTATTACATTACTTAGGACATCTAGAAGGTATTCTAGAAAGTAATTTTAGGTTCACAGCAAAATTGGGATAACACAGAAAAAATTTTTTAGAACTTTACAGAATCTTAGCTCCGTGGGAGTCAGAACCCAGAAGGGGAGCGGGTGGGAGCCGGGGCCACAGGAAGCACTTTAGGGCCTCAGACATGTGCCATCAACGGACTCCTGGCTGCCTCGCCTTGGCCGTGCTCCTGCGGTGACAGGGTTGGGACACTCACTGATGCACTTTTTTTGAGACAGATTCTTGCTGTGTTGCCCATGTGGGACTCAGACTCCCCCAAATAAAAGATTAGTAGTGAAACAGTCTCTAGTGTGATATGATTGTGCGGAAATAATTGTTTCTTTAAAAAATAATTGGGCCGGTGAGATGGCTCAGCGGCTTAAGCGCCTGCCCGGCAAGCGCAAGGGCCCGAGTTCCACTCCCGGATCCCACATACGAAAAAGGGGCCGGTGATATCGCTCAGCGGCACGGGCGCCTGCTGGCGTGCGAGGTCCTGAGGTCGAACACCGGTACCCACAAAAAAAAAAAAAAGCTAAAAAATAATTGCATTCTTAATAGAAACCCAGTTGTTGAAAGTGCAACAAATTGAGTACTTGGATAGCAATAATCATCAAGTGCATACTTACTTTAGTAATTTAAGGTGATTCTTTTAAAACCAAAGTTTAATGTGGTCATGAAATCATTGGGATCACCAAGGTGGATTTAAAAATAAGTCGTTTCCCTTTTGCAGGAGTGAAATCTTGGGCACTCTTTTAGGCTTGAGATGAGGGCCTGTCGGATAGGGAGAGGTTTGAGTTTAGCTGAGGGGAGGTTTCTGAGCCCACTCTCAGCGAATGCCTCGGTGATACCAAGATCCTATTACTCAACCAAGCACCGGATACCAGACGTGGAGGCGTTGTGGAGAAGACTGAGGGCCGCTGGCTACTTTCTCTTTTCCTTTTCTCCTTTCCACGGTGCACGTCTATGGACAGTGTGCCAATCTTCATTTCAGCAAAAGGAAGAGGCTACTATTCTTGGAAATATTTTTAGGAGGCATATTGTATCTTCTCCATATATATATATATACATTTGTCATGTATCACTCTATAGTATAAACCTAGAGAGACAATGTTGTAACCAGACCAGGGCTTGAGAACTTTATGTGAAGAACACTTTAGTATTTAATGAAATATTTTAAACAATTTTAAAAAATTGTTATTAGTCCATGTTTGCAGTGCACAGTGATTGCACTCATCGTGGGGAGTTGGTACATGCATGTGACTCATCTTAATTCTTTTTACATCCCCATCATGAAAGACTTTTTAAAAATAAAAATGAGGGCTGGTGAGATAGCTCAGTGGCAATAAGCGCCTGCCTGGCAAGTGCGAGGTCCTGAGTTTGGTTCCCGGTAACCACATAAAGAAAAAGAAGAAAAAGAGAAAAAAAAGATGAAATCTTCTCTGGAGGGGCTTCAGGGGTCAATAGCAAGGAGTAATGGGGGAAAAGACTAAATATGTTGGGATGGGTTGGTAATGTGGATTTATGGTAAAATGAATCTGTTCATTAGCAGTTGGCCAACGCAGGTAGCTGGGTTGGTCACGTGACAGTGGCACTTTTGCAGCAATCAAGTCTAGAGGTGTGGTTTCCCGCCCAGAGGTGCAGTTTCCCATCCACCCTTGGTCCCCACGAGGCTCTCAGGTTCCCGAATGTCACCCAGCCCCCCATGTCATTGTCCCAGTGGGTCTTAGGACCTCTGTGCTGCCTGGGAGCTCGGCGCAGGTCACTGGGAACAGATGTGGGGGTTTGGGGGAGGGGGCGAGCAGCCTTTTCCAAACCCTTCGTGCTCCCTTTGAGCGCCAGTCTCCCACCCTCAGTAGTCTTTGCCCACAACCCCTGCAGAAGCCTCCTGTGGGAGCTGTGACCCCTGTCCCTCTGTTCCTCTCCCCCTTCCCCTGCTCCTGCCTGCACACTGCCCCTGGCCAGCAGGCCCAGGGTGACTTTCTTGCCCAGCAGTACCTGTTGGGTTCGTCAGTCCAGCACCCATTGAGTGTATCGGACAGCCCTGGGGACAAACGTGGCCCCATCACTGGGCTGGGCTCAAAGGGCAGTGGTTGCCTGGAAAGACAGAAAGAGGTATTTAAAGCCAGCAGTGTCTCTCGAGCCCTAAGTATGTGGCAGGGGGACCACAGCTGAGAACTGGAGGGCCGCCAAGCACCCTTGAACACCCGCTGTGGGAGCTGAGCAGGCGAGGGACCAGGGACACCGGCTCGAGCCACCACCACAGGCGCCACTGTCCAGCAGGGGTGGGTGGAGGGCGTGGGAATCAATGAACCACAGGGCAGGCGCCAGCGGGTGCCCATTGTGGGAACCTGGGGAGAGTGCTGGGGGGCGGGAGGTCTCCTGAGAAGAGGCCTCCTGTAGGTTGGAATTGCTGCTGGCTTTGCTTTTTGTTGTTTTGTTTTTTGTGACAGGGTCTCGCTGTGTAGTTTAGCCTGGCCTTGAACTCACTGGGTAGCCTAGGATGGCCTTGAACTTACTTAGATCCTTCTGCCTCAGCCTCCTGAGTGCTGGGATTATAGTCATGTGCTACCGCGCCTGGCTGGTTCTGGTTTAAAAATGAATGCCTCATTGGGGACAAACGGGACAAGCAGGAAGGTGACCGCTGGGACAGAGGCAGTGAAGGACAGGAGAAGAGGAAGCCCGGGAGGGTGTCCAGGAGCGGCAGTGTTGGGGCAGATGTGCCGGGGATGGTGGGCGCAGCAGTCAGGGGCCCCGACAACCCACTGAGGACCTTAGGGCTCAGCCCGCAACAGTGACAAGCTGCGCGGCTCCTGGTGGGCTGGGGCTGTGCGGGGCAGCGCTGTGGGGTGAGCAGTGCAGCAGCGATGTGGGGAATCCCTGCTTGCCCTAGCAGGGTGTGGGATCCTCTTTCCCGGCCCCTCCCCCAGAAGTGGCATCCTGCTGCTCCCGGCAGGCTCCCTGGCATCTCGATGGGCACAGGCCCTGCGGTCTTGGTGCATGGACAGCGGGTGCGCTCTCGCCAGCGTCTCTAGATCCCTGGGGACGGCGATATTGCGTCCCTCTGTGAAGGGTGGCCGGGTCCGGCCTCAGCACAGCCCTGCAGAGCTCACCTCCAGTGGTGAGCTCCTACCCAGCTGGAAAGTGGAGAAACCCCCTCGCCTGACTGGCCCGGCCCTGGCCAGGAGAGCCTTCCAGGGCGTGGGGAGCGGGCGCTGACCGCACCGAGGCACCAGGCGTCCCGAGCGCGTGGGCTTCCTCTGCTCCCCCCCGCCACCTGTCCCGCGTCTCCCAGCCCCATGTCCCTGCCTCCAGGTCCGAGGCCTTGCTGGCTGGTGGCCCACGTGTCACACGACATGGCCAAGGGAAAAGGCCAGAAGCGAAGAGGGTGGCGGGTGGTGGGTCCCGCGGTCTTTCTGGCTAATGGAAGGTGAGGCGTGGGGCATGGACGTGTAGAGCCCCGATCTCCTGCGAGGGAGGAAGGGCAGTGTCGCGTCTACCTGGCCCACGTCTGGGGTCTGGGTGCGGAAGGCGGCCCGGCCCGGAGCCCTTTGTCCTCGTTACTATTCCCCGCTGGGCCTCGCGCCTGCGCTCTGCGGTTTAACGCTAGTTACGCGGCACCCGGCCCGCCGTTAGGTTAATTCCATCCCGGGAGACGCTGGCGGGGCTCCGACGTGGAACGGGCGGCCTCGGTGTGTCCGGCGCTGGGCCTCGCTCGGCTCGGTTCGGCTGTGTCGAGTCCCTGCGAGCCCCTTCCTGTGACTCAGCTCCTCAGCACCGCTGCCTTCCGGCCACGCGGGGACCCGAGCCGGGCCGGACGTCGCGGCCGCCGGCGGGGTGGGCTGGAGGTGACGTCGGGTGGGACCCACGCGTCCTGCGCCTGGGCCCAGCCTGTCGCCGGGGCTGGGGCCTGGGTGAACCCTCGGGCTCCGCGCTGCACTTCTCTGGCTCCAGTATCCTCCTCTCAAAGACCCGGACGGAGGGCACAGCGTGGACCGCAGCGGCGGCCGCGGTGTGGACGGAGTCGGTGCAGCGCTCTGCGGGCGGGGGGCGCCTTCCCTCCGGCCTGCAGCTCCGCTCTAACGCGCCAGCGTCTCCGTGTCGCGAACTCCCCTCGGCGCTGCGTGCAGTTTCTCGGGCACTGCTGGATGGTGACCCTGACCGCGCTGCCTGACGTCACAGCACACCCCGACGTCACAGCGCACCCCGACGTTACAGTGCACCCTGTGCACCCCAACGTCACAGCACACCCCGACGTCACAGCGCACTCCGACGTCACAGTGCACCCCGACGTCACAGCGCACCCCGACGTCACAGCGCACTCCGACGTTACAGTGCACCCCCACGTCACAGCGCACCCCGACGTCACAGCGCACCCCGACGTTACAGTGCACCCTGACGTCACAGCGCACCCCGACGTCACAGCGCACCCTGACGTCACAGCGCACCCCGACGTCACAGTGCACCCTCCACTTCTGTGCGGCGAGCACCTCTGAGCTGGGGACGCCCCGGGCTCTCGACTCTTGTTCCGTGGGCTTAATCGTGCGTGAGCGTGGGAATCCCTGGGGAGCTGTGGAAAACACTCGTTCGGGGCCCCGCCTGGGGTCCTCCGCGTGCTGGGTGGGAGCAGAGGAATCCGGATTTTCCTGACACTGCCGGCGTCTGCTGCGGGTGGGCGCAGGCCCGGGTTAGAATTATCCTGCAGTGCTTCCCAAGACGGTGAACCCGACACCCCTTCCATACTCTGCGACAGCTGCTTTACTTCCTGAAGTGAAATTATAGATAACAGAACTCACACACAGCATCTAAACAAACACAAGATGTTAATGGTAACGTAAAGGAGAGATAATGTGAAAGTAATGTATAATAAACAGCCTTTGTTTCAATATGTGTGCAGCTACATTGACGACATGAGATAGTTGTAGTTTTGGTCTTAAAACAGTTTGGATTGAAGAAATAGTCCACTGCCGGGCGTGGTGGCACACGCCTGTAATCCCAGCACTCCAGAGGCTGAAGCAGGAGGATCGCAGTGAGTTCGAGGCCAGCCTGGGTTATAAAGTAAGTTCAAGGCCAGCCTGAACTGCATAGCAAAACCCTGTCTCAAAAAGACAAGGAAAACAGCCGGTGATATCGCTCAGCGGCACAAGCACCTGCTGGCAATCGCGAGGTCCTGAGTTCGACTCCAGTACCCACATAAAGGAAAAAAAAGGGGGCCGGTGATATCGCTCAGCGGCACAAGTGCCTGCTGGCAAGTGCGAGGTCCTGAGTTTGACTCCCAGAACCCACATTAAAAAAAAAAAAAAAGGAAAAACATCCATTGAATAGTCTCAGCGCTCCATCTAAAGGGCTGAGCGGTAGTCAGGGTTAGGGCGTATGCTCAGCCTGTGGGAGGCCTTAGGTTTGATCTCCAGCACCACGGGAAAAAAGGCCAGTGATCTTTCTCATGTAGATCATAAAGAAATCGGCAACTCTGAATGTCGGCCAGTACAGGTGTGTTCTAGAGGTGGACCATTAATCCTGAGTAACATTCCTGGAGGCATCATGATTTTTAGAGATGATAAAAGAAAATCTTGGTGAAGGTTAAGTTCCAATAAAAGAGATTGTATTGTTCCCTCAATTTATAGGGTGATTAAATTCCCAGGAAATGCCGTGCAATTGGAGATGCAGAGTTAAGAGCAAAATCCAGGCAAACTTCCTTCCCTCCAGGATGAAAGCCATGTGGGACGGGGGCAGTGTCATCTGGAGCGGCCTTTGGGGCGTCGCAGGTCCCCACGGCCTGGCAGCCTGCAGTGCCCTCAAGGACCAGCAGCTCCTGCCCAGCTCTGTGACCTCCAGGGGCAGTGCTGCCCGCTGAGAGCCATGCCCTGGGGCAGAGAGGGCCCTGAGCAGTTGTCACACAGCGGCTGCGAGCGAGTGGACCAACGGCCAGACTCAAACACCGGGATAAACAGCGTGGGTGCTCCCCCATGTGGCCTCTGCTCTTTGTCACATTGCACAAAGCGGGGACATTTAACCCAGGGAGGGGACTCGGTGCCCGGTGGAGTACGGGGAGCCCAAGGGCAGGAAGGACGCAAGGCTGGGCAGAGGAAGAAGGGGAAAGGCTCCCCTCTGCCCTGGTGAGTGTCGTCTGCAGTGCTGGAGTCCTGCATGGCAGTCACCAAGGTGGAATGTGGGTTCAGGGGGAGGTGGCCCTGAAGGAGCTGGCCTGGGAGGCCACGTGGTGACTGCTGGCTGGGCCCCGACCTTGCCAGCGCAGGATCTAGGTGGCACCTCCGTCCACACAGGCCTGGTGTCTGTCCTCGATGACCGCACCCGATGAGCACGGCTCGCCTTCCCTCTTCACAGATGAGGAAACAGGGATGGAGCTTGTGCACCTGCCCCCCTCTTGGAAAACTTAGCCAGTGTCTCAGCGAGGACAGGAGCCCGGGCCTTCCCAATGCCAGGCCCCTTAGTGTATGCACAAGGGCTTGGCCACTGCCACCCGCCCTCCCTCCTCCACCCGCCCTCCCTCCTCCACCCGCCCTCCCTCCTCCACCCTCTCTCCATCCTCCACCTGCCCTCCATCCTCCACCCTCCCTCCATCCTCCACCCCCCCTCCATCCTCCACCCCCCCTCCATCCTCCACCCCCCCTCCATCCTCCACCCGCCCTCCATCCTCCACCCGCTCAGTCACTCATTCGCAGCCTTTCCACGGTGCAAGGCGCGCTGTGCTGCTGGGCAGCTGGGCCCCTGACGCCTGACCCTGTCGTGCGTGTGGAGCTCTGTGCTTGTCTGAGTAGCTACAGGCAATTAGCATGGAGGGGGAAAGACTGGAGTTCTTGCATTCATGCCTTTTATCACTGGCGCAGTTTAAGAGATCAATTTTAAAAAGCCTCGCCATGTCGGAGAGCTGCTGGTTTGGTGATACGGTCTTCCTCCTTGGGTATTCCTGGCACGGACCAGGACCCTTGGAAAGAGCTTGGGCCTTGCTGCAGTGCGGGCTGTCCTTGGTCCCCAAAGGTCGCCAGCATGTCCAGGCCCCAGGGGTTACCGCCGTCTCTCATCGAAGGCAGGCAGGGCTTTCTACCGGGCTGTGTGGAATCGTTTTGGCTTTTAATGGACCCAGGGGCATTGGCTGTTAGGCTGTGAGCTGGCCGGAGGCTCGTCCCGTGCAGCACTCAGAATTCACAGTCTTCCTAACTCGGATGAAGTGAGTACAACATGAGCACGGTTTTGGGGAACTGTTGAATGTTTTTGAGGCTGGAGTTCGTTGAAAACGCCGTTGCAGATGAGAGGTTGGACTCTGGCCCTGGGGTCGCTGGTTAGTTCCTCTGCCCCCAGGAGCACCGTGGAGCCCTGCCCACCCCCGCTGTCCTTTCCTTGCCAGGAGTGCACCGAGCCTCTCCTCGACCGAGGTGCTGTCTCTTCCCGGTGGTCCTCGTCTTTTCTCCCGCGAGGCTCCTTGCGTTCGGCCCAGGCTCAGGTCTGGTTAACGGTGAGCAAGCACGGGCCTCAGGCCTCTGAGCTCTTCGGAGGCCTAAAATCATGGCGGAAACTTAAAAAGTTTGTTTTTATTGGCTTCTCGTATAAAAGTACAACGTCCAAGTTAATGTAAATTTAACAAAGTACCTCTAAGATGTGATGTCACTGGTCTCTCTGCAGTGTGGTTATTTATAATCGAGTCCCTGTCATTCCTGTCCCATGTGGGGGCGTTGTCTTCGCTCCCATGTGGCTGGGTCCCCGATCATGGAGCTCAGGAACCAGAGAGGCTGCGGGTCACTGCCCTCCCGGCCCCACTTCCTCCCTTCTCGGTGCCGCTGTGGGCCACTCTGGTGCCTGCTTGGTGCCGGCTGGGCCGACCCAGCGTCTCAGCGTTCTCCCCGGGTTCCGCTCCCCTAGCTTGCTCAGCAGGGTGGGATCCCCTCTCCTAGGGCCTTGGGGACGCCTGGACACTGCGCATCATGGAGTACTCCAGCTTCTGCTACCTCCAACCAGACGGCTCCCTCAGCGTTTTCCCTCCCCTCTCTTTCTTTCTCCTCTGGGGATTCAACTAGTACCTTTGCCCTGAGCTACATAACCTGCCCTTTTTAAAATTGTTTCTTTTGATAAAAATTTTTTTCTTTTGAGGCGGGTCTTGCTAAATCGCTCACACTGTGCTTGAACATGCAGTCCTCCTGCCTCAGCCTCCCACATTGTTGGGCTTACATGCCTGAGCTGCCGCACCCAGTTTAGCCTGCTACTCTGGCCCCGCTTCCTGGGACCCTACCCCCACACCCCAGGCTGGCCTCCACCTCCCTCCATGCTGCTCATAGTCCACTCATCACTGCTCCACGCCCTGGCGGTCACTCTTCAGTCTTCCTTCTCCCCTCAGACCCCGTGAGTTGCGAGTTTTGTCTCGTGGCTCGGCCTCCACATAGCGGCTTCAGTGTCTGCTCTCTCCCCTGAGTCCAGCACAGGACTTGCGCCTTGGGGGACTGTGAGAGGCCTTCACTGTCCCGCCTGTCTTGTGGTCCCCAGCTCTATCCCCACCCCACCCCACCCCCCTGCTCTGCCCTGCAGCTGTTCCCTACATTTCTCGGTTTCCTTCTTGGAGCATCTACACCCTACAGCCCGCCCGAGGCCTTGGGAGATGGGCAGGCGTCACTCATGTTACCATAGTGATGGGCAGCTGCTGCCAGCCATGGTGGGGTCGAGCCGGCAGACATCCCTCATCCCTCCGTGTGTGGGAAAGGCTTCTGGACACCCTGGCGCTGTCCCTGGTTCCCTCACGGCCCCCTGCCTGGGGATACCCGCACACTCTTGGGTCCGTGCTGACCACGCACCCCTTCTCAGAGGCAGATCGGCTCGCCCAGGGTACGGCGGGGGAGCCCTCACCTCCCACCCGGGTCGGGCTTTGTGGCTGTGCTTGGGTTCTGCCCCTCTCCTTCCTCTTCGCCTCTCCCTTTCTCAGCCGCAACCTCTCTCTTCCCGGCTGTGCTGCTTCGTTACTACAGCTTGGCCGCCCTCCACGGCGCCGGGCATCTGCGGTCCCTCGAGGCATCGGGATGGAAAAAGATCTTGGCCATCTCTGCTGCTGAGGTGCCACGAGGAGTCGCAGCTCCCATTTCCATGGCAACAGCCCTCTGCCTAGGGCTCCTCTCAGCATCGCAGTGAGGAGGGGGAGGCTGACCGTGCCGGGCCGTCTCCATCTTCCAACTGTCCCTGCTCCCTGCTTCCTTGCTTACGAAAGGCCATGTGACACCGGAACAGGACAGGGGTAAAATAGGACTGTGCTGATGTGTAAAAACTTCATTGATGTGTATTAAATGTACAGGGAGGGCACACATAATAAGCCCACATCTGCACGAACACACCCACATAAGTAGCACCCAGGTTAAATGCCCCATGAAAGAAATGCCCCAGAGCTTAATGGGTTTTAATGGAAATGTTGGATTTTTTCCCAGTGCATTTCTCTTTTTCTCTTTCTTTCTTTCTTTTTTTTTTTTTTTTTTTTTTTGTGGGTACCGGGGGGACGACCTCAGGACCTCGCGCGCCAACAGGCACCCGTGCCGCTGAGCGATATCACCGGCCCCTTTTTCGTATGTGGGATCCGGGAGTCGAACTCGGGCCTTCGCGCTTGCAAGGCAGGCGCTTAAGCTGCTGAGCCGTCTCACCGGCCCATCTCTTTCTTTCTTTCTTATTTTTTTTTGTCTTTTTTTTTTTTTTTTTTTTTTTTTTTTGTGGGTACCGGGGGAACGACCTCAGGACCTCGTACGCCAACAGGCGCCTGTGCCGCTGAGCGATATCACCGGCCCCTTTTTCGTATGTGGGTTCCGGGAGTCGAACTCGGGCCTTCGCGCTTGCAAGGCAGGCGCTTACGCCGCTGAGCCATCTCACCGGCCCTTTTTTTTGTCTTTTTGAGACTGGGTTTCACTGTGCAGTTCAGCAGGCTGGCCTTGAACTCACTTTGTAGCCTAGACTGGCCTTGAATTCGTAGCAATCCTCCTGTCTTAGCCTCCTACGTGCTGGGATTACAGGAATGTGCCACCATGCCAGCTCACCAATGCATTTGTTTTATCTGAAATTCACATTTCTTTCCCAAAGTGGCTTCATCTAAGATTCCGTGAGCCGGGCCTGACCTCACACGGCCGGGTTTCAATTCACAGGCTAGAGAGGCAGCCGAGAGTGTCCCTGCTTAAAACACTGGGGAGCCCCATTTCCCAGCACTGGGGAGGCCTCCCCTGGGTCTCTCCCCTGGTGGGTTTCCCGCTCTGTCCCGCCCAGGCGGGTCCCTCAAGCCCCTGTGAAACAGCTGCCTGCACACAGACCCACCCCTCACCCCCGCCCCCCTTTTTCTGAAATCTCTGCTCCTTGAGTGTCAGTTCATGCAACTGGGGTTTTCAGAGTGAGCCCTGTCTCTGTCGCCCCTCCTGTGTGCTGGTATACGATTCCTTCCACTCTTCTGAGTCTCAGTGTCCTCACCCAGAAAATGAAATAAAGCCGAGCCTGTAGTCCCAGCACTCTGGGGGGCTGAGTGCTATGGCTTGTGTCTCGGTGTCCTCCCAAAGCCTCACGCGCTCATAGTGGGGCTTTTCGGAGGTGGTTGGATCGTGGGTGTGTGACATTGGGATTAAGGGTGTATGAATACGGAAGAAGGGTGTGTGATAACTAAATTAGTCCAGTGGTTGGTTTAGCGTAGTTCTGGATGTGGATAATGGAAGCCCCAACCACCAATAGGCTTGTAGCTTGGATGGAGTAGACAGGAAGATGGAAGGCAGGCTCGCTGCTTCTTGCTTGCCCTGCTGTTTCTCCTCTGCGAAGCCCTTCTGCCATGCAGCCCTGTCTTGGAGCCAGCCGGCTATGGACTGAAACCTCTACAACTGTGAGCCAAAATAAACCTCTCCTCCTTTAACTTGTAGGTGTCAGGTATTGTGTCTCAGCACTGAGAAAAGTAAATAAGACACTGAGGCAGGAAGATTGCAAGTTCAAGCCCAGTCTAAGTAACTTAGTGACTTAGCAAGATTCTGTCTCAGAATAAAAAATAAAAGGGCTGGGGATGTTGCTCAGTGCGAGGGCCCTGGGTTCGGTCCCCAGTAAGGAGTAAATGAGATAATGAATGAAAAGTGCTAACATTGTGCTTCATTCACAGAAAGTTACAATACATGGTGGTTTCCTCACCCGAAATTTAAAATCAGCAGTGCCTTCATCCCAGTGTCCTTGGGTAACTCTTGTCACTGACATGGTTTCTCTGCCTCCTTCCTCCTGCCTCGATTTGCCTTGAATGCTTGCTCTCTGGACTGAGCTCTCTGGACCTCCCCCTTCACCCTTGCTATTCCTCAAGAAATCAGTGGATCCCATGGTGTGTGTGTGCAGAGCCAGGCACAGAAGTCCTTCCTAGGCTGGCCTAGAGCTTCTGTCCCTGCCAGCGCCTGCTCCAGTCAGCCCCTTGGCTCCTTGGTGCACCTGCATCTTCCTTCCTCAGCCTCTCCAAGCTGGTGAGCTCTTGTTGGCCAGCCATTGTGGTGTTTTAAGCAAAGGCCACTCCGCCCTGCCCAGTGGTGATGCCCTTGGGCCATATGAGCTCCTGCTGTGCCTCTCTTTTCCTGTCCTAAAACCCTTGGGTTTCTCGGCCCTGCCGCAGTCCTGGACGTGTGAGGCTCCTGGAGATCCTGTCTGGCTGGGGGTCGAGGGCTTGGTCCTGACCCTGGGCGGTCAGCCTGGCTCTACCTTTGAGTCCACCTGGAAAGGAGGCTTCGGCTCGTTCCCGAGTTGTCGCCCCACTGCCCCCATGGCTCCGCTCCTGCCTCGGCACCTCCCCTCGGCTCCCCACCTCGGCGTGGCTTCTTCCTAGAAGCTCACTGCCCACAGGGGCTCCCAGCCCCTGGACGCGGGCTTGCCTGTGCGCCTGGCGCTTTGTTTCCCACGCTGCCCCTAGACCTGGGTCTCCACGGTTCACTCGCCCAGTGGACCATTGTCTCCCTCTGGGAAATGTCACTGCAGCAGGAATCAGAGCTCAGCCATCGGGCCCCTTACCTGCAGGTGGCGAAGAGTCAGAGAGACATGATGGGGTTTTGGGGTCACACTACTCTGCATCTGGTGGACGCTGACAGATAAGGTGGCTGAGTGGCTTTGGAGCTCGCATTCAGTTAGAAACAGCCTGTTACAGCGGCACATTCACGGCAGAGAGAGATGACAGGCACTGGGGAGACAGGCCGGGGGGTGGCACATGCACAAAAGAGCTTGGAAATTACATAGAAATTCCTCGAGCAACTTAGTATTTTAAAAGGAACAGAGAGCATCTTTGAAATACAGGGTGACCAAATGGTGACCCTCAGCCACGCAGGAGGACGTGCAGTTAGGGTCCTGGCCACCCCTGAGGAGGGAGGAGGATGCTGCTGTCCACTTCCAGATTTGCACGTATAATGGCTAACGTAAAAAAGCTGCCCAAATTAGGTGAACCCTGTCTTCACTGTGCATCTGCTATTTAAGGACCGCGTGCCAGGCTCGGGTCTGGGTGCTGAGGACCCACTGGAAAGCACGGTGGACAATGCTGCCCTGTTAACCCCGGGACCAGGCGCTCCGGAGCGAGTGGTTCTCTGTGACCCCAGGGCCAGGCTTTGCTTCCTGTGTTGTTTTTCATGGCCCTCCAGGAAGTGTTTCCACGTAGTGCACAGAGGACACAGAAGAGATGATTTCTAAGACGTTCACAGAAGTCTCCTCGAGTGTCGAAGGCCCTGCTGAACGTCTTGGCTCACCCTGGTTATTTTGTTTTTTGCTTTTCATCACCACAGGAAGTAGGAGGTGTGGTTTGGTTTCTGCAGGCAGGAAGTGGTGGAGTGGGAAGGTGGGCCCAGCGGCCTTTGGTCACACGGGTCCTGATGCCCTCGCAGCCCCACACTCACTTCCAAGTTCAGGGCCCTTGGGCTCGGACTGTCACTCGGTTTCAAGAAGAAATGAGGAAAAGCCCCACATTTAGATACAAAAGGTAAACCCCAGGGAGACGTCACGCTGGTGTAGGAGCCCTAAGATGAACAAGCCCTGGCCCGTGGCTTCCGGAGTTCTGGAGCAGACTTGGGCCTGGTGGCCTCGCCAATTGTGACTGCGACCTCGTGTTTCCCCTTCCCTCCACTGCGCCTGTAGAAAGCGCTTAGCTGTTCACTGAGGCTTTCTAAAAATCATCCGAACAGCACAGTTACTGCAGCTTTCACTTTGGTTCTTAACCAGAAAGGCTGAAACGGATGGTGTTTAGCAGGGTGACCTTTAGCTGGTCATTGTCGTCCTGTCCCCTGCTAAACCAGAATTCAGCCTTGGCCAGGTGACTGCCACCCTGCCGTGTCCCACTCATCCGAGCAACCGCTTTGCTGGTAAAGCACAAAGCTTTCTCCTTATCCTGTAGCCAGTCTGTCCCTCTGCTTAGGGAGTGAGCATTTAGCTATTTATTTTTTGCTGAAGGCTATTTTTTTTTTTTGTGTGTGTGTGTGGGTACCAGGGGGTCGACCTCAGGACCTCGCGTGCCAGGAGGCGCCCGTGCCGCTGAGCGATATCACCGGCCCCTTTTTCGTATGTGGGTTCTGGGAGTCGAACTCGGGCCCTCGCGCTTGCCGGGCAGGCGCTTAAGCCGCTGAGCCATCTCACCGGCCCCGTGAAGGCTATTTCTAATTTTTATTTTTTTGGTGTCTTGAGACAGAGTCTTGCTATGTAGCCCAGGCTGGCCTCAAACTCACGGTGATCCTCCTGCCTCAGCCTCCCAAGTGCTGGGTTACAGTCATGTACCACCATGGCCAGTTTGCTGAAGGTTATTTTTATACAGGGCTATGTCATACTTTGAATTTTAGCATTGTGATAAAATACTTTTACTACTGGATTTCAATTTTTGAGAACATAGGTAGTTAGGAGAAGAACCCTTATGTTACACTGCTAATAAAGCCAAAGGGTTGAAATATTACCAAAAACCTTTCTTCTTGTCTCTTTTAATATTGTGGAACTGTGTGCTCTTTCAAGCGTCAAAGCGACCGACACCCACTGCCGTGCGGTGTTTTCATGACAACATTTAATATGTTCCGCTAGTGAATGGTCTCAGTTTTAATCCCCTCAGCAAGTGGGAAATCTCTGCTTAGGAGTTAGAGTCACTGAACAGACCCTCAGGCGTTTCTATCAGATGCGGCAGAGCAGTAAAGGCAGGAAGAGGAGATGGACTTGCATTTTCAGCACTTCCGCTTGGGGAAATACGTCGTAAGCCTGTGGCAGTGGCGCAGACCTGGGATTCGGGTTTAAGGCTTGTGCATGCTGGCACTGCCAGGACGGAGGGCTCGGGAGGGCTGTGCTCTGCAGCTGGGCTTCTCCATGCGCCTCAGGCTTTGGGCTGCTGCCTTCTTCTCCATTCTTGTCTTGGAGCCAACTGTCATTTCATTCCGTGACTGGTCACGAATACTACAGAATTGAGAGGGGCTGGTGTCTCTTTTGGTAAAAAATGTAAAGAACTTACGAAATCTGACCTGGTAACTTTCATCTGTGTGTACTGTCTGGTTATCTGGAGTCACAGATTTTGACTTTTTTGTGTGTGATAGGGTCTTGCTATGTAGGCCAGGCTGGCCTTGAACTCATGCAATCCTGCCTCAGCCTCCCGAGTGGGAGGGATCACATGACTGGCTAAACTTAATAATTTAAAAAGGCCATAATTATTATTCACAGGCAATGCCAGAACATACTATGCAATGTTCTCATCTTGCTTAAGATGTTTTTCAGATACCCATGTTAGGGAAGTACTTTTTTTTTTTTAATATGCGGGTACCGGGAGTTGAACTCAGGACCTTGTGCTTGCCAGGCAGGTGCTTATGCCGCTGAGCTATCTCACCGGCTCAGGGAAGTATGTTTTGAATGTACTGTCATTCTTTTTTATTTTTTATTTTTTGTGGGTACCGGGGGTTGACCTCAGGACCTCGCACGCCAGCAGGCGCCCGTGCCGCTGAGCGATATCACCGGCACTTTTTCGTATGTGGGTTCCGGGAGTCGAACTCGGGACCTTGTGCTTGCCAGGCAGGTGCTTACGCCACTGAGCCGCCTCACTGGCCCCGTACTGTCATTCTTAAGAGTGATTGTACTTTCTTTAATAAACATTCTTTTGTGGGAAAAACGGGCTCCTTTTAGTAAGTTACAATTTTCACAGAATTTCCATCACTACAAATCCATGTGCATCCAGATGAGCAAAAGCTTCCGGAAGGGCCACCTCCAGGGAGTGGGTCATGTCCTTCATTCTGGGTGGGAGTGGGGTCCGGCGTGTTCAGTGGTCAGTAATCGGGGTGACATTATGATGCAGATTCTAGGCACGGAGCCCAAACATGACAGACTCATCCATCCCCAAGAGTAACCATATTACTAAGTGATTTTAGGGTCTGGATCTAAAATAATTTGATTCAAATAGAGGGATGCTGCTTGTTTACCCAGGGGAGACGGCGCCCGGCCGCGGCCGTCGCTCCCTGCGGGCCGCTCTGTGTGGAGTTCGTGTGTTGCTCTGTGCCCGCGGTGCTCTGACAGTCCGAGGGGGTGCAGCCAGCGGGCATGTTTGTAGAGAAGTGTGTTTTGCTCTACTTGGCAGGAAGTGGGCTGTCCTCACACTTGGACTCTTTTTGGGAAGCCTGGCGGCACTGCACTCCGTAGATTTTCAGCTGAGAGTCTAGTGGTGCGGGCCAGTTGCACATTTGCGTTTTTTTTTTTTTTTTTTCTCTCCTGGCAGGCCCTGCCTATGACTTAACTCAAGGCACGTGTTCTTATGGCCTTCGCAATGACTCACGCATTGTTCTGGTCTTTTGTTTAGCAACAAAAAGTGCCTGATTCTTGAGGGTCCCTTTCACTTCCTCTAAGATGCTCCTTAGGGGACGCAGGGGTGACGGCCACTAGGGAAGGCACAGGACGTCGACAGTCAGGAAATTCTTCATCACTGGCATAGACGGGGTGAAAATTTTTAGAAAAGATTGTATCTTCTTCTCTTTTCTCCTTTTGGCTGGCGAGAGAGCATGTGATGCATTTCTGGGTAGCAGAGCGCTTGGTCAGGGCTGTTTCCTGGAGAGATCTTGTCACCGTGCTGAGGCCACGCGAGGAGGGGTTTGGTGCCAGTGGTGCGGGCAGGGTGGCCTGGTTTTCTGACTGGGCCTCATGGCTTTCAGGGAGTTCTAGCGAGTGACCTTCCACTTGTAGAGCTCAGCAGGCACTGCAGGGTTTGTTGACAGGAGGAACCCGAGAGGCAGGGCCATTTCTGGCACAGCGCGGCACCGGGCTGTGGGAGCCGGCAGCATGGGTTTGTGGCCCAGGAATTGGATCAACAAAGAAGCCAAGCTTTGCAAAAGACGTTTTCTCAGGCAACCACAAGGGGTGGGTGAACTCACAGGGAGATGGGAGAGAGGATTTGCAGGGTTTTAGAAAAACACGGTAGGTTGGACAAGAAGAACCTGCATCTGGGAAATTTAATGAGGAGCTTCCTCAAAAGTGGACTTGATCCCCGGGTCTCCCACATGCCCGCGTTGGTGCTTGCTGCGTAGCCCTCCTGGGTCAGGATGCGTGGGCTGCAGTCGCCAGGAGCTACTCCACGACAGGAGCCACTCCACGAGCCAGGAGCCACACGGGGGACAGCCTTGTCCCCAGAGCCCTGGAGCTGCCTGCTTCCCACTCACTCAGCTCCTTCTTCTTCTTGACCACGAAACCTGCAATTGCCAACTGTTAAGGGAATCGGTGCAAATCAAAGGCACAGCATGAGATGCCACTTCTCACCCACTGGGACGGCTGTCATCGAAGAACAGACAAGGGCAGACTGGGAGAAATCGGAGCCCTGGACGGTGTTGGTAGGAATGCGACGTAGTGCAGCTGTTGTGGAAAACAGTATGGTCTTACCTCAAAAAGTTAAATATAGAATTACCATTTGATCCAGCAACTCCACCTCTGGGTGTATATCTAAAAATATTAAATGCAGAGAGCTGGGTGTGGTGGTGCATGGCTGTCATCCCAGCACTCGGGAGGCTGAGGCAGGAGGATAGCCGTGAGTTAGAGGCCAGCCTGGCTACATAGTGAGAACTACATAGTGAGACCTTGTCTCAAAAAAAAAAAAAAAAAAAAAAAAAAGAATTAAAAGCAGAGACACTAACATATTTGTACACCAATGTTCGTAACAGGATCATTCACAAAAATCAAAGTGGCAGTAACTCTATTCTTCAGTGACAGATGAATAGATGAACAACATATGGTTCACATATATGGTGGAATATTATTCAGCCTTATAAAGGAGTGGAACTCGGATACCCACCTACCACGAACGAACGTCGATGCAGTTATGCTGGGAAGAGTCATGCTCAAGGAGGTCAGCCGGACACAAAGGACCGCTGTAAGATTCCACTTGGAGCAGGCACCTGGAGACCTGACTCAGAGAGCGGAGGAGAAGAGGGATTTCCGGCAAGGGAGGAGGCGGCGGGAGGCTCCTGTCGAGGGGAGCCGAGTGCCAGCTGGGGACCATGGAGCATTTGCAGGGGGGCTGCGGTGCCAGGGAGCAGTACACTGAGAGACAGATAAAATGGTGAATTTTATGTTACGTATAGAAAGGGATTTGTGTAAAAAATAAATGGATTTTTAAATTCATTTAAAAACTATGAATTTTTAAATTCATACTGAAAAACAAATGAATGAACCAAAGAAAGTCATGACTGTTTTTTCCCCAAAGATTTATAATGATCAGTGAAAAGCTGTTACTGTCTATTGATTCTTTTGGTTTTTATTAAGAATAAAACCTTCTTTGTGTTTTTCAATCTTTTTGAAGGAATACTTCTTAAAAACTATTGTCAAACCAGACTGAGCTGGAGAATACGCAGCTTTCCCAGGGCTCTCTGTGGCTCCAGCCTTGGCCGTGTGACTTCCTTTGCCCGAGGACCAGTGCACCGATCTTCCCCACTGAGTGACCTCTGCCGCTGCCACCGTGTGGGGCCCAGGACCTGCTCACGCTCAGGCCCTGCGTTCCAAACCCCGGCCGTGCAAGCAGAGTGCTTCTCTTTGGGACTGGATTGAGTGTCCCCTTCCCTGCATTTTTATGAGGGCGTCTACTTTGGGGGTTCAGCGATGTCCACCAGCTTCTCTCTTCTGTTCCTCCGAGCTGGAACAGTTTTGCTCCTTACACCCTGCCTGTACTCTGAGGCTTCTGGTCTGTGTGGGGACTCCAGCCCCTAGCAGGGCACTTGGCTTTTGTTGGGACACAGGGAAGGGACACAGCGAAGGGACACAAGGAAGGGCCTTGTGGCTGCCTTGACCTTCCTAGGAAGCGAGTGGCCAGGACGCGTGCCTGACCTCTGTGGATACGCACGGCCCTAAGCGCCCTGGCTGTCCTGAGCCGTTTTCCGACACTGGGCTTTGTTTAAATCTATTCTGTGGAGGCGAGAATAGCGTATTTGTATACACGCGGTGTCTGCAGAGTACAGAGCAGGTCTTAAAGTGTGATTTTTGGTTTTGGGGTTTTTTTTTTTTGAGCCTGAAAGGTAGATGCTGAACTTTAGGTTCATGACATATTTTTTTCCTTTTCGTCTTCCGCAGTTTGGTTTACTTCCTGCTGTAGTGACCTCGGTGCCCTTTGGTTTGTCCTCTGATGTCGAAGGCTCAGCTCAAGTTATCTTATCTTTCGGCTCTGCTGTCCCTCTATGAAGCTGCTAATTAAGGAGAATATCTAAATGTTGAGCCCTAAAGTCGAACGATCTCTCAGAGACGCGTAATGAGAGGTGCACACTAGCAATGCGGCATCCTTCCTACTTGGGGTCCTGGCCGCGTCTGTTCAGATCCCCGGGACCTAGAAACTGTCCTGCTCCATTGTGACACAGTTGCTAGAAACTCACTTTTCATCTGAAATCTTGCCCTTTCTAAATTCCTTCCCTGCTGGTCTTCCTTTTCTGCCATCTAGAGCATTAAATGAGAATGCCGTGCACCTCAGCATGAGAGCCTAGCTCTGGAAATGGCCAATTGCAGCTCATCCACGCCTTTCTTCTCAAGCCACACGTATAGCAGGCAGGCTCCTTGCAGAGGTGTAAATTCAAAATGTCTTTTTTCTGAGCTGTAATTCTAAAATTTTCATTTCATCAGCCCACGTTGGCAGTACGCGATGACTGCGGTCCTTGCGGGGAGTCAGCGTGCGTACGCCACACGTCTTCGTTCTGCATAGTGTCTCGGGAATCCTCTCCGAACGTGTTTAGGTCTAGTCCGGTCGATTGAGAGTCCTGGTGCTATTGGAGCTGCGTGTGGTCGTTACCCGTGCCGGGTCTCCTCCAGGTGCAGCGCGGACACCCAAGGAAGCCCCCTGGGGTGGGGGTACCTTGAGTTAAGCACCGTTCCTGCCCTGGTGGCAGGAGGTGGCTGGAGAGGCATTGTCACCTCTTCCCCGCCTGCCTGCTGTGGCTCACTTGTCCTGGCGACCTGGAGCTGTGTCCTTAGACACTGGCAGTGAGGACAGCAGCCAAGCAGGTGACAACCGGAGAGAGAGGGACACAGGCCAGAGCTCTTCTTCCCACTTGGGACTGTCACCTGTAATTTACACACTCTCAATTGCCAGGCAATGACTCTTTAAAGCAGGGCTGCAGCTGGGAGTTGAACACGGAGCCCTGGGGTGAGACAGTGAAAGCTCTTGCGTGTCAGTTCCAGGAGGCCAGGAGATCTGCCGCTGAGTGACCCAGAGCTGGGTTCTCCCACCAGGGCGGCTTCAACACCTGCCTGGAAAGACCTGGGAAAGTTAGTAAAGAACGGATTTGTGCATGGCTCTAGATTGATAACCTTCCGGTTTTGAAAGTTGCCTAGATCTCTTTTTACATGTGTGGAATAAATAATTTGTATGAACAGAACAATGCAGAGATCAGCATTGTTGAAGACATCATTTAATGACCTACTGTTTTTGTCAATATATGTGGCTGTGTGTAGACGCCTTGCAGTAGAGGAATATGCGGGTACGGACCTTACTGGTACATTAATAAGCTACCCGCGGTGTTACTGACCCCTTAGAATGAGAGTCTAATGTCTGACAGTGAGGAGAAGTCAAAAGCAGCTGGTGGGAATGGCATGTGGATTCCTTATGAATCCTTTTCGTTTTCCTTGAAGCATAGAAAGAACTTTCCCAAAACATTCGAGAAAAATTTGAAAATGAATAAAATGACTCGTGGAGGTACCACTCTCATACAGGAAGCTTCTGGTCACTTTGAGTATTATTGTTCTGACCAAAAAATTACAAGAACAACCAAATCTTTGTGATGAGTCTAAGAATTCCCCAGAACGTCTGCCCGGAGCACCTGAGGATGAGCTGGAGTCAGACCGTCGCTCCCAATGCCCGGATCCAGACAGGGCCAGCGTGCACACAGCTCGCCTACGAAGTCTCTGCCTCTGCTGCTCCTACGCGCAGAGGCTAATGAAGGGGCACATTGTCTCTCAAGAGCTCTTCTCACAGCACCGAAATAAATACAGATCTTCTGCTTCTCCTCACTTAACAATCAGTGTACCTATTAGCCTTAGGTTCTTGTTAAGATTTAGTTAAAATGAGAATTTAGCAGCAAAATCATTTAGAAACTTGGGGACCATTTTAAAAGGATGGATTCGCAGGTGGCGACTCCGAGGATTTTTGTTTGTTAGAGATGGGGCAGTGGGTCATGACTCTGTATTTTTAAAGGGCTCTCTGAGGAATTCTGGTTTGGAAATAAATATTTAGGTGACAGAAATAGATAGGCAGAACTAGGTGGAGTCAAGAGGTATGGGCTACACTGTGTTTTACACCATTTTTTTTGCTAAAAGATTGAGTAATTTTATTATATGTGTTTTAAGGAGTTTTTCTTCTATTTAAGCAAAGTAAAATCTGAAGGTATTGTTTTTTTCCCACTGATTTTGCTCACACCTAGCAATTTCAGGATAAGAAGACAGGAGAACTCTCCTAACCACCGTTATCCCAGGGTGAAGGAATAATTCCTTATTGGTAGAGTTCGGTTGACCATCACAACAATGACTGATGTATAAATCAAATATTCCTCTTAGAATTTTTAGGTACAGTGATCCCAGTCTGTCTTTTGTGGAAAAAAAAATCAGCAGTGGGAACATTCTTGTGCATACTTCTATACCCAAGATTGACATTTATGCCTCAGTCGTTGAAAGTCAGGAGATTGGGGAAACCCGCTGGAATTCGGATTCGCCCTAGTGAGAGTCTAGACGAACCAGTTGTCCGGTCAGCAGTGACGTCAGCCAGCTTTGTTTTGAACTCAGTGAATCACAGCAGCTCGGAGACCCAGGAAGATTCATGGGCAGAGAATAGGAACATATTTCCATGGGGGGAAAAGGCACCTGTGGAAAAATGCTCCCCTGCAAATCACAGGAGTTGGAGTGGACAAAGAAGTCAGTTTGTGGCTGCTACATTAACACAGATGTAAGCAAGGCTGGATGGCCTCGGAGAATCGGTCTATTCTTACGTAGCTGGCAGCACTGTTAATTAGCTCAGTTCTTTTGGAAAGCGTGCTGGCTGTGGATGTGGAAGTCATACAAATGCTCGGACCTGCTAATCCCACTCCTTGGAATTTATTCTAAAGAAAAACTTCAAAAGAAGAAAAAAGAAGCTGTTAGAATAAAGAGATTCATTGTATTTGTATTTTTATTTTTTCAGTACTGGGGATTGCACCCGAGGCCTTCGTACTGAGCTGCATCCCTAGCTCTTTTTCATTTTTATTTTTTGTTTTGAACAGGGTCTCACTAAGTCACTAACTTTCCCCAGCTGAGGTCAACTTCTTATCCTTCTACCTCAGCCTCTCAGAGCACTGCCATGAATGTGTTTTTATTTTTGAGGGTGAAAAACTTGAAAGAATTTAGATGGTCAGTGGTAGATAAAATATGGCATATTTTTTTCAGCTATTCAAAATGATATTCAAGAGTACTGTGGAAACAAAGGCAAACGTTTGGAAGACAGCATACCAAAATGTATTTTTATAAATCACACTAAAATATATGGCTGGGATTTAGCTGTGTGGTAGAGCACGTACGCAGCGTGCTCAGGGCCCTGGGTTCAATCCCTAGCACTATCATCACACCGTGTGTGTGTGTGTATGTGTGTGTGTTTGTACACACTCCCCACCAACAAGGAAATGTCTTTATTAAAGGTTTAGAAATATGCGTGGATTTTAAAACATTTTAGCTACAAATGAAAGAGATTATAGAAGGCTCCTGATAAAGTCTGTTATACCTGTAATAATTTATCCCCTTCTTAGCATAATGCTGTGAAGGCGGGTGAAGGAGATGTTTTCATCTGAAATATGAAGGGCTTTGCAGTTCCTCTCTTAATACCAGCTTACTACCAAGGTATCTTTTCTTTCTTTCTTAAATGTTTATTTATTGGTTAATGTTTGCGACACATAATGACAACTTGCATTATGGGTGTTTGGTACATGCACTTGACAGGTCTTAATTCTCTTTTCATTCCCTTCCTTTCCTGCCCTCCCCCTCCCTCCATCTCTTGGTTCATTTCTCATTTGCGGTAAATCTATCTCCCTGTTTCCTTTCATCTTTTTTTTTTTTTTTTTTTGTGGGTACCGGGGGGTCGACCTCAGGACCTCGTGCGCCAACAGGCGCCCGTGCCGCTGAGCGATATCACCGGCCCCTTTTCCGTATGTGGGATCCGGGAGTCGAACTCGGGCCCTCGCGCTTGCAAGGCAGGCGCTTACGCCAGTGAGCCATCTCACCGGTCCTTTCATCTTTTATTTTGCTCTTTATGTATCCTTTGGGTTTCTCAAATGAGAGAAACCATGTGATATTTAAGCTTGTGTGTCTGATTTATTTCACTTAATATGGTCTCAGGGTGCATCCATTTTGCTACAAATGACTCAAGTTTATCCTTCTTTATGACAGAGTAGTACTCCATTGTGTGTAAATACCATGTTTTCTTCATCCATTCCCCTGTTGATGGACATATAGGCTGCTTCCAAGATTTAGCTATTACGAATTGTGCTGCTATAAACATGGGTGTGCGTGGATCACTGGAATGTGATGTCTTTACCTCTTTTGGAAAGAAGCCTAGAAGAGGAAGAGCTGAGTTGAACGGAATTTCTAGTTTTAGTTTTTTGAACAATCTCCACACTGATTTCCACAGTGGTTGTGCCTGCGAAAAGGAGCAGTGCAGGGGGTCATGCCTCCCTTGCCTGGCCTGGTTCCTGCTCTGGACGCCCTTGGGTAATGGTGTGGTGTCGCCGCAGCCACCTTGCAGTCCTGTGGGAATGGTCCCCGCACCCCGGGGGGGCACAGCGAAAGGTGGCCAGAGATGTTCCCGGAGCCAGGGACCCCCTGTTGCTAAGCAGGGAGGCTTCGCCACCCAGCTCTGGGAGTGGCTTCTGGGAGCTACGTGAAGGTCCATACTGCCCAAACTTAAGCCGGCTATTCTGTCGCTGCCGTGACAACACCATACCTAAGTGTAACCCTCACCATCTGCTTGGTCATCTTTAAATTAGAATAGATTCAGATTTCTGGAATACAACAGCACTCTCTTATTAGAATACACCTGTCAACTTAGGTGTAAGATTCTCATTATGGAAATAATACTTTTGTTTGTTTGTTTGTTTGTTTGTTTGTTTGTTTGTTGAGACAGGGTCTTGCTATGTAGTTCTGGTTGGTCATGAACTCACTATGTAGCCCAAGCTGGCCTTGAACTTGCAGCAATCCTCCTGTCTCAGCCTCCCTAGTGCTGGGATTGTAGGTGTGCACCACACCCAGCCTGGAAATCATACTTTCAAAATTTAACCTTAATGAAAGCTGGGCATGGTGGCATGCGCTTGTAATCTCAGCATTCTGGGAGGCTGACGCAGGAGGACAGCCAAGTTTGAGCCCAGCCTGGGCAATTTAGTAGGATACTATCTCAAAATAAAAAAGGACTGAGGATGTAGCTCAGTGTGAAGGTCCTGGATTCAATCCCTGGTACTGGCTGAAAAAAAAAAAAAAAAAAAAAACACCTTAATGAGTAACTGCCTTATATAGTTTAAATCTAGGAACTTCTTTGAAAACTACTTCGATAGTAAAAGTGAAATAAGTGAGATGTAGATGGCTTGAATGCTTTAATTGCCAACATGAAAAATATCCCCAGAATAACACTGTAGCATTGTTAGACACTTTGGGGGGACAATGCAAACCAGTGACTCTGTCATTGATGGTGCCATAGCTGTGATAGGATTGTGGCTTAAATATCTGGAATATCTGTTTAAGAATAAGCCCCAGTGCAGCTGAGGAAGAGACTGGGTGTTTGAATGGGCGTTGTCTTAGTTACTTTTCTCATTGCTGAGACGAAATACGCAACACCCACAAGTTAAGGGAGGAAAGGTTTATTTAGCTCACAGTTGTGGAGGTTTCAGTCCATACTCGGCTGGCTCCAAGGCAGAGCGGCTCATGGCAGAGGAGAACAGTTCATGGCAGGCAGAAGGTAGCAAAGCAAACAAAGAAGCAAGCAAGGGATAAGACGAGCCTCTTTCTGTCCCTATATTGTGTCCAGGCTACTGGGAGTAGGGCGGTGCCAAACCAATCAGATGACTGATTTAGTTACCACACACCCTTAATCCCAGCATCACACACTCTAGATCCAGCCACCTGCGAAAAGCCCACCTGTGACTGCATGGGGCTTTGGGGGAACACCTAGACACAGCCGTATCAGGGATGTTTGCAGAAATCACATATCTAAGACAAACAGGAAGCTGTACTCTTCCTCGCTCTGTCATGGAAGCTTGTGATTCCCAACGTGGGGTTTGGATGCACGTGCTCTGGTGGCCACCACGTCCCCCTGCACGGAGCCAGACTGTGAGGGTCTTCCTTGTCCCTGATGGGAACCTGCCCTTATTTCAAGGTTCAGGGACTTGATAAAAATTCCTTGCCAGTTGCTTTTTCTTCTGGGATTTTTGTAACCAAAATGAGCTGCATGCCACCTTTTTCTTATACATTATACAATTTTTCAAGAGTAACGAACTCTTTCTCCATGCACAGCTAATAAAGTGGTTCTCCCTAAGCATAACTAGTACTCAGCTCCAACACCTGTGGGATCCCTCCCAGAAGTACCGGTGCTTCATACTCCTCCACACCAACTGGACACGCCGCCCCCGCTCTGAGCCCCCACCCGGAGCCCCCCATCCCCAGCAAGGACCTGGTGCCACAGTTGTCCTCCACGGCCAGTTGGCCCCTGGGCCAGACAGAGGTCTCCAAAGAAGCAGGGCCAGCGGGACCTGTGGCTGTGTCTCTGCGTCTCAGGGTCTGCGTCTGCTTCCTTCCTCCTTCCTTCCTCCTTCCTTCCTCCTTCCTTCCTCCTTCCTTCCTCCTCCTTCCTTCCTTCCTCCTTCCTTCCTCCTTCCTTCCTTCCTCCTTCCTTCCTCCTTCCTTCCTTCCTCCTTCCTTCCTCCTTCCTTCCTCCTTCCTTCCTCCTTCCTTCCTTCCTCCTTCCTTCCTTCCTCCTTCCTTCCTCCTTCCTTCCTTCCTTCCTTCCTCCTTCCTTCCTTCCTTCCTCCTTCCTTCCTTCCTTCCTTCCTCCTTCCTTCCTTCCTCCTTCCTTCCTTCCTCCTTCCTTCCTTCCTCCTTCCTCCTTCCTTCCTTCCTTCCTCCTTCCTTCCTTCCTCCTTCCTTCCTTCCTTCCTCCTTCCTCCTTCCTTCCTTCCTTCCTCCTTCCTTCCTTCCTCCTTCCTTCCTTCCTTCCTCCTTCCTTCCTTCCTCCTTCCTTCCTTCCTTCCTTCCTCCTTCCTTCCTTCCTTCCTCCTTCCTCCTTCCTTCCTTCCTCCTTCCTTCCTTCCTTCCTCCTTCCTTCCTTCCTTCCTCCTTCCTTCCTTCCTTCCTTCCTTCCTTCCTTCCTCCTTCCTTCCTTCCTCCTTCCTTCCTCCTTCCTTCCTTCCTTCCTTCCTCCTTCCTTCCTCCTTCCTCCTTCCTTCCCTCCTTCCTTCCTTCCTTCCTTCCTTCCTTCCTTTCATCCTTCGAGGGACTTATTGGAAGAGATCAGTTCACATGGGGGCTTGGGAGGCTGCAAGTCCAGAATCTGCAGTGTGTGTCAGCGGCTCGAGATGGTGCTGTCCTGGGCCAAGGCAGGGCAGCATGGCAGGGGGTAGCTCCCGCTGCCGGTAGCTGTCTGCGGGACGCAGGGAGGCAGCCTTCGTGTTCTTGCACTGATGGTTGGCGAGGCCCCATCAGGGAGGCCAGTGTGTGTCACCCAGAGTTTGTGCACTGAAATGCAAAGGGACCCACCCCCCTTCAAGCCGGTGCACACAGGCAGTCATCGCACCCACTGCACGTGTGTTGTGCATGGAGTGAGTGTCTGAGGCCCGTGGGGAACTCAGCGAGGGGCTCTATCCCTGCGACTTCTGGCTCTTCCCGGGCTCTCTGTCCCTCATCACCCGGCCCCCTTAGATGCTTGGTCTGGGCCACGAACAGAGCTTTTGTCCTCCGTGGGAGAGGCCGTGTGGGGAGGTCTGATAAGATAGACCTGCTCTCCGTGCCTGGAGCAAGGGCAGTGTTCCTGTCTCAGCCCTGAGTGTGGCTTTGGCTGTAAATGACATCCTTGCCCCTTAGTGTCCTCGGTAGCCAAGTGGGGCTGATGAGGTGGTGCTGGGGATAGTGGGGAGGTGCCGCGCTACCAGTTGTCACCACACCACGCCCGACTCACACGGGGCAATTGACTTTGCCCTGGGCTCCCTGCGCTTCCACCAGTGGCATTTCCCTGTGGTAGATCTGCTGAATTTTCTTTCAGGGAGCAACGGGTGCGCTGTGGAGAACCTGCCTCCTGCTCTCGGGAGCCACATTTCAGCAGTGCGTGCCCAGCTCCGCCACTGGCCGGGACTTGTCACACGGCCGTGCTGCGGCTCTGTGAGCACAGACTAGAAGGAGAGGGGTGACGAACCCAGCACACTGGGAGTGATTTCTGGGTTGCTGGTGTCATGTTCGTAGATTAGACTTCCTGGGCAGAAGCTGAAACAATTTTTTTTCCTCCTGTGGCACTGAAAATAAGCACCAGGCTTGAATGGAATGAAAGCTGACTATTCGTTCATGTAATCAACTCTCTTTCACGGTGAAGGCCGCATTGTGAGTGACATATCACCAGGTAGCGAGGGAGGGACGAAGGGGGAAGAGAGCGAGACGGCGGTTGTCGGCCGGAAGAGTTTGGGTTTCATTCTGTCGATATTACCACTCACGCTCCTGTCGTTTTAGTTTTCCCTCGATGTGAATATGTCTCGGTGTCCTCAGAGTTCCTGTCAGTCTGCCATGGGGTGACACACGTGTGTGTACAGGTAGATCAGGAGTGTGACCTTGTGATCATTCTCCAGGGACGGGCAGGACATTTTACCGCTCTTTGGAAAAAGACCCCCGCCCCCATGCGTTGCTTTGGATGAACTCCGGGTGACAGGGCCAGGAGAGAGACCGTGAGGGACAGTCACACCATGGATTCCGACGTGGAGTTGGTGCCTCTTAAAAACTCACCAAACCTAACCCGGCACGCCCTGTGTTTGTTGGGGTAGAAGGTGAACAGTGCATCGCCTGTGTGGATGTCGGATTTTCCCTAACTTTCCTTTTCCCATCTCCACAGCAGCAGTTGTGGCTACCCTGTGAGTTCTGGTATTTGAGGTATGCAGGGGATTCGGTCCCATCTCCATCCCACCAGCATACCCATGGTGACAACGAACCAAAATGGTCACTACCAAGTAACATCGGGAGCATTATGAGTGGGTGGCCCTTCTGGAAGATGGGACTGAGCACCGAGTACCGCCTGCTGCTTGTATGTGGGCCGAGCCAGAGGGTGACAGCAGGCTCCTGTATTTACAAGGTTAATGAGAGGGTGGAAAGCATTTCCCCCTAGTGCCATCATGTTCCGTGATGCACAGATGATCTCGTTTTCCCCACCACACCTTGGGGTGTTGTTTCAGAGAGCCTCGTCCAAGCATTTAAAAATTACTGCTTTTCGTACTGCCGCCAACACAAGCTGTTACGAAACCTGAAACTTGAATCTCGGCTGCTTCCCCTGCCATTTCCAGCCATCCTGTGGGGTTTGAGGCGTGGCTCCTTTCGGTGAGGAGCGGCTGGTTCCTTTGGTATTTTTGTTTTGAAATATGATGGCTGTGATTGTTTGCTAACCTTTATTCGTGCTGTCTTGTGGTTGTGTTCATGGTCACAAACAAATAGTTCTGTTTATTGCTAATGCTATTTGAGCTCTTAAATCCCTTATTTTGGGCATGTCAACCTGAATGTGTGTGTACCCCAAATCCGGATGTCGAGATGTAATCCCAGGTGCACTGAAAGGTGCGGTTTGGGGCGGTGATTAGCTCCTGGCGCTCTGCCCTCTGGGATGGATGGTGTCCTTAGAGAACAGGACCGAGGGGCCGGCTTTCTCCCCTGCCATGTGAGGATACCGCGGAGAGGGACCTTAGCGGGCGCTGGGTATGCGGGCGCCTGGCTCGTGGACCCCGTCCTCCAGAGCTGTTGTAACTCTTCCGCCTAAGGTGAAGCGTTACAGCGGCCCGGACGGACGACCCCAGGCCTCTTTGCAAGTCCTCGCCTTTTGTTCTGGAAAGGCTCAGAGACTCGAGCCCATTAACATCGACTCAGTTAACGTGGAATTTACCAACAGTCCATGTTTCTTTTATTCTTTTTTGTTTTGGTTTTGGAGCTTTATTTCTATAACTTCGGATTCCTTGTTTCTTAGGTTCTCTAAGCTTTCTAAAGGTTCCTCCTTGCTGTCACCTGCAGTAGTGACTCACAGGCAAATCCAGCGGGGATCCTGGAAACATAGCATGTATTAGGCAGACACACGTGTACGGTACGTGCTGCGCTATGGGGGACTCTGGTTTTGCTTGGTTCTGTTTGGGGAGGGAGCTCCCTCCTCCACACAAATAGCTTTGCTCATCAGGTTAGGGTCCGGTCATTAGGCCTGGCTGGGGCCCAGGGACATCGCAGGTCACCTGGGTCCTCTGGGAATCAGTCCAGCGCCGCTGTAGGCACAGCAGTGCGAGGTAATTTCTCCGAGCAAGTAAGTGCGTGGATTATTTGCCTGGTCAGCACGCAGGCCTTCTTGACTCTGCCGTGGAAGCAGTGACCCTTGTCCCTATGTGGCCCTCATGTCTTGCTGTGGGTAGCCAGTGGCAGAGAGGGCTGACACCCAAGCTTTTGACTGGGGTGTCTGCCTGTCCCTCCGCACCTTGCCCTTCCTCCCGGCAGGGGACAGCCCGAGGGGGAAGAGGCTTGTGGCCCGGGCCAGACCTGGAGCGGTGGCCTGGCCATCTCACCTTGTCCCGGCCGGTGGCACTGAGGCAGTGGTGCCTGAGAAGGGACGCAATTGCAGACGCGTGGAGAAACCGAGTGCCGGGCAGCGTCGGGAGCCTGAGGGTCCGGCGTTCTGGGAAGGCTTCTCCTTCAGCTGCTCTTAGAGTTTGGTTCTTCTTTTCTAGATTGTCTGCATTTCTAAGATTATCAAACTGAAACTGAGTATTAATTAAAGGCTCTGGGAAGGTCTGTAAGAAAGAAACCTTGTTGTTTAATCCATGTTTCCATTGCTTACCTATCGAGCTGCCTGTGCGTGTAATGCTTATTAGCATCCTCACACTTCGACAATTTCTGACAAATCTAATTCCATTTTCCTTTTCTTCTTTTAAGATGTGAGTGTTTCTAGGTGTCTGCTCTGGGTGTAGGAAACTCTCGTCCCTTCCTCAGGCCTTAGAAAGTGATCAGGGCCCAGGAAGAGAATTTGCCCAGGAAGGAGGAGAACATTCCCGATGCAGGATCACGTAGACCCCAGCCCCAAATCCCGTCGGCTCGCAGCTGTGAGACGCTTCCGAGTGTCTTCCGGAGATTCGGGGTGAGGGTGGTCACTGCTGGCTGCTTGTCCAATCTCCTGAGTGCAGGAGCAGATGGTTTTTTATTATTTTAGGTTATTAAGTATACTTTGTTGTTTTTAAGCATTTTATTAAGTTCATTGGTACAATTTAGATATACATAAGGATCACATTCATCATAGGGAATTTGTCCCTGTACGTAATATAACTTGGTTCCTCTTTTTTTCCATTCCCCTCCCCTCCCTTCACTCCCTTGTTCCCTCCTTGTTTACAAAGCTTTGTTTTCATTTTTTCTTATTTTTTCCCCTTCCTTCTTCCCCCCCTCCCCTCCCCAGTTCCCCTTTCCCTTTGAACAATTTCTTCCTATTTCACAGTATCTATTGTACATTTTGGTCCTTGTTTATATTTTCAGTTTCTCACGCCAGAGAAATAATGTAGTGTTTAAACATGTGTGTCCGATTTATTTCACTGAAGATTATGGTCTCTAGGTCCATCCATTTACCAAGGAATGTCTAATTTTATCCTTTTTTAAGGCTGAGTAGTACTCCATTGTATAAAAAACCACATCTTTATCCATTCATCAGTTGATGGGCATTTGGGCTGTTTCCAAGATTTGGCTATTATAAACTATGTTGCTATAAACATGGGTGTGCATATATCACTGTGGTATGATGCTTTTAATTCTTTGGGGAAGATACCAAGAAGGGGAATAGGTGGGTCAGACAATTAATTTGAAGAGTGGGTGTGGTGGGGCGCACGGGAGAAGGGCTAGCGCGGAGTGTGGGGTTTGTCCTTCCACATTTACCTCATCCCGGGTCTGCTTCCCCAGCTGACTTTTATCGACAGTAAAGGGGTGCCATGAGCTGCTGGGGAGCAGCACAGACCTTCTTCAAGACTGTGGAGGCCCCGCTGACCTAACCGGGCACCGCACTGTCCCCTCCGAGGGAGATGGGCTGCACACAGGGGGCTTCCTGTGACTGACTGTCACCAGTGTCCAGCAACTGTCGCCTGCCCCCTAGATTGTTCTTTTACAAGTCTTAGGGACCCCCTTCCTGCTTCTACGCAGCTCGTCCTCTTATCTTGTGAAATGCTGGAGCAGCCTAGTGGTAGGAGCCTAAACAACTGTCTCTCCCTTTTAATTTCAAGGAGTTAGGGCGCTGGCTTGATCTACCTCTTGAAATATTTACATTTTTTCTACGCAAATTTTCTTCTGTAGAAGTCAGATGACCTCAGCCACATGTAAGAAGTCTGTTTGAGTGATTCTCAGAAAGATGAAAAGCCCTTTCTGACCGAACCCCTACCCTGACACTGTCTGAGAACCTGGCTGGTCACACTGGGTGTTTACTGCTGGCCACGTTTTCACCTCTTTTTCAGGGTCTGAGATTTACTGCAATAGTGAAACTCCCGAAGACCAGAGAGGCAGCCTTGCGTTAGAACTGGCAGATGCATGATATCCAGCGTTAAACCTGCCTTCCGGGACAGTGTAAATGTTGCAAAATGTTTATCAAGACAGAAAATAAAAGTAAAACCAAAGACATTTGCAGAAGTCATCGAATGAGGACTGTTCATGGCTTGGCGTTGAGTAATCTGGAGTAGAAATGACTAACTGTTCCCCAGTACCCAGGCTTCCTTCCTTTAGAAGTAATGTAAAGTTCTCCTAGATTAAAAACCATTTTCCATAGCTTCCCCTACCATGAATTATGACTAAAGAACTATGTTCTGGCTGAAGGATTTATGCATGAGATTTTCAAGAAAGGGGGAACATTCCCTTCTTTATCTCCTTCTTCCTTCCTGGTGCCAGGAATTGGGTGGGATGGCTGGACTTGAGTAGCCATTGCGGGTCATGAGTAGAGGTAGATGCTGAGGAAACAGGAGCAAAAAGACAAATGGAACTTGAGCCCATGTCACTGAGCATGAACGTAACAATCCTGGGCGACTTCCTGTAGGCCTTCAGCCAGTGAGGAAGAAACAAGCGTCTGTCTTCAATAAGACGCAGGTGGGTTTTCTGTACCTGCTGACGAATGTAACCCTTCCATCGTGTTTGCTGTTCCTAGGACTGAACCGATTCTTTGTCAGAAACATCACGCTAGCACAAATCAAGATAAAATCACACTCCCTGAGCAAAACCGACTTACTAGCACCACGCTGAGCGACTTTTCGGAAGAGACTTTTTAATTGGTGTAACCACTTTTTATGGTGAGGTAGGATTCCTGTATTCAGTTGACAAATACACGGAGTTCCTACGATGGCCAGTTACTGCGTCAGACTGCACGAGTCCAATGTGAACAAAGCTGGCATCGTCTCTGACCCGACCCGGCTCCCAGTTTGGTGCAGAGATGGATATTAACAAAGAAATCAAGGGCCACGCCATTTTCTAATGACCTCACAGGCCGCAAGCGCAGGAGGCCCCCAGCCTGCGTCTCACCAGGGAAGCCTGCCTCGACCAGGCCTGGAGCAGGGGACCAGGCAGGGGACAGGGGCTCGCGAAGTGAGATCTGAAGGTGAGCTGGCATTAACTAGGGAGGAGGGGAGTCCCCAGGACCTTGGGGTCGGAGGCAGCCACGGCTGCCAGGCAGGAAGCAGGCGAGAGCAGTGGAACCAGCCAGGGTGGTTTGCGAGGATGCTCTCCATAAGGACCTAAGCACAACTTTGATAATGACATTATTTTAGAGAAGCTGATCATTTAATTCCAAATTTATCCCGACCTAGGTAAAGCAGTCAGATGGTGTCATTGAGAGTAGAACTCCGGGATGTGTACTTAGCTCCAGGTTTGACTGAATGACTCCCTTGTGGGATACAACACTGTCACCTAACGTGGCCTCGGTGGACGGCAGGAATGGAGCTGGCATCACAGACGACCGGGCTGAAGCTTGTCGCCAGCACGTGGGTTTCACTGGCACACAGTCCCTTGAGTGGAGGCCACTCTTGCAGGAGGAGTGTAGCACAGTCTCTTCAATGAAATGAGCTCGTTTCATTTTTTGAGAAAAACGTTGCCGAAATGGTACCTGTGAAGTTGATTAATGCTAAGGAAAGTAAAAACGGCAGATGCTGGAAAATACTTGTTTTGCAAACATGTTTAACTTACAGGTTGGTGAATTCTCAGAGGAGGTGACGTAATAATCGATCTTTCTTGGTTTTGCACTGATGCAGCATTTGCGCCTGTCTCTTACAGCAGTGAGTAGCACTGCGGTACGCAGGGTGCTATACTAGGTGAGCAAAAGGTCTGTTCCTAGCACACAAGTAGCACAGTCGCCTATTGTCTGGGGCCGCAGTGGGCGGCCAGTGGGTCCAAGGAGGCGCAATTGCTCCACGGCTCTGGCATCGCGCCCGCTGCTAGGGCGGCAAAGACACTTTGTCCTTGGCTTGACTGGACTTCTAGTGGAGACGACAGCAGCACTCGCGCCTGCCCGTTTTTGCAGAGATGCCTTGCTGCCCCCTAGGGAGCCGTGGAGTCATGCTTTGTACAAACGCGAACTCTCTTTCCCAGTAGCTACTGTAAACTTTCTATAAGTCACTGTGCATTTCTTTCTCTTCTACCCTTCCCTCCTTTCTGTCTTCTACTCTTTTTCCCCCAGTAGTTTGTTCTAGGGAGAGATCAGCAATTTGGGATTTAGACTGAGATTGTCTTTGTGATAAATGGAGAAAGAAAATGGAAACTTATTATTTCTGATCTCCACAATGGGGATATGTAGGTGACACTTCAGCCACAGAGGGGGAAGGAACTAGTGGGCTCCATAGACTAAACCGAGTCTCACCATTGCACCAATTGTTTGAAACAAAGGATCTTTTATTACATATACAATGTAGTATTTATTTATTTATTGGAGACAAGGTCTTACTATGTAGTTCAAGCTGGCCTTGAACTCACTGTGTAGCCCAGGCTGGTCTCGAACTTGTGATGATCCTCCTGCCTCAGCTTCCCCAGTGCTGGGATTACAGATGTGCACCAGCACACCCAGCTTATAATGTAGTATTTATTATCTTTTTTTGGGGGTGCTGGGGATCAAAGCCAAGGCCCTGTGCGAGCTAGGCAAGCACTCCACCACTGAGCCACCCTGGCCTCACGCTCCTCTTTTCATCGGCCCACGGAAGTACTGCGCCCACTGTTCTGGGAGGCCGAGTTTGGATTTTACACTGTGCACTGTGGAAAACGTGCAACTTCTCGGATTTGCAAGTCCTACTGGAGGGCAGTTTTGTCGTTGTAGAGGATTCCAGCAATGCCTCTCCTTTACAGAGCCCAAGACTCGGCCTGCAGAGCAGATGGTTCTGTAACACGTGCCATCTTTGCACACCTGTCCTTTCTTTGGCCTCAATGTGCTCTGTAAGTGCGTGTGTGTGTGCCCTCATGTATGCCGAAGCTGAGGTTTGTAGTTTAAGGTTTGCCTGTGGGAAAGCTGTACGAGAGAGGAATTCTCTCTGCAGCCAGCACAGGGGCTGGTTGCACAGCTGCGATTCGCGCCGAGCCGGCGCACGGTTTAGAAGATGCAGCATGGAGCCGCCCTGCCGAGCTCTTCAACATCTTCCTATGACTGGGCTCCACCGAGCTCAAGCGGTTCCAGTTCTCTTCCCTGGGAGGAAGGAGGGGGTTAGAAAGGGTGTGGCTGGACGAAGATTTCAGGTGGGATTTGGAGAGAGGCAGGCGGATGGAGCCCATTAGCACATCAGCTTTCAGAGTTGCTGGAGATTGGGAACACTACAAATCCGTCCGTAGGGTGAAGTGAAAGCTGGGGCGCCTGCCTGACAGAAACGTTGTGCTCGTAATGAAAAGGAGGTGGATGGTGAGACTCAACACGCAGCTTTAGAAAAAGTAACCAAAGCAGGCTGTAGGATAATGTTTTCTCCGCAGTACTGGGGATTGAACCACCGGACATCACACTGAGGTACATGCCCGGCCCTTTCCATTTTGAGACAGGCTCTTGCTGAGTCACTGGACTTGCAACCCTCTTGCCTCAGCCTCTCAGAGTGCTGAGATCACAGGTGTGTGCCACTGCATCGGCTATAGAACACTCAGTAAAGTGTGGTCCCAATTCTATAAGAAAGCGACGCCAGAGAGGTCTGTGTAGATGCAGATAGCCGGTGTGCCGAGAGCCCTGCGGGGTGTGGGCTGTGGCTCACATGTCCCCTTGGCAGGGACATGATGGGCTTCTGCAGGCCTCCAGGTTTACTCCATATAGTTTTATATCGTTTGAAACTTTCAAATTTTTATTTCATTTATTTTTATTGTGATAGAGAACAGTGCACATGGGAATGGCCCTCTTGGATTTTAAGTGCCCAGTGTGGGACAGTGTCCCATGGGTGGAAGTGTAACTCTGCTCTGTGGCCACGGCTCCTTTGAGGCCTGGGGCGCGGGTCCCTCACGTGGGCGCGGTTGACTCACGTGGGCGCGGTTGACAGCGGCCGGGAGAGTCTCGGCTGGGCGGTGCTGCCCCAGCACTGGAGGATGCTTGCAGCAGCTCTGGCCGCTTCCTACGCTTTGCTGTCGCATCCTCTCCCCAGCTGTGACGATCAGAAATCCTCCAGCGGTGGCCAGGGTCCCCTGGCCAGGTAGACTTGGCCTGGCGTGGCGGTGGCACAGGGACCACTGCCCGGTGTCCTAGGCCCAGGACAGGCTCGTCCAGCAGGGCATTCATGATGCGCTGATGACTCAGCCTCAGCTCGATTTGCCCCTGCGAAGCGTAGCCTCTGACCGTGACGTGGGCCAGGGCGCATCTGTCTGTGTTTGAAAACTCCAGGCCGATTTCCCGGGCCCTTTGGGGCAGCGATGATGCTCCTTTCCTTCCGGTCCCCCGCCTGCGGGCCCCTTGTGACCCTGCCTCTGTGCAGCCTCCACAGGTCCTGTCCTGTGCCCCTTCAGTCACTGGCTGTAATCACAGGACCAGCAGAGGGCCTGGGGTTCTGGGGTGCAGGGAGCCAGAGTGACTGTGGGGCGCCAGCCTGGCAGTGTAAGGAGAAATGAACCCTGCCGTGCGAGGCTCCGAGTCTCGGGTGTTGGGGACCACGGTCGCCTCTCCTGATCAGCAAATTCGCCCTGGTCCCCTTGCTCCCTCTGGCACAGATCATGAGTTGTAAAAACACCTTGCATTTCTTCACGCTGGCGACCGTGGCTGCCTCCGTGTCCCTGGCAGCACTGCGACACTCGCATACCTGCCTCGCTGCTCCCGCTCCTTTTCAGAGCCTTCCTTGGAAGGGGAGGGCTCGGATCTGTCCCCAGCCGGACCAGGGTCACAGGAGAAGCG
Source organism: Erethizon dorsatum (assembly GCA_028451465.1). Taxonomy (NCBI): domain Eukaryota; kingdom Metazoa; phylum Chordata; class Mammalia; order Rodentia; family Erethizontidae; genus Erethizon; species Erethizon dorsatum. Next base: position 137,041,576 of record CM051826.1, on the reverse strand, counting down.
CTCTGGTCCAATCCAAGCAGAAAACTGCCCCTGAATGCAGAGTTCTTAGTAGCTGCGTTCCCCCCGACTTAGATGGTGACTCTTTCGGCAGAGGAAGCTGGGGAACAGTCAGCCCTCTGCCAAGTTTTGGCAAGGCTGTGGCTTGCGGGGCTCTGGGGAAAAGTGGTCACAGATGTAGCAACCTTTTAAAAATTCTTGGCAGTTTAACCTTGAAGTCAGAAACCTAAACGCAGACAGTGCACCCCTGAGACAAGCTTGTGTCTGGGTTTCACGCTGACACCCCACCTTCGGGGTCCCTGTGCTGGGTTTCTTTTTTCCTTTCCTTTCCTTTTCTCCTTTTCTTTCTCCCCTTCCTCCCTCCCTCCCTTCTCGTACTGAGGATTGAGCCCAGGGACTCCTGAGCTATACCCCCAGCTCTTTTTACTTTTGTTTTGAGACCCAGTCCCCCTAAGTTCACCAGGCGGTCCTCAAACTTGCAACCCTCCTGCCTCAGCCTCCCATGTAGCTGGCAGTACAGGTATGAACCGTCTCACCTGGCTCCTTTTGAGCTTACTTTAATCAGTCTTTGTTTCTGGCTTATTTGGGGGCGTCGTGGTGCAGTTTCATGATGAGCTGAGCAGCCGCTGTGCTGCACGTGACTTGCTGCCCGTGGGTGGGGAGTCACCAGGCTGCCTTTTTCCTGGTTCTGTGGTGATGGCGCTGGGCCTCTTCCAAGAGGCATCATAGCCGAGAGCTTGAGCACCTGGGCTCTGGAGCCCCTGCCCCAGCCCAGACTCCTACTGTGCGACGCTGGGTCGGGTTCTTGGCCTCACTGGGCCTCGGGTCGGGGACAATAATGGTCCCCTTCCCAGAGCTGTCGTGAGAGCGGAGGGTTAATTCGCGCTGGGCTTGGGGATCGTCCCGCACAGCGCGCATGCTTGTAAATCTCACCCATCAGATCACCAAGTAACAAGCACTGAGTTCTTATGTATTTTAATTGCATGGTAGTCAAAAGGAGAACCTGGCTATTGTTATTTAATTCATTAAACATCCTCTGTGCTGTTCGAGTGCTTAATGAGTGAGAGTTATTATCATTCTTTTTGGGAAAAAATGTCTATTTTTAAATACACACTGACAGGAAAGAACATGAAAGAAAATAGACCAAGCGGTTAACAGCATTGTGTCTGGGAGTGAGAGGATCGATTGTGGATCATCTTAAGTCACTTATTTTTCTCATCTGCATGAGCTAAGTCCTACCCAGGAGCCTGTATTATGTCAGGGTTTTTTCCCTGTAGAATAAAAAATGGCGGATATTGTTGACAGTTCTGAAGTGTTGTTTGTGTTACGTTTCCGCGTCATCTGTAGGAGAGGTCACATCAGGGCACGGTGTCTGCCTTGGGTTTGTTCCCCTTGTGTCTTCTTCACTGAGATGAGCGCATCAGCAGGGTCAGTCGCGATCACCAGAGGCTTCTCGAACGCAGCGGCCCATTTCGTACGGTTCCTCTTCGAGGAACTTATACTTTTCTGTTGCGTTGTTCACTGCGCCTGAAAATCCTGGTAATTAGCGGTGCTCACGGGCCGCTCTGATGGCTGCTCGATCCGGAGCTGGGGGCTGGGGACTGGGCCCAGGGACCAGGCCCGGCCTCCTGAGAAGCGCTGAGGTGCCTGTGACTGCAGTGAGGGGCTGCCCGGGACTCCCGCCGGCTGCTGAGCCTCAAACTTGCGACCCTCCTATCTCAGCCTCCCATGTAGCTGGCAGTACAGGTATGAACCACTGCACCTGACTCAGCCTGTAAAGAACCGGGCCAGGCCGACAGAACCGCTTGGAGGGGGGAAGGGTTGGACAGCGCGGCCCCTAACAGTGTTTCCCGTTCTGCCGAGAGGGAAAGCCAGCACCGCAGGCTGGTAGTGACAGCCGAGTGACAGCTTCAGAGGCAGGGACAGCCCGAGTCCAGTGCTCACCACAGCCGTGAAGCAGGGTGACAGTCACACAGTGCCACTTCCATAATGACGAATGCTGCCGTCTGTCCAGCGCTCACCGGGAGCGGCCCCCTCTGGGGTCCTTACGTGACTGTCTCGTGTCAACTAGTCCAACCCCAGGGGTACCTCCCATCCCCCGCCCCATTGTACAGAGGGAAACTGAGGCTCAAAGACATGCACGACTAAGCCGGGTCTCCGGGTCTGTTCTGTGGTCAGATCCTTAATCAAAGGTTTGTGTCACGGAAGTGACGGTGGCCAGGTCTTGTCCGGGTCACTGGATGTTCCACCTTCTCATGGCTGAGACGAGGTTCCTTCTGTCGCCTTCGTTCCTTCTGTCGGAGTGACTAAGAATATTTTCTATAAATCTCGTCTGTATTTGGCCTCTCTATGTGGGGCAGTCGGGGCGGTGCTCTCCCCGCTGGCCCTGTGAGGGCGACACCACACTTGTGGCCACACCGAGGAGCGGGTGACTGCGGTGTCGTTGGATGCCCGGTCCGTGTCTCCTCGGCGCTGCCGCGGCTCTGACTTGTCCCTCACAGGCGTGCGTCTCTTCTCTTCCTGCCCACAGTGGCTGTTTCGTAGCAAACCATTCTCTTGGGTGTGTTTAATACTTCAGCAGGATGGGGACAGCCAGGCCAGCTGGCGTTTTCTACCTTGCGTTGGTTTACCCAGACGCTTTGCCAAGCCTCAGCGGCTTCACCGCGCTTGGCCCCTCCAGAACCAGGCAGGGGCCCTGGTGCCTCAAGACACCCCGAACCTAGGGCCTGTCCTGTCCCAGGTCCTGTGCCATCTCTGCAAAAGCGAAGCTTCAGGTCACCACTGGCAAACCACTCCTCTGTCAAAAGGTGACCGAAGCTGTACTTTCATGAAGGCTTTTAGTTCACCCTGCGCTGGAATCCACTTCCCTGCTCTTGACTTCCATCTGGGAGAGGTCGTCACTCTCTCTGCTCAGGGGGGCAGCATCGGGGGGCAGGAGCTGGGCGAAGCAGTGAAGGGAGCCATTCACGCAGGAGGGAAACCAGGCTGCTGTTTTCTGGCGAGGGTGGCAGCGGGTGCGCTCTTGTCTCCCACGGTGACTTGGGTGTCACCACAGCCACTGGCTGATTGTCCCATTCTGGCCCGTGGGAAGTCGCAGGGAACTGCGGTCCCTTTCTGGAGACAATTTCCAAGATCCGAGTTTGTGAGGAGAAAGAGTTTTGAAAGAACGTGACGTAACAGGGAAGAAAGTCTGCAGACTTGGCTCCTGACCCAGCAGTGTGACCAGTTGCCTTTGTGACCTTGCAAATGTCGCGTAGCAGCCAGGACCTCCGCCGCCTCATCTGGGGAAGGAGGTGGTTGGATGAGGTCAGTGGAATTGAATATTTTTATTTAATTGGTGATTGGTCCTGATTTCATGGTGTGGGGTTTGCCCAGCGCTGCAGTTCTAAAGACTCTCTTGGGGCCGAGGGCGCGGCTGGCGTTAGAGGAATTCTACCACATCCTCTGGCTCTAACGTTATTTTACAATGTGTCTCGTCGGTCTGTTCCCAAGGCGTTTGTAAACAACACAGCGGCTTGTAAATGGGCTCACCATCATGGAGAGCACCAATCATTTTTGCTTGGGAAGCGTAGAAAGTTCCTAGAGTCACTGAAGCTGTGGCACTGATTTGTAGTAGAATTCTGCAGGCAGAGCCATAAAAGGTTTCTTCTCGGAGACACTGACGATGGGAGAGAGATGCATGGAGTTTAATATGCCCAGGAAGGAGGAACTGTTTGTAGATAATTGAGAGTTTTTTCCTGAGAAGTTTACACAAGGGGAGTTGTTCATAGGCCTACAAGAGAATGATTGGGTTGCAAACTATTTTTAAGGTAAACACAATAATTTTTAGCCCCTACCACCTTTTAAGTCCTTTTTTAAAGAGAGAAAAATAGTATTTTGACAAATGCCAAATTATTAGTCTGTTTCTGTGTTACAATTCCAGTCCTTGACAAAGTAAATTACTTTTCCTTGGGAAGTTAAATGCAGTGCATTATTATTATTATTATTATTATTTTTTTGAGACAGGGTCTCACTGTGTAGTTCAGGCTGGCTTGAACTCACTGTGTAGCCCAGGCTGCCCTGTACCGGGAAGGTGATGGAAATGAGCTCATTCCGCACAAGGTGTAAGCAGATATGATTTGATAAGAGGCCACTTCGATGCCAACCAGTGTCAATCATTGCCAGCCTTCAGTCACCCTAAGAAATTTTAGTTTCTTTTTAAAAATTCTAAGAGGCTTTCACTTTTTTTGTGTTAGGTTTTTTTTTTTTTTTTTTTTGGGTACCGGGGGTCAAACTCAGGACCTCGCGCGCCAGCAGGCGCCCGTGCCGCTGAGCGACATCACCGGCCCTTTTTTCGTATGTGGGTACCGGGAGTCAATCTCAGGACCTCGCGCTTGCCAGGCAGGCGCATATGCTGCTGAGCCATCTCACTGGCCCTTGTGTAGGTTTTTAAGCGCAGAAAACTTTAATGAAGAAAAAAAGGTGACCAAATTGATCACCTGGAGAATCGTGCAAGGTTAGAAATTCTAATGTCCACAAGTCAGAAAACTCTACTCCCTAGTGTGTTTCAGTAGCAAATTTAACTAAAAAAAGTGAGACTAGAATATAATAACGAATACTCTGGCCACTTAACATATGCAAATTCTCCAATAGCAATTAGAAGCAAGACAGACTATCACCATTATTGTCTGACGCCGAGGTGGCTGTTACCATCCCCCCGCCGTGGACGAGAAGACACCAAACCATTTGCCCAGGTCGTGGTTCATCTGGGGCAGAGAAGGGTGTGAACCTGCCTGGAATCTAAGGCCCTCTCATGAGCTGCTTCTCAATACGTGTGGAGCTTAACCCGCAGAGGGTGTGTATTGTCAAAAATCATTTGGAGCCTAATTTGGCTGTAGTCAAGTTGAAGCTTTGCACTTTGCCTACCCCTAGGTTGTGATTCTACGCCTGGGTTTGTATACCTTTCATCTGTGTATGCAAGTGCAACAGTGTTCACCACAGCATCACTTGTCATGAAAACAAACTAGAAACAAATCTAAAACAGACTAAGAAATGATGACTTTTTCACACAGTGAAATACTATACAGGAGTGAAAATGGATGAACTCAGATGGTCTGTGTCAACACAAATAAATCATCCAAACATAATGTTGAGTGGGAAAGGCAGATTCCAAGAGGATATGTTCACTATGTTTCCATTTATATAATTCTTTAAAACACATCGTTTATGGTTATAAATACACCAATAAATACTTAAAAACACATGGGGTTGATGACCACGGGTGTCAGGCAGCGCTTTCCTGAGGGCCAGAGGACTGGGTGATGGGGCTTTATTTCTTACCGTCTCCTTGCCCAGAGTGGCAGGTCGCTGGCCGTCTGCGATATCATCACCTGCAGAGTGTGGCTGCGTCGGGTGTCTCATAATGACAGCAAACAGGGAGACTCGTGAAATCATGTTGTAGTTTTATCAAAACAACAACGACAGAAACCAAACCCATCCAGACCCAGGCGGTGGGGAGCCTTGGGTTTGCTTAGGGGCCATGGGAAGAAAACGGAGCCGAAGCAACAGGCCCCAGGCGGGAGCACGGTTCCCTCTGTCTGCGCCCACCTTGCACTCGGCTCGTGACTGTGCCGCCCCACCCGAGCCCTGGGGAAAGCAGGGGCCCCGGGGGGGCTCAGCTCTGGATCCTGCAGGGAGGAGCGGGGCGGGTCTTCCAACCGTGCGACTCATACATGGCAGCGGGCAACTCAGGGTCCAAACACGATTATTTTCCTCCTCAAAGTCTGTGAACTCGGGGAAATATTTAGTTCCCGTGAGTTAGCATTCTTCATAGTTGCATGTGTGCACGCGTCTGTCTGTCTGTCTCAGTGCCTTCAGCTAGGGCCTGGGAGCTTGGCAGCCCCTTCCCTGCCATCTTCCTCTCCTTCCCTGCCGGGTACTAGGAGGTATTTTCAGAGAGATACAGAGCAGTAAAAGGACAACGCGGGTCCTGGAGGTGGCTGGACAGCTGGCATTGTCCCCTGTGAGCACCTCCGGCCTCCCGCAGGTGCTGTTGTCCTGGGGCCACAGGGGGAGGGGCCCATGCTGAGCGTCTCAGCACTAAGCAGCTGAGGATTTGCGTGTAGGAAGGGCTCAGCCCTGGTCACAGGGCTTGAATTTGACAGGTGGCAAAGGCGTGGAGGAGCTGACCAGCCTGGCAGAGCAATGGACTTGTCCCTGCCCACTGCTGTCGCCTGTGCTGTCCCAGCATCCCCGTCTTCCGCCACAGCTCTCGGATGCAGTGAGGAAACGAGAAAGACTAGGACCCAGGTTGTTCTGTCGCCGGCCGCCTTTTGAAGTGGTAAAGCTGGCCAGGGAAGATGCTGTATTCCCATCCTTGGCCCTGCAGAGTTGAGTGGCCTGGCCATCCAGGTTCTCTCTGTCCCTAGGAAGGGCTTTCCTGGGACCCAGGCCAGGGGGAGCTCGGTTCCGCCTGCTCCTCAAGGGCCACTAAGGATGTGCATGAAGAAGGTGTCCTTGTCCCACAGTTGTGTTGATACAGTGCAAATCGCGTTAATTTAGGGAACAATGCCTCCCCTAGGGACTTGCATGTCCTGGCATCTGTCTCAGAAACTTCCAGAGATGGCAAATGCTCCATTGCAAGCCTGCCTGTGAGCTCACAGAGAGGGCTTCTATGTGCATTTAATAAAGGCCACTAGGTGTGCCTGGGGTCTGACGCCGACTTACATTCACAGGTGAATTTGAAGGCAGGCCCTGCTGAGAGTGACCTGGGAACTGAGACTGTCATTCACCCCCCCAGCTGTGGACGCCCACACCAGGGGAAGGCATTGGTGACCGGGTCCAGCCACCCAGCCACTACCCCATCCCCCAGAGCAACCTCCTCACAGTCCTTTCTTGAGGTCATATTTTATCTTTAAATACATGCTGACAAAATTTGGATGAGTGAAGAAAAAGGCAAAAATGGAAAAAAAAAAACCTTTCCCATTATGTAGAGAATCCATTTTCAAGGCCAACAAACATAATACCAGGAACATGATAGTGGCTACCCTAAATGGGTCATAACACTGTAGAATTTATAATTACACATTTAGGATTATTAGTGGCAGAACATTTTATTCCTGGAGAAAACAGGAGTATCCTAATTTTCAAGTGTGAACATATGGTAAAGAAGAAGAGATGACAGTGGGGAGGGGATTAAGTCCTGCTCTGCAAAAGGATGACGTCGTGGCCACCATCTTGGCATCTGCATTTTGAGACAGTGTGTACTTTCTTAATTCTTGGGACAGTTTTCTGGGGTGACTTCGCGTAGCATAGTGTACAGACTTTTCTGCCGACACGGAAAAAGTGATCCTAGAATGTTCCTCACTTAAACTTTCTTTGTGCGTGGTACTGGGGTTTGAACCCATGACCTCACATGTGCTAGGGGGGCACTCTACCACTGAGCTGTATCTCCAGCCTCAGTTAAGCTCTAAAGCATTGCTTGTTTGTACAGAGAATGCAGAGCCGCCTTCTAACACACAAACAAAGGGACTCTTCTGGCCCGAGGTCCACTGTCCTGCTCCTTCTCCCGTTTAGGCGAAGCTGCCCCTGCCCCGGGAGCGCTGTCTCGGCTCCGTTCTGTCTCCTCTGCAGAACGTCTTGCTCCCCTGGGAGGTGAGGCCCCGCTTCCTTTGGGTCCAGGTTCTTGCTCCGAGTACGAACATGAAAGTAAAGAACTCTTCCGGCGCCTCACATGCTCGATCTCTTTGTTGATTGTCTCTTCCTGCTCTTCCCAGATCCTGGTTATTCTCGAGAACCTTGCATCAGGGTCCCATTTGCTTTCATAGCACCAGGAAGTTTTGCTTTATTTGTTGTTTTGGCAACAGTCCTCGTATCATTTATGAATTTCTTGTATTTGTTGATTCTACGATGCATTTATTTATTTGTTAGTCAGGAGTTATACCGACGCAAGTGACAGAAGTCCTGCACAAACCCGTCCAGGCCAGAGCGACTTCAGGCCTGGAGGTGGAGGGCAAGGTGGTGGCGCGACTGTGTGTGGGGCTGGCGCCCAGAGCTGTCTCCTCAGCGGGATTTCTAAAGTGACGTCAGCCTCCCCCCGTCCTGGGCCACCTAAAGGGGCTTTAGGGAATTCTGTCTTTTCTCCGTCCCTCGGAATCCAGAATTTAACTTCTCACCGCGCCTCTCTCCTCTGCGGCAGTGCACGTTTCTCCCGGCCATGGCTGGCGTGCGGAGCAGCGAGTGGGCTGCGGGTGGCGCGGGAGGCGTCGTGGAAAGTTGGCTCTCGGCCCTGGCGGTTGGCTGGGGAACAATGAAGCGATCTGTTGGGAATGGGAAGGGGACCAAGAGAGGAGGGAGGGGCGGGGGAGGGGACGTACGGAGCCTGAAGACGCATTCTGCGCATGCACCAACTCCCCGTGATGAAAGCAATCGTTATGGACGGCAAACATGGACTAACACAAATGAAAAAATAAAATAGAAGAGCTGTCAAGGTAAAGCCAGAGGATGGAGCCGGGGAGTGATGGCGGGGAACGCCCTGTCTGGCGCGCGGAGGGAGCGGTGCATCGCCCCGGATCAAGGAGGGATCCGCTGCAGGGCCCCACAGACCCGGGACCTGCTCGGATCCCTCCCCGAAAGGGCGTAGCGTGTCCACGCGACCCAAGCGCACCTCCGGGATCCGGACGCTGTCTCCGGGCCGCTCCTGATCCCCGAGACGACGTGATGTCGTGACGGTGTTGTACTGCATTGCTTAGGAAACAATGACAGGAAAATGCGTACATGTTCAGGACAGGCGCAGTACGTCAGCTGCGTGAATCCATGGATAGGACACTGCGTGCAGGGAAAGGGGACCCCAAACCAAGCTTGGTAGCTGGGGGTCGCAGACGTCCCTGGAGGAAGGAGGGCGGGCGTGAGGACAGCCTGCTGGCTCCTCCAGAGGGAAGCAGGGGCCCAGCTCTGGAGCGTCGGAAGGGCAGGGACGTTGAAGGATCACCCAGGACACGGGCTTTGTTCTTTCTGTTTGAATGTCGTTTTCGTCCTCTCAGCTAACAGAACCGTCTTCCTTCTCTGTCACTTTGCAAGACCTCTCCCGGAGCAGCCTGGGCAGATGCGAGCCGGCGCTGGTGCTGGGCAGGTGTCCTGCCTCGAGAGCAGCCCTGGCTCCTCTTTCTGGCGTTGTAACTGGACTCTTCATGAGCATAAGGGCTCCCCTGTTGCCACCTCATTTCATCCATGGGTGGGGCGCAAAGGGAATCAAGGAGATCCACGACCTTTGCCCAGGGACCAGTGACTTGAATAGGTGTGAAAACTCTGCGAGTGGCGCATTCTGAGCTGACCTGAGGCTTTGGGGTCTGGGGAGAACCTAGAACAATCCATGCTGTCCAAATCCATTCATTTAACAGACGGCAAAACTGTATCCCCCTGCTGTTAACCCCGCTATTCTACTGTTACCAGCTCCCAGGACAAAAGTCTGGAGGGTGACCTCCAGGGCTCGGGGCTTGGAACCGAGATTTCTCTGCACAGAAGTGGAAAATCGCCTCTCCCACACTTGTCACCCAGCCGATTTCCTATTGCTTAATTTCTCAACCATTTTACCAACAGTTTCAAGTATTTTTTAGAGACAGAATTGAGTGTACTATTTTTGCTTCCTCCCTGCAGGAGGGGCAGTGATGTCATACAAACACACACTAGCTTTTTCCTGTTCAGCCACTTGCATTTTGGGAGACGAGGATGACACCATACTGAAGAGCACTGATCCGTTCACTGTCACAGTCCATCTGGGGAGCTCTCCAGCCTCAGTGCAAAGTCGAATGACTAGGCTGGGCATGGTGATGCATGACTGTAATCTCAGCACTCAGGAGGCTGAGGCAGGAGGATCACTGCAAGTTCAAGGCAAGCATGGACTACATAGCAAGACCCTGTCTTAAAAAAAAAAAAAAAAAGTCGAATGCCTGGATGGCTTTTGAGTCTCAGAAAGTGACCCTGGCTCGAATGATGACTGCTGGTGTTTGTGTTGTGTGTGACACACTGGGCCTTTCTTTGCTCCTTTATGGGTTTTGCCTGATGGGAAACACCCCAAAGCCAGCCAGCACATGGGATGCATTTATGATTCATAGATGCTCTAAGAATGTGGAAGATCATTAGATTATGAAAAAAGTAGACAGCAAATGGAGTGGTTGGTGTTCATCCACAAAAGCAGGCTCTAGGGCAGTGGTGAGAAAATAGCAGAAGCTTCCCTGTCCCGGCCTCTTAAAGCACCGGGAATTCTGCTGGGATGTTTTGGGGACCAGCTGGCTCTGCCTTTTGATTTGTATGGTGGTTGAGTCACTTTTTATTTTGTAAATCGCTGCAGGAGGGCTTTGGTTGTCTGTCCCTCTTAGCGCTTGCTCACAGAGCCAGCCTGCCTGCCTGCTGGGAGTCCTGTGTCAGTTTTGGGCAGCTCCTCCAAGCCGATGCTGTGAGACTGCAGATGTTTGCCGCTGGACAAAGGCCAGGAGAGGGGGTGCTGTGCGGACAGTGGCCGTGCAGCGGGACGTCTGCTGTCCCCAGTTACGGACCAAGCAACCCCTCAGAAGGAGCTTGGCTTGGGAGGGCAGGGACATCAGAGCTCACCGTCTCCATGAACGCTTTCCTCTGAATCCCAGGGCTTAGGAAAGATGGTTTCTAAAATGGAGGGAGGCAGGGCAGATGAATAGTCACAGGCATGGTGGCTCATGCCTATAATCTCAGTGCGCTGGGAAGCTGAGTCGGGAAGACTGCAAGTTTGACTTCAGCCTGGGAAACATAGTGACTGGGCAAGACCCTATCCAAAACCAAATAACAACAAAAAATCAAAACCAACCAAACAAACAAAAAAACCCATGTAGCTCAGTGAGGAGGCCCTGGGTTCACTCCTCAATACAAAAAATACAAAAAATAAAGAAAAGTCACAGATCTTCCCTGCAGTGATGCTGGTCTTTGGCATGCATTAATTAGCTCACACAGGGACTCCAGAGAAATTTCCTGGATCACCAGGTAGAATGAACTATGCAAGAAATATTGCTGCTTTCCCCAGTGGGAGACTTTCAGGTGAAATAACAACTTGTTTCCTCTGCTGGACGGAAGTTCATTCTTGTATAGCACTGTATGGTTGCTTTCCCTTCACTGGGACGAGATATCTGATGCCTGTGACTTACAGGAGGAGAGGTCTGTTTGGCTCATGGTTTTAGTGGCTTCAGTCCATGGTCAGCTGGATCCGAGGCAGAAGCACCATGGTGGAAGGGCCTACTCAAACTGTGGCAGCCTGGAAGTGAAGAGAAAAGGAGGAGCTGGGGACAAGAACACACCCTTCCAGATCTCATACCCCAGCCAGTGACCACCTCCGGCCAGGCCCCACCTCCTAATAGCACATTCAGCCCTGAACTCACCCATGGAATCCACTGAAGAGTATAGTGCCCCATGCTGCATTCGCCTCTGCAAAGCCCCACCTCTCACCGACCACAGTCAACTTTTGGGGGGTCATTTCAGATCTAAACCAAAAGAACCATTTGTAGATTAGATTGATCCTTTTTGGGGATCCTGCCAGATCCACGCTATCTCATGTGATGATTTTGTACCTTGAATCTTCATATTGCTTGAGTGGACTCTTGGTCTTTGTGGCCCCCAGAGGGGTGGACAGTTTCCTCCTCTTGATTTTACCAAGCCAGATCCCTGTGAGAGGCAGAGCAAATCCTCAAACTCAGGTCTCTGATTTAGATTTTGGGTCCTTTATACCACAGCTGCTTGGCAAAGAGTTGCCAGGTGCTGCTGTTAATCAAGGTCACAAAGTCGAATACGAATGAGAAGGGCACAAAGAGGAAGCAGCATCGTAAATTCTCACATAAAAGTTGAAAGCTTTTAAAGATCTTCAATATGCTACAGCTCTTAGGCTCTCCACTGCCACATAATGAGGCCCCAAGTCTTAACTGCAGGTTGATTTCTAAAACGGCGTGGCCCTGTGCTATGGGATTTATGCTGAGGCATTTCCTTTAATTAAACGGCTACTTAGTGACAGGGCTTAAATGTATGTCTTTTAAAGTACCAGACATTTCCTTCAGGTCCTTGGTCCCCTAGGAATGCCTCTCTCCCTTGCAGACAATGCGGATTCAACTAGCAAAGTGTGTGTCCATTCATTGGTGCTATTTGGGAGCATCCGCCACCATTTGGGGAGATTTTCTCTCCTCTCTGGTTTCAAGGGTGGGCAGACTAGGAGCGCACAGACTTCCCGCATCTTCCGTTTTGAGGGTTAGACTGGGGTCCTGGTACCGTCTTGTCCCCTGCACTGAGAGGACCTCAGGCTGCCAGCAGCGTCACTTTCTGAAGCCCAGCCAGGAGCACGCCAAGTAGTCTTTTCTCTGTCAAAAGCAAGGAAAAGCTGCAGTTGAAAACTCAGGGCTGGCTGGTTACTTCTGAATGTCGCTGTGAGAAAACTAGCAGCCCTTTTCTTTGGGCTTAGATTTAATACAGCATCTTCCGACGCAGCTGTTTGCTCTACCAGCTCCCGAGCTCCGGGCTGGCCAGAGCTGGCGTGCCTAGGCATCAGGGCCGTGACGCTGGTCTGAGCTTTCATTTCTGCTATGGCTCTGTGTTCTAATTATTCCTTAAAAAGCCCATTTAAAGTGCAGTTTCATCTAACATGTGCTTTTGCATTTGGTTTTATGTGTCTTTTCTCCCCTAACTGTATCAGTGATGGATATTAAATGTAAAATGTGGGCTATACAGGTAAGAAAAAGAAAAAACAAGTTACCTATAATCCAATTAGTAACAGAAAAATACTCCCAACTTGGTATTTTTCCTCTTACTCTATTATTTATACTCATTAGTGTAGATGTGTATTTATTTAAAATACAGACTCACTATCTCACCGTATGTATTACTTCATGTAACATTTTCCCCATATGTCTGCTTTATGCCTTATCCTTGAATGCGGTTTTCACATTGTTTTGATTACTTAATATTGTATAACAAATATTTCTTCAAGTCTTTAAAAATTTGTTGAAATGACATTTAAATAGCTGCATAGTATTTCATTATTTGGGCAGGCCAAATTTGAGTTTATTTTATATCAATATTGGACAGTTAGAAGCTTCTACTTTTTTTTCTGTAATAACCAACATCCCAGCAAACACCTTGATGTAAAGCTTTGTGCTCCTATCAGATCCTTTCCTTGGTAATTTCCCACAGGAATCGGGAGGAATGTGAAGGTAGGCATAGCTTATTTGAGGACGTGGAAACAGTTACCTCTGTCTTACTCTTTGATTCTTCGTCCCCTAAATGACTTAATTGCCTTCAGGTGACCCTAAAATTCACAAAGCATCAAAGAAGCCTAAAGTACAAGAAAATGTGCTACTCCCAATGGTACAAATATGTATCTTCTCTGAAAGTTGCTGCAGTAGAGATGTACACTGCTCTAAAAAGAGAACGAGTTCTAGGCTTATTTACTTAGAAATTCTAATAAACTGGATCATTAACAGTGTCAGACAGCCTTGGTTGTGAAAACATGCAGTCGGCTTAAATCGGCCATTTAGTTTAGCCAGACTGTGTGACTGGCCTCCCAGAGCTCAGTGCTGTGCAGGCCCTGTCTGTTCCTCATTCGGCAGCAGCTTTGCATGGACACTTAGCATGGGCCACTGACTGCGGCGTGGTCAGATGCTCCAAGCCCCAGGGGAGAGGAAGCGTGCTGAGCTGGAATAGAGAAAATATTTTCCAGTGCTCTGCTAATGAGCTTTTCTTTAGATCATCTAATTAGCTGGGTTCCTTTCAGTGAAGGCTGAATGTGCTTAATATATTTCATAGAAATCTAGGAATAATATGTGTTGGAATCAATTAGGAAAATTCCAAGCAGGTTCCAAGCAGGAATAATCACCTTGCAGGTAATATTTTGGCTTAGCTTAGAAGAACCAGAAAAGTGGTTGGAAGAAGATGCGCTGAAACTTGACCCGGGCCCCAGAGGACACTGTCCGGGTTTAGATGTCTTCTTAGCCCTTTTGTGGGGTCAGGTGTGTAAGCACGCCTTCAGGAAGTTCTCCCTGTTCTCCTTGCTCCTCGTCCCCTTATTCTGGGCAGTGCCCGAGGCTCTGCAACCTTCCCTGGAAGGTGTGGCCCAACAAATGCCTTCCCCCTCACTGGGGGCGATTTCCACCAGGGCGCACGGACTGGGGAGTTCTGTTCATGAGAAGTCTCGGGGGGAGAAGGGCACCCCACTATCTCTCAGTAGATTCTCGCTTTCCCTAAGAGAGGCCTCAAAGTCCCCTCTGTCCCCCCAGTCCTGGTCGCTGGCCCTGCTGTGTCGTCCCTCTCTCCTAGAGGAGCTCCTGGCCTGAGGCTTTGTTCTCCTGACTCGCAGGCAGCCTTGTGCTATGGGCCAAGGCAGCGTCCTTTGTCACCTTAGTTACTCTCCTCGCTGCTGAGACAAAATACTCAACACCCAAGGTTAAAGGAGGAAAGGTTTGTTTAGCTCACAGTTCGTAGAGGTTTCAGTCCACAGTCGGCTGGCTCCAGGCAGGGTGGCACGGCAGAGGGGCATCGCAGAGGAGAAATAGTCTATGGCAAAGCAGGGCAGGCAGAAGGCAGCCGGCAGTGAAGCAGCCACCAGCAAGAGACAATAGCGGCTTCTTTCTGCCCCTTTTGTGTTCTATCAAGGCACTGGGCTTAGGGCGGTGCCAACACAATCAGTGGACTGATTAGTAATCACACAACCTTAATCCCAGCACCACACACTCTGGATCCAGCCACCTCTGAAAAGCCCCGCCTGTGACTGCATGAGGCTTTCGGGGGACATCTAGACATGAGCCCTGAGACCACCTTACAGAGTGGGAAGCCATGGGTTTTAGCTTTTCCTGGAGTTCTCCATAATGATTCTAGTTCTCAGAGGGAAAATAGAGACCAGTCCAGCAGCTTTATTTCTGTGCATAACTGATGGTCATCATGGTGTCTCCTGGCTGGGATGGCAGAGGGGCCCTCACTGTGGACTGGTGGTGGCTGCCGCTCAGTACCCTGTGTGCCCGGGCATCGAGAAGGACTCTGGGGCCACGTCTCCTTGCAGTGTCTGCTGGCGGCACAGGGAGGGAAGTGGCTGTCCCAGATACATACCTGTCATGCCAGGACTTCTATTTGTTTGCTCTGCCACTTGAGAGCAGCTGGGCAATCCGAGGAGACGTTTCCAAGCCCAGCTGACTCTGGTAAATGATTCAGCAGGGCTGAAGCACGAGACCAACTAGACTTGTTTCCTCGGCTTGTCCGTGGATATCATGTCTGTCCTCTTACTGGCGTCTCGGCACACGAGTGTCTAAGAGATCTTAGGGAAGGGGATGAAGGAATGGAGGGAGGGGTGGGGGAGAGGAGGGAAGGGGAAGTAAAGAGAATTAAGACGAGTTGTGTACGTGTACCAACTCCCCACCCAGCATGTGATCACTGTGTGCTGCAAACATGGACCAATACAAATTTAAAGAATTTTAGAAAAGAGATTTAATGCGGTCATGGTTTTGGATTTCAAGGGCCATAAGGGGTCAAGATGTGATGCATTGGAAGGGATATGGCCTTTCTCCCTGAGAGGTGTGAGCTCAAGTCACACAGGCAGGGAGAGGAGTGGCGCTCCTGTCGCTGGAGCAGCCCGAAGCAGAGAGCTGCCTGGGGGTGCCGTGGGGGCCTCACTGCCCTGCCCCGTCCTGGCGTTGTCAGAGGCCGTGAGCCAGCCCAGAGGTCAGGGCTGTTATTCTCCAGGATGACCCTTGGGGCCTATTGGAAAGCATTCAGCGCAAGCTCCTCTTGAAAAATAAGGTACTGGGTGGGCCTGTGGTGTAACTCTGCCTGCTCATTGCTCCTGGTGGGAAACCAAACTCGTCTTTGGATACTGAAAGTGGGAGGGCTCACAGCTCTTTGCAGCTCTTATTTGTCCCCAATTCTCCCCTGGGATGGTAGGGAGGTGGGGTGGGTCACGAGCCCTGCCTTTCTGAGGATGAAGGTGACAGCCACTTGCTACAAAAACACCCTACAAGGGTACCCGTGGGCCAGCTGAGGTCCCTCATAGAGCGGTCGCTTAGAGAGGAGATGTGTACACTACTTAGTGAATCTCAAGCATCTCTCAGAGCACTCAGAGTAAGGTGCTATGTTTAGAAAGCTTAGGGAAGCAATGTTTAAAAGTTCGTCAGTACTGCCCAAGACCACTGCAGAGACCGCGACAAAGCCCATCACCTTCCGTGAGCTTTTCCTCCTCATCCTTTGTGGCACAATTTATAGCCGGGGCAGCTGGGCTTTAAATTCTTACTTTCAGGACTCTGATTTTTTTTTTTTTTTTTAACAGTAGGAAGAATTTATTGAAAGAAAGAAAGCTTTTGTCTAAGAGGGACAGAAGGGGGCCCAGAAAGTGGGTTGCCCACCAGCCCTGCTTCTCAAGGGTGTTTATTGAGCAAAGCCACGTGGTGAGGTGGGTTCAAGGTGGGACAGAACTGTAATCAATCAGTAAGATTACAAACATAGTTGCTTAGGTAATACTGATCCAGTGGGAAATCACAGGACGGGTGTGAGGCAGGACAAAACTGTGGTCAACCAGTAAGATTACAACAAGTATAGTCATTTGGGAGATAGTGACTAAATGGGGATCAAATGGGGGAGCAAGTCACGTAGCGTCGCAAGTGCATGTAGGGCGGACAAGGACTTTCCTGGGAGGGGTGGTTTAAGGAGGTTTGGTCTCCTACCCCAAGGTGATTGTTTAGAATATCAGTCACTGCTCTTCATCCCTAGGGAAGTACATGGGTGAGGAGTTGTTTTTCTTGAGGCCTGGCCTTCAGTGAATGTGCCTCCAGCCACAGCTGTCTTCTGCACTGACCTCTCGAGGGCCCAGCCCTGTCTGACTGCCTACAGTATTTCCACCTAACTTAGCTGTCTATAACATTCCCTCCTCTGAAGAGGTACCCTAACTGCCGTGAGGGGATAAGGGGTGAAGACCGATCTGGCTACTTCCAGCTGAAGAGGGTCGTAGTTGTGATCGGCAGTCAGAGATGCTCCACAGAGAATCTAGCTAAAGGCCCTTGATAGGCGCCAGGCATTCTTATCTTGGGTAAATGTATAGCTTTAAGTCTGGAAGAGATAAGACCAAAGAAACACTTACGTATGCATGCACCAAATAATAAGATCAACAGGATTATTATTAATATAGTCAACAAAGGTTTCCACCAGGAGGAGCCAGTAACAGCTTTCCATAAAGAGGATAAGGAAAAGGTCCAGGGAATTTCAGAATCTGACATGTAACCCGTCATCTAGTATCTTGAACAGCTATTGAGACGTTAGCAGAAGGGTCAGGAATGTACACACAATATTTAGTTTTTACAATGGCACCAGTACCCCCTCTGCTGCTGTTAGAATGTCTAATGCCATCCGATTTTGGAGGATGGCTTGTCTTACTAATTTTACTTTTTTATTTAGGGGAGAGAAACTAGCTGGGGTGTCATTTAAGGCCGGCTGAGTAGAGTTAAGGCCTCAACATGTTATATAACCCTCTCTCGACAAGGTCGATCTGGTGGACCCCAGCAAAAGGAGTCTAGCATATTTGTCATTGGTTTTATCTGTATGATTACTTGGGGTTTCACAGCCTCTAGGCACGAATAAACAAATTTTTAAGAAATCAGAGCATGTATAATCAAAGCATGAGCACTAGCAGACAGGTAATTCTAGAAACTGTTCTTGAAAGACTGGAATAGCGATTGCAACCCGCTGGTTCTTACACCCCGCTACTGATGGAGTCTGGTGTTTTGTCATAAGCCCTTCCAGTTTTAACTGTAATTATCACCAAAATTTTGGTGACTTGTAAACCAGATGATGACAATTAACACATTATTTTTGACCAATGTAAAACTCTCAAGTTATTGTACATAAACTACAATACGTATTGTATTTGTAAAAACCAAAAATCTAAGCATCATTTTGATTAGCTGGTGACCTGGGTGTATATATTACAGTATTTAGACAGGATAAAACCTCTCCCCAGGATGGGAGCTGAGCTTTTAGGCATAAAACTAAAAGGAAAGGGTGAAGAGAAATTTCCCCAGTTACCTTAAACGAGTTATTTTTTCTGGTAACTCTTTATTGAGGTATGATAGCTGGAAGGAAGGCCAGAGTTGAAGAGAAGGACAGGGAGGCCTGTGCCAGTGTTCAGCAATAGGCTGGTTTTTCCCTCTAGTCACGATTACTCAGGGCTCCTCTGTGGAGGTGACAGGTGGAGTTGACGGTCAGGCCAGAGGGAGGAGGCAGAGTGCCCCAGGGCCCTTTAGTTTTGCTAGACCAGCTGGGAAGACAAATCTAAGCCCTGGGGCCTCTGCCTCAGAGCACAGTGTCGCTTCTAGTGGTCACCTCTGCAGTCACAGCGTGGCGTGGGGGGCCTTTTAAGGCAGTCCCTCTTAACGTGGCCTGGCTTTCCACAGGAGCAGCAGTTGCGCCTAGTCATTGAGCTCTTCTTGGAGGCCCGAGAATCAGACTTAGGATCTGTTCTTTTAAGGCAGTGACAAAGGCAGCCGCTTTCTCCTGGTCTCTGTTTTCTCCCCTTAGCTTCCTCCTCATCCCGATTATAAAATATGAGGAGGTGATTTTTACTAAAGTGAGCTATCTGGAGCAAAAGCCATCTTTTGTAGCTTTTTTCTAATATCTGAGGCTGACTGGGTAATAAACTTGTTTTTAGGAATAATCCGCCCTTCTATTGAATCAGGAGCGAAGGATGTATATTTTACCAATGCCTCCTGTAAACAATCTAAGAAGACATAGGGGTTCTCATTCTTCTCTTGCTGAATAGCTGACAATTGAAAATAATTGAAGGGCTGGTTCTCGTCCTTCTTAGACCTTCAAGAACACGTCTGGAAATGCCTCTTCAAATCTGCCGTCTGGTTGTTAGGCCAGCAGGAGTCTTGGGTAGGGATTGCTTGGGCTTCAGCAGGAGCTGGTAGTTCCCCTGGCTGTCTACCTTCTGGTCTTCTAAAATTTTCTGGTCTTCTAAAATATGATATTCATCCCAAATGCAATAGCAGCTTGTAATGCTGCTTGTCTCTCGTTAGAAGTCAATGTTTGATTTAAGAGTAACATTACATCTTTCCAGTCCAGCTCATGAGCAAGTCCTCTAAAGGCCTCAATGTACTTATCGGCATCATCTGAAAACTTTCCTAGATCTAGCTTGATCTGCTTTAGATTGCTGAGAGAAAAGGACACTGAACTCGGATAGTTCCAAATTCCCCACTTACGTCCTGTAAGGAATATTGTCCTTGAGGAGCTTGAACAAAATCAGCTAAGGGTGGACATAGCCCTGTAGAGCCTTCGATGATGGTTGGTCTGGAAGCCCATCCTCAGGACCTGAAGGGCAAGTAAGGGGAGCCTCAGACACCGTGATAGTGGGGCAGGCTTTGATTAAGGCTGTCTTGGAAACCTCCTCTTCAGGCTCCAAAGTTTGAGGCAGGCAGCCTCAGGCTCAGGGATTGTGGGTGCTGTAAGGGCCAGAGGTGTCTGCTTTTCCTGTGGCTCACATTTACATTTTGAACACAAATAAGGACTATTTCTTAATGCAGAGAAAGTCTGAACATAAGGCAGTTTGATCATTTCCCTCTTTCTTACAGTGCGATTCTAGTCGTGAGAGAACATCATAATCAATACTTCCCTCTACCATTTTGGCTCTAGAGGGTAGGTAGGTCATGCACAGGTGCAGAAAAATATTAAACTGCTCTTTTTCAGTATGTGAGGATCAAATAGTTTCCAGTGCTTGAGAATACATTCCAAAGGAGTAGGAGATTTTGACATGCATTTTCCCATCTGAAATGCAAAAAGAAAGAATCGGGTGTCCCCTTTAATTTCTATTTGATTTCTTATACCCCCAAGGCGTCCCTCGAGTAGACACCACTCCAGGGCAGGTGGGTGCCATCTGAAGAGAGACCAGAAGATAAAATTCAACCAGCCTATCCACCCTCGAACTGGTGTGTAATTTTATCTTCCCAGGAAACTCGTGTACTTACTCCCGTGCTTTTATAGACACAAGTTACAGTTGATCTCAGCTGTAACAACCATGTTTAAAGAAGCAATTGCTTAGCCTTAACTCACTGGTTTCTAGTTCTTTGAAAGAGATTGCAAATACCAAAAAGTGAGTTGGAAATACTTGGGGTGCTTCTCAGCCTGCAAAGGGGATCACATTTATAGACGGAAGCAAACAAATGGCTTGGAGGAATTTCTCTCACGAAGAAGCCTCCAAGGCACCTGTGTTACCTACTTAATCACCTAGGCAACCATCCTCAGCAGCGGGACAAGGCCACATTTTATTTAAGGTTTAATTTAAAATTTGTGTCTCTGAAGCTCACAGGTTAAACTTATGTCTATCTTCTAGCAACCATAATTTACATGCTAGTGAAGGCACATTTATTAGTCCTTTATGCACACATGGAAGAAAAGGCTGACTAAAAGCTCCTTTCTGCTCCCAGTTAGCATATATAAGGCACAAATGTAAATCATTTCCCTGATAGTTGTTTTCCTCTGTGAAAGGCAAACAGTTGTTGCAAGCTGCCTCAGCCTGATTTCTGAGGGAGGGATGGTCTACGGCAAGGTGGTTCTAAAGTTAACTCCCGACGATTTGGAGAAAATTTAGGGGGAGTTTCTAACTTACTAGCAGAGAGAGAAAAGTACAATTTTTTTTATTTTAAAGAGAAAAAACAATAAAAACTGATACAGAATTTCAGAACAAGATAATAGGAGATTAACAATGGTTAATATTGCATATTGTTATCTTCAAAGTAGCTGCTCAGATCTCAAGATATAGGCATGATTTGTCTGCTGGCTACCCAGTCGGGCAGTCGAGAGCCAGTTTCCACGAGAGAGCAGCCCTGGCCATGACGACCTCAGTGGCTCTCTCGGTTTCTACTGGTCCGCACAACCAGAGATCAGTCTCCAGAAAGGAATCCAGCTGCCTGTCCGGTCAGCACTCCACTAGCCACTAGCTTCCATGGGAATTCACCAGAAGGTGCTGGGGAACCTATCCTCTGCTTTAAGAGTGGGAGCTGCTCTAAGAGTGACTGTCTGGCAGAGTAGCCACTGTTTGTCACAGTTCTATAAGGGATAGGTAAAAGCCTGAGCAAGATCATTACCTAGCACTTTATAAGTTTACAGTAAAGGTTTCAAAGTCCACAAATTATTACAGCATTTTTCCCTATACACATAAACGATAACTAGACCTAGGAGGGGAGAGTTGGAGGTCCTCCCTCAGGCTCAATGTGTTTTGATCCCATAAGTGTGGTGCTTTGGAAATAGCTCCTTCTGGTTTCACCCAGAAGTCTGTTCTTTCCACGGGGTCTCAGGTTCAGCCTCCCGAGGGAAACCTGCCCAGAACACTGAGCCAAGACACAGCTTCTATGTGTGTTGTCCTGGATGGGCAAAATTCCCCGTCTCATCTGACCCAGAGATGGGGCGTGTGTCCCTCCTTGGAGATGACTTCCGTTTTCCGCGCTAGCGAGCACTCGTTTTCTATGGGCTTGACTTAGTTGTTAGGAGGAAAAGGTTGGGGCAGTTCGGAATTCTTCTCTCTAATCTTGTATGTCTCAAAAAAAGGAAAGTACAAACTGGCAGGGGAAGATCGGAAGTGAGATCAGAGGAAGGCAGTCTTTTCTTCTCAGGCTCATGGTGAGCTGTTGAAACAACTTGCCCTTGAGTCGTCATTCACAGCCTGGAAAGGCTAGAATGGGGACTCTCAGGAGCTAAGATGCCTCCTCACCAGCAGAAGATCACACCAGAAAGGAAACTGAGGCAGAGCAGGCTCGACGTTTCCTCTAGCGTGTAGAGGAGGATCAGGGCCCGTCTGTCCCAGTGAAACCTGTGTTCCAACTCTTAAGAACGGCCACCAACCTAACGTCTTTTAACTGGTGGAAGGAGTCCCGTGGTTTTTTTAATAGGCATGTATATTTTCTAAATATGAACTAGATTTCGTAGAAAGACCATTTTATGGCATTTTATATCAAAGCCCACTAGGGGACGCTCTCATATGATGTTTCCCTAGCGCTGCTGTCTGAGATAACAAACCACAGCAGGGGAGCAAGTCAAGCAGTCAAACAAGGAACACCAGGAACTGCAGCAACTAAGTCCAACTGCAACACACACAGCACGGGAACGAAACGTCCCAGTATGGAAGCATCATAGCCTTCCATGTTTTCAACTTGAATTTATCACCATTTTAATAAAATTATATGAGACAAAGCATGACCAATTATAAGCCATGGGCAAAAACATAGCAAAAATTTGAAGCATAAAAATTTTGATTGCCAGGGGCCGGTGAGATGGCTCAGCGGCTTAAGCGCTTGCACGGCAAGCGCGAGGGCCCGAGTTCAACTCCTGGAACCCACATACGAAAAAGGGGCCAGTGATATCACTCAGTGGCACGGGCGCCTGCTGGTGCACGAGGTCCTGAGGTCGACCCCCCGGTACCCACAAAAAAAAAAAAAATTTTGATTGCCTAAGTGAGCCACAATCCAGAATCTATGAAACAAAAGCAAAGTTTTACCTCCGTCCAATTATCTCGGTGGAAGACCTCCAAATGGTATAGGGAAATATACCTCCCAAACTGCCAGATGTCTGAAATGCCGAGTTCATGTTCTCTAAAATGAGGAATGAAGTCCAGAACAACAGAAGTTAAGAGTAGGAAGAATTTATTGATAGAAAGATTTTGTCTAAGAGGGACAGCAGGGGGCCCGGAAAGTGCATTTTTGGGAAGGCTGGCTTTTGAGAACTTGTTTGTATCTTCCTTGTTTCTGTTTTCCTTTGATTTCCCAAATGTAAAAGATTATTCAACCATATGGGATTGATTTCTTTCTTTCCGTAACATTTTTGGGAAGGCAGATTCGGACTTAGTGCTACCCCCTTGCCTGGGGACAGGTCTGTGGCATCCCTGGGAGAGGTCCTCATGGCAAAGTACGGCATGACAGAGGAGACTGGCCGGTGTGGCTCCAGCCCCATGGTGCCACCTGGGGAGGTGTGGTGACAGTGTGTGTCCAGCAGGAAGTGGGAGGCAGCTTCATTTTCCAATGCACATTGTCACCTGCTGGCCACTGAGCTGCTGGAATGATGAAAGATCAGAAGAGTCAGCTGAGAGGTCACAAAAAACCAGTCACCCCGAGAGAGGCGTCTCGATGTGCATCCCTAACACAGCCACGCAGCCCAGGGCGCTGGGTACGCGGGGTGCAGCAGAGGAATGGGAGGAGTGCTGACCGGGACTTCCGCGAGCGGACTGGAAGAACATCCCGGCTTGGCTCCGGGTGAGTGGGATGCGGACCTGGGCAGGTCACCGAGGAGGCCGAGGGACTCCCTTCTCCACCGTGTCGCTAAGGGTAACGTGACCAACTGGTGCGCTCAGTGTGTGTCCTTAGCACTTTTGAAAGTTCTTCTCCATACCCCCATGGCCCTGCAGAGCACATGGGGTGGACCTGAGGATCCCCAGGGTCTCCTGTGGAGGGCAACAAGGACAGTGCTCACGTCTGTCTGTCCTCTGTGCCCTGCCCATGAGAGGGGCCAGCGTGTCACAGGGCTCCGAGATGCCGGGCGCCCAGGGTGTGAACAGGTGGACGGACTCATGGCTCTGTGTTGCCTGGCACCTGGCTGCACCGCTTTGGAGTAAACTGTCTCCAGCTTTTAGTCGAGTGACAGCCACAACCACCCATCTGGCCTCCTTGCGGCCTGCCCTGCGGATCCCGTGTCCACCCGCTAGCTGGTCTGTCCTTCCTGAGTGGGAGTCCGAACACGGTGCTCCCTGGGCATAACCGTACCTCCCCTTGTTCCCTGAGGAAGGACAGCTCTTGCAGGGCTCTGCCGGGCTGTCCTGGTCTCGCCCCCCTCTCCTCCATCCTGTGCCACCCTGAGCAGCTCATAGTTCCCCACCTGGCTGGGACCCTTCGGACCTCTGGGCCTCTGTGGACCTTGTCCCCTCAGCCTGTTATTCCTTTTCTCTCGTTGCCTGGGGTCCCTGGCTTAATGTTGGCCCTTCCAGGAAACCTCCCCTCCTGGCACAACATCACTGTTGACTTCGTACCGCTCCCTGGATTCTGCAGCGTCTCATGGTTGGGTGCTGCAAACTCGCCCTTGCTGGGTCCCCTCGTGCGCGGAATGGGCTGGAAAAGGGTGGGCCGCGTGGGACAGGGCTTGGGAGGTCCCAGCACTCGGCGGTGACTGGCCGTCCTCAGACACCCCTGCCTTGTTCCTGTCTCCAGGAGTTGGGGAGGGCCCCACTTCCCCCTTCACTAGGTTGCTGGGTGCAGCTCCGTGATGATCGTCTTCTCCCCGCTGCCTGCCCGCTGGCAGGTAAAAGCGGGGTTATGGCCGCAGAGCCCTCGCGTTGCAGGTGGAGCTGGAGGCCGCGTTCCGAAACTGTCTGACAGTTTCCAGATGCTCCCGGGTCTCACCCTGCGTCCCAGGACGGGGTTCAGGGGCCTGCGTTTTCGTCTAAGTGTCTGATATTCAGCCACAGCTGGAAGCGTTGACCCGGTCCGCCTCTGACCAAAGTGACCCACAGGAGGGACCCGGGCTCTGTGGATGTGTCGGGGACACTTCTGGGCCAGCAGCTCCGGTGCCCCTCACACACACACGCTGCTGGAGAACTGCGCTCATCCTTGGAAACCAAGCTGCTTACCCCGTGCCTCTTCTGCATCCTGAAATCTCCAGCCTTGGACTGGGGGCTCCTTCTAGAGACACAGGAACCGGCCCACCCAGCACAGTCGTGTCCGGTATTCAGAGTTACTGCTCTGTCCTTCCAAACATGGCTATTTCTGTAAACTAGGATCTACCAGCTGGCGTCTGTGGGCTGTATTTGATCTGAAGATGTGTTTTGCTTGGTCTGTGGTGCTTGAAAAATATTGAACAAATCGCCAGCCTTTGAAAATCGTGGCCTTTCACCAAGAGGCGGCAGCCCCCGTGTCTCTTGAAAACTCGGAGGTCTGGGCCTCCGCCCGCCACACGCTGGGACCCCGCCCGCCCCACGACCTGCCCGGCCCTTGCTTCCTCTTGCGTCAAGACATCGTGCATTCTTAGAACCTTCATTGTTCTTGTTGTCTTTTCCTCTCAAAGCTCAAAAATGTCGAGGGTCCCATCTCTTTAAAAAATTCTTATATTACACAAATAATGTTAACAAAAATGTTATAGGACATGCGGAATTACAGAAGAATAGAAGAACGTTCCTGCCCATAACGCTGTTTAACGTTTTCGTGCATTCTCTTCCGGTCTTGGTTTTTCTCTACCTGTGTATACTGGAAAGTGGGACTCACACTGCAAGTAGCTTCACAGTCTGCTTTCCCCTCACGTTCCCCAAATCCCATTAAATTCCTCAAAAGATCAATGTTAATAACTAAAACATTTTGCTTGTGGTACAGCAATTTTTATTATGGTAAAAGTACATGTAATATGAAGTCTACTGTTTCAGCCATTTTAAACTACAGCTCAGTGGCATTTGGTGCCTTCACAGTGTCGTGCCGTCATCACCATGTTCTAGAATGTTCTGTCACCTGAAGGAAACCTGAATTCGTTATGTAGTCATTTCCTCTTCCCTCCTCCTCCCAACCCCTGGCACCCACGACTCTGCTTCCTGTCTCTGTGGGTTTGACTAGTTGGGTTATTTCATGTAAATGGAACCACGTAACGTGTAGGCTCTTGTGCCTGGCTTCTTTCACTAAGCCTGATGTTTTCCAGGTTCATCCACATTGTTGCACCATTCCTGTTTGAGGCTGAGTAATATTCCACCGTATAGCGTACTGCAGTTGGTGTATCCATTCATCTGGTGGTGTCAGTTGGTGGACTTTGGGTTGTTTCTACCTTTTGACTCCTGTGATTCGTGTTGCTATGAACTTTTGTGTTTCAGTTTCCGCTTTCAGTTCTTCCGGGTCTATACCTAGGAGTGGAATTTCTGGGTTGCATGGTTTAAC
Source organism: Erethizon dorsatum (assembly GCA_028451465.1). Taxonomy (NCBI): domain Eukaryota; kingdom Metazoa; phylum Chordata; class Mammalia; order Rodentia; family Erethizontidae; genus Erethizon; species Erethizon dorsatum. The sequence goes on along the minus strand of CM051826.1, from coordinate 137,015,672 downwards.
TTAGAAACCACCAAACTGTTTTCCATAATAGTTGCACCATTTTTCATCCAATCAACAACATCCCAATTTCTTATTCTCACCAATACTTACTTTTTTTTTTTCTGGTTTTGTTTTGTCTTTTGTTTTATTGTAGCCATCTCATGTATACGAAGTGGTATCTCATGGTTCGGTTTGCATTTTCTAATGACTCACTATGTTACGTATCTTCCTTGTGCTCGCTGGCCATGGGTGTATATTTTTGGGGTACTTTGTGTTCTAACTCCTTCGGTGGGATTTCCCTGGCTTAGACATCGGTTCCCTTTTCATTTCTGCTATCATGAATAGTGCTGTCACGAACAATCTTAAACAAAAACAGTTTTGAGTGTCTCATTACTTCTGTAGAACAGCTTTCCTCAAGCGGGCTAAGGGGTCAAAGCCCTAACATCTCTAAGGTGCTGATGGAAAGGATCAGCGTCCGGACTGCAGGCGTGGGAAGCCTTTCCAAGTGCCTGCGTTAGATTTTCATCCCCGACACACTACCCCGGCCTTACTGGGGTAGGACCCAATTCGCCAGGGGGTTCTGACGCGCTCTCCGGCAAAGGTCTACCAGCCAGATCTCTTCTGCACCCCCACAGCTGCGTGCAGCGCTGGTCCTGCGCCTTCCCCTGCTGTGGGTTGCATGCTTGGTAGTGAGCCTCCTGTCATCTAATCCTCCGTGGGACTGCCCTCCTCACATCTGATCTTTTCCCAGTCCTGGGGAGCTGATCATGTCGGACTCCCCTCTTTCTGGTGAGGAAACAGCACTTCCTGGCAGCCGTGGGACTTGCCCTCAGTGAAGTAATGCCTGGTGACCAAGGTTAGACTCAGCCCCGGTCTCTTGGATCTTCAGCTCATTCCCTCCCACCTCCCTGTGGCCTTGTTTCAATATTCTTTTGTGGTCGTGACTAAGGAGGCAGAATGTGGTAGAATGCCAGATGTCCTTGGAATGCTCCAAGGGACAGGGCAGGCCTTGACTCGTCCAGGCAGGTGTTTACAGCACACAGTGTTGCTTCCCTTGGCCAAGCCTCGTCCTGTCCCTGGGTGCAAGGAAGGGCAGCCAACCATCCCCGTTGGGCAGAACAGTGGGACCGCGATCTCCACAGAACCCGGCTTGCAGTATGGATTTCAAACCATGGAACGGTGCACACTGGCTGTGTGACAGTGGCTGAGTTTTGATGTTGGGTGTGTAATGCAGACTCCTAAATCTAGATTTCATGTGCAAAGGCACTCCTGGGGTCTACACAGCATGTCAGGGGGTGCCAACTTCATTTATGGTCATTGTGGGGTTCCAGGAAGTCTTCGTCCTCTCCCTCTCTGGGGCTGTGTCTCAGACTTCAGTCACATTTGCCACTGGCCTCGTGCAACAGGGATCAAGGGCACTTTTGTTTCTACTACGAAGTAGATACACACAGCAGATTAGGTTTTATTTCAACTCACTTGTTCTCCTCATTAAAAGCCCTTGTTTTCAGCAACGTGACTGTCAGAATTATAGCTTCAAACTTGGCACGCACGTTACCATCTGGGGAGGGAATCTTGTTTTCCTAATGTTTAGGAAACATGTTGGAAGCTAATTTTAGACTGAGAGAGGTAGTGGAGACATTCATGGATTTCTCCTCGGTGCCCCTCAGTCTTGAGATAAAAAGCACCCTTAATTCACTGGCGTCTATTGCATTCGCAGAAGTCCCTCCTAGAGATAACGGATACTTTGTATCAAGGCGTGATACTTACCTGCCCCATACACTGAGCTCTCAAATTACATTTCTCCCAAATAGGATCAACTTAAAACATACTCCTAAATATGTTTCATATTTAAATGAACTTGGACTGGGTGCAAACGTAATATCACAGCTTAGAGTGAAAGACCAACACTGTGGCAATGGCCACATTTTAACAAAGTTTCTATCCTCAGAAATCAGGTCTTTTGGCTAAATCTTGGTCACCTACACTTAGCATTCCTTTTGCCCCGGATGTTTGTGTTCTTTTCCAGCTGGACAGTAACAGCTTACATGGCTGCTATTGTTTGAAGGGCACACGCTGAGGTGGTGTGTGTGTGTGTGTGTGTGTGTGTGGGTGGGTGGGTGCACAGCGCACATGCGCTTTGACAGCGGCTGGGCTGGGGCAGGGAGGGGCAGGAGGGAGAGGCTGGGGGCGCTTCCAAGCTTATGCTGGCCGGAGGGGGCATTTTAAGTTGCTGCCAGTGCAGTGCTTTGCAGCCGCTGAGCTGGGGAATCTTTTATGTCTTTTAGAGGCTGGGTGGGGTGACAGGTGTTGGAAACATAGGAACTTGGAGGAAGGACTGCTTACTGTCACTGTCCCCAGCAGACTCACGTGAACGTCTGTGTGGGACCTCGGCTCATTCGTCATCCAGAATGCAACGTTCGCGTCCTCCCTCCTACATGGACTCCACCATGCGCCTTAGTGCACGTCTCGTCCCCCTTTCTGAATCAGAAAGGCCGTAGCACCCTCGGGCCAAGACGACCCTCTCTGTGCTGGCTCCCATCTGTCGCTGTGCACAGGGAACCTCGGCCCCTGCGCAGCTGCTCAGGGTCTGCCGGGCTCAGCCCGGGATGTCCGCGGCTCACTGTTTTCTGTGGGTTGGGGCTGTTTCCCCAGCTGTAGCTGGCACTCTGGGGGAGGGGACCCCGTCATGAATTTCTTTTGTATATTTCCTAAAAATAGCAGGCCATAGGTACTCAGAAAATACCTTCAGCTCCAGCGGCCCTCCTTTGTGCCATGTGTGGCCAGAAGAGGTTGTAGTAGAAGCTCGTTTGCTAGTGACGCAAACTAGAAGTCACAAGGTTGATCACGGGAGTGAGTGAATATTACGACACACCCACGTTATGGAGTGTTATGTGGCTGTGAGAAGAAACGAACGGATCCTATAGCTGGGCTGGGGGCGTCCTTGGCGCGTTATTATTGTTACAAAAGGCAAAAGAGGGAAGCAGCAAAATCCCATTTCAGTAATAAGAACAAGGATAACTTCACGCATCGCTCTCTGTATTTTTATACAACAGGAGCATGGGGCGGATGTCAAACGATACACACCAGCCCCTTAGCGTGGGTGCCGGGGAGGGGTAGGAGTCTCTTCCGACCTGTCTCCTTATTGTTGCAATGGAAAAATACCACGGTTCAAACCTGGTGAATGCAGGACCTAGAGAAAATGCATGGGGATTTGATGCATGGGGAAGTCCCTTTCCCCTCACACTTCTTCCTAGTTTTGAAACTTCATGTGTCTGAAAAATGTGAGTTTTGTCTTCAAAGCTATAGACCTGGGCAATAAAGATGAAGTAAGGTAGCGTGCAGCAGGGGTGAGACGCGCTCGTTCCTCTGTTTCCCCAGCTCAGGGCAGGAGGGCGGGCTGTCTCCCTGTCCGAAGCTGAGCTGGGAGGTGGTGGCCAGAGCGGCAGCCAAGGCCCCTGTCTGTGGTGGGGTGGAGAGAAGCAGCGGTGGCACAGACCAGGATGTGGCTGGCTGCAGAGCGGAGCTTCCAGTCTCAGAGCAGAGCAGAGCTCACGGGGCGTGGTGGCAGCTTGCAGGGCGCCCATTGCAGTGCTTCCTTCCGGGGCCCCTGCTAAAAGGCAGGCTGCAGCAGGAGCCCTGCGTCCTGCACAGGAAGCCAGCGACAGTCCAGGCAGCTGCCCCGGGGCTGGCCCATGCTGCTATAAGGGGACACAGTCCACCTGCCGTTCAGATCTGCTCCCCACACCCGAGCCCATCCGCAGGACCTATTGCCCACATTGATGCCATGTCTCCTCCATGTGGTCTATTTCCAGAGTGAGCTCTGAATCACTCCTGCTCACAGCCATCCATGGCTCCCCACTTCTGCAGAAGGGGGTCCAGGCTGGTACTCAAAGGCTCCTTGATAGGGTCCATGTCTACTTCTCAGCTTTCTCCAAAGCACTCCTGCTCCACCCGAGCAAAACTGTCCCCCAGCTCTCATCTCCCCAGCTTCTGCTTGTCCCCGGGAGTGCAAAAAGACAGGACATTCCCTTCACATCCTGTAAATCCTCTCCAAACTCCAGTATCCACTTCAAAGGCTGTGTCTTTCAGGAGGACACATGAGGCTGCTGTCCTTCTGTGTGTTGTGGATTTTGCCTGACACCTATGCTATGGACACTTATACACCTCCTGTCACAGCCTGATAACTCTTTTTGTTTGTTTCTGAGTCAAGATCTCGCTATGTAGTTCAGGCTGGCCTTGAACTCACTGTGTAGCCCAGGCTGGCCTCAAACTCATGGCAATCCTCCTGCCTCAGCCTCCTGAGTGCTGGGATTACAGGTGTGTACCACAACACTCAACTCCCTTGGTACATTTCTTATGTTTAATAAGTCTTCATTGGCTTGAATTGAATGTGGTTATTGGGAATGCACCAGACTAATTTCAAGAAAACAGATCTTTCGTCTCTTGTTGAGTCAGTAGAGAAATAAAGGAAATATGAACCGTGTTGGTGTCTCTGCAGGGAATTGCCAGAGGACTGTCCTTTTGGTCAGATTTCCCATTTTATGTCATCAAATATTCATCAGCCTCCCAGGCTCCTTTCTCTTCCTGCTGTCCAACCATTTCCTTGTCACATCTACCCTGGATGCCCCGGTGTGACCCGGGGACTGACAATGCGTCTGGGCAGCCTGCCAGGCGGACACGTCCCCCAGCTTCACGTGCCCCGTGCGCTCCCATGTTGTGGACAGCAGGGCCCCTTCTGTCACCTCCGGCAGAGACCGATCAGGTCCCGGGCAGCTCACGGCCTCCGACTGACAGCAGTTGGGACAGCCAGGGCGAGGAAGTTTTGTACCTGTCCACGCCCCCTTTCTAGGAATTGCACATGGGATTCAAAGACAAAGCTACAGGAAGGAAGGAGAGGGCCTAAGGGCCACCGCCGGGCACTCTGGGAAGACACGGTTATGCAGAAAGTGGCTTGTGGGCTCAATCCAGGTTATAACAGATCTCAGAAAAACTCATTTTGGAGTCTGCTTGAATCACAAACAATTTATGTGACTAAATGCATCCATACACCTCAGATACAGTTGTTCCAGCCTCCTCAAAACAGCTGGAGATTGGCAATGAATATCGTGTATCTCTACAGGTTCGTCTTGGTCTCCCTCCCCACCCTGGTACTAGAGACTGAACCTAGGGAAACCTAAGTTACACCCCAGCCCGTTAGATTTTTTGTTTTGACACAGAGCCTCACTAACTTGGCCAGGCAGGCCTTAAACTTGTGATCCTCCTGCCTCAGCCTCCTTAGTATCTGGAATTACAGGCATGTACTACCATGTCAAGCTGACTGTTCTTAAAGGACACTTGAATTGCTTTTAAATCTTCCAGTTTCTGAGGTGTTCAAAGTTTATAATTACTTGAGACAACCAGAGGGTTGTACTGTAGTAATAGGTCAAGTTTTGATATATTTTTAAGGCATACTTTTTTATTATTGTCCTTTTTATGATAAAAGATATATGTTAGTTATTAATAAAAAGTCATGATTGGCAATAGCCAAAAGCTACTTTCTGTATCTGAACAGGCAAAGAAGTTGTACTGAATACACCTCCAACCTTGAAAGCAGTCTTCTGGCCATGTGATATTTTTTTCCCCCTGCTAGGAATATTAAAATGGCTTATATTGATCAACATTATTAAATCGCTTCTTGTATTTGAAACCACTTGCATTGAATGTGCTATAAGATACAGTTGTACAAAGAAGGCAATGAAAATGAAGATAGGAAATAAAACCTCTATAGCAATTTTTCAAAATGAGAAACTCGTAAAGATATACATTGTTGTTCTTTGGGTTTCACTGACATTGTGTGGATTTAAGTATTCTGTATGAATCAACTTCCTGCATCCATTGTGCTCTTGCTTAAATTAGCTTTCTTTAAAATCTACCTCCCTAGCGCTATGTAGTGAGCTTCGCTGAGGTTTAGATTTGAAAATAGAGGGAAAGGGAGGGGGGCGGGGTTGGCAGGAGACCCGGTGAAGATGTGGCGCTCCTCCCAGTGTGCCCGCCTTGTTTCACTTTGCTTTGCTCTTCGTGGAGGGGGCCTATTTTCACAATGTTATGATTTAAATTCAACGATCAAGTGACAAGAATGGCAAGACAGAGCTTCCATCTGCAGGGGTTCCGTGCGGGAAGGGCAGAGCGGTGGCAGCCGAGGGAGCCCCTGCATCTCCCCTGGGGACATCAGTGTCCCAAGGCAGGGAAGTGGCCGAGGAGCTCAGCAGACGCACATCCAGGAACAGAGCCAGCAGCAGGGAACAGAAAACAGTGCCTGTAGTTCTCTTGGTGTCCCTAGTCCTCTGGCGCCTGTGACAGGGACGCTTGGCTTGTGGCACCAACTGACTTCTCCGTGTGCCCCGACTCCAGCTCTCCTCCCCTGCTCAGGGCACGCTGTGGCCAGATAAGATGTTTGCAAAAACACCATTCCTTTCTCTTGCTCAAGACCCCACTTCCTGTTGGCCCACTCGGTCAGCTTAAAACTCCTTCTGCGGGCGCGGCCTTCCCACACCAGCCGTGTGCTGCTCCGGCCTGGAGGGTCACAGTCTCATCGCGGGTAGCTCAGCGTCTGCTTCCGCACCTTTCTGAGAACACAAACCACACAGTCACCCCGTTTGAAAGACTGGGTCCCTTTGCTTTCTGACTTTTGGTAACATTTGTCTTTTTGTTAGCTGTTTCGTTGAGAGTAAGACATCAAGAAACTTATACACGTGCATAGCTACAGCACAGGGTCAGTGTTCACATGTAGAGGCTGCGCTCGTGTCTCGTACAGCTTTTGTGCTTAGTGGCCACAAGGTGCACAGCACTGCTCCACAGGGAGAATTATTAATCATATGTTATTTCATATCATAAGCATAGCACACGAGAAAAGTACAGAACTGGGACAATCAGGGAGACTAAAAGTTCTTAGCCAGTTTTGCCACTAATAGGCAAATCAGTTGACCTCCTCACAGTGACAGAAAGGGATTTATTCCCTTTGTGACCACCATGAGATCATCAAAGAGAGGGAGAGCTGCACGTGTTTGTGACACTCTTTTTTTATTAGTCCATGTGGGCAGTACATAATGTTTACATTACTCATGGGGAGTTGGTGTGTGCACATGACACATCTCGATTCCTTTTTCATCCCATTGCCTCCCCCTTCCTCCCTCTCCCTCCATCTCTTGATCCCCTGCCCCTTTAAGAAAGATCCGTCTCCCTGTCTCTTGCTCTTTATTTATAACTTGGGTTTTCTCATACAAGAGAAACCTTGCAATATTTAAGTGTGTCTGATTTATTTCACTTAACATTATGGTCGCAAGGTACATCCATTTTCCTATAAATGACTCAAGTTTATCTTACTTTGAGGCAGAGTAGTACTCCCTGGTGTATAAATACATCTGAAGTAGTAAAATTACAATCTTACATTCATCAGCAAGCACGAATAGATGGTACACTTTGGTTAGCCTGGGGAGATGATGTGTTGTTTCAGGGAGTTGTTCCTTGGTTTCCTAGATTAGACTTCTGAGCACAGAGAAAATGTGGGACATGTGGAGACTGCCCAATGTCACAACGCCACGGCTGGCTCAGTTGGATTTTTGGTCCCCTTCCTGTGTATTTTTCTCTGTCAGTGTGGTGGATTATAATCGCAATATGGTTTATTTGCTCTGCAATTTTAAAGGAAATATTTAAAGACCCTTCATTATCTTCTTTGTAGGATGGACATAAATATTCTCGTCTGTGAAGGCTTTTGAGCCCGTGGCCTCAATGACAGTGATCACTGTTTTCAAAGTGCACCAGGCATAGGCCCCGTATGTACCTGGGTTGGTAATTTCTAAGTGCACCTTGCAAACTGACTATCATGACCCCATTTTGTAGATGAGGACACCATGGCTGGGATTTGATCCCAGGTCAGTCAGATGTCATAGCTTTGATCTCCCGACCTCGATAAAGAGAGTGAGGTCACAGGTCAGAAAAACTGCCTCCTCTGGAGTTTCCATTTAACTGATAGCACGGTTTCATCATTTCTTCTTCACCTCACCTCGTGTGAGTAAGTGGTAGTAAAGCTGACGTGCCTGGGCCTCGGTATTTTGGTTGTGTCCGGGTGACGACACGAAGGAGCAGTCATCAGAGAGCAGAGAAACAGCGCCGGAGGCATGGAGCGGCCGGGGATGCGAATGGTCCCCAAACGGGGTCATCGGTCCCTACTTAACCTATGTGTTACTGTCATTTTGGAAAGGGTCAGGTAATAAATGGACTCCTCCATTTTCTGAGTAAACGTTTTCTGTCTTACATCGTGTTTAAGGATAGCATTAATAAGCAGCTATTTAGAGGGTCTTACTAGTCCTTTGAATTTTATGCACGGTACTTCAGGGAAGCAGACCTCGATTTTATGATCGTCGTTATCTTTCTGTGACGGAGCAAACTTCTGCCCCGGTGAAGAGTGCTTGCTCTCTATTCAGCAAGCACACAGCCAGACCCGCATGGGTGCAGCCGGCAAGTTTTGTTCATTAAATCTGGTGACTTGGAGAAATTTTTATTATCCTTTTGCAAAAATGCAAACACTGCCTCATACAAAAACCAGTTGTTGCCTAATGAAGTGTTTCAGCTTGTTCACACAAGGTGATGGTTTTATGTGGCGGGATGACTGCTGTGTCAGTGATTGGCTGCTAATAGCATCTTGCCCTAAGGACACTCTGTATTCAGAATGGCCAAGGACGGACAGATGTTGAGGATATCAGTTCCTTCCCCTTTTGGCTATTGATTGATTCCCAGCATCCACTCCTGATTAGAATGCAAGATGTTTTCTTTCAGATTTGGAGTCTTCAATTACCCAGTCTAATCAGAAAAAGATAAGCCACATCCCAGGAATTTGGAATGCATCTTCTGGTCGCTTCTTGCGCTCACTACCATTGGCCGTTCTTGACGCTCCCTGGCAGCCTCTGTCTCTCTGCTTATCGCCCGCAGCCTGTTTACTAGTAAGGAACACACGGCTCTGACAGAGGGTCAAGTGTGCTGTACAGTGGTTTTAGCAAAAACCAAAGTGGATGCTGGGTGTGGTGGTGCACGCCTGTAATCCCAGCACTTGGGAGGCTGAGGCGGGAGGATTGTTGCAAGTTTGAGGCCAGCCTGGGCTACATAGCAAGACCCTGCCTCAAAAACAAAAACAAAAACAAAACAAAAACCAAATTGCTTTGGTGGGGGATTTTTGGAGGCGTGATAGTGGAAGGTGGTCTCACGCTAACCTAGCTGAGCTTTCCCTGTAGAACCCTCACAGGACTACATTCTCAAACAGATGGCCCGTCTGATGCCTCCGGTAGCATATTTTTAGTGGAATTGAGGGAATAATTGAATCATGTTTTATGAATGATAAAAAGTGATACTTTATCACATGGGGTTTAGCTAGCTTTGTTCTTATTTCCTAAAACCCTGGACCCTAGGGATCAGTAAGAAAGTTGTTCTTTATTTTTACCTTTTGGGTATGGGCGTGGTGTGTCTCTATGTGTGTTTCCTTATTACTAGGGACTATGTTGGAAGCTTGAGCTTTTTATGCTTTGATGAAAATGGAACTTTCAGCTACCTTGCTTCACTTAGGTACACAACCTGAACATGTATCTCCCAAGTAACAATTACCGTCTTGCTCCCCCTAGTGGAATTGAAGGTCTGTGCCGAAGTTTGAGAGTAAAGTTATTACTCACACCTGCGTATTTGATTTAATGTCTTTGCTTTGGAAATCAAGCATTTTCCTGATTTGTTTGGAGAGTGAAAATAAAAATGAAAGATATTGCATTGGGAAGGTTGAGAAGGGATGTGGGTAGAGAGTGGCTTTCTGTGGGTAAGATTTCATTCCGCAGGGCTGGCGAAGTCAGCTGCAGAGCTTACAGTGGGTCTAATTCCAGCGCCTCCTTGCGTGGCACCTGTGTCTTTGCAAGGCCGCTGTCCTGAGCATGGTGACACAGGACAGCTTTCCACACTCCCAGAAGGCTGGGAGGGGCTGGTGTTGGTGAGGGCAAGGCAGGACAAGGCCCCTCTGAGGGAATCCCACGCGTGCCGTGGGTATTAGGCGCAGGAAGTCCTCGTCTGCCCTCTGCACCCATCAGGAGCCTGTGTCAGTGTCCATGGCACCCAGTGGTCATCGCCATTTACAGCTGCTGAGCGTGCAGAAGTCCCTGAGGAGCTGCGGCTGGAAGGCTGCTCCCTCTCTACAGTCTCCTTTCCTTGCACTACCGTTTCTCACAGTTTTGACCCTTGTTGTGATTTTGTGTTTCCTGAACTTTGTCCTTTGTTCCATGCAAAGTGTCCCTGTGTTGCATGTGCTCGTGCTGAGGAGTGAGGCTTTGGAGCCTGGAGCGATGCCCGGAGTCACGGGAGGACCAAACCCTGTGTCAGTGGCACCGTTTTCCCCCGTACATACAGACATATCACGACCTTTAGCCTGTAAGTTAGGCACAGTAACAGATTAGCAACAGCTGATGAGAAATTAAATAATTACAATAATGTACTATGCTAGGACAGTCTATCCGATGGCTGAGACAGCTACTCTGTGACTTATGGGCAGGCAGTGTAGACACTGTGGATGCACCGGACAAAAGGGTTGTTCACATCCCTCATGGGGTGGAGCAGGATGGCGCAGGGCTCCATGGTGCTAGTCAGGGTGGCACACAACTTACAGCTTGTGGAGGGGTTGTTTCTGGCATTTTCCCTTCATGCGTTGGGCTGTAGTTGAATGGCGCTCACTGACACCCCTGCCAGGGGGAGGCCAGGACCTGGGCACCCTGAGCCGTGGGACTCTCAGGGGAGGCTTTGCTTCCAAGTCTCATCAAGGTCAAGGCAAAGCCGCCAGTTGTTGCCAAATTCATGCTCCTTGGGACTTGTGAGCAAGACTGTTGTACCAGAATATCCCCCTTCGCGAGATCGCGGCGTGAGATCACATTGGCATCTACACTTGATCTTAGCCAGAAGATCGAGAAGCGATGCGTCAGAGCATCTGATACATCTTTTTCCGGATTCTTATTTTCAGGTTAAGTGATTTCCTGGGGAAAAATAAAACAGCAGGATTGGATTAAAATCCCAAAGTCAGGGGAATGTCAAAGTGCTCTGTGGACATGTTTATTCGGGAGTGTAGAGAAAAATAAAAAAGAAACATCCATAATGTTAAGAAAAAAATAAGCTACTTGCTCCAAAATTGCAGTAATTTAGTTCAAGAATGACACCGAGGTACCACGCATCTTCATGCAGAGCACGCAGCTGGGAAATTGTGTGGAGCGCAGCGCTGGGACACACCATGGGGGAGACCACAATGCGGGGGCCACAGGGCTACCTGGACCAGAGCTGTCCATCCTGCAGGGACTGGGGTCTGTGTGTGATGCCACACTGCCCCTGTGTACACCTCCCAAGTGTGGGTTTGTGGTGTCCAGCATGGGCACATGTGTGCACACGTGTGGCTGCAGCATTGCAGGAGCCGTGCGGCAGGTCAGATTCCCACATGGGTGCTGGGAACTCTGCGCCCCTGGCAGAGCAGGGCTGGGGGTGTCTGGGAACACCCACTCTGCTTCCTCCCTGTCCTGGTGGGCTGGGGTTCCGCTCTGTGAAGTTGGCGCCCCCCTCAGAGCATCCAGCTTTTCCAGACAGGGCTGGGGACCTGACGGGCGCAGCAGGGTGGCATCTGCATTCCTCACACACAGCCCCTGTGCCCCGCTGAGCTGCGTGAATCCCAGGGTGGGTATGCACCTCCGCGTCTACCTGCTCAGCCACCAACTGAGCACTAAGCCCTGCCAAGCCCCTGCATCTATGCGTCGTCCAACTGTTGTCGGCATTTGTTGTTTTTCCCTTCAGGTTCAAAGAGTCAAGAGTGCACACGTGAGCACTTGGCCGAGAATTAGGAAACATAAACAGGACTCCACTGGGGGTCATCGTCAAGAATGTGGAAGCATCTCCTTGTCTTTGTTTTTCTTTTCAATTTTTATTTTTATTAGCACATGTTTGCGGTACATAATGATCACATTTCTTGTGTGGAGTTGGTACATATATAACACTGCTTAGTTCTTTTTACATCCTTTATAGCACAGTAGTACTCCTTGGTGGGGAAATACCAAACTTTCTTTATCTATTCATCTGCTGATGGACATACGGGCTGCTTCCAAGATTTAGCTATTATGAATTGTGCTGCTATAAACATGAGTACACATGGATCACTGTCATATGATGTCTTTAACTCTTTCAGGAAGATTCCTAGAAGGGAAATAACTGGGTTGAAGAGAATTTCTAGTTTTAGTGTTTTGAGGACTCTCTATACTGATTTCCAGAGTGGCTGTACTAGTTTACGCTCTCACCAGCAATGCAGAAGGGTTAGGCTCTCCTTGTCTTTGAGCAGAGCAACCAGCTAAGGCTTGGCCAGTAGAAACCTTGCGTTCTTTCCAAGACGTCTTTTTTGCTTTGTTGTTGTAAGATGGAGAAACTGTCCCTGCACCTGGGCAAGTGGTAGGAATGAGAGCATTTTGGGAACAAAGAAGAGAGATCCATCTGCCCATTGGCCAGAAGCCGTTTTTTTTAATGTGGGTACCGGCCGTTGACCTCAGGACCTTGCGCTTGCCGGGCAAGTGCTTGTGCTGCTGAGCGATATCACTGGCCCTTTTTTTCCTTTATGTGGGTTCCGGGAGTCAAACTCAGGACCTTGCGCTTGTTGGGCAGGCGCTTATGCTGCTGAGCCATCTCACCGGCCCTGGACGGAAGCTTTCATGAAGGGAAATCCACAAATTCCTGGGACGTGGAAATGGACACTCTAAACTTGACACGTTTTATGTAGCATTTCCTCAGGGACTCTTACAGTGTCTGAGTGGTCCCCACACCAGCAATAAGCACCTTCAAAAGAGAGAGGCAGCGGGAGGGTAGAGGAGTGAGAAGATGTTTATGGGGAGATGGGGACTCAGGTTTCTGAGTAGACGGCACGGGGAGAGGCCGCCTGATGGTGCTGATGACCCGCCCTGGGGCCCGAGCTTGCTGCTGGCCCCTCAGAAGTAGATGGTGGCCTGTCAGAAATCTAGATTCTCAGGCCTGGGCATCCTGGGTGATTCTTATGATGAGACAAATTTGGGAAATCACCAAATTTGCCTACTAGACTAACATGTTTCCAAAAGCTGCAGTGCATGCATGTATGTGTAAGTGTGTGTGTAATTGCCAAGGATTTTGAAGCTTGGGGAAAAAATGGTCAAATATTCCATATCGAGAGTTGAACATTTCTCGATGTAAACATTCATGAACTGTGTACAGTTGCACGGTTATGGGAGGTTTTCCCATATATTATCTCACTTAATCCTAATAACAGTCCCACTATGGGTGCTCACGGGATTACACACGGGAAAAAGGCTCAGTGTGGCAGGCAGCGGTGGAGCTGGCTGGGAATGGGTGCCTTCGTAAAGTGGTGTGAGCCCGGCACAAACCCCCACCCCCCTTTTCCACTTTTGCTCCATGCTCGTCACCGGGTCAATGCCAGCTCCTTTCTGCACATCCACACCTCCGCTCCCGGTGTCTGAACGCCCTTCCTTCCCAACCTGCAAAGGCCACTCAGTCATCATGGCCTTCCTCAAGCTTTTCTGGACCCGTCTCCACCCACCTCCTAGCCCGCCGAGCCGGTTCCTTCAGCGGCGTCTCCCTCCCACTTGCTGTTTTTCCTACCGAGAGCTGGGGCCTCCTTTGATGCGGTGGATTCTGTAAGAGCTCCCACGCCCTTCGCTCCCTAACCCACATCCTCCCACTTGCATGAGGCTGCAGCAGAAGTTACCGTGTTTACAAGAGTCAGTGCAGGTTGGCTAAAGCTATGGGAAGCATTTCGGAATGATTTCAAGGATTTCCCAAACATGGCCAAAGAAATGTCCAGGAGGCCAAAGCATGGCCGTTAACACCCGCTAGGGATGGAGTTCTTTGAGGCCACTGAGGAACTGGGCATGGTGGTGCACACTTGTAATCCCAGCTACTTGGGAGGCTGAGGCTGGAGGATCACAGATTTGAGGCCAGCCTGAGTAACTTAGCAAGATCCTGTCTCAAAATAAACTTTTAGAAAACGACCTGAACTCTAGTTTGGTGGGAGAGCGCTTGCCCAACAAGGGTGAGGTCTGGGTCCAAGCTCCAGTACTGGGGTGGGGGGCGGTTAGGAAGGATGGGGCCTCAGTCTCCTTGGGCTGCCATGACAAAAGACCAGAATCTGGGCAGTGTAAACAACAGACATTTATTTTCTCAGAGCTCTGGGGGCTGGAAGTGCAAGATCCAGCGCCATCAGGGCCGGTCTTTGGTGAAACCTGACCCTCGGCTTACCGACGGCCACCTCCTCTCTGAGTCCACCAGGACAGTTCCTCTAGGTGCAGCCTGAGAGAGAGCGAGTGCTTCTGGGGACACTGGTTCCCCTGGATTGGGCCCAAACCTTATGACCTCACTTGACCTTGACTATCTCCTCAAAGGCCTATCTCCAAATAGGGTCACCTTGGGGGTACAGCTTAGCATATGAATTTGGGGGCATGAATCCATCCATAAGGGACTAGATGTGCAAAGCACGTCTGGTCATTTCAGTGATGGGGAATTTGAGGACTGACCAAGGAGAGTCTGAGCGATGGGTGGTTTTCCTGTGGTGCTCACAGCAGTCCGCAGCCCCAGGTTCCGGTGGCTCTCGCCTCACGGTCTGGTTATCTCTCTATGTGCATCTCCCTCATGGGGTATCATGTAAGGGTCAGTCTGCTGGCATGAGTCCTCGCTGTCCCCCTCTGAATGCAACCACATGTCTTATCACTGTGCTAAGTGTCCCCTCCTTTGTGTTCGCAGCCACCGCTGGTCCAGGCCATCTTCAGCGGCGACCCAGAGGAGATCCGGGTGCTCATCCACAAAACGGAAGACGTGAACGCACTGGTAAGGGAGGCGCGGCTGTGAGCCTCGGCCGCTGCACTGGAGGCCAAGTTGTCTTCCCCTTCGTGGTCCCTCCGCCCCTCTAGTAAAGGCTGAAAGCACCAACACTTCTTGGAACATTGTTTCTAAGTCCGTGGTAGGGTGGTTGGAAGGGAAATCAATTTACTGAAATACAGTTACCAAAATAATAACAATCACAGTGTGATGTAGTAATGCATAGGCTTCTTTATCAATGTATTTGAATAAGATGCAGCAGGTCTGACAATGGCCGTAATATAAAAAGAGTGATGCACAGAATCAATATTTTGAGCTGTCCGCCACACTGTAATGGGACACGAGTGTGCCTGTGATTTCTGATCTATGAATGTGGCCATAGTGCCTGTGGCCAGCTTGGGGCCCCGGCTGCCCAGCGGATAGGTGGTGATAGGGACTGCTCATGGCTCATGCAGCCACAGGTGTCTCCTCTTTGGCCTTTTTGCGGGACAGGTTTGCTGGTTCCGCCCTCGGGGGTCTGAGCCCGATGGATGCTGGGTGGGCATCCTGGGCCCCTGCTGATGCTGTGTCCGATGTCAGAGTGTTTCTTCAAATTCTTAAAGATCTACAACACCCCTCCACGGTTAAGGACTGCTGCATCTGGAAGCTTTGCAAACACACAAGCCAGCCCATTGTAAGGAAGGTAGAGAGGGGTCAGTAGTTACCCTCCTGGTAGCCTCCTACAGCAGGTTGAGCAAGCCGCTAGGTGCAGGTGGGCTGCTGTCCCTTCAGTGCAGCTGGACTGTGGGAGTGCTCCGTCCACAGGAGAGGAATTCTCTGTCCAGCATGTACGGAGTTCAGCAGGGGCCACAGGAAGTGCCAGGCATGCCTTGGCCTCAAATGGAGCAGGGAGGTCACGGCATGGACGGTGTCCCTGGCGGCTGGCCCAGTGCTCTGCTCAGGAGCCAGATCCCTGGTGCAGCCTTGCCTCCTGGGGCAGCAGGGCAGGCAGTGCAGCTTCCTGTCGAGGCATTGGGCAGCTTCTCCCAGCTGGCACTGATGACAGCAGGTAATATTTTGTGCCACTTGTGTGAGGGAAGCTCAGCTGAGGCAGGCAGGGACAGCTACCTGAGATGGCAGCAGGGCATGTCCAGGCCTGGGGGGGGCGGTGCCCTGTGCTTCTGAGGAGAGGCTGGCTCGGCGCCCACTGTCCATGCCCCTGACATCTCCGGTGGTGGTGGGCCATGCCCGGACAAGCCCCAGGCCACTACCTTCCCCACAATCGTGAGGGGCCGGGATGCTGTCCAGTCGCACACCAGGAAGGACTGTGCTGGCCTTGGAACGGCCTTTGCTTCTTCTTGGGCAAGTGACAAACAGTGCTGGCGGGCAGAGGCGAGGGGAGCTGAACTCTGATTGTAACCCAGCCATCCCGCCGAATTAGATGGGTCAACTGCTGTGACACACAGAGCCGCACGCGCCTGGTGGATGCTCAATCCATGAAGTCCAGTTCTCTGGGGAGCAGCTCTGCAGAGGGCCCTGCTCTGCAGAGGGTCCCACGAGTGCTTCTGAGGCCGCTGTAGGGGCCGCCCACAGTGTAGCCAGCCAGAGGGGGAAAGCGGGAGGGAAGGCGTAGACGGACTTCCGGTCAGCGTGGACAGCGCTGCTCCATTCCCAGAGCCTGGAGCTTGGAGAGGAGGAGCTGCTCGCCCACCGGGCCTCTGATGTCGAGGGAGAGCAGTACCTCACTCGGAGAGTGGTTTTGTCTTGTTCTCTTCTCACCCTTTGCTTTCCTCTCTTTACTCCCATTTAGTCACTGAGTAAGTGTGGTGTTTTGTGATTTTTGGTGCTTGGATTGAGCCCAGAGCCCTGAGCCTGCTAAGCATGTGCCCCGCACTGAGCTACACCCACACCATCTTTACCGATTTTTTCTACCCTAGGGCCTGGTTTTTTCATCTTTCTTCTTCTTCTCCCACCTCTCCGTGGGTTTTGACGTCCCCGTGTTCCTTGGTGTACACGCTCTGAGGAGCCGAGCCTGATGTGGAAGCCACCCCTCCAGCTGGGCCTCTCCGTGTTCCCAAACTTGGCTGCTCACTGACCGTGCGCACGAACTCTGCTTCCACTAAGCCGGGCAGTGCAGCCCGCAGGGGTTTACCGTTCTCCGCTGCGCTCTCCTCAGCCCCGCCCGCCCTCCCGTACCCTCGTCTCACTTGCTTTCTGTAGTCTTCTCCACACCTCTCCCCCGCAGCCAGAGAGGCCCATCTCTGCGCTCAACTCCGTGGATCCTGATGCGTCCGGGTGGCTTTCGGCTCGCCTTGAGGTATTACGTGTGCTTTCTGTCCCGGAAGTTACCTGCCAGATGACAGGGCCATGACCCACCTACTCTCGAGCGCTCCGTCTCCGTGGAGTGAGTGAGTCAGCCCACTTTCTGTGGAGCTGTTTGTGGTCTGTGTTTTAGTGTTCTCTGTGAGGAGTTAGCAGGGTCCCCAGGCCTCGGATGCAAGGCTGGGCCTTCCCTGTGAGTGAGAAGGTCGAGGAGAGCCCCGGGAAGGACCGGGAGGAGCTCTTCTTCCTCCTGGGGCTCCACGGCTGGAGCAGCGCCAGGCCTGAAAATGGTGGTGACCGTGGTGCAATTTAAATTGACCCAGATGTCACTGAGAACTAGAACGATTTTAGAGGCCTCCATCCAACTAACCAAATTGAGCGCAAGGTGGCATCTGAGTTCCAAATAGCATCTGAACTCAAAGTGTGAAAGTCTCAGAATGCAGAGAGTCTGAAAATCAAACACTGAGCTCAATAAAGACATTTGGGGACTATGTTATCACAGCACGATGTCAAGAGGACGGTCTGCTGCGTCACACGAAACGGGGCAGGGACAGATCGGTACCCGCCCATGGGAACACCGATGGGACAAGATGACAGCGGGGTGACGAGCTCCCCAAAACACCAACCTGAGCAAGGCTCCAAAGGTGACAAAGGGGGCCAGTGAGATGGCTCAGCGGCATAAGCGCCTGCCTGGCAAGCGCGAGGTCCAGAGTTTGACTCCTGGTACCCGCATAAAAAAAAAAAAAAAAGGTGACGAAGAGTGGCACAGGTGGCCCCGTTCTCCCGTCCTGTGTCCTTGCCTGACCTCACTGATTCCTGGCCCTTTCCTCCTGAGTCTCAGAGGTGGCCGTTCCTTCCCGGGGCGACACTGTTAAGTTGGAGTCGGCCTGTGACCGGGAGGACTAGGTGATGCTTGGTCTCTCTTCCGACTGTGAAAGACAGCAATTCAGGATTTGCGGGCCCACGTGACAGCAGAGCCATGGTGTTTATTTCTTTTTAAAAAGCACCACTGGCGGAAGCACACACATGCACTCACACACACTCGTTGTGACGCTCAGGCCCGACAGTGAATCCACAAAACAAATAAGCTTAACCGTGATTCTGCAATATCATCTCATAAGCAGCGCGTGCTCCGTTTTATTGTCTCAATAGTTTCAAAAATTTTTTCACAGTCGAGTCTTCCCCAGATTGATGGTTTTAGTCCATCTACTTTGTGTGAAGCAGTTAGTGTTTCTGACTTGCTCTAATAGGATTTGGCTCCACGTGTGTGCCTTTCGTTGACCCGCTTCAGTTCCGAGGCAGGAGGGATCATCCGTGAATGTAACAGGGTAAATCTCGAGGTGGAAGCTAAGCTTACGTCAGCAAAGAACTCACAGTCCACAAAAGGGAGAAAGCCATTAGTTGCAGGAATTAGTTGGCCCAAGAGCCAAGCGAGAAAAAGAAACTGACACTGTAGGAGGGCGCTTTCTGAAGAAATGAGGCACATTAACAATGGTAAGCTTGTAATTTGGTGTGTGTGTGTGTGTGTGTGTGTGTGTGTGTGTGTGTGTGTGTTGGGGTGTTGAAGTATTTCTTTCAAAGATAGAATATATTTTAAAAATCCACCCACGAGGGCTCCTTGTGGCTGTACTCAAAGAACCCGGAGAGGCTGAGTCCTTCTCAGCGAGTCTGTCGTGCTGGGTCCCCTCCAACATGGGAAACAAACCCAGCAGCCGAGGCGTCTATTTGCTTTTTCCCTTTTTTGGTAAGGACTTTGATATGGGGACGGAGACCCGAGGTGTTTGGCCACAGTACGGCTTGGCATCCTCTAATCAGGAACTGCTGCAGGCCGGACGCCAGCACGGTGCCATTGACAGAAGCGCCCGTCGCTAGCGTGTGCTGTCACCCCACTGTGTCAAGTCCAGGCGGGGATGCAGGAGTGGTGTGGCCCAGACTATTTAAGTTTTTAAGAGCAAATACAGGAAATCTCTAAACTGTTAAATGTTGGTTCCAAAAAAAATTGTTTTTTGAACAATGTTTGGGCCAAAGAAAACAGCTCCGTGGGCTCTATCCAGCCGGGCCACTGTTTTCCTAGCTGTGGATGAGAAGAGCAGACGCCGAGCAGTGGGGCTTCAGCCTCACCTACATTTGGGGCATCAGCAAGGCCTGGAGCAGGGGTGCGCAGGTGGGGAGTCCCGGGGAGCCCGAGGTCCGTGTTCCCCAAGGTCGGCCGTGGTTCTGGGGATGGGACACTGGGGGCACCTTCACTGTCCTGGGAATGCCACTTCTGCCCCCAGTACAGGTGCCCAGCTGTACTGTCCCACGCCCTGCCCCCAGCGGGCCTGGCTGGGGCTGTGGGGCTGTGGCCCAACAGCTGTGACCTGCGTCTTGGAAGGAAGATTTGGTGACTCCAGGTGGCTCCAGGTGGGCTTCACAGCCACTGGGACTCACAGAGCAGGTCTGGCCACCATCAGTTCTCGGTCCCAGCAGCAGCTGATGCCGCCAGGTCTGGGCACGGGTGTGGAGATGGCCTCCCAGAGGGACAGATGCGATAGTGGCATCTGGTCTGCACCTGCCCTGAAGAGAGCAGGTGTGTTGGGGCTCTGGGAACATCCCAGGTCCCAGAGCATCAGGACATGAGCGTTAGTTTGCGATCGTGAGACCTTGTCACAGCATGGAGCAAAGCATCTAGCAATTAAAAGATGTCATGGACTTCGAACCTCCCCAACTGCAAGCCAAGTCAGCCTCTTCTTCCTCATAAAAAATGTACTTTGTAACTAGCTTGAGAATGGGAACATCAAGGGTGTAGCTCTTTATTTGCATAATACATTAAATTCGGGAGGCGGATTAAGTGTGAATAAGCGAGGCACATTATTTTTAGATGGAAAGAACACAAATATAAGATGCCGCTTGTTTGAAATTAATTTATAAATTCGTTGTCATTGAATTGGTGGTAGGAGTTGGGTTGGGAGACTTGACAGAGTGATTGGAAACTTTAGAAGAATGAGCACTGGGCGCTGAGCCCAGGGCCTTCGCACGGAGCTGCCTCCCCAGCCCTTTCAGTTGTTATTTTGAGACTGGGCCTCACTAAGTCACTCAGTTGCCCAGGCTGGGTTCAAACCTGGGATCCTCCTGCCTCAGCCTCACAGAGTGCTGGGATTACAGTACGCACCACTATGCCCAGCTCTTTATTTCTTTATGTATCATCAAATTTTTTTGCACTGACCATGTATTATGCTTATAAATGGCAAAAACAAGTAAACTGACACAAACACACAGACAAAAGCCATCGAGCTAGCCTTCCAGTGGCTCGAGTTCAGTGTGTGGCTCTGGAAGGGGCCCTCATATTCGCCTGCTGAATGAGTGTAGATCATTTTGCGGCGGCCCAACACTCGTCACCCATCGTGACCAGCTCCGTGGCGGCCTCGCCTCTTAGCACAGGGCCTGAGCAGCCGTCTCCGTGGAGGTCTCATCTCCCATTCCTGCCTCCTGCTCTGGTGGGGTCCGGGGACCCCTCTTTGGTGGTGGAAACTGCAGTGGGTGTGGATGAGATGGTAGAGGGTGGCGTTGTGACGTCGGGTGCCTTCTTACTTCAGTGTACGAGCTGCATCACGTTATCATCAACTAGGATGAGAGAATTATTAGTTTTCACTAGGGTGAAAATCAAATAAAAGTTTCCAGATCCTTTATTTTCTAATTTCTTTTACAATAAGAATATACTTTTAATCAGAAGAAATTTTAAGTTTTGTGGAAAGTTGATCACTCTTGTATTTTGGAACTGAATGGGGCAAAGATAACCACATACCCAGATTATTCTTAAAGATTATGATTGGTCGGGGGTGGTGGCACACACCTGTGATCCCAGCACTTGGGAGGCTGAGGCAGGAGGATCACTACAAGTTCGAGGCCAGCCTGGGCTACATAGTGAGTTCAAGGGCAGCCTGAACTACATAGTGAGAACCTGTCTCGAAAAGACAAAAAAAAAAAAAAAAAGATTAAATTAAAAAGTGTAAGGTATTGTTGTTCCCTCCAGTTTTACCAAGGATCCCCTGCTTCAGTATAAATGGCTATGAAATATGACAGCAAGTGAGCCCCCGGTGTAGTTCTGTGGATGTGTTATTATTATGAGTTTGAAACTCTGACTTCTAAAGAAAAAGTTTGGACATTAGACGACTGCCATTCAGTTAGGCAGGAGCCTGCGGGGTGAAACCCTTTCTCCCTGGGTGCTTGCAGAGCTGTCGTGGCGCGTCAGGTCGCTTCCTCACGCTGTGGCTGTGAGATGTGCCCGGTGGCCTGAGACAGTGTGTTTGTGTTTGCCAAGGTCACTCTGGGCACCAAGGCATCTCCTCCTGGCCTCCCGTCCCCTTCTGGAACCTCTCGGGTTTCCCATCCCAGCGAGCGAGCGTGGAGCCGAGTCCTGCCCGGCCCAGCCCATGTCCCCGCTGTGGGTAAACAACCCTTATCAGGCCCAGCAGGACGCCACGACTGTGAGGAAGAGAGCGCTGGGCTTGGCTCAGGCAGAGCCTTGGGCTCCTCCTGGCCTCAGCTCTATGGAGAGGGCACAGTACTGAACTTTCTGCAAGGTTGTGCTTACGGAGATGGGATGACAGTCATATATCAGGTAGGATTAGATTTGCTGCATTTGACAGAAAATGATGAAAAGAGCAAAATAGTAGTTTTTATTAAAATACCAGTTTATTTTACTAGAATTTAATAGTTTTGTATAAAATAGAATTTTATTTCCTATGTACAGCAGTCCAGACATAAGCTGTCCAGGACTAGTGTGACATTCCCTGGTGTCATGACCCAGTCTTCATTTCCTTTTGTGCTGTTATCTCTACAGGGCTTCACCCTCAAGGGCCAAAATGGCCATTTGTGCTCCAGCTATCACATCCAAATTCCAGTTAGTAGTAAGGAGGAAGGCAGAAGAAGGATGTACCCCCTTTCTCTAAGGAGACTTCCACAAAGGACACAACTGCTTATGTATTGTCTAGAACACTATCCCATAGTCATGTACTCAGCTAAAAACGAGAGTTCCTCTTATGAACGAAAGAAATGTTGAGGCAAACCAGCAGTATCCATGATGGAATGTGAAAGCCTTATGTGACCAGGAGTTCCTCTGAGTTCAAAAACTATTTATGTCATGAGATCATCTTATATGCATTCATTCATTCATTCATTCATTCAGGAACTATCTATTAAACACCTCTTACAGACATGCACTGGAGCTGGCACCCGTATACTTCTTATCTGCTTTTGTAGTCAATTTATTTGATTTCCAAAGAAGATCTGAAGGAACCACATAGCTGTGGACTTTTTCCTCTTTGCCAGGCCTGTGGCGATGGAACATGGCTGAGGCACTGCGTCCCTTTCTTTGGGGGAAGGAGGGCAAAGGGTGACATGGTGGTGAGAGATGAAGGCAGCTCTAGCGCTTACCAATGCCCTCCGGCCTGGGGTCCTGGCTGTTGTCACCAGTGCTTCATGCGGATTTGCATTCTGTGTCCTCGCCTGGCTTGTCTACGACAAGCCTTCTGACTTTGACAGTGCGCGGGCTGGATGGGCTCCTGTCTCCCGACCTATCTATGCAGGGGTTGCATAGATAGACGGATAGATGAGTACATGGATGGGTGGATGGATGGATGGGGAGATGGATGGGTAGATAGAGTATTGGCGTATCGGTCAGCTTTCTTGTCCGTGAGACAAGATAGTCTGACACCCACAGCTTAAAGGAGGAGAGGTTTATTTTGGCTCATGTTTCAGTCTATGTTTGGCTGCTCCAAGGCAGGACCATCATGGCAGAAGGGTGTGAGGGAGCACAGCTGTTTAGTTCATGGTAGCCAGGAAGAGAGCACAGGGAGAAGGAGAGAAAGTGGGAGAGAGAGAGAGAGCCCAAAGGCACACCCCAGTGACCTGGCTCCACCTGGGCCCCTCCTCCTAACAGCACATGCAGCTGTGCGCATCCATGGGTTAATCTACTGTGCAGGACAGCGCCCCATGGTCCAGTCACTCTCAGGAGTCTCAATCCAGTCAGTGATGAGATCACCTGGCATAGATGGATGGGTGGCTGGCTGGATTGATGGGTGCCTGGCTGGCTGGCTGGCTGGATAAACAGATGATAGATAGATGGATAGATAGATAGATAGACAGACAGACAGGCAGCCAGGTAGGTAAGAAGACGTGCAGACAAGCAAACACGTATAGCCCAATGGTTGGAATTCTTGCCCCTTACTGGCTGATTTTCAGGACACCCTAATGTGTTCAAGGTCCCTAATAAAATGGAATCTGCATCACAGGCTCCAGGTACCCTTCGAAGGGACCTGGAAATGTCTGGCATCTACCTCCTAGTCTTTCAGCAGTTGATGGAAGTGGGCTTTTTATTTTTAATCTTTTGTTATTATAAAACTTTTCAAACATTCATAAAACAATCTTGAGCCCACCATTGGAACTGAATAAGTATTAACACCTTGCCATGTATGCTTCCAAAAAACTATGATAAAATTTGTGGCTGTAGAGGTTTTCCCCCAAACAAGCCTACCCTTATTCCCTCTGTCACTTATGTCTGTGTAAACGCCACCTGATGCCTCTTCCACCACCCGACCTGTACAGGGACTCTGCTTGACATCTGTCAGCCTCCACCTTGCATCAGCCCTAGAGAGCTGGTGTCTGGCTTTGTTTGTGGCTGAATCCCCCACACTGACAGTGGGCCCTGCATGGGTTGGGGACAGGTGACAGGACTAGACCCCTCTAGGTCTCCTGATCCATCACCTCCTCCCTGCCTGTCCCCTGGGCAACCGCTGTCTGGAATGGTGTGGGTCCTCTCCATCATTGTTTTCCTGTACTCTGGTTTTATCTGTTTGTGTGCATGGTGTCAAGGGCCTCGTGAGGCCCAAATAGTCATTAGTGGGAGTATCTTTAAAGGTGGATAAATAGTTTACCTCCTCTGTTGTGGGAGACTGCCAAGCTATGCCTCGATCTTTACTTGACCTTTACTTCAACCCTATTCACTGAGATATGCAGAGCTGGCTATATTGAAACAGATGTTCCCTTAATTGGCTAAAAGAATGTGAAGTCTGGCCGAGATGCCAACGTGTCTCATTGCAACACTAGGATGAGAATTGTGTCCCCTGCTGATGGCTGGAGTGGGGGTCGAGCAAGAGCCTGTGAGATTCCAGGGCTAAGACATGAGATAACATCTCAGCTGAGGCCATGAGACTCAAAAAGAATTATACCTTTCTGGCAGTACAGGTGCCAGCCTTACATGCATCAAGCTATCTGTTGTATTGCTAACTGGAGGCCTTTGTGCCTGGTACAAAATTGCTCTGTTTCTCCTTACAGCCAATGCCTGCAAAGTTTCTCTTCCCTAGCACTCTGCCACGATCCCCACCTACCTCCCTGAGTAATACCAATAAAAGCCATGAGCTTTTGAACTCATGGCCTTTTGTTCTGTAGAGAGCACTGGGTCATCCCAGAGCTCCTTATCTGTAGAACTTTCTCTCTTTGCCTTTATCTTGCATCTGTGTGCCATATTGCTGGGTGGGCGACCTGAACCCTCTGTGGGGGCTTCAGTACTCTGTAACTTGCTTTCTCTCACATAGTTTTGCATTCACGCTTTATCTTTGTGGCTCCATGGCTTCCTGTAGAATGCAATCCTGCTCGGGCTGTCTCACCACTATCCCATTCGTGAGCAGTGCTTTCAACCAGGGTCACCTGTCCCTTTACAGGGCTGTCTGTGCCCCACTTGTGGGAATGACTGCACCAACCCTAAAAGTGAAAATGATTGAGATGGGAAATTTTATGTTATGTGTGTTTTACCCTAGTTTAAAAATTTGAAGACTTATCAAATTGTACACTCAAAAATGGGTTAGAAAGGAGACTATATAAGAATGTTTATCTGTACTTTATGAAAATAAAAATCATTGTAAATTGTATTTTAGAGAGTGAATTTTACTCAGCACCATTGAATTTTGAAATTCTTTTTCAAGGAATTGTAATTTTTGTTCTTGATACCCTAAAAATAGAATTTCCTCAGAAACAATGTATCTTAGTATATAGATCTCCCATATGAGACAGTCGCATGGCTTTTCTCTCAAGCAGGGGAAACTAAAGAACAAATATGTTGAGGAGTCCTAAGTAGTGTTCAAAATTGGCTTTCGACAAGATTCTAAATGTCAGGGAAGGGCCGGTGAGATGGCTCAGCGGCATAAGCACCTGCCTGGCAAGCGCAAGGTCCTGAGTTTGACTCCTGGTACCCACATATGAAAAAAGGGCTGGTGAGATCGCTCAGCGGCACGGGTGCCTGCTGGCATGTGAGGTCCTGAGTTTGACCCCTGGTACCCACAAAAAAAAAAAAGTCAGGGAAGCCTGCTTTTGCTGTAATACACGACTTGACACCAGATACAGGCACAGGATAACTGTGGTGCCCGGGTATCTTGAGGACTTATTTAAATAAACTGTCTGGACTCCTACAAAAGGGTCACTTGCTAGAGGACAAAGTTTTATTTAGAAAAGGCTTTGTATATTTTGCAAGTATAAATGTAGGTGTAACTGAAAGTATTGAGGAAAGTTTGACCATACGTAATTTTGAATAATGACTCCTTAGTCCTTGGTTAAAAGGGAATTTCTCCAGAAAGATCACACAATTGACCAGGTTTGGTATTTTGCATATAGAAATCCATTTGGGGCTGTATTGTGCATATTTTGTTATTTATTTATTTATTTATTGGTTTTTTGAGACAGGGTCTTGCTATGTCATTCAGGCTGGCCTTGAACTCATGGCAATCCTCCTGCCTCTGCCTCCCAAGTGCTGGGATCACAGGCATGCACCACCACGCCCAGCCCAAATATCTTGTTTTTAAAAATAAAGTTAGAGGGCCAGTGAGATGGCTCAGCGACATAAGCACCTGCCTGGCAAGCGCGAGGTCCCGAGTTCGACTCCCAGAATCCATATAAAGGAAAAAAAGGGCCAGTGATATCACTCAGCGGCACAAGTGCCTGCTGGCAAGCGTGAGGTCCTGAGTTTGAGTCCCGGTACCCACACACACAAAAAAAAGTTAGAATTTAGTCACATAACAATGTAAAAACAGATTCTTTTAATACAAATTAATAAAT
This sequence comes from Erethizon dorsatum, assembly GCA_028451465.1. Taxonomy (NCBI): domain Eukaryota; kingdom Metazoa; phylum Chordata; class Mammalia; order Rodentia; family Erethizontidae; genus Erethizon; species Erethizon dorsatum. The sequence goes on along the minus strand of CM051826.1, from coordinate 136,989,419 downwards.
TTGATTACCACATCACCTCGTGTGGCCAGGACCTGGAACTCGAGTCACTGTGCTCGGTGACAGGGTGGCTAGGTGACAGGAGTGGGGTGCTGGGTGCAGGGTGCTGGGTGCTGGGGAGCTCACCAGTCCCCCACCCCCTTCAAGCCCCAAGAATAATAATCTCAGCAATGGTAATGATAATAAGTTCTCAGTCATATTCAATATGACTTACAGCTTCTTTACAGACTTCATGTTGGTCTTGATTTTTAAAACAGACTTGATTTTTAAAAAGCAGATTTAGGTTCATAGGAAAATTGAGCAGAAACTAGGAAGTGTTCCACACACCACCTGCACCCACACATGCGCCCCCCGCCCCGTGGTCCATTTGTACAATCAGCGCACACTGCTGTCACACACCAGCCGTGCTTTCCTTCGGGCTCTCCGTCGGTGTTGGACAAGCTGTGGGCCTTTACAGACGTGTGACGCGTGCCCAGGGCAACAGCAGGGTATGGGATGGTATTAAGCCCTCGCTCCACTCATGTGTGCATCCTCCCTGTCTCATTGATGTATTTTATTTTATGAGTTTTGACCCAAAACCCAGCAAGCTCAGGAGGCTCAGGGTGGCCACCACCCCAGGCCCTCGCAGTTGGACACCTGTGGGTAGCACGACTGCCTCACTTTTTTTTATTTTATGAAAAAAAAAACCCCAAAATTTCATAACAAAATAAGACAATAATAGTTAATACATGGTCTATCATTATCTTCCAAAAAGATTCTCTCTTATGAAGAAATAGATAATAACCCAAAACTTTTTTTTCATTGAACTAAGAGAATCTAAAAGTATAAATGAAATGAATTAGCATATATATTAAATTTTTTTTTTTTTTTTTTGTGGGTACCGGGGGGACGACCTCAGGACCTCGCGCGCCAACAGGCACCCGTGCCGCTGAGCGATATTACCGGCCCCTTTTTCGTATGTGGGATCCGGGAGTCGAACTCGGGCCCTCGCGCTTGCAAGGCAGGCGCTTATGCTGCTGAGCCATCTCACCGGCCCATATTAAATTATTTTTGAAACAGCAGTCTCTGGTGTGAGAAACCCAAAGTGTAAATAAGGAGCAAAATGTATATTGTGAAATAGGAAGAAAATGTTCAAATGGGAAGGAGAACTAGGGAGGGGGAGGGGAAAGGAAGGAAGAGAAAAGAAAAAAAATGAGAAAAGGAGGAGAAAATGGAAACAAAGCTTTTGTAAATAGGGAGGGGAAGAGGGGTTGGAGGGAGGGAAGGGGATGGGAAAAAGAGAAGAATCAAGTTATATCATGTACAGGAACAAGTTCCCTATGATGAATGTGATCATTAAGTATATGTAAAATGTACCAATAAACTTAATTAATTAAAAAAAGATTAGGTAATTTAGGGGATTATCTGAACTTCTCCCTATTTCTTGTAGCAGCCCAATTTATAATAGCTAGATCTTGAAAACAGTGTGTAGATCCGTCACAGATGAAGGCATAAGGAAGCGTGGTATTTCAACTGCCTCAATCTGTGTCAGGGCTGTGGCACCGAGTCCTGCAGCTTCCAAGCTTGCTGGTCGGAAGCCCGCAGAGAGCTGGCTCCTCGGCCGGACCGGGTCCTCTGCGCGCCAGATGTCTGATCGCGGGACAGAGAGGCTGTTTGCTCCTAGGGAAGCAAATGTTTTCTGTGTTCAACTGAGCTTGTAAGATTTCATTAAGAAGCTAATCATTAGCCCTGATTAAGTAAACACCGGATATTTGGCACGAATATTTTAACTTCCTGCTTCTAAGCTGGCTCAGCCTTTCCAAGGTTACTGATTGTCAGTGGGGACCAATAATTTGACTGACAAATTATTCCCCGCCTGCACAGTTAGCCACTCATCTCGGGGAATCTCCACCCACCCCTTTATCCCGGTTAGAAAACCGTGGCGGTCCCAGAGCCCCGAACCGGAGCGGGCCCTTTGACGCTCAGTCTGAACAGTGAGTTCGGACCCTGGTACAGGACCAGAGAGCCACAGCTGCTGCTCGTCCCGGGTCAACACTGCCTTCCACGCTGCCTTCACGAACATTCCGACTTTCACAAAGATCGATCTCTGCGCTGCTTTTAGACGTACACAGTATCACTGCATGTGGACAGCGCATGTAATATGTGTGTACACGTGTGTGTGTCTGGATAAGACGTGCTCCGTAGTAACCCTTTATTTTGCAGTCCGGGAAGGGTCAAAGGTAAAGACGCACGGAGCCTAAAGCGGTTGCTGCCGGCAGTGCGGCCCCTGCTAGGACCGCTGTGGGCACCGTGAGTGACGCGGGTCGGTGCGGCAAGAGTTTCTCTAGGGAAGAGTACATTATGACAGCGTTTTCCGGGTGTGTTTCTCAGACTTGAGAACAAGTCTGGCAAGTGTTCAGAAGGGGAAAAAAGGAGTCCCAAATAAAATTGCGAAGAACTCCCACTGATCTCCTCATGCTTAGTGATTTACAGCGCACATTGCCACATGAGAGGCTTTGGGAATTCCCGCCCCTACGTGTAAGGAGAGGAGGCCAGGAGGCCCTCACTCCAGGAGAATAGGGAAATTTATGCAAACATGACACAGACCAGTGACCACAGACTAAGACAGACCACCCGACCCCAAAATACTTAGTTTCCCGCTTCCTCATTCTCTGCTGCCCCTTTTGAACCCCTTGCTCTGTAAGACGGCCATTGTTCTGACACTTCGGAACAGCAGCCTCTCTGGGGTCTTTATAAACTCGTCCTTGCTGCCAGTCTGTCCCTCTCTCCCTTTATTTCTTACGATGGGGAAATCAGGTTTGCTGTCTTGAGCACAGTGTTGTTCAAAAGCATTTGGCTTCTAATGCCTTCTTGTTATTTAACAACGCGTTAACCCAGCACCTAGGGCCATCCCTCGAAGTAAGAGCCTGTGAATGATCACCACAGTGGCTCCTGGGCTGGAGAGCACTCAGGCCTAGGGCCTGTGAAGCCCAGACTGCGGGCCTCACCTCCGGGCTCTGACTTGGGAGGCCTGGGGCCTGAGAACCTGCATTTTCGCTGCTGCTGCTGCTGCTGGGGGCCACATTCTGAGAACTGCTGGCTCATGGGCACCCTAGAAGGAAAACAGGCACTGGTGGGTGGGTGGGGCCCCAGGGTACCCTAGCTTGCTGCTAGATGGGATGCAAGTTAGTGCACTCATTCAACACACGCCCATGAGCCTGCCCTGTGCCAGGCCCCACTGGGTGCTGGGCTTGTGGTGGGGGGTGGCAAGCACAGACTCAATCCCCGCGTTCAGGTTGCAGTGCAGACGGCAGTGAGCGGGTCAAGGAGATGGGCGATGGGTTCGTGGAGAAGACCGCCAACCGTGGCTGTGATACGGAACAGGGGCTCAGAGAGACCGTGAGGATGTGGCAGTGACACTGAAGCCTGGAGAGGACTGGGGGAAGCTTCAGGCTGGACTAAGTTTCGAGCAAAGGCCCCACAGGGAAAGTAGTTAAGCTCAGGGATGGAAGGAGGCCGTGCAGCGGGACCAGAGTGAGACAAGGTGGGAGAAGGCGGGTGGGAAGGAGCTGAGGCAGGGGGTCGAGGTCACCCGCCCGAGAGCGGAAGGCTCCGGTGAGGGAAGAGTGAAGCCGTGGGCCGGTGAGATGGCTCAGCGGCTTAAGCGCCTGCACGGCAAGCGCGAGGGCCCGAGTTCGACTCCCGGAACCCACATACGAAAAAGGGGCCGGTGATATCGCTCAGTGGCACGGGCGCCTGCTGGCGCGCGAGGTCCTGAGGTCGACCCCCCGGTACCCACCAAAAAAAAAAAAAAAAAAAAAGAGTGAAGCCGTGAGAGCAGAGGGGACAGAGCTGGGGTCTGTGGGCAGTGGCTGGCAGCCCTGGGGCCCCCACCCACAGGGTTTCCCCTGCCCACCAGAGGGGCAGGGTGCTTTACACTGCGTCATGGAGGTGACATGGATGGAAATAGAAAGGCAGGGAAGACAGCGCTTCAAAGAAGCCCCTGGGCTCCTGCTGAGCAGTAGAAGGAGGGGGAAGAGGAGGGGGAGGGGAGGGAGAAGGGGAGGGGGAGCAGGAGTTAGGAAATAAGGTCACTGGGCACTCTCACATGACGAGGTTGTTCTGTAATGAACCAGAGAGCTCTGTGGAATCTCAGGGCTGTCACCATCGCTATGTAACAAACCACCCCAGAATTTAGTGGCATGAAACAGCCACTCCATTATGCCAGGGGCCACATGGGTTAGGAGTTGTGCAGGGCACGGAGGGGTCGCTTCTCGCTGTGCCAGCACGTCCGGACTTGGCCAGGGAGCCCTGTCAGCTGGGTGACTCCCCACATGGGCTGGGGTCTCTGGAAGGACCCCACTTACATGTCCATGAGCCCGAGCACCTGCATGTGGCCTCCCCATGGGGGAGCCGGACTGCTGGCCTGGTGGCCCCTCCTTGCAAAGATCTTGACCCTCTGAATTATGTTGGGACAGTTAGCCTAGTTCCTATTCTGCTCCACAGAGTGCTGGGTAGGAAAACGGGGTGCAGCGCACTGTTCTGGGGTGCTCGACTCTTAGGGAAGAAGGGCCTGGCAGGGGAAGAGCTGGAAACTTGGCCTTAAACCGGACGACAAGGAGAACAAGAGAGAAAATCTGGGGCTCCTGCAGGATACTTGCAGAGTCCACACAGCCGGGTCGGGTTTTACGCGTGGGAGGCAACACGGAATACTGGGCAAGAGCGCGAGCCTCCACGGCCACTCACGTTGCCTGGGGCCTGGCTGTGGCTGTGCTGTCGCCTGCCGTAGTGTTACCCTGGGCCGGGTCACAGACCTTTCTGTGCCTCTGTTTCCCCATCTGTACAGTCGCTGAGCACAGTCTACAGACTGACTAGAGCGGACGCCAGGCGCGTTCAGAGCCCAAAGTTCGCGCTTCTTTCTGTTCAGGAGTGTTTCTTCCTAAAGAATTTAATGTCTGTCTGGGATCAGCAAACCTTAATGCTCTGGACATATTTTTATCGGGTGACACCCTCTGTTAGGCATCCTCTACTTTTGTTCGGCGCCTCTGTCATTTCAGGATCTGCCATGGTTGGGTGGGGTTTGTCCCCGGGGTTCGTGTGCAGGAAGCTTGGTCCCCATGTGGTGCTGCTGCCATGGTGCGACCTTTGGGGGTGGAGCCTACTGAAAGGTCACATGATCAGGGGGTGCCACCCTCACCAGTGGAGTAGATTAGGTCTCATTTCACAGGGAGGTGAGGGCCGGGCCTGCCCGGAGGCCTGGCCAGGCCAAGGCTTGGTGGCAGGGAAGCCAGGGTCCTGGGCTGGCAGTGGCCCTGTGGCAGCAGGAGGTGCAGGAATCCCGCAGCAGGGCAAAGGCCTGTGGTCCCTAGGCAAGGGGACAAGGGCTCCTGGCTCAGAGGACAGCAAGGCCCTCGCCTCCTTTTTCCTCACTGAGAGCCAGTGCGGGGGTGGGAGTGGGGAAGGGCTCTCAGCTGGGTTAGTTCTCGACCTGCCCGACCCCACGGTGTAGCCGCCCTGGAGAACAGGAGCCTCAGAGGGGAAGGGGACCCCCAGCAGCAGCCACCCTTGCCACACCCTCGACCTTGGGTGGCTGCCCACAGGGGTAGGAACAGCCAGCAAGCGGTCGGGGCTGAGGTCAGGCTTCCTGTGACCCAAGCAGGCAGAAAGTCCCCACGAGGCTGACCAGAAGCACTGGCTTCTCACCTCGGAGGGCACTTTGTCAACTCTGGGCCTCTGCGACACATACTGAGTGCTGACTGTATGCAGACGTGGTGCTACAGCGATGCGGAGCTGAATGAGCAGGGTGACCACCGCATGCACAGCCCACCCAGGGCAGGTGGCAGTGGTGACAGTGCCCGCCTGACACTGGTGACATGGAGGAGGGGCAGTGCGGTGGAGTCAGAGCAGCTTTGGAGGGAACGGCGTCTCCAAGGCCGCCAAGCCCCCAGCGAGGGCTCCCCATCTTGTGGCTTTGCGGTAAATCGTTGTTCTTGCCCTGCTGGTCAAGAGGAGTTGCTTTGTGCCAAGTCCGAGTCTTGGAGCGCCACACGTCTCCATTGCCGCCTCCCGGATGCCGCCCCAGGGACAGCAGGACACGGCTGCTGGCTGCCTGCACGAGAGGTGAGGGAGCCGAGCGGCTCCACGGCGGGAGGAAGTGTAGATGCCCAGAAACACAATGGTGCAAGACACAGATCTCTGCTGGTCTTGTCCAGGGGCATTCGGGGCGAAGCCCAATTATCCGGTCACGTTTAAGGCGGGATGAGAGGTCACATCAGGACAGTCGTGCTTCAAAGGCAAGAATATCATCTTGGGGCAACGCTGGGCTGACCTGGGATTCCCGTTAACTTGGGGCTGTAGAGGAAAAGGTCATCAAGCGCCAGAGCAGGCAGTGGGCCCTGGGGTCGAGGCAGATGGGTGACCAACGGCAAAGGAGGCGTCTGGGGTCCAGGACTGAGCACCAAGCCCACCCGTGACCGTGGGCGGGCAGGGAGTAGGGTGACGGAGGACGCTATGTTGGGGGCGAGATCTGTCAGGTTCCCCAAGGACGGGAAGCTGGAGGCTGGGCCTGCAGAGCTGGGCCTGGCCCTGCCCACCTCAGGGTGGCCCTGCCCACCTCAGGGTCACCCTGCCCAGGAGGGTGTGCGGACCTTAGATCCAGAGCGGCCAAAAGTCTTCACGAGCAAAGCCACGGAGCGCTGGGGAAGGGAAAACTACTTCCTGAAGTCCAGCTTTAGGGAGGACGTGTGCAGTGCCTGGGTTTATTTGTGGTGCCCTACAGGAGGAGGGTGCAGTGCCCGTGTCCCTGGTGCCCGGGAAGTACAGGCCCAGTGCCATCTCAGCCTTGTCTCAGTCAGTCCCGGAGAGAAGGGCTCCCTCCGGGACTGGCCGCTGCGCTTTGGCTTTCCACATCCCGTCGTCTTGGTTAGGAAGGGCGCAGACGGATGCTGCCTTGTCTGGGGGCACAGACAGCACCCCCTGCTCACCTGCCCGAGGACCGATTCTGATCTCCAGATCATAATTTCACTGGGACGAGGGGCTTTTTGGACAGCAGAAGTATCTTGAGGCGCAGTTTCTCCAGCCAGGAATCAGAAGGGTTTGCTGAGGGTGCTGTGGCTTGGGGACGCCTGCCTGGTGGGTCTCAGCTGGAGGGGGAGGAGCGTGATAGTCAGACCCCGGGCAGCGCCCCCTGTGCAGTCACAGGATCCGCCACCGCGGCCTGGGAAAGCCGCCTCGGCAACAGGAACGGACTGAGCGGGGATTCAGTGCGATGTGTAGGGCTTTAGGGGGCGCTGTCCGAGGACGGCACTGCTGTGGGTCCCACAAAATAGAGGATGAAGAACACAAGGCCAAGTCTGGAGTCTGAGAGAGCCTTCGGTTACCTGTGGGCTGAGGCAGGACGGTTTACAGTGGGCGGGACCCAGGAAGCACTGGTTGATCCTGAAGGTTGGGGACACTGAGGAGCACTGCTCCTGGCTGGCTTTGGTAGCATCAGCTGCTTTGCTCAAAGACAAACACAGCTTATTCCCAGGAGAGCTGTTCCCCAGAAGCAGTTCTGTGTCGCCTTCGTTGCCGAGGGAACTGAAAAGAGTCAAGATTAGCCACAGTGATGTCGTCAGTAACCAGAGCAGTCGGCTGGGTCATTTATCAGACGTCTAGTTCGTGTCTGCAAGGAAAGCGATCCTATTTTCATTTTTATATTTATTTATTTTATTCTCTTTTTATTAAGTTTATTGGTACCATTTGGTATACATAATGATCACATTCATCACAGGGGACTTGTACCTGTACATGATATGTCTTGCTTCCTCTTTTTTCCTATGCCCCTCCCCTCCCTTCAACCCCTGTTCCCCTCCTTATTCACAAAGCTTTGTTTCCGTTTTTTCCTTCTTTTCTCATTTTTTTCTTTTCCTTTTCTTCCTTTCCCCCTCCCCTTCTCTTGTTCCCCTTTCCTTTTTTTTTTTTTTTGTGGGTACCGGGGGGTCAACCTCAGGACCTCGTGCGCCAGCAGGCGCCCGTGCCGCTGAGTGATATCACCGGCCCCTTTTTTGTATGTGGGTTCCAGGAGTCGAACTCAGGCCCTCGTGCTTGCCGGGCAGGCGCTTAAGCCGCTGAGCCATCTCACCGGCCCCCCCTTTCCTTTTAAACATTTTCTTCCTATTTCACAATATCTATTATGCATTTTTGTCCTTATTTACACTTTCAGTTTCTCACACCAGAGAGACAATAGAACAGATTAGAAGATGCAGACACAACTCCAAACACACTCAGCCACCTTATCTTCGACAAAGGAGTCAAAACATGTTCACTGGAAGAAAAAGAGCCTCCTTCATAAATGGTGCTGGGAAAACTGGCTCTCTATGTGCCAAAGACTAAAACTAGATCCATGTGTCTCACCGTGCACTAAACTAAAATCAAAATGGATCAAGAATCTAAATATTAAAACAGAAACACTAAATCTGCTGGAAGAGAGAACAGGTAAAACTCTGGAAGACATAGGTGAGGGCAGAGGCTTCATTTTATTCATTTGTATTAGTCCATGTTTCAGTCCATAACATTTACATTCCTCGTGCGGAGCTGGTGCATCTATGTCACACATCCCAGTTCCTCTGTCATCCCTTTCCTCTTCCTGCCTGCTCCACCTCTTGATCCCCATCCCCTTTGAGAAAGGTCTGCCTCCCTATTTCCTATTATGTATCTTTTATTTTTCTCTTTATTTATATTTTGGGTTTCTTGTGTAAGAGAAACCATGTGACATTTAAGCTTGTGTGTCTGATTTATTTCACTTGACATTATGGTCTCAAGGTGCATCCATTTTCCTACAAATGACTCGTTTATCCTTCTTTATGGCAGAGTAGTACTCCCTGGTGTATAAATGCCACATATACTTTATCTATTCATCTGTTGGTGGACGTATAGGCTGCTTCCATGATTTAGCTACTATAAGTTGTACTGCTATAAACATGGATATGCATGTATCATTGCGGCATGATGCCTTTAACTCTTTCAGGAAGAAACCTAGAGGGGGAATTTCTACTTTTAGTATTTTGAGGAATCTCCATACTGATTTGCATAGTGGTTGTGCCAGTTTACCTTCCCACCAACGATGTAGAAGCCCCTGCCACCGGCCTCGCCAGCATGTTATTATTTGATTTCTTGATGATAGCCGTTCTTTCTGGGGCAAGACAGAATCTCAGTGTTGTTTTAATTTGCATTTCTGTGATGGCCAGCTATGTTGAGCATTTCTTTTTTTTTTTTTTTTGTGGGTACCAGGGGTCGAACTCAGGACCTTGCGCACCAGCAGGTGCCAGTGCTGCTGAGCGATATCACTGGCCCTTTTTTCATATGTGGGTACCGGGAGTCGAACTCAGGACCTCATGCTTGTCAGGCAGGCGCTTATGCCGCTGAGCCATCTCACTGGCCCTGTTGAGCATTTCTTAAATGTGTTTATTGGCCTATTTTCACTTTATAGAAAAGGAAAACAAGTCTCGCAGAGATTGATTTGTTTGTCCAAAGTCATATGGCTCCTGAGGGGCGGAGGAGCATTTAGAGTCAGGTCATTCTGACTCCAGAGTTGTCCTCATTCCTCCTGAGGGGAGAGTGTGTGTGTGTGTGTGTGTGTGTGTGTGTGTGTGTGTGTGTGTGTTCACACACACGTGCCTTCCTCCCTCTGCTGCAGGTCTCTGGACAGGAAGGACTGGAGTAGGACCAAGGACCTCCAAAGATGGGTTCTTCCTGCCAGGGTTCGTACGAGCTGGAAGAACTCGCAGGGGTGGCGTTGAGACAACACAGAGAACATGGAGCCAGGACACCCAGGGTCGCCAGGCGCTCACATGTGACTCTGGGCAGTTGCCTGCCACTCTGAGTCAGCCTTGCTTCCTGTCCTGAAAAAGGGGGATGCAGTACCTACTTGATGAGCCCCACTGGTTTTTCTTAAGAAGCAGCTGATGCGTTGTATAGAGCACCTTTATGGAGCATTAAACAAACTACGGTTTTACCTGTTTAGTCACACATGTAATGTTTTGCCATTTGCAGACGAGACTTTCACATATCAATGGTCTAAAACCTACCATGAGATAACGGAGGCTTTGGACAGGAAATAATGTCCAGTGCTTTGCTACTTGTAAAACTGTTTTGTTGTTTGTGTAGTAGGAAGGTCTTACTTATAAAATGAGTTTAATTTTCTTGTTTCTAAACTTCAGATCTTAAAGAAGAAAGCCAGGAAAACCCGTAAAGTTTACCCAGAGGTGACCATCATTAATGCCTCGGTGTTTTGGGCCGACCTGACATCTCAGGTCCAGATAACCACACCAGTGATTTTCTTGTCAGTATTACGTATAAACTCTCTCCAGAATACCCCAGTGGAGGAGAAGAAAACTCGGAAAGAGCTCCTTTCATCATTTCAGTTTTAATCATTTCAGTTAAAGTAATTTCCCATAGGCCATAGAAACTATTTTTATAAACTTTTGCCTTTGAGAGCGAGAACCCATAACTAGGAGTTACTGTCATGCCCAGAGTAGACCCCAGTGCATTTTGTCTCCTCTCTGACATCCCCTTTCTGGACGGTTGGTGGCTTGTGACACAGTTGTGTGTCAGCTTCTTGGTGATGGTGCATTTCATCCAGCCTCGGTCAAGACAGTACGATTCCCCAGGCTCCACGAAGGTGGAGACCCTGAGCACTGATGAGTCCTCAGTGCCGCACATGGTGGCCCCAAGTAGATAACCTGTCAACTGCGTGAATGAAGGTTCATTGTTGGCATGCACTGCTGTGTGACTTTGGACCAACCATTTAAACTCTGCTGCCTCCGGTGCCTTTCCAGTTCAAATACTGTACAACTCTAGGGGCTTCTCTTGAGTTTTAGCTTCTTACACCATGTGGCCTCTTACCTGACAACAAATCTTCACCATCCTTAGCTCCTTGTATGTATGCAAAACTAGTGCCTTCCTTTCCTCACCCTTCCTTTATTAGGAGATGGCTTCCTAGCTGAGCAAGCTATTTTCTCAGTTACTTACCTCTCATATTAGACATCTTGTGGACTTGGTCAGTTGATGAGTTGATTGAAAGAGACTGTGAGCCTGTGTGGAGTCCAGCTGAAGCTCAACTTCTTGTCTCCCTTGTTCGTGCACTGGCACCAGGAATATTTCCAGTCTGTGGCTTCCTTAGTCCACTTAGCTGCAAGACATTCCTACCACGTGCACAAGAATTCGGGTTTCTTTATGAAAACCTGTGGGGCAGATGCGTTACGTTTAAAGACACTACTTCCCCATAGGCTTGGGGCGCTGCACAGGGCGAATGTGAGCTTGATTAGCTCCCTGGCAGTGGAGCAAACCAAACACCGCTTTGGTTTGCATCAGGGGCTCCTGATGTTGGTCTTTGCTGTGGGTGGATGCACTTCCGTCACTGTTTCCTTGGCAATGAAGCACTGGTGCCTGGTCCATTCCCCTGGATGTAATGACTAGAGCCCTTTACATGCTCAGTTTCCACTGGGTCTCAAGGAATGTCCCTGGCCAAATACGCATTGTTTGCTTGCCTGGCTTGAGTCAGCACAGTTAATTTGATCATCTGTGTGGAGACACACATCAGTAGTTCATTCCTGGGGGTCTCCCCGTGGTGTCCATTGGAGGACTATGGTTTGTCCATTCATCTGTTATGGATGGGAATTCGGATTGCTTCCAGTTTTTGTCTTCTACCAATAAAGCAGCTGTGAACAAGCACACACGTCTCTATTTGGACATATGCTTTCCTTCCTCTGGGGTAAATACCCAAGTTTTGAATAGCTAGATTGTAGGCACAGTATCTATTTAACTTTCTAAGAAATTCCCAAACTGTTTTCCAAAATGGGCATACCATTTTCCATTCCCACCAGCAGGGTGTGGACAGTCCCTCTCCTCTACATCTTCACCAACGCTCGGTATCATTCCATTTTAGTGATTTTAATAAATATGTGTAAGGCTTATTTTACCTTTATTTAATGACTAATGTTATTGAATATTGTTTTGTGTTCCTATTTTCTATCTATATATCTTCTTTGGTTAAATATCTGTTCAATTCTTTGGCCTAATTTTAATTGGATTGTTTGCTTTCATATTTCTGATCTTGAGTGGTGTTTATATGTTCTACATTGACGTGCTTTATCCAGTATATGCTTTACAAACATTTTTCTCCCAGGTGATAGCTTGTCTTCATTCTCTTAATGTATTTCAAAGAGCAGAAGTTATAAAGTTTGATGAAATGTAGTATATTGATTTGTTGTTTTATGGGTTGTGCTTTTGTGTCATATCTAAGAAATCTTTGCCTAACCCAAGGTCAAAGGAATTTCTTCTCTATATCCTTTAGACATTGTATAATTTTAAGTTTTAATCTAGTTCTAGGATCCATTTAGTTCTAGTATTGATTTAGATTTAATTTTTATCTAGGGTGCAAGGTATGGATCAAAGTTCTCTTCCCCTTCCTCCCCTCCCCCTCCTCCCCTCCCCTCCTCCCCCCTCTCCCCCTCCCCCCTCTCCCTCCTCCTGCCCCCTCCCCTCCTCCCTCTCCTCCCCTAATATTTGCCTACTGATGGTATAATTACTGTTGAAGGTTATTTGGCAATTCCTAAGAAGTTCAAATTAGATAGCCTAGAATCAGGACTTCCTTTTTTGATATCTGTTCTAGAGAAATCCTCACACATATCCACAGGGAGACACGTACAAATATGTGCACTGCAACTCCATTTGTAATAGAGAAGAAATGAAAACAACCTACCCCTCCCTCTCTCGGACACACACACACACGTACACGCACCCCTATACACCCTTCAGGTTATTTTCTGACCCATTTGCATTTCTGAACCATGGCCTTTAGCCCTAAAGGCATTTTCAAAAGCAGAGTACTGAAGCCGAGGCAGGAAAATGTTAGCCCGTTTGGTTTTGTTGGTGGGCACATGTAGGTCTGTCGCATAAATACTTCCGAGTACTCATGAGGTGCTAAGAACCGAAAGCAAACACATTTTTAAAAGCATCGTGACATTCGTTTTGTCTCCTTTGCTTTGTTTTATAGCTTCCAGTCCCTCACCTGAGACCCAGCATCCTTCCCACTCTGTGCCCTGTTGATTTAAACCTGTGTCTTTGGCTCTTTTCCTCGCGCAGTTTGAAATCTCTCCAGGGTCTCTGCTCTGTGCTCCGAGTCTCTTCGGGCCTCTGCGTGTGTCTAGTGCTCTCTGTCCAAAGTCACATTAAGCTCCCGGGCCTGGGCTGTCAGCTATTTGCAGCTTCTTTGATTTCAGTGGGAGTTTGGGTTGACGATTGGAACTTAACTTCTGCATTTCATGGGCTTGTTTTCCTGAGATTGCTCCATCTGTCTGCCTTGGGTGTAAGATATTTATATATCAGGAAGAGCGTTGGTCTTAGTCTCAGATACTGAGAATGCAGAGTCGAGCATGTGCGTTTAGCTGAGCATTTCCAAAGTGTATGATAAGCAATCCTTAATCCTCAAAACAAAGGCGTGGGCGACCCCTCAACTCGCCGTCTATGCAGTATTTTTAGCTGTCAGACCAGCCGCTCTGCCCATGTCAAACTCACATTGCGTGTACGAACTGCAAGTTCCGTTTTCTGTCATCTGCTGCTTCTTTGGTAAACACTACTCCGAAACTGCCTCCGCCTGCCCTCTACCACAGGCTGCACTTGTAGCTCGGCCCCAGCTGCTGCGGCTCTGGTGATTCCTAGAAAGGCAGGGCGGCCTCCCTGCCTCTGGAGGAGCCGGGGCTTCTCTTTTCTCCGTGTGCGGATCGGTGTGGGAAACGCTGTTGGGAAATGGAGCGAGTGGGTGATGGAGGAAGATTTTCTCTCTTGTGATACCTGAAGGCACCTTTAGACGCGTGTTGACAGTGCTGGTGTGTTCGTCCTGTGCGTGCTCCGCTGTGCTTGCCTTAAAGTTATTTCCTCCCCGTATTTGTGGTGCTGTGCAGACCGTCCCCATCTGTGGATCACTGCAGAGTCCCCTTGGGCAAAAATAGCAAGAAGATGCAAATGGCAAGAGTGCCTAATTTCCACTCCGAAAATCTCCCCGAGTCAGCCTGTAAGAAGAATGCTAGGCTCTGACCCGGGTGTCTGCCCCGAGGTTTCCAAAGAAGCCTGAGCCAACCGGGACAGTAGAGCGCCGGGGAAGGTGTGTATTTCCCTTTTCGGAAGGGGTTTACCCCCTGTCTGTTGAGGCTTCCTGCCCAAGTCAGGGCACAGTGGATGTGTTTGGGGCAAGAATTCACTAAGACACTTGTCTAATTGCATTTGGTGTTTACTAATAATTTGCTATCATGAATATCGCCATTTACCACTTCCCTGTTATTTTTGTTCTAATTTCCTAAATTTGGAAATTGGCCCCTGGACTGTAAGTTTCTTCATGGTGAGAAGACGGGATCTTTCAAGTTTTGTATCTTCAATACCTACTGCAATAGTTGGCGTATAATAGCTTCTAAATAAATGCCTATGCCTGGAAATATGGCTGAATAAAGAGTTACAAAGCATTGCAATGTCACTTTGCTTATTTTTCTTTCCTCCTAGCCTTCCATTTTCACTCTTCCAGTTTTTGTCCCTTTTAAACTCAAGTTTTAGGAGATTTCCAGCATTGTCTATTGGTATTGTTTCCCATAATACTTCCTTCACATCCCCCCTCAGTTTTCTTTGAGATGGGGGGTCGTACTATGTTGCCCAGGCTGGGCACAAAGGATCCTTCTGCCTCTGCCTCCTGAGTAGCTGGGACTACAGGCATGCCTGCCTTCCCAATTGTATTTGATGTTTATTTTTTTGTGGGTACCGGGGGTCGACCTCAGGACCTCGTGCGCCAGCAGGCACCCGTGCCACTGAGTGAATCACCGGCCCTTTCTTCGTATGTGGGATCCGGGAGTCAAACTCGGGCCCTCGCGCTTGCCAGGCAGGCGCTTACGCCGCTGAGCCATCTCACCGGCCCCTGTATTTGATTTTTAAAAACTGTTTTTACCCTTAGTCTTTCATGCCTTGAGCTGTTTTAAGCATTCTGCCTACTGTCTCCCTGATGCTGTCTCTGCCTCAGCTCTTGCTGACTCTGGCTTACAGTGAATGGTTTCCACAAGGTCTTGTGGCTTGGTATGTGGCTTCGTCGTCAGTGGAGATGTAACCTGTGGAGTCCCAGGTTGCCTGGAGAGAGGGTGCACCTCTCCAGCTGGGTTTTGTTTATTCCTTTGAGCATCCAAAGAATATCATGGCTCCAGAACCAACTTTTCTGTCCATTTTCAACTTGAAAATTCCTGGAATCCACAAGGACTGTGAATTCAAAACCCAAGCACAGAGAGCAGACTGCAGGCACAGGTGTTCCTGGGCATCGTTATCCCACACCAGGAGCTGGGCCAAAGCGTCTGTCTCCCGGCCGCCCACCTGTGTGAGTGTTCACCCCCGGGGCTTCCTTCTGTGGAGCCTGCTCCCCAGCCCCTCCTCGGCTTCGTCCCAGCCGTGGTGTAGTGTGAGTCCCTGGCCACTACTGTGAGCTAACCGGCAGCATATGCACCTCTGCTTAAGCAGTGGCCCCTGTGGACTCTTGGTTTCTGGCCCCTTGCTCTTTAATTTCTTGTAAGTTCATGGAAAGATGTCTCCTTTGCGTTTGTCACATTTTTTGAGGATTCCTTGGGGATTAGAGTATGTTTGCTTATTATTCTCTTGTTGCTGAGACAAAATACCCGACACCCCAAATTAGGGAAGGAAAGGTTTATTTAGCTCACAGTTGGTGGAGGTTTCAGTCCATAATCAGCTGGCTCCAAGGCAGGGTGGCACATGGCAGAGGGCAGCAGTTCATGGCAGTAGAAGACACCAAATCAACAACAGCAAAAAGGGAGGCGCAAGAGAACAGAGAAGACTGTTTCTCTCCCTTATATTGTATGCAGGCTACCCACCCTAGGACGGGTGTAGCACTCACGCCCATAATACCAGCATTGGACCATGAATCAGTCACAAACTCTAGAAGCCACCCTCATGACTGCATGAGGCTTTGGGGGGACATCTAGACACAAACCATAGCAGAGTGGGAAGATTTTTAGACCATCAAGATGATGTTCTTGCCTTCATTTTTATTGAGAAAACCGTTTTGGATTGGGACCCAGAATGCCTGATTCTTTGACAGTTCGCTGTCGGCAGGCCGTGCAGGCTGTGCGGGCTCCGCCTCCTTTCCCTCAATGCTGGTAATAAGGCTGGAGAACACAGCTCATAAGCTCTGTCCCTCTCAGCAGGGTTGTTATTTGCTCAGCTGTGGAGGAGAGGAGAAGGCATTTGGGGAAAATACAATGAGGTATTCTGTAATTACCTGACAGGTTTGTTCTCCTGGACACCTCAGCAGCTATCTTGACCAGTGTAATTATGAGCGTTCTTTTCCTCAGAGCCTCCCCCGCCATCATGGCGTCTCTTGTGACATCAGCTTAGCTCATGACATCGCTAAGCCCGTGGCCTGATTCTTAGGCAGAGGATGTGCAGCGACCCTGGCTACTTCCAGCTTAGTGAGTGTGATGATGACCGAGGCTGCATTGTTCCTTCCTGTGCTGATGACCCTTGATCTAGAGTGAAGGTGTGGGCAATCCTTGGTCAGTGTGGAAATGAGCTGTTATTTTGCTGACAGTCTCAGAAGCACATGCGGTGGTTTATATTCTGTTGCTCGGTGAACTAAGGACTGCTGTCCAGTTCAGCTCACCCCTGCAGCCGCTGGTGGCCATGGCACTGAGGGTGGTGTCCCTTGGTGTAGGTGTCTTGGAAGCCACAGGAAACCTTTGAAAGCATATTAACAGTAATGTGGAGATTCAGCAAGAACTTTTACAACATGGTCTCACAGAACACACCCTTTTTATAGTGGAGAAACTGTAGTTTGAACAAACTGTGTTATATAAAGGGCCATGGAGTCAGCAAAGCCAGTCACATAATGACAGACCAACCAAATTTAAAGGCAGGGAGAGACGTTGGAATTTTCTTGGCTTTGTATTTGAGGCCAAGTTTTCAAACAGAGCATTGACTTTGCTTCGGGTCAGATGAAGTCATAATTTGGGTTGGGATAGCCTTGTTTAAATCATTTGGGCAAGGCAGAATTCATTGAACCAGAGTCTGGATCTAATTCCATTTACAGGACATAAAATTATATAACTTTTAGCCCAAGACCCAAGAGAAAATTTTAAGTAGATATAGTGAAGATTCAAAAAGAATATGGAGTTAAATGGAAAGGTAGGGATATCAATAGAAGAAATAGAAAATATTTGCACATCTGGCCCCAATTATTTGCATAGTTCATTGCAAAAATTAATACACATGATTGTCAAATTACCAAACATGTTCTCAAACATTGCCTTTATTTTAAAAATAGAGCAATGGGGCCGGTGAGATGGCTCAGTGGTGTAAGCGCCTGCCTTGCAAGCGCGAGGGCCCGAGTTCGACTCCCGGAACCCACATACGAAAAAGGGGCCGGTGATATCGCTCAGAGGCACGGGTGCCTGTTGGCGCACGAGGTCCTGAGGTCGACCCCCCGGTACCCACAAAAAAAAAAAAAAAAATAGAGCAATGGGGCTGGTGATATAGCTTAGGGGCATAAGCGCCTGCCTGGCAAGTGTGAGGTCCTGAGTTCGACTCCCAGTACCCACATATAAAAAAAAAATAGAGCAATGTAGCTATGATGGGATTCACTGTGGTCCCATATATCACTGAGTTCTCCAGTCCATGGCATTATTTTATTGTCGCGTGACTGTGCTATTTCAACTTATCCATAGTAACTGCCTGAAGCTATTCACAGGCAACTTAAGTTTCCAGCTAATTCACACTTCTCTTTTTTATATCTACCTAATGTCAGTCAAACTCTTCATAAAACCATTTCCAACAAATGGGCTGGTTTGACGATCACTTCCTGTCACACCCCCTGGCCGCCACCTTCTTTAGATGTCAGTGAGTCATGAAATGCCCCAAAGCAAGAGTCTGAAAGAGCAGGGCAAGAGCAGAGGGCCCGACTTGTCAGAAAATAGAACAACATCAAGGGCTGGTGACTGGATCATCAAGTTTTACCAGGAGTGATGATTCACATCAGCAGCGAATCCAAGAATCTTGAAATTAAAGTCCATGCTCATTTTAGGAGACGCTGTACAACATGGCATGAGGGCTTTGGGTACCCGGTCATGGAGGCGATGGAAGAGGCCTTGCCTATAGCCTGGCCATGCTGAGCACCTCGTGTGCTCCTAGCATGAGGACACAGGGATTGAGAACTGTTCCTAACTCCAGCAATGTTCAGGTTTGGAGGAAAGATGTCACACAAGTGCCAACGCTGATGACAGTAATGTCCATGTTGGGAGCACTAGGTGTGCATCTGGCTTCTGGGGCTCTCTTTACTTACATTATCTGGGTGCCTCTTGTCAGTCCTCTAAGACATATTATTATCCCTAATTTACAGATGGGGGGGAGTGTTTATTCCTCTGCATCTAACTGTGCTGCCTCTCAGCACAACATGGAAAAATGCCTGGCCAAGGACAGGGGCTGGAGTCTGAACGGTAAAGGTCCAACCTGTAGTATGCACCGTGGGATCTTGAAACTGTGAATCTGTTTGAGCCACAGTTTTCTCGCCTGTACAGCACAGTAAATCTGCTCAGCTCTCAGCTGAAATATCAGCGTCCTCAGAAAGACCTTACCACTCATTCCTATCTCCACAGTCACTTAATCGCGTTTAATTATATCACAGTCTTTATCTCCATCAGAAACCATCTCATGCATTGTGTATTTATCTGGATATTGTCAGCCTCCCCATGGGAATGTAAATATTCTTTCAGGTCTTTTTTTACTAGTGCATGCTGGTTATACAGATTAGTATAACCAGTTTCATTTTAGCAGATTCGTACATGCATGGGACGTACTTTGATCATTTCCACCCCCTCCACTTCCTCGCCCCAATTTCCCTCCTTCTTGCATATTTTGGAGGGGAGTGCAAGGTGTATGACACATTGCCACTGTATCCACCCCTTCTGTACCTGCCCCTACACCAGCCCCCCACCTCATTCCCTTCCTCTCGTCTAATAATGGTCTCCCTCCCACTTTCATGTCATCTTGTTTAGATTCCATATATTAGGGTGAATGTGATATTTGTCTTTCTGAATCTGGCATATTTCACTCAACATAATGATCTCTAGCTCCATTTTCCTGTGAATGACAAAATGTTGTTCTTCTTTATGCCTGAATAATACTCCACTGTGTGTATATACCACATTTCTTGATCCACTCATCTGTGGATGGGCACCTTATCTGGTTCCATATCTTGGCTCTTGTGAATCATGCTGCAATAAGCATGGCCATGCAGGTATCCTTATGGTGTGCTGACTTTAATTCCTTCAGGTATATATGAAGGAGCAAATGGTAGCTCTGTTTTTAGTGTTTTGAGGAACATCTGTACTGATTTCCATAGTGGCTGTACTAATTTATATTCCTACCAGCAGTGTAGAATTGATTCCCTTTATCCCACATCCTCACAAGCACTTATTGTATTCTGCATTCTTGATGGTGGTCATTCTGACTAGAGTGAGACGGAATCTCCGTGTAGTTTTTATTTGCATTTCCCTAATGGCTAAAAATGTTGAACACTTTTTCATATACTTCCTGGCCATTTTTTGAAAGTGTTCAGTTCACTTGCACGTTTATTGATTGGGCTATTTGATATTTTTGGTGTTTTCTGAGTTCTTTATATATTCTAGATACTAATCTTCTGTCAGAAGAGTAACTTGCAAGGACTGTCTCCCATTCTTTAGGCTGTCTCTTTACACTGTTAGTTGTTTCCCTTGCTACACAGACAATTTTTGATTTGACATAGTCCCATTTGTTGATTCGTGCTGTGCTATTGGAATTTCCTGTGCTACTGGAATCTTGTTCGGGGAGCCTTTGCCTATGCTTATGACTTTAAGCATTTGCCCTGTTTTCTTCCAGCAATTTTAAGATCTCAGGTTCCATACCTAGGTCTTCCATCCATTTTGAATTGATTTTTGGACAGACTGAGAGATAGGGATGTAGTTTTAATTTTTCTACATAAGGATATCCAGTTGTCCTGGCATCATCTGTGAAAGAGGCTGTCTTTTCTCCAGTGTATATTTTTGTCTTCTTTGTCCAGAATCGGGTGACTGTAGTTATATGGATTTGCTTTTGCATCCTCTATTCTGCTCCATTGGTCTATGTGTCTGTTTCTGAGCGAGTACCATGCTGTTTTGTTACTGTGGTTTGTAGTATTAGTCAAGTATTATATTGACTCAGAGTGGTGAAAAGGGAAATCCTTGCTTCATTCCTGATTTTAGAGGAAATGCTTTCAGTTTTCCCCCATTGAGAATGATGATGGCTCTGCGATTGTTGTATATGGCCTTTACTATATTGAGGAATGATCTTTCAATACTTAGTTTCTCAGGGATTTTTATTATGAAGGGATGTTGAATTTACTGATTTAATCTTATACCGGAAAGAATGGTGATCACCAAGAAATCAAATAATAACAAATGCTGGCAAGGCTGCAATGAAAAAAAGAACCTTTCTACGTTGTTGGTGGGAATGTAAACTAGTATATGCATTATGGAAACCAGTATGGAGAACTAAAACTAGAAATTACATTAGAACTAGCTATCCCCCTTCTAGGTATCGTCCCAAAAGAGCTAAAGACATCATATTACAGCGATCCATGCATGCCCATGTGTAGAGCAGCACAATTCATAATAGCTACAGCTTATATGTCCATCAACAGACAAATGGATAATGTGGTATCTATATGTAATGGAATACTACTCAGCTATAAAGAAGGATACATTGTCAAAGTCTTTTTCAGTATCAATTGATATTATCATGTGATTTTTATCCTTAATTCTATTTATGTTTATATGTATACAATATGATATATATATATATCTCCTCGATAATATTTAGATTCTATTATGTTCATTGGATTGTGTATGTTGAACCATCCTTATATCTGTGGAATGAAGCCAGCTCAATTATGATGTATGATCTTTTTACTATGTTGTTGAATTAGGTTTACAAGTATTTTATTAAGGATTTTTACATCTATATTCATCAAGGATATTGGCCTACAGTATTTTGTTGTTGTGTCATTGTCCAGTTTTGGTATCAGGGTGATGCTAGCCTTGTAGAATGAGTTTGGAAGCTTTCTTTCCCTTTATATCATGGAATAGTGTGAGGAACATTGATTGTAATTCTTCTTAAAGTTCTGGTAAAATTCATCAGTGAACCCATCTGGTCCTGGGCTTTTCTTTGTTTGGAGGCTTTTTATTACTGCTTTAATTTCATTGCTTGTTATTGATTTGTTTAGGTTTCTTATATCCTCTTGGCTCAGTTTTGGTAGGTTATAGGTGTCTAGAAATTTATACACTTCTGGATTCTCCAGTTTATTAGCATATAGGCTTTCAAAGTAATCTCTAATAATACTTTGGATTTCAGTGGTGTTTATTGTAACATTCCCTTTTTCTCCTCTAATTGTGTTAATTTGGGTTTCCCTCTTTTCTTTCGACCTGGCTAAGCATTTGTCAGACTTGTTTATCTTTTCAAAGAACCAACTCTTTGTTTCACTGATCCTGTGTATTCTTCTTTTAGTATCTACCTCATTAATTTAGCTCTAATCTTTGTTATTTCTTTCTTTCTGTTGGGTTTGGTTTTGATTTGTTCTTTTTTTCCTAAGACCTTGAAATGCATCATTAGGTTATTTATCTGAGGTCTCTCTGATTTTTTAATGTAGGAATTCATAGTTATACACTTCCCTCTTGGAACTGTCTTTGCTGTATCCCATAGAAGCTGGTATGTTGTATTTCCATTTTCATTTAATTCTAGGAATTTTTAAATTTTCTCACTGATTTCTTCAATGACCCATTGATTATTCCAAAGTGAATTGTTTAATATCCATGTGTTTGTTTAACTTGTGTGGTGTCTCTTGCTGTTGATTTCTAGTTTCATTCTATTGTGATATGAAAAGATGGAAGAAATTATTTTAATTTTTTGTGTTTGTTAAGCCTTGCTTTATGGCCTAAAACGTGATCTATTTTGGAGAACATTCCATGAGCTGCTAAGAAGAATGCGTAATCTGTAGTTGTTGGAGAAAGTTCCATAGACATCTGTTAAGTCCATTTGATCTATGGTGTGGTTTAACTCTGATGTTTCTCTGTTTATTTTTTTTTTTTTTTTGGTCTGGTTGGCTTACGTATTGGTGAGAGTGGGACTCACCCACTCTCATTGTATTGGGACCTATGTGTCCCTTTCTGTTGAGTAGTGTCTATTTTATGAAATTGGGTGCACTGGTGTTTGGTGCATATATATTTACAATTGTTATATCTTCTTGATGGACTGCTCCCTTTACCACTATGTAATGGCCTTCTTTGTTTAACCTGACTAATTTTATCTTGATGGAATGTAAATTTCATGAGAGCATGGACTGGGCCTATTGTGGTCACCCCTCTGACCCAAGAATTTGGTTCTGGCAGAGAATAGGCGTTTAAAAAGCACTGCATGGATGGGGCATGGTCTAGACAATAGCTGACAAGAATAGAAAGAAAATGACTGTATTTACATTTAATGTCCTCATGAACAGTTTCACTATGTTCTTTCAGAAAGTAAGTAAATCTTTGGAAACTTTGACATATATTGCTAAGGTAGGTTAGAGAGGTTTGAAAAAATATTTTTTTAAACATACTGAAGATTTGGAAATAAATTGAAATATATCAACCAGTGCATGGTGGTCCATCTTTGACTGATCTGGGCTTCAGTGAAGGAAGCAGGCAGGCAGATGTTTCACACAGATTGGAAAGTGGAATCCTGTGCACATGTGATTAGGGTGCTAAGGAGAAATTACAACCTGAACTGAGCTCCATAGGTGTTTGCCCTTCAAGCTTGTTCCACAAGCATCCGCCTCAGAGTGAGCGACATGTCTGTCCATGTTTACCAAAGGCAGCCCAGGCTGCCACTGACCTGTCATGTTATTTTTGATTTTTTATTTCAGGATTCCGAGAAACGAACTCCCCTTCATGTGGCTGCATTTCTGGGAGACGCGGAGATCATCGAGCTCCTGATTCTGTCAGGTAAATAGCTACGGTACTCAAAAACCAACTGCAGGTAAAATTTTTTTAAAGAAGGAAAGGTTTATTTTGGCTCATGGTTTTCAGAGGATTCAGTCCATGGTAAGTTGGTTCCAAGGTAGAAATGGCACGGTGGTTGAAGTGCATGGTGGAGGAATGCTGCTCACCCTATGGCAGCCAGGAAGCAGAGAAGGGAGGAGCTGGGGACAAGAACACACTCTTAGAGGTCACAGCCCTAGTGAACTGCCTCTTCTGACCAGGCCCCACTTCTGAACACAAGATTTGGGGGGGAACATTTTAGATCTAAGTCAAAACAGTGGTGGCTGGGTTAGTCTTGGCTGGTTGTTCTGTGGTCGCTCCCCAGCACCCATAGTCATGTGGTAGTGACATTTTTAGTTCATCACTGGCCTAAGGCTCTTTTCATAGGATTCAAACAGAAAACAATCTTTTTTTTTTGCTTTTTGAGACAGGATTTCACTTTGTAGCCCAGGCTGGCCTCAACCTCATGGTGATCCTTCTGCCTTGGCCTTCCAAGTGCTGAGATTACAGGCATATGTCACCATGCCTGGCAGAAAACAGTCTTCTGAACTCCCTGTTTTACACTGGTCAGACCAGTGGAGGAGAAGAAGGGGTACCAATATCAAATAGATCCTTTTCTTAGTCTTATAGGATCCAATCCCAGCCTCAACTAAATACAAGGTAAAAAAAACATAAATGTAGGCTGAAGTGTTTGAGCTTGGTTGATTTTCTCCAAATGAACACCACAAAACCAACCAGCACCCATTAAGAATATGAGCACGAGGCCTTGAGTTTGATTCCCAGTACCAAAAAAAAAAAAAAAAGAATATTGTTCTACTTCAGGGACCCCTGCTTCCCCAGTAATTACTATAACATCTAGAGCACCAATCAGTTCCCCCACTCCTTGCAGGGAGGTTTCCTCATGAGGCTTTTTTTTTTTTGTGGATACCGGGGGTCGACCTCAGGACCTTGCACGCCAGCAGGCGCCCATGCCACTGAGCGATATCACAGGCCCTTTTCTCGTATGTGGGTACCGGGAGTCGAACTCAGGACCTCACCCTTGCCAGGCAGGCACTTACGCCGCTGAGCCATCTCACCGGCTCCCTCCTCATGAGGCTTTAAATAACTTCCTGTGTGAAGGGCTTGCTCGTAGGTGAAGATAACCATGGAACACGATGAGCTGTGACTAGAGGTTTCAGCTTGTGGCTGAGAACTAAAATGGTCTCCGAAGCAATGGGACCTAGTGGGATCCTCAGACATCCTGTGGGTTTAACTCAGCAAGTTGACTTATTTGGGAATTGGAAAAGTGAAGAACCAGTATTTAGTTGCCTATTTCATTGGCAGGCCCTGTACTAGCTTTACATGGTTGATGGTTGGAAGGTGGACAGTGGCGGCCAGGTTTTACAGCCAGACACAGGTTCAGTGGTTCAGAAGCTCAGTGCTGGGTGGCAGTGAGGTGCACGGCTGGCATCTGGGCTCGGCAGCCTGCGCAGCCTCCTCCGGCAAGGTCTCCCACGACATCTGCTCACGCATTGTGCGTTCTTTCGCATTTCCAGCTAGATAAAGTCAGTATATTTTCTTTAAGAACAAAGTTAAAAAGCCGAGGTTCCTGCTGTTGTCAGGAGAACACAACTTTATATCTAATCTTTTCCATTGTCCTCAGCGAGGGACAGTCCTTTTTTTTCACTGAAAGCAACAACTGGCTTCTAGCCTACAATACAAGAGCCAAGCCTCCAACTGTTAAAATCCTGACATAATTTTGCAACCATATTTGCATTTTCAGTTTCAGAACTACCATCAATCAGGAAGAGAAAACTGAATCCACAATGAGTCTGGAACTCTTCTTGCCTTTAATGGAATTAGCGTTAGTTACTGTTCCTAATCCGAGCTCTAGCTTGGCTCTCTCTCAGGCTCTGGTCCCGCTCCCAGACTGTCCCTTCAAGGTCCTGAAGATATTTCAACTAAATGAGCTTGCGTGGACTTCCCGGTCAACAGGTCACCCCAGTTCTGGCCACCGGGGCTATGAGTATCGTCTGCGACTGTGTGCCCTTGCTCGGATAATGGCTTCTAAAGAGATCACACTTTGGTACTGTAACAGCTGTTCTCTAAGTGAAGCCAGGGCTCAGTGCTTGTTAAGCACATGCTGTACCGCCAAACTGTGCCTCTAGACCAAACCCTGGTTTATCTTTAAAATGATGCTATAAGTTTTTAAAATGTCTTTTGTTGGGCCGGTGAGATGGCTCAGCAGCATAAGTGCCTGCCTGGCAAGCGTGAGGGCCCAAGTTCGACTCCTGGAATCCACATACGAAAAAAGGGCCGGTGATATCACTCAGCGAGGTCCTGAGGTCGACCCCCGGTACCCAAAAAAAAAAAAAAAAAAAAAAAAAAAAAAGAGTTTTTTGTTGAGACTGGGTTTCACTACGTTGCCTAGACTGGTCTCTAACTCCTGGACTCAAGTGATCTTCCTGCCTCAGCCTCTGGAGTAGCTGGGACCACAGGCATGTGCCACTGCAACCAGCTAATAATTTTGAATTAGTACTGCTGTCCTGCCTCCTTTATGGGTTGTCACAAGGGTCGAATAAGATAGCGCGAAACATTGGAAATAGCTGTAGCTGTGGCTCAACTGTTAAGTAACCAAAGTTCTCACCCAGTGTTTAAGGTTTGGTTCTCTGTGTAAGCTGTGTTAGGGTTTGGCAGGAAACAGAACATTCAAGAGGGTGACTGAAGAGTTTAATTGGTGAATTAACCTGGGGTTAGTAACAGTAGGGTGCTAGGGACACGGAGAACTGGGACCCAGGAAGAGCCATGTTCCTGTAGATGCCGTGACCTTTAGTCATCGCCGCCACGTCAACAGAAAGGGAGCCAGGGAACTAACGATCCTACTCTGGTCCTCTTGCCTTCTGCTTTCCTGCTAGCACTTCCCACTGGCTCTTCTGCCCTGGTGCTCGGGTCCTTGCAGCCGTCCGGGGCCAGTCTCCTGGGCGCGCACAGGGCAGGCAGGGCAGGGCAGAGAAGGAAAAGGACAGAGTCAGTTGGTCTGGAGGGCAACCAGAAGCTCTCCAGCACCGCTACTAAGGCTGCTCTCAGCTATTTTGGCTTCGTCTGAGATCTAAGTACAGACTACTGCAGTTGGTTTGGTGCTGTAAGCATCCGGAGCTTCGCGGAAGCAACATGCTATAACATGTTTTTCTACTTTATTGGTGGAAAGACAGGCTTTTAAAAACACTTGGCATAAACATCTCACCAACTGCAGCTCTGAGGTTACAAAAAGCCAGTGGCTTTTCTTTGATTCTGAGCGCTTGAATTTGGCATTCAAATCACCGTAACAGCAGCAAGGGCTGCTGTCCTTCCCACTCTGGAAGCGGCCTCAAGAAAGGCGCGTTAAAGACTCTTTAAAACTTCTAGCATTAAAAAATCCATCTTTCCTTTTAATGCCTATGAGCAGTAACAAAAGGAGAATGAATCCTCTTGATGTGAGATGCTGCTGCTGAGTTTGACATGGCCGCGTTAGTGATTCCTGACTCCCGCCTTAAGTCTTTCACTCAGAGGCACATCATGCCCTTCCTCTCCACCCCGGCTGGCTTGGTGAAGGGCAGACGCGACTTCCTGGGACCCAGGCTCCAACTACTCCAGCAGTCTCAGTGGTCTCGCTTTCTCCACAGGGCTTCTGGTGAGAACAGCAGCTTTATTTTAGGTTTTACCCATCTTTGGTCCTTAGAAAAAAGTCTTTTTTTTGTTTTGTTTTAAAGAAGGGGAGGGTGTAGGGAACTATTCTGGAGAATTTAACAAGAGAAAGAAATAAGTACATTTTATGAAAAGGACTTTCAAGCTCTCAGAGCCCACGACTTTTCTGAAGTGTCTCCATGTCAAATCCTTACCACCTGGCTCCCGGCAGCCAGAGCGATGGGATCTGCGTGCACTGGGCATCACTTAAAATCCCCTCATTAGAGATGGAAAAAGCCACTCTTTACTTCTCCTCAGGTAAAGCCACACTCCTCCAGGCTGCCCCCTGCAGAATTAGCTGGAGGAGAAGCAGTGGCGGCCCTGCCTGACGGCTGTGAGCAGCCCTGGGCTCCTTGGACACCTCCGAGCTGAGGAGAGAAGGCCACGCTGGGGAAGTGAGCCTTGGAGGTGGGGTATGGAGGGCGTGGTTCTGAGCCGGTGGGCATCGTGGAGGCTCCAGATTCTTGTGTAGCAGTCCTGGCCCACGGCCACCAGGATTCCTTCTTCCTGTTCATGCACGTGCCCGTTGGACTGCCTTGTACACTTCGAGGCCCCTGGGGCCCACCGCTCCATCTTCCCAGCCATGTCTGATGCCATCATGGGTTGCTCTTCCTGGAGGACCCGCAAAGAGGTCACTGCTGAGGCACGGAATGGGTGGTTGGCCTTCCAGCCCTTACCTTGACTTTGAGAACGCAGATCAATGGCAAAGATCTCCCCAGAGTGACAGCAGTTAAACAGCAAAAGAGTGATGACAGCAAACTACTGGGCCAAGACATCACCGTTGGCCCTGTACGACCACAGGTATCCGGTCACTGCGCTGGTCAGCAGGACCTCCCGGACAAGCCATACCAAAGCAGGTCTTTGCTGGATGTTCAGGCACCTCGCACAGGACCAGGCACGGGGATCCCGCAACTGCAAAGCATGCCAGGGCAGCCAACACCTGGGTGACTACTGGTGGGCAGCGACGCCGGGATCAGAGCAGCACAGCTCGGAGTCTGCAAATCCCAAGAGGCACAGAAGAATGTGGGAATCCAAGTGGTTCCGCGAGGCCCAGGACACAGGATCCACCTCACGGGTGGTGAAGGGGAAGTTTGCGTGCGTGTGCACCTCGGGCGCAGAAGTCTTCAGACCACCCAGGCTGATGATGCCGTACTATGAGCCTCCAACATCGACGTCATTCACTGTGAAGGGTCGGTCCCTGTTGGCATCCGCCAGAGGAGGCTGAACTGGTTGCTCGTCAGAGTGGAGGCAACTGAGCTTGGAACTGAACCTGTCTCCTCTCCACGCAGCTCACTCACAGCTCGTGGGCTGAGCAGCAGTGACTAGCGACATGGAGGGAAAACGGCTGTCCTTTTTGTAGGAAGGAAGATGCATTAAATCCCATCCTGGCTTTCTTTTTCTTCTTTTCCTCTTCCTCCAGCAGCCGCAGTCTTTTGCTCCCCATGTCCTTTTGCTGGACACTCTCCTTCGTGAGGGGGTTGCAGTCGTTATGTCCCAGGAGCAAGTGGAAGTAGCAGTTCTTTTCAGGGATGAAGTAATACCCTGGTAGATCTGGCGCAAAAGAATCCCCGGTGGTGCTGGACGAGGTTGATGGGGACGCTTCATCGCCGTGGCCGGTGTCCTGCGATCTCTGCCGTGACCCGTCGCCTGCCTCTCGCTGGAATTGTGCTGTCTGAACCAGGGCTCTGCGAGCGGCTTCTCCTCCCACACCTTCTCCTACTCTGCCTGCTGCTTTTCTTCATTTCTGCTCGCAGGTACAGCGTCCTTTCTGGCTCCCTCTCTGGCCCCGCTCTTGTAGATAAACATGTAAATGATCCGTTTACTAGATTGACTGCTACGGTGAGCCAGACAAAATGTGTTTTTTATGTTTGCAGAAGTTTACTTGATCAGCAGTTTTAGCTACACGTGGAAGACAATGTAAGAAATTGTTGTTATTGAAAAATGACTTTGGGCCTGTGATATCGCTCAGCGACATAAGCGCCTGCCCGGCAAGCGCGAGGTCCTGAGGTCGACCCCCAGTACCCACATTAAAAAAAAAAAAGTCTGATTATGGGTGTCTAGTCAGGCCCAACATTGTAGACAAATTCAGTACATTTGGATATCTTTTGATATTTTTAATTGTAAAAAAAGGAAAGGAAAGAAAATTGTTTAAAGTCTACATGAACATGCACTCTCTATATGTATATATACACTATATATAGTGTGTGTATACCACAAATAGGTGTTAGATATATATTCACTATATATATGCCATGTATACTTGCACACTGAATATATATATATATATATACACATTATAGATGTATATATATATATATATATATATATATATATATATAATATATATATATATCACTGAGCACATGTATTTACATATATTTAAATTGTGCTGCAAAAAAATCTGTGTTAGCTTGTGGATCCATGGCTATATCTTTATTTTTTTTATTTTTTTTATTTTTTTTGTGGGTACCGGGAGTCAACCTCAGGACCTTGCACGCCAGCAGGCGCCCGCGCCGCTGAGCGATGTCACCGGCCCTTTTTACGTATGTGGGTTCCGGGAGTCAAACTCGGGCCCTTGCGCTTGCCAGGAAGGCGCCTACGCCACTGAGCCATCTCACTGGCCCTATATCTTTAATAAAAGTATAGAAGCATGGAAGGTAAGGAACCATATTAATTTCTAGATAGTGGGTACCTCAGAATCAGTAGGTGAGTGAAATGTGTTTGGGGAAGGACTTCTACAACTCTCTCTAAAATATTATACTTTTAAAAACTTGGAAGCAAATAGTAGCAAACACACATCTGGTTTACGTGTACACAGGTCTTTGTGATAGTAGTCTCTTTATTTTTCTATATATTTAAAGTATTTTATCAGATTTAAAAATACTAATGTGTTCACATTTGGAAACCTGTATGCTCAGCGCATCTTGCCAAACAGGTTTCCAAAACCATTATGTGCTTTCTGCCTAGAATGCTTGCTAGACAATTCCCCGGGAGGGATGTGAGCGCGGGCCAGTGCCTCTCTGTAGATCGTACACAGACAGGCTGGCTGTCTTCCTCCCTGCTTTTGTTTGTGGAGATTGAAATCTGGAGGAAATGCCTCTGCCCACGGATTAGGCAAAAGGCCTATACTAAGGATTCGCCGTTATTTGTTCCAAAGTCAGCTACACAGAGGTGAGCCTTTTACGAGTATTCAAGCTGAGGTGGAGAATGTGGGAAGGAAGGCACTGTGCTGTGACACACAGGGAAGAGTCCTGTTGCCTCTAGTTGTGTGGTATTCACATTTTTGAGGTGAGTTTCCCCGGGAAACAAGGATTCTGTCCCTCAGCACGCTTGTACCCTGTGCTCCTGACAGCCTGGAGGAGCTCAGGTTAGATTTTGCGAGCTTACCTTGGGGGCTTTCCTCCCGCCAGCCTAAGGTGTTCCAGGGCCATGTTCCAGATGAGCGTGTACCGCCTGGTGTCGGCACAAACTCAGACTGAGAGCTGCTGCGCACCAGCCACTTGCGCTCATGGGTGAAATCTGGTCCATGGCGAGCTGCAGACAGAATGGATGGAGGCATAAAATGAAGAGTTTGTGATATAACACCTAATGATCACAACCAGTGATACCACCACCTAAATGTCACAATCCCTTATCTGAAAGTCTAAAATGCTCCACAATCCAAAACTTTTCGCGTTTTGATGCCACAAGTGGAAAATCCCACACCTGACCTCATGTGACATGTCGCAGTCAAAATGCAGGTGTGTTAATAATGTATAAAACAACCTTCCAGCTATGTGTATAAAGTGTGTATGAAACATAAGTGAACTTCCCGTTTAGACTGGGTCCCATCTCCAAGTTATCATATATCTACATGCAGATGTCCCCAAATTTTAAAAAATCCAAACTTTGAGACACTTTTGGTGCAAGCACTTCAGATAAGGGATGCTCGAGCTGTATTATGAGACCCTCACAGTCTTGGAGGGATGTTTGTTGCATGAATGTGCAAACTTAAAACTTGGTCATAGACTTCTGCTTTGTGCTGTTTTGTTGTTTCTACATCTGAAAGGCAAGGTTTTAAATTCTGCAGCATGAAGCTGACCCATCTGGGGCTAGGATTATTTGAGAAACTTGGTTTCACATCACCTTCCCATGAGCATGGAATTCACCAGCCTCTCTCTGACTGTGGCTGATTCAGTAGCACTTGGAGAAACTGTCCCACATATCTTGACCTGTATGCCTGGTTACAGAGACGTTGATCTCTTGAGTATAATTTTGGTTCAACTATGCAGTTTTCCTGCCCTCCCCTCCCCCCATCACAATAGGAAGACAGGCTGTGAGCGCGTACTGGGAAAGTTCTTCAGAAATTTTATTCAACTATGGAAAGTAAGACCAACTTTTGGAATTCGCACAGCTTTCATTTTCCTTGAAAGGACATTTATGCAATTTATATTTTATATTCCTAAACAAATATCACTACAAGAGCGTAATGATTCAACTCTGAGCTTGCATCTGACAGCTGATCCTTTAGGGAATCCAACCACAGTGTTTTCCAATTTAGTAATGAATGACGTGCTAATGATTCTCATGTTGGACAAATCCTTTAGCCTTGCCAGAGCAGCCTGTTACAGCTGTATTCTCTATTGTTTTGTTAACTTACAGCTCGTGGTGAAACCCAAACCCGCTATGTTCCTACTGACATCGTCTTCTATTTGCCAGGCAGATGGAACCCTGAATGCCTTGAGCAGAGAGAGGGCACGAGGTCTTTAGGATGAATTCAGGCTTTGCAGATTTCACCTCTCATCACTGCCCATCCAAATTCTGCCTTGATTCCCCCTCTCCCCTTCTAGCTTCTGTTGGGAGCTGGGTGAGTCAGGGTTAAGGCGGAGGTGGTCAGTGAGATTAATGAGAACCCATCAGAGGCTGATGCTGGAGAGACGAGGGCTGAGGCACAGGAAGGGGTTCGCACAGAGAAAAGCCACAGCAGAAATAACCTACAGGAAGAGCGAGGATTAAGGGAGAGAACTGGGTGTATATACCACCTTCTACTACGGGAGCTTGTCAGGTGTAACTACTAAGTAAAAAATAAATGTATTAGAATTTATGCCACCATAAATTCTTTTAAACTTACTTCCTGTCATTTTTCAAAATGTGCTTACTACCCTTGATGCAAATTGCCTCTGGAGCTAGTGCTGAACCATTCTTACGATTCCATTATGCATAACAAGTATCTGTTCTGAGGATGGATTTTATATTTTTTGATGGTGAAGGAAGAGCAGTTCAATAGGCAAAGCTGATTTGGGGCCACAAGTGTGGCACAGTTACAAGGTAATGAACTATTTCCTGGTGGGTGTGTAAGGTGTAAGGAGATGTAAAAATGTCTTCGGCAATTTCCACACACATGGAATTATCGTAGACTTTTCCAAGGTAATTGCCCAGAAAGACAGCTCCTGTGCTGTAATAAGATTTGATCTATTAAAAAGTCGATAGCAACCTCATATCATTATATTATAATCATATTTCATATGGTCTTTCTTTAATGTTTATTTCAACAATTAAAAGCCAGCATTTGGCCGAGCCAGGCTTAAGCACCAACCTCCTTCATCCTACCGCTTCTTTCCCGTCATCCCACTGCTTTCCAGAAAACAGACACTGCCTCTGGAATGATGCCTAATGCCCTTTATTCCTTCTCTCTGTGGAAATAAAACTGAAAGGTAATGGGGAGAAGGTGAAGCGCATGCTCAATTTGCAGGCAGAGTTTGTGCTTGACCATTTTGAGCTGGGCCTTTATTTCGGAAGAGTCAGAATAGCGTGGTGCTCATTTTCCCACTTAGACTTGAAGTGTCCTTGGGTACAAAACCTCTGCCTGGGGTCGTAAGACATGCAGGCTGTGTCGTCCGTGCACAGTGGTGCCTGACAGGCAGGTAAATAATGGGAGCTTCCTTTAGGACATCAGTTATAAATATTCAATTCAGAGCCAAAACCATCTGACGCCTGCCTCTGAGAGGGAAGCAAGACTCTGGAAATATTCAGAGGAAGAGGTGGGGAAGCCAGCAGCGGGCAGTGATGCTGGTGGCATATGCCTTGGGTCCCCATCAGATAACCCTGCCTTTGTCATAGTAATTCCTGCTGTGGGGACAGAGGCGCTTTGCTTCTTGAGGAGAATATGTGGTGGAGTGGAGGCTTCCCCAGTGACCTGGAGGAGCCATTTCCCAGATTTCTCATCGCGTGGCTTTCCATGTATCCAGTGCCTGTCACCGAACAAGGCCAAAGGAGGTCCCCAAAATGGAGAGGGGGAACCTCGACTCATCCCACTCAGGCAGCAGGGTGCAGGTTTGCTGACTTGCATCACAGAAAAGAAAAGAATTTTCAGGACATGGAAGAGGCATGAGGAGATTATTAGGCAGAATTTCAAAAGTACAGGCTCAAAAAGGTAGAGTGGGGGCACCTGTGGCCTCGCTGGGTGTACCTGTGGGGATCTGGGGTGTCCCTAAGGTGGGTTGCCTAGGGTGCGTAAGCCACTTACACCGGGCTTGAAGCTGAGGTCTGCTGTGCTCCTAGCTGCGGATTCCTGAGGATGGGTTGGGCGGGAGGGAGTGGAACTCACAGGGCAAAGGGCCGGCCCAGGGCGCAGGGCTCAGAGCGCAGGGCGCAGGGCGCAGGGCGCAGGCCTGGGGTCTTTAAGGCCCTTTGCAATTTTTCCTGGAAGGGAAGAAAAGAACAGCTTTTGTGTCCTGAAGCTGCAGTTTTTCTTAAAAAGTGCAACTTTAATATTACAATTTTCCCTGTTTCCTTTTGATCTATCTATATTTCTTCCATCCTGCCACAACTCTGAGGTTGCACCCCAATAGTGCTGATGCCATTGCACCCCAGGCATGTTGCTTGGAGGCTCCACAAACTTGGGCCCAGTGTTCTCCTTGGAAGATTTTTAATATTGAAAATCACATGTGGATCTACATACGAGTGAACGTTTTCAGATTATATAAGATAGTAATAAGAATAATAACGTGAGCACCCAAATGACAATAGAAGAATGGGGGAAATAGGCAAAGAATATAAACAAGTAATTCTCAGAAAATGAATTACAAATGAGTAATAAACAAACCCAGTGGGAAATGCCCAATCTTATTCTTAGTAAAACACAGAAATAAGATGCCATTGCTTCCCATCTGGTGTCTAGTATTTACTTTTTAAACTGCTTTATCGAAGTGAAAGTGATATACAATAACTGCACATATTTAAGGTACAGTGTGATGAATTTGGACATATGCATTCCCTCATGAAACCAGTGCTACAGTCAAAGGGACAGACAGACCTACCATCTCTAGGAGCTTCCTTGGGTCTCTCGGTTTTGGGGGTGTTCATTGCAGGTGGTAAGAACACAGTGCGAGATCTACTTACCCTCTCGGTGAATTTTTAAGTGCATAATGCTATATTATTGATTCCGAGTCATTATACTTAAAATGACTGGTGATATCAAGTGTGGCGATGTGGGGAATCTAAGCAGTCTTATACACGATGAGTGTGTAAATTAACATTCTTTGGGGGTCGAGAGCACGTGTGAAAACCAAAAGCAGCAGGGGTGGCAGCACATGCCTGTACTTCTAACACCCTGGAAACCTGATGCCGGAGAAATGCAAGTTTGAGATCCGTTTTGGGGAACTTAGTGGCTTAATGAGGCCTTGTCTCAACATAAAAAAAAGGCTGGGGTTGCAGCTCAGTGAGAAAGTCCTGGGTTCAATCCCCTGTTCCACAACAACAACAACAACAAAGCAAAAGTATACACTTCCTGTGACATACAAATCTGTCTCTCCTTGATAAATACGCATTTGCAGAAGTCATTTTGTGGATGTTCATTACTTAAACATCGTTTGGATAGAGGACGATTGGAAATTATCAAAACGCCATCGATAGAGGAAATGTCAAAAAAAAGTGTTTACATTCGAATATATTTAGTGATTAAAAGGAATTCATGCAGTGTGTGTTGACATGGATCGACATAACATGCCTTGTTAACTGAAACAAGGGGATTCAGAGCGTGAGTGCAATATAAAGCAATTTACGTGAAAACATACATAGTGCTGTATTTTCTAAAATTATTGTGCAATGTTTTAAATACACAGAAGATATTGCAATGGCCGCCTGCCTTAGTTCTCCGGATTTCCCATGAGCACGTGTATTTCCGCATGGAGAGGTAACAGCAGCTGAAAACTTCCACACGGAGCTCGTGGCAGTGGTTAACTTCAGGGGGCGGGGAGCGTCTAACCTTGGATGACACTCAGCAGAACTTTAGCTACATCTGCGGTGACCATTTTTTGTAAAAGAATGCATTCTCCTATCACTCGCGTGATCAAACGTGAAGTAAGTAGGCTTTTTGCTGTTCCTCCTGATAGGGCCGTTTTGATGGCTTTGACATCCGGGACATTGGTGGTCTCTCTGTCCATCAGAAAGTCTGCAGCTATTCCCTGTGCTCAGGACTGGGTACGGAGGGGGCCCCGGTCTCCCTGTCTCAGTTCCCAACTCTGCCCCCTAGAAGTCCCGCAAGCAGTTGTGTGGGCCAGGTTTGCCCTGGCAGGCAGGGAGCTCGGGGCTGTCGTGATCGCTCCTCATAGAACATTCAGAGCTCTTAGGACAGATAGGCTCCTTTTTTCTGTAATGTTTAGGTGCTCACTTTTCTCACACCAACTGTTGTTTGTGAACACATCTTATGTCATTGGGCTTTCTTCTAAAGCCCCAAGGGTTACATTCTATGCTTGTACTGAAGTTATTTAACCAAGCAAATTATTTAATCAACTCTTCTTTGACTAACGCCAAAGTTGTTTTCAGTGTTTGACTTTTATGATCGATCTTTAATAAAATATGCTTAAGATTAGTCTTGACATTCACCCATAGTTATTTTCTTTAGAAAGATGTTATAGAATATTTTAATGCACACACCAAAAAGGCAGAATTGAGAGAAGAGAGAGAGACAAAGAGAGAGAGAGAACAAGGAGGAAGAGGAAAGAGGAAGAGGAGAGGGAGAGAGGAAAAATGGAAGGAGGAGAAGCAAGAGATGGAAGATAAGGTTCGCCCTTGCCATGGCCAAAGCAGCTGGCTGCAGTCTGGTGTGTAACACACAGCTCACGCACCCTGCACTCCTAGGGACCCCAGTGGCCAGCTGGTAAGGAAGCCCCTCAAGTGCGATGCTTAGACCCAAAGTGTGCAATGGTAACACAGCAGTTAGAGAGACGGCAAAGGGGCCCTGGACAGAGAGCTCTCCTTGCTGCAGCCCTGGAGGGGCTGCAGGGCCCCTTCATGGGGTGTGCTCACCTGGCCTCTGTGCCGGGCTGGGTTGCTGCAGTGATTGTGGAGAGAGGAGACAGGAGAGCAAAGTAAGAGCAGCAAGTGGTGCAGCCCTAACCCGACGCATCCTTTTCTATCAGACTGGACAGCCAAGGCCATCAGACACGCAGTGCCTGCGCCCATCCTCTGCCTCACCTGGAGGGAGCATAGGGGAGACTCGCATACGCCACACGGCTGGGCCACTTTGTATGGGAAGGACAGTGGGTGTTATTTTCCACTAGGAGTTGCAAACCCCAAACAAAAATAGCTTAAGGAAAAGCAACAGAGTCTCCCTTCATTTGTTTTTTGTTTTTGTTTTTGTTTTTGTACTGGGAATCAAACTCAGGACCTTGTGCTTGCCAGGCAGGGGCTTGTGCCGCTGAGCTATATGCCCAGCCCTCTCCCTTCCTTTTTAAGAAACGTAAAACTCCAAATTTACTGGCTTTGTTTAAAATAATTTTTAGAGGGCCGGTGAGATGGCTCAGCGGCATAAGCGCCTGCCTTGCAAGCGCAAGGGCCCGAGTTCGACTCCCGGATCCCACATACGAAAAAGGGGCCAGTGATATCGCTCAGTGGCACGGGTGCCTGTTGGCGCGCGAGGTCCTGAGGTCGACCCCCCGGTACCCACAAAAAAAAAATAAAAAATAATAATAATAATAATAATTTTTAGAAAATATTTTGAATATTTGGAAAGGTGTGGACAGTAATATAATGAATACTTCTATACTTTCCACTGAGCTTTGAGAAATCTTAGCATTTTGCCATACTCGCATCTCACACACACACACACACACACACACACACACACACGAACGCTTCAAGGAAACAAATATTGACGACATCCTTGCAGCCATCTGAGTGTGTTTAGTTCATCCCTTCACCCTCCTTTCCTCCTTAGAAGCAACTGCTGTCCAGGACTGGTATCTGTTCTCCTTTGCCATATTTTTCCTTTCATTTGATGTCTATACATCCAAACGCAGCATATAGAATTATTTTTATAAAAACTTTATATAGCTGCTATTATGTTTTAGGTATTCCGCAACTTGATTTGTTCACTCATTGTGGTTTTAAGCACCTCTGTTTGTACATAGAACTTCAGGCCATTTGTGACCATGTCACATTGCATTGTGCACAAATGCCACAAATGCATTTCCCCTTATCAGCAGGGAGATCTCAATTTCCTGTTGCTGTGAGCATGCGCAGTGAACATTCTTCCCCATCTGTGAGTTTCCCTAGGGTGTGTGATGGGGTGGAAGGGCTAGGTGGTGGGCATGCACCTCATCAGTTGTACTATGTTAACACCTCATTATTTCCTTCCAAGGGACTGGTACCCATTCACACTCCTGCTAACTGCACTTTAAGCCTACCCATTGTTCCAAACCCTGGCTAACTCTGGGCATTGTCACACTTTATCCTTTGCGCAGATTTGGTGGGCGTAAAACGGTATGTTAATGTTGCTCTCTGTTGCTTTTCCCTGATGAATTTTGAGAAGGATCTTTCCACATGTGTCTTGCCATTTGGGTGTCTTCTTGCATCAGCTTTTTGAGTTTACCAAAAAATGCAAAGCACAACATGTACTTTGGCCAAAAACTATGAATAATGGGCTTGAATCGAGCCTCTCAGGACCGCATGAAGCCTGAAGGATGTTTGGGACATGAGTGCCAGAGAAACAGCCTAAATAGGAATGAGTACCCACCAGGCAGTTGGCTTCCTAGAGAGACAGGCGATTTCAACACATACATATTTATGACCCAAGAAAAGGCTTTACAAAGATGGTAATTTTTAGAGGGTTGGCAAGTTTTCAGAATGTAGGAAGAGGAAATACAAGAGCCTAAAGCGACATTTTGTTCATTTCTAAGCCAGAAAGGTGGGCTTTGTAACAACCACCTGGCTCTCTCTGTTGGAATCAGAACAGAGAGAGGAAATCTGAAGTTTGTTTTTAGTAGTGGGAAATTTGTTTTAAAATTTAGCAGTTTTCTGTGTTAATCACATGGGTTTCCTTCTCTCCAGCGTTCTTTAACACATGAGTCTTGCTCTTAGAAAGATTCTTGTTTGTACAAGTTCTAGATGACGGCTCTTTGTGTTTGTAAACTGCTTGCTTGGCCTCCTCCCACCTCATACAGCAAGTGACATGCTTTTTATTCCCTTTGAACTCTGAGTCACAGATACAGAGGGATGAGGTATTCGGTCATAGGACCGGTGGGTGCTGAAATCAGAGTTTGGATCTGGGTGACTGAGGGCCTTGGTGTCCTTCCAAGAGCCTGTTCATCTTCCTCCAGAGCATTTGGCCCACGGCTTTCCGCTCTGGGGCCAGTAATGCTGCCACTTGCACACCTACACTGTGCTCCATACTGAGCAAGGCGTTTGAGCCCACTTGGGCATGCAGGAGTCAGTGGAATCAGCTTTGAAGTGATTTTAACCTTGATTAATCAGGCAGCAGTTCACCAGGCTCCTGACATTGCCCTGGGGTCCTTGGGAGCTTCTAAAAAACCCTTGTGCCCAGCACTATCTCAAACCAGTGACATCAGAATGGGGTTGGAGGGGGAGGTCCTCTCTCTCTCTCTCTCTCTCCCTGTTTTAGGGACTCTGTTCTTGTGTTCTATGGTTGATGCTGTTGAAGACAGTTGTTAAAGACAAAGATGTATAAGTTTTATGACTTGCTATTTAATCAGTGCCTTAAACTGAACATCTAGGTCCCTTTTATCCATGAGAGTTTTTGCAGCCATTTTCTTTTTTTTTTTTTTTTTTTTGTGGGTACCGGGGGGTCAACCTCAGGACGTCGCGCGCCAGGAGGCGCCCGTGCCGCTGAGCGATATCACCGGCCCCTTTTTTGTATGTGGGTTCCGGGAGTCGAACTCGGGCCCTCGCACTTGCCGAGCAGGCGCTTAAGCCGCTGAGCCATCTCACCGGCCCTGCAGCCATTTTCGAAAGCTTAAGAACCTGTGTTGTTTGGTTCCAGGAGCTCGTGTCAATGCCAAGGACAACATGTGGCTGACGCCTCTTCACCGGGCTGTGGCTTCTAGGAGTGAGGTGAGTGATGACCTTATTTCATCTGATACCTGCCGTGCTCAGAGAAAGCATTCTTTCCAGTGAATTGGGGGCCCACACTAGTGAGCAAGGGCTTTCAGGTCTAATGCAGGAAGATTACCCAAAATGAACAGCTGCTTATTTGAGCACCTCCTGCCTGTCCACATGAGCCGGGGGAGCTGTGGGGGGAGGTCCAAGCTGGACAGCATGGTCCTTGACCTCAGTCCCCTCCCAGGCTGGAGGGGGAGGAGGACAAGAAGCAGATCACACAATATCAGAATATACTCAGAGGAGGAAGCAGCTCCGAGCATAGAGGCAGTCCTCCAAGAAAAGATATCTTTTCATCTGGTCCTTAAAGGATGAGTGGGGACGTCGCAGCCAGGAAAGGAGGAAGGGCTGAGGCACAGAAGTGAACGATGGTGGCTCGGGTAGACGTAACTGGAACACAGAGGGTGGCGAGGGGTAAGTCAGATAGTGGGGTCTGGGCCAGGTGGCAGAGAGCCATGGGGAATGGTCACAGCAAGGAGTGACTCATTCAAAACAGCAGTTCAAAAAACACAGTGTGGTGGCAGGATGGAAGTGAGCAGAAGAGAGGAGTTTCGGACAGGGGTTCTAGTCCAAGGCCAAAGAGACCCAAGAATGTGGAGCTGAGGCATGGGGAGGGGTCAGTGATTTGAGAGATAATTAGAGGTAAACCCGACAGGACTGGGTACCTTGTGGGGGGTGAAATGCAAGAGAAGCCAGTGGATAAATGGTGATATCATAAACTGTATTAATCACCTTTCTCATTACTGAGACACAGTACCTGACACCTAAAATTTAAAGGAAGAGGGGTTTAATTTGGCTCATGGTTTCAGGGGATTCGGTCCATGGTCAGCTGGCTCTAAGGGAGGAACATCATGGTGGAAGGGAGTGGTGGAATAAAGATGCTTAGTTCATGACAGACAGGAAGCGGAGCTGGGGAACAGCAGCAGAGAGGAAGGGGTGAGGAACCTGAGAGAGTATCCAAGGCTGTGCCTCCGTGACCCCCTGCCACACCAGAAGTGTGCTTTACTAATCCCCTGGGTGGCTCCCAAGCCAATCAAGTTGATACAGTTAAGCTTAGCCATTGCACTGGTTGAGAAGACCCAGAGCAGGGGAGGCAAGGTTTGGGAAGTGGGTTAGTTATTTTCAGGGCACTGAGTCTGGGAACCATGACCCTGGAACATAAGCTCCATGAAGACAGGGATTGTGTCTTGTGCCTTGATGTACCCCAATGTACCTCTGGTACATTGCATAAACAGAGTGAGCCTGATACTTGAGAAATAACCCAATATCGAATGCTGGAAATTCAGGCGAAGGTGGCTCATAGATTGTGATTACGTGTGTAGTCCAGAGACAGGGCACATGATCTGCTTCGGGGGGTAGAAGGGACGAAAAGAAGAGACTTCTATGGTGGGGGCGGGGAGCTCTGATGGGGCCAGCCTGGTGAGAGGAGATATCCACTATGCAGGGATACAGGATTCTCACCCTGGAGGCCTTCGCGGGTGAGTGTGCCCCACGAGGGTCTGGCTTTGGAGCAGGGGGTGTCCTCCAGACACACCTAGGAGCAAGATAACAAATACACTGAAGCTGCAGGTGTTAATGGTCAGCATGGCATTTCTCTTCGGCAGCTACTTTGTAAATAAATATACTTTGTAGGTGATCGATTAGTGCCCATTTTCTTCCTTGCTGGGCTGCCTAACTTGAGAGTTTTCAAAAAGAGATCTGTGTTGTTGTCCTTCTGAATGGTCCACATGGAATAAGGGAGGCAAATAATTCTAAATTGCCTTGCTTGGAGGCTGGGGGTTCAGCATCTTCGTGTGGGCCCGCATCGCATTTCTGTGTTCTCTGGGAAAGCTGGGGCTGTGGGCTGCTTGAGTTGGTAGGACCACGTCATGAGATCAGCTCAAAATAGGGAAGTATTTCCTGGTCTAAATTTTAAGACCATTTGATCATTGGTAAATTTCTTTTCAGTATCTCTAAATATAGGGGATTTGGCTTGTTTCCTTTTTAACAAGGTCGTTTTAGTTTTTAAAAAACTACTGTGCTTGCTGATGAAGCTACAAAGAGGAA
The DNA here is from genome assembly GCA_028451465.1 of Erethizon dorsatum. Taxonomy (NCBI): domain Eukaryota; kingdom Metazoa; phylum Chordata; class Mammalia; order Rodentia; family Erethizontidae; genus Erethizon; species Erethizon dorsatum. The sequence continues at coordinate 136,948,215 of CM051826.1, read as the reverse complement.
TAAGATCTGTGGTCTTGCCCTCAGGATGTAGTCTAGTCAAGAAGGACACAGTGGGCAATTTCCGTAAGTAAAGGTCACATCGGTGCCCTTTCCCAGGTGATCTGCACCTTTCTTAGCTGTAGCTGCAAAAGCTTCCATCCTCAGAGCGTCCGCTTCCACCAACGATCGGCCCACTAGCTCGATCTTTAGTGGGTTCGATCCCAGTCAGCTCAGTGACGGGAGGACTGTCATGTCCGAGAGAAGCGTTGGTTGCTTCTCCAGGTCACCAGCTCCCTCTGCAGGTTTGCCGGGGGAAATGTCCCTGCAGGTCTCTGTCAGGAAGGACTGAATGCCAACAAACCCCAAATTGTAAATAATCAAGATCATGTATCGGCTCTGAAAGGGAGCGTCCTTGTGTTGACGCCTGTCCCAGCAAGTTAGGGATCTCTGTGTCTGTCGCCAGAGCTGCCCTGCAGTGAGCGTCTGGACTCCACGCCCATCACGGTGCTGGAGGAGCCACACATCCAGACTTCCGCATCCCTTTGAATTTGGTCCTTTGGCACCACTTTATGTCTTCCCTGACTAATAGTTGGGAGGAAAGGAAGGAAGCTTGAGGGGAAAGGACAGAGGAGGTTTGGGTTGGTGCTTGGCATTTGGCTGTCAGCCTTGGCCAAAAGGGACATCTGGTTTCAGCGTGACAGCTGCCACCTCTGTCTGTGCTCAGGGCGACGTGTGTATTCAGAGTCATTTGCTCATTGGAAAGGTTCTGAACTGTGCTGTCCCCACAGCCTCCTTGCCTCCCATGGTTGCCAAGGCTGGGAGCGTATTTGCATAGGCGGGCGCATCTGGGCTGCCAGAGAGAATAACCCAGTGTAGCTGTGAATGATTCCTCCTGTTTCCCCTCTCAGCTTATCCCTGTTGCTTCTTTGCTTCTCTTTCTCGGAAAGAAGCAGTTGTAGGGAAAGGAACTGTGTGTAAACCTTGAGAGCCCAGCGAATGCTCCTGGAAGCTGAGTCCCGGGGGGAGTGGGGCCGGGAGGGTCTATGAAATATGGCTCCGAGGACGCAGGGTTTGGGGCACGGCGGTGCCTGGCCTTTCACACGGGCCCCTTCCCCTGCGAAGAGCTGAGAGAAGCTCTGAAGGAGAATCGCTGAACTTCCCACTTCTCTTCTAGAAACGATCTTTTGGTTAGCAACACTAAAAATGGTTGCACCTGTATTTGGGGCATAGGACTGAGGACATCGTGTCCCCCTAAGAGCGTCGTCAGGAGCAGTTACGAAGCAGGTGTTGCGTGGCAGGGAGTGCACTGCAGACAGACGCCCTGTGCACTACTCCATGTCCCTCTCCAAGCCGCCCGTCGCAACTGTACTACTCGTAGCACTGATTTAGGAAACAGGGTCTCAGAGAAGTAAGTAAGGAGCCAAAGATGTCCCGGCCGGTGGGGAGAGTGACCAGGGAGCTGCTTGCTAAGCGCTCTGTGCTCCTGCTTCCCTTGTTCCTTAGTGACCGTCAGCCAATAAAATGCATCTATTTTTGGCCTCTGTGCAGACAGAATTCCCAGCTGGAATAAAGATCCTTCCCAGAGCTGAGCAGGACAAGTGTTCTACTTCATAGCTTCAATTTCTAAAACTTAGTTTTTTTCCTTCCTCTAAAAAACATAGCGCTGTGGGCTGCTCTCAGACAGGGGAATTGGAAACATTGTACAGAAGACTAGAATGTCATTGACCTCTGTAAATTGTTTTTGTCACTGTGGAAAGATCTTTGCATCTACAACATAGGCCTTGCCTGGAACGGGAGGAAAGTGGGCCTTCTGTGACTTGTTAGCTGGAAGTAGGTAAGCGGTACTCAGGCTTAGTGCGTGTGTCAGGCACCTTGCTCTAGAGCCCTTCCACGGGGGTCTGAGGGAGCCTGGGGCTGAACCCGGAAACCTGCATCTCAAAGGCAAGATTCCGACGCCTGTGGTCCCTGTACTATACTTGGAGCCCTGGGGCTGAAGATCAGGGATACTCTGGGGTCTGCTTTTCCTAATGTTTAAAGTCAGCACATTGAGAATAATTCTCTCCTATCCCAGGTCTCCAGTGGGCCACCTTTCTACTACTAGTTCTTAAGATAATTGTGCTCTACGATAATTATAATAATTAAGAGCAAGTTTAGTTTGATGGTGGATATTTCTAGAGGAACAGTGCCGTTCACTGAATGTATTGGTTGAGCACCAATTTATACAACTCCTAAAGGATGAACATGAAATTGCTATAATCGATATAAATAAAAGCCTCATGTGATTATAGTAATACAATAAAAGCTTTCAGAGCTTGAGTGCAGCCCCGGGAACATGAGCCCATACCACAGAAGTGTCCTGTTAATATTTGCAGATTATTACTTATGGAATTTGCTGGTGACTATAGCAGTATATTTATTCCACCCAAATTTATTGAATATATACTATGTGCAGGGAACCTACCAAATTGCATGGAGAGTGTAGACAGTTGTCTAAGACTCAGACCCTGGATGAAAGCAACTTAAAGCTGATAAAATTTGGCATTGCTTGGGCTTGCAAGAAATATGGGGTTCCAGTGAGATGGCTCAGCGGTGTAAGCGCCTGCCTGGCAAGCACGAGGGCCCGAGTTCGACTCCCGGAACCCACATACGAGAAAAGGGCTGGTGATATCGCTCAGCAGCACGGGCACCTGCTGGCGCGCGAGGTCCTGAGGTCAACCCCCAGTACCCACACACACAAAAAAATAAAAATAAAAAGTAAATAAATAAAATAAAATAGCTTTTTGGGGCCAGTGAGATGGCTCAGCAGCGTAAGTGCCTGCCTGGCAAGCACGAGGTCCTGAGTTCGACTCCCAGTACCCACAAAAAAGAAAAGAAAAGAAAAGAAATATGTACTATAGCTGCCAGCCTTGCTTTTCCACGAGTAACTTATGGACCATTTAAATGCAGTGGACACTTGTGACTAAAAGTAAAATACTGCATGATCATTTTAAAGACACACGGTTTCTATTTCTTCTCATCTTTTCCACGTGCCACAGTGTGTGTGTCTACACCTTATTATGACGTTGGAGTGGCTTTTACAAAAAGAGACACTGACAGAAGGTAGAAGTCACATGACTGCTGAAGCCACCTCTAGTTCCCTCCCATGTGATACGTGTGACAGTTCCACCCATGCGTCCACTCTTTCTGCAGCTTACCTGGGGCAGCCTGTCACAAGGGTGTCCTCCAACAAGGCGTGCAGCCCCAGGACTAGACGTGAGCCAGGCCGAGAGCTTCCATTCAGGAGAGAGCCCAGCACTCACCTGTTTTGTTCATTAAGAAAGAAACAAAGGCTTTGGAGGTGCCACTCACGGCGTGGCCTACACACTAGTGTGAACCAAGAGCTTTTGTGCTACCTGTGTAAGAGTGATCATTCAGCGAGTTTTAGAGCAGTTTAATTATTTCATGCCTGTTAAATTTAATAATAAAATAGTCAAGTTAAAGGTTATTTTTTTTCTTATATCTTCTTTGTTATTTTTAGTTTTATTAGTCCATGTTTGCAGTACATAGTGATTGCATTCATTGTGGGGTGCTGGTTTGAATTCTGTTTACATCTCCTCCCCTGCCCTCCTTTTCCCTCCCCCACCTCTTGGTCCCCTCTCCATATTTCTTATATATTTTACAGAAGTACTGGTTCTTGGTGATTGAAATAATAATTCTTAAAACTAGCCCTTTGCCACCGATTGTTTGAAAAGCCACTGCCGACGGAGCTTCTCCTGATCTGGAAGTGTTCAGCTTCTCTTCTCCCACAGTGACTGTCCCTTTCACCGGTGCCTTTCTGTCAGAGCCAACTCCTGGATGTTCATTTTTAGCCAACACGTGATACGGGAGAAGAAGCAATTTTTTGATTTTTAAAAAAATCTTTAATTTCCTAAATAGTCATAAAATTATTCCCATGTAAAACCAAGTCTGAAAGCTTCCATAGTTTAAATTTTGGAAAAAGAAATGCAGTTTTTAAAAATAGAAGTCATCTTTTAATCAAAACTTTGCACACCAGCTTAGCAGACCAAACCTTCCGAGTTTCTAAATGTACATGACTGAGAAGCTCTAACAGCTGAATGCGTTTGTGCTGGGCTGCGGGCCGAGACTGTCACAGGCAAGCTGGGGCCTGGGAGATGCTGGTACCTCGGTCAGCCAGGCTGATCCCTAAGGCTGTCCCCAGTCGCAGTAACTGTACGTCTATAAATCCAGCTCCATAGTCGTTTTAAACTACTGCATCTTCACTCTTCAGAAAGCGAATCTTTGGAAAGGAAGTAAGAACTTCTCCGTGTGCTGAATGTCCCTTGGTAGAGCTCTTCCTCATTCGGAACATGAAAACTGTACAACTCACTACACAAACAGAGAAATAAAAATGTGACTGGCAAAGTGGAAACATTTTCAGCCACTGTGGAAATCAGTGTGGAGATTCCTCAGAAAACTAGGATTAGAGGTCCCATTCCACCCAGCTATTCCCCTTCTGGGTATCTTCCCAGAAGAATTAAAAACATCGTACCACAGCGATATATGTGCACCCATGTTTATAGCAGCACAATTTGTAACAGCTAAATCTTGGAAACAACCCAAATGCCCATCAACCAAGGAATGGATAAAAAAGATGTGGTGTTTTTATACAATGGAGTACTACTCGGCCATAAAGAAGGATAAACTTGAGACTTTTATAGGTAAATGGATGCAACTCAAGACCATACTCGTAAGTGAAATAAATCAAACAAGCATGTGCAAACATCGTATTGTCTCTCTACTGTGAGAAGCTGAAAGAGTAAATAAGGTCTAAAACGCACAATAGATATTGTGAAATGGGAAGAAATTGTTCAAAAGGAAAAAGGAACTAGGATGGGTGAAAAAGGAAAAGACAGTTGAGAAAAGAGAAAAATGCAAGTGAGTTATACTATTAGTGTCTCTTAGTTCATTAAAAGGCAGGTTTGTGCTAATATCAATTGGAGAAATTTTTATACCCATATCTTGTACCCTGAGCAACTACTTTAAAGATAACAACATGGAATGTATTAACTATTGTTATTCTCCTATTATTTTGTTATGAAATTTTGTTTTACCTTTTTTCTATTTAAAAAAAAAGTGGAAACACTTTGAAAAGCGGAGAAATAAGTTGTGGCTGTGCTCGACACCCTTGATATGATGTGATTGTGGTGACGTTTGCACTGCCTGGCATTCACCTGAGATACGAGCAGCCCTGCCCACGTCTTCTAGCCACCCCCCTCATAATGAACATGAACCTTTTCCTCTGCTGATGTTTAGGTGCAGCCCAGATCTTGGGCCCATCCAGTTGCTTCTCAACAGATAGGGTTGTCTAGGTGCTCCATGCCCTGTCTTGTGCAAAATTTAATATTCCCTCTGTGTTTTCAGAGAATTTTTGGAGATCTGTCTGCTGGTCGCCTGGCCCCACAAGCCTGCTCCTCCTGCATGAGTTCCATTGGTGTCGCCTTTCTTTCCCTCTGCATCTCCGCCCTGGCGTGTGGGCCCTGGTCTTCTCTCCTCTCTCTCTGTCCTCACCCCTTCCTGCCTGCCACATCTCAGCTGCCTTTATCCCATCATGCAGTGCAGTGCAGCTCTGCACCCTGTCACAAGGGCACTGCTGACCTTCCCTGCACGGGGAGGGCCTTGCCCCCCAGCCCCGGGAGGCCCTGGCTCTGACAGCATCTGCCCTCCTTAGATGGCGGCTTGGCTATAAGTAATATTTTGCAGGCCAATGATAAAATCCTATTTTAAACAGATTTGATAATTTCCAATTTGTGGTGAAACGGGGGCCAGAACAGGGGTCTGCAGAGGTTTTCAGTCACAGGCCAGGTAGCGGATATTTCAGGCTCTGCAAGTTGCCTGTGGCCTCTGTAGCAGGGCTGTGCTCACACAACGCTTCAGTCACAAAACAGACCGCGGCTCACCGATGGTTACAGCGGCTCTGGGGGTTTGATTGTTAAAGAATACAGATTCCCTCCCAACTTTGAAAGTATTTATACAAACTGTACTGGCATGTAAACATATGCTATCTTTGCTTAGCACGTTGCTTTGTGTGAACTGCAAATCATTCCTATGCATTCATTGAAAAGCAGGGCAAGGCAACTACCAATTTCTCATGGATTTGTTGATCTTATCTTCAAGTAATATAAACTTATAGAATGACCTTGTATATTTGATTTTGTTAGTCTATCATGAACTTGCATAATATTTATTACAAAGCAAGAACATACATTAGTAAGTAAAACAACACACAGGGAAAGGTATTCAAGTGACAGCGTGCACCGTTGTTTTTCTGGGAGTTTGTGTAAAGAACATTGTTCCATTTTTTTTTTTTTCTTGTGGGTACCAGGGGGTCGACCTCAGGACCTCGCGCGCCAGCAGGCGCCCGTGCCGCTGAGCGATATCACCGGTCCCTTTTTCATATGTGGGATCCGGGAGTCGAACTCGGGCCCTCGCGCTTGCCAGGCAGGCACTTAAGCCGCTGAGCCATCTCACTGGCCCTGTTCCATGTTTTATGGTATTACTTTGAGAGCGTTGTCTCCATCATTTTGGATCATATGTCTTCAAAATTTTGGGGGGCACACATTCTCAAAACATGTATCTTATTTATGCATAGATTATGTAAATGAACTGGCGAATATGTCAGGCACCCTACACTTCGAGTGAGGCTTTTCATTTATCGTAGTCTTCCACGAGCGTGTAGCTAATAGTCTTCTGATGATCTTCCTCTGCCTTGGCCAGGTTCTCCTCAGGTCTGGTTGAAACTGTCACTGCTTTCACCCTGTAATGCTGATAACAGCGAGCTCCCCACGGGAGTAGTAAGAGCTTTGGCTCTGTGGCTCATGCCTGACCCATGCGTGGTTTCCTTCATGGGTCTTTGTCCATTTTAGGGTCCCTTTAAATTAAAGGGATGTGATGTGTGTATATATATTTCACTCAAAAATGGGGTCAGGCAATAGTTAGTAGTATTTTATTGTCATTCTTTGTGAGGATATATAGCATCTTTCTCCCTTTTCTGTTTCGTAGTCTTAAATTACTTGCATGGGCCCTATCGGTTAGCCTTTTATTTACACTGTCCATATGGAGCGTCCTTAATTATCATGACTGTTTTGTCTCAGTTGCACGGTTAATTTCTTTTGTTCTCGTTCTGCTGTCCAGGCTAGCCATTCATCTCAATATATTGCTACTACTGATTCACGCAACATTCCTTATGTTTCATCATTTATATCCCTGATTTTGCTGAGTTCTAGTCTTCTACCTGGGGCACTTTTTTTTTTTTTTTAATGTGGGTACCGGGAGTCGAACTCAGGACCTCGCACTTGCCAGGCAGGCGCTTACGCTGCTGAGCCATCTCACCGGCCCTACCTGGGGCACTTTTATATGCCTGTATGGTAAAGTAGACTGGGCAGTCCAGTCCTTCAGGGATTGAGGTGGCCGAGGGCAAGTTCTTGGCTCATGGAGGATGGCAGGAATGTGGTACTGATGCCTGTCATTGGTTACTGACACGGTGCTGACAAGGTGGCCGTACAGAAGCCGCAGGGAAGTCTCTGGACATAGCGAGAAGCAGCCAGCAGCCATCCCCGGCTCGAGAGGCGCTGTCAGTCCTCGGCGGAGCGGAGGGGCGCTTTGCAGAAGGCCCCCTACGCCCTCCGTGGAGGGACCAGGCGTCTGAATTTCTGAGACTCCCTAGTTGATCCCACTGAACAGTCGGGGATGAGAGTTACAGGTGAAGAGGCTGCTGAGCTGAGTAAGTCAACAGAAGAAAAATCAAAAGTGAGAAGCTCAACGAAGCTAAAGGAACCCGACAGTGGCAGAGGAACCTACCCATCATAACACGGAGACGCTTGAGGAAAATGGAACACTCTCATAGCTGCAAGCCGGGATAGGGCCGGATGGGTTATTCTTCTTGACTGCGTGTTGATCTCAGGAGTCTGAGGGTTAAGATGTTGGCAGCCAGAAGTGAAGGTTTGTAAGTTGATCCAAGAGGCCTTTTAGCTTGTGGAGTTTGTCAGCGTATTGTCACACACCTCTGGTCCTGTGGGTAGCTTCCCTGAGAGTGCTCCCCTGGTCAGTGCTCTCATTTGGCCCAAGGATACCGTCTAGCTTGCAAGGAAACTTATTCTTGATTTTAGAGATAAGACGCTGTCTTGGTCTGTCGCCGTCACTGATCTGTCTGGAGCCAGCCAGTGACAACAGGGAGTCCACCCTCCTCACCACGGTCCCCGTATCCAGCGAGGCATCTTCTGCTCACAGATAGTGACTGCGCCCCTCAGCAACCCCTGCAAACTCTGCCTTTGTTGCAGGAAGCAGTGCAAGTGCTGATCAAGCACTCGGCCGATGTCAACGCGAGGGACAAGAACTGGCAGACGCCCCTGCACGTCGCCGCAGCCAATAAGGCCGTCAAGTGTGCGGAGGTGATCATCCCGCTGCTGAGCAGCGTCAATGTCTCCGACCGAGGTGGGCGCACGGCCTTGCACCACGCGGCCCTGAATGGCCATGTGGAGGTGGGTGTTCTTGTTGTTGCGACCCCTTGGCCACAAAGGGAACCTGAACTTATTGCTGAGGCTCTTAGAGAATATGAGGCTAATATGAGGTATGATCGAAAACACAGTGAATACTTAAATTTTAAAAAATATTTATTATAGTAAAAAACACACTGCCATTAATTCCCCTCAAAATCCTCCCCCTCACTTCATACACACTTATCCCACGGTCCTTGCCGCTTTCTGCAGCAGCTCTGGAAGTCCTCTCTCTTGGGTGTCATTAGTTGTGCTGTTGTGGCTGCCACGATGTCCTGAATCTATCCAAAACGTTTCCCTTTCATGGTCATTTTGACCAGCAGTCGCACAGTGCCAGATCTGGTGAACAAGGTGGATGAGGACACAGCGTCATGTTTTCACAAGCCTTCCTGTCTGTCCGGTGGTGCTCAGCAGCAGCATTCACTGTATTTTTGATCACACCTCATAGAGACACTCAGGAAGTCAGACTCCCAGAGCCGCTTCGGAGAGTGGCAAGAATGATGGGACCAGTGTGCTCAAATGTTCAATTTAACACTCACTGTATATTTCGATCACCCCTCTATTTCCTCTGTAAATTTAGAGCCATAGTGAATTTTAAAAGTAGGTTGTCCTTTCAGTCTTTTCCTTCAGCACATGCGACAGGTTTGCTGTGATATTGTCTTCTGACTTCATTAGAACTCCAGATCCCTGACCTGCTCTGGGGGCTCTGATCACCTCCAGGCAGTGGGGAGCCCTCACTCTTTGGGGCCTCACTCGCTGTCGTTGTTGCTGGTCTTGCAGATGGTCAATCTACTCTTAGCCAAGGGGGCGAACATCAATGCATTCGACAAGAAGGACCGGCGCGCGCTGCACTGGGCCGCGTACGTAGGTGAGAGAGCAGCACGCCCCGGCTCTGCCTCAGCGAGCCGCGGGCTCTCTTGGCCGTATGGGTTTTCTCTCGGGCGAGCCTGACGTCAAGCGTGAGTTCCAGTGGGCTGAAGAGGTGGCCTGCACAGAGCGCAGGAGTTGGGCTGCTGCTTTGCCAAGGGTTTATTTACCCTACGTGGAGGAGGAGACATGGAGGGCAGAGGCTGAATCTCTGGATTTTTCCTTTTCACTTTGCTTGGCACAAACCAACCGACAAATCAGAACCCTGGCAGAGCTGACCCTTGCGTAGACGAGGGGATTGCTGAGCTGAGCTCCTTCATGGTGCTTCTCACTGGAGAGCATCCTGCCATTAGGAAAGAAGACAGGGCCCCGTCAGCACTGGGTTATAAGCACCCTGAATGCAGGAGACTGTCCTGGTGGATGCTGGGAGATCAGCACAATGGGGCATGATAGAAACTACAGGGGTGACATTTATTACCACAGACAGATTCATCAGTATGCTGAGGGATAACAGATCATAAAGCAGAGTAAATAATATGGTTCTCCTTTTAGTAGGGGAAAAAAATCTATACAAAAAAACAAACCTGAAGCCAGGAGTGGTGTTATAGACCTGTAATCCTAGCACTCTGGGAGGCTGAGGCAGGAAAATCCAAGTGTGAACCCAACCTGGCAACTTAGTGGCTTAGAGAGACCCTGTCTCAAAATAAAAATTAAAAGTAAAAGGGCTGGAGATGTACTCAGTGCGAAGTACAGTACTGCAAAAACGAGTAAATAAACAAATAAATCTGAAAAATATTATGTACAGAAACATTAACTGATTATCTGTAAGAACTGGTGCTTATATGTGATTTTGGTTTCCTTCTAACACCTTTGTGCCTTTTAAACAAACATAAATGCCTTTTATCATTTTAAAAATTAACATTAATGTAGAAAGTAAAACAGTGCGGGTTAGGTAAGGATGAAATGAATTATGTGGCTATAGATGGGGCCACAAATTTCTTTGCAAGCATTAGCATTTAAAAACAAAGTGGCATGGGTTTCCAGGTTGGTTGAGGCAGATTCAGACGTGTGTGTGGGTCCAGGAGGGACGGGAGCCGGGCGGGAGACGTTGAGGCAGAGGTACGTTAAGCACCCGTGGGGTGTGACTCGGAGTTGGGGTTTCCCATTCATCCTTTGCTGATGTACACTGAAAACATCTGGGTAATGGCTTTAAAGAAACAAACAAACAAAGGTTCACAGTGCTTTCTGCTGCTCTGTCAAGGCCACCTGGATGTTGTGGCCCTGCTCATTAACCACGGCGCAGAAGTGACCTGTAAGGACAAGAAGGGTTACACCCCGCTCCATGCCGCGGCCTCCAATGGGCAGATCAACATTGTCAAACATCTCCTCAATCTCGGGGTAGAGGTGAGTGGCGATAAGTGTACCCCTTCATGGCCTGAGAGGTTGGGGGTTTTCTGCTGCCTGAAATTAAGTCCTACATTTTAGTGCAAGGGGGAACACTTATTTTCTAGCATCCTTTCTTTCTGAATTTACCTGGGCACCTTATAAAAGACAGTGGGGTTTGGACTAGTGGAAAACCAGAAGCAGATCAACTTTCCATGTCAACATAGGTAGAGAAGAACACAAACGTGTGTCTCCTCGGAAAGATATAGTAACAGTCACCTTTGAAAGGCTGGCCAGGGTTCCTAGTCCTCTTCAGAAAGCAGCCTTTGCCCTCGTGGCTTTCGGCAGAACCATGGCATGGGTGTTGGGGAGAAACAGCTGCTGTGTCCAACGCTGAGCTAGAAGAGCGGGTCTGTCCGTGGTCCTTCAGCGAGCGCAGCACGAGCGGTGTCGAGCTCTGCACCACAACATCCCACCCCTGGGGAGCGGAAAACCAAGTTGCCACACTGGGACCAGGAAGGTGACGCCGCAGCTAGACAGCTCTCAGAAAGCAAGAGGGAGCCGGGGACTAACGCCTGCTCAGGACAGAGCCACTGCCCCTCATGCCACCTCCACCCGTCCTCTTCCCGTCATGGTGCCCCAGTCCTGTGTTTGGGCCCCTGCTCCCCCGAGTCCCTTCTCTTCTGGCATTTTGAAAGCAGCTTTGCCTTTCACCCTTTACCTTCCCTGGCCAGAACGCAGCCCCACGGTATAGAGCCTCTTACTTTTCCTGGGTCACTTTTCACCACATTCACTTTGGGCCGATCTGCACCTCGGGGTATGAAGCATGCCCAGATTAGCCTCCGGGGCTGAGGGCATGAGCGCTGGAAAATGGTGCTGGTGGGTGGCGAGTCCTTTCTCCAGCCGCAGCCATTAGGCTTTTTGTGGCAGTGGAGCGCACTGGCTCCAGTGACGTTTGTGGCCCCGTGGCCGCCTCCTTTGCAGATTGACGAAATCAACGTCTACGGGAACACGGCCCTGCACATCGCCTGTTACAACGGCCAGGACGCCGTGGTGAGCGAGCTGATCGACTACGGTGCTAACGTGAATCAGCCCAACAACAGCGGCTTCACCCCTCTGCACTTCGCCGCCGCCTCCACCCATGGTGCTCTGTGCCTGGAGTTGTTAGTGAACAACGGGGCGGACGTGAACATCCAGGTAGGGCGTGCTCGGTGTCTCGGGGGCTGCACCTGTGCTTCGCGTCTCTGCTGAGCCACCCGAGTGCTGGAAATTACAGCACGTGTTAGCCAGCCGTGCCCCTGAGACGCACACATCTCGTCCTGGGTCGGGAGTCTCAGAGGCAGCTGGCAGCTGTGTGTGCGTGTGCCGGCGGGAGGCATGGGGGCCCAGTGGTGTGTGCCCGTAGCTTAGTGAAGGATCCAAGCGTGTCGACTCTGCCCGGAGTCTAATGCAGAGGTCAGCTTCGCGCTCACAGGGAGGACTGAGCTGCTAGAATCCACAGGAAGGCTCTGAGTAACCTCAAATGCCTTCCTAAAGCAAGCCTCACCTAGTGGTGCTGACCTGGTCCTAAGGATCACTCCTTTTCTTCTTTGGAGGTACTGGGGGTTTGGATTGAGCTATAGCTCTAGCCCTTTTATTTTTATTTATTTATTTATTTATTTATTTATTTATTTTATTTTGAGTCAAGGTCTCAGTAAATTGCTAAATTTTCCAGTTTGCGCTTCAGCTTGCAACTCACCTGCCTCAGCCTCCTGGTCACGACTTCATTAGTCAGATTTAGTAAGACGACCTAGTGCCCTCTGTTTGGCGCTGGAGGACCATTGCAAGACAGGATGGGATCTCTTCCCTTGAGGAATTTGCAGTGTGCAAAGGAGACAACGTGTGCTCAGATAATCATGAGGCAGGAGAGACGTGATGTGTGCCACGAGGGAGTAATCAGGGGGTGCGGGCTAGGAGGAGCAGGTGCTGGCTTTCTCTTGTCTGGGGACACATGTAGGGGTTGTTTTTCAGCTGAGCGAATACCAGCTGAGAGGAGGAGGCACAGAGATAAGTGGAGAGGGCGTTGCACTAGAGAACGGCACGAAGCAAGGCAGCGGTGCTGTGGATGCAAAGGCTGTGGGTGAACCCGCACAGCCGCTCGGCCCACCGCGACCCTCACCGTGGAGACCTGGGCAGGATGCCCTTCCCTGTCCTCGGCTTCCCGCCCTTCTCCCACACACACACGGAATCTAAAGCAAGTCCTGGGGCATCCTATCTCTGGTTACTTCAGGGTTACTTTCAAGAAGATCGCAGCAAGCTTCTCCACTGACTGGTAGAGCTGTTTACACTTTGCGTCAGACTCTAACACTGGGGAAATGTGGGACAGATGGCCAATAGCAATTTGTTGTGATTTTTTTTTTTTTTTTTTTTTTTTTTTTGGAGACAGAGTCTCGCTATGTAGTTCAGGCTAGCCTTGAACTTGCTTTGTAGCCCAGACTGGCCTCGAACTCACAGTGATCCTTCTGCCTCAGCCTCCCGAGTGCTGGGATTATAGGCATGCACCACCACACCCAGCTTGTTGTCACTAAATAGAATAGAATTAGGATAGAAGAAAAGAGCCAGAAATAAGCCCAAATGTGAGAGGACTGAGGAAGAGGGTTTGTTCACCTGGCTGCTGAGGAGGCAGCCGGAGCTGAGACCTCTCATCGACCTGGGGGCTGCCGGTCGGACCCGGGCTTCAGAGGCAGAGGCCACGGCAGAAGACTCGAAGGGGAGGAAAGCGTAAATAACTGCATAAAAATTACCATTTCGTGTGTCAAAACAAAACAACAAAAAAGGAGGAAAAACCACACAAACTCAAACAAAATTGAAAGGAACAACCCAGGAAAAATTTTCCACAATATACATGATAAGAAAAAAATTAATAGGTTTAGTATGTGAAAAGCTCTTACAAACGAACGAGAAAAAGTCTGAAAAACCACTAGAGAACTTAGAGAAAGGCGGATCACTTAATGTCCATTAAGTACATGAAAAATAGTAAGTAAGTCACCGACTTACGAACCTTCGGGTTGCAAACTTTCACAGGCGCACTGTGTAAGATTCACTTCGTAAGCTGATGAACGAATCCGACTCCAAACAATTCTCCCGGAATGAAACTAGTTCGTAAGTCAGGAACTTGCTGTGATCAGTAATATTCACTATCATTAGTAATTAGGAAAGCACAGACTAACACAGAAATATAGATTTGCCTTTGAAAGTTGACTTTTATCAAAGATGATTATGCCAGTTTTATCACAGAAAAATGCAATAAATAAATATGATCCCATTTTTTAATTTTAAAAAGCTACATGTGTATATGCAGAGAGAGAAAAACTATCTGGAGTATAGGCTAACAAACACCCTAACATCAGTTATCACTGCAGAGAGACAAAATTATGATTTGGGATTTTAGTTTCTTTTTTGCATTTTTAAAAATCTTCTGATGGTGATACATCATAATGTGTTATTTTTATATCCAAAAACTATAGTTTTAAAAAAAATATTTGGGGGCCGGTGAGATGGCTCAGCGGTGTAAGCGCCTGCCTGGCAAGCGCGAGGGCCCAAGTTCGACTCCCGGAACCCATATACAAGAAAAGGACCGGTGACATTGCTCAGCGGCACGGGCGCCTCCTAGTGCGCGAGGTCCTGAGGTCGGCCCCCGGTACCAAAAAAAAAAAAAAAAAAAAAAAAAATTTGATGCTGTATAATGAGCGCATGTTATTTTTATTTCCAATGCATTGGGCACGTGTTATTATTATATCAAAAAAAACAGGGTTTTTAAAAACGTAAAAATGCATCTGTTTTCTATTGTAGGTGTAGTGGTCCTAGAGAGGGGTTGACTTGAGGGTAACTGAAAGTCAATAAAACTGATCTAGATCAGAGGTAAGGAGGACAGGGACGAGGGACTGGGGTGGAGCCAGCTGGAGGGAGAGGCTTTGCGGAAAGAAAATCAGTGGGCTTCCAGGACGGGGTGGGAGGAGCTGGAGGTGGGAGGACAGATTGGAATCTGGTGGTGAGAGGCCACGCAACCGAGGGGCTCATCGGGCTAGACTGTCGAGCATGAATCACTGTTAATCATAAGCTACCTCTGTGTATCTTGGTGCATTTATCTGTAAATGTAAGGAAATAATGACACCTTCATAGAACCCTGCGAGGGCTGAATGGAATTATCACACTTAGTTTACATAGAACAGTGGCTGACACATGGTAGGCACTTGATAAGTCTTATTGCTAACATTCATCAAGATGGATTCAGGAGTACAGAAATCTCTTCTGGACCTTGTCTCGGTCCAGAAAAATCCACATTTGTAATTCCTTGGAAAAGTTATTGGAATTCTAGTAAGTTAATTCCAATCTACCACTTCCAATGCAACACATGGTGAGAATAAAGACACTAAGGCATATTCGTAGTTGTGGGGAGCCAAGGGGGTTCTAAGTCCAGTTAGAATGATGGCTAACTGGACCAAAGGCCTCAACCCAGGGCCAAACCTGGATTTTATTAATTTGTGAAGAGGAGAGTGGCTTGGGGATGAGTGACTATGAGTGCTGTGAGCTGCGCTAGGTAGGAGGCCTGAAATCACCTCTGCAGTATGCAGAGAGAGAGAGAGAGATGCAGAAAGAGTTATCTGCATACTATGGACTGGGGCAGTTTCTAGTGCACTTCAGTTTGATGTGTAATCCATTCCCTGAGAAGCCACAGCCTCTCTTCTTGAGGCTCATTCTCAGCTGACAGCGTGGCTTCACTCAGCCTGGCTCACACATGTTACTTGGGAGCTACAGGGCAGGGCAACACTGACCTGTCACCTTGCTTCAAAGACTACACATCAGCACCTCGCTAGACCCATTTACGTTGCCTAAAGCCAATTGAGGGGATAAGGAAAAGCCTAGCCAGCTCTGTACATATCAGTACACGGAGGAAGGGCTAAATGCTCTTCTTTCAAGGAGAGCCATCCAGGTGGTCCTCCTCAGGGAGGAAGGGTTGGCCTAGGAGGCAAACCCATGAGCTTAATTCTTGACACCTTTGGCACAGCCGGGCAGCAGTGGGAAGTGTGACACTAGCATAGAAGAGCAGCAGGGGATGGAAGGAAAGACATTTGCCTCATTCACCCTGGGAGGGAAGCATGGTGTCACCCAAGGAGAGCACAGAACCATGCAGGCAGGGAAGGGGAGGAGGACTCCAGGAGCTCACTGCTCCTAGGATCGGGAGAGGAAGGGCGGGACCAAGGTATGAAACAGGAAGAGTTAGAGAAGGTCAGAGAGGAAATGAAAGGTGGGGAGAATCATCATGGGGGTGCCAGGCAGGCAGAAACAGAAAGTAGAATAAATGGAGAGAGATTCAGAGTTCCACATTGTAGGTCCAAAGAAGAGGGAAAAGAAAGGTCTTTGGGGATATGGTGGGGACATGGCTCAAGGTGGGAAGGTCTGTGTGGGTTGGAGTCACAGGGTGCAGGGGTGAGGGCCAACCATCTTTGACTCCAGGTTGGTGAACATCTGCCTTGCCGTCCTGCTGTGGGAGGGACATCCTGGGGATCCCCAAAGGAGGGGACATTATTGAAGTTGAAGAGAGTCGCTGGCTCCAACATCTCCACTTAATTAACTAATTTCCTCTGCCGCCTGTCCCTGATGCTCTCAGGGTGCCTTCAGCCTGAAGCTAGAAGGCCACTTTCTGCCCCAGCGACCTGCTGCTTCCGGTTAACTGACCAGGGTCAGTTTGGAATGGATAAGAGACTCAACCATGTACACAGCACATTGGTTTATGGCAGCCTTCTCTTCTTTCCCACAAAATGGACTTGAAATGCATATTTACTTGGTTTTAATATTTAGTTTCCCCACTGTGCTGCTAATCATAAGTAGAACACAAGTGGTGCCATTCTGAAGCCTGAGATTGAGTCAGCGCGTGATGCCATCAGCGCAAGGGAGCTGTCTGAACCCAGCGTGGCTGTCTTCCCCGCTCTGTCTTCCTGCCCCGGCTGCTAATTCTCTGCGAATCCTCCTTGGTGATTCTGGACGCACCCCGGATGCACGGACCATCTCCTGTTCCCGTAGAGCCACCCTGTCTCACTCTGGAGGCAGCTTTCTAATTAAAGTTGTTATCTCTCAGCACCACATTACCATGGATTTTGACAATGATTGTAGAGGCGGGACAATTGATGTTTGTTTAGAGTCCCCAAAGTTGGAGAAAAATAGCGCATTGAAATGCAGCCAGTATCCACCCACGCGTTTCCCTTTGTTTCCCGCTATTCTTACAAAAAACAGTGTCTTCGCGAGCAGTTACCAGATGGAAGTAGATGGAAAGAGGAGGAGGAGAAGTGTCGTGGCTACGCTTCACAGTTCCTCGCTTTACTTAGGTTGACCATGGCCTTGTCTAGACACTTCCAGGGAGAAGGGCATGGTGTTTACTGTCCCCAAAATGGGGCTGGCTTTGCAAACTATACACTCTGATTCTTGCCTGCAATTTGGAGAGCTACCAAGTCGGTAGCTTTACTCCTTGGTGAAGCCTTTAAGCTCTTTCCCAGGCATGGCAAAGTGCTTAGTTAAACATTTATGAAGATATTTTCTAAACACTGAAGTATTTATAGGTTTATATATATTTAATTGAATGATAATTACATTTTCATGTTAAATTTAAGAGAAAATACTGGAGCAAAATTTAAAGAAATAGCTCCACCTAGGGACAAGTGAATATCAACTTTGACACTTCTGTCCTCTCCCCTTGACCTTCTTGGACTGTCATCACCCTGATGTTGGAAGGGCGTGTTTTAAATGCTTCTTCCCGCATTACTCCCAGGCCCTTTGGTCGTTAGAAATGTGTACAGCGTGACGGCGGGGAGCCAGCTCTGGAGACGGAGCTTCTAGGAGCCTCCGCGGTGTGGAGTCAGTGAGGCCGAGTCCTCGTCCTCCTAGTGGCTTCTCTTTTCCTCTAAAAGCACGATTTCCAGTCAAGCATTAATGGCGTTCCATTCTCCCTTCTCAGTATTTTCTGATGCAGACTATCATCACATCAAATCTATCTTATCGTTTCTCCCCCACCCATCTACTTGAGAATTGTTTTTCAATTAAGAGGCAGTTAGCACTCCCACGAACAAACGCTTCCCTTGGATCAGAGCTTGTGCCGCTGCCTTCCTCCTTTCTAAGGGGGAGACTTACAGGATATAATGAGAATCATTCACTAAAGCCCTGTGGTTTCAGGAGCTATTGGTGCTCACAGCCTGAAGCAGCAGATCTTATTCTTCCGGGTTCTGTGTGAGTTAGAAATGGGCTCCCTCTGCCCCAGTTCCAGTTCGGCAGGTGTAGATCAGAGCATAGCACCCATCTTCCCAGCGCTGGGGGAGTCCGATGTGGGTTGACCTTGGCCCACCTTTCATAAATCTTATTTAAGTGTTCATTGTCCAGTGTGAAGCTTTAAAAATAAAGTCATTTTAAAGCCTAGGTATGTAGGTTTCCTCACCAAAAAACCATGCATTTTTGAAACCTCACATTTTAACATTAGACTTTGAGATGTTTCTCTTGAAACTTAGAAAAATAGCAGTTATATGAGTTTTTAAAAATATAATACTCGAATGAAAATACAGATGCCCCTTGACTTACGACGGAGTTAGTTTCCCCGATATAAACTCACTGTATGTTGAAAATGCGCTTAGCTCATGCAACCTCCTGAACATCAGCCCAGCGACACGGTCGAGACACGGCCGTTTGTCCTCCTGCTCACGCAGCTGCCACCCCTCCTCTCAGGAGAATTCCCTGCCACATATCGCTAGCCCAGGAAAAGATCAAACTTCTGAATTTGAAGTATGGTTTCTGCTGAATGTGAGCTGCTTTCACATTGTCTTAAAGTGGAAGAGCTGTTAAGGGGAACCATTGTAAGCTGGGGACACGACCTGTACCTCTTCTCTCCTGGGGATCCTTTTGGTCTAACATAGCAGCAGTATTTCCTTTTGGGCTCATTTCCAGCACAAACTCTTACTTCAGGGACTTGGCCTTTGGTGTAACGATCAGTACATAGATTTTGTATGTTTCGGATGTTTTGGTTTAATCTACGTTAGGAAGATCCACAATTTCTAGAATCAATAATAAGAGCTGTGTACATGCAGCACACCTTTCCTGCTGATCATGAAAATGACAATTACCCAGACACTTGAGGGCCTTCGTCCTCTGGTTTCTGATGAGTTCCGTGAATGACTGTTCTCTTTCGGACAATCAGGAATGTCGTCCTGTGGAACCAGAACGCAGTAATGGTGGCAGCTTCCCAGTCAGCTTTGAGAGCTGCAGTGATTTATTGCAGTTTAGTCAACTTCAGATCAGACAAGACACGGTGCATCTTTTAAAAAGCTGAAAAACATCACCTTGCAGGAAACTCCTTTATCAGCAGATCACAAAAGCCATTTTGGACGAGACTTCTTTTCTATGCTTCTTTAGAATGCAGTGCTTACTGGAACCTGGGAGGGGGAAGTCCCATATGTGTTTTTTTCTTTCAAAATTATCTTTGTTTTTTGTAATTGTTATTCATACCATTTTTTAAAAAATTGAAAGTGATGTTTTCACGGCTTTGCAGCAGTGCCCACGAGAACCTTTCAGACTGATGTCACAGCTCACGAGCGCCTTCATGATTCTCCTTTTCTCGTGTTTTTAGAGTAAAGATGGCAAAAGTCCGCTGCACATGACGGCTGTCCATGGACGGTTCACACGGTCGCAGACCCTCATTCAGAATGGTAAGAGAGATGCGCCCGTTGTGTCTTTGGGGGAACAGTTTCTTGGTCTGACTGAGTTTGGCTGTCTGTCATCTGGATGTGAAAATCGCTGCTGTGTTTGGAGTGTGACCAAGCACGGGTTCGCACAATCCTATGACGTTCTTCCCCACAAGCTCATGAGCAGACCTCCATCGGCGTCCTCCT
The DNA here is from genome assembly GCA_028451465.1 of Erethizon dorsatum. NCBI lineage: Eukaryota > Metazoa > Chordata > Mammalia > Rodentia > Erethizontidae > Erethizon > Erethizon dorsatum. The sequence continues at coordinate 136,928,546 of CM051826.1, read as the reverse complement.
TAGCAGGGAGAACACAGACCACAGTTCCCAGCCTGCTTCCGGCCAGGCTAGGGGCGGGTGGGCACCAAGACCCTGGGCTTTACACTCCGAAATGAATACAGAGAAATAGCACGTGTTTATAGCAGCAAATCTGAATGGTTTTTAGATTGTAGAATTCACCATAGTTCCCTAAGTTAAAGCTCATTAAGTTACTTGGGCAAAGGTAGGGGGAAAAAGAGGTGACTCAGAGGAAGGACAGGTACATATGTAACAGAAAGGATCACAAAACCACAGGCTTGACAGGGCCTCGCGAAAGTCACACACTACAGTAATTTTCCAGCTCACAACAAACGTACTTGAACTATCATGGGGAGGTCACGAAGCCAAAGTACTGGGGAGTGTCCCTCCACTTTGCTGAGAGCGGACCCAACTCGCATCTGAGAGTGAGTTGACTTGGACAACACAACTGATGTTATCTTAGCAAATCTAAGAGACAATTAAAAAAAAAAAGCATGTTTAGTTTAGTTTAGATCTTAACTGACCTGACATTCCAGGTCAATTTGGCAATTCCTAAACTACTTTTAGCTGACCTACATTTCCACTTCTCAAAATTCAGATGTCAGTTTTCTTGCATCTGTATTTTTCTCATCTACAAGAATTTTGGACGACATATCCTTGAATTGTTCGTGGCACTGAGTTATGTCTTAGGCACTCAAGTCATAAAACTAAAAAGTCATTTGACATTTGGATGGAAGGCCAGCCAGTAAATTATGCTGAGGAAGCGAAATATCTGTGGCCAGACAGAGGAAATTTATATGCATTTCAGTGAAATTGTAAGGGAAAAGAAATCCTAACAAGTTTCCCATGAGCCAAGGAAGGTAAAATGGAAATTAACACCCGATATTTCTAATTTGAAATGTGTCATGCCCTTGACATTCATCTTATTGAAAGAGGCATTTTGTTTTATTTTTCTGGATATAAAAAAAGGGAAAAGGTGACCCTCTTTCTCTCTCTCTCTCTCTCCCTCTCTTTTTTTTGTGGGTACCGGGGGTCGAACTCAGGACCTCGCGCACCAGCAGGCGCCCGTGCCGCTGAGCGATATCACCGGCCCTTTTTCTGTATGTGGGTTCCGGGAGTCGAACTCGGGACCTCGCACTTGCCAGGCAGGCACTTATGCTGCTGAGCTATCTCACCGGCCCTCATGTCTCTCTTTTTCCTTATCCCCTTTTATTTTTCAACTGCTTTTCAGAATATCTGTCCCTTTAAAAACAAACAAAACTTTAAAGATTTTAGTGAGGATTTTATCAATGGGTCTTAGCTCTGTGCCACAGAAAGCCCTGTCCTTGTGAAAGGCACCTCATGCAACAGAGATTGGAGAGAGACAAGGTTTCCCCTCAGAAGCCCTGGCCTCCTACAACTCCATCATGTGGTCCAGCCACACTGCCCCCTCCTTCGAGCCGCAGCCATGGCACGCTGCCCTCCGCTGTGCTCCTGTGCTCACGACCCTCCTAGGGCTGCTCGCGGGCTGGAGGGCTTCATGCCCTCCCTGGATGTCCTTGCTGGACCCTGCAGTGGGAGAAAGACCTGAAAGAGGCTCCATCTTGTGCCCTCTGTGTCGCAGTGACCTTTGTTTCAGAGTTTTCTCATTCTTGGTGGGCCTGGCATCTTGCTTGTGGGTGAGTGGGGCCCATGGGCCTGAATTGAGGAGGCTGTAGTGGCTGGAGTAATGGCTAGTGTGTAAAATGGTAGTGCCAGCATTGATTGAGTGTTCCTGCTGTGCCAGGCATACAGCCCACCGAAATCCTTCCAACCATTCTATGAGAAGACGACTATTGCTAGCTTCATTTCAAAGATGGGGAAACTGAGGCAGAGAGGTTGCCACTGGTGTCACCATACGTGGCCAGTATATTGAGGACCAGGGATTGGAACACAGGTAGTTTAACATCAGACTTACACACATGCTCTCGGGAAGAACAATGATAGTAAAACATTTCTGAACTTAAATTCAATTTATGCTAAGAGGCACACATATTTGGGACAGAGCTGTCCCTCTAAAGGGCATTGTGTTTTTCTCTTCCTTCGGCTGACAATTCTTTGCCTCATTCCACATGTGGGAACTGTGAGTTCTTCCACTGGAAATTTTTGAAAATGCCCTTGGGGAAAACAGGAAGTTCTTTTCTCTCTTCCTGTTTGTTTGCTTCCTTCTGGAAAACATCCTGGGCTGTGCTGAGCTCCTCCTTCCCCTTGAGACTTCCACCCCAGGCCTGGTGTGGGTCCCCAGAGTGAGTCACAGCACACAGACACCCCCGTGTCCCCAGGAGTTGGGCTGCGCCGCTGCGTGGGGAGACGGTCAGCTGCCTCCACCAACTGACCATGCGCTGAGGAATGGCCTTTGTGCCGGTTTGTCCTGTCGACGGCTTTGGTGTCCGGACTTGGTATCTAGCGCATGTCTGATTTCCAGTCTCCTCTCCAGGCCGGGCTGTTAGCTCTTATGATAATCTTATCATCTTACCCAGAATCATTCCACTTTGGTAAAGCAAACATTTAAAACTACTCTTTTGCTTTTTGGTCAGTAAGCAAGGACACCTCTGTGGTCAAACACACTGTTCCTGAAGCTGCTCTGCCACAGCGGGAGGAGGAACCGGAAGACAGCACGGAGTGGCAGCAGAAGGGCTCTGAGCCAGTGCTTAGCAGGGACAGCTGCCTCAGCACTGTCCAGCAAGCTACCAAGTTCAAAACTCATGTTTTCTTCACAGACGCTTTAAAAATAAACAGTTTGCACAGGAAGAGTCAAGTACTAGGCTAGGTCAACTCCATGTGAGAGTTTTGACCTTTTGGCTCAAAGTCCTTCTGAGACAATTTAATAGGAACACTATTCTTGTTTGGGCAATGAAAAACTAATTTCAGATGAATGTTTAGATAATGCTGATTAATTATTATTTTAAACATGCTCTGCATGCACATGTCCGCTTTCCTCACTAATTATCGGTGATAGGTTTCCAGCATTTAACTTGCAACTTTCCAATGAATAGTACAGGTATTTAACTTGCATTCCAAGCAGAGATTTCCAAGTGGAAATGGAAAAGTTTGTGGAGTAATTATATATATATATATTTTTTTTTGTGGGTACCGGGGGGTCGACCTCAGGACCTCGCGCGCCAACAGGCACCCGTGCCGCTGAGCGATATCACCGGCCCCTTTTTCATACGTGGGATCCGGGAATCGAACTCGGGCCCTCGCGCTTGTAAGGCAGGCGCTTATGCCGCTGAGCCATCTCACCGGCCCTTGTGGAGTAATTATAAAATAGAAACTCACTCATCTGGAAGTTTTACTGTCATAGAAAGTATGTTTTCAAATAACAAAATCCAGTCTGTCTTTAATTTCTCTATCAAGTTGTGACACTTTCCTGAAATATATTCTAGATGACAACAAAAGCATCTATGGCTGACTGTAGAAGGCCCTTCTCAGTCCACATTGTGGTCCAGGAAGTTTATATTTGTAATCCCAAGGAAAAGTTATTGGAATTCTAGCAAGTTAACTCCAATCTACCACTTCCAGTGCAACCCATGGCAAAAATAAAGATACTAAGGCATATTTATAGTTGTGGGGAGCCAAGGGGGTCCTAAATCCAGCTAGGACGGTGGCTAACCAGAACAAAGGCCTTGACCCGGGGCCAAACTCGGGTTTTATTAATTCATGAAGAAGGGATTGGCTCAAGGATGAGTGACTGTGACAGTGGCAGGAAGTACGTGAGTGCCGTGAGCTGGGCTAGGTAGGTAGCCTGAAATCACCTCTGCAATATGCAGAGAGAAGGATATGCAGAAGGAGTAATCTGCATAACACAATTTGAGGTAGTATCTAATGTTTGGGGGTCAGTGCTTCAGCTGTGATGTGTAATTTTTTATGCCCTGGGAAGTCATAGCCTCTTATCTTGAGGCTCGATTCAAGCTGACAGCGTGGAGCATGGCTCTCCTTCCTGCCCAGCTCACACATGCTTTTTGGGAGCTATGGGGTGAGGCAACACTGACCTGTTGCCTTGCTTCAAAGACTACACATCAGCACCTCAGCTGGACCGATTTGCATTGCTTAAAGCCAACTGAGGGGATAAGGAAAAGTCCTAGCCAGCTCTGTACATACCAATACATGGAAATAGGGCCAGGTTTAGCCAAAATGGGGACAATTGCTCTTCTTTCAAACAGAGTCATCCAGGTGGTCCTCCACAGCTGACAATTATCTGTATTTTTATTTTAAACTGACTTATGAAATGATAGTAGCAACAAGAAACTTAATCAGCTCAGACTCTCTTTCTGCCATTTTGACTCTTCTCTTTCTTTTCTTTTTTCTTTTTTTTTTTTTTTTTGTGGGTACCGGGGGGTCGACCTCAGGACCTCACGTGCCAGCAGGCGCCCGTGCTGCTGAGCGATATCACCGGCCCTTTTTTCGTATGTGGGTTCCGGGAGTCGAACTTGGGCCCTCGCGCTTGCCAGGCAGGCGCTTATGCCACTGAGCCATCTCACTGGCCCCACTCTTCTCTTTCTCTACCTAATTTTTGGTTTACTTCAGGCTGGAAAATCTGGAAACCATGGCTCTTCTTAAGGAGGTTTGGTGACTCTTGGCTGGGAAGGGTGTGGAGTGAAGTAGTGTTGTTGAGGGCAAAGACTTCTCAAAGGCTGAGGATCCCCCCTGTGTAGAGAAGCCCCATGGTTGGAGCTATCAGGAAGAGCACAGTGAACAGGCTAGACAGACACGGGCACCCTGGATGTCATGGAGACCACATGGCCACCTGTCACCAAAGCTACGATCAAACCATAAAAATGAATCAACCTGAATTGGGTGCTTCTAAAATAAGATTAGAGGGCCGGTGAGATGGCTCAGCGGCGTAAGCGCCTGCCTTGCAAGCGCGAGGGCCCGAGTTCGACTCCCGGAACCCACATACGAAAAAGGGGCCGGTGATATCGCTCAGTGGCACGGGCGCCTGTTGGCGCGCGAGGTCCTGAGGTCGACCCCCTGGTACCCACCAAAAAAAAAAAAATAATAAAATAAAATAAAATAAGATTAGAGTGCTTTATCTCTGCGGCCCCTCAAATGTCACAATAACTAGGTTTACTGTTTTTCCTGACTATAAAATTAGTACATGCCACTGCAAGCCAAAGTGAAATCGTGAAACAGCTCTCCCCTAATCCCCAAACCCCAGAATTTCTATTGACAGTTTGGTGAAACCTCTGGATTGTTGTATGTATTTAAGAAAGTGTATGTAGGGCCAGTGAGATCGCTCAGCGGCATAAGTGCCTGCCCAGCAAGCACGAGGTCCTGAGTTCGACTCCTGGTACCCGCATAAAAAAAAAAAGAAAGAAAGTATATGTAATGATATATAATTATTACCTTTACTTTCACAGAAATGGTCATAGCCTACTTATTTGGACATTTTGTTGTAAAAATAACTATTGTACCATCGAAACAAAGATTTGAGGAGAGATCAGTGTTTGGATTTAAGTTGCCACTTATATTTCTCTGTCACCATCAAAGTGAAAAAGAGATTACCGTTTTGTAAACAGCCATTAAGTTGCAAATCCAAACTTATTGGCAGCAGATTGATTTTCAAGTTGAAGTCTGTATGTGCAAGACTTGGTGCTTTATACCCTGTGTGTGCAGATGGCGGTCTGAAGCCCGGCCCTAGTAATTATTTCGCTTTAGCAAAGATTCTTATTTGCTAACTGTATGTCTTACCAATACACCTGACTAGAAAAATATTCTTCGCTGGAAATAAATCTTGGGGATTTGCTGGTCATAATGACCCAAACCAGGATTTTTTAGAGGGAAGAGCCATACAGGATCATTATGAGGATGTTTTAGTGGTCTTAGGCCTGACCTGGGAGTGATTATGCTCTTTCTCCAGGTCTATGAAGGCTCCTGATGGCTTTAATTTGGTGGAGTGCCTGAGTATATCGCTGATGAGGGTGCAAACAGACATGGCCTTTCGCAAAAGCTATTTACTAGTGTCTATCAAGAGCCTTAAAAATGGTCATGCTTTTGAGCCATGAGTTCTACTTCTAAAAACATTGCTGAAGGAAAGTAAAGGTGTTTGTATTAGTGAATTTCCTATCTCTGGGACAAGATACCCAACACCTGCAACTTAAGGAGGAGTGGTTTATTTTGGCTTATGTTTCAGAGGGTTCAGTTGGGTCCAAGGAAGAAATAGCTTGGTAGAAGGTCATAGCGGTGGAAAGTGGCTCACCTCATAGCAGCCAGCAAGCAGAGAGTGGGAGGAGCTGGTGACAAGAATATACCCTTCCAGGTCACACTTTGAGTGACCTGCCTCTTCTGACCAGCCCCACCTCCAACACATGACATTTTTGGGGGACATTGTAGATCTGAACTGTAACAAAATTCATTCCTATGTTTTTATAATAGCAGAAATTTAGGAATAGCCTTAATGTGTAGTAACTGGGGAGTTGCTTAGTAAATTCTCTAAATATTGCTATTATATACCTATTTATCTTAATGAAAAACTAACAATAGGGGAATTATTTGTGATGTGACATCAGGGAAAGCCAGGATACAAAACTCATGCTATACCATGATCTCAACCATGGGAAAATTCTATACATACATGTATGTGCACACACACACACACGCATATACACTTGTACCCAAATGGAAAGAAATATTCCAGAATGTCAACACTGTACTATTATGGATAGTCAGTGAACTTATGGGTGATTTCCATTTTCTTCTTTGTATTTTTCTAAATCTTTTAAATTTCCTACAATGAGGGCCGGTGAGATGGCTCAGTGGCTTAAGCGCCTGCCCGGCAAGTGCGAGGGCCCGAGTTCGACTCCCGGATCCCACATACGAAAAAGGGGCCGGTGATATCGCTCAGTGACACGGGCGCCTGCTGGCGTGCGAGGTCCTGAGGTCGTCCCCCCGGTACCCACAAAAAAAAAAAAAAAAAAAAATTTCCTACAATGAGAAAATTACTCTCTCTCTCATGAAAAAGTTATTTAAAATAAATGTGTAATATCTTTCTAGATTGACCAAAGCTATTTTTTTAAATATATGAGATAAGGTCTCACTGTGTAGTCCAGGCTGGGCTTGAACTCATGGAGATCCTCCTTCCTTAGTCTCCTGAGTGCTGGGATTACAGATGTGCACCACCACGCCCAGCTTTCAAAGCTATTTATATATTTCATATGATTTTATATTCCTTGTACTGGTATATATAACTATGTATAGCTTAGATGTATGTGCTGAACAATAAGGTACTGTATTAGGGTAATAGTATATCTTAGTTTAGTGTAGCTTACTTTAGCTCAATATAATTCAGAATGAAAGTAAGGTCAAAATTGATGGAAATTTGGGGCCGGTGAGACGGCTCAGCGGCTTAAGCGCCTGCCTTGCAAGCGCGAAGGCCTGAGTTCGACTCCCGGAACCCACATACGAAAAAGGGGCCGGTGATATCGCTCAGCGGCACGGGTGCCTGTTGGCGCGTGAGGTCCTGAGGTCGACCCCCCGGTACCCACAAAAAAAAAAAAAAATTGATGGAAATTTGAAGACTATTTTGTAAAGCATAATTTTCTAATAAGATCTATTCTAAAATATCTGCTATTTAAGAGCACCATTTGACCATCAGGAACTTACAGCTTTCCATAATGATGCAGAGATCTGTTCCTGAAAGGGGAAAGCCAAGAAACAGAGCCTCAGAATGGCTTGCTCTGGGCCCCCACGCGCTGGGTGCTTTGATAAAGTATAAGAGCCTCTTAGCTTCGAGAAGAGCAAGCGCCCACTTTGATCTCCCCCTTCCCTTGGTGCACCTCCCTCTACTTACTTCCCCTCTTTTTTCTGTAGCTTTCATTAGGTTTTTTCTTTTTAATTGAGGTATGATCCATATATTAAAGAAGTTGCCACTTTAAAGCAGTGAATTTTTAAATTCAGCGAATTTTAGTGTTTCCCCAAGTTTGCCCAAACCATCACCATTTCATTCCAGAACGTTTTCATCATACCACAAAGAAACCTCAGAACATTAGCTGTCACTCCCCATTCCTCCCTCCCCTGGCTCCTGGCAACTGCTAATCTACTTTCTGTCTCTGTGAATTATTCAAGCCCTTTTCTTGGACTTTGATTCTTTCAGGCATTTAGGCAACATTTATTTGGGCAGCCAACTAAGACACCATCACCAAAATAAACTCCAAATGGATCAGATGTCTCAATTTAACAAATGAACCCTTTCCAGTATAGAACACATGTTAATTTCTTTGTTACCAAAATGTGGAGAAAACCTTCCTAATAATGACTTACAGCCCAAATAAAAGACTTACAAATTATTTTTTAAAATTTACAGGATATAAACTTCATAAATTAAAAGCAAAAATCAAAAGAAAAAGAAAACCAGGCATGGTAGCACATACCTGTAATCCCAGCACTCAGGAGGCTGAGGCAGGAGGATCGCCATGAGTTTGAGGCCAGCCTTGGCTACATAGTGAGTTCAAGGTCAGCCTGAATAGCGAGAGACCCTGTCTCAAAAAAAAAAAAAAGAAAAAGAAAAAGAAAAATCCTGGGGAAAATATTTGTAAAACACGTTACTGATAAATGCGTAATCTCACAAATGTTTAGGAGCTATTGAAAATCAAAGTATAAAAGACCACACATACACGCACACACACACCTAGAAAAATGGCAAAAGTCATGGGATATAGTTCACAGAAAAAGAGAAACAAATGGTGCTTCAATATGTGAAAACATGTCCCACTAACTTCATAGTAAGAGACGTGCAAATGAAAATTCCCCTGGAATATCGGCGATTGCTCATCAGATAACAGATATTAAAAGCTGGGCAAGGTGGTGGGGATCGGGCCCCCCCCCCTACAGTGCCGGCTAGGGTCCTACACAGGAAATTTGGGGAAAAAAAACTAACAAAACCACAGATTCCTTCACCCTCTAACCTGGAAATCTCCTTCGAAGGCATTTATGCTAAGGCAGCAATGGCGAACCTTTCAGAGACCGAGATAAACCGCAACCCCCAATCCACTTATTTATCACAAAGCTCCAACCCTGCAATTAAACCTGAATACTGAGGTTTTAGTTTAACGTCTTAAAAGAAAAACAAATAACATGTGTGCCATAGATTTGCCACCACTGCTCAAAGGTATAAGTGACATATATGAAACGGCGTGCCTGCACACGAGGGTAGTCACGGCATCGTTCCCCAGCATAGCGGAATGTCACAGCCTAATCCGCGGGACACGAATGCACAAAACTCGTACCTCCACGCTGAGGGAAACAAGAGCGCAGCACAAAACTGAGAGACCTTCGGGAAGTAACCTCTCAGAGTGAGTTCCAGGACACAGTATGGGGAGGAGGGACCGTTTTTTTTTTTTAATTTTAAAGAGAAGAAAAAACAAAACAAATCAAAAAAACAACAAATTTTCAAAACAACATAATAGGAGGGTAACAATGGTTAATGCATTACGTATTATTATCTTTAAGTTAGTTATTCAGGATACCAGACATTAGCATTCAATTGTCCAAACATTATTGGCACAAACCTTACTCTTCAATGAACTAAGTAAAATTGGTAGTGTATCTGTCTTAACCATCATATATATATATATATATATATATATATATATATATATATATATACACAATTTTTTTCCCTTTCCCTTCTTTCTTTTCCCTATTCCAGTCTCTCTTTCCTTTTGACCAGTTTTTTTTTGATTCACTGTGTCTATTGTACATTTTGGATCTTATTTACTCTTTCAGTTGCTCATACTAGAGAGACAATACGATGCTTACACATGTGCGTCTGGTTTATTTCACTTATGAGTATTTCCTCGAGTTGCATCCATTTACCTAGAAAAGTCTCCAGTTTATCCTTCTTTCTGGCTGAATAGTACTCCATTGTATAAAAATACCACATCTTTCTTATCCATTCCTCAGTTGATGGGCATTTGGGTTGTTTCCAAGATCTGGCTATTACAAATTGTGCTGCTATAAACATGGGTGCACATATATCGCTGTGGTACGATGTTTTTAATTCTTCTGGGAAGATGCCCAGAAGGGGAATAGCTGAGTCAAATGGGACCTCCAACTCTAGTTTTTTGAGGAATCTCCACACTGACTTCCACAGTGGCTGTACCAGTTGACACTCCCACCAACAGTGGAGAAGTGTTCCTTTTTCCCCACAGCCCCTCCAGCATTTGTTATTAGTTGATTTCTTTATAGTAGCTATTCTTTCTGCGGTGAGATGGCACCTCAGTGTTGTTTTAATTTGCATCTCTCGAATGACTAGTGATGTTGCACATTTTTTTGTATATTTATTTGCCATTAGTATTTCTTCATCTGAGCAATTTGTATTCATCTCAGATGCCCATTTTTGGAGTGGGTCTTTAAATTTGGGAGGTCTGATTTTTTTGAGTTCTTTATATGTTCTCGATAGTAATCCTTTGTCTGAGGAACAGCTGGCAAACATTTTTTCCCACGTTGTGGGTTGTCTTTTCACTCTGTTGGTGGTTTCTCTTGCTGTGCAAAAGCTTTTTAATAAGATGAGATCCCAGTTATTGATTCTTTGGGATAGTTCCCGTGCGGTTGAGTTTTTTTTCATAAAGTCTTTGCCTACACCAATGTCTTCAAGGGTTTTACCTATCCTACCTTCCAGCAGATTTAATGTTTCTGTTTTAATATTTAGATCTCTGATCCATTTTGAATTTAGTTTAGTGCATGGTGAAAGATATGGGTCTAGTTTTAATCTTCGGCATGTGTAGAGCCAGTTTTTCCAGCACCATTTATTTATTTATTTATTTATTTATTTTTTTTTTGTGGGTACCGGGGGGACGACCTCAGGACCTCGCGCACCAACAGGCACCCGTGCCGCTGAGCGATATCACCGGCCCCCTTTTTCGTATGTGGGTTCCGGGAGTCGAACTCGGGCCTTCGCGCTTGCAAGGCAGGCGCTTAAGCCGCTGAGCCGTCTCACCGGCCCCCAGCACCATTTATTAAAGAGGCTATCTTTCTTCCAGCGAATGTGTTTGGCACCTTTGTCAAAGATAAGGTGGCTTAGTATGTCTGGGGTTGTTTCAGCATCTTCTAATCTGTTCCATTGATCTTCAGGTCTGTTTTTTTTGCCAGTACCACACTGTTTTTATCACAGTAGCTTTATAGTATAATTTCAAGTCGGGGATTCTGATGCCCCCTGCCTTGCCTTTGTTGCCCAGAATTGCCTTTGCTATTCTAGGTCTCTTCTGATTCCAGATGAATTTTAGGATTGTTTTCTCTAATTCTGTGAGATATGCTGTTGGAATTTTGATTGGAATTGCATTAAATCTGTATAACAATTTTGGAAATATGGCCATTTTCACTATATTGGTTCTTCCTATCCAGGAGCAAGGGATATCTTTCCATTTTCTGATATCCTCTTCAATCTCCTTTTTCAGAGTACTGTAGTTTTCAGTGTATAGGTCTTTTACATCCTTTGTGAGGTTGATTCCTAGGTATTTCATTTTTTTGGATGTTATTGTGAAAGGTATTGTTTCCCTAATTTCTCTTTCAGTAAGTTTGTTATTTGTGTACAGGAAGGCTATTGACTTTTGAGTATTGACTTTGTATCCAGCTACACTACTGAATTTGCTTATTAAATCTAGCAGTTTTTTAGTGGAGTTTTTGGGGTCTTCTGTGTAGAGTATCATGTCATCTGCAAATAATGATAATTTAACTTCTTCCTTTCCAATCATTATTCCCTTTATTTCTTTCTCTTGTCTAATTGCTTTGGCTAAAGTTGCCAGAACTATGTTGAATAAGAGTGGGAACAGTGGACATCCTTGTCTTGTTCCTGATTTTAGAGGGAAGGCTTTCAGTTTTTGGCCATTTAGTAAAATATTGGCTGTTGGTTTGTCATAGATAGCTTTTACCAGGTTAAGATAAAGACCCTCTATTCCAATTTTCTGTAGGGTTTTTATCATGAAAAGGTGCTGGACTTTGTCAAAAGCTTTTTCTGCATCTATTGAGATGATCATGTGATTTTTGTCCTTGGTTCTGTTAATATGGTGTATTACATTTATTGATTTACGTATGTTGAACCATCCCTGCATCCCTGGGTTGAATCCAACTTGGTCATGGTGTATAATCTTCTTGATGATTTGTTGGATTCTGTTTGCCAGTATCTTATTAAGGATTTTTGCATCTATGTTCATTAGGGAGATTGGCCTGTAGTTCTCTTTCTTAGTTGGGTCCTTCTCTGGTTTTGGTATCAGGGTAATGCTTGCTTCCAGGAATGAATTTGGGAGTATTGCTTCTCTTTCAATTTCATTGAAAAGTTTGAGAAGTAGTGGCGTTAGGTCTTCTCTACATTTCTTGTAGAATTCGGCAGTGAATCCATCAGGGCCTGGGCTTTTCTTTGTTGGGAGGTTTTTAATTACATCTTCAATTTCATTGGTTGATATTGGTTTATTTAGGATTTTTAAATCTTCTTGATTCACCTTTGGTAATTCATACAAATCTAGGAATCTGTCCATTTCTTCTGCATTTTCCATCTTAGTAGAATATAGATTTTTAAAATAGGTATAGATGATCTTCTGGATTTCTGCAGGGTCCGTCGTGATATCACCCTTTTCATTTTCAATTGCATGGATTTGAGTCTTTTCTTTTCTTTTTTTAATAAGGTTGGATAAGGGTTTGTCAATCTTATTTATTCTTTCAAAGAACCAACTTTTTGCTTCATTGATTCTTTGTATTGTTTTTTTAGTCTCCAATACATTAATTTCTGCTCTGATCTTTATAATTTCCTCCCTTGTACAGACTTTTGGCTTAACCTGCTCTTCTTTTTCTAGAAGTTTGAGGTTCGCCATTAAGTTGTTTATTTGCGCTTGCTCTATTTTCCTAATATAAGTATTTAATGCTATAAATTTCCCTCTTAGGACTGCTTTCATTGTATCCCATAAGTTCCGGTATGTTGTACTGTCATTATCATTCAGTTGTAGAAAGTGTCTAATTTCTTCTTTAATTTCATCTGTGACCCATTAGTTGTTCAGGAGGGTGCTGTTTAATTTCCATGTGTTTAGGGAGTTTTTGTGAGATCTTTTGCCATTGATTTCCAATTTCATTGCACTATGGTCTGATAATATGCATGGGATAATTTCAATTCCTTTGCATTTACTTAAGCAGGTTTTATGAGCTAGTATGTGGTCTATTTTGGAGAACGTCCCATGTGCAGCTGAGAAGAATGTGTATTCTGATGTTGCGGGGTGGAACACTCTGTAGACATCTACTAAGTCCATTTGTTCAAAAGTTTGGTTCAGTTCTACTATTTCATTATTGATTTTCTGTCCAGTTGATCTATCTTTTTGTGACAGTGGAGTATTGAGATCTCCCAATATAATTGTATTAGTGCTTATTTGATTTTTCATGTCCTTTAGTACTTGTTTTATATAGCTGGGTGCACTGGTATTTGATGCATATATATTTATGATAGTTATCTCTTCCTCTTGGATTGTTCCCTTTACAAGGATGTAATGACCGTCTTTATCTCTCTGAATCATTCTTGGCTTGAAATTCACTTTGTCTGCAAAAAGAATAACTACCCCTGCTTTTTTCTGGGTTCCTGTTGCATGGAGTATTGTTTTCCATCCTTTGACTTTCAGTCTATGAATTTCTTTCTGAATTAAATGTGTTTCTTGTATACAGCATATTGTTGGATCTTGCTTCTTGATCCATTTTGCCAGTCTGTGCCTTTTGATTGGTGAATTGAGACCGTTAACATTGATGCTTAAAACTGATATGTATTGTCTTATACTTGTCATGATATTTTCCTGTTGTTGGTTCCCACTCTTTTTTTTTTCCCCTTTCCCACTATTTAATTATCTGCCCTGCCTGGTGGATTCCTTCTGTTGGGGTTCCTATCTCTTTCTAGAATGTCCTTCAGAACATTTTGGAGTGCTGGTTTGGTGGTCATAAGTTTTCTCAGATGTTCTTTTCATGGAAGTATTTTATTTCTCCATCAATTTTGAAAGATAGTTTTGTGGGGTACATCAATCTGGGTTGAAAATTATTTTCCTTTAGAGCTTGAAATACATCATTCCAAGCTCTTCTTGACTTGAAGGTTTGTGCTGAAAAGTCAGCTGTGATTCTGATGGGTTTTCCTTCATAGGTGATTTGTCTCTTCTCCCTAACAGCTTTTAAGATTCTGCCCTTCTGTTGAATTTCTGGGATCTTGACTATGATATGTCTGGCTGAAGTTTTTTTTTTGGTCATGTCTAGTTGGCATTCTAAAAGCTTCTTTTATATTGGGGTCAAATTCTTTTTCTCTTCCAGGGAAGTTCTCCGTGATAATGTCTTTGAACAAGGTTTTAATGTCATTGATGCTATCTCCTGCTTTTTCATTTATTCCAATTATTCTGAAGTTGTTTATCTTTGAGTCATCTAGCAGCTGCTGAATTGATTTTTCATGGTCCCTTGCTGTTTTTAAGAATTCTTTCTTTTCATGATCACTAATTGCAAGCCTGTCTTCTATATCTGAGATCCTGTTCTCACATTGGCTTAATCTGCTACAAATACTTTCAATGGAATTTTTGTTCTCTTGGATATCTGCTTGTATCTGCCTTATGGATTCCATTTCTTTCCTATGCTGAGCATTCATTGTTTCTATAGTTTTCTTAAGCTCATCTATTTTTTTGTCTGTATCAGCTATAGTGTCCTTAAGCATGGTCTTCATTGTGGACATTATCTCTGCAGTTATCTGTGAAATTATTTCTGTTTTAATTTTTTCCAGAGCCTCATTCAGTTGTTTTGTTGTTACCCCTTCAGATAGGCCAGGTGGGTGGCTTTCGGATTGTCCCACCTCATTGCCCCCTAGGTTTGCCTTTGATGAATTGGGTGTGTGGGGTTGCATCTTGTTTAAGTGTCGTCTCATTTTTTCTTTCTTTAATTTAATTCCTGGGGTGATGTTTGTAAATTACCTATGGTAGGTTACTTTATTGCTAGTGTTCAAGATCTTTAGAAGATGACTACTTCTCTGCAGTATCTTCCAAGTGGAGCTTGCTTTTGGATTTTGAGCTTTCTGCCAGATCCTACCTCTTCAATTCGTTGGATGTGAGAAGTTGCTACCTGTTTGGCCCAGTCCTTGATTCTTTGGTACTGTGCCACTGTATTTTCTGTGTCCCTTAGTCAATATCAATCATGAAATATCAGGAAGGAAAGCTGTTTAGAACAATTATTTCACATTTGGCTATAATGGTAACTGAAGCATCAAACACAGCCTAGAAAATGACAGACTGAGCTAACCAGTTATTTACCACTTTTAGCCATATAAAGTAGAGTTGCAGTTATATAACAAAATCTAAAACACACCAAAAAAATTATATGCAGTATACAAGTCCTTAGTATGTCAATTTTTTCCCCTCAGGAGTTTAAATTTAAAATGAGTTAAGGAGGAAATAGAGTATTGGGAGAAGAGGAAGGAATTAGATGTAAGGTTAGAGGACCAAGAGGGATCCCACTAACATTGGGACACTGGTGCAGAGGACTGGTGGGAAAAAGAGAAGGAAGGGATAAAAGGAAGAACAGATCAGAACCACAATCACAAAGAGGTTAGAGGCACTGTTTACACTCATATAAAAACCAGAGAGAATAATGAAGGAAAGAGCAAATAGACAAACAGAAACAAAAACAAAGACAAAAACAACAAAACAAACAGACAAAACAAAAATAAAACCTCACACACACAAAAAAAAAACCCTTCACCAGAACAAAAAACAAATGAGAGAGAAAAAAATAAAAATAAAAATAAAAAAAATAAAAAGAATCAGTTCCAGGTGTTGACTCTGCTGTAGGCAGGCACCGTGTGATGACAGAGTGCTGTTCCGTGCAGGTCCGAGGAGGGACCATTTTTGCAGAGAGAAACACAAGAAACATAAACTAAAACTAATGATTATCAGGGGCAGTACATGAAGCCGAAGTAGAAGAAATAGGCATGAGACTTCTGCAAAATAAAATTTTGACTTTTGGAACATATAAATATTTCACATATTAATTAAATAAATCAAGCCTAATAAAAATGTTTATTACACACAGAATCAAAGGAACTAACCATATGTCAAAATGGTACTAGAAACACACAGATAAAGAATTCAGGCCACATGTGAAAATATTGCTCCTTCCCCGCAGATGCTAAAGCCACTGGGGGAAAGTGTGTTTGGAAATCGGATATTTACACACTCTCAGAGTGCCACCACAAAAGTTGTTTAATTACAAAGGGGAAAAGAAAGACCTTTTTGCACTAGAATGTGCTGGCCAATCTCTTTTTTGGTTGAAGTAAAGTATGCATAATATAAAATGTACCACTGTAACCATGTTTGAGAATGAACAGTTCAGTGGCATAGTTACATCTATGCTGTGCAGCCGTCGCCACCATCCATTTCCAGTCACCCTGGAGCTCTGTGCCCATGTAAATAATCAAACACTGCTTCACCAGCGACGGCCCCACTCGCCACAGCACACTGAGGAGCTGCGGCGGGAGAGCCTGGCACATGTTTGCTAAAATGCCGGATCTGACGTGAGGGAACTGCACAGCAACTCCAGAGGCGGTACATCATACACAACCTGGCCGAGTCTCCAAATAACGTCAACCACAGGCCAGCGCTAAAAAACAAAGACGTAAAAGGCAGGAAGATTGCTTTTGGTTAATGGAAACTGAAAAAGCATGACCGCCAACTGCCCTTGGCGTCTTTGATTGGATTTCAGATTTATCAACAACAACAAAACAGATAGAAAGCACATTTTGGGAGCGCTGGAGAAATTGGAGTGCGCTGTGTATACTGCGCAAAACTTTACTCGTGTTGGGCACAGCGATGGAGTGCGTTTATGTGTGAGAGTGTCTTTGTTCTTAGGAGAAACATGCTGGAGGTGAGATGTTTTAAATAGTTCCTCAGATAAATGAGTAAATAGGTTAATTGCAGCTACACACACATAGGAAAGAAAGGGGAGAGAAACAAATGCAAAATAAAAAGTTGGGAGAAAAGAAGGCAAAATAAAATAAGACTAGATGAAACTACTTTATTGAAAGAATGATAGAAAATTAATGTGATAGCTTTAATAAATACAGGCATTTTCAGTTTATACTTTGTGCTTTTTTTTTTTATGTGGGTACCAAGAGTCGAACTCAGGACCTCGCGCTTGCCAGGCAGGCGCTTATGCCCCTGAGCTATCTCACCAGCCCATACTTTGTGCTTTTACTCGTATTACTCACGCGTGTTTTAACCTAGGTCATGAAACTACATGAAGTCTTTTCCTGAAGTCCCTGTTCCCTTTGGTTGTTCTGGTTACATTTTATGGAATTAGCTTATTTTGTTAGTTTAGATCAGCAATCCAGCCATAAAGTTTTAGATCCTTAAATATGACAATATAGAAAGATTTTCAAAACGACTGGGAGTGGCTTCTCTCTGCAGACACAGTGCACCTCACAGGGCGACTTGTCCCCTTAAAGCATTGCTCTTCTGAGCAGTGATGTGCACTGGGGCAGAAGAGAAGCCAGCACTCAGCCAACCCCGGTGACCAGCACGGGACATAGGACCTGAATCACCCGAGTCTCTGTGTGACACCGTGTTGAAATAATTCTTTCAGGAGGTGAGATCGACTGTGTGGACAAGGACGGCAACACGCCTCTCCACGTGGCTGCGAGATACGGTCACGAGCTCCTCATTAACACCCTGATCACCAGCGGAGCCGACACAACCAAGTAGGTCACCAGCGGGCGGGTTCGACTGCCGCATGGGGGTCCCTGTCCTGACTCTTCCGCCAGACACAAGCCAAATTCAAAGCAAACTGAGTGACTTTTGTGACAGATGCAAGAAAGAGCCCCCGTATCTGGCAGCGACAGCGGAGCAAGGCCTGTTCCGGCGGTGTTGAGTGAGAGTGGGATTTGACTCAGCGCCTTGCTCGTTCTCGTCCGTTCTTCCCGCTGTCCGCTGCTGGACAGAGAAATAAGGGCAGATTCAGGGTTCGCGCAGCTCTAACTGTAGGTGGGGCGGAGGGTAGGGCGGCCGGCACAGGACTGTCACCTGTGGCCTTTGCCCGTCACAGTGACCCTAGGTGCGAGGCTGCAGGAGGGCAGCCGAGTCTTCAGGATGTATCCAGTGCTTTGGCAACCCGTTCTGAGGAGAGGGTGTGTGATGACACCATGCTCCAAGGAGAGGGGATGCAATGGCGCCACGCTCTGAGGAGAGGGGGCACGGTGACACCATGATCTGAGGAGGGGTGTGATGATGTCATGTTCTGAGGAGAGAGCGTGTGGAGGTGACAGGCTCTGAGGAGACCCAGTGCTCTGACAACCCATTCTGAGAAGAGGGGGTGCGATGGCACCATGCTCTGAGGAGAGGGGGTGCGGTAACATAATGATCTGAGGAGGGGTGTGATGATGTCATGTTCCGAGGAGAGAGCATGTAGTAGCGACAGGCTCTGAGGAGACCGGGTGCTCTGCCTGCCTGTTCTGAGGAGAGGGGCTGTGATGACCTCATGCGCTGAGGAGAGGGGTGTGGTGTCGTCTCGCCCTGAGGAGGGGTGTGGTGACGTCACGCTCTGTCCGAGGCGGGACCCTGTGGTGGCAGTCGCCCCGGTCTGCTGTGCTCTCCCCGTGTGCCCCTGAGCCCATTGCTCAGCCCCTCTGCGCTTTGATTTCCTCGGGTGGAGAACGGGGTGATAGTGCACCTGCTCCTGGGTTTGTGAGGCAGGTGAAGGACCCAGGTGCTCGCCCTGCTCAGTGAGGTCTGGGGGGTGTGGGGTCCTCACACCAGTGTAGGCGCCACGGTGCTCAGCAGCATCCGTGGTACGCGAGCTTTGAACAGTGCCTGGTGCGTGGTAAGCTGCCAATAAATGCTGTTACTTCACTGTTTAACACGTAATAGGAACGAGCCAAGGAAGACCTTAAACGCCTGAACGCAGAGTTAGCCTTGAGCCCCAGGGCCTGCGGGGAGGGTAACTGAACAACCTGCGGGCGGTGGGTGTTAGGAATTCGATTGCCACTGCGGGGCCCAGAACCGGAAGTCTCCCCAGAACAGCCAGCGTGGGAACAGCTCGAGGCAGCTGCGTGGGATGACACTGGACAGCGCAGTGGCCGAGGCTCAGCCTTCTGCCGGGACGTGGTGCAGGGGGCCCTTCGCCTCACCGGCTGAGTCCCAGGGACCCCACGCCCAGTCTGGTGGCCGCGGTGGGACGAGAGCAAACTGCAGTTGTGAGGGTTGTCACCATGGAGGTTGGGAGCAGGCTGTGTGAGCAGAGAGACCACTGGCTCTGGGGCTTCCGGAAGAGGTGAGTGTCAGCAGGAGGACGGCTGCGGGAGTCTGCAGGTGGGGAGCAGGGAGTATGGAAGGGCCATCGGGGAGGAGAGGGCAGCCTCACGAAGACACAAACACGCCAACGTGTTGAAAGCGGATTCCAAAGCCAGGTAATCTGATGTCAGGAAGAAATGAAGTAGAAAGGCAAGAGGCGCTGTACCCTGAAGGACACGTCCTGCCTGGGAACTGGATTCCATCCTGAGCTATCCAGAAGCTGTTAAAGAAATCAAGAGAGCCGGGCAGGCCCTGTGCAAGAGATTACACTGATGGCCGCCCACACAGACTAGAGGCCACGCGGGCTGGAAACACGTACCAAAGTCCTAGGAAGGACAGATGAGGTCTTGGGCCAAGGACAAAGTGCAGAGGATGGGATGCTGACCAACAGCGGGGTCCCTTTCAGAAGAGGGAGGAATCCACCTTGAGCCAGAGCTCTTCTTAGTAAGTGAAAGGGGCCCCCCCTTCTGGGTTCTGCATGGAGTCCCAGGCAGCCCGACTAGCCACAGCTGGAGGCCCAGGCTTTGAACCAGTTCTGCCTGCCATATGTAATATTTTCAGTGGTATATTGTTCAACCTTGACTTAATTGGGGAAGTTTTTGGTAAACGGCCATGAATTTCTGATTTTTTCCCAGATTTAAACCCATTTTAGGGATTAAAAAATAAATGGCCCACTACTACTTAAAATTTCCTGAAAACCCCATTTAATTCAATAAGCACAAAATTTCTTTCCTTGTAACTACTTTGCTTTTTATGCAAACCCACCCTGTGGTAACGGTGCCGTGGGAATGGCACAGTGGTTCAAGTAGCGTTTCCTTCCGTTGGCTGTGTGGGAGGGACACAGATAAAGAACCCTGTCCCAGGCTTGATGAGCCACATCTGCTTTCTTCTGTCACAGCACAGCTGAAGATAAGGCAGTGATTGTGAGTGTGTGTGTGTGAGTGTGAACTTGTTCCTGAGTGTTTGTGTGTCTGTGGGGGAGACAACTTAGGGGAAATAGGAAATGAGGCAGAGCGGAATTGGAGACCTGCATATCTACCAAGACCACCCTTACTTGTTGGCACAGTGGAATCGCAAATACTGATACAGGCGCTGAGATCTGGCAGAGGTACGCGGTGAAGATGGGGTCATTCAGCTGAGTCCGGATATGTTCTTATGTCAGTTGTTTTAGACTATCATAAAAAAAAAAAGGCAATTTAAAAATTCTCACAGAGAACTCTCGAGCGTCCAGAGCTATTTCTAGTGACCCCAGGTTTGCACTTCCTCTTTGAGAAACGTGGTGAGAAGCAGAGAGTTTCGGGCAGAGGGACTGGCATGTGCAAAACCCAGGGGCAGGACAGAGTCTGGCTCTTGAGGGGACTGGAAAGGAGGTGGCTGAGATCTACATAACCCATAGCTCAGGCAGTGGCCAGATCCAGAAGGGGCTGTCTCGCCGTGTTAGACTTACTCAGAAGGATCTGCTGAAGACGTCTGCTACAGATGGAAAGGACCAGGTCTCACTGATGTCAGCTACGCTTGCATACTTGAAACTTAGGGTGCATAACAAATGTGTAGAATGGCCTAGATGAAATGCATGAGAGATTTGGTATTTTGACGTGGGCTAACAATTTAGGTAAGAATCATAACATCATCTGAGTCTGTACTTAGGATATGCTTTTGTCCTGCCCACCTAGTGGACAAAAATAAGACAATCCCACGTCCCTAGGGGAGTTCAAGAAAGTATTGGAAAGGATTTAGAAAGGTGGAAAAATAACAGAAATGTTAGTGGATCTCAACCTACGCTCAGCTTCTAAGGAGTCACATACTTGATTTTAAGGAAGAACAAGCTGATTACAACTTCAAAACACACAGGCTGCTGATTAGCAATTAAGCTAATAATAACAATCATAAGAACATTGTTGGTAAAGGTTTTCCATGGGCCAGGTGCTCTAGTTAGCACTTTGTACTCATTAGACCAGTGAGGCTTTGCGATCACTGTGATATAGACACTGTAATTATCTTTATTTTCCTGAGGAGGGAACCGTTATTCGCTTGTAAAAGACCAAATAGCATGTAGCAAAACCTAGGGCTCAAACCCAGTTTCTGATCTCGCCACTGTAATTACAGTGTTCTTTACCACGTGGTCGAAAGGGAAGACTCTAGAAAAGACTGGACATAGGAAGGGACCGACATTTCTCCTGATGCCAAGAGGAATGCTTAGCCCTTCCTTTGCCTCTGCTAGTCTCAACAAGGACAGTCTTTCAGACCTCATTTATCCTGAAAAAATAACTAAATTAGAAATGGCCAAATACAAATGGATTCCATTAATTTTATGACTTGTCAAATAAATATGCCAATGTAACTGTAATTGGTCTCCTTTTTCCTGTAATTTATGCATTGTTAACTTTAGGGTTATTTGGCATCTTTATTCTTGATGTTCCTTGATGTATACCTGATAAGGTAAGAGCGAAGCTTCTTATTTGACTAAGATGGCCAAGTCTTGATTTTCCTACTAAAGGTTATCTAGCCTTTCCAATAAAGGAGTAGTTTATTTTGAAATGTGTGAATCATTTCTGGCATGATCAGAGAATCTGAATTCTGCTTTTTCTTTCCTATCTTAATATTTAGTTTTACTGTTTGAACCATGGTATCATAGTCTAGTTCAAATACCAATAATACTTGAGTCTACACTAGCATATTTCTAAAACCCACACTGAAATGGCAACTTTTTATTGAGTGGAATAAAAAAAGTATATCAAATGGAATTTTTGCTAGCAATTTTAAATTAGAGTGGTTTTAGCTCTCCTATCTTCTCTCTCTCTTTTTTTTTTTATTTTAATGTGGGTACCAGGAGTCAAACTCAGGACCTCATGATTGCCAGGCAGGCACTTGTGCCACTGAGCTATCTCATCGGCCCTCTTCTCTTTTATAAGGAGCAATGAAAAAGGAAATAATTAGCTAATGTAGGTTGATTAGAAGTATTGGTAATGAAGTTTATGGAATATATTATGGTTTTGTTGGTCTTATACTATTGTTTCTGCTTTTGTTTTCCTGGCTGTTTACTTACAGAGTTTGATGCTATTTCCTCTAAATTGTTTGCTTATATTATTTTGTATAAAAATATATATTTTATATACTATATGTATAGTGTGTATATATACATATATGTATATAGACATGTGCATATGTGTGTGTATTTAAAGAGCGTGGAAGATTCAAAGAAATCTTAAGAAATCCAGCCTTTGATTTTAGTCATTTTTTTTTAGGAATTTGAAAGTATCCTATTCATTTTCTTCTTCCAAAAATCCAGAGATATTTAATCATACATTTTTGTATGATAAAATGGTTGGGTAAAATCACACTAGCTTAAAGTTCCATTTAGTAAGGAGCTTTTAAAACATGTTATATATTTTTAAAAATAGTATGTTTCTATTGAATCAAGAGGGAACAGTATAAATAATAGCATACCTAGAAAAGCCTTCCTGCCCCTCCCCCACATCCCTGTCCTTTCTATGAGCTTCATGGTCATCCCTGATGCAATGGCTGTCAGAGTTTTTGTTGTAAATGAGGAGAGAGGCAATTACAAGCAGTTCTGGAAGACTGGCAAATTGCATCTCTTGATGGATGCCAGCTATTATATACACTGGCCCGGAAGTCTCCATGTAGGGAGAAAAGTCTTACAGGGAAAATGGAACAGAGACACAGTAAACAGAACTTACCAAGGAAAAAATGGCTGACAGACCCGGATTTTGTGGAACACTGAATACTATAAAATATGAGCATGTATACGTATATTTCCAAGCATTCACACACACATACATAATAACTTTGGAGGTGGCAAATAAAATCCATGTAACCAACGCATAACAAATTCAAATCATGTATGTTTCTTTATGAAGCATGAAACCTGAGAACGGGTCACCTTGTACCTCAGAAGAAACATGGGTAACAAGTGCTGCAGGGTGTAAACAAATACAGCCTCACATTTGTGACACAGAGGGTTTTTAAAACTGAAATATGCTATTTGATTAAAGTGAGATGTTAGGGTCCTTGTTCCAGGAGAGGTTGGGGGAGAGGAAGAGGGAGGTCAGTCTTACTGATTCCCCCTGCCTGGCCCTAAGGGATGGTCCTGGGATGTGTTGGGGTGAGGGTCAGTCCAACAAGGCCTCCTCTAGATTCGTTCTGTGATGCTGTTCTGGAAAATATGGTGCTTTTGTGGAAGATATGCAAAGTAATGCTTATTAGTCCTGTGTCCTTGTGACCGGGCTAATATGCAATGTTAAAAGTCTGTTAGAAAGAGGAAATTTCACTTGCAAAAGGTAAACATTAGTTTTTATTCTCATCTATATCTTTATTTTCAATAACAGATCACAGCTAACTTGTAACAGTGCTTGGCACATATGAGGTCAGTAATAGCTATTTGCTTATCAGATCGAGGAGTAAAGCAGGTTACTTTGCGGTTGAGTTTGTCTTGCTCAGAACAGTCACCTCTGGCCCTAAGCGCAGTATCGGATGCTTAGAGAGTGAGGTGTAGATAAGTGGGTGAATGAACGAATGAGATGCGGAATCACCATGCCAAAAGGAAATGGGGGGAAAATTAATTTTAAAAAGTCATTGTTTATATGAAACGAATTTTCTTTAAAACATATTCCTATGGGTGTAGGCTTTTAATTGTGGTTTAGATCTAGGGTTTTATTACTTGAAGGTCGAAGGCAATTGCATCGGTATTTATGGAATGGAAGGATTACAAGATTATCTCACTCAGGGTCCTCTGTGAGGTGCGGGCTTTCGCCCCAGGACTGCAGAGGGGGGCGGTGTCCTTGTGCATGTGCTGGTTACCGTGACGTGAGCTGCTTTTTTCCTCCTCAGGTGTGGAATCCATAGCATGTTCCCCTTACATTTAGCCGCCCTAAATGCCCACTCTGACTGCTGCAGAAAGCTCTTATCATCAGGTAAGTGAATCTCTTGCCAGAGGTGGGCTTAGTGTGTCCTGTACCCGAGTCACATGGCTTCAGTTGTCTGGTCCAGCGCGTGGCTGCCTGTCCTTCTTGTCATCACCTCACTTGGGAGGACCAGGTGGCCCCACAGCTAACTGCATGCCACAGCTCCTGCCGGTCCTTGGGGTTGAAACTGTTAGAATGTCAGTCTCCCTGCCCTGGGAATGACAGCTGCGTCTGATTTGCAGTCAAAGCATGGGTGAGCCGCGATGAAAAAGAGGCAGCGTAGGAAGTTTAAGTCATAAACAAGAAAACATCTTTGAGGCTTAAGCGGTGGCTTAAAGTTTAATATTATTCAAAAAGGAAAAAGCCCAAATCCTCTACATTTTAGTGGTAGAAAATATCAGGTTACCTCCCTACTTCCTGTGCACTAAAAAATCAGTAATACTGATCTCCCTCCAACTACATTTAATTTTGTTTTTTTAATATGAGGTTCTTTGGAACCAATAAATTCTTTCTGGTTTGGAGCTTTGCTAGTCTTTCTTATCACTGCTTCTTCCAGCCTCCTTATAGTAAGAAGTTCTGGGCTTTCAGAAGTGGCAGGGTCTGCAAGGCAAATATTGTTTCTGAAATTTTCATCAGTATCCCAGAGGCAGATTTCCCCTTTAAGTACTTTACCTGCTTTCACTGCTTTTGGCACATTTAAAAATAATCCCTGCGTGAAAGCCTGTTTCCCAGATTTTAGACCAACAGAAAGGTTGGAATGCATTTAAGAAAATATCTAGTCCCTGCATGTTAGGATTTCTCCTCTGGTGTCCATGTTTTCTCCGTGTGTTCTGTCTGCCTGTCTATTGCCCTACTTATCTCAAATTGGTCTCATAAATTTCTATCCTGGGATTGAAAAATGGGGCTGTGGTTCAACCAGGGCTGAGTGCGAAAATAAATCCCTCTTGATTTTGCGGCGCTTCCTATGAAATTGTCAAGCTTGAGCAGTTACCATTCGTTCCCATGACAACCTCTTTCTGACTACAATTGCTTGCCTTCTGGTTTTCCTACTAACTGATTTTTCTGTCTCTGCAATGTTTCTTGTGGTTTAACTAGGACAAAAGTATAGCATAGTGTCCTTGTTTAGTAATGAGCACGTGCTGTCTGCAGGCTTTGAAATAGACACCCCAGATAAATTTGGAAGAACGTGCCTGCATGCTGCTGCCGCAGGAGGGTGAGTACCAAGCCATCTTGGGAGTCCATGACTTAGTGACATAGTACCTCTTGGTTGACTGAAGTTATCTGTGACCCAAAGGCAGTTTCCTTAGTAAATTGGCTAAGAATCATTTCTACCGAATATCACCAGATTACTTGTATTTTGTTCTTCCAAAGAAAAGAATATTAGCTCATCTTCTATAGCAAATAAGGTCAGCTATTGTCCTGTACCGATCCATGGTCAGATTAAAACTCTGATCAATAAATTGTTGATATATGACCATGCATTGACCAAACCTGACATCTCCTGGATGAGCTTGTGTGGGTAGGAGGTTGGCTCTGAATTTCCTCGTCCTGAAGGGACAGCAGTGCTTCTGATGGTCATCTGTACATTGCCAAGGGTGTTACCCATTTAGCAGAGGAGAATTAACTGTGAATCTCAGGGCTGTCCACGTGGGTCCATCTTAAAGCCTTACACCTTATATATAAAGCCTTATATATATATTATATTCATAATGTGTATTTTTTTTCATAATGTGTATTTTTTTAAAGAGGCCCCTTCCCCCCACCCCAGACCCTAAAATAAATGTGCTTCATCAGCCATACAACTCAGCTGTCCCCCTGCCTTTGACCCTTGGCCATCGAAGAGACAGGTGCTTCATGCCAACGGGCGCTCTGCGGGGACACACACTTCTCTTGAAACATCCTCCTAGTTTATGACTGAGTATCTAGTTCTCTGAGAAAGGTGGCTGTAAAGGGTAGATGTGGAGGGGGAACAGCCCTTTCAGGCTTAGCAGTAATGAGATCATTTTTCTCATTTAAATTATAATAAAACAATACATCCCAGGCTACTTAGCATCCCAAGTTCGGAACAATGATGGATGATTGCCTGTATGTCTGCATTTTAAAAAATATCAGACCTGCCCAGCAAGCGGCAACTCGCCGTTCTGAATTCATGTCTGAAATTCCTGTTAGAATTAATATTGAGCTACAGGCCCTTTGAGGGGAACATGCATGTCAGTGGGTCCTTCTCTCTCTACTACACATGATTTGTTGCTTCCATGAAAGACACAGGAGCTTTGGAAGATCACTGTTCTCCATTGCATCGTTTTCAGCTTTGGTTCTGCACATTTATCTACCTGGATTATGAAAGTGGGGAAATGTGCTGTTTTATTTTCCACTAAGGAATCTCAAGTTGAAAATGGTGATCATGGGGAATTTCTTCTGCTGTGATAAAAGGAAATGTGCACGTTCTCTGTCTCATTGTTTAAATCCAACATGAAGTTAGTTACTATAGGTTGAAGGATTGTTTCATAAATTTTGGGTGGTTTTGAAAGCTTAATTTTAGGATAAGTGATGAGACCATCCCTAGAGGGTTTAATCATGTAATAATCATTAAATTCCTTAGTCACAGAATTGGAGATGTTCCACCAAGCTCTTTACTCTATTGACTTACTCGCTTTGAGGCAGGAACTTTCGATTCCTACCATATGGCATTACTTACTCTACGTTCAGGTTGTTTCATGTTAGCAGAATGTTAAACCTGGAGCTATCATTTCACCATAGCCTGCACTCTGCAGAAAACAGATCTTTGTTAAGATACCCCAATAACTGTCCTTTACTGTCATCTTCATGATGTTTTCTCTATCTTTTTAGTAATGTGGAATGTATAAAACTCTTGCAGAGCAGTGGAGCAGATTTCCATAAAAAGGACAAGTGTGGGAGGTATGTAATCAGGACACTGTGGCTCAAGGGCCTCAATAAAAGGAGCGGGGAGTGGTCCACCGAGAAAGGTGTGACATTGAAGTGGCCTGGGGGGGTCCCACCCTGGCGGGAATGCCCTCCTGCAGGGAAATGCCATCAAGCAGACACGGCCATAGGGAAAGCATTTCCTCTCTTGGCTTCTGCTTAGAGGAGCCACTTGTTTCCCTTCTTTCATTTATTTATTTTTTTTATCTCATGGATCTAATTTAGGAGATTCGTTTGTAGCAGAACAGAATACTTTAGCCCTTCCACTCCAGAACGTGGTCATAAGATTACATGATTTTGTTATATATATCAGACATTTTATCTTGGGATAAATTTTTAGATATATTTACAACATTAAACACACAACCCACACATGGGCCCTGTAACTTTATACCTTTACGGTCCTTTGTATAGCTAAACTGTGCCATAATGCTAGCTAGTACACGGACGTGTATTTTTTTCACACATGCATACATACAGTGACGTTTCAGTCAACACTGACCACATATATAATGGTGCCGCATGCAGCCCAGTGTGTACTAGGCTATACTGTCTAGGCTTGTGTTCACACAATGGCAAAAGTCACCTAACAACGTGTTTCTGAGAAGTTGTCACTAAGCACATGACTCTTTCCCCGAGCGTTCGTTTCCCAACCCCTCCCCTCCACGGGCACTGTGGCTCTTTGGGGTTGCTTCACATCTCTTCCTTACCCGCCTAGCCAAGAGGGCTCCTACTCACCCTTCCAGATTCGTGTCAGTGACAGCTCCCTGCCACTGTGGCGGGAATGTCCCTTCTCTCCTGGCATCCATGTACTCCACCACTGAAACTCATGTCACACTGTACTCCTCCACCCTGTTCCTGAATCTTCCTTCCTCCCTCACCACGAGTCTCCTGAGGATAAGGACTGGTGCTGTTTTCTCTATCTTTAGGCTGTTGCATGCCTGACGCCTCATGATTTTCAGTCCAACATCAAAACATAGGCAATCCAGGATATGAAATACTTAGAATGCCCTTCTTTGGGACTGAAAAGAAGAAAACAAAGTAGTAAACAAGTCTATAAATGGACTACAAAATATAAAACAGTTTTACTTGAAAATTGGTAAATAATTCTTGAACTTCTGTTACTTTCTAGTATTCTGCTTATTATTCCCTGGAAGCTGGTTAGTCACACCAGAAAAAAGCTGTTAAATAAATGAGAACTGAAAAAGCAAGAGAGAACAAATCACTTCGTATTTCTGCAGTCTCGCCCTGTTAGGTGCTTCTCATGGATCTCCCGGGGTGTATGAGGTGCCTGTTACCTTCTGTAACAGATGAGCACTCCGGGCCATCATGACTTATACGTGTACATGGAATCGGAGACCTGGAAAGACTAGGGAACAGCTGTTCACAGGTCCGTATTACGATAAGCACGAGGAGGCCCAGGCCCGGAAGGAGGATGTGGCTTGGCCCAGCTTTCAGATCTGCCTGCACTGGAGCCCGGGGCTTCTGATTCTGTGCCTGGCTCTTCCCATCAACATGTATGCCTGTCCTCAGGGAGCTGTAGTTCAGTGGAGAGGAGCAGACCATACACTGAACATAAATCCAGGCCGTACAGAGTGAGAGCTCAGAAGAGATCAGCCGGTAGCTGAGTGATCTAACTAACTAACTTCTGAATCATGAAGGATGAGCAGCGTTTCTCGCTGTTGTTGTTGTTTTTGCTTGGTGGTACTGGGGATTAAACCCAGCGCCTTTACACTGAGCTACATACATCCCCAGCCCCTTTTTACTTTTATTTTGAGACAGACTCTCACTCAGTCACTAAGTTGTCCAGGCTGGGCTTGAACTTTCGATCCTCCTGCTTCAGCCTCTCAGAGTGCAGGGACCACAGGTGTGCACCACCGCACCTGGCTCTGAGTAGGGTTTGAATGAGGGGAAGGTAGCGCATGAGCACAGGAGGCGGAAGTGTGGACATGACCCAGAGAGCCTTGGGACATTGGTTTGGGGTACACTAAGGAGTCCATGTAGGAGAGGGACGCTGTGAGAGGGACTGGAACCAGCTTGGGAAGGTCTTCAATTCCGGGCTGAAGAATCGAGCCTTTATCAACGGGGGACCGAAGGCTTCCGAACAGGACTGTGATATGCGGGGCTTGTATCTTAGAAGACTCTGTTCTTCATTTGTACCAGCTGAAAACTGGACGGAAGGTTGATTAGGCTGAGGGTGGTCTTGAGGGGTCTTCATGGGGGTGATCATTCAGTGGTCCTAAAACGCAGTAACACAGACCCGAACCAGGACAGGCACTAGGAGTGGAAAGAGAGATTAGCACCACCGTGCCTGGCCTGTCCGAGGTCCCCAGTCTTTGTGTTCTCAGTTTCGACTGATGAAGTCAAAGGAAGGCTCATCCCTTGGCCTCCACACCCAGAGAGCCAGCGAGCTTTCCACAGCCGCAGAATCCTGCTGTCCTTGTGTGCATCCACTATGCTCTGTTTTCTAGGCTGAGTAATGAATTCCTGTTTGTTTTCCAGAACCCCTTTGCACTATGCAGCTGCAAATTGTCATTTCCATTGTATTGAGACATTAGTGACCACAGGGGCCAACGTCAACGAAACGGATGACTGGGGACGGACAGCTCTGCACTATGCTGCGGCCTCAGACATGGATAGAAAGTAAAGACAGCCTCGATTGCCCATATTTGCTCTGGCGGGAGGGCGGGCTGGGAAGGGGGCACTGCTGAATTTTCTTCATGCTGCCTCCTGGAAACTGCAGGTGAAATCTCTCTCCTCTAGAGCCCAAGGGTTAGAGTCACATTTGATTTTTGCTTGGCACTACACAGCTTTTTCTCTTCTGTGTTCTTTGGGTCAAATACCAGATGGAGCTGTCAAGGCCAGGTTTTCCGTTCATTCAAAATCTTTTGGGATTTATTCAAGATACACCAGAGTTTTCATCATCACCACTTAAATGCTTCATTTGCCATGAAACTTACATTTGCTAATATGTACATCCTACATCAAAAACATCTGCCTGTACGTAATCCCACAGCCTCAGGATGGTGGAGATAGGGGTTTTGCTCCAAGCCTGAGCATCAGTGTTCTTTCAGCAGCAGGAGGGAGGATGTGGGTTGCCCTGGTGTTTCGATTCTAGGTGGCTAGAAATGGAAAACAGAAATCAGTGAACCAGACGAAGGGGGAAGGAAGAGCAGGACCCCACAGTTCATGACATTGTTCTCAAAGACTTAAAGCGAGGCCTCCTTCGTAGGAAATACTTTCTGATGACCCTGTTTGGAGAATTATCGAATTGTCTGCTTTCCTGTGCATGTAGAGCAATGATTTCCAAACATTTTTAAATGTTATTTTATTTTTGATGCTAAGGATGACCCCTAGCACTGGAGCAACATCCTCGGCCCTTCAAACATTTTAGATGGTGATTCACAGTAAGAAATTCATCTTGCACCATGACCCAGCACACACATTCACATATGTACATGTGCAAGACAGGAATATGAATTTCATAAAACCATATTTGCATTTGCTATGTCTAGTGGGTTCTGATATTTTCAATTCCATTTCATTGAAAAATCATAGACTACAACCCATTAAGTTGACTTCATTATTCTGTAATGGGTTGTTAATTCAGCCCATTAATTCAGTGGGAATTAGTTCAGGATATTAATTCAACCAACATTTTTTGAGCACTTGCTAAATATACCAAGCTCTGTGTGACTCCCTTGGCAAAGGGGATGGTGGAGGAGATGGGGGAGCTTGTGTCCTCCATCTGTGGAGAGCAGGAAAGGAATCCTGGGTGGCGAGTTTTTCTGGAAGTTGAAGGGTGAAGGGGCCCCACTCCCAGAGAGTGAGACGCTGAACTTCAAGCGGGCAGTGAGGAGTGCATTGGGACTTGGGGAAGTTTGAGCCGAGGCGCCTCCTTTTCCTTGGGGAGCTTTGGGGTGCTCATGGAAGGGTGGGGGACTCAGGAGTCTTCTTGGTCACAGACATCTAGGTGGAAGTTTTAAGGAAGTCCTCTTCTTAGTTGGAGTCCTGGAGCGAGAACAGGTTTACTAGGTGGCTTTGGGGAGAGCCATGAACATCCTCCGAGAAAACCAGTGGTGCCCGTTCTTTAGGGTAAAAATCACTGAAATACAACTGTGTGAAGACCATGAATGACTTTGCACTTTAAAAATTAATCGTGATTTTTTTTTTTTTTTTTTTTTTCCTCTCCCTTAATGCTGAGAAGTAAGACGATGTTGGGAAATGCCCATGAAAATTCAGAAGAACTTGAACGAGCCCGGGAGCTGAAGGAAAAGGAAGCTGCACTGTAAGTTTCCTCAGAGCGTAAGAGCAAGGCACCGTCTCTCTGGGCGGCCACATGGGCTGCCGTCCTGTTTTGGGGTCTCATTTGGGATCCGAGGAAATGAGGTGGGCTCGCCTTTAACAGAGAAGCTGTTTTCATCTGTCCTTCAGTGATGCTATTGTCACACGGGGAACTTTTTCTAAAGTTGCACTCTTTGCGTGGATGACAATGATGACTGGTCAGCAGTTTTCAATCTTAGATATAGTTTCTGACTCTGCCATGTACCCTGTTCCTCGGGGGATGAATTCAGCCTCCCCCCGGGGCCTTGGGCTCTGCTTCTATGACCTTGGGTACCCATTTGCAGATTCTATTAAAAAAGGTCTTGTGGCTTCAGTTCGACATGCACAGCTGTGCTTTCCCCCACCTCCTTCCTCTCTCGGGCACCTCAGCTCACACAAGGCTTCCTGCGCCCTGCTGACAGCTGCCCAGGGCCCTGTCCCTGCCTCCCTCTGGCTCCTGAGCATCACCCTCACGGGGGCAGCAGTGGCTGCCCTCAGCCAGGCCTGTGGTTTCCAGGTGCGAGAGGAACCTGCTCCTCTCTGACCCGGAGCTGTGCCCACCCTCAGGTCTGCCCCCCTCGCCCAGCCCCTTGCCCACCCCGTGGCCAAGGCATGCTAGAAGGGCAGTTAGAGCATGCAGTCCTGCTACAGATGACAGGGACACAAGACACAGCTATGAGGAGAGCAGACTGACCAAGATTTTGCCCTAATGCTGCAAAATTTAAAATAATGACATTACTGTAAAAGCAAATTCCGCCTTTACCAGGGAAGTGCGAGTCGAGTTTGTCCTGGGCAGCCCAGTGGCCTCGTGATCGTAGAGGGAGGGAATGAAGGGGAGAGGGGGTGCTCCCCTTGTCCAGACCCCCCAGCCTGATGGGCTTCTGTCCGATCCTCCGAGTGTGACGGCGTCTTCCTCCCTGTCTTACACGGCCAACTTACTAGTCAGCACCCTGGAGGAGAAAAGACGAGACTCCCGGTTAGAACATGGAATTTACTTTTTCCTTAGAAACTGTGTGGCGTAGCTGTGTTACTATAATCATACTGTATAGTTGTTAGTTTTGTAGTTCAGCCGCATCCTGGGTTCAGTAATCTTTGGGAGCAATTCCAGATATTTTCCAAAGCACGAACTGAGTTCACGAGCTCATTTTCAGATCCATTCGGAAGTTGGGGCGAATGTGTTCACTAGCATGCAATTCCCGTGGAACCATTTCATTTAAGAAGCCAAATTCACTTTACGACACGTCACACCTGGGACCCCATCCAGAGACATTTAATTACGGGAACGAAAGAGGACTTCCCTGTGAGGGACAATGCCAAAGACAGTGTGATAGCAGGACTCTAGCAGGACTCTGATGAACGCTTGACTTACCATGGGGCATTTGTGGACAAATACGATGAGTGGGTATTTGATTTTAAAAATGTGTCTTTCATCCGTTTTCTAGAAATTAGGCCAGTTTAGGAATTTATTTATTCCCTTTGCCTTATGCAAAAAGGTAAGTAAATGCCATTGAAGCTTTTATGACTAAGCTATAGAAACTATCCATGGGAGGGTCTTGTTTAACGTGTAGGGTTACTTCAGAATCTTAGGATCTCAATTTGAATCTGAAATTGAATCAGCATGGCTTTGTGCAGAAGACATTTGTCCCACTGTCACTGAAATAAGCCTGGAGTTGGGAGCTCTGCTCTGGGCAGCTGGTCGGGTCAGGGCAGCAGGATGGGCCCTGGGCCACACCCTCGCCTTCTCCTCCCTCCCACCCCGCACTGCGTGTGGCACCCACGGCTCTTCAGCAAAGTGGACCCGCTCCTGCCTCTCCCCCACTCCAAACTTGGAGGCTCTTCAGAAAAATTACAACTATGCCAGAAAAGGGGTTTTATAATCTAGTATTCTGTTCTGAGCTATCCTCCCAATGATGTAGTGTAAGCATCTTTCTTCACGTGTAATTTCTGAATTTCTCCCTTCATATTTTTAAGCACTTATACACTGCTATCCATTGCTTTTTATTATCTGACTATCCTTAAGTTCTCCTGCTTTCTCTTACTGTATTTAAAATTTTCATTTTCTAACTTTTGGATCTCAGTCTCTAAACCAATGTTTAAAATATTCTTTCCGTTGGGTTTGCCCACTTGCAATGGACTGACCACATTTTATTTTCTTTTACTGGGGAACAAACCCGGGGCCTTGTACATGCTAGAGTCTAACCATGTAGTTCAGGATGGGCTTATACTCATTATGTAGCCCAGGCTGGCCTCGAACTTACACTGATCCTCCTGCCTCAGCCTCCCAAGTACTGGGATTACAAGCGTGCACCACCACTTCCGGCAAGACTGCAACTTTTGAATATGGAGATTTACATGTTATTATTCAGTAATCTTGATGATAGACATGTTCTGTACCTTAAGATGAGAAGAAAAAAACCTTAATTACCCTTTTGCTCCCAAAGCTTTTCCTGAATCTAGAATGGCTATTCCAAACTGAAATAAAAACAGCTACAAAATACACACACACACACACCACATATGTGCAAATCTTCTATTACATAAAGCTTCATCGCAGCAGGATCTTTTTTTTTTTCTTCCTTTATGTGGGTTCTGGGAGTCGAACTCAGGACCTTGGGCTTGCCAGGCAGGCGCTTATGCTGCTGAGCTATCTCACCGGCCCTCACAGCAGGATCTTTAAAGAAATAAACTTGAAGTATTTTGTGGCGCATTCATAATAGGGTATATTTACATTAATCATTCCATTTTGTCCAGAGATGTTTTCTAAAATAACAGCTCATCTTCACACTTACAGATGTCTAGAATTTCTGCTTCAAAATGATGCGAACCCGTCCATCCAGGACAAGGAGGGCTACAATAGCATACATTACGCTGCTGCCTATGGCCACCGGCAGTGTCTGGAGTTGGTGAGTTGATTCCTCTTTTGTTTTGCTAACACAGTGCTGGTCTCAAACTTTGAGCAAATGCCGTCACTGCCTAATTAAGTCACCACTAGAAATCACCTCAGGGATATTCTCTGGGGAGTGAAAAACTTGTTATATTTTATGAGAGCCCTCTTTTCCATGTGTCTTTCCTACTGTCACAACTGATGGAGAATTGACTTTCTTCCACATTAATCCAGGGTGGGAATATTAAATCTGCATGTAGACATGGTTTGTATCTTAAGGATAATTAGGATGTATCAAATAAGCTCAGGACCGAGACATCTGCTGAGGGGGCGGGGAAGGTGGGAAGGGGGCTGCTTCTATGATCTGCCCTTGAAGGTCACACAAGGTCGTCTGTAGCATGGGCTCCTTGGGCCGGTCATAACATACAGAGAGGCAACGTAGAACAAGGTGTGTGAAGACATTTGTGGACATATTTTTAAAAGCACTTAATTCCATGGGAAGAAGTGGAAAGATAAAGCCAATGACACCATGACCTCCTGTGACGCTGATCTTGATGTCGAATCCCAAGGGGCCACGGAGCAGCCCCTCATCTTGTAGAAGAGCAAACCCAGTCACAGAGGCATTAACTGGTTTGCCTGAATTTCCGATGTTTTCATGAATTCTGACGTCAGAACAGTGTTCTGTACACTATGCTGCCTTCACCACCACCCAAGGCTTTTTAAATACAGAGCAAACACCTGGTAGGAACTGGTTACGATACAAAGCAGTATCCCTTCTTCCTCCTGACACTGGCTTTGCCGTAGAAGTAGATATGGACCTATTAGCAAGTACAGCTTTATATGTAGGCCTCCTATAAGCAAAGCACCTCCCAAAGTGTGTGTGTGTGTGTGTGTGTGTGTGTGTGTGTGTGTGGCCATCAGTGAAGGCTCGCTGCTGTAATTACCCACCAGAAGCCTGCTATCCAGAATCACCTTACAATACAGCTATCTTTAATTGGTTTCCTCTATGAAAACCACATCCTATAATTGGATATATGAACTTTTCTTATGAAGTTATTTGTTATTTGACTCTTAATAATATGTGCTGATTTATAGAACACTAATGAGTTATCTTTAATCCCATAGTATACCAATTCTGAGACTAATTATTCTGTAACACTTCCTTCCTATGTAAATAATATTTTATATTGTACACATTATTTTCATTTTTTGGGAAAGCCCCTTTGGGGCCCTTCTTTCTTTTATCTGAAAAAATGTTTGTCTTTCCTCAAGAAGGCCTCCTCCCAAGTTCTATCTGGTTTTGTCCCTTTGTTAGATCAACATGTGTGATTTACAGAGATGATTATTCATGGAAAAGATAAAATATTCCAAAGCAGGTGGGGGAGGTATCACTTCATCTTTTTTGGACTGTCGTTTGAACAGGACCAGATTATCAATAAAAATGAGTAGAATTGTCTCCCATGTTTACTTTTAAGAAAGAACCTCCATGGGTCTTTTATAACATGGATAAGACGGAAATGTTCTTCTCATATTCTTGAATGATTATAGTTAAGTGGAAAATTTTGTGTATTCCCATTTTGGAATGCATCCTAAAATTCCTCTTGGGTGCAGCTGGCACTAAGCAAAGTTCCTAAGCAGGCTATAAACATTCCTTTTTTTTTTTTTTTTTTTTTTTTTTTTAATTTTATTTTAAAGAGAAGAAAAAACAAAACAAATCAAAAGAAGAACAAATTTTCAAAACAACATAATAGGAGGGTAACAATGGTTAATACATTGCGTATTACTATCTTTAAGTTAGTTATTCAGGACACCAGACATTAGCATTTAATTATCCAAACATTATTGGCACAAACCTTACTCTTCAATGAACTAAGTAAAAATCGTAGTGTATCTATCTTAACCATCTTATATATATATATATACAATTTTTTTTCCCTTTCCCTTCTTTCTTTTCCCTATTCCAGTCTCTCTTTCCTTTTGACCAGTTTCTTTTTGATTCACCATGTCTATTGTACATTTTGGATCTTATTTACTCTTTCAGTTGCTCATACTAGAGAGAGAATACGATGCTTACACATGTGCTTCTGGTTTATTTCACTTATGAGTATTTTCTCGAGTTGCATCCATTTACCTATAAAAGTCTCCAGTTTATCCTTCTTAATGGCTGAATAGTACTCCATTGTATAAAAATACCACATCTTTCTTATCCATTCCTCAGTTGATGGGCATTTGGGTTGTTTCCAAGATCTGGCTATTA
The DNA here is from genome assembly GCA_028451465.1 of Erethizon dorsatum. Classification (NCBI taxonomy): domain Eukaryota; kingdom Metazoa; phylum Chordata; class Mammalia; order Rodentia; family Erethizontidae; genus Erethizon; species Erethizon dorsatum. The sequence continues at coordinate 136,891,928 of CM051826.1, read as the reverse complement.
CAAATTGTGCTGCTATAAACATGGGTGCACATATATCACTGTGGTACGATGTTTTTAATTCTTCTGGGAAGATGCCCAGAAGGGGAATAGCTGGGTCAAATGGGACCTCCAACCCTAGTTTTCTGAGGAATCTCCACACTGACTTCCACAGTGGCTGTACCAGTCGACACTCCCACCAACAGTGGAGAAGGGTTCCTTTTTCCCCACAGCCCCTCCAGCATTTGTTATTAGTTGATTTCTTTATAGTAGCCATTCTTTCTGGGGTGAGATGGTATCTCAGTGTTGTTTTAATTTGCATCTCTCGAATGACTAGTGATGTTGCACATTTTTTTGTATATTTATTTGCCATTAGTATTTCTTCATCTGAGAAATGTGTATTCATCTCAGATGCCCATTTTTGGAGTGGGTCTTTAAATTTGGGAGGTCTGATTTTTTTGAGTTCTTTATATGTTCTCGATAGTAATCCTTTGTCTGAGGAACAGCTGGCAAACATTTTTTCCCACATTGTGGGTTGTCTCTTCACTCTGTTGGTGGTTTCTCTTGCTGTGCAAAAGCTTTTTAATAAGATGAGATCCCAGTTATTGATTCTTTGGGATAGTTCCCGTGTGGTTGAGTTTTTATTCATAAAGTCTTTGCCTACACCAATGTCTCTAAGGGTTTTACCTATCCTACCTTCCAGCAGATTTAATGTTTCTGTTTTAATATTTAGATCTCTGATCCATTTTGAATTTAGTTTAGTGCATGGTGAAAGATATGGGTCTAGTTTTAATCTTCGGCATGTGTAGAGCCAGTTTTTCCAGCACCATTTATTAAAGAGGCTATCTTTCTTCCAGCGAATATGTTTGGCACCTTTGTCAAAGATAAGGTGGCTTAGTATGTCTGGGGTTGTTTCAGCATCTTCTAATCTGTTCCATTGATCTTCAGGTCTGTTTTTTTGCCAGTACCACACTGTTTTTATCACAGTAGCTTTATAGTATAATTTCAAGTCGGGGATTGTGATGCCCCCTGCCTTGCCTTTGTTGCCCAGAATTGCCTTTGCTATTCTAGGTCTCTTCTGATTCCAAATGAATTTTAGGATTGTTTTCTCTAATTCTGTGAGATATGCTGTTGGAATTTTGATTGGAATTGCATTAAATCTGTATAACAATTTTGGAAGTATGGCCATTTTCACTATATTGGTTCTTCCTATCCAGGAGCAAGGGATATCTTTCCATTTTCTGATATCCTCTTCAATCTCCTTTTTCAGAGTACTGTAGTTTTCAGTATAGAGGTCTTTTACATCCTTCGTGAGGTTGATTCCTAGGTATTTCATTTTTTTGGATGTTATTGTGAAAGGTATTGTTTCCCTAATTTCTCTTTCAGTAAGTTTGTTATTTGTGTACAGGAAGGCTATTGACTTTTGAGTATTGACTTTGTATCCAGCTACACTACTGAATTTGCTTATCAAATCTAGCAGTTTTTTAGTGGAGTTTTTGGGGTCTTCTGTGTAGAGTATCATGTCATCTGCAAATAATGATAATTTAACTTCTTCCTTTCCAATCATTATTCCTTTTATTTCTTTCTCTTGTCTAATCGCTCTGGCTAAAGTTTCCAGAACTATGTTGAATAAGAGTGGGGACAGTGGACATCCTTGTCTTGTTCCTGATTTTAGAGGGAAGGCTTTCAGTTTTTGGCCATTTAGTATGATATTGGCTGTTGGTTTGTCATAGATAGCTTTTACCAGATTGAGATAAAGACCCTCTATTCCAATTTTCTGTAGGGTTTTTATCATGAAAAGGTGCTGGACTTTGTCAAAAGCTTTTTCTGCATCTATTGAGATGATCATGTGATTTTTGTCTTTGGTTCTGTTAATATGCTGTATTACATTTATTGATTTACGTATGTTGAACCATCCCTGCATCCCTGGGATGAATCCAACTTGGTCATGGTGTATAATCTTCTTGATGATTTGTTGGATTCTGTTTGCCAGTATCTTATTAAGGATTTTTGCATCTATGTTCATTAGGGAGATTGGCCTGTAGTTCTCTTTCTTAGTTGGGTCCTTCTCTGGTTTTGGTATCAGGGTAATGCTTGCTTCCAGGAATGAATTTGGGAGTATTGCTTCTCTTTCAATTTCATTGAAAAGTTTGAGAAGTAGGGGCGTTAGGTCTTCTCTAAATTTCTTGTAGAATTCGGCAGTGAATCCATCAGGGCCTGGACTTTTCTTTGTTGGGAGGTTTTTAATTACATCTTCAATTTCATTGGTTGATATTGGTTTATTTAGGATTTTTAAATCTTCTTGATTTAGCTTTGGTAATTCATACGAATCTAGGAATCTGTCCATTTCTTCTGCATTTTCCATCTTAGTAGAATATAAATTTTCAAAATAGGTATAGATGATCTTCTGGATTTCTGCAGGGTCCGTCGTGATATCACCCTTTTCATTTTCAATTGCATGGATTTGAGTCTTTTCTTTTCTTTTTTTAATAAGGTTGGATAAGGGTTTGTCAATCTTATTTATTCTTTCAAAGAACCAACTTTTTGCTTCATTGATTCTTTGTATTGTTTTTTTATTCTCCAATACGTTAATTTCTGCTCTGATCTTTATAATTTCCTCCCTTGTACGGGCTTTTGGCTTAACCTGCTCTTCTTTTTCTAGAAGCTCGAGGTTCACCCTTAAGTTGTTTATTTGCGCTTGCTCTATTTTCCTGATATAAGTATTTAATGCTATAAATTTCCCTCTTAGGACTGCTTTCATTGTATCCCATAAGTTCCGGTATGTTGTACTGTCATTATCATTCAGTTGTAGAAAGTGACTAATTTCTTCTTTAATTTCATCTGTGACCCATTGGTTGTTCAGGAGGATGCTGTTTAATTTCCATGTGTTTAGGGAGTTTTTGTGGGATCTTTTGCCATTGATTTCCAATTTCATTGCACTATGGTCTGATAATATGCATGGGATAATTTCAATTCCTTTGCATTTACTTAAGCAGGTTTTATGAGCTAGTATGTGGTCTATTTTGGAGAACGTCCCATGTGCAGCTGAGAAGAATGTGTATTCTGATGTTGCGGGGTGGAACACTCTGTAGACATCTACTAAGTCCATTTGTTCAAAAGTTTGGTTCAGTTCTACTATTTCATTATTGATTTTCTGTCCAGTTGATCTATCTTTTTGTGACAGTGGAGTATTGAGATCTCCCAATATAATTGTATTAGTGCTTATTTGATTTTTCATGTCCTTTAGTACTTGTTTTATATAGCTGGGTGCATTGGTATTTGACGCATATATATTTATGATCGTTATCTCTTCCTCTTGGATTGTTCCCTTTACCAGGATGTAATGACCGTCTTTATCTCTCTGAATCCTTCTTGGCTTGAAGTTCACTTTGTCTGCAAAAAGAATAGCTACCCCTGCTTTTTTCTGGGTTCCTGTGGCATGGAGTATTGTTTTCCATCCTTTGACTTTCAGTCTATGAATTTCTTTCTGAATTAAATGTGTTTCTTGTATACAGCATATTGTTGGATCTTGCTTCTTGATCCATTTCGCCAGTCTGTGCCTTTTGATTGGTGAATTGAGACCGTTAACATTGATGGTTAAAACTGATATGTATTGACTTGTCATGATATTTTCCTGTTGTTGGTTCCCACTCTTTGTTTTTCCGCTTTCCGGCTATTTAATTATTTGCCCTGCCTGGTGGATTCCTTCTGTTGGGGTTCCTATCTCTTTCTAGAATGTCCTTCAGAACGTTTTGGAGTGCTGGTTTGGTGGTCATAAATTTTCTCAGATGTTCTTTGTCATGAAAGTATTTTATTTCTCCATCAATTTTGAAAGATAGTTTTGCAGGGTACATCAATCTGGGCTGAAAATTATTTTCCTTTAGAGCTTGCAATACATCATTCCAAGCTCTTCTTGAATTGAGGGTTTGTGCTGAAAAGTCAGCTGTGATTCTGATGGGTTTTCCTTCATAGGTGATTTGTCTCTTCTCCCTAACAGCTTTTAAGATTTTGCCCTTCTGTTGAATTTCTGGGATCTTGACTATAATATGTCTGGCTGAAGTTTTTTTTTTGATCATGTCTAGTTGGTGTTCTGAAAGCTTCACTTATAGAGGTGTCAAATTCCTTTTCTCTTCCAGGAAAGTTCTCCCTGATTATGTCTTTGAACAAGGTTTTAATGTCGTTGATGTTATCTCCTGCTTTTTCATTTATTCCAATTATTCTTAAGTTGTTTATCTTTGAGTCATCTAGCAGCTGTTGAATTGATTTTTCATGGTCCCTTGCTATTTTTAAGAATTTTTCCATTTCATGATCACTAATTGCAAGCCTATCTTCTATATCTGAGATCCTGTCCTCGCATTGGCTTATTCTGCTACAAATATTTTCAATGGAATTTTTTATCTCTTGGATATCTGCTTGAATCCGCCTTATGGATTCCATTTCTTTCCTATGCTGAGCATTCATGGTTTCTATAGTTTTCTTAAGTTCATCTATTTTTTTGTCTGTATCAGCTATAGTGTCCTTAAGCATGGTCTTCGTTGTAGACATTATCTCTGCAGTTATCTGTGAGATTATTTCTGTTTTAATTTTTTCCAGAACCTCATTCAGTTGCTTTGTTGTTACCACTTCAGATAGGCCAGGTGGGTGGCTTTCGGATTGTCCCACCTCGTTGCTCCCTAGGTTTGCCTTTGGTGAATTGGATGTGTGGGGTTGCATCTTGTTTAAGTGTCGTCTCATTTTTTCTTTCTTTAATTCCTGGGGTGATGTTTGCAAATTACCTATAGTAGGTTACTTTATTGCTAGTGTTTAAGATCTTTAGAAGATGACTACTTCTCTGCAGTATCTTCCAAGTGGAGCTTGCTTTTATGTTTTAAGCTTTCTGCCAGATCCTACCTCTTCAATTCGTTGGGTATGCGAAGTTGCTACCTGTTTGGCCCAGTCCTTGATTCTTTGGTACTGTGCCACTGTATTTTCTGTGTCCCTTAGTCAATCTCAATCATGAAATATCAGGAAGGAAAGATGTTTAGAACAATTATTTCACATTTGGCTATAATGTTAACTAAAGCATCAAACACAGCCTAGAAAATGACAGACTGAGCTAACCAGTTATTTACCACTTTTAGCCATATAAAGTAGAGTTGCAGTTATATAACAAAATCTAAAACACACCAGAAAAATTATATGCAGTATACAAGTCCTATGTATGTCAATTTTTCCCTGAGGAGTTTAAATTTAAAATGAGTTAAGGAGGAAATAGAGTATTGGGAGAAGAGGAAGGAATTAGATGTAAGGTTAGAGGACCAAGAGGGATCCCACTAAAATTGGGACACTAGTGTAGAGGACAGGTGGTAGAAAGAGAAGGAAGGGATAAAAGGAAGAACAGATCACAACCACAATCACAAAGAAGTTAGAGGCGCTGTTTACACTCATATAAAAAACCAGAGAGAATAATGAAGGAAAGAGCAAATACACATACAGAAACAATAACGAAGATAAAAGCAATAAAACAGACAGATCAAAAATAAAACCCCACCAAAAAACAAAACAAAACAAAACAAAAACAAAAAAACCCCTTCGCCAGAACAAAAAACAAATCAGTGAGAAGAAAAAAAAATAAGAAAAAAAATAAAAATAAGAAAAAAAAAATAAATAAATAAAAAAAAATAAAAAATAAAAAGAATCAGTTCCAGGTGTTGACTCTGTTGTAGGCAGGTACCTTGTGACAGAGTCCTGTTCTGTGCAGGTCCGTCCCAGTAAGCCAGGAGCGCCCTCTGGCGGGCGGTGAGCAGAGGCGCGTACTTTCAGGTAGAGACCAGTCTAGCTCGCCTCCGCTCTCAGCGCCCTTTCACGATCCCTGGGCCTGAGAGGCTCAGCGCGCTGTCTGAGCGCGGATTCCCTGCACTGGTTCCCGCCGCTCTGGTTTTTCGCCATGCCCCCCACAATGGCGCCGGGCCAGTCGCTCTCTGGCGCGGGACGGGTGTGGCTGAGAGTCCAGTCTCGTTCACCTGCTGATCTCAGCACACTTTCGTGGGCTCAATTGAGAGGCCCTGTGCTGCCCTGTCCGGAGCACAAGTTCCCAGAGCAGTTTCCGAGCCGCTCTGGGTTTCGCCACACCCCCCACAATGGCGCCCGGCCGGTCGCTCTCTGGCGCGGGGCAGCTGTGGCTGAGAGACACTCACCGCCGGTCAGCGCCGTTCTCCGCCGCTCCCCTGCCCCGCCGCTGTCTCAGGATCCTCCGTGGGGGCTCCCTGGGCGCCAGCTGCCACCGTGGGTCCGTAGAATTGAGCCTCCGCCGGCGCTCCAACTCCCGGGATATTAGAAGGTGCGCGCGCGCGGTCTGCTCCTTCTTTCCGTCTTCTTTGTTGGAAGTCACCCGTCACTGGTGCCGGGGGTCCCAGATTGCGCTTCAGAACTTCTCTGGGTTTCGGGGAGGCATCTCCCCCCCCCTGCGCTTTCCGGGTCGCTATATTCTCGTGTTCCAATGGTAACTTTTAGAGAGAGTTTCGTTACCTGCTTCTTACTCATCCGCCATCTTGAGAAGCCTGCTTCGCTATAAACATTCTTATACCTACCCACTCCCAATCAAAACAAAACGGTCAGGAAAGCGGTCCTGGGTAGGGCTGGACTCGCCAGGCCAGGCCTCTGTGGATGTCCTTCCCCTGCTGCTGGCTTGCCCAGCTCTGAACTGATGAAGGTTGCGGAAGGAAAGAGAGGGAGTAGGGCCTGTCCTTGATACGACTGCTAAATGAAGAAGTGCAAGTCGTGAGAGGTTCTAATTCATGTTCCTCTTTTCTGTAGGAACTCAAAAGTCCTTAAAATTCCCATTTCCTTAGGCACTAGATTTTTGGAAAGCAAACCATTTAACCAGTATGCACTTGGGGTAAATTTCTAAGACTCTTTCACACTGCCATGCCGTCCCTCATGTCACAACGCAAACACTCCATCTTCACGGAGGTCACAATTTTAACAAATTGTCCTTGACGCTATGCCAGGTGCTGAGGTTTTGCCATGCAGAGTCCCTCCTGGTGACTCTGAGCAAGAACTGTGCAGAGAGACCTTTCTTTATTTCACATTCCCAGCCCGTTCTTAGGCCTGCAGACGAAAGAGAGGAAGATTGAGGGAGTATTTCTTTGTTCTTGGGGAGCTGGAATAAGATTAAGGCTCGATGGTTATCAGAGGCAGCTGATTTGTGAAGTTGGTAAAATTTGTTTCCAGCACTTCCTCCCATCTAGTTCAACTAATACTGTGATTATGCATATCATTAAATACGTATCATTAAATTTTATATATATTTGACTATGACATTTAATTTAATTTGTTTCCCTGGCATTCGTGGCTTATGGAGCCTGTCTGTGTTCATACACTTAGCATTTATAAACCATGCTTAGTGTGCAGTCTGTTTTGCTGTAATCAAGAGGAATAGAAATTATTTTAGTTGTTTCAATTCTACTTTCCTTATACAAACTTATACTGAATTAGTTCCATGGGCAAAAACTCCTAGGAAGTGGTGTGGATGCCCCAGCCCTGATGGACTATTCGAGGCGCAGCACTCGCCAAGTCCACCTCCACGGGCCAGCGTTCCCAGCCGGGCTCGATTGGAAACGGGCGTCCAGGGTGTGGGGAGAGCTGCGGTCAGTCGTGTTCAGTTGGGCTCAGCGTATCAAAGCCGAGCGGAGGCGTCTCTGCTAATGAAGCGTCTTGCGTCTGAATAGAATGTGTGTTTGAGTGGAGGAAGGGAGCTGGCAGAGGAGAGCTTCCAGGTCAGTCTGGACCTCATGCTGACTGATTGAGAAGGAGGGGAGCCATGCCCTTATTTGGAAGTTTTGAGTTTCTGTTGGCATACATTTGCCCATGAACATAAAGATCTTTGTGTTTCATTTTTGAAATGGAAAATTATATGTGCCAATATAATTACAAAAATTTCCTACAGAAGTTTAGATTGGAAACTCGAGTCCTCTGATTAAATTTAGTCCAGGAGTTGGCCAGGCCAAATCACTTGGAATTTGGCTGCTTCTTCTGAACCTTCTCCGGCAAACTTGACCTTAAACTGTGGGAGTAGAGGGGGACAAATGTCCCTGCATAAAGAGGAGTTTCTGAAATCCTCTGAAAACAACTGTGTTTTGAGCAAATAAGTACTAAACTTATGCTACTTTCACATGAACTACGGTGTTTGGGTTGTTTCTTGTGTTTTTCACTTTGGGAAGCTATTAACACCTGGCTCTGAATAAATACATGAGTCCGTATAGGACGTACTTACACTGGCAACATCTAATCAAGCTTCAGCACAGTAATAAAGCAGGATATAGAAAAAGAGGTTATTGCTTCTTGGCCTCTTGGCTAAGATCAAGTGTAGAAAAGGAGGTTTTTGTTTTATTTTGTTTTGTTTTTTAGTATATGTGCTGCCAAAGCCAGCACATATTTTGTTTTGTTTTTTAAGAGAACTACTAAGTGGTCATCAGAGGACAAGAAGGTAAAAACCAGCAAACTTGAACCCCACCCCTAAGTAACTCTCTAAGCTTCATCTGCCCCAGAGGTGCTGTAAGAGATCACCCTGGGGGTGTACACGACCTTTGGGCAGGCTGACGTCAGATGACTGGTGTTCTCTGGAAAACTCAACAATACTGGTCTTGTTTTATTTTCTGTTGAATTCAGTGAGAGAGAAACAACCAAAAAAATCTTATGAGGAGCTCTGGTTAAGAGACGGGCTAGAGGGTAGACAAAGAAGACAGCCTTCTCCCTGCTAGGAATATAAGTTCACAACTTTTGAATCAGAGGTTGAATGTGAATCTATGTTCAGAAGGTAGAATAGACAATTTGACAAATGTCCCACTTGTTTCTTTTTCATCCAGCAGAAAAATTTTTTTGGCTTTTCCATGAATGATTTTGGCAATGGATGAAAGAATGATTCAACAGTGTATTAAGACAAACAATTCTAGTTTCACCTTCAGCTGTGGGCCCAGGACAGTGAGGCCATTGCTCCCCATTTCAAGTGGGATACTCGTGTTTCAACCTGGGTCCCTTCCCCACTTCTAAAGTCAAGAGTTAGAGAGGACAAGAAGCTTAAGTTTGCAGAGAAGTTTTGTTTGTTTGTTTGTTTGTTTAAGTTAGCTGTGCTGTGAATCCCACCACTCCCATAGTGGGGGAGAAAGGGTGCTTTCTCTTGGCCCAACCCCCAGTGAAGCAGCTCCAGGACACTGCTTGGATATGTGATTTGTGTCCCATGTACTTATTTGTTTGTTTGTTTTATTAGTACCTGTATGTAGTACATAATGTTTACATTCCTTGTTTGGAGCTGGTGCATGTACATAGCACATCTTAATTCTTTTTCATCCCCTTCTGCTTCCCGCCCTCCCCCTCCATCTCTTGATCTCCTTCCCATTTGAGAAAGATCTATCTCCCCACTTCCTATTATCTATCTTTTATTTTGCTTTTTATTTATAATTTGGGTTTCTCATATAAAAGACACCATGCAATATTTAAGCTTGTGTGTCTGATTTATTTCACTTAACATTATGGTCTCAAGATGCATTAATTTCCCTACAAATGACTCAAGTTTATCTTTCTTTATGGCAAAGTAATACTTCATCGTGTGTAAATATCACCTTTTCTTTATCCATTTGTCTGTTGATAGACATACAGGCTGTTTCTAACATTTAACTATTATGAATTTGCTGCTGTAAACGTGGGTATGCATGGATCACTATAATATGATGTCTTTAACTTTGGGAAGATACCTAGAAGAGGAATAGCTGGATCAAATGGAATTTCTAGTTTTAGTTTTTTGAGGAGTCTCCATACTGATTTTCATAGTGGATGTACCAGTTTGCACTCCCACCAACAATATAAAGAGTTCTTTTTTCCCCGCAGCCTTGCCAGCATTTCTTATTATTTGATTTCTTGATAAAAAGAGATAAAAAGCATAAGATCTGAAAGGAAGAAATAATAATGTCTCTATTTTTAAAAGACATTATTGTCTAAAGATAAAAATTCCAAGGAATCACAAAAATATCTTAAAATTGGGCCGGTGAGATGGCTCAGCGGCGTAAGCGCCTGCCTTGCAAGCGCGAGGGCCCGAGTTCGACTCCCGGAACCCACATACGAAAAAGGGGCCGGTGATATCGCTCAGCGGCATGGGTGCCTGTTGGCGCGCGAGGTCCTGAGGTCGACCCCCCGGTACCCAAAAAAAAAAAAAAAATCTTAAAATTCATATGCAGGTTCAACAAGGTTACAGGATACAAAATAAATATATCAATCACAGTTTTGAATACTAGGAATGAACATGTAGACACCAAAATTTAAAATACAATATTATTAACAACTGTTGAAAATATGAGATATGGAATTTGTGTGCTGAAAAACACAAATGCTAATGAAAGAAATCAAGGAAGATCTTTCTAAAAATAAAAGGAGATATCCTATGTTCTTAGATTATAGACTCAATGTGGTAAAGTTGTCAGTTCTTCTCAAATTAAACTGTAGGCTTAATGCAATTCATATGAAATCCCCAGCAAGGCTTTTTATGGATAGGGCAAATTTTTATAAAACCTGTAAGGAATAGCAAAGGACTAGAAAGCTGAAAAATTTTTGAAAAAGAACAAAGTAGGAAAAATCAGTCTGCCTAATTCCAAGAATTATTATATAGCTACAGAAGTCTCAACTGTGAGGTACTGGCAGAGTATGGATAACACACACATCAGTTGTACGGAATAGGCAAACCAGATATAGACCCATACAAATATGCCCAATTTATTTTTAACAAAGATACAAAAGGGTACAATGGAGCAGAGATAGTTTTTAGCACGTGATACAAAGGTAATTGGAGATCCATAGGCGTATTAAAAGGTCTTGACCTAAGTCTCACACCTTATACCAAAATTAACTCAAAATGGATCACAGACTTAAAGCATAAAACATGGGAGAAAATCTTCAGGATCTAGGGCTAGGAGAAGGATTCTTGGCATGACAGCAATTTTTTAAAAATTGCTTAATTTGACTTAAGCAAAATTTAAAAACTTTTGCTCTGTAAAAGACCCTGTGAAGATGAGAAGATGAGCCGAGGCCAGGGGAAAATATGTGCAGACCATATATTAATTAAGAACTGGTATCTGGAATATACAAAGAACTCAACAGAGAAGAAAAAAAATCTCATTAGAAAATAAGTAAAATATGTTAACAGCTATTTTACTAAAGAGTTCATATAGATGCAAATAAACACATGAAAAGATGTTCAACATTATTAGCCATTAAGAAAATGCAAATTAAAGCCACAGTGAGACATCAATACCTACTTATTAGAATGAGTATAATGAACAACAGGGTGTAGATCACTTGTGTATTGCTAGTGGCAGTGTAAAATTGTTTAGCCACTCTGCAAAGCAGTTTGGCAATTCCTTAAAAAGCTAAACATGCAACTTTCATATGGCCCAGAAATTGCACTCCTGATCATCTATCGTAGAGAAATAAAACCCAGTCTCTCCTCTGGGAGGAAGCTTCCAAATCTGTCTTGAACTCAGCCTCTATCCAGAGCCAGGCTCATCTGTCACATTGCCACCCAGACAGTTTGCTAGAACGAAACAAAGTAAGTTTTGAACTTGATGGTGCCAAAGCTCATAGAACTCTGATCAAAAAAATATGGTCTTCAGAGTCTCGTTGCTTGAAAGAATTAATCCCTCAAACAAAACAAAACCCAGATTCTCTTTCAAATCCTTGTCTCATGAGGCAAAGTTTTAACAAGCATACTTACTATTTTTAGTAACATCAGTGTAATGCAAATTTATTCCAAGCATGTTGAGCTGGATACTCATCTCATTTAATTCCCACAACAACTCTATGACGTAGTATGTAAGGTACAAAGAAATTAGATAACTTTCCCTGGATCAAAGAACTGTTATTATGTTAAGCCAAATGCAAATCTGCCTGAAATCTAAATCCAAAGCTTTTAACAATTGTGTTGCACTGTCTGGAGGACTGGCAGGCTCCAGACTTCGGAAGGACAAAGCTGTCCCAGAGCATCTGAATTCTACATCAACTAAGACAGCGAGAATCAACCACAGTGTCACTGTGACAGTGGCCTTCAGGTGTTGTCAGAGGGAGGCAGGAGAACCTGAGATAACACCAGCATTTCCATCTGTTACTCGTTCTCTTGATAAACAATACCCACTGCTGGTCATATAAAGCTTTTTCTCTCAGAAGACTGGAACCACCCAGTGATGAGCAAAACGACACAGCGTGCCAAGCCCTGAGCGTCTGCATGCATTCCCGTGGAATCTCTGTTCGGTGTCTTGTGACAACTGCTGTCAGCTTGGCGTGACTCTCCCCATGGTCACAGCTGCCAGGAAGAGCCCTTCCCCATCGAGGGGGGAGGGCTTCAAAGCAAGATGCTTTCTCCTAAGATGCTTTATCCTTGGCAGCTGCTAAAGACTCCTGTCCAATCGAGTCTAGACCAGGTCTCGATAATAATCCCTTCTTGAACTGCATTTAGTCACAGGAAATGTAGAGTCCTGGGCATTTTTAAAGTCATAATAGGAACTCATGTCACACCTATGCTTCTAGTCCCAGGGTTAAAGTGCTCCCAAACAACAAGAGAGAGCCTCTCCAAGAATCCAGTGAAGGGCTGAGGTGCAGCCTTCTGTAACAGCTGAAGGAATGTTTGGAAAAACCAAATCCCTCTGCAATAACTGAGATTTATGTTCTCATATGAGCAGACCCTCACAAGCTAAGTGGAACTGTCACTGGATTTAAAGCCTGTGGGCTGTTTAGCGCTTGGAAAAGTAGTTTTGTGAATATGAAAAGAATAATATTCACTTGGTCACTGGGAAGGCAATTTAGTGTATTTTAGGGTCACAGCCTTGTAGCATTTTTTCTAGGAATATTTATAGTTTTTAAGCCATATAATATATATAAAATATATTGCTGAAATCCTGTAAAATTTTTTTAAACTTATAGCAATCTTCTTTGGTTCCTAGATTCCTCATATTGTAATAATAAATAACCCAAAGAAATAAATTCAGAAAAGTGGTATATTTTTGGTGTCGTTCTCTCTTAAAATATATATATTTTTTTTAATGAAGGGAATACTATAACAAAAATGATATTTCATTGGTCAGTATTTCCTGTGTGCTGGTCGATTTTCAGCTCCCCTGGGAACCCACGGTTGTGAAGTTGGAGATCAGGGTCTACCCTTCAGCTTTTCCAAGTATGTAAATTTTATCAGTCTTCCTTGTCAGTCTTATAAGTCTGATGAGCAAGAATACCCTTTTATGAACTTACAGTGAAAAGCCCAGCTGCTGGGCTGGGGATGTAGCTCAGGGGTAGAGCACTTGTGTAGTATGCATGAGGCCCTGAGTTCAATTTCCAGAACCAAAAGAAAAAGGAGAAGTCCGGCTGCTACAAGCACCAGGGGATTCTCCTGTATCTATGATTGCTGTGTTCCCTTCCAAGTAGAATATCCAGTTTTACAAACTGAATTAGGATCAGCTTTCTTCCTTTGCATGGAATTAAAATAAAAGGAATTGAGAAAGAGTCAATGAGCCCGAGCTCTGGTGACCTGCTGGTCCTGTGTTTTTGAGACCCTGTGCTGACCCAATCACAGTACCTTCAGCGCATGGTCCAGAACTGCACTCTGGACGTGGCGGAGAAACCCTACCACTGCTACTTTGCTAGACCATTAGGGAAACTTCCAGGCATGACTTCTCACATACCAGCTAGCCTTAGGACAGCAACCTTCAGAGATGCAGAACAAATGACAGGGAAATGTGCTGGAAACCACGGCAGACATAGAAATATGTCAGGCACATGTTTTACTAGCAAGGAGATTGTAATCTAGTTTGGGAGCTAAAGCGTGTCCTACATAAATACTGGCTCAAGATATCACCCACATCTCCTAGCTCTCCACTGAGTAATAACCGGGTTATAATAACCATCCCCAAATTATCTATGTGGCCCTGGCACTCCTCCTGCAGGAGCTTGGCTTTGCTTCAGTCCCCTCTGAAGAGCTCCTGGCACATCTCCTGTGTGCTCTGTGCCCTTCCTTTGGCAAGCACAGGACATCTCCATGTTCCTCTCTTTCTTCATCCTGGTTTCTTGGTGGTATCTCCCACTGTGGTTTGTGCCCCCGAAACTGTTTGTCACAATGTCCAGTAGAGACACCACTCTGGTCACTGCCCACACATGGCAGTGAGAAGGTGGCCCATGCCTGTGCCCAGTATGTGGAGTTTCCACTGAGCTCCTTAGACGTCCCCATCTCCTTAGACGTCCTCACTGGACAGCTCAGCGTGTGGGGTTTGGTCAGAGGAGGGGCCAGAGCATGGGGCTGGAAGTTCAAGGACTTCCGCATCACCCAGCTCGGGTTGGAATGCCAGCTCCACCACTGCTTAGCCACAAGGTCTGCCAGCCTTTTGTCCTTTACTTCCCGGAGCCCTGTCTCTTGCCTGGTCTGTCAAATGGAGGTTAGTTTATTCTGATAGTTTATTAAGTGGAGGAATGTAAGTAAATCTTCCAAAAAAAAAAAAAAAGAGAAAAGAAAATAGAATTACCACATAGTCTAGCAGTTCACCTCAGGGGTACATACCCAAAGGAAATAAAATCAGTATTTCAAAGCTGCACTTTTATGTTCCCGATAGCATTATTTACAACCTACGTGTCACCTGTTGATGGAAGGATAGACAAATAAACTTATTTATATGCACAAATATATGCACATGTAGCCAGGCATGGTGGTGCACACTTGTAATCCCAGCACCCAGAGGCTGAGGAATTTGCTGCAAGTTCGAGGCCAGCCTAGGCTACATAGTGAGTTCAAGGCCACCCTGAACTACATAGTGAGTCTCTCTCTCTCTCTCTCTCTCTCTCTCTCTCTCTCTCTATATATATATATATATATATATATATATATGCATATATACAATGGAATATTATTCAGCTTTAAAAAGAAGAAAATCCTGCCATTTGTAACAACAAGGATGAATGCTGGGTAGAATAAACCAGACAGAAAGATAAATACTGCATGAATTCACTTGTACATAGGATATGAAAAGGTCGAACTCATAAAAACAGAATAGTATGGCAGTTGCCAGGGGCTGGGGTTTGGGGAAAATGGTGCAAAGTGCCACGTAGTTATGCGTGCTGAGTGTCGTTAATACCATATGATGTACTTGAAATGTGCTGCGAGTAGATCTTAAGTGTTCTCAATTGGAGGGAGAGAAGGTAACTGTGAGGTGATGGGGATAACTAGGTTGATCCTGGCAATCATTTCACAATGTAGACATATTTTAAAACCACATTGTACCTTAAGTACGTAAAATTTTTCAGTTTTACCTCATGTCTAGCACAGTGACTGATATATGGCAGGTACAAGCAGCAGCTTTTATTATGTATTCATTGAACATATCGTAATTGATTTCCTGTCTGCTGGACAGTGTGCTGTTTGCCATATCAGAAGATGAAGAAACTGCTATACTTGGAAGCTCGCTTTCCAGGAATGGGAATCAGCATGTGAATAAATAATTATGATCGACGGAGTCGAGTAGATGGTCTGTTAGGACTCGGTTTCTCTTATCTCAGTCACTGTCCAAGATGAAGCACAGTGTTCCAGAAGAGGTACAGGTGACATGCTGTGACATGCACATCCCATTCTGGGCTGAGTGGCTAACGAAACTTTCACTGCCACTCATCAGCAAAATGTGTGAGCTGTGCTCATCCCTTTAGATTTCTTGTTGTTTTATCGCCCAGCATTTGTGTGACAGTGGAAAAGTAGCGCAAAAACCAGAAAGGAATTGAAGAGGGACAGTGTGGGGAGATGTTTGGACTTGATTTGATAAACTGACTAGTTCCTCATTTCCAAAATAGCAAGAGAACCTGTTTTCATGATAGTTTCTTTCATTTTGATGATATTTGCTTTGCCTACTGAATAGAAAAGTTGTAGCTGACGCAGGACATTGCAAAAGGAAAATAGCCTCTGAATCTAAAATCGTGCTGCTGAATCCCATCACCATCTGGGATCAGCCATTCATAAAAGATTAAATGTGAGGTAGGCACATATCTGAATACATGTGTGTCAGTCTCTCCCATCTGTTTTAATTTTGCTTAAAATAACAACAGCTTTCTTTACCCGCTTGAAACTGTGCGATTCTTTTAATGTTCATTAGGCAGAAGTAGTCTTTGTGGTCTTTAGCTAGTGTTTCAGACTCCAACAAGATTACCCATAATTGAATCACTGGAAAAGTTTTTAAAGCTATATGTTTTATTGACTGTGCTAGAATCACTTAAATGTCACTTGATGCTTGCAATAGAAAACTTATACTGCAATTTAATGTTTAAAAATGCTGTCCAAAGGATCTTTATGTTGGTTTGCATAGGTTTTGTGGGGAGTAAGGAACAGACTATGATTCTGAAACAAGATGCTTTTTTTCATTACACATTTTAAAGAATTATTTATAAATTAGAAATATTTTGGGGCCAGTGATATAGCTCAGCAGCATAAACGCCTGCCTGGCAAGCGCAAGGCCCTGAGTTTGACTCCAGGTATCCACATATAAAAAAAAAATTTGCACTCAAATCTTTCTCTTTTTCTGCAATCTTTATCATATTACCATGTCCTTCAGCTTCTACATCGCTCTGCGAACCACCCCTACCTCTCAAATGGAATCTCACTTGCTCTAGGCAAATAAATTTTACCTTGAGCTGAGGCAGAATGTAGACTAACAAATGGTCATATAATTCCACACAACCTAGGAATGTCATCTAGATGAAAATGATTATTGATTAAAAGAGTCAGCTCTTAAATTTGAGAATTGTGCTCAGAAGTCACCATGGAAACGGGAGGGTGGGAGTGTTGTTTTTCCTGCTAAAGCACAAAGCCCTGTGTGTGCTCAGCAAGTGCAACTGATCATGCGTGACACCCTGACCCTGAATATTTTACAGGGTTGGCTACCTGTCTCCGTTCCAATGTGCCTGTCATTTTAATATCAAGTATTGTGCAGTGTACTTCAACTGGATAACGGGCTGGGAGTCAATACATTTTCAATACTATGAAGTCCAAGGCACCTGCTGCCTTTTATTTTAGATACTGACTCGTGATGACTAGGCCTGAAAATCATACGTAGAGTCCAATCGTCATTGCCGTTACAGATACCATTCACATTTTGTCAACGAATATTGCTCTGGGAGATAAAAAATAAGGTCAAATGACATCAAATATAGGTTCCTGAATTTCATTTAAATTACCTATTATTTCTTTTTTGGTATGATATCCCTTCTCTGTTTAAAAAGGCTTTAATTTGCAGAACACAGAGCAATAACAATTCAATGATGAAAAAACTAAAGATTCACAGTCTATGCACAACTCTGAAAACCCCAAGTCAACTAGTGATTTTCTCTGATAACTTTGAGCCATATTTATCTAAATATTTGATGACTTTGGGGGTCTGCACTGATAACAGAGGTGGAGGAAAGTAAACAACTATTGGTAAATGCAATCCCAGGAAGATTTTCCAGATAGTACTTAAAAAGAAAATATGCTTTACTGTTGGAGTAAAATCCTGACTCTTACCTACAGTAGCACCATCCCATGGTTTCATTTTTAAGGTCACTGCATATTTATTAGGAACATACAAAGTGGAACCAGGGCATCCTGATGGACTGTGAATAGGCAGAAATGCAAGAAATAAGTGAATAGACTACTCTGTTGGCAACGTGTGATTTCTGTAACACTCATTTTGTCTTATTCTAACCTCCAGAAATGCTCCTATTTTATTAAGATGAGAAAATGACACAAAAACATTTAGATTGACGCAAAAAGAATTGTTATATGGTTGCACCAACGTGGAAATGTTTTAGATGATTATCTTTTTTTTTTTTTTTTTTTTTTTTTTTTGTGGGTACCGGGGGGACGACCTCAGGACCTCGCGCGCCAGCAGGCACCCGTGCCGCTGAGCGATATCACCGGCCCCTTTTTCGTATGTGGGTTCCGGGAGTCGAACTCGGGCCTTCGCGCTTGCAAGGCAGGCGCCTAAGCCGCTGAGCCGTCTCACCGGCCCTAGATGATTATCTTTTTAAAAATATTCTCTACAGTTCTTATATTGCCCAAGGTAGAAGGGAGGAAATGGAATATTTTTAGACTGAAAATCTCCGTAAAAAAATACTGACAGTCCTAAACAAAATATTGGCAATTTAGTGCAGTAAGATATTGGAAAAGATAATATGTCACAGCCAAGTGAGGGTATTCTAAGAATGCCAGGGTAGTTTAGCATTAGAAAGTTAATCAAGATAATTTACCACAGTAACAAAAAAAGAAAAACATCAGACAAATATCTCAATCTATGTAGTTAAAGTATTTTATAAAGCTTAATATCCATTTATGGCTTATTAAAAACTTAGCAAACTAGGAATAGAAAGGAACTTCATTAATCTGATAAAAAGTACCACCAAAATATGGCAAATACTATACTTAATAGTGAAATATTGAAAGCTTTTTTTCCTTATAGTGTGAACAAGACAAATAAGTCTGCTATCTCGCCTTCTATTCAACAATGGGTTGGAAGTCTTAGCTGGTGCAATATGGGAAGAAAAAGAAATACAACGTGGTAGACAGAATAACCCCCAACGACATCCACACCTGGGCCCTGTGACTATGGTACCTTGTATAGCAAAAGGCACTTTGTAATTAAGTTACAGACATTAAGATGGCTGGCAGGCTAATTGAGTATAATGAGAAATGAACATTTTCTTAAGCTTTATACTATATACAAACTCAATTCAAGATGGATTGGTTAAGAGTATAAGGTCAATGAACAAAAAGCAATAATATTTCTATATACCAGCAATGAAAACAATAGGATAAAAATGTAAAAGATGCCACTTGCAAAAATATCATTTCCATTAGCATGTGAAATATTTTATAAAATATTCTTTCCATAGAAACTACAATACATTATTGAGAAAAATCAAAGAAAACATAAATCAATACCTTTACCCCTACCATACAGAAGGTTAATATTTTAATTACTATTTCGGTATTTTCCTTTTGTTTTGTTTTTTGAGACAAGGTCCTGCTATGTAGTTCAGGCTGGCCTTGATCTCACAGTGGCCCTACTGCTGCAGCTTCCCAAGTGCTGGGATTACAGGCGTGTGACACCATGCCCATCAAGGTTACTACTTTAAAAATCAATTTCTTTTCTGTATTTCAGCACTATCAAATATAAAATGAAAGTTTTGAAAGGTACCGTTTATAAAAAAATCAAAATTTTCAATACCATGCGAAGTATTAAATTCCCTTACCATGAAACTGTAGTGTTTTATGGAGAAAATTAAATTCTGCTTCAGTAAATGGAAAAACATATCCATAGTTTAAAAGACTCAATATTGTAAAGATAACAACTCTCCTCTAACAGATTAATTGATAGATTCATCAAAATCCCAGTATGGTTTTTCATGTGTGTGCAAATTGAAAGCTAATTTTTAATTTTATATGGAAAGGCAAAGAATATAAAAGGCAATCTTGAGAAAGAAAACTCTGAGGCCTATACTTCCAGGTACCAAAGCCCCATTATAAAGTTATAGTAACTTAAATAAAATGGTTTTAGAGCAAAGGTAGATAAACTAACTGAAGGAATAGAGCTGAAGGATAAATCTACACTTCTGTGGTATCCTGATTAATGATAAAGTTGACACAACAGTTCAGAGGGGAAAAAGGGGATTTTACTAAATGGGGCTAGGTTACCTGAATAATCATATGAGGGCAAACGAATATTCTTTGACCGTACACGAAACTCCATCAAGATGGATGCCAGGCCTATGTATGAAAGGTAAAGCAACATTTTTAGAACACGTAAGAGAACATCTTCATGCCTCAGAGGAAAAGATTTCTTAAATAATAAACTCTCAAAAGGAAAAATTGGATATATTAGACTGTATTAATGTTAAAATTTATGTTTATTAAAAGATACAATTCAGAGAATGTAAAGGCAAGCTTCAGAATGCAACACATGCATATGAAAAGTCCTTATATTCAGAACATGTAAAGAGCTCTTACAGGATAATGAAACCCTAAAAACCAATAAGAAAAAAGACAGTCCAATAGAAAAAATGTGCAAAACACTGGTACAGGCACTTCACAAAAGAGGAGATCCAAGAATTTATACAACTATGAGGAAGTCATCAAGAAAACACTAATTCAAACCACAATGTGTGTATTCGTGTCTACCGATGCTGTAATAATTGCCACAAATGCTGTTACAAACGTATGATTTTACAGTTCTGTAGGTTGCAAATCAACATAGGTCTCAGTTCACAGACCAAATGCTTGAGAAAGAAATTAGATGGATCAGTTTTGCTTTGTGAGGGAGATTCGAGCAACTAAAGTCTAGTGCAAGAACACCGAATGGGCAAAAGTCTCTTTGTTCAAAGAACTGCTTCTTTTCCTTGGTTTACCTTGGGCAAATACTGCCTGGAACTGTATCTCCCAAACTCATGGCCTCCAGACAGCCCCCATCATAGCATCCATTCAGAAGCTCTTGTGGAAGTGCTGCTTTCGTTAAATAAGAGTTACTGGAATTACTGTTTTAAAAGAGCTCTGGGAACATCCATGTGACTCTGTGCTCATCATAAGTGTCATAAATCAAAAGGAATCCCCCCCTAGTTAACAACTTGAAACTGGAAATAATTCGTGGACAAGATCACTTACCTACTTCCTGGGTCATTTGGGGCTTAATTTATTTCTCATTTCCTGGCTTACATCAAGACAGCATATCTGGGTAGTGGGCACGGGGATTTTTCTTTATTTTGTACTCACAGAGGTATTTCTTTACCTTTCACTTAACTATCAAGACTTTACTTTTAAGAGGACAGTGTGTTGCAGTGGTGATCTCTATAAATGTTTGATATGGCTCGTCCTTTGAAATAGTTGATTTTTCTGTCTTTTCTTTTTCTTCTCTTTTTTGAGGTGGAATTATCCATTGTCGCTTTGATAGGCATGAGTTTAGTCATTGAGTTTTCTTGTGTCATAACAAGACATACACTTTCTCTCAGTTCTTTGTTGACCAGGAGACTTAGGTAAACTCTTGTTTTTTCATACATTGTAGCACTATTTTGTACTTCAGCTAAGTCAATGTCTGGTGTCATGTATTATCAATCTAAGAGTGAATGTATGCTTTGCATGTAACTTTAGACATCAAGCTTAAACAATTGTATTTCAGATCCTTTTCAAAGTTTGAGCCTCATATCTTCAATATGTCCTATGACTGGCCTGCCTGGGACTTGATATCTGTTCTCCTCATTTATCCTGTCCTTGTAACCGTCCCTTGCTGGAATACAAGGACATGTATACTCATCTGTGAGAGAACTGGAGAAGTCCTTTGATCACCTAGTTCTTGAGTCGCATGTTAACATGGGACCCATTAGCAACATATTATATAAACAGCTGTATAATACAGGGTGAGATTTTGATCTGACTAGTATCAATGACAGTTATTTACCCTTTTTCAGCATACATAGCCATGCCATATTTAAAGGGGCAGCAGTAGCGGTAGAGATAGATTGTAATTAGAGAATGGAATAGAAAGAGGAAAGATATGAATAATTGCCCTATTTGGGGTTGTTTTCTGATTGTAAAAATATGTGCTTAATTGTAGAAATTTTGGAAACATCATAAAAGCATAAAAAAGAAAATTGAATTCTGCTGTGATGCCACCATCCAGAAATAACCACGTTTTACACTTTGGTTTATTATTTCCGATTTTTTCCTCATGTGTCTGCACATGGGTGTGGGTGTGTGTTTGTCAGAGCATGCTTTAATTAGCTCAGGTTCCTACGAAATAACAATAGCAAAACAGGAAGTTATTTTTTTAAAAAAGGAATTAATTTAGAATATTAGGAGTGGGGCAGGCAGGCATCAATTTAATTTAAACTTCAGCACAAGAAATATTTTATTTGGAACTTGGCTAAAAGAGACAAATGAGGGCCATCTGGTTTTAATCCCCCTTCACCAGCTGAGCTGAGAAGCGCACCTTCTCCCCAGCCCCCACTTCCCATATGATTTGGCAGCGCTAGGTACTCCCTGGCATGACTACCAAAACAAATTAATGCTTCTTAAGTCTGCTTGTAATTAATAACTCCCAACAGAACATGAGTCTTCTGTAGACTTGGAATCTCGCCTAATTCCCTCTAAGATAAGTAATTAGATGCTGAGGACTGATAAAGCTCTTTCCTCTGAGCAGCTGCCAAACAGCCTGCATCTGTAATGTGGGTAAGACGATTAAAATCTGAAAATAGCTGGAGGTTTCCTCACGTGTCACAACACGAAGATATTCATTGCACCCCATCCCCTACGCCTGACACTTCCCAAAACAAGAAAAGATTTTAAATAGACCAAAAAGGCTATGCCTGAAGTCACTCAGATAGTTCGGTTAGCATCTGTAGTGTGCGACTCACAGCTTTTCTAGTAGTCAAATTCGATGTGAAGGAGGGACTTCTCCCCAGCTGCGAGCCCTGTCAGCGTGGTGCTTCGGATCTCCGTGGAGCCTCGTCTGCGTACCCTGCAGCCCCCGAGCCTCCTGAGCCCTTCAGGATAATGCGCCGGGGCATTTCTGTTATAGCGCTTCTGTTTGGCAACTTGTGCTACTGGGAAGCTCTAAGTCCGAGCTCTGTGCTGCATGGGTGGCGATCCTTCCCAAAGCTCAAGGGAGAGCCTTTTAAATCCACTTTCACTCCACTTCCTTAAAGAAGGTTTTTCAGACCTTGGCACCATTAATATCTTGAAAAAGACCTCCTTGCTGGGAGGGCTACCTGTGCACGGCAGGATGCTTAGTCACATCCCTGTCCTCCACTTGCTAGGTGCCAGTAGCAACCCAAGCCCCTGTCCCCTGAGTTCTTACAGTCAAAAATGTCTCCAGACATTGCCACGTATCCACTGAGGTCGCAATGCCCTGGTTGAGAATCTCTGCCTAGAGAACAGCATTCACATCTCAGTGGTAACAGTGCGACAAAGCACGTGGATATTGATGGGCAAGATGTAGCTGAGGTTCCAAGCCAGTGCTGTTCGCTCGTCTCTTCAGCAGAGCTCCTAAGTAACTCAGGAGGCACATGTGCCGAGCAGTTGTTGGAACACACACACATCCCGACTGAACCCATCGGTGCCTCCTGGTAGCTGCATGTGGTAGAGTCGTGCAGTTTTGAAAAGTTTGGGTCTTCCTGTGTGCGAGTCATCGGCACTTTAAAGATAGGAAAGGGAGGCACAGAAGCAGCCCGCGGCCAGAGATGCTCACCCCAAGCTCAGCGTTGCGTGTGGGGCCGCCCTGCTCTCACAGAGCCCAACCACGGCGACTCATCCTCCCTGTGGGTCAGAACTTTCCAACAGCAACCTGCCTTCTCACCCACAGAAGGAAGCTCTAGAACAATTTAATTGGCTCAAAGTAATTATTGGGGGAAGAGTATTTAATTGCAAGGAAGGATGGTGTGAATTTAGAATGTGGCAAAAGAGGATTGCTTTGGTTTTGGTGGTCGGGCAGCCTTACGGGTCAGTGCAGGAGGAGGAGGAGGTGTCTGTGGCATGTTGATTCCAAGACTCCCTCTGGATTCCGGAACCCCTGGATGCATAAGTCCCTTGTGTAAAATGCTGTAGGACTTGCACATAACAAACACACGTCCTCCGGTATACTCTAAATCATCTCTAGATGACTTATAATACCCAGTACAGTGTAAACGCTTCATAAATAGTTATTCTACTGTATTGTCTAGGGAACAATGACAAGAAAAAATAGTCTGTGCATGTTCGGTACAAATGCAAACAAAAATTTATTTTTATATTTTTGTTCTGCTCTTGGTTGAATCCACGGATGTGAGACCCCCAGATATGGAGGGCCAGCTGTATGTGTTAAAATAGAAAATATACCCTAGGAATCTTTTTTCTTTCTTTGGTTAAAATCACTGCTAAGGTCAAGTTCTTAAAATGGAGATTCAGAAAAGCATGTGGCTGTCCTAAGGGATACCTAAAGCATGAAAATAGAGGCACAATTAACATGAAGATGTGAAAGTTAAACAAACAACAAAAAAACACCCTCAGCAGCACAGCTCTTAAATACCAGCATCAGGTCATAGGGATGTTATCAGAGGGTGAAATGGGGGCTTCTTGCTACCATGCACAGAGTTAGAAGTCCCCAGTGGTCCGTTATGGAAAAATCTTTTGCACATAAATTATTAAATGTTAAATTCTTAATGATTGAAAATAGGACTATTTAGGGTAGATAAGAGGAGGCAGGGAGGTAGATCTTTTGCAAATGGGAAGGGGACCGAGATGGAGGGAGGGGCATGGAGAGGTGGGAAAGGGGATGTAAAAAGAGTTAAGATGCATTCTGTCCGTGCACCAGCTCCCTGTGATGAATGCAGTCATGATGTACTACAAACGTGTGCTAATAGAAATTAAAAAAGAAATCAAAAAAGAAAATAGGACCATTTGGAAAAACAGTGTACAAAATTGTATTTTGTAATTCTCAAGAAATCCATATAAGATATGTATTCACATAGCCAAAATTAAGGAGTTAGATTTAAGTTCTTGAAGAAGCAAAAAGTATTTGAACAGGGGCCGGTGAGATGGCTCAGCGGCGTAAGCACCTGCTTTGCAAGCGCGAGGGCCCGAGTTCGACTCCCGGAACCCACATACGAAAAAGGGGCCGGTGATATCGCTCAGCGGCACGGGTGCCTGTTGGCGCGTGAGGTCCTGAGGTCGACCCCCCGGTACCCACAAAAAAAAAAAAAAAGTATTTCAACAAAGGAAGTGTGGCTGTGTGATAATTGTTTTTTCGTTTTCTCTTAGAAGACCGTACAGAGAGCCAGAGGTCATTTGTTACAGGCCCTCAAACAATTCACCGAAGTCACTCAAATCTTCCCTCTTCCCACCGCAGCGACGCTGGTGGAAAAGGTTGCCAGTGCTTCTCTGAGTTCCAGTGAAGCATGCTGGGTATCTCTGTCATTAATAGAAACATTGTGGCACCAGCCCTGTAAAGTGAGAGATTCTTTCATCATCAGTTTATACTGGTTATTAGTAAAATGAACAAGCTAGTGAATTACTGCATCCAATCTGAAAATATTCCAAGAATAGGTATAGCGAAGTTTTAAAATCCAAGCAGACAGATGCTGTGGTATTCTCTGTCCACTAACATCTATAGAAGACTATAGAAGACTGCCTTTTGGTGGTCATCTTAAAATAGCAATTCTAATAACTTTACCAAATGGAGATAAATGTTGAAAGAAACCTTCATGGTCTTCTAGACACAGTTATTCATAGGTAGATATGAATACTTTTTAGGGCTAACTTCGTGTTCATTTCTTTCTCACAAGTTGGAATTCGCTTTTGTTAAACTAGTGGGAAAGATGAAGCTTTGTTACAGTTTAAGTAAGGTTTGACTCATTTCTCCTTGACTTATCGAGGGTGAGCACAATAAAGATTTGAAAAGTTTTAAGACAGTAAGATTCATTTCAGGAAATGTGCTTGCTACTAGAAAAAGAATTGAAAGACACGTCCACTACTCCAGCGCAGTGTGCAAGAACAGCTGGAAGTAACCACGGAGCTATTTTTGATGAAGGAGACAGTTTCCTGTTCTCTGTGAGGGTTTGGTTACAGACTCCTTGGAGAACGACTGCTTTGATGAACTTCAAAAATATAAACTTAGCACTAGGGGTGAGTAGTGTTGAGAGCATAACCACAGGCACCATACCTCAAACTAAAGTTTGATTTCAATTCCTAGGAAGATTTCGCCGATTATACATCAAAAACCTTAATATTCTGCTTCTTGTAATTTATCATCAGAATATCATTGTGAAAATTCATGAGATTCAGCTGTGCAAATGTTTATTGCTGTTAATACTACTGCTGCTGATATCAAGGATATGGTCTAAAAGTTCAGCAATAAGGGAGCAAGTTAAATTAGCGACACATTATTGCACTGATTTGCGGAAGGCTATGTAGTCATGACACTGACGCTGCCCATGGAAAAGGAAATGATTGTCAGAACTTAGACCTTCATTTTAGAGGGAGATGAAGTGAGCAAGGACGTGTAGTTGAGTCTGCGCTGAGCCTATCTTTAGATGGAGGGGTCTGAGCTTGCGGACTCTGCTCCTCGCCCGCCGCCTGGCAGGGAAGATGAGCACGGGGTGGACATCAGCAGGGCGCGGCAGGTGGAAGAGAATCTCAGAAGTGAGGAAGATTCGAAGGCGCCTCTGGTAAAGGCTGGTCCTGCCTTTAAAAAGCACTTTTGGAGCAGTTTAGGTCATGGTAATCTGACCTCATAATTGTAGGGGAGAAAGTTGCATAGCAGTACAACTTCCATACTGCAATTAAGGAAAGTAAAATGAAAATAGATAGCATCATCCACTCATGTAGAAAGGAGAATTTCCCTGCGTGTTCAGCAAAGAGAAGGTGGTCCTGAAAGCATCTTAAGACAAACTTGTACAGCCCCATGGCCTCCCTGTCTCCTGAATGAAAAAGCAACAAAGGAAAGAGGAGACAATGTAAAAGAAGAAAGAAGGAAGGGAGGAGGGAAGAAGAGAGGAAGGAAGGAAAGAATCCAGCTATGAAATCATCAGAACGTTTGATAACTCTTTTGGCATCTTAACAAAACCCACTATTAATATTTAATTGTAATAGTTTTGAGTTAAGCTTTCTGATCCAGCACCCCTTCTGAGCACAAACTTGGAAACTTTTTCAAAGCTCTTATAGTGAATAAATGCTGAACTTAAGCTATATTTTTGTTGTTGTTGTTTAGGCATAAAACCTTCCTTTTGTAGTTCTTTTATGGCATAGCTTAGAATTTGAGTGTCTA
This sequence comes from Erethizon dorsatum, assembly GCA_028451465.1. Classification (NCBI taxonomy): domain Eukaryota; kingdom Metazoa; phylum Chordata; class Mammalia; order Rodentia; family Erethizontidae; genus Erethizon; species Erethizon dorsatum. Next base: position 136,865,145 of record CM051826.1, on the reverse strand, counting down.
CACTATTTATGGACGGATGGCTTGCTTTAAGCCTTCAGGACTAGGTCGAATTTCAGTCTGTGCTGTGGTGTGTTGTTAGAATTAGGAGGACATTTATCAGGTTCTTGTCACTTGTCTGGCATATATTTAAAAATTGATCATCATAAGTAAATGCAAGACCCCTTTCTGAGAATAGCATTAAGCGCCAGACTGTAACATTGGAAGAGCAATTAGAAGCTGCAGGTGTCGGTATATAATTCCACACTTACTGTATTTATCAAACACTCAGGCAATTTCAGAATAATTTGGTATTAAAAGAGAAATTCTGAAAAAAAAAAAAAAACATAACACTGTGATAACGGAAAAGTGTCCCAAAATTTATATGCAACTATGTTCATTGCCATTTTTATTTCTTAATAAGTAAAATTCCAAGGGATATGGTCAGTAAATAAAAAAAAAAAAGAAAATAGCCTACAAATTGTGATTTTTGTCCTTTAAAGTATGCTTTCTCCATTATAAGCTTTTGATCACTGACTCCTTGACTTGAAAAAGGAAAATCAAAACCTGAAATCACACTTCTATCCCAATTACTTTAATTTTTGGCACTGAATTTTGTAAATAGATCACTTTTGTCTAACCTTAAGCAATCCAGTTTATGTATTTGGTAACCAGAAATAAAATTAGGGCTTTTAGTTTTAAATGTGTTCCTAACAAATCCACACACTGATTTAAGGAATCAATAATTCAGTATGTGTCCTCAGAGGAAAAGCAATGTCCAATTTTGACAACTGTGCTATTATATAGTAAATAGGGATAACTTAATCTCCACTAGGTCAGAACTTTGTCCACACTCAATTTTCCCATAGTGCTGAGTGTGTGTAGAGCATTTTTTAACATAACCATTTGAATAAGCCTGTCACAGCCATGCACATTCTGTAATCTGGAACAAGAAGAAAAATTTACAGCAGTGTAGATTGCTGTCTAATGGCGCTCCTTAGTGATAGTTACCTGCATTTCAGGTTGTTTTTTTACTAATAGGTAGTAGGACAAGGCCATGGATAGGGCAAATTTTAATTTTAATCCATAGATTCAACCTCTCTTCTTAAACCACTTATGGATGCTATCAGCAAGTATAATGAGATTGGTTAGTGTGAAAATTCTAAGAACCTTTATGATACTTTCTGCTACATTAAATATCACCCCCTCCGCCAACACACACACACCTTCTATTCACAGAGCTAATTAACAGCCAGAAACAAAAGACAAACAGCAGATGAGGAAGGAGGCGTAGACACCCCCATGTTGGTGCGAGACTCTGAGAGTACCTTGAGTAGAAGGCCGCGCCTGCGTTCTGGCGGCCCGAATCCGTGAGCACAGTGTGTTTCACGTCATGAGCAGTACTGACTCCGGATGCTGCTCTCTTCTTTTCTCATTGGTCCACGTTTGCAGTACACAATGATTGCAGTTATCGTGAGGAGTTGGTGCATGTACATAACACATTTTCACTCTTTTTCATCCCCTGCCCCTTCCTTCCCTGCTTTTTCCAACTTCTGGTCCCCTTCCCATTTGCAAAAGCTCTATTTTCCTCATTTTTTCCCTTCAATTCTTTTTTTCCCATCCCCTTCCCCCTCCCCACCCCCTCCCTCCCTCCGTCTCTTGTTCCCCCATCCTTTTGAAAAGTATCTCCTGTGCTTCACACTTAACGCTAGGTGAACTCAACTTGCTTTCAAAATTGCTGGATGCCTTCAAAGTTCCTAGCTGAGATTTGATTTTAAAACTCATTAAAATTCCTGTTATCCAGGGGATTTCTGGGTTTGTCACAGCAAATTACATTTTGTATTGTTGGTGGAGGGTGTAGGAAGCGGAGTATGTGTCTCCCCCAAGAGGCTGGTAGTTATTACATACGTGCTGTGGACTCTGGGAAGGATGGGGGTGGGTTTTACTATTTATTTATGTATTTATTTATTTTGGTAGTGGAGGCTGGGGGTGTGGGGTAGGAGGATGAAACTGGAAGAACAGGAATTGAGCGGGTCGTATAAACAAAGTTCTTCCTTCTTTCCCAAGAACATTAGCTATTCCAGAAGGAAGGGGGAGAGAGTGCCTGTTTAATAATAGCCAAAGGACGGAGTCGCAGGAGTCACACTGGTGTGGAGTGTGGTTCACCACCTCTGAAAAAGTGAATCCAAAATGCAGGTTCGCAAGCTGGCTCCAGCGTGCCCTTAATGAAGCAGAGGCCTGACCAGCAGCCGTGGCACATGCCGCTGAGATGGGCCTGCGTGGAAAGACCACAGGAGAAACTTTATGTGGAGCTGACACACAAAGAAGTCAGATTTTAGAGCATCATAACTTCATTCCATCAAAGCAGCATGGGACATGTTATGGTTTTTGTGTATGTTTTATCGTTTTAAAACCTGAAAACATATTTTTCTTTTATTTTCCTCTTTTCTGTGTCCATAAAATAGCCATGGCACACTACTCAATCTTACGTACGTGAAAACGTGATTTAATGAAATGAACTGTGCAGAGCTGTGAGAGAGATTCTTCGGGTGACCATGTTTAGCTTAGATTCAATTAGCATGCATTAACCTTCTGTCTTGGTTACTTTTCTCTCATTGCTGAGACAAAATGCCCGACGCCCAAAATTAAGAAAGGAAAGGTTTATTTGGCTCACAGTTTGTGGAGGTTTCAGTCCATACTTGGCTGCCTCCAAGGCAGAGTGGCACATGGCAGCGGAAGACAGCAAAAGCAGCAAGAGCAAAAAGGGAGGAGCGAGCGCAAGAGAGCACGAGAGAGAGCAACCTCTTTCCCTCCCTTATACTACATGCAGGCTCCCCGCCCCAGGGCGGGAGTAGCACTCACACCCATAATCCCAGCATTAGACCATGAATCAGTCATAAACTCCAGAAGGCCGCCTCCATGACTGCATGAGGCTTTGGGGGGACATCGGGACACAAACCATAACACCTTCTCTTGTCGGTGATCTGTTCTTTTATCGTGTATTTCACTTTCTTCTGCAGTGGGATTTATTTTTGAAGAGAGGTAAGACGGAGGAGGAAAGAGGTGCCTGCTTGTTGGGCTGCAGGTGATCTGAGATTTAAGTCCCGAAGGCATCTGGTAGGGGTTAGGTCCCCAAATTTCTGTTAAGGGTTCTAAGTAGGAAGAGACAGGAGGATGCATCGTGAGTTCCCACTGAAGTATGCAGGATCCATTTACGCTCTACGCAGAATGGGAAGAGAAGAGGACGGTGTTAGTGGATGGCAACACCTTGAGTTCCCAGCCTCGGCGCGTAAGAGGAGGTTACTGGGCATCCAGTGGGGTCGATTTCCTAATCTCGGGAGGGCAGAACTATGTCAGCACTGCCTCTTGTCAGCGAACACCTTTGGAAGGGGAGAGAACTGCTTTCTTAAGTTCTCTGTGTCCCATGAAAAGTTAACTGTGGGATGACAGCGAGGGAAGGAGATTTAAACTTAGTGTTAGGACTGGAACTGACGTTGGATCAAAGTGTGCTTTTCGAAAAGGTTAAAAGCGCGACTTACAAGGAGAAGAGGAACGTATGTTAAAGACTTTCTTTAAAGAGAACCAGGTGATAAAACTCATCCAAGGGCCGTGTGAGGAACTGGTCGTTTGTAGGGATCTTACCACAGAGATTATAGCCTTAAGATTGCTGGTTTAGATACAAAACTAGCTAATATATTGAAGAGCAATAAACATAACTTATGGAGTTTTCTTTCCTGCCAGACAGAAATAACTTGTATCTCTGCTGGAAACAAATCTACAGGTTAACACTGAACCTCAGAAAGAGTGAGCCTTTAATTAACATCGTATTATACTATGAAATTAGCCCGGGGGGTAAGCCTGCTAAACAGTGTTTTCAAAAGACATGGAATTGTCCTCACTGTCTTATTTACAAGTTTAGGATCATTTTTCTTAACAATTGGGAATCTGTGGAATATGTCTTGATGTTTACTCCTCTTACTCTTTTGCATCTGAAACTCACGTGACCCTGAATGATAATGGTTGATTAGCACAGACCTTAGTTTTCCTGACCCCTGCCTCTTCACCCACACCTACCCACCATCATGACCACCCACGTGCACACTGTAGGAATCCAAAGACAAGAAGAGAGAAGAAAACCAGGTGTCTCTTCCACTGATGGATTACACCAGTACGTTGAGTTTACTACTGGTGTAGAAGGGTAATGTTTACCTTCGGAATACACGCTCTGCGAAATCCAGGAGGTTAGGAGATATAGTTTAGATTAGTTCCCTAACTATAATCAAGTGATTGCCCAAAGGTTTTTGTTGTACTGAAATGTCCTTGCAACAGTTACTGCCAAGTCTAAATGACTTGCAACACTCCCCAAACCCTGTTCTAAGTAGATATGTTAAGGGCACCCCAAAACATTATTTTGCTGGTACCAGCCACCAAGGTGTTTGTTTTGTATCTGAGGTTGGTATTTCCAGAATTTCCTGGTGCCTGCAACCTGTGGAGATTTTCTCTGGCACCCTTTCAGCTCTCTCTCTTTTCTACCCTGTCTCCAAGATATAAACAATCCTTCCCTCTTTTGGCTCACCACCCACAGGAAAGATTGAAACCAAGTTCAGTCGTAGGAAACTTTTACACCAAAAAGAATTATTTCTTTATTAAGGTGAATAAAGCTTTCTTATTCAGTTTAACCTGGATATAGTAATTTTATATTTTTATTGTGCTTGGGAAAAATTGAATTTGAGAATTCTCACACTAGAGTGTGTAGCTATTGTGGGACCTCCAAAATAATAAGGGAACATTTGGATGATTTTTTTTATTGCCCCGTTGGCGATGGCTTCTGCAGTGATTCTTTGCAACTCCTTCAAGTTAGTTAAAACTCTTGTCCCTCTCTAATCCCTTTTGGCCTCTTCTATCCTTGAGCCATTCCTCATGTTTTTGTAACCACAATGCCTTATAACTAATGATAGTGACTTATTTCTTATGAATTCATCTTAACACTCTTGCTTATCTGGAACACTTATGGAAAGATGAAAAGAATCATTCTTTCTTGTTATTTCCAAAACATAACTGGTTGCCTATGTACTGATTTAGGTATTTACAACCAGAAAGTATTTTTGGAATTCTTTTAGTGGCGTCTTACCCCCTTCATACAATTGGTCTGTCAACCACATCAAAATTTAATTTGTTATTAGCCTTCTTTATTTTTTTATGGTCTTTGAAATTTGGGAGGCCAGAGGTTCATCTCACGATAACTTGTGATACCATTGCCTAGTATTGGGGAATGAAACTGTGTTTTAGAAAGGCACACTTACCCTACAGCATCTTTTAGTGTATGAGGTCATGTTTTGAGAAAGATCAGATTTATTTGTTTTGCTGACTGGTTGGTTAGGTAGTTGGTTTGTTGGTTGTTCTATAAGACTGTTTTTAAAGAACAGTTTTAGGTTCACAGCAAAACTTAGGGGCACAAATATTTCCCGAATACCCCTGCCCCCATGCACATCCTCCCCCATTATCAACATCCCCACCAGAGTGTGCGATTGTCAGGGTTGCTGAAACTACAGTGACGCATCAGATCGCCTAAGTCCGCAGTTCACCTTAGGGTTCCTGCGTGGTGCTATGCATTCTGTATGTTTGGACGACGTATGGTGAGTGTGTCCATATCGTGGCGCAATACAGAATGTTGTCGCTGCGCTGGATGTCCTCTGTGCTTAGACTATTCTTCCCTGCTCCCTGCCTCCCTAGTTTTTAAATGTAGCAGTGACTACGTCATTCAGATTGTTTTCAAAAGGGAAAAATCCATTCAAAATATAAGATAACGGCCATGTTTTGGGTAATTCTACAGTATCAATGCAATCAGACCCAATTGTCATCATTCTAAAAATAATCCCACTAATGATTTCTCATTCACTTATCAAATTCCAAGTTCATTCAGTAAATATGGTTTGTTTGTTTTTTTGTTTGTTTGTTTGTTTGTTTTTTGCTTTTTGGGTTTTTTGTTTTTTTTTTTTTTGGTACCGGGAATCGAATCAGGACCTTGTGCTTGCCAGGGAGGTGCTGTGCCGCTGAGCTATATCCCTGGCCAGTAAATATGTAATGAATGCCTACTGCATGGCGTGGGTAGGCCCTTCCCCTAAGGAATTTGAAATCTAATGGCCATGAGGAAATGCACTCAACAAACAGTCATATTAAATAGGCCAGAATAATATTGTTTTATAACAATACAGTAGTCATAGAAACATCCACCCCTGACGTGTTGACTAGATTTGATGCAGACTACAGCTATGGGGACCTTGGAAATCACCCAGAATACATGGAAAAGTGAAAACAAGAAATAAAACACCCACAGTCCCGAACACCCCCAATCATTATCGACCCTTCCAAGTCTCCTTTTCCACATAAATTTTACATATATGAAGTAACATTGAATATATAATTTTGTACATTGATTTTTTTCCATAAAATATTATGACATAATCTTTCCTTGATGATATTAAAAACTTGCATAAACATTTTTAATGCCTAGATAATAGTCAGTTATTAGAGAACCATAATTTAGCTATTGTTCTGCAATTCAGGTTATTTATGCCGTCTGACTACTGAATAGCTTTGAGCTTAAAACTCTTGGGGTGAAGCCTGTGAAGTAGGTTTACTTTACGAGCATTTTCAGAGCTCCTGCAAGATCGTTTTGAACACTACGTGTTTTGCATCTTGCATTTGGCTTTCTCTTCAGAGTGGGTTTCATTAGCTTTTCCCTACACATCCTGCAGGCTCTCCTGTCTTTTAATTGGCAAGGAAATCGCCAGGAACTGAATGCACACTGGAGGGAGGAGATAAGCAGAGTCATCAAAATCAGCTCCCAAGAAGACAGGGAAACTTAATCTAGCTCAGCTTCCAGGAGCACCCTCCTCAATTCGTGTTATCACCTCTTCAAGTTGCTGGGACCTTGATTTACACAAGTGCAGAGAGTTAATGGCTTCCTAACTTAGGGAGTTGGGGGAGGGGAAGGAGGCTCGCTGGGTCCCTGGTCATTGCTGTTCATCAGCTGCAGGCGACTCAGCCTCTTCTCGTAGTGGCGAAGGGGCCAGGGCAGAAGGGTGAGGAGATCACACTCGCTGCTCTGATGGACGAGAACCCTTGGCAAAGCTGGCTCCTTTGGGGCTGGGCTCTGTGGATGGTCGGGATGCCTGCGGTCCACTGGGGTCCGTTTGGCCAGCACTTCGTGTCGCTTCTGATCCCGAGAGACCTGTGGGTCTCCCGAGGTCAGCCAGGCACCCTGGACCCCCTGAACAGAGGTGCTGGTCAGCTGGGTGGTCTGAACGTTGCAGACCCAGCCCCCTCCTGGGCTGACCCCGCCCCACACAGTTGGCTCAGGAGTGGCTGCCTGCTGCCCAAACAGCATTTCATTCTCTCACACACACGAGTGGACCGTGAAATCGAATTCCCAACAGAGGTGCCGGCTTACCAGGGGCCTTGTACGTTTCCAACCCTGTGCAGACTCCAAGGCTCATGAATGTCCTCCCGTCCCCACTGCTGGAGGACCAAGGCACCCATTCTCAAACCCTCCCTGCCTCTTTCACTTGGCCTTGGCAGATGTCTTCTGGTGGCTTCCTGGCTCCTCCTGTCCCACCTGTGGACACTCACCGTGTAGACGGCGTCTAACCAGGAGCAGCCAGCAAGCAGGCTACTTCACAGACCCGTGAGCTGTGCTGCTCTGTTTTTACAGTCTGAGCCACGCTTGCTTTCTGTTTTGTTTAATAGCACATTTAAAAACTGGTTTAGACCAGTTTCAGGTCTCTGGAGACCCCTGAATTTTTCCCTGCCATGTTTTCAAATAGCCTGTCATAATTTATACTGTTTATAAAGCTTGAGTTTCCAGCACAAGTGTAATATTTATGTGTTCCATCTCACATTTTGATAAGATTTGCGTTTTGTTAACCCCACAGCCAGCAAGCTTACCACTGAGTTCATGTTTATTCCAATTACGTTATCACAGATTCACTCTGTAAAAGAAGCCTAAATAAGCCTTCTCTGACATTTTCTGCCTTTGCATCCAAGACGCAAGACACTATTTATGTGATCTCACCAATCTTGTGGGAATGCCACCAGATTCGGAAAATGTCCTAGAAATTGTTGTAATCTCGAATACAATAATAGTCTCGGGCGAAAAGAAACCTATTGAGATCCAGGCATGGTGGCATGTACCTGCAGTCCCAGCTACTTGGGAGGGTGAGGCACTAGGATTGCTTGAGCCAGGAGTTCAAGACCAGCCTGAGCAACATAGCAAGACCCTGTCTCAAAAACAAGTCTAGGGCTGGTGAGATAGCTCAGTGGCATAAGCTCCTGCCTGGCAGGCGCGAGGTCCTGAGTTTGACTCCCAGAACCCACACACGAAAAAAGGGCCAGTGATATCGCTCAGCAGCATGGGCACCTGCTGGCGTGCAAGGTCCTGAGGTCGACCCCTGATACCCACACACACACACAAAAAAAAAAAAAAAGTCTACTGAGCATCCCAGCCGCCCACCCCTCCCTTCCTGTGATGCACCCCACAGATAAGATGGTGCAAGTCAGTTTGCTGGTCTTCCTCCACTCCACAGGGCTCCAGGCACCCATCTTCACCTGGAAGTGGCAGCCGGAAGTAGCTCTCAGCCTGAATCTTCTATGTGTGTGTGTTTCTCTCGAAGAGAATCTTGGCAAACTCATGGTGGTAGGAGGAGACTAAGGAGGAACTAGTGGAATCAAGTGGTGCTCTCTCTACATAGAAGCTTCACAAATGACTGATCCATGGAGAAAAGAAACAATGTAGGGGTTTGGGCAGTGATAGAGGATAACACTAAGTAGTCCAGATAAAGGTTTCCTAAGGCAGCCATCCTAATGGATTCCCAGGCAGGGGACTGAGTCAGTCCTTGGAACGAGTGCAAATTATATCACGTCCATAGAAATCTAGGGTGGCATATGGAAGATGTATGCACTGGATTTATGACGCATTGGATTTACGAGTACATTACAAATTCATTCAGGGCCGGTGATGTGGCTCAGCAGCATAAGCGCCTGCCTGGCAAGCGTGAGGTCCTGAGTTTGACTCCTATTACCCACATAAGGGAAAAAAAGGGCCAGTGATATCGCTCAGCGGCACAAGCACCTGCTGGCAAGCGCGAGGTCCTGAGTTCGACTCCTGATACCCACATGAAAAAAAAAAAGAAAAAAAAGAAATTCATTCAAAGTGTAAATGATGTGCAAATTACTTTTCCCCCACTAGTTTCTCATTGTCTTCATAACTAACAAAGAAGAATCGCTGAAGGAAGGGGTACTAAAAGGAGCCAGATCCCAATTAATGTCCCCAGTGATGGCTCATGACAAGATGAGTGCTTATTATGCCTTAGGAAATGGAGGGAACTCTCAAAGATTAAAAGAACTTGTGAAGTAAAAGACATAAAAAGGCATACTTGAAACACACATGCATTTTTTTAAAAATCTCTTTGTTTCCTGTGCCCATCTCTGCTGCTTATTGTGAAATATCAGGAGAGAGTTTCCGCTTATCCACTGATTGGAAGGTAGTGCCGTGCAGGGTGAAGGACATGGGTTACAGTTAGACCTCAGTTCCATTTCCTGTCTGTCCTTCACAGGTGTGTAAATCTGCGAAGTTACTTAATAGGTTATCTGAGGCTCAATTGAGATCATCCAGGTAAGGCCCATGGTGGAGCTCCTGGCTCAACTTTTATCAGTGAGAATATCCATCATCATCATTCATCACCACCACTTCCTTTAATACCACGGTGATCACTGCCATGGCCGCTGTCATCATCGTCATCTTTGTCGTTGTTGTTGCTGTCGTCATCATCATCTCACTCTCCTGGTCTTCCTCCTGCCTCTCTGCCCACTCCTCAGTCCCCTTTACAGATCCTCTTCTTCCAAACCCTTAAATATCGGGGTTCTCTTCCTACCCTTTTCCCTTCTCTCTCTACACATCCTCCCCGGATAATCTCACCCACAGCGGGAGCCTCGTGCACCAGCCATTGCTGATGACCCCCACCTCCATAGCTTTAACCCGGATCTCTCTTCTGAGCCGCACACCTTGCATCGTGCTGTTCACTGGACATCTCCCCTTGAATATCCCAGCAGCTCTTCCAGCCACAGCTCGGCGCACCTTTCTCTCCCCGATCTCGTTTGCTCTGTTTCTTCTCTTAAAGAAGGTGCCACTATCCACTCTGATTCCAGTGCTAGAAAACTGGACGTCATCCCTGATTGTAATCTTTCCCTGTCCTCCAATGTTTGACCAATGAGTTTGCTCATCGCACTTTCCAGTCCATGAGATCCATGCAGATAGAAACCATATTAGAAGCGTCATCTCAGTGCCAAGCACCATGCTCATACGTAGTCGCTGAACGAGCAGAGATCAGTGAAACTGGAATATACCCACTGCCTTCCATTTTCCTCGCTTCTGCACGGGGCACCAGGAGTTCTCCCTGACTGACTAACTTGAGAAATCCCCCATGGCTGAAACAGCCTAGCGGGTTTTCCTGCTTCTACGGCTTCAGCTCCCACTCACTGCACCCATGTGGTTCACTGTCCACACTGCAGCCAGGAAAAATTTTTATAAAAGCCAGAACCTGAGCATGATCATGCCTCTTCCCTGCTTAAAGTCCTTCAGCGCCTGAATAACCATCCTGATTTGATGCTCATGTTTATAACCATTGTCTCAGAACACTCAAAACTGTCCTGGGCTGGACGACCATGCTGTGACCCCTCTGCACCTACTTAATCCATGCTGTGCTTCCATGCCCAGCCTTGTCGCTCCTCTTTCCCTCCTCAGGTCTACATGGAGCTTCTGAGATGCTTTCAGATGTGCCGTGCGCACTGTCCTCGCTGCTCTTCCTCCTGCCCTGCCGGGCTACTCCTAGCATCCGGGCCTCGGCCTGGATGCTGTTTTAGGGAGGAGCCATCTCTGGCCCTGATTCTATGTCAGGCACTTCCTTGTGCTCCCAGGGATCTCGCATTTCTCCATCCCAGCTCTCACATCATTGCGTTCATCACCCACTAACCTCCACACGCTCCCTGCTGGACTGAGCTCTGTCAGGTAAGCAACGACGTCCGCCCACCACACAGTTGAATTCTGGTGCTAAACCCGGGGTCCAGCACGTAGAAGACGCTCAACAAATATTTGCTGCACGAGTGAAGTACAGTATCACACGGTGGAAGAATGACCCAACTGTGCGCGTAGAAACATTTCATTCCGTAACTAAAGTTGTGGGAAGTGTCTCATTCTGTGGCTATAAGCAGAATGTCATCTTCTTGTCCCTGTGTGTTGTGTTTGTGGTAGTGAGGGAAATGATTCTGTGTCCTTTTGGTGAAAGTTCATTCTAGGACAGGATCTGGTGTTGCTACCACTGTCAATTCCTGGAAGTGTGGCAGGTGACAATGTTGCAAAACAAAGCAAAGAACAGATGTTTACCAGCCCTATCAAGCCATGAAGGCTCCTTCCCTTTCAACTGCGTAGGAGAGATGGGTTTTAAGGTTAGTTACTTTCAAGTTAAAATTAAATTTCTTTTTATTACTTTAAGAAATTATAGTTTAAGTTCCAAATTCTATTCCTACACTAATAAGGAACAAATATAAAACAGCTCATTCTTTCAATATGATCATTTGTACTGTGCTATTGGTAAATTTGAAATTTTATGTTTTGAGCTGTTGATTCTTACATCGTTATTTGATCTACCAAAGAATCCTAACATCATAGTATTTTGTCCCATGTACACTGAGCAGAAAGTATTTCTGTATCAAATAAAACAGAAGGTTAAGGGCATTTTTTTCCAACTAGAAACAGCTTTGGTGTTTTTCTGATTATAGTAGCAATACACATTCTTTACCAAAAAAAAAAAAAAGAGAGAGAAAATATAAAGAAGAAAATGAAACCCGTCTATAATCCCACTTTAGGTTATTGTGTTAAATATTGTAGGGTATGTATTTTTAGGGTTTTTTTTTCCCTGCATATGCCATCGTGTCAAAACAGGTTTTTGTTTTAAATGAAAATAGTGTCATTCCACACTATGACTTTTAAATGTGTTTTTCACTTGAAAAGTTTGGGAACTTTCAAGGAGCAAAATGAGTAGATTTGGGGGAAGTTTTGCTTTTCAGTGTTTTGACTACTGTAATTTCCCATTCATCACTCTCATTAAGAAAAAAATCCATAAAAATCTGTATTCCTCTTTGGCTTCATTTGCAGAGTGGAAACCACCCTACCTACTTAAGCAAGAAAATATGTAATTGTTTAAAATGGTTGTTTACAAGATTACTGGCAGGTCTAAAGGGGACTCTGGGCTGGTCCTCCAGAAATGAGCCCGCCCCTCCCCATGACCAGGGAAGGAGCTGGGGGTCAGAAGCAGCCCCCAGGATGACCGGCTCCATGGACACATCACCCTGCTGGCGTGCAGGGACTGTCTCGTCACTGCCACTTCCATTCCCCCTCGAGCCACTCGGGCTTTTGGCTTGATCCACGCTGCCTGGAAACAGATGCCCTGGGTCCTCCTCTTGCTTCTCTATGCCCGAACCTTGGAAGCTAAAGGACAAAAATGCTCCCCATCAGAAATCGTGTAGATTTCCCCTGCCTCATTTCTGTCTTCAAAATTCCACATTAGTGCCATGAATTGGCAGGACTTAAATCGCATCTGGAACCCTAGCTCAAGGGAATGTAGCAAATGTAGTTCTTAGGTGTCCAACCCTTGCCATCTGGGGCAGCCCAAGCCCACCCATCAGGAGGCTGGCGTGGCAGGTGACAGTCACGTGGTCACCACACAGCAAGGCTTTGGACCCATCACTGTATGGAGGAGAACTTTAGGCAAGATTAAGAGAGACAGTATCTGAACAGGTAATACAGACTGCTGCAATGTATTTATCTTCGTTGCTAGTCATTTCCATTTTTCCTGTTTTTCCATGTAAAGCACTGATGCATTGCTTGTCAGTCACCAGTAGCCTCCTCCATTTTGCTGTGATCAGTGGTGAAGTCCAGGCTTCTCTAACTCGAGGTCAGCACATGTGACAGGACAGCTGGTTCCTGAGGCTCTCAAGCTCTTTCTTCATCTGGTGTCCAGAGCCTCGCCCTCTCCTGCTCTCCACCTACTCGCCGCACATCCTGCCACTTCCTGCCGTCTCTCTGGCTCTTCTCATCGGTGCCCCGGGACTCTTTACCTTACCCCTTGTCATCTCATCCAGTCTGTGGCTCTAAATACCCTGAACTGCAAACTGAAACCCCTGTAACTGCTTCTGTGAGAAGTACCCTTGGATGCTTTCCAGACACTTCCTAAGCCAACTCCGCTCTCCCCCTCTGTCTTCCACTTCAGGTCCTCATCTCGGTTTCTGGCATCTCCATCATTCCAGTTTCTTAAGACAAAAACCAGGAATCATCCTTGGCTTCCCTCTTTCTCTTACATTCCTGCCCAATCCATTGGCAAATCTCATTGATTCTACCTCCACAAACACCCACAAGCCAACTCTTTTCCTGTTCCCACTACTTCCTGCTGCTCCAAGCCGCGGTTCTTCTCTTGACCGTTGCTGCAGTTTCCAATGGCCTCTGTGCTGCCTCCCTAGCCTCAAAGTAAGGGCACGTCTCTCGTCTGCTCCAAACATCCCAGCGGATTTCTGTCTAGCTCTGGAAAAGTCGGAATCCTGACAACAACCACCCTTGAGGCTCTTCCCAACGCCAGCCCCCGCGCTGCCACCTGCCCCGACCAGCTCCCTGCCGTGCCACCTTTGCTCATCTCTCTGCGGCCTCCTCAGTGGCCTCAGGCACACCTGTCCCTGTGGTCTTGGCAGTTGCCGGCCCCTCTGCTTGGACTGCTGTCCCCTCCCAGTACCCACAAGGCTCTTTCATCTCCCTCGGAACCCCACTGTCCGGGCTCAGTGGGGTCTCCCTGGTCACCCTGCTTCTGGTCACAAGCACACCTCCCCGGGACCTTCCAAACGCTCCCCTTCTGCCTCATTGCTTCTCCACAGCATGTTGGACTTCCCAGCGAACTCCATGACGTCCTTCTGTCGTTATACGCCCCCTATGGGAAAACACTTTGCTCACTATGGGCTACACAGTGCCTCCTGCCGTGTCTGTGTGCGCGGTGATCACTCCTTAAGCGTCTGTGAAGTGATTAATGTCTTGATACCTGCCTCCTCCTGCATTCATCTAACTCTTTATTGGGAATTAGTTCCTGGGGTTAAAGTTATGCATAAATGGCCATGAAAGTTTTTAACATCTTGTTCTCCTGCCAGTGGTCCATGAGAATGTCCTTTCCTGGCACCCTCACCAACACCACGCCCTGGTGATGCCGACTTTTACAGGCGTTGAGCTCGCTTGTCCATCCCCACTCGACGTATTTAATCGAATGCTCCCTCCTCCGTACTCTGTCCTCCCACGCCTTTATCGGTTTTAGTTTTCTTGTTCTCATTCAGCACTCTTTTTGTTTACTTGTTTGTTTGTTTGTTTGTTTTGAGACAGGGACTCACCATGTAGTTTAGGCTGGTCTTGGACTTACTATGTAGCCCAGGCTGATCTCAAACCCTCAGCAATTCTCCTGCCTCAGTCTCCCAAGCCTGGGATCACAGGTGTGCATCACCACACTGGGCTTTCAGCACTCACTCTAAACATCACCTCCTGGGAGAGGACCTCCCTGCCATGTGCTCTAAAGCAGTCCCCCAGCACTGCATATTATGTCACCCTATTTTATTTTCACCATAGCATATCACCTTCAGATATTTTCCTTGTCATGTGTTTGCCTAGCTGTGTTCTTCTAAAGTGTAAGCTTCATGAGAGTAGCATTGCTTCCCTTTTCCACACCACCTCCAGAAGTGTGTGTGACAGTGGAGTAAACATTGGGTATTACCGTTTTTTCACTATTACCAATTCACTAGGATAACATGGATTTAGCATATTTTTCTGGATTGGTAAACCTGGGCATCTTTTCAAGTATGAAAGTCTTTTTTTGAATAGCAAATGCCAAGATGACCTAGAAGTTTAAATATTTGCAGCATATTTGTTTTAGATAAGCTATACTTTATTTCTTATACTGCTGATAAGCTACATTATTTCTTAAGTTTTTGAAGCCTACATTCTCATTTAATGCCAACATTAGTATCCAGAGAGTACAATTCCTTCTCCAAAATTGAACTTAACTGCTGCTTTCTTTTGCCCTACAGCTTTTGGAGAGAACCAATACTGGGTTTGAAGAGTCCGATTCTGGTGCTACCAAGAGTCCGCTGCACTTAGCGGTAAGCGAGAGGCCGCTGGCCGCTTTGCCATTTCAGAGAGAATCTAACTGTTCGTAGAGCCAGGCTGCCCACCATGTGCGAGCGTAACAGCGAGCACTTGGTGCTAAGGAGAGCAGCGCTTGCTGAGAGGCACGGCCTGGGCCGAGGATGCCTCGCCTTCCAAGCCAGCTTCCTGGCTGCCAACCTGAGACATGTTGGCTACCCTGCCTTCACTTTCCCCACCCGTAAAATGAGGGCAAATGAAGAGAAACGGTGCACAGAAAGTCTTTGCCGCGGTGTACCTCATGGATTTGCTATAAATTTTAATATCTTTAAAATTCACAGAAAACATTTCACTTTAAGAGGTTTGATTGTAGATGATACACAAAGGTCAAACCTATAGATAATCAACTGTGACATTTTTAGATACACAAGTGTTGAATTTTTAAGCACAAACTTGCTGCAGGAAAGTGAGAGGGTGAGGCATTGCAACTGTGCTTTAACATCCGGGTCCTGGAGGAGGTCGTGGGCTTCTGCACTTGTGCTGGGAGACATCTGGAGGGCACAGGAAGAGGAGCTGTCTGACCACAAGAGTAGCTTCCTCTCCACATCCCTGTGGTCAAGGGGAAGCATGGCAGCTCTGTGGTGACCCCCAGACTCTTCACAGGGACCAGGTGGGATGCGCCCCCTCATCTGCCCCAGGCGCGTCCTGCTGATGGTGGTGACCAGCAGCTGTTCCATCCGGAGCCACAGCCAGCCACAGACGTTCACCTGGCCCGGGTGCTGCTGAACTGCGGGCACAGAGGTGGTTCTGGGATGCACCCTCGCTTGGTAAAACCCAGGGCAGGACCCTGGGAAGGACAGAAGGGAGCTGGTCTATGCGTCACTGTTGTTATATTTCATGCCATGCATATGCAAGCACTTCAGTGTTGTCCTGATAAAGGACTGAGAGGCAGAGTTTGGCCAGAGGAGAAGTTGTATGAATAAGCACTTGTGGGCATCCCCAGAAGGAGGAGACAGGCCTCACACAGGGACCAGGGGTAACTATGACCCATCCTGCCGCCCGGACCCTCCCCTTACCATGTGGCTCCCCACATACTCCCCAGCACACCAGCTGACCCCTCCAGCACAGCTACTACACACGTGTGCACGCACACACACACATTTCAAGTGCAGTGAAATCAACCACCTTTGCTCCTGCAGGTGAACCTAGAGGGAGCAGGTGGTGGGCGGTGGCTGTTTGTACGTGGAAGGTTCCACCATTGCCTGCTGGTGCGTTTGCTCTAAAGTTTGCTCCTCAGAATCCCTGCCCAGCCACCTCTGTGCCTGAGGACGTTCCCCAGAGACGAATGTCCCCAAACACAGCCCTGCGTCCT
Source organism: Erethizon dorsatum (assembly GCA_028451465.1). NCBI lineage: Eukaryota > Metazoa > Chordata > Mammalia > Rodentia > Erethizontidae > Erethizon > Erethizon dorsatum. Next base: position 136,848,574 of record CM051826.1, on the reverse strand, counting down.
GGGAGAGGCCTAGGTAGAGGTCATGGGCAGAGTTCTCCACCCTTCCAAAGTAGTGTTGATTGGAGAAGAGTTTCTTGGCTTCCAAAATTTCTCTCATCTTTCATTCACTTTCTCCCCAAAAGTATCTGTTGAGTGCTTACCGTGTGCCAGGCACCTTGTAAGGCTGTGTGGGTCTCTAGTCATATAAAGATGGGGTGGTGACAGCCTGGGAAAGATTTGGCTTTGGTGGCTCTGCAGCTGGCAGGGGCTGAGGGACAATACAGGGAGGCCCCAGCTGCCACTCCTGTCATTAGCAACTCACCTGGACGTCGTTCCCCACCTGCAAACGAGAGGAGTGAATTAGCGAAGGACTCTGAAGCGCCTTCCAGTTTGTTTATCTGTCAGTTGTGTGATCTTGGCCAAGCACCTAGCCACTTGTGTCAGTTTCCCCACCCACAATAGGAGGAGGACAGGAGTCCCCCATCGTGGGGAAGGCCTGTGTCCATGCACAAGAAACACCTAGAACAGCATTCAGGCCACGCAGGTGCAGTCAGCTGGCTTCATCCCTGCCCAGCTGTTCATTACTAACACGAACAGCACCCTTTCATTCCGTGTCCACCTGCGCGCTCTCCTGGGAGCAGGAGACATCACGGGAAAGGAAACCCGGCCGCTGTCCTTAGAGTCCGTCATCTGTGCAGCGTGACAGATGGCAGTGAGTGCCGCACCAGAGGATGAGATGGGATCTGTGAGATGGAGAGCGGAGGCGGGGCCGCGGTGCTCTTTGACCAGCGTGGAGGCTCACCTTTGAGGGCTCACATCCAAGTCTGACAGAAGAGGGTCCCGGGCACAGGCGCAGCGTGCCGGGCTCAGGGCGTGCTTGGCATGTCCACAGGACAGCAAAGAGGCCTCCAGGCCAGGGCAGGGTGGCAGGGGAGCTGTGACACACTGCAGAGGGACTTCAGAGGGGGGACAGCAGTACCAGACCTACAGGGCCCTGAAGTCCTTTGGAAGAACTTTGCATTTTACTCTGAGCAAAGCAGAAAGCCAGTGGGACAGTTTGGAGGAGACAAATGACACAATAGGACTTGTGCTTCAAAAGGGTCACCTTAACATCTGTGCTAACTTGTAAGGGCGCAAACTTGGAAGCAAGGCAGCCAGGCAAGAGCCATGTGATGATGGCCAGGGGAACGACAGTGGGTTTGGTCTCAAATTGTTTGGGTTTTCCCTCTAAATGCTAACATGTTTAAAAGAATGTTTTCAAGAAGCCTACAAGTGTGCCCATCACCCTTCCCAGGGTCTGGATGGCAATTAATACAGTAAAACCTAGGGCTCGGGCAGAAGCATTTCAGCAGGGAAATGGAGCCAGGGACCCCAAACCCAAGTGCTGCAAGAGGCCCAACCTGCCTGGAGTTACTTGTTTCCTGGCTCAATGATTCCAGTCTCCAAAGCTATCAGCCCAGTAAATTTCATCAGCATTTCCTCCACATGAAAAAATTAAATTAAGAAACAAGGTTATGCAAATGAAAGCCTCCAGCTGTCGAGATTTCCACATGGACCCATGAGAATACGTGGATTCCACTGAGATCCTCACTCCTTCCCCTCGTTGCCCTTGGTCCTATCTAAAAGGTTCAGAGATATTACTCATGGTGCGACATTTAAGTTACCAAAGGAGATGTTTTAGAGAGGTGTTTATTAAAATAGTGTGTAAGTGTGGTGGGGACCCCCAGGGGAGTCTTTGTCCATGATGAGCGCCAAGAGCTGCGAGCCAGAGTAAAGGGAGGAATGAGCAGAATTCTACAGGTGCCCTGGCTTTCTGGCGGTCTAGCTTTAAGAGCATTTCCAAGGGCCTGGTATAGAAGGAAGTAGGGGTTAGAATTCCAAAGCTACCCCAGTTAGCAGGGTTCCATTCATTTTAATATTAAACCTCTTTAACTGCAACACAAGTGGATGGCTTTCTTGTTTGTTGTGAGGATTTGGGGGAGGGAGGGAGGCCCAGGGAGCTGTTGCCCAGGATAAGTTTGTAAGTTAGCACGTAACAAGCGTCCTGTGAAAGGGCTGTTGTTCCGGCCAGCGCTGACTCCTTCCTTCTGGCTCTTTCCTGCACATTTCTCCTTCCCCCAGGTGTCTTCCCTTTATTAAATCTAAATATGTCAACCATCATGCTTTGTAGAGATGCATACATCGTAAGCTGCCAGTTCCATTTTCCTAGCTAAGTCACATTAACAGAAATTAAGCTGTCTGCTGTCCTTGTCATAATAGTGCCTCGCATTTGCAGATAGCATCTGGAGCAGCTCTGTCCGCAGGAGCATGGCCCGCCACTCCCTGCCTCATGGATTTGTGGCTTCTATATAAGCTAAGTCACTGACTTGCATAAAAATTGAAAATGGGCCGAAACGTTACGCGAAGTCAGTTTTTAAATGAGAAGAGATTCAAGCTGTGAGTGCAGTTCAGGAGACTGATTTACACCTCGATGCAGATGCTTCTGTTTCCACAGCCCTGTCCATGAGATTAGGTTTCCAGACTGACTTTAAATCAGCTGTGGCTGAAACTGGGGAAGGGTACGTGGGAAGTCGTTAAACTGTCTTCTCTTCTTGGTAGATGTTTGAAATTTCCCATGATGAAAAATTAAGAAACCATGTACTCAATGGCCACAGTGTGCCTTTTCATATTTGCTCTTTAAAGCCCACAACTCAGGCTGCTCCCCTCTGAAACCCAGCTCCCCATGTGAGGCCAGGTAACCACGGCAGAGCTGTGTCCTCGTTGGCAAATGAGAATGAGAGGCAACACACATCCAAGGTGACACATGTCCTTTCACCCAGCAAGTAGTCAGGAAAAGGTAGCTACTGCTTCAGAATTTAGGATAGAATAAAGGCCTCCTGCCCCACATGGCACAGCAGGTATATGGGGGTGACTGACAATATGGTGAGGTCAGGCGTGGTGGGGCACATCTGTAATCCCAGCACTTAGGAAGCTGAGGCGGAAGGATCGCTGCAAGTTTGAGGCCAGCCTGGGCTGCAAAGTCAGTTCAAGCTCAGCCTGAACTACATAGCAAAACTCTGTCTCAAAAAGACAAAAAAAAAAAAAAAAAAAAAACACAAGTGCTGAAATTTTAAAAAATTATGACGCTAAAATCCACATTCCCATGAATCTCTCAGAGTACTCCCCTTCCCTTCAGACACCCTCACTCCGTCATTCTCTCCACTTTCTGCAGCTGTTCTGCAAGTTCTCTCTCACAAGTGCCTGTAGTTGCACTGTTGTGGCTGCCTTGATGTCCTGAACCGAGTCAAAACATTTCCCTTTCTTGGTCATTTTGACTTAGGCAAGAGCCGGAAGTCACACTGTGCCACATCCAGTAAATAAGGTGGATGTTTTTGTGAGCCTGCCTTTCTGTTGTATGGTACTTGGCAGCAGCACTCACTGTATTTTTTGTCATACTTCATAAAGACACTCACGAAAGAGTATTTCCAGAACTGCTTCTGAAGGTGGCAACAAGGATGGGATAAGTGTATTTGAAGCCAGGGGGAGGATTTTGAGAGGGATTCATGGCAATGTGTTCTTTACTATAATAAATTTTTAAAATTGAAATATTCACCATTTATTTCTATCACCCCCTGTAGATCAGAAAGGTAGATGTAAGGCATTGATTTTTCTGTTGCAAGAGAGGCCATGTGTATAGTAAAGGCACAGAAGTTCAGAAATTAATCTCTACCATGCACCTTTTTGCTTCAGAGCTCTATTCACAGCATTTTACCTCTGTGCTGAGCTATCTAAAGAAGGGGCTTAAGTTTTGACTCAATATTTCATACTCTGTTCTATTACATGTAAACACAAAATTGTTTGGTTTTTAAATTATTTAAATGGAATTACAGAGGAAAAGTGTGTGCCTAAATTATAAGTATTAGGTGATAGATTATGGGCTCATGATTGCAAGTTCAAGGCCGGCATAGGCAACACAGCAAGACACTGTCTCAGAAAAACAAAAACACTAAGGAACATATTTCTATCACTAATAGGATAAATGATAGTTGTCTTTATATTCATTCATTTATTCATCAAATAATTGTTGAGTGTCTACAATGTGCCAGGCATGATCTTAGGATATAGCAGCCCATGCAGAGTCCCTTCAATCACAGGCAAAAACCAAATCAACAGATATGTGACAATAATATCAGGTGCTGAGTGCTACGAGGACAGGAGAAAGCAGGCCAAGTGGGAAGAGTGGCATGGAGAGTTATACAGAGCCCTTCCCAGTCCTTGTCACAGTCCAGAAAGTTTATATTTGTAATCTGAAGGGAAAGTTATTGGAATTCTAGAGAGTTAATCCCAATCTACCACTTTCAGTGCAATCCATGTATAAATAAAGACACGGTTATATATCCAAGATGGTGGGGAGCCAAGGGGGTTCTAAGCCCAGCTAATAAGATGGCTAATCAGAACAAAGGCCTCGACCCAGGGCCAAACCCAGGATTTATTAATTCACAATGAGGGGAGTGGCTCGGGGATGAGTGACTGTGAGAATGGCAGGAAGTACATGAGTACCGTGAGCTGGGCTAGGTAGGTGGCCTGAAATCACCTCTGCAATATGTAGAGAGAAGGATATGCAGAAAGAGTAATCTGCATAACACAATTTGAGGTAGTATCTAACGTTTTGGGCTCGGTGCTTCAGCTCTGATGTGTAATTTTTTATGCCCTGGGAAGTCATAGCCTCTTACTCAAGGCTCAATCCCAGCCGACAGCATGGAGCATAGCTCTCCCTCCCGCCCAGCTCACACGTTTTTTGGGAGCTATAGGGCAGGGCAACACTGACCTGTCACCTTGCTTCAAAGACTACACATCAGCACCTTGGCTGGACCAATTTGCATTGCTTAAAGCCAATTGAGGGGATAAGGAAAAGTCCTAGCCAGCTCTGTATATATCAATACGTGGAAATAGAACCAGGTTCAGCCAAAATGGAGACAATTGTTCTTTCAAGGAGATTCATCCAGGTGGTCCTCCACAGAAAGTGAGGGCCATTTCACAGAGGCTGCTCTGGGGAGCCACCCTGGGAAGGGGTGTTAGAGAAGTCCCCGCTGGCTGGGGCAGAGCTTTCCAGACAGAGAAGGAAAAGCTGCAGGGGTGGGGGTGGCTGCACCTGAGTCAGGGGAGGCCACTCGCTGCCTGAGGGCCCGACTGGTCGAAGTTTTAGACTATGTCACCAAGGAGGGAAGAAGCTATCCCTCCACTTAGGCAAGGAGTGGCGCGATCCAATATGGGTTTTGAACGATTTCACTGGGTTGCTGGCCCAGTGATAATTTCCAGGGAACAAGGACAGGAGGGGGTGCTTTTGCAGTGAGAATCGGTTGACTCTAGTCAGATTGTAAAGGAAGAGTAGAGACCATAAGACCTCGGAAGCGGCGTGGGGGACTCCACTACTGGCCTCATGACACCTCTGTGTGAATTAGGACAGGGACATGGGTAGCTGCTCTCCAGTGCCAGGGCACAGCAACTTCTGGGGGAGAGTTTTTAGCACCCACTTGCACTCTTGTCCCTAAACGCTTGTTGAGAGCGATAGCCTTGGCCTTAAGAGGAGGGAAGACAAAGATGAATCCAAGGTTTGAGGCCTGAGCAACTGGAATAAACCCGTCTTCACTGAGAAGGCTACAAACAGAGCAGGTTTGGGAAAGAGTCAGAAGTCAGTACACGAGCCCTGCTGGACGCTTCAGTGGAAGAACCAAGAGGCCATTGGAGATGCAGCTCTAGATGGCAGGGAGAAATTTGGAGTCATTAGCATATGGGTTATTGTGGTACACATTATATATAACGCAGATGTTTAATACGTAAAATAGCCCTAATCATTAACAAAAAAAGTCATGAGAATTTAAAAAAAAATTGTCAGTACTCTAGTTGGTATTGATTCTTTTAAATCTAGTTTTCGTTGTTAGCATATACTCCGGGAAAAATAGTTGAATCATTTTTAAAAAGATAAGATGAAAAAAGTCCACGTCTGTCTCCTAGTTCGAGGCAAAGCATCACTAATATGTTCTTCTGTATCCTTCTAAAATTTTTCTGTGAATATAAAAATATATATAAGAGTAAATGTGTGTACATGCATATCCGTGCATGTTTGCTTTTTATATAAATGAGATCATGTTATGCATGCTGCCCACAACTGAGCTTCTCTTTAAACATTTTTGACAGATACCGACAAATCACCCTCCATGAATGTCGCACCAGTCTACACTCCCACCAACCGAGTATCAGATTGCTTGGCTCACAGTTGTAACTAATATTAGACATGATGCAACTTTTTATTGCCAATCTGGGAGTTGAAAATAGTACTTGAAAAATTTGCATAGTTTTTCTGTGTGTCTATTGGCTTTTTTATACTCTTGATACCTTTTCCTAGTTTCAAAATGGTTTCTAAGAGATCTTGTTATATTAAGGAAATTAATCCTTTGTGTGAAGCCTTTTTTCAAATAAACTGAACTTTGAATCACAGCTGCAGTGAAAAATTAAATATGCAGGGGACTTTGCCGGAGCCCTGGGGACAGACTTTTCCTGTCTGTTTCTTTTTTTTTTTTTTTTTTGTGGGTACCGGGGGGTCGACCTCAGGACCTCGCACGTCAACAGGCACCAGTGCTGCTGCGTGATATCACCGGCCCCTTTTCCATATGTGGGATCCGGGAGTCGAACTCGGGCCCTCGCGCTTGCAAGGCAGGCACTTATGCCACTGAGCCATCTCACCGGCCTCTGTTTCTTTCTTTACTCTCCTTCTAACCCATTTTTCTCCCCAGTAACCTTATCCCCCCCCCTTTTATTTTCAGTGTGTTTTTCTGTATACGTGTACATGTGTGTGTGCAACTGTGTGTGTAGGGTGTGTGTCGTGGGTGCATTGGGGCAAGTTTATGGTTTTTTACCTCAGAGACTGAATAAAAATTGTCTTTCAGGCTTTCAGTCTTGCTTTTTGGTAACATGCAGCCTCTTCATCTGGACCTAGTGTAGGACCTCATAAGAGATGCATGCATGCACGGTGTATATCACAGCACTGAGCCTCGTTTCCTTAGAATCAGTGGAAGAAATAAAGGAGGGAAGGAAGAGCATCAGCTACACACCAGACACTGCACAAAGCCTGTGCAGTGTGTCTCTTCTCCCAGCGACCCTGAGAGGCAGCTCTTATGGCTCTCCTCTTATCCGCAAGGACACAAGTTCTAAGTGTAGTTAAGACACTCGCCTAAGGTCACGTGGTTAGAAATCAGTGGCGTGCTGGGTTGCACAGGAAGGTGCCCCTGCCTCTGTTGCACCCCGGAGTCAGTGATGTTTTCAGTAATTGTTTCCCTACTTCTGCTAACAGAATCCCCTGGAAAAACCCCCCCCGTGTTGTTATTTGATATGCGGTTAGGAATGAACCGCACGGAGAGAGGGATGTGCTAATTCATGCAGCTATTTATCTATATTAGATGATTCGATTGATGGATAGAAATATAAAATACATGAATGAACTGAGTGCGTTGGAGCGAATTATCTAACAAAACAGAAAGAACATGCAGAAATTCACTGTGCAATTATGAGGTTTGGGAATGGTGGTTTTCAATCTAACCCTCCGACTTGCCTGTGGTCAGCAGTGATTGCAGGTGTCTTTTTTTTTTTTTTTTTTTTTTTTTGAGACAGGGTCTCGCTGTGCAGTTCAGGCTGGCCTTGAACTCACTATGTAGTTCAGGCTGGCCTTGAACTCACGGCGATCCTCCTGCCTCAGCCTCCCAAGTGCTGGGATCACAGGTGTGCGCCACCACACCTGGCTCACAGGTGTCTTTCCAGTGTGCTCTTCGGAACGGTCTCTTCTGTGGCCCGAGAGGCCCAGCCTCCTGTGCGCTGCTGTGTGGGCATGCACGTGTGCCGTGGTTCAATGCTTTCTTCTCTGCAGGCCTACAACGGGCACCATCAAGCCTTGGAAGTCCTCCTGCAGACGCTGGTGGACCTGGACATCAGGGACGAGAAAGGCCGCACCGCGCTGGACCTGGCCGCCTTCAAGGGACACACGGAGTGTGTGGAAGCGCTTGTCAACCAGGGCGCCTCCATCTTTGTGAAAGACAACGTAACCAAGAGAACCCCTCTGCATGCCTCAGGTAGGTGCAGTCCCCAGCAGCATCTCCTTGCATCCCAGTTTTTAAAATACCGTTTTCTTCACATCACATTCACTACACACTTCCAAAATGCCCCCGACCCGCCTTCCTCCCTCGGGTGGAGGCTGGTGTTCTCTGACCAAACACCCTCAGCCTCCTGCTCCACTCAAAAGAGAGTTCAGAACCTCTGGCTAAAGACTACAGCGAAACTTTCTGAACAAAAGGCAAGCATAGATTCAGAATTGGTTCCACAGACCAGGTCAGGTAACGTGTTAAAGTGCAGCGTGAAGGTATGGCAGGTCTGTTTCATGTGAGGGATCCTGTCAGCCCGTCAGCCCGTCAGCCTAACTCACACTCTTAGCTTTGGCTCTGATTCCTCGTGCATCAGATGCAAAAGCAGAGATCTTTAAAAATACTTGGGTATATAAAAAGTTAAGTAATTTCTCTTTTCTGGGATTTTCCTCCAATGCATGTGAAAAACTACATAAAGACACTTGTAGATGTATAAACCGGTATAAAGATACCTCAAAGGCTTTCTGGCTCAGCTAAGGGGTAAATACCTTTGGGCTTAAGAAATCCAAGGCCAGGGCCGGTGAGATGGCTCAGCGGCTTAAGCGCCTGCCTGGCAAGCGCGAGGGCCCGAGTTCAACTCCCGGATCCCACATACAAAAATGGGGCCGGTGATATCGCTCAGCGGCACGGGCGCCCACTGGCGCACGAGGTCCTGAGGTCGACCCCCCGGTACCCACAAAAAAAAAAAAAAAAAAAGAAATCCAAGGCTGTTGGCCTTTCAAGAGGGAGAAGGTAGCATTTGTAAAGACAAATAACTAACAGCAGTTCTGCCTTTGAACCTGCTGACCGTGGACTGAACCTTCATCGCTGAGACACACAGTGAAATACGGTTGCATTGAGAAGCAAAGGGGTGAAAACAGTTTTCAAAAAACTTTGTGATTCTTGTGACTTGGGAAATTTTTCTAGGAATGATAGATCTTGTAGCAGTATTTCCATCTGCACCCCTTTACTTAAAAGCCACAGAAAAGATACAATACAAAGATTAAAAACAAAAAAAAACCCCTGACTTTTGCCTGATTATCTAGAAATGATTGTTGCTGGAAAAAGCTTCAGCCACGAGGTCGGTGATGGTTGGTGTGACTGAATTATAAATTCTCATTTCCCATCACATTGAATCCTTTTGCTCCGTAGGCATTCTTGGTATTATTATAAAGTTCAAACTGTGTTCTCCCTTTCTAAGATTCACTGCCCATCCCTAAGGAAGTCACTCTGCTTTGTGGCATTGTGATTCCTGACTGCTGCCCAGGGCCTGTCTGGGTGTGGAGATCGCCTTGCGAGCAGGTGAACAATGGGGAGCAGTCATTGTCACGCATTTGCCATTGTGGTGTAGGCGTGGTCCCAGGGCGCCTCCTGGTGGCCGACAGGACTCACTCCTTGTGGCTCTCCCTTGAGCCCCTCATTAAAAAAAGACGGCTGTCGTTTGACTTCAGAAAATGTCTGCTCTGCAAGGCTGCGGCCTGTGATGTGAGGATCTGCTTACCCAGCGTCTTTTTCAGCACAGTTGAGAGGCCAGTTTCTTTGTCTGAAGCCCTCAGAGACTGTGAGGCGCAGCAGCTGGGATGAAGGTTAGCGGTGTGGGCACAGGTAGATGCAGGGACAGTTGTGGGACCGGCTGTCACTCAGCCAGGGAAAGGCCCAGCTTGAGACAAAGCTGGCCCAGCAGGGCACAGCTAGAGATGTGATATCTTTTTGCTGGAAGACAGCTGAGGGGAAAGCCAACAGAATTTAAATTTGGCTACACTTTTACTCTAAGGGGAACTTAAATTTTCCAGAGTGCTGTTAGCTAAGTTCAGAAAGCTACTGTGGAAAAAGAATGTAATTACAGAAATCATTTTGCTGCCCAACACACTAGGTGAGTGATATGAACTTAGATGATTTCTTTCTTCTTATGTTTAGCCAAAATCAAATAGCTATTGTAAGAACTATTGTAATTACGAGTATTTTTAAAGAATGTCAAATTGATACAGAAAGAGGAATCCGTCCAAATACACTGTTCCTCCACCTTTATGACCCCACTGCCTGGACCGTTTAGCTGTCAGTCTTTTCATAATTGTTTCCTTGTAGGCATACATTAAACTCCTTGCACATTTTAACAATGGTAGCAGATTCAGTATAATTTTAAAACAAAAAGAAATACAAAACAAAAGCAGTGATTGCAGATTACCTGTAACTCCAATCCGAAAAATTTCCTCCTGAGAGGAGATGCATCAGTAGAATGTTGTTGAGAACAAGCTGAAAGCAGCGAGCTACAAAATGCGGCCATTGTTCCTGTCGTTCATTTGAGAGGTGTCGGTAAACGTGAGCTAATTCTGATATGTCCTGTCCCCGGAAAACCGCGTGGGTGTTAAATGAGCATTCTCTCAGGACTGGTGAGCAGTGAAAAGCATTGTTAAACGCAGCATGGGGAAGAGCTTTGTCAGCCTGGCGCAGCCACATCTGTCCCTGTCTCTCTCCACGTCCACAGCCAGGGCATCGGCTGTGGCTCTGTTCAGAGACGAGAACGGGTCACGCCTGGAATTGTGGACGTGTTTGCTCTCCCTTGCTCCCCAGTGGACAGCGCAGGCTGTGGGGAGGCTTTTGGAGGGTCCACTGGAGGAAGGTGCCTTCCTCGGTCAGGGAGTCAACACCGGGATGTCTGTGACTCCCCCCACAAAGAAGCATTGTCCTGAGTGCACACTGGGGCCTCAGGGCCACAGGGATGAGGCTGCTGATCAGGAGGGGGATGGCAGAAGGGCACCTGAGTCAGCTCGAGGAGAGGAGGGGGGAGGAAAGGCGGGGAAAGGAGAGGAGGGAGGCTGCAGAGGAGAGGGGGAGTGGGAGCTTCGCCTGCAGCAGCCTTGAGGTCCTGCAAGGTGGAGGATACAGCGCAGTCTTCAGGACACCACGGGGCACCGTCCCTGCGTCTCCTGTGGGTGCTGGCCCACAGTGTGCGTGTGCATCGTGAGCACATTTGTGGCTCCACTTTAAACCACCATCGGTTAGTGAGAACCGTGGCTGCAACATCTCCCCCAGCACAGACAGGGACGGGACAGGAAGAAGAGGCGGGGCCATTCCCTGCTCCCTTCTCCTGCTCCTTCTCCCCTCTCTCCGGTCTCCTCCCAGGCTGTCCCTGGTCCCTTCTGTCTCCTCCTTGAAGGGGGCTTGGAGGAAGGAGGCACATGTGAGTCATGGAGTTGAGTGACTCTTAGAGGAGCAGAAAGGAGCTGACGAGCGGGGACACACATCAGCCCCCTGCAATGATAAGAAAGGACATCACGTTCCAGAAAAGCTCCCTCTCAGGGAAGCAGAAGGAAGGTGACCCTCAAAGTGCCCTGGGAGGAAGAAAGAGAGAGAGGCTGGTTCACCGTGACCCGCAGGCCCAAGGCTGCCTGTCAGCAGCAGCAGCAAACCACTGACTTGAGGTCCCTTTGGACAGGCCTGCGTGGCGCTGGTCTTTGCTAAAGAGAATGTCCATTATTTTCATTTTCAGTTATCAACGGACACACCCTGTGTTTGCGGCTGTTGCTAGAAATTGCAGACAACCCAGAAGCGGTGGATGTGAAAGATGCCAAAGGACAGTAGGTGTTCTCGCGCCGCCCTCAGGTTGAGTTCCAGTCACCAGCAGAGATGGGCTGGGTAGTGGAGCAGCGCAGAGGCTGACTGCAGAGTTCTGGGAGTGCAGATTGGGGTAAAGGTCCCGCGCGAGCGCCGGAGGACAGCATGGAGCCAGAGCGCGGGTGCTGGAGGAGCTGCAGGGGTGGCCCTGTGCACATCTGGATAGAAAGAATCACTTTTCTGGCTGTGGCCATGGCTCCTGGCTCTTTTTTATATTCCTTTTTGCTCCCCTCGTTCACATCTTTGTCCTCTTCTGAAACTGTTGTTCCCTTTTAAAATTAATAATGCAACAAGACAGACTCTGAGACTCCAGCATTGAAAGTCCTTCCAATTTTTATCCTTCCTTGGGCTTGTTTTTTCAATGCATTTCCATCTTTTGGCCGATTCTCTACCCACACTCTCTTACATTCAGGAGGTGCAGGGTGGAACACTAGTGACTACCTGGATGCACAGGTTTGCGCAGCCCCACCCGCACCCAGCCCTGGGGTCCGTGCTCCATCCTCTCCCCCCAGAGCTGTGACGCTGCTCTGCAGGGCACAGGGTCTTCACTCAGATCCAGTCCCGGGCACAAGTCCAGCGCGGAATGCTGTGTGCTCAGGGCTGCCCTGAATGTACACTCCCTCCCCACACAACCCGAGTAAGGGCCACAGAGCTCCGGAAATGACAGAGTAGCAGGGGTGCTTGGACAAGGAGCCTCCCTCAGCCACCCCTGTGGCATGTCCCTCAGGACCCTTAGAACGGGCAAGTGGCTCCTGCCACAGGGCGTACAACAAATCGGAGATGTGGGAGATAAAAAGGGAGCGATCTCCCACTGGAGTATTTTTCAAACCTCCCCCAGAAGCCTGTCTGTCTCTCTCCCTAGAACGCCTCTGATGCTTGCAGTTGCGTACGGACACATCGACGCGGTCTCGTTGCTCCTGGAGAAGGAGGCAAATGTGGATGCTGTGGACGTCATGGGGTGCACGGCTCTACACCGAGGGGTACGTGTGCTCTTGCCTCGCCCAAGCTTGCTTCCACTTGCTCCCTATGTGAATTTTTAGTAAAAAAATAAAATAAAATAAAATAAAATAAGGAGATTTCACCATACAACCAGTCAACCTCAGCCAGTCAGAAAGGAAAGCAGTGGCGGCGTCCCCTGCAGAGGGTAGAACTGGACGGCACCCACAGGCCCTGCCCCTGAGATCCCACGTTGGGTGGGAAAAGAAATGTGTGGACGCCTGCTGTCGGTGGGGCTGGCTCTGCTTTCTGACTGCAGGGTGCGTGAGTGTTATGTGCATTATGGAAAATTTGCAGAACGATTTTTTAAAAGCACAGAGGAAGAAAATCGCAGCACCAGCAATCATACCCCCTGGAGATAACCGCTTTTGGTGTGTGTGTATCTCTAGTCTTTTTTTCTGTACATGCATCCGTTTTAAACTTCCAAAAAAGAACACTGGAGATTCTATTTGGAATCTGTTTTTTTTTTTCTCATAATAAATGAAGGATCTTTTTTCCATAGCATTAAGTATTTTTTCTGCACTATCATTTCTAATGCACCTCTAATGTGCAGGTATCATAATTCATTTCAGTGGTGACCTAGTTTTGAGTCCTTGCTCCCTTCTTCCTCCCTCCCTCCCTTTCTTCCTTCCTTCCTTCCTTCCCTCCTTCCTGTTTTCCTTCCTCCTTCCTTCCTCCCTCTCTTCCTTCCCTCCTTCCTTCTTTCTTTCCTTCCTCCCCTTCCCTCCTTCCTTCTTTCTTTCCTTCCTTCCTTCCTCCCTGTGCCCTTCTTCCTTCTTTTCTCGCCCTCTTCTCTCCCTCCCTGCCTCCCTCCCTTCTTTCTTTTTTTTTCAGTACTGGAGATTGAACCCAGGGTTTTCACTGAGCGACCTCCCCAGCTCTTTTTATTTTCTATTTTGAGATTACGTCTCACTAAGTTCCCCAGGCAGGGCTTGAACTTGTGACCCTGCTGCCTCAACCTCCCAGAGTGCTATTGTGCTGTTTCTAATTGTTCTTTGTTACAAATGATGCCAAAGTACATATTCTGTGGACAGTTCTTTGTAGTTATCTGTTGAACTGTTTTTAAAACATGTTAAAGAAATGAAATGGACAAAAGCAGAAGTCATGAAATTGCTCTTTGGGGACGGTATAAACACCCTGATCAGTGAGAACAAGAGGAGCTTTGCGAGGTCCTTGTCGTAACCATAGTTCCTGCTTCTTGGGCACGTCCTGCGAGCTGTGCTGTAAGCCGGGGCTGAGACACATGGAGTCGCGTGCCACGTAAAGACCTTTCATACATGACGGCCTCACATACTACAGCGGAGCTGGGACGTCCCTGCCACCTGGCATTTTTGCTGTACCTTTTCTGTTAAGCTCTTTAAGTGCACAAATCCTTGGCACTGTGTCACAGAGCCTGCCGTCCTCCGGACAGGGACCGGCTGCACCTGCTGGATGCAGAGCCTGGGTGTCCCGGGCCACCCTGTCCAGGTCTGTGTCAAGGACACACTGTGATGTCCACACAACGCGACTCCCACCGTGTGGGCCTCGTGTGGCTGATGTCCCGAGTCTTCACAGCTGCCTGGCAAATCTTGATTCTGTTCTTGTAGAAGCTAGGAAGTAAGAGGTGACCTGCGTTTGGGGGTGCGGAGGAGGGCAGGACTTTCTCCTGCCTTCCTGATCCTAAAGCCCACACATCCTACAGTGTGGGGCTACCATCGTGGCTATGTCTTCAGAGTCAGTGACATTCCCAGAGTGCTGGCGTCCTCAGACTTCCCCGCTGTGGGGCTCCCCAGGGTTGGCCTGTCCCCAGCCCTGGCACAGGGCACCTGCTCTCCTGGGGGCTGGGCTCTGTCCGGAGTCGGCCCCCTCTGAGGTCTGCCCTGTGTTTCTCTCTACGCCCAGATCGTGACAGGACACGAGGAGTGCGTGCAGATGCTGCTGGAGCAGGAGGTGTCAGTGCTCTGCAGGGACTTCCGGGGGAGGACACCCCTGCACTATGCTGCCGCCCGGGGCCACGCCACGTGGCTGAGCGAGCTGCTGCAGCTGGCCCTGGCCGAGGAGGACTGCTGCCTGCGGGACAGCCAGGGCTACACGCCCCTGCACTGGGCCTGCTACAACGGTGAGTCCTGCCCTGGACCCCAGGGGCGGCAGGCCTTCCACACTTCCGCGTGGCCTGAGGGCAGGACGGGGTTGGGGGGGTCAGGTTGGCTGGTTTGTTGCTTGGCTTCCTGCCTCCCATCACCAGATGGCTTCACCCTGCACAAGTTCCTGCTCCCCTGTGGTTAATCAGTGAGGTCTAACCCTCACCAGAACTTCTAGCCCTGCGTGGGGCACAGGCCTGTGGTCCAGGAGAATGTTTTCTTCAACCAGAATCCTGCATGTATGTTTTTAATTTTAATAAGTAATACTATGTTACTTTGCAAAAAGCATATCATAATTCCCCCACCAAACATGCATAGATGAGAATTCTTTCCCACACTTTTGCCAGCCCAGCATGATATCACTTTCTTTTTTTGTATCAATTTGAAGGACCGAAAAGGTATCTCATGGTTTTAACTTGCATTTTCCTATCTAGTAGTATAGTTTTTGGCTATTTGTGTTTCCTCTGGAAGTTACCTTTTTTCTTCATTGCTCACCATTTTCCCTCCTGAGTTGTTTGTCTTCTCTCATGCGTGGGGAGGATGACTAGGTCTTAGCGTTGTGAGTCTCCCGTGCATTGCAGATGTTTCCTTTCCTGTTTACGATGTCTTTTCCACACAGACATTTTGAGCTTAGATGAGTGGAATCAGTCAGATCTGTCGTGTGGGGGGGGGGGTACCGGGGGTCGACCTCAGGACCTTGCGCACCAGCAGGCGCCTGTGCCGCTGAGCGATATCACCGGCCCTTTTTTTCATATGTGGGTACCGGGAGTCAAACTCAGGACCTCATGCTCGCCAGGCAGGCGCTTATGCCGCTGAGCTATCTCACCGGCCCCAGAACTGTCTTTTACGGTCTCCAGCTCCCAGTCTTGCTTAAGAAGGTCTCCTCCCCCCAGCTTATGTATGTATTTCTCCACATACGCTTCTTACTCTGCTTCTCTGATTTTATTCTTTCATTTTTAACTCTATTAAAAATTTTAATTTAGAAACTATGGATATTAATTCTAGGAAGAGTTTTGATTTAAGACCTCACCTTGAATTTCATTGATTCTTCTTTTTCATTGATTCTACCTTAATAAGAGGAGCCAAATTGTCTACTTATTCAACTTGATCTTGCTTCCTCCCCACCACCAGAGGATTGTGATTTTTTTTACCTAAAATGAGCCAGGGCTCCCTCGCCCCTTTCGTGTGAAGCCGTGAGCTCGCTGGCCGTGGAGAAGAAAGGCACCGTGAGACCTGCCTCAGGCCACCTCTTCCCTGGACACGGGTGGGGGTCTCTTTGTCCCCAGGCCTCTTGGGACATCAGGGGTGGAGGGGCAGCCCTGTCCTGAGCAGTTCACCCTGCCCGGCAGCCTCCTCCAGCTCCTAGGTCCCCGCTCACATCTCAGAATCCCCTTCACTGCACATTTGAAATATTGGCAGTAGTTCAGTAATCCCAGTCCTGCCTGCACTGACTAGGGCGTGGATTTGCATGGTCCCCACCTACAAAGTGGTGCGTGTAGACGCTGCCCTGAGCCAGGCCCTTTGGGGGATTATACGAAGTGGGGTGTGGAGACCCCGTCACCTGCCTGCTAGGGGCTGCTTGTACGCATTGCTTCCGGGCTTCTCAATCCTCGTGTAGCAACTTGTCTCTCCAAGGAAAAGTGGTTTTTGTATTTTAATTTTTTTTTATGTGGGTACCAGGAGTCGAACTCAGGACCTCGTACTTGCCAGCAGGTGCTTGTGCCACTGAGCAATATCACCGGCCCTTTTTTTCCTTTATGTGGGTACCGGCAGTCGAACTGAGGACCTCGCACTTACCAGGCAGGCACTTATGCCGCTGAGCTATCTCACCAGCTCTGTATTTTAATATTTTAAATTGTCCAATCTTCATAATTCTGAGGTAGGTGATAAGGGAACTTTCATTAAATTAGCTCTGAGTTTTGCCAAGAAGAGGGACCAGGACACCAGTCTGTATTCCAAAGCCAAATGGCAACAACTTCCTGCCTTACACATGCATAGGGCTTTGTAACCACGTCAGGTCCTTTACAGAGTTAAAGCTCACAGGGCCCTGTTATGTGGGCAGGGCAGCTACTATGAGTTCAGCTTTATATACAGACAGGGAACTGAGGCTCAGAGGTCCCAAGAAAGTTGCCTCAGGTCGTGTCACAAGTTGATAGAGCTGGGACGTTTGAATTACTTAATTCATATCTAGTTGATTTAGAAGCTGAATGTCCTTTTTGTTAAAAATAATTTCTCACATTAATTCATCTACTTATTAAAAGTATTTATTAGGCACCTACTATGTGCTGAGTATCATTTAAAACACATCATATTTTAGAGTCAAGCCTTTATACTTGCATTACCCCCAATACTGTTTGTGCTAATCCATCTCCCTACCTCCAGAGGGTTCGTAGTGTAGGTAAAGCTTTTCATGGGGGTGACAGCTGCGTTTCTTGGGGCCATCTGCACTGGCATCTCTCTATCCGGAGCTGAGGGCAATGCAGAACCCACTCCGCCTGCCAATGAGGGATCTTCTCTCTCCCCCACGCCATATGGCCTTCATCGTTTGGTCTGTTTATTATGTCTCCGAACACCTGTGAGCCTAGTTAATAACATTTTGGCATTTTGTTAATCTTATCCCACAGAGAATGAATATTCAGCCAGTTCAGAAAATTCATAAGCTAGAATTCAACACTGAATGAAAAAAATAAAACCAGACTGTGGGGAACAAAGTGTCTTTCTTGCAAAATCCCTAAGTTCTGTTGATTCTTTGCAGGTAATGAAAACTGTATAGAGGTACTACTGGAGCAAAAATGCTTCCGCACGTTCGCGGGTAACCCCTTCACGCCTCTTCACTGTGCGATGTAAGTAGACGCGCCGCGTCGCCTCACTCGACTACGAGTAGAAAAATGGCCTTTTAGGGAAGAAGCTTTCAGATTACAGCTAAGACTAAAATATTCCATTTTACTGCTAAAGACAGTTCTGCTAGCGAAGTGTGGTCTCTCATGTTACGGGTTTCCCAGGAGCGCTCTGTGATGTGCCAGCGTTCCCAGGAGACCCATGCGTCCCAGGAGAAGCGGCCGGGAGGGTGGCCGAGGGCGTATTTCCCAGGTGTGCCGCCCCTGTTGTCTGCCAGATTCTGAAAATAAGCCAGGCTCCCCAGCAGTCTGCTGAGGTCTCTCTGCATGTTTGTCGCGCTCCATCAGTGGCTTCTGGCGAGTCTTGCTTTGGGTAAATCTAACTGTTCCTCCGGCCATGCCGGCCCAGGCCGAGACCCGAGGGCGATTTGTCTGTACATTCTGTGGGCTTCTGGATGCTGACCACTTGATTGGGAAGATAGCAGAAGCACGAAATAGATGAATAAACACGGTGAAGAATCTGCGTCTTTCCAATTCCGGTCCCCGGTACACCTGCGTGGTGTCCTGTGTTCTTATGCAGTGAGCTCCTATCCGGACGCAGAGGTCCCGGAAGGATGCGATGGACGCACACACCACAGATGTTCGCACCCGCTTTTCTTTTTTTCTTTTTTCTTTTTTTTTTATTTTAAAGAGAAGAAAAAACAAAACAAAACAAATCAAAAAAGAACAAATTTTCAAAACAACATAATAGGAAGGTAACATTGGTTAATGCATTACGTATTGTTATCTTTAAGTTACTTATTCAGGATACCACATATTAGCATTCAATTGTCCAAACATTATTGGCACAAACCTTACTCTTCAATGAACTAAGTAAAATTAGTAGTGTATCTATCTTAACCATCTTATATATATATAAATTTTTTTCCCCTTTCCCTTCTTTCTTTTCCCTATTCCCCCATCCCAGTCTCTCTTTCCTTTTTAGCAGTTTCTTTTTGACTCATCATGTCTATTGTACATTTTGGATCTTATTTACTCTTTCAGTTTCTCATACTAGGGAGACAATATGATGCTTACACGTGCTTCCGATTTATTTCACTTATGAGTATTTTCTCGAGTTGCATCCATTTACCTATAAAAGTCTCCAGTTTATCCTTCTTTATGGCTGAATAGTACTCCATTGTATAAAAATACCACATCTTTCTTATCCATTCCTCAGTTGATGGGCATTTGGGTTGTTTCCAAGATCTGGCTATTACAAATTGTGCTGCTATAAACACGGGTGCACATATATCGCTGTGGTACGATGTTTTTAATTCTTCTGGGAAGATGCCCAGAAGGGGAATAGCTGGGTCAAATGGGACCTCCAACCCTACTTTTTTGAGGAATCTCCACACTGATTTGCACAGTGGCTGCACCAGTCGACACACCCACCAACAGTGAAGAAGGGTTCTTTTTTCTCCACAGCCCCTCCAGCATTTGTTATTAGTTGATTTATTAATAATAGCCATTCTTTCTAGGGGGAGATGGTATCTCAGTGTTGTTTTAATTTGCATGTCTCGAATGACTAGTGATGTTGCACATTTTTTTGTATATTTATTTGCCATTAGTATTTCTTCATCTGAGAAATGTGTATTCATCTCAGATGCCCATTTTTGGAGTGGGTCTTTAAATTTGGGAGGTCTGATTTTTTTGAGTTCTTTATATGTTCTCGATAGTAATCCTTTGTCTGAGGAACAGCTGGCAAACATTTTTTCCCACGTTGTGGGTTGTCTCTTCACTCTGTTGGTGGTTTCTCTTGCTGTGCAAAAGCTTTTTAATAAGATGAGATCCCAGTTGTTGATTCTTTGGGATAGTTCCTTTGCGGTTGAGGTTTTATTCATAAAGTCTTTGCCTACACCAATGTCTTCAAGGGTTTTACCTATTCTACCTTCTAGCAGATTTAATGTTTCTGTTTTAATATTTAGATCTCTGATCCATTTTGAATTTAGTTTAGTGCATGGTGAAAGATATGGGTCTAGTTTTAATCTTCGGCATGTGTAGAGCCAGTTTTTCCAGCACCATTTATTAAAGAGGCTATCTTTCTTCCAGTGAATGTGTTTGGCACCTTTGTCAAAGATAAGGTGGCTTAGTATGTCTGGGGTTGTTTCAGCATCTTCTAATCTGTTCCATTGATCTTCAGGTCTGTTTTTTTGCCAGTACCACACTGTTTTTATCACAGTAGCTTTATAGTATAATTTCAAGTCGGGGATTCTGATGCCCCCTGCCTTGCATTTATTGTCCAGAATTGCCTTTGCTATTCTAGGTCTCTTCTGATTCCAAATGAATTTTAGGATTGTTTTCTCTAATTCTGTGAGATATGCTGTTGGAATTTTGATCAGAATTGCATTAAATCTGTATAACAATTTTGGAAGTATGGCCATTTTCACTATATTGGTTCTTCCTATCCAGGAGCAAGGGATATCTTTCCATTTTCTGATATCCTCTTCAATCTCCTTTTTCAGAGTACTGTAGTTTTCAGTGTAGAGGTCTTTTACATCCTTTGTGATTTTGATTCCTAGGTATTTCATTTTTTTGGATGTTATTGTGAAAGGTATTATTTCCCTAATTTCTCTTTCAGTAAGTTTGTTATTTGTGTACAGAAAGGCTATTGATTTTTGAGTATTGACTTTGTATCCAGCTACACTACTGAATTTGCTTATTAAATCTAGCAGTTTTTTAGTGGAGTTTTTGGGGTCTTCTGTGTAGAGTATCATGTCATCTGCAAATAATGATAATTTAACTTCTTCCTTTCCAATCATTATTCCTTTTATTTCTTTCTCTTGTCTAATCGCTCTGGCTAAAGTTTCCAGAACTATGTTGAATAAGAGTGGGGACAGTGGACATCCTTGTCTTGTTCCTGATTTTAGAGGGAAGGCTTTCAGTTTTTGGCCATTTAGTATAATATTGGCTGTTGGTTTGTTATAGATAGCTTTTATCAGATTGAGATAAAGACCCTCTATTCCAATTTTCTGTAGGATTTTTATCATGAATGGGTGCTGGACTTTGTCAAAAGCTTTTTCTGCATCTATTGAGATGATCATGTGATTTTTGTCTTTGGTTTTGTTAATCTGGTGTATTACACTTATTGATTTACGTATGTTGAACCATCCCTGCATCCCTGGGATGAATCCAACTTCCTCATGGTGTATAATCTTCTTGATGATTTGCTGCATTCTGTTTGCCAGTATCTTATTGAGGATTTTTGCATCTATGTTCATTAGGGAGATTGGCCTGTAGTTCTCTTTCTTAGTTGGGTCCTTCTCTGGTTTTGGTATCAGGGTAATGCTTGCTTCCAGGAATGAATTTGGGAGTATTGCTTCCCTTTCAATTTCATTAAAAAGTTTGAGTAGTAGTTCGCACCCAATTTTCTAAAAGTTCACGATACTGTTAAATAAATGGTATCTTTTTCACTGGAAAAGGGAGAGGGAGATGAGGTACGAGGGATCTACAAGCTCAGGAAGGTGAAGTAGGAGGGGATGTATGGCAAAGAGTGAGATTTTGACATGAAAATCCGTTTCCACTTTAGAATAAACGATCATGAGAGTTGTGCGTCGCTGCTGCTGGGGGCCATAGATTCCAGCATCGTCAGCTGCAGAGACGACAAAGGCAGGTAAGGGCCCCGGAGATGCAGGCCGTGGACCTGGGGGACCCAGTCTGTGCTTTGCAGTTGCCAAGTAGCCAAACATGCTATATTAGCATGACTTCTTAAAGTTAAATATCATAAAAGGTATATAATTTTTTTTAATTCCCTTTTTGCTGAGAATCCCCAGACTCTTCCGTAGAGACAGCTGCTGTACTCTGTTCTCTCCAAATGGTATTTCCTACTAAATAGTTTCTGTGTGTGTCTATAAATTATCTATAAATATATACATATACATTCTTTTTATGCAAATGGGCCATTTACAACCGTATTCTACTTTTAGTATATCTTGAAAGTATTTCCATGCCAGAACATACCTATTTACCGCATTCTTTTTAGTATATGTGCTGCCGAAGCGAGCACTACCACATTCTTTTTAAAGTGCATATTACTTCATTGAGTGGATATACTCTATTTTACTCAGTCTACCTTCAGCTGAAGAAAAATCAGGTTGCTTCCAGTATTTTGCTATTTCAAAGGAGTGGCCCAGTGACCGTTCTCCTCTCTGAATCTATTCACGTGACCAAGTATATCTGGGAGATAAAGTCCTAGGAGTGGAATTACTTGATTAAAAAGCCAGTAGTTATTAATTTTGGTAAATAATGCCAAATCACCCTCTCTTGAGAAGTCACCCATCTATATTAGGTTATGTGGCTTTTTAAATCTTTATTTAATCAACCAATTACCTACAAATTTAAGGCTTAGTTTGGAAAGTCTCCACCTCAAAGATGAGAGAGAAGTCACTGAAAGTCAGCATCCATGCTGATTTCATTATCGGGGCCACCATGAGCCCCACCCCCACTCCAAAGTTTTCCTTCCGTGTTGGGGACACTTCAGTGACTACCCTGAATGGCTTTTCAAGGGGTCTTGACCATTATTTCTGCAAACAGAGACCTTCTAAACCCTAGACAATACCACACTCGTTTCTCGGACAGTTATTAAAGAGAGACTAGGTTGAAAGGAAACTAAACCCCTACTGGCTTGAAATCTCCAGGACCCCCCTCCATGCGGCAGCGTTCGGGGACCATGTGGATTGCTTGCAGCTGCTTTTGCGACACAACGCTCAGGTGAACGCCGTGGACGATGCAGGGAAGACGGCACTGATGATGGCCGCGGAGAACGGGCAGGCAGGCGCCGTGGGTATGTGCTGACCCAAAACCGAAGCGAGGTGAAATGGAAGAGCTGGTGTTTTTGGGGTCTCCTCATCTGGAAAAGGGCTGCAGGCAGCCTTACTTCCGCTGCCTGACTGTTTCCTCGGTCACTTCCTGTTCTGGGCCCTGGGTCAGGGTGGGCTTTGCCAAGCCTCCTGCAGTGGAATGCCTCAACGTTTAGAAACGAAGTACGGTGACAGAATCATTTTAAGTGGAAATAGTGAAACTATAAGGACCCTTCAGTACCTGTCAACCTTGGATCTGGATGGGACAAATAGGGCAATAAGTTGCTCCTCTTTTCTTTAAAAGCGTGAAATACAATTGTGTGAGCTTACACGTTGTTGTTTTTATAGTAACTTCTTCAAAATGCATGGGATTAGCAGTTAGTCTAAGTCTCTCTCTCTTCTTTTCCTGCAGATATTTTGGTAAACAATGCCCAGGCTGATCTGACTGTGAAAGATAAGGACTTGAATACACCCTTACATCTGGCGAGTAGTAAAGTATGTAAATAAATTTAAAGCACTGTTACTTGGCGTTGTGATAACAATACCACTGACCCCTCTATTCCGGAAGTCTGTAGTATGGTTCTTCCGGAAGGTGTACATCTTCCCAGGATGTTGTCAACCATAGGTGGGATTGAAGGGGGAAAAGGAAAGGGCAGTCTCCAGGTTGATGAGGCGATGCTTCATCAAGATGAACGAGGAGGACGTGCTCCTCACGGCACTGTCACTTGCGTTCTTGTCGTGGGCCTTCTGTCTTGATGCGGCCACTGTATCTGTCACCTAGTGGTGGTGCTGCAGTTTGGTACCGTATCACAGGTTACGACCTTAGTTATGTGGCTTCTAGAATTAAGCAGCTCCACTCATTTTGCTTTCATGCCATTAAAAGACGGGCACCGAGATAACGTAGCCCCAAGGTACTCTACAGTGCAGCAGGTCAACCTATCCACGTGCATTTCTACCCCGCCCTTTTTCTGCTGCACAGCCCCATGTGGAGAGCGTGGTTGGATGTGGTGGTGGTGGTGGTGGTGGAGAGATTGTGTCCCTACACCCGTTAAAGACACTACGCGTGTACACGCGGACGTGTACGTGCGCGTATGTCTGGTTTTATCAGAGGCATCATAGCATCATGCAGGTGGGCGCCAGTGATGCTGGTATTTTTCATCGTAGTTAAAATATCAGGTGTCTCCTCGACCCAGCGGACCCAGGTCTCAGCCGTGCCTTTTGTCACTGGTGGTGTTTTCCCTCTTCATGCTCTGGGAAGCCCGTGGAAACCAAAAACAAAAAATATGCTCAGTTTCATGAAGTTCACTTCAAGGCGTAGTATTTTAGAGAACATAAATGCAGTGTGTTTCATACTTTATTGTGCAGATGAACCCGTGGGGACTCTGCTAAAATATAGACGCTGACTGGTTGGGCCTGGGTGGGCCCTAACCACCAGGTGCTGCTGCGGCTGCTTTGCTCTTGATTAGCAAGGGCTCAGGAAGCCATGACCCCTAAGAGGGCACCAGGCTCCGAGCTGTAAAGGAGCTCTGCCTCGACAATTAATTTTTGAATTACCAGCCATCTGCTGTCATAAGATCCAGGGATACCTTCTGCTACTGAGCAGGAGCAGAATGGACTTTCCTGAGACAGGGCCTCGTCACTTGTGAGGCAGTCGGCAACGCTAAGCGAGCCCGATGGGTGCGGTGGGAATTCCGAGGGTGGACAGGTCACTGAAATGGGGATTGAAGGTGTGAGGAGGAGGCAGGGACTTGATGGGTTTTTAAAAAGTAATGTTGGAGGATTGAAGGGTGCTTCTGACTCTGCTCTGGATTTACCAGCTGACCTAGCTAAACTACCATCTGCTTTAGGTCTCTGGGCATTAATTGTGAAAATTATCTCGGAAATATTCATATTAAGTATGAATATTTTAAAACAGACTTATGTTAACCAAGTCCTAATTGGCTGTATTTAGGCACTTAGAGTATCTGGGGCCCATTTGCTTTTTAAGACAAAAAAAAAATACACAGAAAATAGCCTCATAGAATGTTTTTAGAACAAATTTATTTTCAATTTGAACTATAATGAAGTAATTATCCGGGAACTTTTCTGTGTCTCTGTCTCATGTTTCTTATTCTTTTTCTTTATTAGGGTCATGAAAAATGTGCCTTGTTAATACTTGACAAGATACAAGATGAGAGCCTTATTAATGCCAAAAATAACGCACTGCAGACGTAAGTGTGACTACGAAAGTTTCCCTCTGGCCCGGAGCCGCAGGCATTTATTTACCCAGCAGAACTCAAGGCTCTTCCCCCGGTGCCAGCTTAACTCGGGGACACAGGGCGGGAGACACCGGCCCAGCACCGCCGTGGAGATCACCTCCATGTGCCTGCAAATGCTGACAGCAAGACGGTTTCAGTTAGAACCCTTCTTTCACTATGCCTTTGTAGAATCTTGTGCGCTCTTTTTTTTTCTTTGCTGATATTTCTGTGGTAACATTATAAATTTAGTGAGCTGTTAGAAAGATCTTAGGGGCTTATGGAGAAAGTATTTGCATTATGTATCAGCATTAAGTATTCTGACTGGAAAACAACACTTTTGTAAATCAGGTTCCCAGAACACATTTGAAGAGTTTCTAAAGCTATTTGTCTTAGTTGTATTTTAATGCAATTCGTTGTAAGCCTCGGTGTGAAAGATCTACAACTTGCTTCATTTTCCATTTTAGGAAATTATTTGCGCATTTTTTAAAGGCAAAGGAATATTATAATTTTTCAGTTAAGATTATGAAGCGGTTTACAGCCCAGTCTGCTGTTTGACATTATTCTGTAAGGCATCACACATTCAGTAAAACACCTGAGTGCATTTAATAATCATGACGAGATTTGAGAGTATATATTAATGCCAGTCATAGTGATGGACTGTGTGAAACAGTAACTCAAAAGCTAAACTAGAAAGAACCTTCTACAAAACACACCAGAGTTTGAAAGCTCCCACTGGCTGGCTACTTGCCAGCGTTTAAAACTATATGAAATGTAGAATATTTACAATACTTGCAGCAAAATCTGAGTGCGGTATGTAAGAACAATCAGATCATTAGCACCTGGGAAAGATCCGGTTGACACATATTTTCTTTAAAAAGTAAATATCTGTGTACTCTCTGTGGACTTCTAAGTACAGCACCCTTTTAGTGACACAAGCGACCGAAGTGTCACATTTTTGCTGTATTAGCTTTCCACTGCTGTATCAAATACCTGAGATAGTCAACTTCAGAAGAGGGCATGGGCCGGTGAGATGGCTCAGCGGCATAAACACCTGCCTGGCAAGCACGAGGTCCTGAGTTCGACTCCTGGTACCCACATAAAAAAAAAAAAAAGAGGGTGGGTTCACTGTAGCTCACCGGTTCAGAGACGTTGGTCCTCGTCATCCGGCACCGTGCCACAGCTCCAGGGACAAGGCGGCACAGTGTGGCAGGGAGCTTGTGTGCGGCAGAGCAAAGCTGTGCACTTGTGGCCAACACAAAGGAGATGGGGGGAAGGGCTGGGGTCCCACCACCCCCTTCAAGGGCCACCCCCAGGCCCCACACCTCCCAACAAGGGCACCCTGGGGACCAACGCTCGGACACATGGGCCTCTGGGGGACAGCTCCCACCCAGACTGTAGCACTTGCACCAATCCGCGTCCCAGCTGACGCTTGGTGTTGCTTTTCAGGCCCCTCCACATTGCTGCGCGCAACGGCTTGAAGCTGGTAGTGGAGGAGCTGCTGGCTAAAGGAGCCTGCGTACTCGCCGTGGACGAGAATGGTAAGTGGTGACACCGCCCGTGGCCGCAGGCACCGTCCCTGCGCTGGAGGCTGCCAGAGGACAGTGGGAAAGATAGGAGCTAATTAAAAGAGCAGCAGAATCGCCCCCTCGGGAGTCCCCCACTTGTAAGAAGCCAAGCGAGGCGAACGTGTCGTGTCTGTCCTGTCATGGGTCACGCTGTCTCCTGTCGCCCACCACTGCTGTCCATTCTGCATGTCGTGTCAGCAGCGGGTCCCTAAGTCTTCAGCACGCTGGCGGAAACATTTGGGGCACCCTGAAAACCCTCTCCCAGCCTATGCTGAAGAGCTAGGGATCACATACGTCCTTAGTGCATGTTCAAGGGCCCGATGGACACTTAGATCTTCGATTGTATTTCAGTTCATTCTGAGATCAAACCTTTTTTTTTTTTTTAAGTACAGATCAGAATTCATATTCCTAGCATGGAAATTTGGGGAACATAAGTAAAACATTTTTAACAAACGTCTAGACTTGAAGTCGCCCCCTGGTTTGTATAACATTCCTTTTCTAAACCAGCTAATTCTTGTCAGAAGCTTTCTACTCTGCTTCCTAAGACGTCTGAAAACTAACGCATACGAGAATTGTACTAAAATACCACTTTAAGTACAATGCCTCTTAACCTTGGTGAGAAAAGAGGAACTTCTGGATATTTATGAATTAAGTAATTTTTTAAAATATGGCATTAATTGCGACATTTGACTAAAGCATTATAATGTATTAATGTAACTCAACTGCTTATTACAGGTATTGGAATTAGCAGCTCATGCCTATTTCTCAGAAGTAAGCAGCCCTACTGACATCATTAGCTAACTCTTAGTTTTGGCCCTGCAGCCCCACGTATCCTAGCATGTTCCCTGCCCCGCCCCAGCCTGGCTCGTCTAGGAAGTGCAGAAACCCCATCACCCCATCTCCATGGTCTCCCCACCCCACCTTCCCTCGCCCTCTTATCCCCACTACCCACCTTCCAGTTGGCATGCAGAAGCCCATGGTTTTCCTCCAAAATGACCAGAGATCAGAATTAATTGGTTTTGCTTTCCTCCAGTATAAGTCTGGGACCTCTGAGGTTTGTCCAGCCCCTAGCAACGTCAGGAGCAAGAGTCCTGGGTCAGTGGGACGTGGCCTCCTGTCTTGGGCTTAGCCACGCCCCACGGCCTGGGAACATAAGGGACAATGTACAATGTTCTGCAGCGCTGGGGTAGCCGTTCCCGTCATCACTGCCCTTTGTGGACTGCAATGGGAGACACCTGCCCATTCTTGATTATTTTCATACCAGAAAGAGGAATAAGCTTCTACAGGGCCGAGGGGTGGGGGGTCAGGGTTAGTTAAGTTGTGTAAAGGCAGCTACTCTGAGAGCCAGTGTCATTGTGTAGGGGCACTTTGGGCAACAGAATAAAAGTGGATAAGGTACTGATCAGATCAAGGAATGGAGTGCTTCCCAGGACCCCAGCTTTATGCACGGAGGCAGCTTCTTAGCTGGGCTGGACCCATTACGTCTAGAGATGGACAGTGGCAGACTCTAAACAGCAAGCATAGCAGTTCCCCCATGTCACATCTCAGATGTGGGACTTTGGTCAGTGGAGTGGCTTATTTAACAAAAATTCTGTTAAATGTCTTTTAAATTATCATGCCTTTAATCACAAGCAAAGAATGCCCTTCTGTCTGATTTGTTCAAATGATTTCATTTTTCAAAACCCAGATCACTGGTGTAGACTTTATGTAGTCACTTGGAAGCCACCTAACTTTCAGTGTCTTCTCCGCCCTGACACACAGCTCCCTCCGCAGAAAGCCATTGCTCTCAGAATGAGGTCCCCTCCGCCAGGGCCGGGCTCATGGTGTGCGTCTGCCCCGGTGGAAATGTTTTCCTGATTGTGCTGTTCCTACTGTCCTGGAATCATGTCCCACTGTCTCCTCATGTCTTGT
The DNA here is from genome assembly GCA_028451465.1 of Erethizon dorsatum. NCBI lineage: Eukaryota > Metazoa > Chordata > Mammalia > Rodentia > Erethizontidae > Erethizon > Erethizon dorsatum. The sequence continues at coordinate 136,820,326 of CM051826.1, read as the reverse complement.
CCTCTAGATGAAGGCTGAAATTCTGCCTCACTCTAGATAATTTTGTGCTTGCTGTAGTCATGTGAGCTGAAAACACAACAAAAAAAACAACTCCGTAAATGTCTCCCCTCCCTGTCCCCTCGGCCTCAGCCCTAGCATGAAGTGACTCCTCCTTGCACCCGGCATGAACTCTAACTCCACACGCATCCCCCTGAGGTCGTAGATGTTCTGGAATGCGCGCCTCTCTGGACCCGGACTAACCACTGCCCTGTCTGCATTTACGCCCAGGTCATACCCCGGCCCTGGCTTGCGCTCCTAACAAAGACGTGGCTGACTGCCTGGCCCTCATTCTGGCTACCATGATGCCTTTCTCTCCTTCCAGTGCAATGACAGCTGTCAACTTCGTTTGTTTTAAAAAAGACAATTTGAGCAGGACGACCCTCTCCAACCTGGGTAGCATGGTTAGCCTGTGCAGTAACAACGTAGGCTCCGAGGACGGGTACAATGAGAATGACTCTGATTCCGAAACCTTTTGACTGGGGACTGTAGAAGCTTTTCTCTGATCGCACATGTTGGACGAAGGGAGAAGCTTGATTTCTAGGTCTCTGCCGAGTTCAAGTATTAAAATGGGGCCCGCGCTTTGGGAAGCCAGCAGAGGAGGAGGGAGGGGCCGGTGTGGGGAAGCTCTTGTACAGTGGCCCCGGATGGTTTTGCTTCATGTTTTCCTTAGCTCTAAGGTACTTCTGTGAAAGTCTACCTCGCATTTAAGTAAGGAATAAAACATGTATTTAATTCTTTTTCTTTGGGGATAATGCAAGAGAGGGGCGGCTGTGCACGCTGAAGAACTTCCGTGTGTCTCGGCAGTGAGTTCTCAGAAGCATCTCGGTGTGGCATTCGTGTCCTGGGGAGGGGAGGGGAGCCGTGGACAGGAAGTGCCTCAGACCTCTCCTTGCTTTGATGTTTACTTCCTCACAAGAAGCCAAAGGTAAAGGCGTTCATCTTCGGAAATAACGCCTGCTGATGATCTTTTCAAGGGAGTCCAGCTATTCCTTTCCTGTCTGTAGTAAGTGCTTAAATATCCAGAACTTCTTTCTGAGGATCTGTGTTAGTTTCCAGATGAATGGGAATATTGAACCCACTTTTGTTGTTTAACACAAATATGGCACCGAGTGCTCCCCTAACAAACCTGTGACTAATTTTCACCCGAGTGATGATTAAACCCAAACTGACCTAATAACATTTCAGGTGAAAATTACATTGCACCAAAACTTTGAGATGATATGCAAATTTAATACAAAACTACCCTTTGTTGATTTGTTCTTAAATCAAAATACTAACTTTTTAAAAGCATCTCATTTGCCAGCCCTGTTCGTCGCTAGTGAAATGTTAAGAGAGCTTTGTGGTCGAGGTAACGCCAAGGGAGTGAAGGGACTGCGGAGGGGACCCAGAAAGTGAAAGCAGGAAGCAGAAATGGGTGAGACGGGAGTGAAAGGCAAGTGCTAGTCGCATGACGATGAAGGCAACGTAGTGAGTATCCTGTCTGCTCCCTCTGCCAAAGCTTCTAGGTCAAACGGACCCCGTTCCACATCTGGGACAGCTGTACAGAAAGAAGAATGAGACTTAAAACTTACGCACACACACGCGCGCACGTATGTGTACATCTGTTTGTGTACGTATGTAGCTCAGCCAGCTGTACATGAGGACCAAAATGCTTCAGTCCAAAATGGAAGATCTGAAGTGCTTTCCTTCAACGTGCAAGTAGGAACCGAAGTAGCTTTCTATGGAGTTCAAATGTAATCTTTTCTGAGTACCAGTCTTTGTTGTATTTTATATTTCTTATGACAGAGATTTCCAGCTGACAGCTGAACATTTGTAACTGATAATGTGTTGACCACGGTTTATTTTTTGGCCAAACTAGAGATGTCCATATACTTTTGATGTGAATGTGTTTATATTTATTTGAATGAAAGAAATATGTGGAAACATCCACTGTTTGTTCTCTGTTTTCATTGCTGTATATTTTATTTAGAATAATTTTTTAAAAAGCAGAAACCACCTTTGACCCCGGGCCAGCCGGAAGCCCTGAGGACAAACCCAGCATTTCCACTGCAAATGATCCCCGTCTGCTCTCAGTCTCACCCCAGCCTATCCGTAGCCAGCTTAGTGTTTAGAAGACACCACAGCCCACACTTCTTCTGCGAGATGGGAGCTGGCGTGCGTAGTGGAGCCTACGCACAAAGGTGCTGCGAAGGAAGACCCAGGATTCACCCTGCAAACGCGGAAAATCTCAGCCGGGCCCAACAACCAGAAGGGAAATGCTGCCAGTGTAGAGGAAGAGACAGGAAAGGAACTGGTTGCATTAGGGCAGAACTATTAGACATTTTATGATAAGTTCCATTGTCACCCAGGAAATGTGTGAGATAGTTTTTTAAATAGTGCGCTCTCCCATCTGGATCAAATACGGACACTGTATTACATTTTTCATCTAGCTGTAAAAGAACTTCATCTTCCTCTTGTGATATCCCGGATTTAATTAAAACTCATGTTGGGTCCTTCACACATGAGAACTTGTTCAAAAAAGTCTTAGAGAACTGGTATTAATTTCATCAAAAAATGCAACACCACCGACATCGTTTCTTAAATTCTTGGTGTGGTGTTTCCCTCCTCCTTCTCCTCTTTTTGTTTACAGAAGATAAATCTTTTAAAAGTGGGCAAATTGCTAATGAGCAATAATGACTTTTTCTTTGCTAAAACACTGAAAATAAGGGAGCTGCAATGTCAAAGAAGCATGATGTACTGCGGTGTCTTTTTCTAGAAGTGAATGGAAATCTCGCTCGGTGGTTTTAAAGCAGGAGATGAAATGCCGCATGAATGGGAAGCGGCATTCACATTTTTCCCGTAGAGTAGCAGAGCCGGGGCTTCTCTGCAAGAAGCAGCAATCCAGCATCGGAGATGAGCTCCGCCGAGCGGTGTCTGGCTTTTCCTCGTTGTCTTCCTGCTAGAAGGAAGGAAATGAAATCATGCTCCCCGGAACTGATCCTTGAGTCCATGTCTAGCCTTCCCTACCCACTCACGCCCTCTGTTCCCTAAGAGATCAAATTTTTTTAAAGAAATGACATTAAAAATGTAGTTTCTGTGTGCTCCAATTACATCTCTTAGAAATAATGTTTACAACCTAGCTTTGTAAAGAAGGAAACCAGAAGGCATGTTTTTGAGTCTTGGTTCCCTAAATGTGTTACTTTTAGACACATTTTTAACCGCAGCCACAGGACCATGTTCACCTCACTTATCTATTCACCACTGTCTGCCTATCTTTGGTAAATACATTTTCTGTCTCCAAATTGCCTAAAATCTGCTATGATTCTACAGTAAATAGCTCAGGGGATTTCTATTTATCACTACTAAAAGGGCACCATAGTATGTTTTGGTACTTTAGGCAGTAAACAGCTGCTTGACTTATTCTTTTATGGAGTTAGAAAAGAACATCCAACGGATTTGCTGCACTAGTCAACCTTTGTACTGTTGAGCAACTTGGTTTGCTTATCTTGTTGCGTTGGTTGAAGAACTCATCCCCCTTCTCGTCTTGTAACATGAAGTTAGAGTGCCTTTTTATATTTGTATATTCTGAAAATGTTCTGTGAAACATTTTGTATTTTTTCATTTGAGTGTTATCAGAGCAATATAATACCAGTGAGGTTTCATTTCAACCTTTCTTTGAATGTGTAGTTTGTTTGTTTTTTTTTTCCTACTTCCCCCATCTCTGCTTTGAAATGAAAATGCTGAAGTTTTCTGTAGGAGTTATGTTTGATATTGCAGTGCTAAAATGCTTTCTTCTCACACAGCTGTAAACCCTAGGTCAGTATTATAGGAGAAGAGCATTTTAAGATAGTGACAATCTGAGTGTGTGCATAAAATGTAATTCTATGCGTTTCTTACGCAGTGAGCTAAAGGTTCAATGCAGGTATCGTTTGGTAGTTTTGTCTACATCTTTATGCTTTCGCATGTGCAATATATCTTTGTAAAGCACGGTGATACAAATCTGGTGCCAGTGTTACCTTTTACATAACATATTTGTAACAGCCTAAAATATTGTTTGATGATTTTGGTGGGATTTTGTCTGTAATGTTTTTTTATGTGAATCGGAGTTGGATGACTCTGGTAAATGTCATGAGTGTAAAAAATGAGGAAAATTTGTTTTTAGTTCAGTGAATGACTGGGAACCAATCTGACTGTTCTCAAGCACAGTTTAATACTTTTGCAACTACTGGATGCTCTCGTAACACAATGAAGTACTTAACTGTAATATACTATGGAAATGCATTCAGATGGTTATTTTTACAAATAAAAGCGGTACAAATATTGTTGCAATTTGTGTTTTCTTTCATTTTTCCAATTTCTGCTCTTTCCAGAGTTACGCTAATTTAAATCTTTGCCTCATCCTCAAGCCAAATTGACTTTAAATTTTGAAAATAAATAAGCTAGAAGGATGTCTCCAGATCGGTGCTGCTTGTATTATCACAGTTAGACAAAAAGTTTCAAACATGTGTTTCTGTTTATTATATTTCTTTCTGCCCCCAACAATTTTCCTTAAGGATTTCAGCTGACTTACAGCAAGAGGTGTGTGATAAACAGCCTGAGTTTTCTCCAAGCGTCTTTGCAACCAGGGTAAGAGAGGATGTGATCGGTTATACGTTCACATATATCAGAAAGGAGGAAGTGAGCAGGGTCCTCAAAACTGTGACATCAACCATCTTTGTTGCTGTCACACTATTCAATAGCTGCTGCAGAGCAATGTCAGAACCTACGTCTCTGCATTGTCACCAAGGGGATCGATGGAATTTGCTTCTCTGCCTGCCTCGACACCTGACGTATCTCCCCTTGGTAGTAGCTTCATGGGCAGTGCCTGGAAAACCAAGGGATAAATTCCTAATGATGGAGTTTCTGGCTACAGCAATTTGGAGGTGGCGCTTGCCTGAGTTTCTCCAAGCACAGTATCCTAGAATGTTAGCAGTTCTTACACCCCACCCCAGTTCCATCACTAGCTTTTTCACAGAAATTAACTTGCTCAAAAATGCAGAGTTAACGATCTGACTATACCATGTATGCCACTAGATATTCTCTCTTCTGCACCTTTCTGCCATAGGACGTCTTGTTTTTTCTGGCAGAGATGTTTGGGAAGGTTCGGTACTCAGCTCTGCTTCTCTCCTTATTCAAATATACATATCTGAATGGTTTTCATTCTAAACTACTGTAGAGCATGAATTCTGTCATCGGTGATCACTTCCTGCCAATTTAGAGCAGCCTGAAAATTATCTATTGTTGTATAACAAATTACCCTAAAGCACAGAGGCTTACAGCAACGAATGTTTAGTTTACTGCATCCTGTTCCTGGGAGTCACTCACAGCTGAGCTGGGTTTGCGCCACTGGGCCTCTCGGGATGTAATCAGAGTGAGTTTGTTCCTAGCTCATCCACATGGCTGTTGGCAGTTCTTCCTAGGTTGTTGGAATGAGGGCCTCAGTTCTGTGGTGCCTGTTGGCTGCCTGTGTTGGATGGGCCTTTCCTCAGCAAGCAAGCTGAGGAAAGCCAGACAGAGACAGAGCAGGGCAGAACTCTCAGTTTTTTTGCAAAGGGGTCTCAAAAGCGATAGTCCATCATTTTTCCCATATTCTATTCATTAGAAGCTGGTCACCAGGTCCAATCTATACTCAAGGGCAGAGGATGAGCAAGAAGAAGTGAGTACCAGGCACCAGGAGGCGCTGGGAGCCATTTCTGGAAGCTACTTATCATCCTGGTACCACAGTGTCCCTTGAGGGTGTAGCGTCATTCTAGAACACATTCCTTCCAACAATGGCTAAGGAAACTGTTTACTCGACTTCCTAAATTTACCCTTTCCAGAAAAACAGGGATCCCCCTAATGTTACTTGCCCCCTCATAGTGGGAAGGAGACAATGGCCTCCGCTGTGGTAATCACGCTGTTGAACAATGATGCAGCACTTTATCTCCAAAGGGTCCGGCTCCTGGCTTCCATTCAGTAGGTTCAAATTCCCATTTATCTGTCCCTCACTTCACATACTTAATGTGCCCAGAATTAGCTCTCAAGGCACAAAAACATTAAGCTAAAAGGCTATTGACAGAACATGAAAGCATTGTGGGTAGTAGTGCCATGTGAATTGTCTCTTAGCAAATTTAATATTGGAGGTACATTTGCTGTAAAACATAAAGCAGCAAATGGTTGTGGCATTCATTCATTCTCAAGTACTCCAGGGGGTGAAGGGAAACGTGTGGGCCTTGTGGTTGGCACAATGACTAGAGATAAGGCGGCTGCTACCAGCCATTGACTGTCCTGAGACCCGGGAATACCAAGTACGCCATCCAGTCCAGTGAGCAAAGCCATCCACAGTGCCAGTGCTCCCCCACCCTCTGCTCATCTACATGCTCTCCTTTTGTTTCTGAATCACTTCTTCCTCGACTTACAGTGGTACCTCAGTTCATGAACTCAGTTCCTGCCATGATTATGGTCGCAAACCAAACTGGAAGAAAACCAAAACAAATTTCCTCGTAAGGTCAACATCGAACCTAACTGTTGAATTTGATTTGGTTCTCATCCAACTTGACCAGAATCATGGAAAGAATCAGGTTTGTATATTACCTGTGAAGCCAGTCATATTTCTTCCAGATAGAATTGCATATCCTACTCTACTGGGAACCCCATTGTAAGGAGGACTTACAAGCTCAAGGGGAACCTTGGAAAACCGTGTTAAGCCCATGTGCTGTGGTATTTTTCCAGGAGAGACCAAATGCAGGTGAGTGGACAGCAGAGAAGTGCTGCGCAGATTCAATCCAAGTATTTAATTTCTTTATTATCTGTATTGGTCAGCTTTCTTGTCACCCACAACTTAAAGGAGGAGAGGTTTATTTTGGCTCACAGTTGTCAGAGGTTCAGTCTATGTGGATTGGCTCCAAGGCAGAAACAGCATGGCGGAAGGGCATGGTGGGGGAGAGCTGCTCACCTCATGGCAACCCGGAAGTAGAGAGAAGGGAGGAGCCAAGAATGAGCATACACCTTCCAGGTCATACCCCCAGTGAGCCACCTTCAACCAAGTCCCTCCTCACAGCACATTCAGCTACTGTACTATTCAGTGGATGAACCTAACGATGAGTACAGCACCTCCATGATCCAATCACCTTCCACCCACATGGACACTTCTGAGGGACATTTTTTTATCTAAACCGTAACAATGACTAAACACAAAAGTGCATGTACACACATCTACATCCCTTGTCTTAAGCAAGGCTGACTGTATCTACTTTTCGAGTGGTGAAACTCTTGCTCATAGATGGGGCCCTAGGCCATAGAGATAGAGCAAGGCCTGATGCACAGCACCGCAGCCTCGTGGGGTTTTCTAGGCACCAGTGGGCTCAAATCTCTAGGCTTCGGGCCAGTGAGATGGCTCAGCGGCGTAAGCGCCTGCCTTGCAAGCGCGAGGGCCTGAGTTCGACTCCCGGATCCCACATACGAAAAAGGGGCCGGTGATATCGCTCAGTGGCATGGGTGCCTGTTGGCGTACGAGGTCCTGAGGTCGATCCCCCAGTACCCACAATAAAAAAAAAAAAAATCTCTAGGCTTCCAGCTTCTACTTCCAAGTGACAACTTAGATGTCTATTTAAATTCTGGATGAGTTTTATGATTTTCACAAGCAAAGATGTTCAAGTAGTACTTAAGGCACAAAAAGCTTACCTGTGTTTGTACTCCCTTGATAAAGCACTCAGCAAATTTGAGAACTTTAATTGCTCATATTTCTTATACTTGAGCTTCCTGAAAATTGCCAAGATTAAAGCACAGATTGTAACCACAAGAAGCTGCCAGCTACACACCGATCAGGGAAGAAAGACCATGGTGGCAGCCGGTGCGTCAGTTGCTTCCGGGAGGTGAAACTGCATGGCAGAGAGACTGATCCCTCGATGGCAACACAGAGCTTATTAGAGACCCTCACAGGGGCATGGGCATCGGAGCGGGGGCCGCAATCCAACGACAGTGGGTGAAGGCAGCAAGAGAGAGGAGAAGGTGTAGAGGAGACGAACAGTGAGTGAGGCGGTAGCTAGGGGAGGATGTGGGGACCAGGAAGGACATTTGCTTTAAATAGATGTAGCGTACTGGTGGTGAGGGAGCGGTCTAGGAGAAAGAGTAATTTCGGAGATAATATTCTTAGAGCAGTAGAGGAGGACTGCTGAGTAAGGTTTACTACACTTGAGATTTATGACCATGAATTTAAAATGAAACCTGTTTTGCACAGGCATAGAGTAAATAGAAAGCAGAGGTTAGCCAGGGGCAGAGCTTTGCCAGCCGAGCCCAAAGAGAGGGAGCGCTGTGGAGCCGCACTGCTTGCAATAGACGTGAGTCTGCGGATTCCGGACCGGGTTATTCCGGAGATCGAGACTTAGAGAGAACGTGGGTTGGAAAGAGAGGTGGTACAAACAGTGGATCGGAGAGCTTGGCAGGGTGCAATTGTCGAGCTGTAGCAGCAGCAGCCTTGGTGTGGACAGCAGGGCGGGGGGGCTTAAAGCCAAGATTTCAGAAGGGTGCAGTTTTTTTTTTTTTTTTTTTTTTTTTTTTGTGGGTACCAGGGGGTCGACCGCAGGACCTCGCGCGCCAGCAGGCGCCCGTGCCGCTGAGCGATATCACCGGCCCCTTTTTCGTATGTGGGTTCCGGGAGTCGAACTCGGGCCCTCGCGCTTGCTGGGCAGGTGCTTAAGCCGCTGAGCCATCTCACCGGCCCCCAGAAGGGTGCAGTTTTAAGGACAGGACCCCCGAAGTGGGTGATCGAGGACAACTGAAGGGGAGAGCACCGGAACTAAATCCAAATGCCAGGAGGCCAAGATGATGAATGGCTCAAAACCCTTTATCAAAGAATTTGAGAAAATGTGGCCATTTCAAAATGCCTATTATTTACATATTTTATTAAAAGTAGTCACATACTCAAGGCTGAGTACTGTCAGACTGAGGTTTGGTTTCAGGATTAAGAGGAAAGGTTTTTGTGTGTTTTACTGTACTGGGGATGGGTCCCTGGGCCTCGTGCAGGCGCTGCGTCCCCAGCACCCTTTCCCCTTTTTTGAGACAGGGGCTTGCTAAGTTGCCCAGGCTGGGCTCTAACTTGCAGTTCTCCTGCCTCAGCTTTCCAAGTAGCTGGGGTTACAAGTGTGAGCCACCACGCCTAACAGGATGCAGCTTTTAAAGAAGTAAGAATGGTCAAGTGCATCTCCGTTAAGAAGGGGGAAAAGGCAGAACTGAGCGCGACACGATGACAGGTTTTGTGACCAGATGGTTCAACCTAAATGTGTTTATCAGGCTCGCCAGAAAACACGGCAGATGGCTGGGAGCTGCAGAATGAGCAAAAGGTGCCTGCGGATCAGACACATAGCTCAGAGAGACAATGAAAAATTGCACACTTCCTGGAGGGCCGTCCTCAGAAAACAAAAGACTCAAACCATTGGAATTCTGTACTGCTCTTTAAATGAAAACTCCATTTGCTTCAAAACATTAACCTTCCCTGAAAAAATCTCAAGTTTTAACTAAAAAATAAAAAGAAACTTAGGTTTATAATTCCCTTTTGAATTTCTCCTTTTCAGAAATGGTTTCTGCTGGCAAGCGTGAGGGCCCGAGTTCGACTCCCGGATCCCACATACGAAAAAAGGGGACCGGTGATATCGCTCAGCGGCACAGGTGCCTGCTGGCACGCGAGGTCCTGAGGTCGACCCCCGGTACCCACACACAAAAAAAAAAGAAATGGTTTCTTCATTCCTAATGCCATGTTATCATTTTATGTTCTTGTTCGGGCCTGAGATTTACTCCTTGCTATTTTATTATTACTTAAAATCTGTAAGCATTGTGCTAGAGGAACGTTGCCTGCTAATTTACACTTTTCTGCTTAACCTTGTGCACAGGGGCTGCCCATTAGCATTCAATTTTGATTAGGCTGCCGGGCCCGGGTCATCTTGGCATCTGGGCTGAAAATGCTGATCAAGAGCCAGCTGGTGCCATCTGGGACTCGTTTTGTGACATCACAGCTAACACTAGAAATTAGATTGAGAAAACCAATTAATTCCCCACAATGTGCTTCCCGTATTGCAAAAGAAAAGCCTTTGAGGGTGCCCACAACGGCTCCCGGAGATAAGGGCGTCTTTCTAGGCCATATCTATGGCATCCTCGCTGCTGGCCTCATGGTCAAGAGCAAGCAGAACAGCGCACAGCCGAGGAAATCCTCGTCCAGGGCTGCTTGGGACACAGCTTTGCACCCCAAATGAAAGGTACCTTCTTAAATTATGGAGGCTACTTTCCAGGGAGAGTGGATCGTGTGAACAGCCAGCGCACTCTCAGGCTTCTGGGCACCATGCGGAGGGCTTCGTGTTCTAGGAGAATTTAGGAAGTGGATGCTAGCAGAGTGCCATAAATACCCAGCTCAGTAGTGGTAGGGCTGAGGTTCACTGAGTAAAGGTGACCCCAGAATTCATAATCTTAACCCTGTTAGATATATACATGCAGATTATATATATATGTACTGTATCTATCTATATCTAGCTATCTAGCTACCTATCTATAGACAGTGGTACCTCAGTTCACAATTCTGGTCGTGAACCAAATCAAATTTCCCCATAAGATTTAGGGTCACTCAATGCGGAGTCCATGAAGGGAAGCAAAATTTTGTTGAACACCTCTGTTTGCAAACCAAATTGTTTGCGAACAGAAATGTTGGTGAACCGAGGTAACACTGTATACATGTGTATATCTTATATATGGAGGGAAAGAAACTTCCTGATGTTATTGTTTCCCTTTTGTTATTGTTGTTTTGCTTTTCTGACAGAACCTGTAAGAGGTGGGCCTAGTGGGACATCTCCCATCCCTGGGAGCTTGGCCCAAAGGTGGGACTTTGGCCCTTTCCTCTTTTTCTTTCTTTTTTTCTTCTTTTCTTTCTTTCTATCTGAACGTGAAGTCAGCAGCTCTACTCTGCCACGAGTTCCTTGCCACAATGTGCTCCTTGCCTCTCACTGAAAAGCAACGGGGCCAATAAATTTGGCTCCAAATTATAGCCAGAATAAATCTGTTCTCTTTATAAATAGTGATCTCAGGTATTTGTTACAGTAATGGAAAGCTGACTAACATGAATGGTCTACCAGAGGGAAGCTGGTAAACTACGGCTCCAAACCAGCAGCTACTTAAAAAAAACAACAGTTTTATTGAGATATAATTGACATACCATAAAATGCATCTGTCTAAAGTGTATGACTCAATGATTTTAATGATCTTTAAAAGTTATATAATATCACTATAAATTTCAGGCAAATCTTACCATCACATAATGAAAGCTTACAGTCACCCGGAGTCATTCCCTATATCCTTCCCCACCCCCTGGTAACCAGCCTCTAATAACTTCCTGTCTCTGTGACCTTGCCTCTTTCGGGCACTTCCTATTAATAAAATAATATGATATGCGGCTTTTGTGACTGACTCTTTCACGCAATGTCCCAAGTTTCACCTGTGCTGTCTCCTCTATCCCTACCTCACTCCTTGCCTGCAGATTCCATACTGAATCGCGTGGGGAGACCACATCCAGTTACCCATTCATCCACTGGTGAGCATTTGAGTGGTTCTGCTTTTGAGCTATGAGGAGTAATGCCACTGTGAACATTTGTGTAGACATATATTTCCATTTTCTGTGTGGATTTTGGGGACAATATTCATACGAATGTTGGTCTGTCATTTTCTTCTGGGGTCTTGTTCTGTTTTTGGTATGAGGTTAATACTGGCCACGCCTTCCACCTTCACCACGTGGCTCACGGCTCACCCCCATTTCCTTCCTACCCCAGCACCCTGCTTCTTCCAGAAGAATCTCGCAGCCGTATACGGACCCCTGGTCTGCATGACCAGGCTCTGTCTGTCCCTGAAGCAGCCCTGTCAGAGCCCTCAGCCCTGGGGTGTTTGCCGCTGAGCACAGGTGTCCTCAAGGAGATGCACCTGGGGAAAAGACCGGGGAGGCCCTGTGCAGGCAGGACCTTTGAGGGAATTTCAGCAAGTTAGGTGTCGACGTGGTTCACAAGGGGGATGCAGGCTGCAGTCGGGCTCATCACCTTTGGCCCAGTGCTTTTGCCTATGGGAAAGAATACAACCCGAGAGACCAGGACAGTTGCCTTCCGGTATTACTGCTAGCCGGTGTGTTTCACTGATACCTACAAGGTAAACATTAGTCCTTCAGAAAAGTAGAGACAAGTATGATAAAATCTTTATTGCACTTTTTGGTCATAGAAAAAATTGGAAATAATTTGAATGTCATTCTAGTATATTTCTACTGTGGAACAATGTGCAGCTTTCAAAAAATATAAATATGAGTCGGGTATCAAGGCAGATGCCTGTAATCCCAACACTCAGGATGCAGAAGCAGGAGGATCGCCATGAATTTGAGGCCCACCTGGGCTGCATAGTGAGTTCAAGGCCAGCGTGAACTATATAGTGAAATCCTGTCTCAGAATAATAACAATAATAATAATAACCCAATCCAAAAATGGGCATCTGAGATGCATACACACTTCTCAGATGAAGAAATACAAACGGCAAATAAATATATGAAAAAATGTTCAACATCACTGGTCATTCAAGAGATGCAAATTAAAACAACACTGAGATTCCATCTCCAGAAAGAGTGGCTATCACCAAGAAGTCAACCAATAACAAATGCTGGAGAGGCTGTAGGGAAAAAGGAATGCCTCTCCACTGTTGGTGGGAGTGTAGACTGGTGCAACCACTGTGGAAATCAGTGTGGAGATTCCTCAAAAAGCTAGGACTAGAGTTTCCATTTGACCCAGCTATTTCACTCCTTGGTATCTTCCCGAAAGAACTAAAAGCATCATACCACAGCAATATATGCACACCCATGTATACAGCAGCACAGTTTGTAATAGCTAAATCTTGGAAACAGCCCAAATGCCCATCAACTGGTGAATGGATAAAGAAGATGTATTTTTTTATACAATGGAGTATTACTCTGCCATAAAGAAGGATATGCTTGAGACATTTCTAGGAAAATGGATGCACCTTGAGACCATACTCTTAAGTGAAATAAATCGGACACACATGTAAATACCACATTGTTTCTCTGGTGTGACAAACTGAAAGTGTAAATAAGGACCAAAATGTATAATAGGTATTGTGAAATAGGAAGAAAATGTTCACATGGAGAGGGGGACATGGGAACAGGGAGGGGGATAGGAAGGAAAAGAAAAGTAAAATAAATAAGAAAAGAAGGAAAGAATGGAAACAAAGCTTTTGTAAACAGGGAGGGGAAGAGAGGTTGAAGGGAAGTTAGGGGAGTGGGGAAAAAATCAAATTACGTCATTAAAAGTACAATTTCTCTTTGATGAATGTGATCATTATGTACATCTAAAATGTACCAATAAAATCTGATTAAAAAATAATAGTAAAATATGGTTAAGAAATACTTAGTTTTAGCCAGGCATGGTGATGCATACCTCGGGAGGCTAAGGCAGGAGGATTGCCACAAGTTTGAGGTCAGTGTGGGCTACACAGCAAATTCAAGGCCAGCCTAGACTACATAACAAGACCCTGTTTAAAAAAAAAGAAATACTTAGTTTTTTGTTTTTGTTTTTTTTTTTTTTTTTGTGGGTACCGGGGGGTCGACCTCAGGACCTCGCGCACCAGCAGGCGCCCGTGCCGCTGAGCGATATCACCGGCCCCTTTTTCGTATGTGGGATCTGGGAGTCGAACTCGGGCCCAAAAAGCAAGTTTTAATGAAATGCTCATGGTTAAAAATCTCAAATATCAACCAAAAATCCACATATATAGTTTATAGTCAATGTGTTTTGTGACTATGGATGAAGATATGGCAGGACTTACCTCATAATGCTCATGGAAAAAGGCAGAAAAGTTGTAGTTAAATGGTAAAATTGTCATTAAATGGGATAATACTAAGTGAAAATATAAAATCTAGAATATAAGATTATTTTTTAATCACAAAAAATAAGTAAAATTGAATATCTATGGACAAGGACTAAAATGTAACACAGAAAAACTAAAATGTTGATTTAATCGAGTGACAGAATTGTGGATAAGTTTCCTCTGAATGTTTATTGGTTGTTCTCACAAGAAAGCTTTTTGTGAGTTTTAAAACCAATCTTTATTTTTTTAAAGCTAATACGTGTGTTACAGGCAACAGAACCACCGGGAGCAGAGAACAAGACCCCTGGTGGTCATCGGCAGCTTACCCGGATGCGTCCACAGGGTCCCGCGCGCACACACCGACACGACGCTGTGTGACTGAGATGGTGCCGTGTGCGACACGCTTTTCCACGCATCACGAATATTCCCCAAGTCAAGATCCCAGCGCTACAAGAGCATTTCTGATAACCCAGAATACACTGCACCAACGCAATCTGTCAGAAAAAAAATGTAATTCTGCCTTTCTCAGGGACAAAAATTTCATTGAAGACAAAAATGGCGACAGGCCTCTAGATAGAAGTACTGGCAGAGTTAAAAGCCTGCATTCCGTGGTCAATGAAGGAGACAAATGTGGTCGAGGGGCTCAACCCGCCGCTTCCACAGGGCGAGCACAGCTGGGCTCAGAGTCCGTCCCCCGCTAAGAGGGCTCCGCAGCCTGGCCCACCGCGTGCCTGCGACGCCCCACACCACCAGCCCTGTGCAGTCTGCACCAGACCCATGCTGGCGCCCAGGCCACCCTGGAAACTACCCAGGAGTCACCCTGGTGGACGCAGCAGTGGCTGGAGCAGAGGGAGCAGGCCACGCAAGACACTGATCCAGGAAGTAGCCGAGCGGTACTGTTCGTAGCGGTCTTGTTCCCCTTTCTGTCTCAGGCATGTGACTACTCCAGGAACCGCACGTATGTGGAATCTTACAGTATTTGTCCTATTGATTTATTTGACTTAACATAATGTCTTCATGGGTCGTCCACGTCGTAGCACGTGGGATCGCCTTGATCTTACATGTAAAACAATGGTCTATTGTAAGAGTGGACTCCGTCTAGTCACCCGTCATCCGTGCACGGACACTTGGTTGCTTCCGCTTTCCAGTTATTGTGACAAATGCTGCCCTGAACAAGGGTTTGCAAATGCCTGTTCGAATCAGGCTTCAACCCAGAAGCGGCCTTTGACTTTTCCTGAGATCTTTTCATGAGCCTGTTGGCTATTTGCGGATATTTTGAAAAAAAGTCCTTAAGTCCTTTGCCCATTAAAAGAAAATCACATTCTCTCAATGCTCAATTCAAAATAAGACAAAGCAGCAGAGCGCGCCAGCCACGTTTCCGAGAGTTCTTGGATCTCTGCTAGGTAGAGATCGGCAAGGTCTGTCGTTCCCACTGAGTTCCCCACGCGCTCTCGCCGTGCAGCTAGAAGACCTCGCCAAAATATAAATCTGAGCGCTGCGAGTCTCTCCTCCTGCGCTTCCTTCCACCCTCTCTCCCAGCCTGATGACGACTCCTGACACACACTTCCCAGAGGGGTGACACAAATCCACGTCCAAGATGCATCTTTTCCGTCAACCGTAATGAAAGATTTTCACCTGTTGGCTAAGTCACTGCCTCTACTTTTTACCGGACATTGTGGCCTCAGGACATCTACAAAGACAAGGAAGGTTTTAAAAAGAAGGAGGCTGGAATACGCAAAAGGAACTGGGAGATGCATCAGGCATCCCACTTCGCGCTCGGTTACCAGCGCTCGGTAGCAGCAGTGCCGAGCTCCAAGCTAAGGAGGAAAGGAGAAAATTGGAGGTGCTTCAGTGAAAACTGCGGAGGCACAAAGAATTGAAAAATACTTCCTTTTAGGAACCACAAACAGAACTGAAGAGCCTACAGGTCTTTTCGAAGGTGAAATACAGAGACTGAGTCAGGACTGTCCCTATCCTTCTGGCTCTGGCCACGTTATCCTTAGACTGGGTCTGTTGGTCTCCAGAGGCACCATCAGCCACCCGGAAGTCGAGGGACAGTCGCCACTGAAGGTGACCACATCACCCCTAGGCCTTCCACCACAGATCCCTCCTCTGAGCAGGAAAAGAAACGGGTTTTAAAGCACAGCCTGACAAAAACCAGGATGGGAAAATTATCAGAAAACTGCATAGCAAATGCAGAGGTGGTTAACACGGGGTGATGAGGTCCTGTCACTGGAAACGTAGACTCAAGGTCGCCACTCACCCTTGCGGATGGGGCAGAGATGTCACATAGCTGTGAGCTCCAGAGCTCGAAGCCTGAAAGCCCCACGGCCCCAGCTGCCTTCCTTTCTGTCTTCCCACGGTAGCACGTCCTCTCCAGG
Source organism: Erethizon dorsatum (assembly GCA_028451465.1). NCBI lineage: Eukaryota > Metazoa > Chordata > Mammalia > Rodentia > Erethizontidae > Erethizon > Erethizon dorsatum. The sequence continues at coordinate 136,804,019 of CM051826.1, read as the reverse complement.
TTGAGCGTCTCAGAGTCCCTGTTACATTCGGCAGCACCAAAATCTGTCCTCTGTCCCCAAGCTGAAATCCAGAAGGACCACCTAGACTCCTCCCTCTCCTTTACTCCCTACCCCGCTGGCACGAAGTCCCATCCTTCTGAGTCCCCGGAACGTCTCTAAACTAATTACCTAATTTCCTCACCCACTGTTCCTCCTTCTGGCCTGCATCGCAGGGCGTCCAGATCACTGCGAGAGCATCTGAACTCGCTCCTTGCCTACAGCCTTGCAGAACCAATCCTTTTTCAAAATCGCTACCAAAAAAAAAAAAAAAGAAATATATATATATATATATATATATATATATATATATAATCTTTAAAGTTCAAGCTTGGTTTTTTTCTGTTTTGTTTTGTTTTTGAGAACAGAGTCTCGAGCTGGCCTCGAACTCAAATCCTGCCTCAGACTTCTGAGTAGCTGGATTATGGGTGGAGGCTACAGAGTTCAGTTTAGGGTTCAAGCACCTTTGTTTTTTTTTTTTTTTTCCTATTTTTGTTTTGCAGTACTGGGAATTGAACCTGAGACCTTTGCACTGAGCTACATCCCCAGCACTATTTGTATTTATTTGTTTGTTTGTTGCCTGAGACAGGGTCTCACTAAGTTGTCCAGGCAGGGCTTGAACTAGTAATCCTCCTGCCTCAGCCTCCCAGAGTGCTGGGATTACAAGTGTACACCGCCTCACCCGACAGAGTTCAAACTCTTTCACCTGGAAAAGCATCTTTTGCCTCTTCATCTTCTTTTCCCACCTCTGGCTCCACATCCACAGAACGTCACTGTGACATTGTAGAAGGACCCACGACCTGCTTCCTGTCCTCCTGCTTTCCCACCTGTAAGTCCTTTTTTCACGCAGGACCGTCCCTCTCCCCTTTCATGCCTGTTGAACTCAATTTTCTGAACCTAGCTCAAATGTCAACTCTCAGACGTCACCTCTTCTCCAGTATTCCCAAACTTCTACCGAAAATCAAAAGGCAGAAATCCTTGCTTCCAGGCGCCTTGCTGCACCACTGGCAAAGCCGGCTGCCTGTGCAGCGGGGCCGAAGTGCCCTTGTCCTGAGGCTCCTGGCTCCTATGTCCCCTGCCGCAGGCCGAGGGACGGCGCTGTTGGCCTCACTCTGAATCTTGTACGCGGTAGAAGAGAGAGGCGCGATAGAAGAGACCAGAACGGCAGACCAGAGGCGCAAAGGCCTGGCGAGCACAGCGGGGCCTGTCCGCCCGGCCGGCCGCGGAGAGGGATCTCCGAGGAGGCCGAGTCCCCGGGACGCCGAGTTAAACCGCCCTGCCGTTAATGCTCTTTGAGAAGTGCAAAGACATATTGAAAGATGCCTTTAATGACGATTTGGGAACTAGACTGCTTCTCACAGACCGCCCTGGGGGCGAGGCCGAGCCGGCGCCCACGCCTCTCCGGCAGCGGCTGCCCGCGCCCGGCCCGCCGCGCCGCCGCCGCCGCTTCCCGCCCTTCCGCTCCACGCTTCCAAGCTGCGGCTGCCTCGATACAGGGAACAATGGAGCCCTGTGAAAGTCATTTTTCAGATTCCTAATTTTAGCACTCGCGTCTTTTGAAATAGTCTCTTTTCCAATACGGGTCGTTGGAACGTAGGCTCCGCGCTCGGTGCCATTATCTGAAAGCGAGTGCCGGATCGTCCAGGGCACATCATCATTTGTGCAGTTCGTTTTCTAAGCATCTGGTGTGAATCAGTTCAAGTCGAGCACTGGTATTGTTTCCACAAATGCTTTCCTTTCTTGAGTACCCCCAACCCACATTTTGAGAACATTAACATATTTGCATATTTTTTCTTTTCCTTCCTTCCTGCCTTTCTTTCTTTTTTTTCTTCTTTCTCCTTTCTTTCTTCTTTCTCTTTCTTTCTTTCTTCCTTTCTTCCTTCCTTCCTCTTTCTTTTCTTTCTTCCTTTCACAGCAACCCAGACTGTTAAGCCCTCAGGACGCAGAGCCGCAGGGCGGGCTCTCCCCTTGGCCGGGCGGAGGAGCGGGAGCGCCGTCCCCGCCTCCCGTGTGCAGGCGCCCTGCGCGCGAGCTCTGGCCCTGTTTCGGCCTCCGCGATCGGGAGCGCGGTACAGAACCCCCTCCCACTTCGGAAATAGAGAACTAATTGTGTTTGCTGAGGGAATTAGAGAGATCTGGCTAATGTTTGCAGAGCCCTCTGGAATTCTTTCAGGCCAAGTGTTAGAAAAGCACTAATGGTTTCTCTTATTGTTGAATTGTGTTCCTAGCATGGGTGACTCCCCAGGTGACGCCTCTTTTATTAAAAGGTCTGGATGCCCTAAGCCATTCAGTAGGAGAGGGCTTGGCTGCTCAGGAAGGGAGGAAGCAGGGCGCGCCAGTCCAGCCTCCGGCTAGTGACCTTGGTCCTCCGCTTGCCTCCCGACTCAGGGCCGGGCTCATTTTTCTTTCCCATCTCGATGGGCTCCATTCCCATCTAAGCGACTTTTGTCCTCGGCTTGCCAGCACACACTATTACACTTCCTGCCAGGCAAAGGTGAGAGGGAATAAGCTGAGGAAAGGTAGGGAAATCATTCCAAATGTGGCTCCCGAGTCCCACGGAAAGGGAGGGACACTCAGGTGTGATCGAGAGGCAGAGGGAATGGAGCCCATCGCGATGGGAAAGAAAAATGGGCCCTGTCCTGAGTCGGGAGGTGGAAAAGAGGCCCGGAAGCGGAAACGCAAGAATGAGTGCGGAAAGGCGTTTGATCCCAGATTAGAAGTGGGTTCTGGGCTGTGCACAATGAAGGTACCGCACGTTGCAGACCAGTACTGCCGAAAGCGACCCTCCCTCTTTCTCTGGTTTCATTCTTCAGTTTATTTCATCTGTAAGGAAATAGCGCAAGGAACCCTGCGTTAGCTAATTTACGCTCTGTTAGTAACTGTGGATCTCAGGGGGCGTGATGACTGCTGCCTTCACTTTATTTGTTGCAACTACTTCCTGCCAAAAATAGATTCTGTTTACTTCTGCAAGTCCCTGGGACCTGGTGATGCCATGGCACTGAACTGCACCAGTGTTCCTGTCTGTCTCAGGTGGGGCCCCGCCCTGGGGTTCCCCCACCCATTTCCTCCACACTTTCTATCAGCTCTGCTCTAACATGGCCTGCAGACCCCTGGTGTCCACTCGAGACCCCTATTGAGGGTTCCCAAGGCTGCAAACTATTTTCATAACAATGCTAGGACTAACTGCCTTTTTCACTCTTGGTACCAAAGCAAATTTCATGATGACTAAAACTGAGGGCACAGCATGAAGGGCACTGGGCTTAACCAGGACTGCACTGGCTGTCACTGTAATCTACCCTGTCCCACACTTGCAGGGAAAACAAACGATGCAATAAAAATCTTCACTTTTATGATGCCCGGGTCCTTGAAGCAATGAAAGCACACCTAAGGCACTGGCCGCTGGCTGAAATACTGCGGTTTGAGGGCCGCGTGGTCGTTGGAGATGTGGCCGAATGCGTGGCTTTTCCACAGAAACTATTTTTCTTCGGAACTGATGAGATGAACGATGGCCCCTGAGGTGGAGGATGTGGCAGGCATTTTCTTGAAAACAAACAAAAGCTTGTCACTTAAAAGAAAACAATGGATAATGTTTTTAGATGAATTCATGAATAAGTATTTTTAAATCCCTCCGAGTTAATTTCTAATGTCATAAATGTCAATAGATATGAACCACATAAACAAACCTTTTTGAAGGTCCTCAGTGATATTTTTCATGAGCGGCAATGCATCCTAAGATCAAAATGTTTGAGAAAATGCTTCCCAATGTGTGTTCCTAGGAAGTTTGGCTCTTGGAAGCTCTACTTCGGCCCTATCCAAGATGGCAGGGGTAGCCACACACGCTTACAGAAATTTACAAAAATTTCAGTTGTGCATTGGACGAGCTGCATTCAGTGCTGTAGCCAAAGGCGGCCAACAGATTACAGAACATTTTCTCCATCACAGGAAGGACGCTGCTTACGGCCTCTTCCTCTTTGGATTTGCGTTCGCTGGCAGCCAGCCAGTGGTTCTGTACAGTTCAGAAAGGAGGAAATACTGTTTCCTTTTACCCAAGCATTTCTCAAACTTATTTGAACACAGAACTTTATGTTTCACATTAACACCTATTCTTTGAAAAATCCTGTTTTGCCTTTTCCCAATATGTTTAACTCTTCAGTGTGAGGTTTTTGTTATAAACAAATTTTTGTGCCTCTTTGGATGTCAATGGGTATAAGTGATATATTAAATTACAGAATCCTATCATCTAAATCTGAATTCCCTTCCCTTGCTAGTTCCCAGCTGTAATTTCCCCCCAGTGCTGTGGCATCCAATTCAGATTACTTCCCTGATTATTTCTGAGATTTTTGTCTCTATAACGTTTGCCAGTGGATTATGTGTTTGAGTCCCCTACACAATCTCAGAGACTGTACCCCTGATGGAGAAGCTCTGTGGTTTCCGAGTGCCACACCAGTTAGGTTTTACATGCTTCGGGGTCCTTTTTAAATAGGCGTTTTTAGCTTTAGAAGATATTTAGCTACAGAAAAACTGTGACTCATGGAGAATCCCATGTCCCTCACACTTGATTACATTACTATGACTTGTCTGCAAGCTATACTTGAAAATTTTTAGTATGAAAATCCCCATTTGTTTATTTATCATTTATTTATCATTTTCTAAATTAGGATAATAATATGGATGTGCCTTGTCAAACCACACACGCCCTGGTCAGGAGAGTGAAGACACCAGGCTTCCTCGTGCACAGTGAGTGAGGCTCCACGCCACGCCACTCGCTCTCACTCACAGCACTTACACTGATGCACACATGTGCACGCCTTCCCAGTGGCGGTCAGCTTAGCTTGTGACACTAGTGCCTGCACATGAGCAGGCAGTGCTGGCCAGAAGCTAGTGAGCCCCAAGAAAACAGGAGTGTCGAAGCCTTGCCTCTAGTCAGGGTCAGGGAGCCAGGGGGGGTAAACGGGTGGAGTGAAACTCCAAAGTGAAAAATCAGCAATGGAGGGAAGGGGATACAGAGGCAGAAAGCTGAAACACTCCTAGAAGAAAAGGAAATGCAAAGAAGTAGATAGCATGGACAGCCTGAAGATAAACTGATGAGCACGAGGGAGGTGTCAGGGACACTGAACTGTTATGGATGAATTATACGTTCTCTGTAAGAAAATAGTTTATTAAAATAGCATGCATATTAATTTGCACACTGCTTTTTAAATTTCCTCTTGTAAGGGAAATTCATGTATATTTGTATTTACATTTATGAATGAATATATTAAAATAATTGGAAAGCTATGCACGAAACTGTCTTGGTTGCTTTCCTTGTTGCTAAGAGAAATACCCAGCACCCACCACTTAAAGGAGGAGAGGTTCGTTTTGGTTCGTGGTTACAGTCCGTGGTTGACTGGTTCCAAAGCAGAGACAGCACGGTGGAAAGCCTGTCCGGAGGAAAGCTGCTGATGTCACAGCACCAGGAAGAAGAGAGAGAAGGGAGGGTCCAGGCAGGGAGACAGGCCCTCTAGGTCACACCCCGTGACCCGTCCTTTTCAGCCAGACCCCACCTCCCGACAGCACGCTCCAGATGGTGAATACAGTGCCTCCATGGTCCAGCCACCTTCTAAACACATGAGACTTTGGGGAACATTCTGGATTTAAACCATAACTTTCAGCTCCTGGCCCCCAAAAGATATGTGTATCTCTCTGCAAAACACATTTAGTCCATGTCTAAGAGCTGGCAAAGTTTTAACAGTTTTCAGCATTGCCGAAAAGTCCAAGTCCAAAGTCTCCTTTGAGACTCAAGGCAAACTCTTCACTGTGAACCCCTGTAAAAATAAAAAAGAAAGTTAAATACTGCTGACATACAATGGCACAGGGTGAAAACATCCTCATTTCAAAAGGGAGAAATAGGGGCCGGTGAGATGGCTCAGCGGCTTAAGTGCCTGCCCGGCAAGCGCAAGGGCCCGAGTTCGACTCCCGGATCCCACATACGAAAAAGGGGCCGGTGATATCGCTCAGTGGCACGGGCGCCTGCTGGCGCGCGAGGTCCTGAGGTCGACCCCCCGGTACCCACAAAAAAAAAAAAAAAAAAAAGGAGAAATAGGGAGTTAAAAAAGAATGGGACCAAAGCAAAAAAACAAAAACAAAAAACAAACAAAAAAAAACCAACAGAACAAACATTAAATGCTGTAGCACTGTGTCCAGTACCCTGGGCAAGTTGTAGTGAGATGTGAGCTCCAAAGGGCAAAGGTGACCCTGCCCTGTGGCACTGCCAGTCGCAGCCCTCATGGCCTCTCTCTTGGACTGGCTCTGCTCACTGCCTGAAGCTTTCCTCAGCAGATGTTCAATGTTCCTGCTTTTCTGACTTCCTTGTGTCTCCATTTCACTTTCAGCTTCATTCCAACAGCTTCTTGTACCCATCTCTCAGGGACACACATGATCCCTAGCCTCACAGGCCTTCTTCTGAAACATGGCTGATCCCACAACTTTTGCATTCTACATGCCTGTAAAACCAATACTGATGATACCAAGGACTGCCACTTGCTTGAGCAGTAGGCAGGTCCTTTTGGTTCATGGCTGCAGAGGTTTCCAAGCGCTGGGTGGCTAAGCACTGTGAACCGAACCTCGGGAAACCAATTCCTTAGGTCCAGGTAGCCCTTCTTTAGCACAGTGCCCTGAGCTTTCTTCTCAAAGGAAATCTTTCACTTTTACACCTTTAATCCTGCAAAGGATGGGGTCTTGCTGATTTCCAAAATACCAATAATCCATCTTTCATATTGTCCTGATGCAAAATACTTGGCTTCTTTTTAATGCCAATTTTCCAGCAACCATGCTCTCCTCTGCTCCCGCTTCACAGGTGCTTCCTTTCTGGAAAAACTGAAAACTTTTTAAATAGCCTTTTTCTTCCTATTTTTTAGTATAAAGCTGGCTAAAAGCTGGCAACAGTATCCATGCCACAGCCTGAACATTGGAGTGCCTCAAAATCTCATCCATCAGATTATCTAGTCCACCCTTAAACTCAGTCTTCTGCAAATTTCAAAGGATGAGAAAAATGGAGACAAATTTTCTGCCAGAGCATAACACACGGCCCAGAGTCCAACTGCCAGTAGAGTCCTTGTTCCCAACTGGAACCTCCTGAGCCCGGTCTTTACTATCTACATTCTATGGGCATTTTGGTCTTCGGAGTTCTAACCAGACTCTCCCATCAAATTTAGCATGCAGCATTCTAGGGCTTTGCTAGCTGGCATCTATTAATCTTTTCAATTCCTCCTGCACACAAGTTCCAAAGGCTTCTAAACCACATGATCAGGTGCAGTTACAGCAATGACCACACTCCTGGTACCAAAACCCATCTTAGTCACTTTCCTCATTGCTGGGACAAAATATCTGACACCTACAACTTAGAGGAAGAGAGGTTTATTTGGGCTCATGTTTTTAGAGGTTTCAGTCCATGGTGGGCTGGCTACAAGACAGAAACAGCACGGTAGAAGCGCTTCCCATGGAGAAAGGCGCCTCACATGGAAGGCAGGAAGAAAAGAGAGAAAGGAAGAGCAGGAGGGATAGATGCTCTTCAACGCACATTCCTGGTGACCTGCCTCTGCCAACCAACCATAATACAGACCGTAGTCAGTGGTTGCTTCTGGGGGTAGAAACAGAGGTTGAGATTTGAGTGGGATAAAGTGAAGGGGATGTTTCACTTCACTCTATGCTTCTGCAGTGTTTCAATTACTTATAGAATATATTGACATATTACTTCAGTAAATAAAAAAAGTAAAATATTTCTACAAAATTGGGAAATATTGAAAAGTATGGAAAAATGTTTGTATCCTAATCAACCTGTGAATATCACTTCTTTTCATGACTTTTTCCCCATCCTTATCCCCTTCCCTTAACGTGACATGCAGATGTGGTAGGCAGTAACATTGTTCAGAAGGGTTCAGAGTCCGCTCAGGGGTCCACGTGCTCTTCTTTCTCTATTTCTGCGGTCATAGAAGTTTCTGTCAAGATGGGGCCTCTGTGAACTCTGTGGGTCCCAGACTGTCCATGAAGGTGGCAGCCCCTCTGCTGACGTGGGTGGGCTCAGAGTATGAAGGAGAAATTTACTTTGTGGTCACGAGCAGAAGACATCCTCCAAGTGTAACGTAAGTCGTGACTGTCCGTCTCCATAGAGCTCATCTGTGGCAATGAGGGGGACCAGTTCAGCTGCCAGCCCATAGGCACAGAGGCACTGAGCCTCCCGCCAGTTCTAAGGGATGGGATGAGAAGCTCGTCATTATTTCCCCTCTGCTCAGCAAAGGCAAAGTAGAGTTTTTTTCATTTGAGAATTTTTGTTAAAAAGCTAAGAATAAAGCAACATTTACAAATTTTACTTTCTGCTTCTAATGTAATTCCTAGTCAGAGATTACCCTTTGAGGGGCCCAGTCTTGAGCCCTTGTAGTCACTTCCTCTTGGTTAGATACTCTGGTTTGCTGGTCCCCAGAACCAGACTCCCAGTCTTGTCTGCAGCCCCAATGCTCTGGTAGCCACTCACACACCACCCCATTTCTCTAAGACCCCGGCTGTGAAACCCCACTTTCTCACTCTATTGCCATTGTTGGTTACCTTTCTGTCCTTTCCACTTGGCTAGACAGACTGGGATCCTGGTGAAGGCAGCGACGTGTTCCATCTCCACGTGGCTATGATGATCAGCATGGCACCCACAATGTAGCCGACTTAAAAGTAAGTATTGGGGGAAAGCGCCATTGCGAACGTGAACAAATGCATGGCTTCCTACAACATGTACGAATGAGTCAGCAAATAATAATGAGGAGCCCTGGAAAGAGTATTTTCCATCTCTAGGATTGAAAGGGAGCCTCTGCCTGCCTCCAGGTAGTTATAATTAACATCTGAATGAGCCATATGGGAAAGGTATGGGTGCTGGTAAAACAGGTGTTCTTAGGCAGGAATATGCTGCTGGGGTTTTGGCAAAGTCTAAGTGTCTCCCCCGGCATTATGTGTTGAAATGTAATCCCCCACTGTGAGTATTAAGAGGGTGGAAACTTAATCTGACTATAGCGTTTAGAGGTGGAGAAGTGACAAGAATTAGATAAGGCTGTGGGGTGGAGCCCATGATGAAACACCAGTGGCTTTATGAGAGGAGAGGTCAGAGGGGCCACACATACCCACACGCTCCTGTCTCTTGCCACATGATGCCAGTCACACGCCATGGCAGAGGCGGCCCCTTGACCTTGAACCTCCAGATCGTGAGCCAGTATAAACCTCTTTCTGTATAAAGGAGCCTACCTCAAGTATTTCATGATACGAACACAAAACAGACCAATACAAGTGCCTGGGTCTTTGAAAAACATCCGAAGAAATCGCACATTTGTTTTTTTTCCTCCTTAGAAGTACATGACATGAGGTCGACCCCCGGTACCCACAAAAAAAAAAAAAAAAAAAAAAAAAAGTACATGACAGATGGGGGCCGGTGAGACGGCTCAGCGGTGTAAGCGCCTGCCTGGCAAGCGCGAGGGCCCGAGTTCGACTCCCGGAACCCACATACGAAAAAAGGGGCCGGTGATATCGCTCAGTGGCACGGGTGCCTGTTGGCGCGTGAGGTCCTGAGGTCGACCCCCCGGTACCCACAAAAAAAAAAAAAAAAAAAGAAGTACATGACAGATGGGGGCCGGTGAGACGGCTCAGCAGTGTAAGCGCCTGCCTGGCAAGCGCGAGGGCCTGAGTTTGACTCCCGGATCCCACATACGAAAAAGGGGCTGGTGATATCGCTCAGCGGCACGGGCGCCTGCTGGTGCGCGAGGTCCTGAGGTCGACCCCCGGTACCCACAAAAAAAAAAAAGAAGTACATGACAGTTATGAAAAATAAATTGAAAATAAAGGAAATTAAGAACATGAGGTGAGGTCTTTGTCACATCTTCGCAAAGCGAAAGATACAGTCCCCGATTTAGCTGGTCAGTGCCTTGATGCCAAGGGTGGAGCTTGTGGCGAGACAGGCACTCTTCCTCGTCGTTGCAGGGGTGCAAATTGATGCAAACGTGCTGGAAGTAATTTGGGGAGTATTTATTAAAGTTCTAAATTCACCTAACATCTGGCCATGCAACACGATTTCCAGGGGCCAGCTCCCAGAATGATTACCCAAAGCACAGATTCGAATGTACAAAGATGTTAACTGCAGAACTGTCTCTAATAATACAAAATTGGAAATAACCCAAGTGTCCATCAATAGGAAACTGGATAAATAAATGATGTAACATCATATAGTAGGATGTGATACCAGACTTTTTAAAAAAAGGATATAGCACTTTATTTGCTGACATGCAAAGACATTCAATTTAAATTATTTAGTGATGAAAGCCAAATTAAAGAACAGTTTATATAATATAAATCCATATTCTAGAAGGAGGATGTATGTGCACTGGGGAAGACAAGGACATTTTGCAAATTTAACAGCGGCTACTTCTGTGGCATAGAGATTAGACCAGGAATCAAAGAGATCTTTTTATTTTAAACACTTCTGTATTTTTTTTTTTTTTTTTTTTTGTGGGTACCGGGGGGTCGACCTCAGGACCTCGCGCGCCAGCAGGCGCCCATGCCGCTGAGCGATATCACCGGCCCCTTTTTCATATGTGGGATCCGGGAGTCGAACTCGGGCCCTCGCGCTTGCCGGGCAGGCGCTTAAGCCGCTGAGCCATCTCACTGGCCCCAACACTTCTGTATTTTTAAAAAATTATTTACAACAAATACACATTATTTTAAAAGTAATACTGGTTACCATTATTTCAAATCATAGGCTGAGAATTTACCTATTTAAACCTAAGAGTTTAAAACCTTTAATGTTTGTAAATACATCATTTGAGGCCCTTTAAATGAGCAAAATGCCAGAAATTCAAGGTTTGTGATCTACACTCCGGTCATATACACCTGGTGTGAGCTCGGTGGGTGTCACAGTCTTACATTCTTTTTCACAGTAGAGTAGAAACATTTTCTGCAGGACTAAAAAGCTCCCTCACCCCATGGAGCTCAGATTTGCTGTCGGATGGATTATTTTAATTTCTCCTTTCACTTCCCAGAGCAAACTCCTCGGCAATAGCTTCTGACCGGCCTGCACTCGTTTGGATTGGTTTGGTTTGGTTTGTTTTGGTTTGCCCTGGGAAGTTGCTACAAGTTCTTCCCTGATACTGTTATGGTTTAGATCTAAAATGAGCCCCGGTTGCCTCAGGTGTTTGGAAGGTGACTGGATTCTGGGGGTGCTACAGCTGAGGCTGTCCACTGGGGGTGTGGCCCAGAGGGGTTCCTCTGCCTCCCCAGCTCCTCCCTTCGCTCTCTGCTTCCTGCCCACCATGACCTGAGCAGCTCTCCTGCACCAGACCCTCCCAGCATGCCTTCCTGCCTTGGAGCCTGCTGACTATGGACAGAAACCCCCCAAAAACTGTGGCCCAGAATAAACGTCTCCTCTTCTGACTTGTGGGGGTCGTTTTTTCTCAGAAGAACATGACTAAGACAAACGTGACTTTTCCATCTTACAGAGTTGAATCTTTTTCCTGACCATGTTGTACCTTTTTGCATGGGATCTTTTAGAGGTAACCATACCAAACTCTTTTCAGTGTCTGTAAGAATTGTTTGCCACTTTGGACTCAGTACTACGCCCAGCTCTAAACACTTCACACTCCCTGCTATTCATAATTATCTCCAAATAATTAAAGAAGCTTGCACCAACATCTGCCACATCAGCCTGTGCTTTGAGAAGGCTGAAGAATGGCCAAAGTTCAGTGAACTGCTGCTAGGTCAACTAATTGTGGTTTAGAAAATATTTCTACCCAATCGTCACCTGTCTTTACCTGTAGAAGCAAACAAGTGTGTTCTCACATTATAGCTACGCATAAATCACCACAGCTATTGCCGTAGCTCTGGGCAGAGTCTCCAGGTGGTTTCATTATACAAAGTGTGTTCAAAAAACAGTGTGTGTTTACATTTTTTTAGAAATGTATTACAGTACAAGACGCATGGCGATTTATCCCTCTTATTTCGAAAACACTCATCCCATTGTTCTTGGCACTTTCTGAAGCACTTCTGGAAGTCCTTTTTCCTGAGTGTCTTTAGCTGCACTGTTGTGGCTGTGTCCTGAATCGATTCAGGACATCTCCCTCTCATGGTTATTTTGACTTTGAGAAAGACCAGAAGTCACACAGTGCCAGATCTGGTGAATAAGATGGATGGGGACACAGCGTCGTGTTTTTAGGAGCTGCCTTTCCATTGGATGGCACTCGACAGTAGCATTCACCATATTTTTGATCACACCTTTTAAAGACACTCATGGAAAAGGACTTCCAGAACTTTTTCAGAAGGTGGCAAGAAGGATAGGATAAGTGTGTTCAAAGTAAGGGCAGTATTTTGATGGGGCTACTGACAATATATCTTTTACCATAATAAAAGGACTTGCTTTCCACCTAGATGTCAACGAGCAGCACAGAGCTGAGAAGAGCCATGTCCCCATCTCCAGATGGAGCCCAGCTTTGTTCTGGTACCTGACATCAGAAGCCGCGGGGACCTTAGGAGACAGTATTCTCAGCACATTCTTGGTTGAGTGTTTCATAGTGGACTTCTTTAGCAGAGGCAGGGGTAAAGATTTTTCAGTTACTTGTCAGCCGTCAAAGTTGACAGATGAGAACTAGAGCAGGTGAGGAAAAGCACGATGGGCAGAGATGCCTACAGGACTCAGCTTTGCCCCCATGCAATAGGCGACAGGTGCTCAGTACATCTTAACTGAATGGAGAAATGATCCCACGGGTCGATGGAAGATGAAAGATTGCTTTGTGGGTACGTGGGAAGCACTTGCTCAGGGAGCTCCAGAAACAACTAGGATCATTTAGGAGAAAAGGGGCTGCTACTGAAAGGCAATGGGATTTGGATCCGTGGTAATTTGTGCATAGCTATAATATGTGACCACATTTGCTTGTACAGGTAAAGACAGGTTACAGCTGCTTTAGAAATATTTCCTAAAGTACAATCAGTGAAATAATTTATCAACTAGGTGATCGCTAGACTTTTTTTTTTTTTATCTTTTTTTGGGAATCGGTAACCAAACTCAGGACCTCACGCTTGCCAGGCAGGCACTGTGCAGCCAAGCTGTACCTCCGGCCCTTAGGCTTTTTATTTGTTCTTTTACTTTCAGCAGCAAGAGCACATTACAGCAGGGTGTGGTGGCACATGACTGTAATCCCGGCACTTGGGAGGCTGAGGCAGGAGGATTGCTGTGAGTTCCAGGCCACCCTGAGCTACATAGCAAAACCTTGTCTCCAAAAAATAAAATAAAATAAAAACAATTTTAAGAATAGCACTTTACAAATTGAGCTATATCCATTGTGGTCTGGTTGGATTTTTCTACGGGCAGTACCATCTGTAACTCAAGGCTGAAATTACCTTGTTTTTAAAAATGTAGCGAATGTGCTTCAGAGACAAAGGTTCTGTGGGTGCGATGATTTACCGCATGCTTCCGTCCTCTCCCTGCGCCGGTGGAAACTGAAGTCAGATGCGGAAGCTGCGAATGCACAGAGGTGAAGGTGGAAAAGTCCCCCGGGTCTCTTCCTTGATCACCAGCAGGCTCCCTTGCCGTTTTCTCAGACCTGATTTATCGCACGACTTTATGTTTGCATTTAAAATGTTACCTCTAATTGAGGTCTTGGGTAAGGAAGAGAGGGGGGAAAGGAAAGTAGCCTCTGTGGTTTTTAAAGTCAGGCAGTCAGTTTGGCAGCTGAGCTTATATAACTTTTAACTTCTCATTAGGAATCTTCGCAGTGCCTAGCTCTCTGTAGGATGCCGATTTGCTGGAGAAGCCGCTGGCACCTTCCATGGGAGAAGTCTATGTGAAGCCTTAACCAACAAAATTACCAAAAGCAGCCTGAGTGCCGTGCACATGCTTTGCGGATGCGGCACCTGGCTCTGTCCTGTGCTTCGGTGCATGTTGGGGACCAGGGGATGCGAAACAATAGTTTTCTATCTTAGGGACCAGGCTGCACAACTGTGGTCCTGTGGTCCGAGGCAGGTGATAGGGAACATGCTTGTCATAAAATAGAGACTATAATGAAAGTCATGATGATAACTTTGTCTTATCTCTGACCTTAAAGGAAGTGCTTTCAATGCTTTACCGTTAAATACTTGATCTGTTAAAGATTGTTTGGTAGAAGCTTTTTATCAGATTGAGCAAGTTCTCGATAGCCATAGATTCCTAGTAGTTTTTGGAATACAACGTTGCATTTTATTAATTTTTTTCCTCCATCTATCGAGATAATAGTTTTCCCTTCTAATTTGTTAAGGTAGTAACCTAATGTATTTTTTTTTTTTTTTTTTTTTTTTGTGGGTACCGGGGGGACGACCTCAGGACCTCGCGCGCCAACAGGCACCCGTGCCGCTGAGCGATATCACCGGCCCCTTTTTCGTATGTGGGTTCCGGGAGTCGAACTCGGGCCTTCGCGCTTGCAAGGCAGGCGCTTAAGCCGCTGAGCCGTCTCACCGGCCCACCTAATGTATTTTTAATGCTAAACCAATCTTACATTTCTGGGAAGAAGCCTAACTAGTCATAACATGTCTTTTTTATACACTGACGGACTTTTTATTGCTTATTATTTTACTTTATATTCGTGGATGAAATTGATTTTTACTTTTTGCACTGGATTTTGTATTAAAGTATTTTTAACTTCGTACATTTAGCTGTGGAGTCTGAGCAGTCTTTTTATTCTCTGGAAATATTTGTGTCAGGATTAAAATTTTGTCTGCTTTACCAATTATTGAGATAATTATGATAACTCTTCTACTTATGGTTGGATTTTTTTCTCTATTTCTGTTTGTTTTTTGTTTTGTTTTGAGACAGGGTCTCACTGTGTAGTTCAAACCAGCCTTGAACCACTATGTAGCCTAGGCTGGCCCCAAACTCACAGCGATCCTCCTGCCTCAGCCCCTCAAGTACTGGGATTACAGGTGTGTGCCACCACACCTGGCTCTTAATTGTTGAGTTTAGCGTGTTTTACATTTTTAAACGTATGGATTTACTCCTAGCTTATTTTTTTAATCTATTCCATTTAAATATTTGCTAAAATAGTATGAAAATTTTTCAAGGAACAGTACTCTTTTTGGAATAGTTTTAAAATTCTGCCCTAATTTTTCATAGCTATAGGACAGCTCACCCTTCCTCTTTCTTCTTGAGTCCATTTTTTGTATGAAATTGTTCAAATAAAGAAATATTTTAAAATTTTCCTCTTAAAAGTTTTTGTTGTTGTTTAGTTTCAGCTACTTCTTAATTTTTAACAGATTGTGACAGGTAAATTGCACACCCTGCAAGTGTAGGGCACGCCGAGTCTGGGCGTGCGGATGCGCGCATGAGCCGGCGGTGATCAGTCAGCGCATCCACCGCCTGCAGGAGCTTCTCCTGCGCCTCTCCGGTCCCCGCGGGGCTCCCGAGGGTGAATGGTGAGTTTTCCGAAGTGGCTGAGGCAGCTTTGTTCCTGGTCCCTGGTGCACTGGGGGTGCCGTCTTCCTTCCCAACATCAGACGTCCTTCCCACCTCGGGCAGCGCGTGTCCTGGGTCCCCTGTGTAGCTGGGCTGGGCTCTTCCCGGACCCCGCGCTCCCACTCGGGAGGAGCAGCGCCTGCTGGGCACCCGCCTGGCCCTCCCCGAGCCCTGGCCTGAGACCGGAGATGCCGAACTGTGACACCCATGAGGCTCTGCGGGTGTGTTTCCCATCTCTTAGGAGTCACAATCCTCCTTCCCTGGTGGCCACCGTCTTTAAATCATTGTTTCTATATTTTTTCTGGGTTTTGGCTGTTTTAAGTTTAGTCATTTCAAGATATTGACCACCAGGCATGGTGGTGCACACCCGTAATCCCAGCACTGGAGAGGCTGAGGCAGGAGAATCGCTGCGAGTTTGAGGCCAGCCTGGGCTACATAGTGAGTTCAAGGCCAGCCGAACTACATACTGAGATCCTGTCTCAAAAAGACAAAAAAAAAAAAAAAAAAAAAGATACTGACCTTCCTTTTTTACCTTTTCTGTTATATGTATATTTTATATTTGATTAATTTCTGTTCTTCTGTTTTTCCCATTTCTTCTTTATTCTTTCTTCCGATTTGGATCACTAATGTCAAGCCTGTTTTCCTGTGGGAGCACTTACAACAGCACCTTTACCTCAGTAATACCCGGCTGTATGTGTAAGGTTGCTACCATTGTGTAGGTCTAATGAATTTCCAAATTTTATCCTGAGTTTTTCTTTGACCCATGAATTTCTAGAAGTATTTTTAAATTTCCAAGTGGATTTTCCTAGTGTTCTTTTTATTGTTAATTTAAATAAGAATTTATTTATTGCATTGTGCCCAGAGAAAGTCATATTTGAGTTATTGTTAACGGACAGTAAACGACACACATTGAAGTGTGCAGCTTGATAACTTGTGGCGTACCACACAGGACACCATTGTGACAGTCAAGGTAATTCATCACCCTCAAGAGATTCCACACGTCTCTTCGGAATCTCTTTCCAAAACTTCATCCGTCCAAAGGGTTGGTTTCATGTAGATGGCTGTTAGGAAAATGCTGTCTGTAAGTATCCAAAAACCAAACTTGAAATAGGTCAGATAATAGGAAATGTTGTTTTCTCGTTTACCAAAGAGCCTGCAAGGAAGGGCGCCTCCAGGATCATTGAATTCGGCCCTCGGTGACACTGTCCAGGCCTCGGGATGTTTAGACCCCGTCTTTCCATGCTGAAGGTTAGTTACCCTTCCCATCATAAGATCGCTGCCCCGACCCCAGTTCACGGGCAAGCATCGACGTAAGGGAGGACCGACTGCCATTGTCAACTTCACTGGATCAAGAAATGCCTATGGGATGCTGGGTGTGTCCGTGGGGTGGTTCCAGAGATGACTGACATGTGAGCCAGCGAATGGAGGGGGGCCGGCCTGCCCTGCTTGTGGGTGGCACCATGTTATAGGCTTAGATTAGATGGAATGAAAGGGAAGGAGTCCGCCTGCGTTTTGGAAACCTCCACTCTCATTGAGTTGGTGCCTCTTGTGCTATGGCCGTTGCCTGTGAGCACCAGACTGCAGCTTCTTTAGCCTCTCAGTGAGGACGCACGCCAGCGATTGTCCGGGGAGCTTCCAGGCCTGCAGGCTTGGGCTGGCTCTGCATCCGCAATTCCTCTTGGTCTGCAGCTTCCAGCTCCTTGAACTAAGCAACTACAGGATCCTCTGATCTCCAGTGTGTAGATGGTCACTCCGTGGTGGACTGTCCCACCTCTGCTCCTGCAAGCTGTCTAATAAATTCCTGAGATTCTTTCCTTCTGAAGAACTCTAATACAACACGCCCAGCAGAGGAAGGGGTACCTCCCCCTTATGGTTACTTTAAGAGTGCAGAAAGCTTTCCCGTGTGTCCCCATCGGACTCTCCTCATTTTAATCCGCCAGAACGGTGTCACAAGCCCTCATCACATGTCATCGGTGCACAGAAATAGCACCCCCAGCCATCGGTTCACACAGCTAGAACTGGGACCCACCTCGTGAAGCGCATCATTATGTAGAAGAGAAAACTGTTCACAAGGAAAGAAAGGCTGATGTCTAGTCTGAAGGTGTCTGCTATTTGAAGCCATTCAAAGCGGAATCATTTAAAAAACAGAAATGAAAAGTTCCCAGCCTGAGGGCACACAGCTCATTTATGTGTCGCTGGATAGCAAAGGGGAGCCATGAAAGCTTGTCTTCTTAAGTTTTTTTTTTTTTTTTTTTTTTTTTAATGTGGGTACCGGGAGTTGAACTCAGGACCTCGCACTTGCCAGTAGGCACTTGTGCCGCTGAGCAATATCACCGGCCCCCTTTCTTTTTTTTTTTTTCCTTTATGCAGGTACCGGGAGTCGAACTTAGGACCTTGCTCTTGCCAGGCAGGCACTTATGCCACTGAGCCATCTCACCAGCCCTCTTCTTAAGATTTTAAACAATGGTTTCGGGGGTCAAAGAATGCAGAGTTGCATCCCCCGAAGAGGCTGTAGCATGTAGACGAGGAGTCTCACTACAGGTGTGGCTGTAGTGTATGAAGGGAAACCATTAACCCAGTCATTTCTCAACTATAAGCACATCTTCTAATGGAAGAGAACCGAAAGTGGTCATTTATTTCAGTTTTATTGAAATACCAGTCCCTCCCAAATTAATTCTTTATTGAGTTTTTAGATAATAAAAAATTACACTCCATCTTATCATCTAGCTCCAGCTTTTCATCCAATTAAAGGACAGAAACCCTTTGCTTCCCTTACAACACTTCTCACAAAGAGCTCTGAAAACGAGATAGTGCATAATATTGCAATTGCAAGCTAATTAATTCACTCAGAAAGCTTCTGGAGTTACCTCTTCAGTAACCACCGGAGGGAATACTCCATGGGTTAGACATTTCCATAAGGGAAATATATATCCTTACACTTTTGCCTATCAATCTACTGCCACTGGAGGAAATGGTTTCCATGGTAAGTTGGCAGGAACAGAATGATGGGTTATCTTGGCTTTGTTCCCAAGATTCAGATTTCCAAAGTCTATGTATAGTTGTAGACAGGTAATTAAGCTGACATTGGAGTAACGGAGATGGATCCTGGGATATCCAAAAGAAACGCCTGTTATGCTTACCATGTGCTAAGTCCCATACATGCATCAATCTTAGGACTGGGGGGTTGAAGGCAAGCCTTCATGTGTGCTAGACAAACACTGTACCACTGAGGAACCTCCGCAGCTGACATCAGTCACAATCTTCCAAACAATCCCATTGGGTTAGTACTCTATTAGCCTAATTTTATGGATGAAGAAAATAGGATAGGGAAAGCTAAGTGACTTGACCAAGGCATACTGCTAGAAAGCCAAGTTCTGACTATAAAGTTCCCACCCTTAACCACTGCTTTAAGAAACCCAATGTGGATAAATCTACTGAATTTATCTAATTTCAGTACAGTCTCTCACTATAGTTCTTGATTTGGGTCTTCCTTTTTAAGCCCTTGGAAAAAACCTTAAGTGTACACCACCAGTCACTAATACCCTATACCTCTTTCATTCTAGAGCCGTGGTTCTACAGTGTGGCTGCGAACCCAGTAACCTCAGCAGCACCTGGGACTGTACCAGACATGCAAATATCCAGTCTCCACCCAGAACCGACTGCAGAACAATCCCCACTGCTGGGGCCACAGCTCTGTTTAAAAACCCTCCAGGAGATTCTGACCACAGAAAGTTTGTTCTACACAGAGCACCGAGTCGGTGAGGCCCCCTTTCTCCTCTGCAGAGCTGTAGGCCCTTCCAGGTCAGAGGTGGGTAAGGACCCTGCCTCTGTCTCTTTTCCTAGTGTTGCTTTGCTCAGCACTGGGGGACAGAAGCATCTGTCTCATCTTGTTGTATTCTGTTGAGCTCTGCTGCTGACAGATTATTAAGTTTCAAAGTCCTTGTTTTTCTTGCTGTTGTGGTCCACAGCCTCCCGCAGCAGAAAGCCTTTCCTCCATGTTCTTCTTCTGCCTCCAGTCATGGCTTTCTGCTTTCCATTCCTTGTTCTCTCCACCCCACCATCTCTTTCTCTTTCTGGATTTTTCCTGCACACACTGTGCCCTGTGTCGCACACTGTGCCCTGCGTCACACACTGTCCTCACATCTTGTCCTCTCCTGCCCATCTCACAGTGGGGTGAGCTCTTCATTACTGCTCAGGAAAACATCACCGTGGCAGAAAAGTGCTGACTTTTCACCAGTGGAAGACACTTCCATTAAAAAAATTTCTAAAAATTCTAAAAATATCTTTTTATACTTTCCTTTCCCTGAAAAAAGAATCACTGGATTTCTCACTAAAAGGCTCTGAGGATAGGATTCATGTATAACCAGTCACCTGCTCCTACAAAAAAAATGATAATCTTCCAAGGCCATCTCTCATTAAAAAAAAAAAAAAAATTGGGGGCCAGTGATGTAGCTCAGCAGCATAAGCACCTGCCTGGCAAGCGCGAGGTCCTGAGTTTGACTCCCGGTACCCGCATATAAAAAAAAAATTGGGGTAAAATACATAAAAATTTCCCATCTTCGCCGTCTTCAATGTACAGGTCAATGACACTCACATAGTTGTATAACTGTCACTACCGTCCATCTAGATAAATCTTATCCTGCAAAATTGCAAGTCTATACTCATTAAAAATAACCATCTGTGCCTCTCTCCCCCAGCCCCTGCCAACCACTGTTCTACTTTCTATCTCTACGAATAGGACCACTCTAGGCATCACATAAGTGGAATTACACCGTAGTTATCCTTTTGTGACTGGCTTACACACTTTTTGTAAATCTTCAAAGTTCAAACACGTAATAGCAGTGTCGGAATATCCTTCCACTGCAACACTGGATAATACTGCGGGGGGGGAGGGGGTGCCCATGTGCATGTGCACGCTTCCTTTGGTCATATTCCGTAGCCCCTAAACAAATGCACACGTATTTTGTTTATCCACTTGCTGTTGAGGGACAGTTGAGCTGCTTCTGCCTTGTGGCTATTATGAATAATGCTGTTACGAACCTGGATGTGCAAGGGCCTCGTGCACCTCCCCCGGCCGTTCAGCACTGTCCATCCATGAGCACTGCCTGTTTAGGATGCAGATGGGTGTGGGGAGAAGGGTAAGGAGCAGACCCACAGGAGAGGCTGGCGCTCGGTCGTTTGGTTCCTTCCTTGCTCCCTGGTTCCCTCCTTTCTTCAGTTCAGATGTGTATCTTTGATTGTTGACTGTGTTCTGCTCCTCGCTTTGTTTCTGTTGACTAAACTTTGGCGACCTGTCGGATATATGATCTCTGACCTCTGTCCTGCCCTTGCCTTTGGGTTCTCTTCAATAGCTGCATTGAAAGCCCCCATCTCGGCGCCAATTATGTAAAAGAAAAAAACGCTCCCTCACCCTCTACCCAGCTGGGCATCAGGATGAGGCAGGAGTGCTGGGGCAGGAAGTGGCAGGCACAGGAAAACAAATAACAGATTGAAAATCAGGCCAGCCCCTTCCAGACAGACTCCGTTGACTCTGTGACTCGTTGAGGAACTAAATGGTTACTGGTCACGCACCCCACCCCCAGGGGCTCTTGGCGCCAATACAAAGCGACTGGTGGCCCGAGGGTTTGGAGAGCAGCAGAGCTGGGGACCCTTGGCGTGCGCTGTGCGCCTGGAACCTCCCGCTGTCTCACCTCGCAGAGGCTTGGAAGCAGCTCTGTGGCAGCGGCAGGCGCCGGCAGAGAAGCTGCGAGGTGACGGAGCAGGCGGGGGTTTGCGGCAGGCCGTGCAGTAGCAGAGAAAACCTCACAGCTGTCAGGAGAGCCGGGAAGGGAATCTCCCAGGACCCTGCTTGGGGCCGTCGGCGTGGCAGGGGTCACGATCTACTGTCCACGGAAACTGTGGCCTTCACCGAAATGCACTCGGCCTTGAGGGATTCCCTGCCCCTAAGGAAGAAGCCTTTCACTACCTTCCTGCAGCTTGCAAATAAAGCACACTTGTCTCTCCGGCTAGACTTCCACCTTCTTCCGAAGTTTGCGAGTGTCAGTTCCGTGCAGTTCACCGTGCTAGTCTCTTTGATAGATGGAAAGATGGTGGTCCTTGTTCTTTTTTTTTTTTTTTTTTTTTTGTGGGTACCAGGAGTCAAACTCAGGACCTCGCGCTTGCCAGGCAGGCGCTTATGCCGCTGAGCTATCTCCCTGGCCCCCTTGTTCTTAAAGAACTGTTCATCTTCCCTTTTTCTTTCCCTTTGGTAGGAGGAGAGTATTTTTGCTGTTCTGGGACAAGTACTAGTTTTTCTAGGCAGCCCAGTGCTATGAAGCACAGAGTAATAAAAGCCGCCTGTATTGAGTGCCTATTACACAGCCAGCGCTTTGCACAGATATCTGTGCACTCTCTAACAACCCTCAGGATAGAATTATTCTTCCCATTTTGTAGATGAGGAAATTGAGGCTGAAAGGAACTAAATAATTCCACAAATCATAAAAACAGTGAGTCATAGGCAAAAACTGGAGCAGGCCTCCTTACATTATGCTATTAGCTGGGAAAAGTTTATTTGGATTCCAGTTCCTGGGAAACCTCCCCTGCTTCTTACCAGGTCATAAGTAATCTGGCATTCAAAGCTGACTGTGAGCGAAGACAAGATCCCCGCCGCGCCCCTTCGTGGCAGTGCCAGTTGGCTCCCACCATTAACCCCTTTTCCTGAGACTGTGTCTTTTTTTTTTTTTTTTTTTTTGGTGGGTACCGGGGGGTCGACCTCAGGGCCTCGCGCGCCAACAGGCACCCGTGCCGCTGAGCGATATCACCGGCCCCTTTTTCATATGTGGGATCCGGGAGTCGAACTCGGGCCCTCGCGCTTGCAAGGCAGGCGCTTATGCCGCTGAGCCATCTCACCGGCCCGAGACTGTGTCTTAAGTAGGTGTTTGTCCTTCAAGTAGAATAGAAACCTTTCTGTTTTTAGCACAAATAAATTTTTGTAAAAAGCCCCGCCCCCTTCAGTGGCCTTGCAACAGGATCAGGGAAAAGTATACACTAAGAATTTTACAGATGAGACCCTCGATATATATCGTAAGAATGGCAAATGTAGAGTTTTGTGCAGGTTTAACTTTCGGGTGCTGTATAAATATCCCGACATTTGAGTGACTCACTTTGGTTCCTTGCCCTCTAATAGATAACAAAATAAATAAATAAATAAATTTAAGGCATTTATATTTCCTTTAAGTTCCATAGAGGGGTTTTCTATATGTGTTTGAATATGCTTATTAAATTATATTTGTAGTTATTGAGAACAGATCTCCCAGCATTCAGGAGGCTGAGGCAGGAGGATCACCGTGAGTTCAAGGCCAGCCTGAACTACATAGTGAAACCCTGTCCCAAAAAACAAAAACACACACACACAAAATGGATCTATTAGCTGGGCATAGTGGCATATGCCTATAATCCCAGCACTTGAGAGACTGAGGCAGGAGGATTGTCATGAGTTCAAGTCCAGCCTGAACTACATAGTGAGTTCAAAGCCAGCCTGAACTACATAGTGAGACCCTGTCTCAAAAACAAAAACAAACAAACAAACAAACAAAAACCCCAAAACCCTGAAATGAATCTATTAACATTTTGGCCATTCTTTTAAGGTCATGATACACAGTGTATGAACTATTGTAATTCTCTAAGTATTTCCTTATGAAATTTAATTTTTCCATAGAAGAGTGCTTTTTATATTTTTATTAACATCTACTTGTACTTCATTAAAATTAAAAAATCACATATTTTCCTATCACATTGCTGTTTTGCTGCAATCTCAAAATGTTACTCATATTCATCACTATTTGAAATTACGGGCTGTGGTGTCTTCCTCACACTAGCCCACACTGCGTCCTCCAGGGTGTACTTTTATCTTGTTTTTTCCTGTTTTACTCTGCCCAAACCTGCTCTACACAGCCAGTTTCTCCCTCACTCTTCGCTTAAACTTTTTCAAATAAACTTTCAAAAGTTAAGGAAAAAAAAAAAAGAAAGAAATTACAGTCATTGTTAAACCTTAGCTGGGTCTCATTGCTCCTTGGATTAATAAGTACATTACTATAAAAACAGATGTACTATAAAATTAGTCATAATAGGGCCGGTGAGATGGCTCAGCGGCGTAAGCGCCTGCCTTGCAAGCACAAGGGCCCGAGTTCGACTCCCGGATCCCACATACGAAAAAGGGGCCGGTGATATCGCTCAGCGGCACGGGTGCCTGTTGGCGCGCGAGGTCCTGAGGTCGACCCCCCGGTACCCACAAAAAAAAAAAAAAAAAAAAAAATTAGTCATAATACTATATCAAGCAGTGTCACAATATTTCATATCTATATAATGATACTACATAAAACTCTAGAAAATGGACATGTTTACCTAAAAGTTGAATCATAAGCCTAAATTTGCCTGTGAATTTCACCATCAGTCACATTTCTTGACAGACGTCCAATGCGTTTGGAAAATCAGAAAATCTACGTTGGCTCACGTTAACACTGACAGATAAAGGGTACTGAATGTGGAATACTGAATTAGGTATCTTCTAGTTTAGGGATCACAAACCACGGCCAACAGGCCAAATGTGGTCCCCTGTGTGTTTCTTTTTATATTTTAATGTCATACAAGTAGATATTAATAAAGTAAATATAAGAATAACTCTTACTTCTATGAAAAAATAAATTTTCATAACAAAATAATTAGAGAATAGCAATGGTTTGTATACTGTGTATTATGATCTTAGAAGAATGGCCAAAATGTTACTCAGAGTATAAGTCATAGACAAAAGAAGATTCTCTCTTAGGAAGAAAAAAACAAAAGGACAAAACCTTTTCAATGAACAAAAGAGTGTTTTAATGAAACAAATTAGCATTTATATAATATATTTTTGAAACAACAGAAGATATCATTTGGGGAGTTATTCGAACTTCTCCCACTTCCTGTTCATCTGTTTTCTAAGCAAAATTCTGTTACTGCACAGCCACGTTCGTGAACTCGCCCACTGTCTGCAGCTCCTTCCATCCGTGAAGGCAGAGCTGATGAACTGTTGCAGAAGCCTTACGGCCCTCGAGGCCAGCAGCATTTATTATCTGGCCCTTTATAGGAAGGTGCCGACCCCTGACCTAGCCTAACCTCCTCCATATATAGAAGAGGACACATGTCCCGATGCTTCACTATCCTTTCCAAAGGTCTCGAGTTCCACGCTTTGCTCAAACACATCGTGCACTTTAGCCAAAGCAGCCCTCGTACATGTCTTCCCATTCTCAACACGAGTACACATTGTCCCACGCATTGGTATCGTCTCTTAACGCAACTGTGTATTATTGGCACTCTCTTTTAACAGTCTTCCAAATTCATAGTTTATCTTCTAAGTCTTTTTAAGTATTGAGAGTGGTTTTACAGTAAATAATCTACCTTGGCTATTACTATTTGCAATTAAATTGTTTGCCATAATTTTGCATTTCATAACAAGAAGCCCAAATGTAGCTAAAGCTTTTAACTAAAGTATAGGGTGTTGCTTATATGAATTTTAAAATTTATTCAAAAATACTTATAGAGTACCTCCGATTCCAAGGCCCTTCACTGGGCTTAGGTATAAAAGATCTTCATACAGCCCATACCTTTGAGAACTTTGAATTCTTTGTAGGAAATGGATACATAAGCAGAAAATAGATATAAGTAAGACCCCCCAAAATGATTACATTAACCATTCTTTCTCATTAGACCTATTATCTGAATTTCAGTATTCATTACCTGAAATTATCGAGATGTCATCTAACGCCTCTTAAACTGTTCTTTCACTACAGCGATTTCTATTATGCAGTTCATCCTGAAATGAATTCTCTGACTCTAACATCTTTACATAATGGAATACTGCTTTTTACAAAATACATAGCACCACTAGGTAACATAATAATGGTACACTGCGCTTTTGTTATCTATCTAAGAAAACTTCATTAGCTGGGGTCTGTCAGGATCATAATTTTGTCTGGAGTAAGCGCAAATCGGGGGGACACAGAACAAAGTTGTAGTGGTGTTTTGCTGGTTGGAGTGGAAGTCCAGTTATTTCCCCTCGACTCCTCTCCCTTCTGCATCCTTTCTCTTCTCATTCTTATTTCTTTAAGCAAAACATTTTATGCAGGAAGTCTTTATCCTTTTCTCATAAATTCCCATGACTTTCTTATATTATTCCCAAGAAATATAAAACTTGATTTCAATAATGGAAACATTTGACAATGTAGAGGTTAAAATATATCAGGCTGTTCAGCAAATGTACAGAGTCCTTTATATTCGCCAGGTGTTCTTAATCCTTGTGAGGGAGTTCAGCTCTTTCTGCAGGCCAACCACTGTATAACCCAAGAGATTATATTCTTCGCCTGGTTTTAATCATGAGAGACAGCACAAACAGAATTAAATTCGGGATTGCAAGGCTGAGGTTATGTTGTGTTTCATTTTGCAGCAATGAAGAGCGAAATGGTGGAAAGGGCAATCAGGTTGAAAATCCTTATTTTGTTTTTGATGATCTACTCTGTTTCCTTGGAAACAGAGCCGGCAGCTGCAGAGTTGCTGGCATTATGTTTTCTTTTTAAGCTTTGAAGCATCAAAGAAAAGGTAAGGTTTATGATTGTAACTGCAGTATCTGAGTTATTTTCAAATAAATTAAAAGCAAATATTTATAATATAACTATTACATTTAAGACCGTAGGAGAGGTAACAAGTTTGACAAGGCTTAAAACCAGTTGGTTGAGATGAATGTTAGTTTTCAGAGCCAACCTAGTGTATATGGGGGCATTTTTTAAGAAAAGGAAGAAATAAAGCTTAAAAAAAAAAACCTATAGTAAAGCTTTCAGAGCAATATAATTTAGTAAAATTAATTTTAGCAAACAACTAGATTTCCATACCACGCAGCATGGTTTTTCTTCTCGTTGTGTATAAAACCCAGTAATAATGAGGAAGGCTGCCCTGTGTTGAGAAGGCAGTCTTTGCCTCCAGGAAATAAAACTAAAGGAAGCCTAAACAAACCTAAAATATTTTCTGAGAAACTGACGTATTAGCAAATTTATTAGATATTTCAGTTAAGAGGTTATTATTAAGTGATTAAAATGTGGTCTTTTCCTCTATGGAAGGTTATATGAGAATTAAAGTTTTAAAGCTTTAATTCACATGAGTCATACATGTTCAGAAATCATTTGTCAAATGCCTTCATTTACATGAGAAAACAGAGGCCTACTGAATCGAGACACTTGCCTCAAATCACACACGGGTGGCAGAACTGGTAGGTCTGTAGCTCCAGGCTCCTGACCCACTTCTCACTGAGGTTTCGGGTCACGAATGCTTCTATTTCATGTGACTCTTGAGAACTCATCTGTTGTTTAAAACCCAGCTGTACAGAAATAGCACTATGTGAACACATATCCAGGTAAAATTGACAAATGTGGCCTTAGCTGTATGTAAGTTTAGAGTGAACTATGACTCTACCTGCTTTTCAGAAAGCACCAGAAAACAAACATTGTCTGAAGCATTACCAAAAAGCCTCTTGCTACCTCGAACGGTGGGACACTTACCTTCTCAAGTCTTCCAAGCAGCCATCCATCAGTTAACCCATTCGCTCCAGAATTCCTAAGAATATTGTCTACAGAACTGACCCTTCTCTGGGACCCCCTCCCTAAACAGTTAACATCTGTCTTTTGTACTCCCACACTCCTTGTCCACATCTCCATCTAATGCTCACCACACTCCCCACGCTAGAGCAGTGATGGTCTGTACCTGCCTTTGGGCTCCCAGCCTTATTCTTACCTCTGAGAGATTAAGATCAGCCAGTGAGGGTTCCCTCACCTTAATTTTCTCTCCCTCAATATTTCTTCCTTCTCTTGTTCCTGAAAAAGATGTTTCTCTTCCCTATCCTCTTCGTCTAAGAGCATTCCTCACTAGCTCCTATCCTTCCACTGAAGTGTACTTTCACGTCCTTGTAGAAAAAATGGTGAGCATAATACTTTCTTACAGATAGACAAGTAAATGATAGATGTTATGTAATGGGGGAGGAAAGTAGTCTATATTTGTTTTATTTATTTATGTATTTATTTATTTATTTATTTAAACACTTTAATCTGCCTTCTCTCCTGTCTTCACTATTCACTTGAAATAATGCTCTTGAAGTGGCATTTCTCTTCCAGCAATTAAAATTACCTGAAGTACAACAGAATATTTGCAAAGAACTTAAAGGAAATGCATTTATTCACTCATGCCAAACACACTGAAACTGTTAATTAATTGTTTTACTATATTGCTGAACTACCAAAAAAGAGGAAGATCTTTCGGTGCCACAGAGAGAAATCCACAAGTGTTGAAACTCTGCAGTGCACAGTGACTGTCAAACAGGATCAAGCACAAAGAATTAGCAACCCAAACTACATACTAGGAAGGAATGATTCTCTTTTCAAGCTATGTATTGTACAAACCCACAACCAACCAATGAGTGTAAATGGGTCCAGCTATAGGAATGCCTTCACGACAGGCAAGCACAGGACCCTGGCAGGACATAATTCATGCGAATATGAGCTCACAAACCAAAATCACAAAGCATTTGAGGAAATCTGACATCCTATCTCTATCCATAGAGATAGCCTATGCAATATATGGGAGAAATAATAATGAGGAACTCTAGATAATGCAGAAATAGTTTTTAGAATAAGTATGTTTAAAATATACAAAGAGATTTTTAAAAGTAGGAATGGAGTTCATGAGATTAGAATAAAATATTACTTTAAAAAATAACAAATGAAGCCAGGTGTAGTGGCACATGCCCATCATACCAGCACTCAGGAGAGGCAAAGGCAGGAGGATCACAAGTTCAAGCCCAGCCTGAGCAACTTAGTGACTCAGTGACTCAGTGAGCCTCTGTCTCAAGACAAAGTAAATGAATAAATAAAACAGGGCTGGGAGTGTAGCAAAGGCCCAAGGTTCATCCCCCAGGACCACACACACACACACACACACACACACACACACACAATGAATTTGAATTAAAAACCAGCAGATTCTAGAAATAGTCATCGAGAAAAAGAAATAATATTCATTGAAAGAAGAAATTTCTCGTTGAATGGTATAAACAAGAGGCACCATAGAAGAGCACGAATTGGAAGACTCAAGGAATTCATTCAGAACGCAGGACAGAGAAATAAAGATCTGGGAGGGTTACTGACCGGAGGGTAGTATGAGTTGCTCCAAAATACATCAAACAGCATTATTTCAACAGGCAGTATGTGAAGTAATAATGGTCGAGGCATTTCCAGAATTGTAAAAATATGAATCCACCAACTTAAAAAGCATTCTAAATCCCAAGGAAAATTAATAAAACCAAAACCACACCTTCATTCATCATTCTGAAAACTCTAGAATGTCAAGGAAGGAAGATATCTTTTAAATAACAGGACAGGGAAGGGGACTTTTCCACAAAGAAACGGCAACCTGACTGAGAACCACCTTCTTACCAACAGACGCCAGCAAATGACGGAAAAGGTCCTCGAAGTAGAGAAATGAACCATCTGTTCAGAATTCCACATCCAACCAAATTGTCACCCAAGGGCAAAATAAAAACATTTCCAGACATAGATATTGTAGGAGAGCTTACCCATGACCCATCTGGAAAGAACAACCAAAAGATCGAATTCCACAAGAATGGAAATGAACTCAGCAAGAATAGAGAAATAGCATTTAAGAAACAATAGGTATTGCAATGCAAATACTGCATTAAATGCTTGTGTAGGCCTTATGTCTTATCACTATTAAAGTGTGAGAAAGATGCCAAAACTGATATATAACCTGCTACTTTCCTAGGAAAATATTTCATCAAATGTCAAACATGAAAACCTAAGATTAAATTTCATGACATATCTATATATCTAGATTTTAATGCATTATAACGATATATCACTAAATACATCTGAATCATCTCAATTTGATGATATAGTGACAGTAAGTTTTGATTTAAAAAATAAATTTATTGTAATTATTTTCAAAAGTAGAGAAAAATAAAAAGACTGAAATCATTATTCATATTCACACTACCAAGAGGTAATGTTAACATTTTCTCACATTCTTTGAAGATATTTTTATGCATTTTGTATAGTTGATATTATATATGTTTTTGTTTCCTACATTGTTTTCATAAGCTTTATCCTCTATCATAAAGTTCTTCAAAATACCATGTTAACTTCACAGTATTCATGATATAATTTATTTACTAATTATTTGTTTACTAATATAGAGCATTCCAGGCATTTTTGATATCATAAACAACACTGAGGTTGATATATTTTTGCATGAATCTTTTCCATTATTTCCTAAGGACAGATTTCCTAAGTGACATTTTGGTCACCAAATCCATTTGGGCTCAGTGCCCGTTCTTTGCGTATGTGAACTGTGAGACCCGTAGCTACTATCTCCTCCCCCTTTCCTGAAATGCCACTATCCTGTTCTTGTCACCCTCTGACAACTTTTCATCAATATCCTTGTGCTTTTCTCACTTTTATTTTCTTATTTTAATGCTCCTGAGAGTGGAACCTTGGTCTCTGTCAGACTCTCAGTTGATATTAATTGAATCCCAAGCTTCGACACTTCATGAGGATTTCTACTAAAGCTTTTTCTTGGATTCTGCTAATTCTGAAGTCTTTCTGACAGTAAAGCTTTCCATGTCTCATTGCCTCCTGAAAATACCCAACAAAAATTATGTCTAAAGTAGAAAGCACCTTTCCTGCCGAAATAGCTTCTTCTGTGATTTTAATCTTATTTCTTTACATAGCACTGCAATTCTTCAAGTCAGCAGGACTTGAACTGTAGAGTCCTTTCTAATTTTTTTCTGTTGGAACAATGATCTGTTCAGCCAGTAGCCCTCCAGATTTCTTTGGCTTCGTTTGCCCCACTTTTCTTCTATTTCCAGTGCTATTATATCTGAATATCTATTACTGTCTTTCCCTTAGAAAGTAAACACATCAACGAATTTTAGAATTATAAGTAATACCAATTTTGGATTAAAGTGTGAAGCAAAATGTATAAAAACAGATACAGCTTTTAACAAGAAATTAATTTTTTTCCTTGTTACTCTCTTTTTGCTTTAGTAGTCTGTATTCCTTAGTTTAATACCTGTAAGAGACTTGGCCTGTATTATCTTTTTAAAACATTTCTTCAAATTCTATCTTTATTACCTTGCAGTGAAAAATCTTAATTCTTAACCATTTATCGTACATATGGGTATGTTCGCTTTATCCTAAATATGAAGAGTTGAGTTCTCAAATAACAAAACCCATATTACTATTTACAAGAAAGCTACTGGAGATTAAAATTTCTTTGTTGTTCCTTATGTTTTTAAAATGTATCTCACTAAGGATGTATAAAAGCTACCTATTAAAGCTATTTGAAATAAATCCTTTTTGGGAAATAGAGTTTTGTTATTAACTTTATACAGTTACATTCATTGTTCCCTTAAATTTAATTATAGGGTTGGTTTTAAATTATTGTATTTTGATTGTTGTTTTTTTGTTTCTGCTTTTGTTTTTTGGGACAGGGCCTCGCTTTGTAGCCCAGGCTGGCCTTGAACTTGCAGTGATCTTCCAGCTTCATGTTTGTTGTATTTTTATGGGTCAAAGTGAAACAAAGGAATCCATAAGAACTATCATTTCTTCTCTTGCCTCCTTCACCATATTCTGTCTGTATCCTGGAAATATTTAATTTCACTTATCCTTTGTGTATTTCTGTTACACAAATGACAAGATACATACGCACTTTTTTGTACCTTGTTTTTTCCCTCAGTAATATATCTCAGACTTCTCTCCATATTATTTCACCAAACTATTCATCTTTAATTATCCAAACATAAATGCAGAGTTCTTTATAATGGGCAGTCACAAGTCTTCTTTCCTTATATCTTTCTAGACTAAATCCACATTTTTCTTTTGGTCTGGACTGGAGACCCCTGCACTGTCCAGTCCAGCCAGACATTGATCAAGATTGGGTCTTCCCGAACAACCAACTACTTCGCACTTTATAAATGTTTAATAGCTTCCACCGATCTATTGTATCCAATTCAAGTTCCTCTGTCTACATCTGGCTCCAGTTTACTTTTCCATTCTCATTTACTGGAAGTTCTTATCAATGGTCTTGGATATGCGAGGCCGAGTTCAAAGGGTTCCATGTCTAGATCTGGACCAATGACTCCCACCCTGAGCAGGATTCTAAATAGCCTGGAGAGGAGACGTAATCAGTGTGGACCAGCTACACAGTCAGATTTGCAGATGGAATGGCCTTAAGGAGCTGTGCATATCCTGTACTCACATGTGAACAGCATGCATTCCGTTCAGTTTATTTTGGAATCCTGAGATCTCTTTTATCTATAGACAAGGTGTGATCGAAATATAAGGCCCATGTTTAAATTTTTAAAACTTATTACAGTTAAAGATACGTTGCTGTTAATCCCTCTCAAAATCCTCCCCTCGCTTCAAACGTATTTATCCCTTGGTTCTTGCCACTTTCTGAAGAAATACTGGAAGTTCTCTTTTCTGAGTGTCCTTAGAAGGTATGATTAAAAATACAGTGAATGCTGCTGCCAAGCACCATCCAATAGAAAAGCAGGCTCATAAAAAACATTACCATGGGCCAGTGAGATAGCTCAGCAGCATAAGCGCCTGCCTGGACCTGCCTGCGAGGTCCTGAGGTCGACTCCTGGTACCCACATAAAAAAAAAAACAGAAAACAGAAAACATTACCTTGTGTCTTCATCCACCTTATTTACCTTATTCACCAGATTGTGTGATTTCTGGCTCTTCCCCAAAGTTAAAATGACCATGAAAGGTCAGTGTTTTGAATCGATTCAAGACATCACAGCCATGACAGCTCAACCACAGATGACTTCCAGAACTCCTTCATGAAGTACCAAAAATGATGAGATAAGCGTGTTCAAAACAAGAAGTAATATTTTGAGGGGATTAATGGCAATGTGTCTTGTAGTGTACTAAATTTTTAAAAAAATTTAAATTCACCATATTTATCAGATCTCATATCCATCTATCTATTTCCTTTTTGTTTGTTTGTTTGTTTGTTTTGAGACAGAGTCTCACTATGTTGTTCAGGCTGGACTTGAAATCACAGCAACCCTTCTGCCTCAACCTTCTGAGGGCTGGGATCACAACTATGCACCACAATACCTGGCTAATCTATCTCCTTTTAACCTTGAGTTACTCTGTGTTTTGTTTGTTTGTTTGTTTGTTTGTTTGGCTGGTTTTGGTTTTTTTGAGACAGGGTCTGGCTATGTAGTCCAGGCTGGCCTTGAACCCTCAGCAATCCTCCTGCCTCAGCCTCCTGAGTGCTGGGATTATAGGCGTGTACCACCACGCCTGGCTATTTTGTGTTTCTTACAACCAAGTAAACCCTGACTCTAGTGCAGGCATCAAAGAACTACTGAAGGATTTATGTTGGAAAGCAGAATGATACCTGAGAATAAAACCGTGTTTTAAAGAAGAAACAGGAAGACCGTGTAAGACTTCACAGTGTCGACTAGATTTGGTAATTAGGTCAATAGTACCTTTGTGAGAAGTTTCGTTGGAGTGGGGAACAGATTACTGTGTTTTGAGGCATGTGTGGGGGGTAAGGGATTGGGGATGAGTATACTCTCCAGCTTTAGGAACCCTCAGACAACCAGGTGAGGGCTACGGGTGACAGCTCCAGGGAGGCTTTTTCTTTTTCAAATGAAGAAGGCCAAAGCATATAAATATACTTTAGGGGAGGGAACACAGAATGGGGAAGATTGATGGAAATCTTAATTTGATAGAATTTCCTGAAAAGAGAGGGTGGCAGGTAGGAACTAGAACACAACCAGAGGGTTTGCTTTTGATGCCTTCTAAGGACACCAAGCTACAACAATAATGCTTAGGACATACCAGGTATTCTTCCAAGCGCTTTAGATGTATTAAATGAATTAGGACTGGGTGGAGACGACGAAGTTGGGAATGAGAAGTTAAAAAAATGTGCAACTGAAAATCAAAATTACCTCTCCAAATATAAAGATAAGGTTACATATAAATAATCTGAAAGAAAAGGGGGAGAGGTATAGGGAGGTTAAAAAGTAGTAGCTCAAAAAATAGGAGAGAAAGTTAACCAGAAACATACAATTATTTTAGGATAGTAATTTAACGATTGTATCACTTTTTCCTGCAGTCCTCAAATACACTAGTTCAGAGCTCAGAGCCAAACTCTGCTGACCCAAGGCCGGAAGTCCCAAATGGAGTGGGACAGAAAAGATTTCAAGGAAGCTGATGGGCCTGGCCAGAGGATGGTTAAAGTAATGTTCCGTAGAGTTAGGATAGATATAAAAGAAAGGGACTCCAGGACAACGATGGACAGGCAAAAAGAAAGCAAGGAAGATAGAAACATAAACATACAGAATCAAGTGTTCCTCAGCCCATTCCTTTCTGAGTGATAACCAAGGCAGCAGGTTGCCACCTTCAAGTTCAGGGTTCTCCCCACATAGCTGTCCTCAGGCAGGATAGATCCCGCTACCCAGGGCGCCAGAACCTCTGGCGACATCTAAGCGTTGGTTAGACACACCTTGGGCCTTGCTCCAGAACTACTGAATCACAACCTGCTTTCGAACAGAATTTTCAAATACTTCACATGCATGTTAAGTCGAAGCACTAGGACAGACAGATGAGGTAGTGTGGAAATGCCCTTGACTTGTATTACTGCTAAAATGCTACAGGTAAGAGGCAGATGTTCTGTGTGCAATGTTCGTGAGCATGCATTTCAACGTATTCTACTTTTATCGTAACTTAAATCCTTCCCCCACGATTTATAATTCTCCAGACTAACTGGTAATTCCACACTGCACCCTAGGTGCTGTCTCTTTTGTAGGTACAATATGTCAAAATTTTGTGTATCTCTTTATCACATTTATCTCTAAACACTGTGCTTAACAAAAACAGGTTCTTGGGCCGGTGAGATAGCTCAGCAGCATAAGCGCCTGTCTGGCAAGTGCGAGGTCCTGAGTTTGACTCCTCGGTACCCACATAAAGGAAAAAAGGGCCGGTGATATCGCTCAGTGGCACAAGCACTTGCTGGCAAGTGCGAGGTCCTGAGGACAACTCCCAGTACCCACACAAAAACACACACACACACAAACACAAAACAGGTTCTTCCTGTCATACTGGTGTAATTGCACAAATTTAACACACGCTACTCCTATCAGCAGACTGTAAAAGTCAACATTCCCAAGTGAACTCACATCGGGAACTTCATACATGACACACCCCAAATACGTATTATTTAGACATTACCCATAGCTCCCCAACCTGCTGTCCTGCACCTTCCAAATTTATTTCCAAATATAAAGGGAGTCTGCTTCTGCATTTCTCTTTCTTTCCGCATCAATATTCCACATCCGGCAGCCATCTCTCTTTGTTTAGATTTACACATGTAATGAATATCTTGACTTCCGAGATCATTTCATCTCTCCTTGATGGTTTCTTAATGTGAACCTCAGAGTGTTGCACAAGAAAAACCATAAGCTTCCGTTTAGTTTTAAGATGCTTTGATTGCAAGTATGAGAGCCAAACTTTCTCTGTAGAGAAAATACACCAAAATATCGGTCCAAGTGAAATGAAACGCACTGACTGCCAAAACCATCCAAAGAGGGTTCTGCAGCTAGCGACACACGCACACACACCATCTGCTGCCGGGTCAGCTCTAAACGATATCGCGCTTTTCTCCAGCATCCGTGTTTTGAAGCTGCTGCACCTGATTATGGTTTTGATCTGCTTTTTACCCCCTTTGTGCAAAAGTGAATCTGGTCCCTTGACAGCGGGTGGGCGCGCGGCCCGGGCCGAGTGGCGCCGTCGGGGACGGCGACCCGGGGACAGGGTCAAGATTTTTCGAGAGAACTGGGGACACGTCCCTAACGCGGACTTCCACCTGCCCGCTGCGCCAGTGGGTTTTCGTCAGCTGTCACCCACGGGGCGGAGGCCGGCGGAGACCTGTGTCCGTCCTCCGCCCAGCGGCCCAGGGTCCGAGCCGGACGAGGCGCGGCGTCCACGCGGAGCCAGCGGGTCCCAGCCCGGCCCCATCCGTCCCCGGGGCGCCCACCGGACACCCGCCGACCGCCCTTCCTGCCCCTCCCTGTCCCCGCCCCCTCCGCTCTCTCGCGCTTTCTCTCCACCCGCGGACTCGCGCTCCGCCGCCGCCGCCACCCTCGGACCTCGCCGCCCGGACTTGCCAGCCGAGGGGCCCCCACCCCGGGCTGGCTGCGCGTGGGCGCACTGAGCGGCGAGCGCGCGGGAGGGGTCTGACCGGCTTCGCGCAGGCGCGCGCGGCTCGGCTCGGCTCGGCCAGACTCGGCTCGGCTCGCGTCGGCCCGGCTGGACTCGGCTGAGCTCGGCTCGTGAGCTGGTGGCCGGGAGACTTCGGCTCGCGGAGCGAGAGCCTGGGGCCCCGCGGCGGCGGCGCTGACCGGAGCACCATGTTCCTTCACTCCGTCAACCTCTGGAACCTGGCGTTCTACGTCTTCATGGTCTTTCTGGCCACCCTGGGGTTGTGGGACGTGTTCTTCGGCTTCGAGGAGAACAAGTGCAGCATGAGTTATATGTTTGAGTACCCCGAGTACCAGGTGAGGGTCCGTCGGCGCCCGGGCGCGGGACGCGATCCCGGAGCCGGGGGTCGTGGGTCCCCCGCCTGGCCCCGCGCCTGCCTCGGTTTCCCCGGGGGAGGCGGCTCTTCCGGCGCCCCCTCCCGCCCTCGCAGCCCGTCTCTGGGCTGGGGTCCCGCCGGGTGGCTGCACCGCGCCCCGGTCCCCCGTGCCCCGTCCCGTGTCCCCGCCGCGCACCGGGGCCCTCCCCGGCCCGGACTGTCCCGCCGTCCCCGCCCGCGTAGGTGCCGACCCCGGCGGGCTCCGCGGTCCGGGCAGAGCGGGCGGCTCGCGCGGGTGCAGGCGACCCGGGAAGCTCCGGGGCCGGAGCTCCTGCCGCTCCGGTGGCGCGGGTCCTCCTGGCCCGGGAGCTGGGTCCGCCGGTGCCGTGGACTCTGTCCGCGCGCGTGTGTTGCATACCTGTGTGTTGCACACCTCATTGTGTGTGCTGCTTCCCTGAGACCAGGCTCCTTACCAGTTGCACACAAAATCTGTCCTGGTGTTACCTTTTCCCACCGTGTTGCAATTCCAGAGTGACCTGGCCCCTTCCTCCCACGTCCCATCGCTGCCGCTCCGTTTTGAGTGCCTTCGGTCAGCCGCTTCATTAGTTTGGCGTAGTAGAATCTAGAATTTCTATTGGTGGCCAGCTGTGCAAAGATAGTGACAAATGACACCACCGTCCGAGGAAATTTCGCCCCAGTGATGCTTTTACTTGCAAGTGCATCTTTTTTTAGTATATGTGCTGCCGAAGCGAGCTTTCCAAGTGCATCTCTTAATAATGGAACACCTAGTACAATAACTTGTATAAAATGCGTATATACTACACTGTACACTGATAAAGTGCATTTTTAGAGTACAGTACTTTTTAATTACACTGTTATTAATTAGACCTTAAAACTACCTAAGATTTAAATTGCTGAAAAGCAGCTCTTTCCCGTGGGCAAAATTCTGGTAAATTTAGATTTCATTCATTTGGCAAGATTCTGTTCTTGGTTTTGCAACAGTGGTTATGAGAGAGTGGAAACGTTGCATTTCGGATGCCATTGAAGAGAACATTTTGACATGTTACTGCTGTCTTAATTTCTAAGCAAATGAACTGGAATATGCTGGCTTACGCTTATCAGAGTCTAGTGGTTGAATACATGGGCTTTTAGTTTTGTTTTCTTTTAAACTGGAAATAAAGCTTATAATCCCCTTTCATCGCCTATGGTTTAATAATGACAAAGCTCCCAATAGGTTGCAGTAAGTCACTAGTTTTGTACTGCACTGAACACTTGGGTTAACGGCATTTTGGAACAATACAGTGCTAATTCTCATTTATTTTTAGACTACCCACAGTTACTGAAGCTGTTGTAATATTTGCAGTTATAGAAATTGTTTTCCTAAGTGTTGCCAGCAAAGCATATGGGCCTCACAGATGAATTTCCTGCCTCATAAAATGACTAGAAAGACAAAATTAATGTAGCTAATTTGAAAGAGCTGTTTAGCTTGTTTGTTGTTGTTGAGTGGTGTGTATTAGTTATTTTGGTTCAGATTGCTTTCTCGGGGTTTTATACTTCTGTGAAATTTGTTAGTACAGTAGTAATTACTGTGGCAGTTTCTGATACACATTTTGAGCAGGTTTTATTTTTATGATGTAAAATGCTGTGTTAATTCACTATAATGTTTGTATTCGACTCTTAGACTTCGTATTTTGCATAACAGGTTTTTACAAATACAATTAAAACCTGCCTGTAGAAGTGGGTCATTTTGAATGTAGTTTCCAAGAATTTTAGATAAACGAGGTCACTTTTTTTTGTGTGTGGGTACCGGGGGTCGACCTCAGAACCTCGCGCGCCAGCAGGCGCCTGTGCCACTGAGCGATATCACCGGCCCTTTCTTCGTATGTGGGTTCCGGGAGTCGAACTCGGGCCCTCGCGCTTGCCAGGCAGGCGCGTACGCCGCTGAGCCATCTCACCGGCCCCAAGGTCACTTTTATATAAATAAAAATGTGGTAAAGATATTTTACACATTGCCCGTTTTTAATTTAATTACGTTTCACCCAGCTTTCCAAGTATTCTCAGGTTGCTGGGCAGCAAGTGACCTGACCTGGTCACCGGGCTTTCTTCTCTTCCTGGGTGCCTTTCTTCTCTGTACTGCCTATTTGCGTCGCTTAGCCAACCGGGCCAGGAAATGGAAAAGTAGTTGAAACACACTGCAGTTTAGTCTCCATTTTTTAAAGGTTGTATGGGAATTTGAAACTGTATGCTTTAAAAAAAAAATGACGTTTTGAATTTAAAATTGATTCTCTGCTACCTGTGGCTTTCCTCGACTCACCTGTTCAGAGTTAAGTGAACATTTCATGAATATATCTTAAGTCTGCCAAGCGAGAGACACATTACCCTTTAAAGCTTCTTGCCTTGTTACACAGCAAGGCAGAATTTTTACTTGGCAGCACCCTGTTTCAGGCAAATTATAAAATTTGAGGAGAAACACCTGAGTTGTTTTCTCTCACAGTGATTTGGCTCTCTTTATATGAGTGACCTAATGCTGTCTGAAAGGAAATGTTGATCTTGAAAATATGAATCATATTTTGTTGGTAAGGGTGATGTTTATTTAGCAAGTTTTTTTTCTTTGGTGGGACAGGGTTTCATTATGCAATTGAGGCTGGCCTTGAACTCACTTTGTAGCCCAGGCTGGCCTCAAACTCTCAGTGATCCTCTTGCCTCAGCCTCCCCAGTGATGGGATTACAGGTGTTCGCCACCACACCCAGCCTAGCAAGTCATTTATTGAATGACTGCTTTGTGCCAGGTTTACCTGATATTTAGTATGAGAGGGAATTAGTGCTAAATCAGTTCTTGTGCCTTGAATTTGTCATACAACCAGGGAGACAGGAATGTTGTAGATAGTCACAGTATAATGTGGTACATGTTATAATTTTACTATGGGAGAGTGTGTGAGGCTCTTTACAGAACAGGGAATATCCAGATTTGTCTCATGTGTTCAAAGGCTATGCAGAAGAGATAGTGAACTTGGCCAGGCAAAATGTTTTGTGTTTTTTGTTTGTTTCTTTGTTTTTAATATATGGGTACCGGGAGTCAAACTCAGGACCTCGGGCTTGCTAGGCAGGCGCTTATGCTGCTGAGCTATATCACCGGCCCTGGCCAGGCAAAATGTATACATAGTTCATAAAGTGCAGAAAAAAAATTGCAGCCATACATAGCACACAGGAAGGTAGGTAGACACTGGGACACATGCGTGAGCAGTATTTATAATATATTACCATTAATGTAAAAAGGGAAACGAGCTCTATAAACATACCTGCTTGTATGAATGTAAAATATTTCTGGATGCACTCAATCTGGCCACGTTGGCTGCCTTCTCAGGCAGGGGAAGAGAGTGGCTGAAGGACCAGGGGTAGGAGAGATCCTTTCTTTTGAATCTTGAATTTTAAGATACGTAAGAATAAACTCTAAAACATAGCATAAGTAAGTTATAAAAAAGGTAAAATAGATTTTAAAGGATCTCTCTCTCAAGCCTTTAACATGTACACATACAGTAAGAAAACACAGAAGGTGTGTGTTTTAGTAAGTTTTCTCTTGAGAGCAACTGGACTTTGGAGGGAGTGTAGCAGGGCGATTATGTCCAGGGGAGACTGAAGTCCCTAGGACTATTCTAGGGGATGCGTGAACAGAGCTCTTTGTAAGAACTGTGAAACTGTGTGCATTTGTGTAGATCAACAATTTTTTTTCTTTTTTTGGTTAATTGTGGAAATTGAACTTTTTGCAGTTTGAATTCACAATTAAAAGTTATAAAAATTTTAGTTTCTTAAATCATTTTTCTAGTTCTTAGAATTTGCTAGATTTTTGTGTCTTTTGAAAGGGTTAGAGATGAGTCAAAGGAAGACAGGCAGTGGGAACAAGATCATAGAAATAGTATTTAAGGGTAAAGGTAATTGAGCCTAAAGGTCATTTTGGGATGAGGGCTTGCTCTTTAAATAACCTATATAAGATAACCAGTTTATGTTGGAGTCTTGGTACTGTAGAGTGCTACTCAACCATGGTAGCCAGGAAACAGAAAGAAGAGGAAGAGCTGGGGACATGAATATACCCTTCCTTCTAGGTTGTGTCCTCAGTGACCACCTCCTCTGACCAGGCTTCCAACAGCATACCACCTAGGAAGTCCTGATTGGATGGATCCACTGATCAGTCTAGTGCTCCCGTGATCCAATAATCACTGTCCAAAAGCCCCTCTCTGAACACATGAGACTTCAGACATTTTAGATCGAAGTCATAACAAATACATTATAGTTAACATATATAACTAACAAAACTTCCCTTTATTTTTATATTTTTATTATAACATTTAAAAATGAGAGAGCAACATAAACAAAACTTATGGGATATTTGTGGTGTTTAGGGTGGAATGTCAACTTGATTGGCTTTGGGATCCACTGGGTGACTGGTGAAACATTGTTCTGGGTGTATCCAGAGGATTCATGGAGGTATGACTCTGGCGTCTGTCTGTGGTCCCTGGCCCCCTTCCTCTCTGGCACTGATCTGCTGTACTTTCCAGCTGACATGAATTAAGCAGCTTTGCTCTACCATGATGTTTCTGCCTTGGAGCCAGCCAACCATGGACTGAATCCCTTAAAACATGAGCCAAATTAAATTTCTCCACCTTTACCCTCGAGGCCTAAGCCTGGGTCCAGCAGACCCATCCCTTACTTTTCTACTGTAAATTTGTACTTTAATGTTAATAGTAGCCAGCTGTGTGTCTCAGTACCTTTCCCTGAGGGATACAGGAAGCAATCTATATGTTTACCCACTTGGTATGATGAATAGAAAGTGTGCACATGTGCAAAAGTGGCAAAGTGGGATTTGGACCCACCCTTATGCTCAGTGGAGCAGTTCTTGCATATGTTTACCCAAGCATCACAGAGGGTCCAGTAGACCCACACCACTCCAGGATTTGTTAAAAAAAAAAAAAAAAAAAAAAGAGGAGGTTGGTTTTTTGTGGTAGAAGTAGCCCAGTTAAGTACAATGGCACATGAAAAACCAGATTCACAAGTTTTAGAGGCGGTCAAAAGTGAATCATCAGATTACTCATGCATGGATGATAAAGATAATCCATTATGGTAAAATACATGCTTTCATAACAGAAGAGTGGTGTGAGTATGTGATGATGATGGTGATGATGATGATGATGTCTGACTTTGGCCATGTGAGCCAAAGTTCCTGTGACAGTGAAATGGAGCAAGAATCAACTGATACAGACACAGAATGCAAACTTCCATGATTCAGATGAAGAAGAAAA
Organism: Erethizon dorsatum; assembly: GCA_028451465.1. Taxonomy (NCBI): domain Eukaryota; kingdom Metazoa; phylum Chordata; class Mammalia; order Rodentia; family Erethizontidae; genus Erethizon; species Erethizon dorsatum. The sequence goes on along the minus strand of CM051826.1, from coordinate 136,762,544 downwards.
CAGCGATGTGAGTACATATTTGACTAGTTGAAATGGCCTTGCAACCAAATGGAACAAAAATATAGAGAAGGTCTTGGCAGGGGTGAAACATATTAGACAGATTGCCAGCACTGCCATTCAGTGTTGGAAATTGTAACAGACAAAATGCTACAAGATGCTGTGAAATGCACAAAGGCTGAAATGCAAGTAAAAGGTTTCATGTGCACCAGTAGCCATATTCAAAAATGTATTTATTATGACACCTCACTAGCTGAACTGAAAGCATTCATAGGTATGCTGTATTTAGCACAGATTTCTTATCACAGGAATGGAAAAGTGATGGGTCAAAATATGGCATAAAAATTTATGACCTTGTGGATGTGAAGACGTGTTATGCTTTCAGTTAGACATTTATCCTGGAACTCAGGCATCAGGTCCTTATTTGTATAGTAATAAACCGAATGATGTTGTGAACAAACTTGTTGCTCCCATCTCCCAAACTAATCAGAATGGGACATTGGACAATTGGGGACATTCCAGTTGTAACATCAATTGGAAACCGGTAACAGCACAAATTGAACAGCGCAAGAACTATAGGCAGGAACAAAGCAGAAATTCCAAATGAAATGTCGCAATTTCAAAACAGGATTATATAGTACAATCTTTGGATTTTATAAAGATATAACATTGGCTTCATATATGGCAAAGAAAAGCAAACTGTTACTGCTGATGTCAACATTTCACCATGAGGGAAATATTGATAGGGAAACCTCGACAAAATGGAAGCCTGAGATGGAAACTTTGAACAACAAAACCGAACGTGGAGTAGATGATGTTGATGAGCTATGCAGCAACTGTGATGTCACTTGAAACACAAAGCATTGGCCAGTGGTTGTGTTTTACTCGATTCTAAACATGTGGCATAAATAGTTTGATAGTTTACAAAGAAAATAACATGAGCAAAATATCACAGAGAAATTTTCTTAGAAGATTGAGACTGGAGCTCGTAAGAGATCATTTACAGCAGAAGAAAAACAAAATGTTTCTTCCCAGGGAACTACACAAAAAAATTGTGGAGCACACTCACGAGCTGACAGGTAAACAGGCAGGCACAGTATCACAGGGACCTACTGGAACAGTAGGAAAACCAAAAGGATGTCACCTGTGCCCTACAAGAAAGTACAGGAAAACAAAACATACGTGCTGTCAGTGTAAGCGGTGCTTGTGTGTGGAGCTGCAGTTGTCATGCGGACTGCCTTGTGTGCGACAGTTGAAGCAAAGCTTACTTCTGTGGTAGACTTCTGTTTGTGTTTACGTTGTAGTTCACATAGATTTTTTTTTAATGTGGATACCAGGAGTCGAACTCAGGACCTTGCACTTGCCAGCAAGCGCTTGTACCACTGAGCGATATCACTGGCCATTTTTTTTCCTTTATGTGGGTGCCGGGAGTCGAACTCAGGACCTTGCGCTTGCCAGACAGGTGCTTGTGCCACTGAGCTATCTCACTGGCCCTCACATAGATTTTTATTTCTGGTGTCTTTTAGGTTTTGTAAGGATGTGCACAGTTGAATGTGAAAATGTCGATGTCTATTCTAAGCACTCATTACGTAGCTGATATTTTTATTTTATTGACATCTTATTTCCCTGCTAAGTGTATGTTGTACAATATAGTAGGAAGCTCCTGACAAAACAGGAAGAGAGGTGACAACTGCCACATAGGAAAAGAAAGCTGTCAGCTGACAGTTGAAGCAAAACTTATTTTTGTGATAGAGTTCTATTGGTATTTTCATCATAATTCATATAGGAATTTATTTCTGATGTTACCTTTTAGGTTTTGTAAGGAAGTACACAGCTGACGTGAAAATATTCATGTCTGTCCTAAACATACAATACATATTAAGATTTTAATAATTTTTTATTGATATTTTATGTTCCTGTTAACTACACACTGCATAATGTAATAAAAACCTCCTGACAAAACAGCAAGACCATTGAGATGTCAAGTATGTCCTACAAAAAGTCAAGTATGTTCTACAAAAAAGCAAAAGACACGTGCTGTCAGTGTAAGCAATGCGTGTGTAAGCGGTGTGCTGTTGTCATGTGTGCAGACTGACTTAGGTGTGATAATTGAAGTAAAGATTTTTTTTTTTTGTAGAATGCTTTTGGTATTTTCATTGTAGTTCATATGGGAATTTATTTCTGACATTCTTTTTTAGACTTTGTACATGAAAAACCAGTCGATGTTGAAGATTTTGATGCTTTTTTATAAACATTGAATAAATATTAAAAACAATATTTTATTTTTGTGATTTTTTCCTATTAAGTACTCATTGTTTAATATAATAAAACTCATAAAATTAAAATTAATAATTCATCAATAGAAATATTGCGCCTTGATGACATAATTAGTCTTATGCTCCAAGGGTTACATTATGAGTGTCAGGTATTGTGTCCAGCAGTGGGAGAGCTGACTGATGCAGTATTTGACCATGTTTTTGTGAAAGTGCTCAGTATCTGGTTTGATGAAAGTGCTTAGAATTCTTGGCGAGTTCACAAGGTGCTCATCAGAAATTTTTGTCTGATTTTACTCTTTGTATGCTTCATTCCTGAAAATAGTTGTTCACAAATGTACATATTGCCAAAGAGCCATGACATGAGTAAGGGTGATTGTGTGGTGAGGGATATTTTCCTCTGGGAAGATCGGTCTTATAGAAGTCTAGTAAAGAGATGTGATCAGATTTTTCTTGAATGTCTGGTGGCAACTCTGTACATTGCATTTGGAAATTCAGAGGTGGGTATTTCTGTCGGCTGAAGATTGAGCTGCAGTTGTACCAGCATGCATTTAGGGAGGTTGAAACACAATTGTCGGTAGTTGCTGTGTTTTAGCAGCCACGCGACACAAGTACATGTTGTGTGTGATAGACGCGGGTTTCCATTCCACTGACTGTGTGGCAGGTGCTGGAGCCGCAGTTGGCACTGTGCCCTTTCCTACACAGCATTCTGTTGTCCCCTACACCATGCATGCCTGAGCACTGCACCTCTGAAGTCATGGAAAGTACCACTAACGGTGATATAATAACGTTAAACGTCTACAGCTTTATGGGGCTGCATTAAGAACTGTCCAGGAGCACATGTGGCCCTGAGCCACGGGCTGAGCACACCAGTCTTCAGCAGTCAACACAGCCTCCGTAGATGCTGCCGTGGAGTCGTTGGCACAGATTGTGGTAATTTCTCAGAGGAATATTCAGTAATGTACATGGCTGATCATAATTGCTTTTCTGAACAGTAAGGTTTTTCACTAATCATTAACCACATTTACAGTTTTTTTGTTTTTTGAGACAGGATCTTACTATGCAGTTCAGGCTGGCCTCGAACTCACAGTGATCTTCCTGCCTCAGCCTCCTGAGTGCTGGGATTATAGGCATGCTCCACCATGCCCGGCTCATTTACAGTTTTTGAAAACATCCAGTAGTTAAAATTTTTCATTAAGCACATACTACATGTATAACAGCACTAGATCATTGATCTATTGATATTTACTTAATCCTGTTGCCCAGTATAATTGTTTTATTTTCAATTGTTTCTATCCTTTTTTAAAAAAAAGAGAAGCAAAGAGTTTATACTTTACCACCTCCTATAAATGTCTACCCTTTGGAGATGATGTTGACCTAATATATAGTAAATGGAAAAAGTTTATATGAATAACTAGCTCTTTTGTGTATAGTAATAGGAATTGCAGAGTAGTTTAAGGGTTGCTATAAACAAGGCCCCTGGTCCATGAGAACTGAAACACGCTACTGCATTAGAACATTCACAGTGGGAAGAGTATACGTATCTTCATCAAGAAGCCCAGATTAGTAGCTGTGAAGCCCAGATTAACCTATTAAGCACATTGTAGATCAAAGCATACTAGGTTGAGATGTCAGAAAGCTGCATTGTCAGACAAACTTACCTTCTTTTAAAGATGTACCAGCAGGAATATAGTTGGGCTTGAGTAAAAGAAGAGATATTGCAAAACAGCCTAAAATGACAAAAGATAATTGATTTGCAAATGGAAAGCCTTTTCTCATTTTTAAGTGTAATTGATACTGATTCTAAACTAAATGCATTTCCAATTACGTTAGCATGTGTTTTGCTGACATATACTAGTGCTTTTCTGACATTGTCAGGGACTGTTTTGACTAATTTTTGTTTCTTAGAATTTTAGGTGGTCCTATTTTATGCTTTTCTGTCAACTACATGATTCAAAATTCAAATAGTTCAAGAATAATTCTCTATGTGAATAAACTGTGCATTCAGTGATTTTATCATTAGCAGTATTTTTATATTGCACTGTTTCAGAGTTATAAAATTTAAAAATGCATACAATGTGGCTGAATTATATTATTAAAAGTGATGAAAGTGAACCTTGCTTTATTTATTTTTGCTATAGAAAATAGAACTTCCAAATAAACTGGCAAAACGCTATCCAGCCTATGAGTTATACCTTTATGGAGAAGGATCCTATGCTGAAGAACACAAAGTTCTCCCTTTGACAGGAATTCCAGTTCTCTTCCTTCCTGGTAATGCTGGAAGTTACAAGCAAGGTAGGTACTGGAAGTAAATTTGAAATCTGTGAACTTCAGTTAAGGAAGTCAAATCCTTTGCATGCTTGGTGAAGCAAATGAAGTGAATGAAACACTACTCTATGTTAAACACAGTACTGTGTCAGGCTTACTGGAGACCGAGATACATGACACTTTCCCTGAGAGAAAGTACATTTGAGAAGTACAAAGAAAAGAAGAGCTGCAGAGTGAGGAGAAAAAGAGAAAGATGGAGTGAGGTGGGATAAGTAGATTATACCAGTATTCGGGAATCAACACAAGAAAGAGGTTTACGTTAGAAATGGAATGTGCAGAGAATGGAACCTGGAGCATTGATTAGAGAGATAAATTTGTAGCTTATATTATGCTGAGCAAGAAAGGAACTATTTTTCTTTTGGAGCTATTTAAGGTAGATCTAGAAGTACAGAAGGGATCACAGAAATATGAAAATAGGAAGGTTGTATGTGCAGATTCCAAATTCATTGTTGACTTAGAGAAGACCAGCCGTAGTTTTTGGCGTAAAGTATGTTACTCTGCAAGTAATTTTACTTTCAGCTAAAATTTGTTTACTTGGTTATTAAATGACTAGAATTGTTACGCGATTAGACTAGAACTGTTCCAACATGTACTGTAATTGCCGATGTGCTTATTCATCTAGCAGATATTTATGGATACCTATCATGAGCCAGGAACTATTGTAGGTACCAGGGCAGTGATGGCGAACCTTTTAGAAATGGAGTGTCAAAACTGCAACCCAAAACCCACTTATGTATCACAAAGTGCCAATACTGCAATTAAACCTGGATGCTCGGCTGCTGAGGTGGTGCTGCAGCGACTTGGCTCACATGCCAATAGAGAAGGCTCTGTGTGCCCACTGCGTCACACATGCCATAGGGTCGCCACCACTATACTAGAGATTCAGAGCAGCCTGAGACACATGAAGTCCCTTTCTCATCAAGCATTATTCTTGTTGGAAAGGCAGTCACATGACAAACATGTCAGTAACATTACAGCTGGAAAGAAAATTTAGAGGAGAGAGAGGATAAACAAGGCCAGGAGATGCCTAGTTTAGATGAGGTGGTCAGGAAAGACCACAGTGAGAGTTTGAGCAGAGGCTTAAATGTAGCAAGGAATTGCACTGCACTGTTTCCAGGGAGGTCCTGAGGCAGCAAAATGCTGTGTGCCTTCAGGGCCACTATGTCTAGGAAAAAGTTAGAAGAGAAGAAAGTGGAAAAGCAGCCATAGGCTATGTCATATAATCTGGGGAAAACACTGTGAGGTCTTTCTTGTTTTTTTTTTTTAATGTGAGTACCGGGAGTTGAACTCAGGACCTCACCGCTTGCCAGCAGGCGCTTGTGCCACTGAGCGATATCACCGGCCCTTTTTTTCCTTTATGTGGGTACCGGGAGTCAAACTCAGGACCTCGCACTTGCCAGGCAGGCGCTTATGCCACTGAGCCATATCACCAGCCCAACACTGTGAGTTTTTATGCAAGTGAGATGGGAAAACTGGAGAGCTTTGGGTAAGAAATTATACAATCTGTCTAAACCAAGTGGGAACAGACTTTTCCTATGGGAATCTCCTTCTTAAAATCCTCAGTAAGTGTGGTGAAATTCCTGTTTCTTATTCTTCAAAGTATCCTTCTCCTCCTAGCTATTATAGCTCCTACTGAAGGAAAGCAAGTAGAGAATGAGCAGCCCATTCATTTTTTATTTACTTATTTTAAAACATTTAGGGCACATTTAACTATGTTAGAGGCATATAGCCACTAGGTTAGTGTGTTCTTTCTTCTAAATTAGTACTGTTAATGAGGGTTGCCCTCCAATAAGTTTATTTCCATGGCGAAGTTTATTTATGAAGAGATTTTGAAGCAAGAATGGATGCAGCCTCAGAATATTTTGTTTGCTACGCACTTCTTCTCCTGCAGTTCGTTCTATTGGCTCCATCGCCCTCCGGAAGGCAGAAGACATTGACTTTAAGTACCACTTTGACTTCTTCAGTGTGAACTTCAATGAAGAGCTGGTGGCACTCTATGGCGGAAGCCTTCAGAAGCAGACCAAGTTTGTGCACGAGTGCATCAAGACCATCCTTAAACTTTACACGGTAAGAGGTCAACATAGCACAACCTAGTAGCTTGTTTTTATTAGGAAACTCACTATATTTTTAAAAATGTATTTGTTTATATGGATATTAAGGAATGCACTTTATTTTAAATAATGCATTTATTTATATGAAAAGTAGAAGAAAGAGGGCACAGTTTGGCTTTTTTGAGTCTATTGCCTTACCTCAATGGAAGTTTTCAAGCTTAAATTGAATTTATGAGAAACCGTTCTTGGGCTGGGGATATAGCTCAGTGGCACAGCGCCTGCCTGGCAAGTGCAAGGTCCTGAGTTTGATTCCCAGTACCAAAAAAAGCCAAAAAACATTCTTATAAATTCAAGAAAAAAATTGTTTTAACTTTATATATAAATTAGAAGTGTGATGCATTTCTTAATGCATCCTCGAAAGATACCTGTCTCCAGCCATGCATGACTTAAGTAGTGGCACTTGGATAGACTGCTGTAGAGGAAGCAGTGGACGTCTGGAGCACCTGTTCCCAGGCGTTGCACAACACACAGCAAAGGACCCTCAGCCCTGAAAGCAGTGAGCTCCATGTCGTCCTGGCTTTCTGTCTGGAAGCGTTTTCCAGACTATGGGGTGAGTAGGTGGTGATCAGGCAGAGCACATTGATATCACTGAGCTGAAGAAGGCAGAGAATTGGAATTTTGGAGTGCTAAGCTGGCTGCATGGGGCAGGATAGAAGAAGAAATGAAGCAGCTGGGCATGATGGTGCACATCTGTAATCCCAGTACTCAGGAAGCTGAGATGGGAGAATTGTGAGTTCAAGGCCAGCCTGAGCTACATAGCAGATCTTGTTTTAAAAGAAAGGAAGGAGGGGGGAAGGAGAAATGCATGTCTTTAAAGAAATCTGAAAGACCAGTAAAACACATTCAGAATCATTCTATGCTGGCAATTTCAAACAATATCGAGGATAAACGAAAACTTAATGAAGGGGACCATTTCCACCCTTGACATGTTACCGTGCAAGTCTGAAGACGATAGCTACTTGGGAGTTGAAATGCAAATTGAGATTTCAGAGCTGCATGATTTCAGGAACAAGCATTCTAATTGTAGAGAAAGGGCTTACCTGAACACAGAGTAAACATAAATGACACAGTATAGAAGAGGACCACTCTAGTATCCACCTTAACAGTGCTTAAAGATATGCCTCAAAAATACCAGAGTTAAGGATTTAAAATAGAATATGCATATAACAAGGGGGTAGATGGGTAAGTCTCAACAGAGACTACAAACAAAACAAAAAGGGAGATCTAGGATGGAAGCAGTGCACATCAGAAATGGAAAGGACACTACATAGGCAGGCATAAATGAGACTGAACATTCTAAAGAAGAGACCACCGGATTCGAACCCACGACCGCAAAGACTAACTAGACTGAAGCAGAGATGACAGGACAGACTCAGGAACCTGTGAGGCAGTATTAAGCAGTCTAACACATAAGTAATTCAAACCCGAGAAGAAAAGGAGAGTGAAACGGGAGGAGATATATTCAAAGAACTAATGGCTCCTGGGTTTGCAACCCCCAGATGCAAGAAGGCTCACTGAATGCCATCCGTTACAAACACAAGGAAATCAGACCTTGGTATATCATAGTCAAGCTACTGAAACCCAAAGTAAAGAGAAGATATTAGAAGAAGTAGAAAAAGATCCATTACCTACAGGGAAAAGGAATAAAACCACTGATTTCTCATCAGATATAAGGAAAGCCAAAAACAACAGAATAAGCTCTTAAAGGTCTTGATAAAGGGGTGTGTGCGTGTGTGCAGGGGTGTTCTCAACCTAAAATTCATATCCTTCGAAAATGAGGGAAAAATAAAGATATTATAGTGTGAGAGGAGCACAAGCTGATAGTTTTGTCATCAGAAGAAGGAAAGAGGAAAATAGAAACTTATTACTAGGGAAACAGCGCAGTAACTGCTGCAGACAAGATCCGCTAATGAGCGCTAAAATAGGTGGCAGTTTGAGGAGAAATAGGATATTCACAGTCTCAAAGTTTCACTTCTAAAGTATTTTTTAGCTACAAGGGGAAAGAAGAACTTTTCAGTGTGAGAAGACACATCACAGTTACTCTTTACCTGGTAGCACAGGTCTTAGCCAAGCTCTCCATCACCATGGGAGGACGCTACATTGGAGCCCCTTGGACACGCTGCACTCAAAGTGATGCAGTTTTGTCTCCGTGGCACTTCGTCACAAACATCCAGCCTTCCTTGAATCCTCAGGAAACTTCAGAAAACCAAATCCAAAGACATATTGCCAAAAGACACGTCAGCATGGCTACTTAACACACACACACACACACATGTTGGTGAGGATGTGGAGAAATCGGAATTCTTGTGTACTGCTGCAGGGCAAAGTGGTACAGCAGCTATGGACAATCGTATGGAGATTCCACAAAAAAATTAAAAATAGGCTCTGGAGGTGAGCTTAGAGGTGGAATAATTGTCTAGCATCTGTGAGGCCCTAAACTCAATACCCAGCACAGCTGGGTAAACATTTTTAAAACTTTAAAATAAACAGAACTGCTGTATCATCTAGAAGTCCCACCCCTTGATAGTTCTCTAAAGGAATTGAAATCAGGATATTGTAGTGATCTAAGCACTCATATGTTTATTGTAGCACCATTTATAGTAAAATGGTAGAAGCACCCTAAATGTCCACTGATGGGTGAATGGATGGAGAAAATGTGATATGAGAATTCAGTGGAATACTACCCAGCCTTCGAAAAGAAGGAATCCTACAACATGAGTGAATCTTGAGGACATTCTAAGCGAAATGAGCTGGTTATGAAGAAATGCTGTATTACTCCACTTAGATGAGTTATTCAAAGTAGACCTACAGAAGCAAAGGCATAGTGGTGTTTGCTAGGAGCCTGGCATAGGGGAAAAGAAGAGCAGCAAATTTATGATTATAAAGTTTTGGTTATGCAAGGTATGAGTTCTGGAGATGTGTGTTGTAAAACAATATGTCTATAGTTAATAGATTTTTTTGTTAGAATTTCATAATTAAGTGTTCTTACTACAGTGTAAAAAAGACACACACACACATAATTCAAAGGGAGGAAAGAACAAATGACAGAACAAATAGAAAACAAATGGAAAAATGATAGAGTTAAACATATATAAATAATGACATTACTTCTAGATAAATTAAACATTCCAGCTAAAAGGCAGACTTTGTCAGACTGTTTATAAAAAGCAGTATCCACTCAACTGTATGCTAAAATTCTCTAGAGCCTAGAAAGCAAAGGCCACTTTAAATGTGAATATCCTAGTGGTTTAAAAGTAAATGAATAGGAAAAACTACAAAACACAGATCATACAAAAACTGGTATGGGATATGGCTAAATTAATATTAATTAAACAGATCCCAGGGCAAAGTATATTATCAGGGATAAGGGGGACATTTCCAAAAAAAAAAAAAAATCCCATGTGTGTCTAATTAGAACTTTCAAGTGCATGGAGCAAAAACTAACAGAACTGAAGGAAATGGGTAATTCTGCAGAGTTGGAGACTTCGGTCTCCAGCTGATAAAGTAGGTAGGAGGTCAGTGAGAATACAGATTTGGACATTACTAACCAGCTTACCTTTATTTGGATGTGCAGAGCACTACAACCAATATTGATTCAATATTAAAATATCAACCAGTATAATTCATAATGGTATCATCTCTGTAGATATGGGAAAACCACCTGACTGTACTCAATACTCATTCATGATTTAATACAATAAAAAACAAACTAAGCAAAGCAGTGCTCCCCAGCCTGAGTATGAGTATTATGAGTGGAAACTAGCCTTATATATATATGAAAAGATATATTTATTGGCTAAGATAAATAAGATGTGATCACATAGTGATTTATTTTCCATAAGTGTCATTCATAATAAACAGTGAATCTTTAATGTTATACACTAGGTAGTTTTTTCTTTTCTCTATATTTTTTTTTTAGATTTTTTTTCTAGTGACTGTATATTAAAACTAGTGAACTATTTTTAAATTGAGATTTTTTAGAAAGGAAGATTCCTGCTATAAGCAAGTACAGTAAGAGAGAGAGGACAGCTGGATCCCCTAGATTGGATAGGATTTGGTGTGGGATGGGCGAGGACATTCCTGGAGGAGAGGCCTTAGCCATTACACGAGCCTAAGTTAGTACAGCAGTGAGTGAAACTGAAGTCCAGACATTGTAGAACTCGCTCTGTAGTGGGGAGAGGCAGATGATAAGTATAATAAATGAGAAAACTACACGTAATCTTATATGGTTAAAGTGCCAGTGAGAAAAACAAGGCAGGAAAGGGAGATAGTCGTCAGAGGCAGGGGATTACAATTATAAATAAGGGCACCCAGGGAAGACCCCTTTAGAGGATCAGATGATTTAATACATACCAAGGGCATGAGGGAGTGGACCATTTAAATATAGAAAAAGCCTGTGCATAGGAAACCAATACATGGACAAGCACACAAGGAAACTAGAATCACTGGACCAGCTTGAGTCTGTAGACATGGAGGGGAGATGGACAGATTGTGAAGATGGAGGCAATTTTAAGGATTTTTACCTTTTACTTGAATGATACAGAAAACCACTAGAGGCTTTAGCGTGGAGTGGCATGCTCTTATTTAACAGTATCACTCTCGCTGCTTTGGAGGACGGACTAAAAGACATGAAGTGGAAGCGGAGAGAACGGGAGGTCAGTAATTCAGGCAAGAAACAGAGGTGGTTTAAATCAGGTCGGTAGGAGCTGAAGTGGTGCAAAATGGTCAAATTGGTTTAATGTTAAAGATTGAAGCAACAAGATTTGCGGCAGATCAGAGCGGAGGAAGAGAAGAGTTAAGGATGACCCCGAGGTTTTTTGGCTGAACAGCTGAAGAGATTGAATTGCTCTTAAATGAAGGGAGAAAGGCTGTAGCTTTTGGAAGTGCTAAGAGTTTAAACAGGTTCGGTCTGAGATGCAGTTGGTCCTTCCAAGGATGCCTGTTGTGTATTCCGAGTTCAAGGCTGCAGTTCAGGAGAAGAGGGCTGGGGTGAGGTAATTACTTGGAGGTTAACAGTGTGCAGATGAATTCACAGCCACAAGACTGAAAGAGGTGACTGACGGAGTCTACGGTGAGAGTGACAAGAAGAGATCAAAGGACCGAGGCCTGGTCTCTCCACTGTAAGAGACGAGGAGAGGTGAAAAGAACCCAGCAACAGAGACGGAAAGGCGCTCCCAGGGAGGTCAGAGGAGAAGCAGGGGGTCTGTTGTCAGGTAAACCAAGCGAGGCATCTCAGAGTGGAAGGAGTGAGCTGCTCTGCCGCGCACGCTGCTAGGCCAAGCAGGGTGAAGGTTACGAACTGACTGTGAGGTTCCTTGGGGCCTCGGCAGGAGCCGTTTTGTGGCACCTCGGGGTGAGCCCTGATAAGAGTGGATTAAAGGGTGTGTGGAAGTTGAGACGACGGGGACAGCAAGGACTGTACAGATCATGGTTTCTGAAGAATTTTGCTGTGAAGATATGTAGAGAAAAATGTCACCAAGGGGAAAGTGAGAGTTAAAAGAGAGTTGCTTTTATTTTTAAGAAGAACACAGTTATTTATAGGTGAGCGAGAGTGATCCAGTGGAGGAGGAAAAACACTGATGCAATGGGAAGAACTGCTGCAGTTTTTTACTTTCGAAGGCTGAAGAGGGCAAGTGTAAACTTTGGCTTTTGCTCAGAACAGCTGTGTGGGAATCCCATGCCCTTCTCCAGGTTTGATGATTGACTAGGAAGAGCCATCAGACTCAGCATATAATTGTATTCATGGTTACGATTTATTGTGGGGAAAGAATACAAAGTAAGACCAGCAAAGGAAAATGGTACATGGGTTGAAATCTGGAGGAAACCAGGTGTAAACTTGGAAAAGTTCTCTCACAGAGCAGTCACTTTGCATTTAATTCCTGTGCCAGCTAATCGTGACATTTGTGAATGCTGCCTACCAGGGAGGCTCACTAGAGACTCAGTCACCAAGGTTTTCACCAGGCATTAATCTCCTAGCTGCCTTTGCCTAGTGCATCCCACAGTTCCAGCCTGGAGGTCCGCAAGATGCCCCCTGAGGCGTGCTGCTTGCGCAGATGGTGCCACCCTGACCATTTAGGGAATGACAGGCACCTCCAGATCTCGAGGTTCCGGACTCCGGGATGTAGTCCATTCTGAGGACAGCAAGCCGGCTGCACTGTGGTAATTCTTTTCTGCACGAGGAACAGAAGAGAAGCCAAAAGGAGGGTCAGTGCAGGGCGATGAGCTGAACCCTGGACCTGAGGATAGTGGTGAAAACAAAGGATTTTTTGAAAAGCAATACTGATTTAAAAATTTTTATAGCCAGTAAGTAAGTGTTTGGAATGGTAGTTTTTTTTTGTTTTGTTTTGTTTTTTTTTTTTTTTTTTGTGGGTACCAGGGGGTCGACCTCAGGACCTCGCGCACCAGCAGGCGCCCGTGCCGCTGAGCGATATCACCGGCCCCTTTTTCGTATGTGGGATCCGGGAGTCGAACTCGGGCCCTCGCGCTTGCAAGGCAGGCGCTTATGCCGCTGAGCCATCTCACCGGCCCCGGTAGTTTATTTTTAAACCCAACTCAAAGTAGAGAAATAATTTAGTGATACAGGAGACACCAACATGACAAGATACTATATTGCTATGACAACTATAATTTTTTGGCATTTTTTGTGCTATTTTTAGTTTTATACAAATAATCTGATTCTAATCTCGTAAAATCTAATGTTCTGGTATAGACGTATACCTCGGGTTACATGGAGTATAGCAGATGGTACAAACATGATTTGCTAAACAAGCATTTGGATTTTGTTCAGAAAGCCAGTCTGTTAAAAATAGCGGAACACAAAATAGTGTCTTGAGCCAAGTTTTAATTTGTCAATTAAGGGCCGGTGAGATGGCTCAGTGGCGTAAGCGCCTGCCTTGCAAGTGCGAGGGCCCGAGTTCGACTCCCGGAACCCACATACGAAAAAGGGGCCGGTGATATCGCTCAGCGGCACGGGTGCCTGTTGGCACGCGAGGTCCTGAGGTCGACCCCCCGGTACCCACCAAAAAAAAAAAAAAAAAAATTTGTCAATTAAAACTATATGAAAACGCATTTCTGTATCTTATGATGGAAGGGTATAGGAATAGTTTAATTTTCCTATTAAGTTGCTCATTTGCAAAGTAAAATATTTAGTATTTTTATTACAATTCTAATTAACTACGCTATGGTGATTTTTTAAATAGGGTCAAGAATTTGCTCCCAAAAGTGTGGCAATAATTGGTCATTCTATGGGTGGCCTTGTTGCAAGAGCACTACTTACACTGAAAAACTTTAAACAAGAGTTGATAAATCTTCTCGTCACACAAGCCACGCCTCATGTTGCTCCTGTGATGCCACTGGACCGTTTCATTACAGGTGAGTACTCTCACTGGGCACTGACTGACCTCCATGCTGCTTGGGAGGAGGGAAGCCAATCCCATGGCTCTTTCCTGCAGAGAGCACCCTGGATTTATCTGCATATGATGCTGGTCAGTTGCACATCAGCACTCTAGTTATGACCGTCTCTCGTGTCTTCCAACTTAGGCTCGTAATTAAAATACTGTCAGTTTCATTAAAATAGTAGCACTGCTTTTTTTTTTAAATAGGTACACTGCTAGAGTTGCTAATGCTTATTGAACTCTCACTGTATTTTGGGTATTGTGTTAAGGACTTTACCTGATGTATTAGAAGATTTGTCCATACTGCAATATTCTGAGGTAGGTACCATTATTATCCCCATGTTTATGGGTAAAAAAGGTCAAGATAAAGATTTTTTCTTCTTTTTTTAAAGACAGGGCCTCACTAAGATGCCCATCCTGGCCTCAAACCTGTGATCTTCTTGTCTTAGCCTTCTGAGTAGCTCAGACTATAGACCTGTTCACTCCCCAGTTTAATAGAAGTCTTGCTCAAAGTCATATGGCCAGAAAGTGCAACCAGTGTTTGACCCTGGCACACTTGCAGCTGGGCCTGTGCTCTTAACTTGTGCACGATACATACATATGGCCTCTTAAGTGAGGTATGTTACTGTTATAGGACCTAAGACTAGATAATGTTAGGGTGTAGGACATTTTCATCAAACTGTAGGAGTTTGTAATATGATCAAACAGGGATAATATCAGAATAAGAATTAAATGCCCATGATCTCAACTTTTTGTTAAATCCTTATCTTCACTGTTAATAGCGATATTATAGGAGAAGAAAATCTTTAGAAAGAGTTCTCTTCCTTGTCCTTATCAGTAAATTTATATAGCTTTTTTGTTTGATTTTTGTTTTGTTTTTTTGTTTTGTTTTGTTTTTTTGAGACAGGGTCTCTAGCTGTGTAGCCCAGGCTGGCCTTGAACTTGCAGCAATCCTTCTGCCTCAGCCTCTGAGTGCTGGGATTACAGGCGTGTGGGACCACACCAGGCTCTGTATAGCTCTTATCCATTAAAATTTGTTTTGTATTAATTTTAGAAAGTTTTGTTCATAGTTAAGCAATAAATGTATCCTAGTGACTCCAACCAAATTAATTTTCTAAAATCCCCATCTTAACAATATAACATTGCCAAAAATAATTTATTTGCTGGAAGTATTTCGTGTGTACTTATTGGAAAGTTTGACTTTTTAAAGAATTTTGCCGGGGGGGAAAAAAGATGGCGGATCTGTAAGAAGCAGGCAGTGAACCTCTCCAAAAGTCGCCATCCGGATACTGGAATATAGTGACTGGAGGAGGACAAGAAAGAGGGAAGTGGCTCCCAGGGACCCAGGAAAGATCTGAAGCGCAGTTTGGGGCCCACGGAGACAGTGAAGAGAGAAACTCCAACGAAGAAGAAGGAGGTGGCCTCCGGCGCCATTTCCCTGTGTCGGGAATCCCGACGCGACTGAAGCGGTTCAAATCTGCGGACACGCGGTGACTGCCAGCGCCCCCGGGGGCCTCCGTGGAGGAAGGCGAGAAGCGGCAGTGCAGAGAAGCAGCGGCCGTGAAGGACACACTGACTGGCGGTGAGTGCTGACGCCCGGCCGTCCGGCGCGAGAGAGCGACTAGCCGGGCGCCATTGTGGGGGGGGCAGCAGCTGAACTTGAAACTCAGGGCGGCCACCACTCCATCCACGGCTCCAGCGGGGACCTCTGTGGAGGAACACGAGACGCCACAGCCACAGAGAAGCGGCGGCTGTGAAGGACACACTGACTGGCGGTGAGTGCTGACGCCCAACCATCAGGCGCGCGTGAGCCACTAGTCGGGGCGCCATTGTGGGGGGGGGGGCAGCAGCTGAACTTGAAACTCAGGGCGGCCGCCACTCCACCCATGGCTCCAGTGGGGACCTCCGCGGAGGAGCGCGGGACACCGCGGTACAGAGAAGCACCAGCGAGAGGGACGCACTGACTGGCGCTTTCTTCCTGGTATTCCAAGAATCTCCTAAGAGTTGGAAATACTAGCAATAAAGCAACCTACCATAGGCAATTTACAAACAGCATCCCAGGAATTAAACTAAAGAAAGAAAAGAAAATGAGACGACACTTAAACAAGATGCAACCCCACACATCCAGTTCACCAAAGGCAAACCCAGGGGGGCAGTGAGGTGGGACAAACCGAAAGCCACCCACCTGACATCTCTGAAGTGGTAACAACAAAGCAGTTGAATGAGGCTCTGGAAAAATTTAAATCAGAAATAATTTCTCAGATAACTGCAGAGATAATGTCCACAATGAAGACCATGCTTAAGGACGCTAGAGCAGACACAGACAAAAAATAGACGAGCTTAAGAAAATGATGGAAGCCATGAATGCTCAGCATAGGAAAGAAATGGACTCCATAAAGCAGATTCAAGCAGATATCCAGGAGAACACAAATTCCATTGAAAGTATTTGTAGCAGATTAAGCCAATGTGAGGACAGGCTCAGATATAGAAGACAGGCTTGCAATTAGTGATCATGAAAAGAAAGAATTCTTAAAAACAGCAAGGGACAATGAAAAATCAATCCAGCAGCTGCTAGATGATGCAAAGAAGAATAACTTAAGATTGATTGGAGTCAATGAAAAAGCAGGAGATAGCATAAATGACATCAGAACACTGTTCACAAGACATTATCACAGAAAATTTCCCTGGTAGAGAAAAAGAATTTGACGTTCAGATAAGTGAGGCTTATAGAAGTCCAATTAGCCACGATCAAAAAAAAATCTTCAGCCAGGCATATCATAGTCAAGATTCCAGAAATTCAACATAAGAGTAGAATCTTAAAAGCTGTTAGAGAAAAGAAACAAATCACCTATAAAGGAAAGCCCATCAGAATCACAGCGGACTTTTCAGCACAAACCCTCAAGTCAAGAAGAGCTTGGAATGATGTATTTCAAGTTCTAAAGGAAAATAATCTTCAACCCAGATTGATGTACCCCACAAAACTATCTTTCAAAACTGATGGAGAAGTAAAATACTTCCCATGACAAAGAACATCTGAGAAAATTTATAACCACCAAACCAGCACTCCAAAGTGTTTTGAAGGACATTCTAGAAAGGGATAACAAGGACTACAACTCCAGAAACCCCAACAGAAGGAATCCACCAGGCACAACAAATGATTAAAGAGAGGGAGGGGAAAACAAAAATTAAAAGAGGGAGAGCCAACAAGAAAATAACATGACAAGGATAATTCAGTACATATCAGTTTTAACCATTAATGTTAATGGTCTCAATTCACCAATCAAAAGGCACAGACTGGCGAATTGGATCAAGAAGCAAGATCCAACAATATGCTATATACAAGAAACACATTTAATTCAAAAAGAAATTCATAGACTGAAAGTCAGAGGATGGAAATCAACAGTCCATGCGACAGGAACCCAGAAAAAAGCAGGGGTAGCTATTCTTTTCGCAGACAAAGTGAATTTCAAGCCAAAAATGATTCATAGAGATAAAGAAGGTCACTACATTCCTTGTAAAGGGAACAATCCAAGAGGAAGAGATACAATCATAAATATATATGCAACAAATACCAGTGCACCCAGCTATATAAAAACAAATATTAATGGACATGAAAAATCAAATAGCCACTAATACAATTGTATTGGGGGAATCTCAATACTCCACTGTCACAAAAAGGACAGATCAGGGCCGGTGAGATGGCTCAGCGGGCGGTAAGCGCCTGCCTTGCAAGCGCGAGGGCCCGAGTTCAACTCCCGCAACCCACATACAAAAAAGGGGCCGGTGATATCGCTCAGCGGCACGGGGTGCCTGTTGGCGCGCGAGGTCCTGAGGTTGACCCCCCCGGTACCCACACAAAAAAAAAAAAAGACAGATCAACTAGATAAAAAATCAACAATGAAATATTACAACTGAACCAAACTTTGGAACAAATGGACTTAGTAGATATCTACAGAATGTTCCACCCCACAACATCAGAATACACATACTTCTCAGCTGCACATGGGACATTCTCCAAAATAGACCACATACTAGCTCATAGAACCTGCTTAAGTAAATGCAAAGGAATTGAAATTACCCCATGTATATTATCAGACCATAGTGCAATGAAATTGGAAATCAATGGCAAAAGAAACCACAAGAATTTGCTAAACACATGGAAATTAAATAGCACCGTACTGAACAACCAATGGGTCACAGATGAAATTAAAGAAGCAATTAGACAGTTTCTGCAACTGAATGATAACGACAGTACAACATACCCGAACTTATGGGATACAATGAAAGCAGTCCTAAGAGGGAAATTTATAGCATTAAATTCCTATATCAGGAAAAACAGAGCAAGCACAAATAAACAACCTAATGGTGAACCTCAAACTTCTAGAAAAAGAAGAGCAGGCTAAGCCAAAAGCTCGTACAAGAGAGGAAATTATAAAGATCAGAGCAGAAATTAACGTATTGGAGACTAAAAAAACAATACAAAGAATCAACGAATCAAAGAGTTGGTTCTTTGAAAGATTAAATAAAATTGACAAACCCTTATCCAACCTTATTAAAAAAAGGAAAGAAAGTACTCAAATCCACGCAATTAAGAATGAAAAGGGTGATATCACAACGGACCCTGCAGAAATCCAGAAGATCATCTATACCTACTTTGAAAACTTGTATTCTAGTAAGATGGAAAATGCAGAAGAAATGGACAGACTCCTAGATACATATAAATTACCAAAGCTCAACCAAGAAGATATAAAAACCCTAAATAAATCAATAACAATCAATGAAATCGAAGATGTAATTAAAAACTTCCCAAAAAAGAAAAGCCCAGGCCCTGATGGATTCACTGTCGAATTCTACAAGAAATTTAGAGAAGACCTAGCACCACTACTTCTCAAACTCTTTAATGAAATTGAAAGGGAAGCAATACTCCCAAATTCATTCCTGGAAGCAAGCATTACCATGATACCAAAACCAGAGAAGGACCCAACTAAGAAAGAGAACTACAGGCCAATCTCCCTAATGAACATAGATGCAAAAATCCTCAATAAGATACTGGCAAACAGAATGCAGCAAATCATCAAGAAGATTATACACCATGACCAAGTTGGATTCATCCCAGGGATGCAGGGATGGTTCAACATACGTATATCAATAAATGTAATATACCATATTAACAGAACCAAGGACAAAAATCATATGATCATCTCAATAGATGCAGAAAAAGCTTTTGACAAAGTCCAGCACCCATTCATGATAAAAACCCTACAGAAAATTGGAATAGAGGGTCTTTATCTCAATCTGATAAAAGCTATCTATGACAAACCAACAGCCAATATCATACTAAATGGACAAAAACTGAAAGCCTTCTCTCTAAAATCAGGAACAAGACAAGGATGTCCACTGTCCCCACTCTTATTCAACATAGTCCTGGAAACTTTAGCCAGAGCAATTAGACAAGAGAAAGAAATAAAAGGAATTATGATTGAAAGGAAGAAGTTAAATTATCATTATTTGCAGATGACATGATACTCTACGTAGAAGACCCCAAGAACTCCACTAAAAAAATTGCTAGATTTAATAAGCAAATTCAGTAAGTGTAGCTGGATACAAAGTCAACCACTCAAAAATCAATAGCCTTCCTGTACACCAATAACAACTCACTGAGAGAGAAATTAGGGAAACAACACCTTTCACAATCACATCAATAAAAATGAAATACCTAGGAATCAACCTCACAAAGGAAGTAAAAGACCTCTACAACTGAAAACTACAGTACTCTGAAAAAGGAGATTGAAGAGGATATCAGAAAAATGGAAAGATATCCCTTGCTCTTGGGTCGGAAGAACCAATATAGTGAAAATGGCCATACTTCCAAACTGTTATACAGATTTAATGCAATTCCGATTAAAATTCCAACAACATATCTCACAGAATTACAGAAAACAATCCTAAAATTCGTCTGGAACCAGAAGAGACCTAGAATAGCAAAGGCAATTCTGGGCAACAAAAGCAAGGCAGGGGGCATCACAATCCCTGATTTGAAATTATACTATAAAGCTACTGTGATAAAAACAGCGTGGTATTGGCAAAAAAACAGACATGAAGATCAGTGGAATAGAATAGAAGATGCAGAAACAACTCCAGACATACTAAGCCACCTTATCTTTGATAAAGGTGCCAAACACATTCACTGGAAGAAAGATAGCCTCTTTAATAAATGGTGCTGGAAAAAATGGCTCTACACATGCCGAAGATTAATATTAGACCATATCTTTCACCGTGCACTAAACTAAATTCAAAATGGATCAAGAACTAAATATTAAAACATAAACATTAAATCTCCTGGAAAATAGAATAGGTAAAAACTCTTGAAGACACTGGTGTAGGCAAAGACTTTATGAATAAAACCCCCATCGCACAGGAGGTATCACAAAGAATCAACAACTGGGATCTCATCTTATTAAAAAGCTTTTGCACAGCAAGAGAAACCACCAAACAGAGTGAAGAGACAACCCACAACGTGGGAAAAACTGTTTGCCAGCTGTTCCTCAGACAAAGGATTACTATCGAGAACATACAAAGAACTCAAAAAAATCAGACCTCCCAAATTTAAAGACCCACTCCCAAAATGGGCATTTGAGATGAATAAACACTTCTCAGATGGAAGAAATACAAATGGCAAATAAATATATGAAAAAATGTTCAACATCACTAGTCATCCGAGAGATGCAAATGAAAACAACACTGAGATTCCATCTCACCCCAGAAAGAATGGCTGCTATCAAGAAGTCAACTAATAACAAATGCTGGAGGGGGCTGTGGGGGAAAAAGGCACCATTCTCCACTGTTGGTGGGAGTGTCGACTGGTGCAGCCACTGTGGAAATCAGTGTGGAGACTCCACGAAAAACTGGGATTGGAGGTCCCATTTGACCCAGCTATTCCCCTTCTGGGTATCTTCCCAGAAGAATTAAAAAACATCGTACCACAGTGATGTATGTGCACCCATGTTTATAGCAACACAATTTGTAATAGCTAGATCGTGGAAAACAACCCAAATGCCCATTAACCGAGGAATGGATAAGAAAAATGTGGTATTTCTATATAATGGAGTACTACTCAGCCATAAAAGATAAACTGGAAACTTTTATAGGTAAATGGATGCAACTCGAGAAAATACTCACAAGCAAAATAAACCGGATGCACATTGTAAACATCGTATTGTCTCCCTAGTATGAAAATGCAATTTCACTGGGGACTATTCCATTCATTAGTCTTCTATTTTTACCTAGCTTTTACGTGGCTTAATCTTTATTTTTTTTTTTTTTTTTTAAGAGAAGAAAAAACAAAACAAATCAAAAGAAGAACAAATTTTCAAACAACATTAATAGGAGGGTAACAATGGTTAATACATTACGTATTACTATCTTTAAGTTAGTTATTCAGGACACCAGACATTAGCATTCAATTGTCCAAACATTATTGGCACAAACCTTACTCTTCAATGAACTAAGTAAAAATGGTAGTGTATCTATCTTAACCATCTTATATATTTATATACAATTTTTTTTCCCTTTCCCTTCTTTCCTTTTCCCTATTCCAGTCTCTCTTTCCTTTTGACCAGTTTATTTTTGATTCACCATATCTATTGTACATTTTGGATCTTATTACTCTTTCAGTTTCTCATACTAGAGAGAGAATACGATGCTTACACATGTGCTTCTGGTTTATTTCACTTATGAGTATTTTCTCGAGTTGCATCCATTTACCTATAAAAGTCTCCAGTTTATCCTTCTTTATGGCTGAATAGTACTCCATTGTATAAAAATACCACATCTTTCTATCCATTCCTCAGTTGATGGGCATTTTGGGTTGTTTCCAAGATCTGGCTATTACAAATTGTGCTGCTATAAACATGGGTGCACATATATCGCTGTGGTACGATGTTTTTAATTCTTCTGGGAAGATGCCCAGAAGGGGAATAGCTGGGTCAAATGGGACCTCCAACCCTAGTTTTCTGAGGAATCTCCACACTGACTTCCACAGTGGCTGTACCAGTCGACACTCCACCAACAGTGAAGAAGGGTTCCTTTTTCCCCACAGCCCCCTCCAGCATTTGTTATTAGTTGATTTCTTAATAGTAGCCATTCTTTCTGGGGTGAGATGGTATCTCAGTGTTGTTTTAATTTGCATCTCTCGAATGACTAGTGATGTTGCACATTTTTTTGTATATTTGTTGGTATTTAGTATTTCTTCATCTGAGAAATGTGTATTCATCTCAGATGCCCATTTTTTGGAGTGGGTCTTTAAATTTGGGAGGTCTGATTTTTTTGAGTTCTTTATATGTTCTCGATAGTAATCCTTTTGTCTGAGGAACAGCTGGCAAACATTTTTTCCCACATTGTGCGTTGTCTCTTCACTCTGTTGGTGGTTTCTCTTGCTGTGCAAAAGCTTTTTAATAAGATGAGATCCCAGTTATTGATTCTTTGGGATAGTTCCCGTGCGGTTGAGTTTTTATTCATAAAGTCTTTGCCTACACCAATGTCTCCAAGGGTTTTACCTATCCTACCTTCCAGCAGATTTTAATGTTTCTGTTTTAATATTTAGATCTCTGATCATTTTGAATTTAGTTTAGTGCATGGTGAAAGATATGGATCTAGTTTTAATCTTCGGCATGTGTAGAGCCAGTTTTTCCAGCACCATTTATTAAAGAGGCTATCTTTCTTCCAGCGAATGTGTTTGGCACCTTTGTCAAAGATAAGGTGGCTTAGTATGTCTGGGGTTGTTTCAGCATCTTCTAATCTGTTCCATTGATCTTCAGGTCTGTTTTTTTGCCAGTACCACACTGTTTTTAATCACAGTAGCTTGATAGTATAATTTCAAGTCGGGGATTGTGATGCCCCCTGCCTTGCCTTTGTTGCCCCAGAATTGCCTTTGCTATTCTAGGTCTCTTCTGATTCCAAATGAATTTTAGGATTGTTTTCTCTAATTCTGTGAGATATGCTGTTGGAATTTTGATTGGAATTGCATTAAATCTGTATAACAATTTTGGAAGTATGGCCATTTTCACTATATTGGTTCTTCCTATCCAGGAGCAAGGGATATCTTTCCATTTTCTGATATCCTCTTCAATTTCCTTTTTCAGAGTACTGTAGTTTTCAGTATAGAGGTCTTTTACATCCTTTGTGAGGTTGATTCCTAGGTATTTCATTTTTTTGGATGTTATTGTGAAAGGTATTGTTTCCCTAATTTCTCTTTCAGTAAGTTTGTTATTTGTGTACAGGAAGGCTATTGACTTTTGAGTATTGACTTTGTATCCAGCTACACTACTGAATTTGCTTATTAAATCTAGCAGTTTTTTAGTGGAGTTTTTGGGGGTCTTCTGTGTAGAGTATCATGTCATCTGCAAATAATGATAATTTAACTTCTTCCTTTCCAATCATTATTCCTTTTATTTCTTTCTCTTGTCTAATCGCTCTGGCTAAAGTTTCCAGGACTATGTTGAATAAGAGTGGGGACAGTGGACATCCTTGTCTTTGTTCCTGATTTTAGAGGGAAGGCTTTCAGTTTTTGGCCATTTAGTATAATATTGGCTGTTGGTTTGTCATAGATAGCTTTTATCAGATTGAGATAAAGACCCTCTATTCCAATTTTCTGTAGGGTTTTTATCATGAAAAGGTAGCTGGACTTTGTCAAAAGCTTTTTCTGCATCTATTGAGATGATCATGTGATTTTTGTCTTTGGTTCTGTTAATATGGTGTATTACATTATTGATATACGTATGTTGAACCATCCCTGCATCCCTGGGATGAATCCAACTTCCTCATGGTGTATAATCTTCTTGATGATTTGCTGCATTCTGTTTGCCAGTATCTTATTGAGGATTTTTGCATCTATGTTCATTAGGGAGATTGGCCTGTAGTTCTCTTTCTTAGTTGGGTCCTTCTCTGGTTTTGGTATCAGGGTAATGCTTGCTTCCAGGAATGAATTTGGGAGTATTGCTTCTCTTTCAATTTCATTTAAAAGTTTGAGAAGTAGGGGCGTTAGGTCTTCTCTAAATTTCTTGTAGAATTCGGCAGTGAATCCATCAGGGCCTGGACTTTTCTTTGTTGGGAGGTTTTTAATTACATCTTCAATTTCATTGGTTGATATTGGTTTATTTAGGATTTTTAAATCATCTTGATTTAGCTTTGGTAATTCATATGAATCTAGGAATCTGTCCATTTCTTCTGCATTTTCCATCTTAGTAGAATATAAATTTTCAAAATAGGTATAGATGATCTTCTGGATTTCTGCAGGGTCCGTCGTGATATCACCCTTTTCATTTTCAATTGCATGGATTTGAGTCTTTACTTTTCTTTTTTTAATAAGGTTGGATAAGGGTTTGTCAATCTTATTTATTCTTTCAAGAACCAACTTTTTGCTTCATTGATTCTTTGTATTGTTTTTTAATTCTCCAATACGTTAATTTCTGCTCTGATCTTTATAATTTCCTCCCTTGTACGGGCTTTTGGCTTAACCTGCTCTTCTTTTTCTAGAGGCTCGAGGTTCACCCTTAAGTTGTTTATTTGCGCTTGCTCTATTTTCCTGATATAAGTATTTAATGCTATAAATTTCCCTCTTAGGACTGCTTTCATTGTATCCCATAAGTTCCGGTATGTTGTACTGTCATTATCATTCAGTTGTAGAAAGTGACTAATTTCTTCTTTAATTTCATCTGTGACCCATTGGTTGTTCAGGAGGATGCTGTTTAATTTCCATGTGTTTAGGGAGTTTTTGTGGGATCTTTTGCCATTGATTTCCAATTTCATTGCACTATGGTCTGATAATATGCATGGGATAATTTCAATTCCTTTGCATTTACTTAAGCAGGTTTTATGAGCTAGTATGTGGTCTATTTTTTTTTTTTTGTGTGTGGGTACCGGGGGGGTCGACCTCAGGACCTCGCGCACCAACAGGCGCCCGTGACGCTGAGCGATATCACCGGCCCCTTTTCGTATGTGGGATCCGGGAGTCGAACTCGGGCCCTCGCGCTTTCAAGGCAGTCGCTTACGCCGCTGAGCCATCTCACCGGCCCTGATGGTCTATTTTGGAGAACGTCCCATGTGCAGCTGAGAAAAATGTGTATTCTGATGTTGTGGGATGGAACACTCTGTAGACATCTACTAAGTCCATTTGTTCAAAAGTTTGGTTCAGTTCTACTATTTCATTATTGATTTTCTGTCCAGTTGATCTATCTTTTTTGTGACAGTGGAGTATTGAGATCTCCCAATATAATTGTATTAGTGCTTATTTGATTTTTTCATGTCCTTTAGTACTTGTTTTATATAGCTGGGTGCATTGGTATTTGACGCGTATATATTTATGATCGTTATCTCTTCCTCTTGGATTGTTCCCTTTACGAGGATGTAATGACCGTCTTTATCTCTCTGAATCCTTCTTGGCTTGAAGTTCACTTTGTCTGCAAAAAGAATAGCTACCCCTGCTTTTTTCTGGGTTCCTGTGGCATGGAGTATTGTTTTCCATCCTTTGACTTTCAGTCTATGAATTTCTTTCTGAATTAAATGTGTTTCTTGTATACAGCATATTGTTGGATCTTGCTTCTTGATCCATTTCGCCAGTCTGTGCCTTTTGATTGGTGAATTGAGACCGTTAACATTGATGGTTAAAACTGATATGTATTGACTTGTCATGATATTTTTCCTGTTGTTGGTTCCCACTCTTTGTTTTTCCGCTTTCCGGCTATTTAATTATTTGCCCTGCCTGGTGGATTCCTTCTGTTGGGGTTCCTATCTCTTTCTAGAATGTCCTTCAGAACGTTTTGGAGTGCTGGTTTGGTGGTCATAAATTTTCTCAGATGTTCTTTGTCATGAAAGTATTTTATTTCTCCATCAATTTTGAAAGATAGTTTTGCAGGGTACATCAATCTGGGCTGAAAATTATTTTCCTTTAGAGCTTGCAATACATCATTCCAAGCTCTTCTTGAATTGAGGGTTTGTGCTGAAAAGTCAGCTGTGATTCTGATGGGTTTTCCTTCATAGGTGATTTGTCTCTTCTCCCTAACAGCTTTTAAGATTCTGCCCTTCTGTTGAATTTCTGGGATCTTGAGTATAATATGTCTGGCTGAAGTTTTTTTTTTTG
The DNA here is from genome assembly GCA_028451465.1 of Erethizon dorsatum. Classification (NCBI taxonomy): domain Eukaryota; kingdom Metazoa; phylum Chordata; class Mammalia; order Rodentia; family Erethizontidae; genus Erethizon; species Erethizon dorsatum. Next base: position 136,736,305 of record CM051826.1, on the reverse strand, counting down.
ATCATGTCTAGTTGGTGTTCTGAAAGCTTCACTTATAGAGGTGTCAAATTCCTTTTCTCTTCCAGGAAAGTTCTCCCTGATTATGTCTTTGAACAAGGTTTTAATGTCATTGATGTTATCTCCTGCTTTTCATTTATTCCAATTATTCTTAAGTTGTTTATCTTTGAGTCATCTAGCAGCTGTTGAATTGATTTTTCATGGTCCCTTGCTATTTTTAAGAATTTTTCCATTTCATGATCACTAATTGCAAGCCTATCTTCTATATCTGAGATCCTGTCCTCGCATTGGCTTATTCAGCTACAAATACTTTCAATGGAATTTTTTTATCTCTTGGATATCTGCTTGAATCTGCCTTATGGATTCCATTTCTTTCCTATGCTGAGCATTCATGGTTTCTATAGTTTTCTTAAGTTCATCTGTTTTTTTTGTCTGTATCAGCTATAGTGTCCCTTAAGCATGGTCTTCATTGTAGACATTATCTCTGCAGTTATCTGTGAGATTATTTCTGTTTTAATTTTTTCCAGAACCTCATTCAGTTGCTTTGTTGTTACCACTTCAGATAGGCCAGGTGGGTGGCTTTCGATTGTCCCACCTCGTTGCTCCCTAGGTTTGCCTTTGGTGAATTGGATGTGTGGGGTTGCATCTTGTTTAAGTGTCGTCTCATTTTTTTCTTTCTTAATTCCTGGGGTGATGTTTGCAAATTACCTATAGTAGGTTACTTTATTGCTAGTGTTTAAGATCTTTAGAAGATGACTACTTCTCTGCAGTATCTTCCAAGTGGAGCTTGCTTTTATGTTTTGAGCTTTCTGCCAGATCCTACCTCTTCAATTCGTTGGGTATGCGAAGTTGCTACCTGTTTGGCCCAGTCCTTGATTCTTTGGTACTGTGGCACTGTATTTTCTGTGTCCCTTAGTCAATCTCAATCATGAAATATCAGGAAGGAAAGATGTTTAGAACAATTATTTCACATTTGGCTATAATGTTAACTAAAGCATCAAACACAGCCTAGAAAATGACAGACTGAGCTAACCAGTTATTTACCACTTTAGCTGTATAGAGTTGCGGTTATATAACAAAATCTAAAACACACCAGAAAAATTATATGCAGTATACAAGTCCTATGTATGTCAATTTTTCCCTGAGGAGTTTAAATTTAAAATGAGTTAAGGAGGAAATAGAGTATTGGGAGAAGAGGAAGGAATTAGATGTAAGGTTAGAGGACCAAGAGGGATCCCACTAAATTGGGACACTAGTGCAGAGGACAGGTGGTAAAAAGAGAAGGAAGGGATAAAAGGAAGAACAGATCACAACCAGAATCACAAAGAAGTTAGAGGCGCTGTTTACACTCATATAAAAAACCAGAGAGAATAATGAAGGAAAGAGCAAATACACATACAGAAACAAAAACGAAGATAAAAACAATAAAACAGACAGAGCAAAAATAAAACCCCACCAAAAAACAAAACAAAACAAAAACAAAAAAACCCTTCGCCAGAACAAAAAACAAATCAGTGAGAAAAAGAAAAAAATAATAATAAAAATAAAAAGAAAAAAATAAAAAGAATCAGTTCCAGGTGTTGACTCTGTTGTAGGCAGGTACCGTGTGGTGACAGAGTCCTGTTCTGTGCAGGTCCGTCCCAGTAAGCCAGGAGCGCCCTCTGGCGGGCGGTGAGCAGAGGCGCGTACTTTCAGGCAGAGACCAGTCTAGCTCGCCTCCGTTCTCAGCGCCCTTTCACGATCCCTGGGCCTGAGAGGCTCAGCGCGCTGTCCGGAGCGCGGGTTCCCTGCACTGGTTCCCGCCGCTCTGGTTTTTCGCCACGCCCCCCACAATGGCGCCGGGCCAGTCGCTCTCTGGCGCAGGACAGGTGTGGCTGAGAGTCCAGTCTCGTTCGCCTGCTGACCTCAGCACACTTTCGTGGGCTTGAGAGGCCCCGTGCTGCCCTGTCCGGAGCACAAGTTCCCAGAGCAGTTTTCGAGCCGCTCTGAGTTTCGCCGCACCCCCCACAATGGCGCCCGGCCGGTCGCTCTCTGGCGCGGGGCAGCTGTGGCTGAGAGACACTCACCGCCGGTCAGCGCCGTTCTCCGCTGCTCCCCTGCCCCGCCGCTGTCTCAGGATCCTCCGTGGGGGCTCCCTGGGCGCCAGCTGCCACCGTGTGTCCGTAGAATTGAGCCTCCGCGGCGCTGCAACTCCCGGGATAGTAGAAGGTGCGCGCGCGCGGTCTGCTCCTTCTTTCCTTCTTCTTTGTTGAAAGTCACCCGTCACTGGTGCCGGGGGTCCCAGATTGCGCTTCAGAACTTTTCTGGGTTTCGGGGAGGCATCTACCCCCCTCCTGCGCTTTCCGGGTCGCTATATTCCCGTGTTCCAATGGTAACTTTTAGAGAGAGTTTCGCTGCCTGCTTCTTACTCATCCGCCATCTTGAGGTCCCCCCATGTGGCTTAATCTTATACTGAGTAATATTTTTCTCCAGAAAGTATTTGTACATTCTCTAATGTTTGAGTTTGTTAATACATGAGAATGTTTACTTGTTGTCTTTAAAAAAAAAATAAAAAGAATTTTGCCTGGAGGAATATCTTAATAACAAAACTTTTAATTTTGCTATTATAGTTATTTAAATCTTTTTTACTGCTTGTAAATCATAAATGAAAATAAGTTAAAAAACATCAAAGGGGCTGCATATGGTGATGCACCCTTGTCTAGCAAGACCTAGCAAGACCCTGTCTCACAAAACCAAAAAAAAGTCACAGGCCAAAAATCTCATTCCTTGTCTACACAACCGAGAACCTTTTGTGTTACTCCATGTTTGATGGTATGTGCAGATGAGCCACGGCAGGTAGATTAGGATGGCTCGAGACCCACTGGGAAATATTCTAGAGGAGTGAACTCACAGCAAAGCCGTTGGAGAATTCTGAAGGATGGCAGTGGTCTCCTTCTAATAGGCTCAGGCTGAAAGTGATTCTTAGTGCCGGAAAGTTTTGTAATCAGTAAGCTTGTCTTCTTTCTGTTCTGTATTTTTTAATTGCATTAAGTCAGAATTAGAATTGAAACAGAATTAATTCCAACAGTGGTGAATTTTCAGTTTCTGAGAGACAGATTACCGGTAAGATTTCAGAAGTGGAGTCTCTGTGTACTCAAGGGTAGAGTGTAGAGCCATACTGCCTCAGGCCTCGCCCTCCTCGGCGGGAAGAGGTGTGCAGGCCCAGCATCCTCCCTGTAGCTGTGCCTTTACTTTAGACCACGGCCCAGGGAGCCTGGCCTCCCCAGGTTTCTTGCTGCGAGCTCCAGGCCCTCTCCCAGGGTGCTGTAGCCTTTTTTACCTGGCCTTGTTCTCCTGCGGGCAGGACATGCAGGCAGCACGTGCACTTGCACACAAGGCCCTGCCATGCAGGACGGGCTTGGGGTGGGAAGGGAGAAAAGACAGCCGTGGCCAGACCTCTGCTTTCCTGTGCTGCTGCAATCCAGGGTGGCAATTTCCAGAGGTGTCTGGAAATCCTTGCTCTGAGCCTGGCCTCTGAGGTTATTTGTCTAGGTAGGAATAGAAATGTATTAATTAATAGTGTGTCCACTGGATTTTTGACTTTTAAATATTTAGACATAGGGCATGTGTGGCCCATTGGTACTCTAGTCCCAGGTCCTCCAGATGTTCAGGCTTTAGCCTGGTGACAGCCTAAGTAAACACTGCTGGGGTCTGCAATGCAGACAGCTTCCTGTACCAAATGTTTGAAGCCCTGGGTGGGATCAAATGCCAGGATAAAAATGCATTAACTTTTGATGATCAGAGAAAGAAATGAGAACGCCTCTCCCCTGGTCTCAATTTGGTAATCCTTGACACTGAGGTGTTCCTACCTTCCTCAGACAAAGAGAATCACGTCTTCGTATTCTTCCCTCTGAGCTGCTTGTTTCCTTCAGTGCATAGACTTCTAAGCCTGAGATTTTCCCACAGCAACATAATCCTAAAAATAACATCAGTGGTGCTGTCCTGGTAGATCATAAGAACCTTTTAAATAGTACTACATGTGGGAATGGCTGGCCACAGTAAAGTTGCTAAACTCATAAATAGGGACACTACCACGATAGAGAGGGTTGAACATATTTATGTATCAGGAATCCAACACTACAAATAGCTACAACTTTTTAGCATAGGAACTCTTAAAAGAATTTTACAGTTTTCTTTCCTTGTTACACTGTGTGGATCTTGAAAAATCCCTATGGAATGTAAAATGTTTGCATATGGGCATGTGACAGCCAGTAAGATAGAGGTTTTTTTTTTTTTTTTTTTTTTTTTCTTTATTGATTACTTTAGTAACTTAGTTTTTGTATTCTTATTTAATAGGCAAGTGGGAATACATATAAAGATAGTAATTTTTGTCAAAATAGAGAAATGTAACTAACACATTGTTTATAACCAGATAACTGAAAGAAAAATGCAGTTCAAATTTAGTATTATAGGTATTGTTGAAGGGAATGACTGCTACTTTCAATGACTCTCTTTTTTCTTACCAGATTTTTATATGACTGTAAACAACTATTGGATTCTAAATGCTCGACACATAAATTTCACCACACTCTCTGTAGCTGGAGGATTCCGGGATTACCAAGTTCGTTCAGGACTAACTTTTCTACCAAAATTAAGCCATCATACCAGTGCCTTATCTGTTGTGGTAATTTTTTTTTTAAGATCCTTTGAAATAGTAATATAATCAACACAGTGGAGCATGAAAGAGAAATGAAATGAAATGTAGCTACTTGGAAATGAAGGTTGAGGGTAGGCTTGCAGCAGGTGTGTGACAGAGAGAGAATATGATTAAACGAAACTGAGTCCATTGCACAGGCAGAGTCGTGGATGCTTATGTCCACAGAAGGTTAGGGATCCTAGATATGCACCTTGTGAGTAGGACTTACGTATGTCTTATTTAAGACCTGGGCATAGATTAGAGTTGTAACTATAAGAAAATGTGGACTGGAGTTTAAGGGAACCTAGTTATATCTGAGTGTTATACTGTGCACACTAGTAGGAAAATGTCAAACATACCATGTATTGCTCTTTGCTAACCTCAAATGAAGATTTACCAGTTTTTGTTTGTTTGTTTGTTTGTTTGTTTGTTTGTTTTGCGGGTCCGGGGGGTCGACCTCAGGACTTCGCGCGCCAGCAGGCGCCCGTGCCACTGAGCGATATCACCGGCCCTTTTTTCATATGTGGGTTCCGGGAGTCGAACTCGGGCCGTCACGCTTGCCAGGCAGGCGCTTATGCCGCTGAGCCATCTCACCGGCCCCGATTTACCAGTTTTTAAATAGAACGGTTAGCTTTGATAGTAAAAATAAAAGTCTGATTAGTTTGCTGATTATCCTTCCCTGCTAGGCCATTGACTATTTGGTCTTTGGCTGATACAAATGGCCTATGTAAAGTGATCTTGTTTCCTTCTAGAACTTTTTTCTTGTATATTCAGCCTTGAAGTCTTCAGTTAGCAGGTTCATGACAGAGCTACAGTTCATGTGTCTCACTGCCGGGCAGCTTGAACTGCTGGTGGTGCATGCGTAACTGCTGGTACAAGTGGTGCAGTCATGCATAGGATGGTCGTGCCTGTACCTCAGGTGGTTCGGGCCAGCAGGGGTGTGTTAAGATACTCATGTCATAACTTCATGTAAGACCTGAAGTCATACATTGAGAGATGTCGTCTCTCAATGTTATGATTTATTTCTGAAGAGGAAATCCGTACAATGTGATCTGCCTGTTCCTGTTGCTTTGAGGAGACAGATGCAGAGTCGCTTTCCTAGTCATTCCTCTTCGTAGATACCCTCAGGTGTTATGTAATGAGTGCTCACCACATTCAGAGCAAAATGACCATGCTATTTCGCTATTACCCATCATTTTCTTCTGACTGGAGGATTGAGATGTGCCCAGGACAGCTTTGGTATGAAATTGTTCAATCTCAAACCTCATTTTTGCTGATGTGACTCAGTGTCATTTGGTATTGAATGTTTTGAGCAGTTACTTGCTTCAAAACCTTAAAAAGCTGAATGTCAGCTCTTCAGTAAACATAAGCAGCTTAGTCATATTAATACTAATACAGCTTACTTCCTAGGCCTGGCCATTATTCAAACCGCATCCTAAGAGTTACATAAATAAGTTTGGTCTCTTGAGAATCCATTGTTTTAAGGCAGCGTGTATTTCTATGTCTTTGACAGAAATATTTTACTTACAGAATTTTTTCTCAAAAATAGCTATTGTATGACCTGATTTATACAATATTTAGACCTCAGGTACAGTAGTATACAGTCTTTCACATATCTGCATATATGTTCATTTTTTTAAAATTAAGAAGTAATAATATTTGAATACTTTTCTCAAGCAAGAACAGTTAAATGACATTTATGTATCAGGAGTAGGAAGAATCATTTGGGATGGAGAACATGTCTGTACTAGTAGGGAGGCTAAACTGCTAGTACCGACTCCTGCCCAGGGCCTGGCGTTCGACATGGTGCAACAGCAAGAGAGGCCACAAGAGGAAGTCATCCCAATTGTGCCAAAAAAGAACCGTGGCTTCCAGGAGCATTTATCAGCTTTCATCACACCATCATGAAAGCTACCTTTTTTTTTATTCATGTTGCCTTTCCTGTTTCTTCTCTTCTTGTGTTGTTTTTTTGTTTGTTTGTTTGTTTGTTTGTTTGTTGGCTTTTTGATACAGGGTCTTGCTATGTAGTACAGGCTGGCCTGGAACTCACTATGTAGCCCAGGCTGGCGTCGAACTCACGACGATCCTCCTGCCTCAGCCTCCCAAGTGCTGGGATTATAGGCATGCGCCACCACGCCCAGCTGCCTTTCCTGTTTAAACTCTGGAAAGGACATCAGTTTTATATTCTTGGTAGTGGTCGATGCTGTCTTCTAATCCTCTAATATAATCCTAGAACCCCAGTGAGTTCTGCTTGCCTAATTTTTCCGTAAGCTGTCAGGAGTAATTCCCAAATATATCAGTGTGTATAAGTTCAACAAGTATGCCATTCCTCTTACTTCCCAACATGCAACCCCAAACACATTATTTACAGAGTACAAGCATGAAACCAAACCCATAGAAGTTACACACACCTACTTTTTTTTAGCTATGTGTGTTTCATTTATTAAAGAGGCATTTTCTGCCTCTGTAAATGTTCTTGCATCTGTGTTGGCAGTCTTCTGGTTTCATCTTGTTTGACCATCCTGAGATGGCAGCTCACTGTGTCTTCGGTGCAGAAGGAGCTAATGTGAAAAGGGAAATTCTGTGCACTTGCTGAGCCCTTTCTTGTGTGCAGTGTACTCACAGTGAGGCCGTGGCCTGGCAGGAGAGGGCCTCAGCTTCTTCAGGGAGCTGTGCCATTGCTGAGGAGCCTTCTTTCTGCCAGCGCTCACATTTTTAGGAGCCTTTTGCCCTTGTACAGCCTAACCATCTGGAAAAATTTTGCAAAATAAGTAAAGCCTGAACCCTAATAATGAGAACCTGATTGGATAGTTCTGGGATTGTGATCAAATATAGTTTTAACTTTAAAAAATATTTTAGGGCCGGTGAGATGGCTCAGCAGCATAAGCATCTGCCTGGCAAGCGCGAGGTCCCGAGTTTGACTCCCGGAACCCACATACGAAAAAAGGGCCGGTGATATCGCTCAGCGGCACGGGCGCCTGCTGGCGCGCGAGGTCCTGAGGTCGACCCCCGGGACCCACACACACAAAAAATTTTAAATTATTTAGTTGCCAGAAACATTCTTAAGAAGTCAGAACTCAGATTCTATCAGAGTACTTTAGTCAAAACCAAAATTACTGGAATATTTTAACTTATTACCTAAACCATGATTTAATTACAGAATCTTAAACTCAGACATGAATTAGAATAATTCAAAAGTTAGACATTAGCTTTGTCAGCACTTTGTTAACTTCCATAGCTCTTTATTCATAAATAAATAAATCTGTGGGAGAAAGATGAAGTTAGGTCTTAGCACTCTGACCTTGGTTCCTGACTCGGTTTGACCAACTTTCCCTTCACAGTTGCTAAAATCATCTCACAAAGAACCAGGAACGTCTGTCTGAAATGAAGTTAGAAGTACAAGAAGTTAGACATTAAATTAAAACTTCAATACAGAATCCCTAAATGTTCTAGTAATTTTTAAAGGATAGTTTAAGCTTGGCTGACCAGTAATGATATTTAGAGAGTTATATTATTTTAACCAGGAATATCTTAAAATCTGGATTATCTTTTTTTTTTTTTTTTTTTTTTTGTGGGTACCGGGGGTCGACCTCAGGACCTCGCGCACCAGCAGGCGTCCGTGCCACTGAGCGATATCACCAGCCCCTTTTTTGGTATGTGGGTTCCTGGAGTTGAACTCGGGCCCTCGCGCTTGCCAGGCAGGCGCTTACGCCGCTGAGCCATCTCACCGACCCATGGATTACCTTTTAGAAGACTGTGTCATTTTAAAATATCTACAAGAATATCATAGTGACAACAGTGTTACCTGTTTCTAAATGTTAGCTTAAAAGAATTTCGAACCTTTCAGAGAATAACAAATATGCTTTTATTAAGTTTGCTTTTTTTTTTTTTTTTTCTTTCCTTTTAGAGTTCAGCAGTGCCTAAGACGTGGGTCTCAACAGACCACCTCTCCATTGTGTGGTAAGTTAACGTAACTTATCTCTGTGATTTCTCATGCTCCTGTTTTCTCATCAATGCGTTAAGTGGTTTGTTAGCATTCTTAGTACTTTATCCATGAATAAGTAAGTCTGCTTGTGAAATACTTATTTAGGGGCTTAGCACTCTAAGCTTGGTTCTTTACCAACATTTTTTTGACAGTCTATAACATCTCTCTAAGAATTAGTAACATCTGTTTCAAATGAAGCTGGCCTCAGATATCAAGATCTTAAGGTTCATCATAGTTAGACAGAATCAAATGTACCTGTGGTGGGACTCTCTGAGCCCCTGGGCAGTCACCACACTCAGATTTAGTTAATATAGCAGTGACTGTCCTAGGGAGTACACAACCACCCAGGAATCAGATTTACTCTTAATATAAATTTTTTTAAATAAGAGGTTAAATATGGTTCAAGAAAGGCAGACCTGTCCCTCAGAGAAAAGACTAATATCTAGAACATATTAAAGAATTGAAAAAAAAATCAGACCTCCCAAATTTAAAGACCCAATCCAAAAATGGGCATCTGAGATGAATATGCACTTCTAAGGTGAAAAAGTAGAAATGGCAGGTACATACATGAAAAAATGTTCAACATCACTGGTCATTCAAGAGTTACAAATTAAAACAATACTGAGATTCCATCTCACTCCAGAAAGAGTGGCTATCACCAAGAAGTCAACCAATAACAAATGCTGGAGAGGCTGTGGGGAAAAAGGAACCCTTCTCCACTGTTGGTGGGAGTGTAGACTGGTACAACCACTGTGGAGATCAGTGTGGAGATTCCTCAAAAAGCTAGGACTAGGTGGCTGGGGATTTAGCTCAGCAATACAGTACCTACCTGGCAAGCGTGAGGTCCTCAGTTCGATTCCCAGTACCAAAAAAAAAACAAAAAAGTAGGTCTAGAAATCCCATTTGACCCAGCTATTCCCCTTCTTGGTAGCTTCCCAAAAGAATTAAAAGCAGCATACCACAGTGACTATGCACACCCATGTTTACAGCAGCACAGTTTGTAATAGCTAAATCTTGGAAACAGCCCAAATGCCCATCAACCCATGCATGGATAAAGACGATGTGGGTTTTTTTTTTTATACAATGGAGTACTAAGCCACAAAGAAGGATAAACTTGCGATATTTATAGCTAAATGGATGCACCTTGAAACCATACTCTTAAGTGAAATAAATCGGACAAACATGTATAAATATCACATTGTCTCTCTAGTATGAGAAACTGAAAAGTGCAAATAAGAACCAAAATGTACAGTAGAAATTGTGAAATAGAAATTATTCAAAAGGAAAGGGGAACTAGGGAGTGTGGAGGGGAAAAGGAAGGAAGGGGAGAAAAATGAGAAAAGAAGGATGAAATGGAAACAAAGCTTTTGTAAATAAGGAGGGGAAGAAGGGTTGAAGGGAGGGCAGGGGAACAAGAAAAAAAGAGGAAGCAAGACATGTCATGTACAGGTACAAGTTCCCTATGATGAATGTGATCATTATGTATATCCAAATGGTACCAATAAACTTAATATTATTATAATAAAAGAAAAAGACAGACCTGGTGTCTGTCTCTGTATGTTTTGGCCTAAGTTCTCTTGTGCCCTTCCTGTGGCTGTGCAGGCCGCAGAGCGCACAGGGGCCTACAGCGCACACCTGTGAGGGTGGACAGGTGCGGTGTGTGTAGCTAGGAGCCAGGGGCTGAGGAGATTCGGGGACACAGAAGGACCATCACAGTTCCGCTGTGACATCCAGGACGGGTTAATTTCCTTTACTGTTTTAGGTTTTGACCTTAAGACACATGCTGAATGAGAATGACTTCTCATTTAAATAATTTCTTATAGTATAAAAGAAAGTCAGATGTTTCATTAAATATAAAAACTCGCATGTTTGGATCAAAAGTACATGTTTTAAGGAAGTTTCCTGTATAACACTTACTTTATCCTTTAGGTGTAAACAATTGCAGTTGACTACAATCCGTGCATTCTTTGATCTTATTGATGCTGATACTAAACAAGTATGTATTTTTAAACTAAAAATTATTGCACCACAATGAAAGCTTTTATTACAGCAATGATTTAATACACAGTTTTTCTTTGATGAAAATAGAAGCCTGTACCTTCTAGCAACTTTAATTAGTTCCAGGACAGAAATATACATTTTTATAACACTTGATTGCTGTTAATAACTCATACAATGTAATGAAAGTGAATGAATATTTTAAATTTTCCTTAGTTGTCTCCTCACTGTTTAAAAGTTTGATGTATATCCAACTTTTTTCCACTTAAAAGAAATAGTTACTATGTGAAGCTATTTTTATATTATCTTTTCCTAGTATTGTAAACATGCTCTATCTTACTAGATATTTTTGAGCCATGTTTTTTTCGTTGTTGTTTTTTTTAACATGGGTACTGGGAATCAAACTCAGGACCTCGCGCTTGCCAGTCAGGCGCTTATGCCGCTGAGCTATCTCGCCGGCCCATTTAGCCATGTTTTTAAAGGTGTCTTGGGCTGGTGAGATGGCTCAGTGGCGTAAGCGCCTGCCTGGCAAGCGCAAGGGCCCGAGTTCGACTCCCGGAACCCACATACGAAAAAAGGGCCGGTGATATCGCTCAGCGGCACGGGCGCCTGCTGGCGCGCGAGGTCCTGAGGTCGACCCCCGGTACCCACAAAAAAAAAAAAAAAGTGTCTTTACATTTCTGAGAAGATCAAAATATGTGCATTCATTGAATAGCCCAAGCTCAACAGGATGTAAATTGTGTACTTCTACAAGTGGAACCTTTTCTGCCAGGAGACTTCACACTGTGAGCTCCTCACACTGGTGATTTTCCACAGTGTTCTGCTAACTGAACTCTGTGGAGATCACAGCGTCCTCTACAGAGCGTTATGTTACTCTTTCATCCCTTTGTTGTCTTCTAGCAGATAAACAGGGAAGACACCAAAGATTTCCGGAAAGTTCAGACAGGTCTATTACATTTCTCTCCTGTGAGTTGGAAACATTTCTGTTATTCCTATTGAACAGGCTGTGCATTGGATCATCTTGCACTATATCGGCATTCCATGGAAATTTTTGTGTGTGTGTGTGTGTGTGTGTGTGTGTGTGTGGGAACCGGGGTCGACCTCAGGACCTCGCACGCCAGCAGGCACCCATGCTGCTGAGCGAAATCACCGGCCCTTTTCTCGTATGTGGGTTCCGGGAGTCGAGCTCGGGCCCTCGCGCGTGCCAGGCAGGCACGTATGCCGCTGAGCCATCTCACCAGCCCTGGAAATATGTTTTGAGAACTATGGCTCTTCCCTTTGAGGAAATCGTTTCTGGTTTTTTTAGGTAATTTTTTCATTATGGCAAAGTATTACAGCCTGGGTATTTTTGGAGCTTTTTTCCAGAAGACTCCAATTCCTGGGGAGACCACTCTGAGTAGGTCTGTGTGAGGTTTTCCTCTTCATGTCCCAGACCCTCTCTCCTGTCATATACTCTCTTGAGAGCTAGGAAGGAGTGTCTGCATTTCTCCTTTACTCTTCAGAAAGCTGAATAACTTCTTTTGAGACCCTAGACTGAGGATTTTTGTGAACACCCTTATCATTCTGTGTTGTACCAAGTTGTAAGCCAGAAGATTCCATCTTAAGTTATTGTATTTATTGAAGTATATAAACTTCACAGAATAAACACTGTGAATTGTCATCCAACACAAATGCTTTTTGGGTATCGATGTTTTAACGTGCAGTTTAACTGTGGCAAAAGTTTTAAGTCTCTGAGAGAATGCAACTAGATATACACTGGTAATAGAATCAGTTAAAATAGCAAGACCAGGTTGTATATAAACTTACATATGGTAGACTGAAGAAAAACCCTGTTCCAATCAGTGAAGAAGTACTTTAAACACATAGGTATATTCTTTTAAAAAATTGTACTTTAAACTAAATTTAATAAACCATGTTTTTCCAGTAATTCGTGAGATGAGAAAATACCCTAATACTAGTATGTATTGAAGGGGGTAGTTTCCAAGAAAGGCCAGTTGGCAATTTGTATTTTTCCCTAGTGACTGGTGATTGTTTGGGACTGGAACTGCTCTGAGTATGGAAACTAGTGTGTTGGAATCATTAGATGAATTCTTTTCTGATTCTCTACGTCTTTATGATGTTTTATTAACTTATTTGAGAGGTATTGATGCATAATGATTAAAACATAGACTGTAGAGGTGGAATGCCTTGGTATGAATCCTTGCCCAGATTCTTAACAGTTGTGTGATTTTTGGATAAGTTCATTAATTTTCCTATGTTTTAGTTTTTTCATCTTTATTTATTTATATATTTATTTGGTACCAGGAATTGAACTCAGGACCTTGCGCTTGCCAGGCAGGCACTTGTGCTGCTGAGCTATATCCCCGGCCCTCTTCATCTTTAAAATACAGATCAAAAGGTGGTCTTTTAGAGGTCTGTAGTGATTAATAAAATAATGACAGGTTAAGGGCTTTGCACAGTACCTGGTTTAGAGAAGTAGATACCGCCTGCTGACATGACTTTAAACAGTGTTTCATTGAATCATCCTGACAGAGTATATCAATGTTCTTTATAGATAACTCAGAATCCCAAGAAGAAGTTGTCAGTTTTGAATCACCACTTCATAAGACACCCAGCAAAACATTTTGAGGAAAATCCAACAATAATTTCTGACTTAACAGGTTGGTGATAATGACATGTTTTAAGTAGAGCTTTTATTTTTAAGTAAATTTGTTATTAGCAGACAAAAGTCTTTGAAACTATGGTACCACAAGTATTATGACCCTGACATTTTATTAATTTCTCTTTGATGGTGCTGGTAAACCTCTTGGTTTGGAATTGTAAGAGTAGAAAAGCAAGTTGTAGGATGCTCACAAAAATTTTGTGCTGAAAATAACATGACAAATAGAGAGGGTGTGTTTGTTTGTTTGTTTGTTTGTTTGTTTGTTTGCAGTGCTGGGGACTGAACTCAGGTTTTGCACATGCTAGACCAGCACTCTACCACTAAATTGCACCCTGATCCCGTAAACTTTTATAGAGTTAAACATCCGGTTTCCTGACAGTCACATAAAATATAGCTGTAGTAGTTTTGATACCTTTCAGTTTCTCAACATCATTTATTCTTGAGTCTTTGGATTACCAGCATGTCTTTTGCTAGTAGATATAATACTGGTTACACTTTACTTAATGAAATGCCATCTTTGGGAAATGAAATACTTATTTCCACCTATCAATGATTCTTTGAAGACGCCCCGCAAATGTACCACGTCTGTGTGTGTTGTGAGTGCCAGGTGCTGATCAGCCTAGCGAGGACGTGTTCCTGGATTTCTCTGAAGGTAGTCAGTGTTCAGAAACCACTTCTCCATTAGGATCAAGAAGTATTTCAGCAGGATTCAAAAAAAGAAATGATTTAATATTAAAAAGGCAAGTAAATTAATTTCCTTCACTTCAAGGGACATCTATGTGGGTTCCAGTAAAAGTGTCCAGATGGACCTATGTGGCTTACAATGTAAGTATTCTTCCAGAGGATTCTTTCTCAAAAATATCTTAATACTTATTTGTAAAAGATAAAGGCTCTTCATAAAGAGATAACCATATGCTATTTTCCCACAATTTAATAATTCCTAAATATCTAGTCAATATTCAATTTTCCAGTTGCATCATAAATTTTTTCCCTTTGTTTTTCAGCTTGTATATTTAAGTCAAGATCTACACAAGGCCTACACATGGTCATTGGTTATGTCTCTTAGTCCTCTGATCTTTACTGCTTTCTTCACTCTTATTTTTCCTTGATGCTTACTTGTTGACAAGAGTAGGCCATCTATCTGTGTGACAGTTTCCCACAGTCTTGATTTTGCTGACTGAATTACTGTGGTCATTCAGCTTATCCTTCACAAACTTTTACTCTGATTTAGCAGGTTGGACCTAGATGCTTGGTAAGATTCAGGTTTTTCTTGTTTTTGCTTTTGCTAGACGCTTTTTGTGATATTAATAGCTGTTGATGAGGAACTCCTGGCCTCATTAAATCACTTGGGAGGATACTTCATTTATTACCCGGGCTACTATGTACAAAAGCTCCGCCACATCTACTAAGTTAGTCAAAAGTGGAAAAAAGCATAAAGGGAGAAAGTGATAATTGCTTAAATCTTTGGTTCTTGCCTTTTCTCTACTGGATTTCAGAGTAGTGAGTTGGTCCATCGGTGTCCTCCATCAGTGACCATTAGACATCCCCCTTCTCAGTGTGATTGTGAATTCCTGGATTTAAGTACATTTGTGTTTCATTCCACTAATACTAAGGTTGTCCTCCATTTGACCAGTGGAAGCCTTTTTAACTTTGGCTCCTCACTCTTTCTGATATAGTTCTTTACTAGTTTCCTCACTGTCCAGGATTCAGCTCATTGTATATCTCCTGTCCCAGAGCCTGAACCAGCTATTTCTTTTTTTGTTTTTGTTTTTGTTTTTTGTAACAGGGTCTCACTGTGTAGTCCAGTCTGGCCTCAAACTCACAGTGATCCTCCTGCTTCAGCCTCCCAAGTGCTGGGACTACCAGCTATTTCTTTATTTTGGGAAATGTATCTCAGGACCATGATCTAGCACTACAGGTGCTTATGGCTACTGGGTTGGCAATTCTAGGCATTTTCAGTAACCAGAGCTAAGTCTGTTTTATCACAATTAAAGGGCCAAAAATCAAGGGAAAAAAAAGCCTTCATACTGATACTTGTGGGAAAAATTCACAACTACAGACTTTATATTCTGCCTTAGCTTCTTGCTCTTACTCCTAGAATGTTGGTTCTTGACGACACCAAGAATGATGAAGTAATTATTCATTTGCTTTAGCTGTATTTTTGATGGTGAAATTGCCCACTCTCATTATAGCTGTATTGAGTGTTTTTCTTCTTTTTATAGGAATCTGATAAGATATATTTTACATTTCCTCTTGCAAATCATAGAAAAATCTACACTCATGCCTATTGTCAGAGCACCATGCTGGTAAGATAACTGGTATATTTTATGTAAATTTAAAAGGCTGTTGTTCATTTTTTAGATTCAGCTAATCTAGTAGATTTAGGTATTGAACGATTACGATTAAATCTAATTGGTTGGAAAGGACTTGTTTGGAACAGTGTTTTGGTTAAAATATTAACTGATAGTAAAACATCATCAATTTTATTTATTTATTTTTTTTTTGTGGGTACCGGGGGGTCGACCTCAGGACCTCGCACGCCAGCAGGCGCCCGTGCCGCTGAGCGATATCACCGGCCCCTTTTTCGTATGTGGGTTCCGGGAGTCGAACTCGGGCCTCGCGCTTGCCGGGCAGGCGCTTAAGCCGCTGAGCCATCTCACCGGCCCCACATCATCAATTTTAGAAAACAGTTAATATTTTATTATTTGGTCTTAGTTTTAGTTTTTGCCCTATCTTTCTGCCTTAATTTCACTGTGTTCAGGCTGAAAGAATTGAATTAAAAGCCTCTTTAATTCTAAAATTCTATTGATATTTTCAATTATATTGGGAGATCTCAATACTCCACTGTCACAAAAAGATAGATCAACTGGACAGAAAATCAATAATGAAATAGTAGAACTGAACCAAACTTTTGAACAAATGGACTTAGTAGATGTCTACAGAGTGTTCCATCCCACAACATCAGAATACACATTTTTCTCAGCTGCACATGGGACGTTCTCCAAAATAGACCACATACTAGCTCATAAAACCTGCTTAAGTAAATGCAAAGGAATTGAAATTATCCCATGCATATTATCAGACCATAGTGCAATGAAATTGGAAATCAATGGCAAAAGATCCCACAAAAACTCCCTAAACACATGGAAATTAAACAGCATCCTCCTGAATAACCAATGGGTCACAGATGAAATTAAAGAAGAAATTAGTCACTTTCTACAACTGAATGATAATGACAGTACAACATACCGGAACTTATGGGATACAATGAAAGCAGTCCTAAGAGGGAAATTTATAGCATTAAACACTTATATCAGGAAAATAGAGCAAGCGCAAATAAACAACTTAAGGGTGAACCTCGAGCTTCTAGAAAAAGAAGAGCAGGTTAAGCCAAAAGCCCGTACAAGGGAGGAAATTATAAAGATCAGAGCAGAAATTAACGTATTGGAGAATAAAAAAACAATACAAAGAATCAATGAAGCAAAAAGTTGGTTCTTTGAAAGAATAAATAAGATTGACAAACCCTTATCCAACCTTATTAAAAAAAGAAAAGAAAAGACTCAAATCCATGCAATTGAAAATGAAAAGGGTGATATCACGACAGACCCTGCAGAAATCCAGAAGATCATCTATACCTATTTTGAAAATTTATATTCTACTAAGATGGAAAATGCAGAAGAAATGGACAGATTCCTAGATTCGTATGAATTACCAAAGCTGAATCAAGAAGATTTAAAAATCCTAAATAAACCAATATCAGCCAATGAAATTGAAGATGTAATTAAAAACCTCCCAACAAAGAAAAGTCCAGGCCCTGATGGATTCACTGCCGAATTCTACAAGAAATTTAGAGAAGACCTAACGCCCCTACTTCTCAAACTTTTCAATGAAATTGAAAGGGAAGCAATACTCCCAAATTCATTCCTGGAAGCAAGCATTACCCTGATACCAAAACCAGAGAAGGACCCAACTAAGAAAGAGAACTACAGGCCAATCTCCCTAATGAACATAGATGCAAAAATCCTTAATAAGATATTTTCAGTGGTAGGTCTAGGTAAGCAAAGCTGTTACGTAGGAATTTTATATAGTGAACCCTGTTTTCCATTGGCTTCCATTCTAAAATTCCAGGTGCTTTTTATGCCAAATACCATCGAAGACAATGATTTGTACAATGTAGTGTAGGCCTAGTATATCAAAGTAATGATTTTGTGTTTCTTTTTAAGGAATACTTACTATGCTAGGCATCATTTTAAAAAGTTAGATGTTCACTTTGGCAACAAATATGCTAAAATTGGAATGATGCAGAGGTTAGCATGGCCCCTGTGCAAGACTGACATACAAATGTGTGAATCAGTCCATATTTTTTTTTAAAATGGTAGATGCTATAGCATGCTTTTGTAATTATATGACAAATAATAATTCTCATAACTTTTCAATATTTCTTACATCATGGATTTTTTTGCCCAATTTGGGATATTTTTTCCTATATTCTATCACCTCAGGATTTTTCAGTTTACATCTGCATCTTTAACAGTTTAAATTCCCTCTTTCTCCATTTTGTTAGGTTTTTTGTACTTTTTAGAGCCCCAATGTAATATATCATTTCACTGATGTATTATGTCATTCCACCTGACACTTGCTGTAGTCTTTAGAGAAGACACCCAGCAGCCGTGTAGCCAGGGTGCTGAAGAGTGCGCCACGTTAGTGCAGAGCTCACACGCTGGCATTGCTTACCCTAGATCTAAGTGGGCAGAACCTGGCCCTGAGAATGAGGGCTTAAAACAGCCACACTCAGGACTGAATTCCAAATTAGAGGTCAGTGTGGTATTGAGAACAATGCTGCCAAAGTAAAATGATCCATTTGCTGATGGGAGGACCCCTCTTCTGTGTTTTGTGGTTAAGGTCATGCACTGAGCTTTAAAAATAATCTTTCCAATTTTTATTGTAGAAGTTTTGAAACATATAAGTAGAAAGAAAATTTTGTAACCAACACGTAGCTCTACTTACTGCCATTCTGTCATTCTTACAGTATTCCTTCCCACCTTTTTGAACTGAAGCATTTTAAAATTCTGGTCATTTTATCATTTCATTTATAAATATTTCAATTTTCTTATCAGATAAGGATTTTACATATTACATATAATACCATTATTTCAGGCAGCCAAATTAATAATTCCTTTCTTCTATCTGTGATCCAGCCCATGTTCAGTTTTCCTCAGCTCACTTAAATTTCAAGTTTAAATTATTTGAGTGAAGATTCAAAATGTGTGTATTGTCCTTAGTTCGTGAATCTTAAATCTATTTTATAACAGACCCTGTCCCTTTTCCCTCCATGCCATTTGTTCAGGAAAGAGGATTGTATCTCCCACAGAGTTTGCTACAACCTGAATTTAGCTAATTGCATTTTGGGGGTATCATTTAATATGTATCCCCTATTGTTTTCTGTGAACTGGCAGTTAGCTCTAGACTCTTGATTAGTTTGGAGCTGGTTTTTCGTGGTGAGAATGTATCATAAGCAGAGCTGTCATCTCCTGCTGCATCATGTCAGGAGGTACATAGTATCTGGCTGTCACACCTCTAATACCATAATGGCTTATCAGTGGACTCGGGGTATCAGTGTGATCTGTCCATTATAAAGTCCCCAGGCAGTCTTTCATGTAATTATTTTAGCAGCCATTGAAGACATTATTTTTACTGTAGTCAGAAATTTTTGAGAACTGTAATAACACTTGTCATCAGCATTTTCTTTTCTGTATACTTTAGGAATTAGTAATTTCTTGAGTACTTCTAAGAGTTTCGGTGCAGTTATTGAGTTGAGTGTTTTCTAGATGATTTGAAATTGTTCTTTTGTGTGTGAGAGTGGTTTTGAATAGTACATTATCTATTCAGCTCACTGATGGACAAGTGAGGATTTCTGATACCCTGAAGTAAGTTTGTGGAATATTGGCAATGGTTATGAAGAGGGTTATCTTTGGGGATAGGCTTCATTAGTAGCTGCAGAAACCCATTACAAAAGTGTGTTGGGTCTCTAGAGACTGCTCACGGTCCTTGCTGGGGCTATGCTGATCTGTTCTGTTGTCTTGCTTTATAATATCACGTTATTGATGGGAGCAGGACAGGTAATAGATACAGGAGTCACATAATATTTTGCTTGTCATGGGAAACAGAAATACTCCATTGTTTGCTGTCAGCTTTCTTTTCTGTATTCTTAAAAAATGTCTTAAATTTTTATTTAATGCCCATGAGGGTAGAGATCATGTCTACCTGACTTACCATTTTCCCTAAAGGCTTTACTTAATTCCTTGGCTCCGGACTGGACTCTATAGACATTCGTTGAATGGACAGTCATTTCTTCGTTGTCTTATCTGTAATACTAAGGACAAATTATGTATCTCTCTGACAGTGCTTCTCATCTTCCTACACTGTGGAAGGGCTTCAGTAGTCAGATCATCACATCAGATCCTGGAGCACTGCTCCTGTTCCCTTAAAATTCGGAGTGAAGATCTTGGGTCACACTGCTTTTAAACCCCTAAAGCCGAATACAGATGGGTTAAAGTATCACAGTTCCCTCTGCAGCATCCCAGCCGTGCACTAATAAAGGATTAACTAGCTTCCTCTACACATATTTCCTGAATGCACAGAGGTTATCTGCTAGTAATCAAATGGGGACTCAAACGATAAGGTAAAAAGCTAGACTCAGCTCATTTTTTAATTAAATTCATTAATTTTTAGTTTTGTTTTTTTTTTTTTTTTTTTGTGGGTACCGGGGGTCGACCTCAGGACCTCGCGCACCAGCAGGCGCCCGTGCCGCTGAGCGATATCACCGGCCCCTTTTTCGTATGTGGGTTCCGGGAGTCGAACTCGGGCCCTCGCGCTTGCCGGGCAGGCGCTTAAGCCACTGAGCCATCTCACTGGCCCTAGTTGTTATTTTTAATGCTCGACTCTGGATTTTTGTTGGTATGAAATTCTGTCTCTATTTCTCATTTCTGTTTTTGTAGCTTTACTGCATTAAAAGTATGGGCATTACCAAAGCCTGTGAAAGTTTTGGTTCAGTAGTTACTGGGTGACACGCCTTAGGAAAGACGCCTGTCAGGTCACTGTTCCCTGCCACTGCTCTAGGTCAGTGCTTACCTGCTGGGTCGTGTTGACCTTGGGCTTTGGTCCTTGTCCTTGACCGTGTGACTTTGGAGAGCATCTCCTGTATGCTTCTCAGATACACATGCTACTTTATGTTTCCCTTGCTCCTACTCATCATGTAACAGGAAGGCACTGAAGATTTTTAGAACGATATTTTGTACAATATTCAATGTGTTTTCTACCATACTTGCTACAATATTTAGTGTGTTTCGTTTTGCATTGTTAATCAACAGGATACAAACAGTTGGATTTTTGGCTGCATAAACAGCACTTCTATGTGGTAAGTCTTTTGGGCTCAGTGCCTTCTATTCTCAAACAATATCCCAAGTCATAGAGAGCTGCGTTTATTCTTACACTCATTTGTTTTAACATTGTTACAGTATTTATTTTTAAATGAAAAGTGAGAGAAATGAATATACTAGTAATTTTTATAAACATTGAAAGTATTTGGTAGTTAGGAAAAACAGTTTTTAATTTTGTTGCCAAAGGAACTGTGTGGACAGAGAGTACTGGATTAGACTTACTAGACTGTGGTTCATTTATTATAACTCTGCTAGGTCTGTAGATGTTTTCTTTTTCCTCTGAAGTTTATTTGTAATTTATAATACTTCCGTATATTTGTTCTTTAATTATATTTTGTATTTCTTTCAAAGTCGGCAAGGAGTTGATCTGTCATGGAAAGCTGAACTGCTGCCAACAATTAAGGTAAATACATGTAGCTTTAGAACCTTAATATTCAGGTGAAAAAAAATACTTGCTCCCGTAGACATTTTAGAATATGCTCTTGGGTATTCCATAAACTTGAGGCTGTGACCTACATTTTGCAAATGTTTCTTTAGAGTAGTAGGCAGTTAGTATTTAATAGCAAGGGTGTACTCATTGGTAGAGCCCCTGCCCCGCATGTGTGAGGGCCTGGGTTTGGTGCCCAGTGCTGGGGGAGAAAAAGACTTATAAGTTAACAATTTTATGAATCTCTGTGTGTTATAGCACCATACTAAAAGTTTGATGGATTTTTAAAATTAAATTTGAGAGCGTGTTTAAATAGTGTGTGTTAAGCTATAAGCTGTTGCATGTCTTTTACTCAGAATTACACTTTGAGAGGAAGTAGCTAAAATGGGGAAGTGGGCATCCCAGAGAGGTATGAGGTTATCTCCGGATTGTTTCAGCGTCTCGCTGTGGTCAGCTCTTAAGAAGACTTCCTCTGCCACGTGCTTTGCAGGCAGTGAATCTCAGCAAGCATTCCCTGAAAACCGTGGTGGTTTCCTAAGTGAGTCCAGTAGAGTAGCAAGTCTTATTTAAAAAAACCACTTACTTATATAATATAACCTATTACTGAAAAGGCAAAATAATTTAAAATTAGGTGCAAGTTATTTCTTATTTCCAAGTTGCATTTATTATAACTGATACTATACCAGAATTGATAGTTTTCAGTCAAGTGAATCAGTACTTTAAAAATAAAATACATTTTCCTAGTGATTCCTACACTCACAGACTTGAAAGAAATCAATCCAGTTGTTCCCAGTGATCTCCTAATTAACCTGGCACCAAGTAAGTTTTTTTGCTAACAGAGAGAGGAAGGGTACAGAAGGAGTAACATCTGCTTTCACTTGGCTGAACTGGTGGCAGTTTTTTTTTTTCCTGTTACCTTGGTCAATCTACTTTGTGCATATTCATTCGTGGAGTGAATATTATTTATATTTATGTAACAAATATTTTAGAGAAGTAACTTGACTCATGAACATTTTTCAGATCCCACTAATTCTGTCCTAACCTTCTGGACAGGAGCAAAACAAACAAAAGTATTAGGATATACTTATTAATTAATCATTCATAAGGCATATGATATGTGTGCTTGAATTTCCAATTGGAATATTCTCTCCATCTTAAATTTAAGAGTTAGGAAGAAACAAATGATTAAAAAAACTTAGAGAATGTGCTTTGCTGTCCTATGGTTTGAAAGTTATTTCTTAAATCATAAAATCTTTATATTATTATTTTTTATCTCCAAAGATTGAGCGTGTGTTTACCAAGCTCTGGGCCCCTCTGTTGTACATTCTGAGTGTAAGAAACAGACTTGCTGAACAGCAGGAGAAGGAGCTCTTCCAGCCGCTTCCTTTTCGTAGAGAAGGCTGGAAGGGAGAACCTAGAAAACAAGGATTTCAATGTTCTGCATTCCCGGGTGTTCTCTCATAAGAGGGTTATAATTACTAGGTATAAACTTTACCATTATGATGAAAATCAAGATTTTATATATGTGTTAGCCATTTGTAAATAGCACAGAGTTATTTTGCCACGAAGTTAAAGGGATGATTAAAATGAAAAAGTGTTATGGGTTTTATTTATATTATCTTAATGAAAGTAATGTCAGATGAGAGTCATACCGCAGGAATCTTCGCTGACCAAACCCTCCGGCAGAACGCTTACAAATTGCACTCTTTGATTGTTGCGAATGAGTACATATTTAGAAGCTATTAAGAATAGATAGCTGTTATACAAGGTGTCCAAGCTCTTCCTAACTAACTTGTCTTTCGTGCTTTCTGCCATTTGTCTGGTGGGTCTCAGTGCCTGTAGCTGTGATTTATGTGGCCCTTTTAAGGCCCTTGAATTTACACTGAACATCTGAGTGCTGCAGAGACTTGCTGAAGTGGGCAGTCTGGTCAGGTTGTTACAGGGCCACTCAGCTAAGCCAGGGACAGGTTTGTTAACGTCAGCATTTCTGCCCTAATTCCCTACATTGGTGCTTCTGCAAAAGGCTGCAGGAAGACATGTCCATAGAAATCTCTTAATGTGAATGTACCTGAACATATAACCATTCCCATCCCATGTCTTCTTCCGAGAAAAACTGGATTAAAAACGGTATTTAGAGGTTTGGCATACTCTTAATAGACCTGTTCATTCCTCAAAATGCATGCTGTTAGGTTGGATATTAATTTTAAGAACTGTAGCTTTTTTCACGTGGTGCAGTGCATTATTAGTAGCATGGCCTCTTTGTCATTTATTACATAAAGTCCAGGGGGTGACGTTCATGGATACCATTAGCCAGCAGCTCTGTGCTGCCTGGGCTGGGTCGGACTTGTCCAAGATTACATGGTGACTCTCCTGTCGTCTGTGACATCCATTCGCCAGCTGTGGGTGCTGTCACATGCTACTAGAGTAAGCGTGGAGACGAACTGTGCTGCTGACCGCACTGCAGAGCCAAATTACAAACCAAAGGGGCCAAGTCTGGAAATCATTCTATAATTAAATGGAGTGCTAAATGTTACTTGTTTTACACGAGGATATGCCAAGGAGTATTTGGGCAAGTCCATGTTTAGTATAATTATTAGGAATTTTATTTCCTATAGGATTATTTATCTACAAATGTAAATGTGGACATTTTATGAAGTACAAAACATAAATTTAAATTTTAAAAAAAATTTTTGGTGCTGAGAATTAAACTCAGAGCCTTTTGTGTGCTAAGCATGTGCTCTCTGAAATGTTTTTTTTAAGGTAACAAATTGAGAACTAAGTGCTTGTAGTTTATCTTTCTTTTAACATGCTTGAATCTCCATCTACCCTAAAACATAAAAGTAGCTTCTTTATTTTTTTTTTTCAGTCTCTGACATTAAGGCTTCAAGACTATCCGTCTTTGTCTCATCTTGTGGTTTATGTTCCGTCTGTTCATGGAAGTAAGGTAACAAGTGGGTTAAGGTTGTTTTCAGAGTGTTTCGGGGATGCTCTCGCGGAAGTTTAAGAAAGTTCACTTCCTGATGAGTTCTTGCACATAGGGCCTGTCAGAAACAGTGCCCAGTGTCGGTGATTCACCTGAGACTGCTCTGTCGTTAGACGATCGCTCCAGCTTGAACTAAGCGGGGTAAACCCCACGCTCCTGCTCCACCAAGACCTTGTTCCTGCTTCTCTGTCTCTCACAGTCTGTTTCTTACTAGGCACCCCTTTACATACAAGACTACTTGTCATTCTTTTTGGTAGGAGAAGAATAAGAAAGAAAGAATACCGAAGTAAATATAATACAAGAAAGAATGTAGAAGTACATAAACAACATAAAAGGAAGAGAGAATTCTGACTGAAGGAATCAAGAATGGCTTTATAGCGAGGTGACATTTAAAATGTCCTTAAAGGATAGTTAGGATTTTTGTAGGTAGGGTGAACCTTCTAGAATTGTGCTCTCAACATGAAAATTATTGGTATGTGGCTGCTTAAATATAAACTAATCAAAATTAAATACAGTTTAAAATTCAGTTCCTGTCAGGTATGGTGGTACATGCCTGTAATCCTAGCACTCAGGAGGCTGAGGCAGGAGGATCACTATGAGGCCAGCCTGGGCTACATAGTGAGTTTAA
Source organism: Erethizon dorsatum (assembly GCA_028451465.1). Classification (NCBI taxonomy): domain Eukaryota; kingdom Metazoa; phylum Chordata; class Mammalia; order Rodentia; family Erethizontidae; genus Erethizon; species Erethizon dorsatum. The sequence goes on along the minus strand of CM051826.1, from coordinate 136,711,511 downwards.
GGCCAGCCTGAACTATACAGTGAGACCCTGTCTCAAAACAAACAAACAAACAAACAAAAAAATTCATTTCCTTAGTTGTTCTAGCCACATTTTAGAGACTCTCGGCTGGACTGCACGTTCAGACAAGTGAGAGCAGTTGGTATGAAAGCATGTTCTGTACTTGGAAAACAATGAATAAGTACATAATTTTGAAAGGTTGGCTAGCAGGGCCAGAATGATAGTGGGAAAAAGAAGTCCTTGGCCATATTGTGGAGGCCTTCTTGGAAGATGCACGACTTTGTAGAATTCAGAAGTCAGTAGGAAGCTGTAAGATTTCTCACCACAGTAGTAGTGGGATCTGAGATGATTTATCTGGGAAGATTAAGCTATTTATGGTATAAGATGGTCAGAAATAGGAAGACTAGAAACCTCAAAAGGGGTTGTGAGGGCTTGTGGGTAGGAAGTGGTAGTGTAAATAGGATGATGGTGATTTTAAGAGAATTGGGGTTGGGGGAAAAGATAGATTTTAAAGGCCTCCTGTAGTTCTCCCCATTTAACCCAGCAGACTTATTCTTCAAGACCCTGCCCAAGTCTCTCTTTCTTTCCCCATCTACTCCGTAACCCTACTTACTGCCATTCTGCTCTGTTGCTGCCTTTGTTGAGGGATGTATCACGGGGAATTACAACCTCTGTCTCTACGGCCAGCACTGTATTGTGAGCGCTTTGTAACAGCCAGGAAAGTCTTATTCTATGCTGCATCCTCAACCTTTAGTGACTACCGCAGAAATTTTTTTTATTTTTAATTTTTTTAATTTTTTTTTTTTGTGTGTGGGTACCGGGGGTCAACCTCAGGACCTCGTGCATCAGCAGGCACCCGTGCTGCTGAGCTATATCACCAGCCCTTTTTTCATATGTGGGTTCCGGGAGTCGAACTCAGGACCCCGTGCTTGCCAGGCAGGCGCTTATGCCACTGAGCCATCTCACCAGCCCAGAAAATTTTTTTTTTAAATGAGAAAATGGGTGAGATTTGTGGGCAAAATGATGAGGGAAATTTTAAATTAATAGGGAGACGAAAAAGGGGCTGTAATTGGAAGTCATCTCAGAGACTGGGTCTCACAAATACCTTATAACGGATTCATTGCTTTGTTTTGCTTAGCTCTAGTGAGGTAATTCTGCATCTTCAATGCTGAAAGCTCTCTTTAAAGGTTTTTCTGTCAGGTAACATCGTTCTCAAATTTGAAAGGCCTTCTGTGGTTATTTCCAGAACTTAATGAGCCTTTCTGCAAATAGACCCTCTTAGCAGCCTGATCAATATGTAATATGTCCTAATGCTCTTTGGAAAGCAGTGCTGTCCTGTCCATGTTACCCCCGGCTTCCAGGATGGTAGCTTGTGTCCCTCCTGCTGTCCGCCAGTCTGCGTCATGGCTATCATCAGAGGCCCACACCTATCAGACAGGCAGAGTGAGAAGTGTTGGCATTAGCCGACACCTTTCTTACTGGTTTCTGGAATGCAAATGTGGGAGTATCTGCATTTTTTTCGTGATAAAAAACAAAATAATTAAACCCATTAGAAATGTACTTGCCCTGGATGTTTCAGTGGCAGACCTTCGAATATTCTTTCTTGGGTAAGGATTTACTCTGTTATACAATACTAAAGGCACAGCCAAATTTTTAAAGCAACACTGAAAATTCTGTTTTAAATACCTATACAAAGTGATTGAAATTGCTTTTAAAAACTGCTCCTTGTCTCAGGTAATGATTCATTCAAAAGTATTTTGGAAACATACAGTATAATGAAAAATCCTGTTCAATAAATGATTTCTCTGATCTTTCAACAGCTGCTTTCTTAGTGAGAATGTCTGTGTTCTTTGCCTTGTAAGAGGGAGAAATAAAAAGCAAAGCCCTTAACAAGCCCCACTACCACCACCACATGTACTACAGTCTTGGAGCCATTTCCCTTGTCTGTTTTTTACTTTGGAAAACAATGGAAAATCTACCCAAGAGGCAAACAGAATAATGCTGCTTCAGACATCCAAGGTTTAGTTACCGGAAAAGCCTCAATGGGCCTGTGGTCTTTCCACTTGCTGTGGACAGCGAACTGCTCGCTGTCTCCAGTCCAGTTGACTGCATTGCGGAGATTACTGAGCTTGCACTTTCGCCAGAAACGGTTCCTCTTGCAGATAACTAAGAACAGCGTTTCTTACAGTTTTAGAAATGTTATTACAAAGAGGTGTTGTCTCTACAGAAATTATAATGGTGGGGCAGGGATATAGCTCAGCGACACAGTGCCTGCCTGGCAAGCGCAAGGTCCTGAGTTCCATTCCCGGTACCAAAAAAAAAAAAAAAAAAGTTATAATGGGGTAGATGGCACATGATAGGTTTCCTCTTTGAAAAGCATTTCTTTTCCTTCTTACATAGCAGATGTTTTCCATTTACAATAACTATTTAACCTGAAAGAATCTTGCACAAATAACATTGTGGATGAGTGGCAGCAAGTGTCTGAAACCCTTTAGTAGTCTCATTAGACTATAGCTGTTTCAGGATTTTTCAAAAACATATGTAACAAAATTGCATTTTCCTTTTGACTATGAAAGTATTCAGGCCTATAGTATCTAAATCCCTAAGTAATCTCGAATTATGAATCTTTGGTCCACCTTTAATGTCCTTCTACAAATACCTAAAATTATCAGAAGACTTTGCTATGAATCTGTTATTATAACTTATTTAAATTTAAAAAATAAATAAGTTAAGCTTATTTATTAAATTTTCTCAGCATAGCATTTCCCCTTAAGGAGTTCGTGCCACTGAAGTAGTTACAGTGTGATTAGGGATACATTTTCCAAAGCTAAGGTTATAGACATTTATTTTCTACTGAATATCAAGACATTTTACTATAAATTTGATTCTATTTTTCTAATAAATCAGTGTTTTATATTTCAGTTTGTTGTAGATTGTGAATTCTTTAAAAAAGAGACTAGATCAATACAGCTTCCTGTAACTCATCTTTTTTCCTTTGGTAAGTACTTTGTTTTTGGGAAATTTTTCTTCCAGTAGTGGCGATTGAACTCAGGGGCACTCTACACTGAGCTATGTCCCCAACTCTTTTTGTTATCTTATTTTGAGTCAGCATCTTGCTAAGTCACTAAGGGAGTGCTGCTTTCTTTTGCCAGTGAGTTGCAATAAGGCAGAGCCTTGCAAAACTGAACCTATAATGTTGTGAATGTAGTTCTCAGGGTAACCATATGACGTGGGTTAGTGGTTTGATTCTCAGGTAATACTGGGCTAGCGGTCATCTTCTCAGAAGTGAATTTTATTTTATTTATTTATTTTTTTTTTGTGGGTACCAGGGGTCGACCTCAGGACCTCGCACGCCAGCAGGCGCCCGTGCCACTGAGTAATATCACCGGCCCTTTTTTTCGTATGTGGGTTCCGGGAGTCAAACTCGGGCCCTCATGCTTGCTGGGCAGGCGCTTATGCCGCTGAGCCATCTCACCGGCCCATCAGAAGTGAATTTTAAAAGAACATGTTCCATAACCACATACATTTGAAGGGGATCAAGTGTGTATATGTGTGTGTGTGTTACATGCAATTTATACTGAATGCTGACACTTTTCATGAAGTTGTTTTGTTTTTTGTGGTGCTGGGGATCGAACCCAGGATCTTGTGCGTGTAAGGCAAGAGCTCTAAGCCATCTCCCCAGCCCCTTCATGAAGTTTTATTACAGGTTAGAAATTGCTACCTTAGCCAGGCATTGTGGTGCACGCCTGTAATCCCAGTGCTCGGGAAGCTGAGGCAGGAGGGCCACCAGGAGTTTGAGGTCATCCTAGGCTACATAGTGAGTTCAAGGCCAGCCTGTACTGCAAAATTCCAGGCCAGCCTGCACTACAGAGTGAGACCCAGTCTAAAAAAAAAAAAGCCACAGAGACAATGTGCATTTCTCAAGTGTATCATATCAGCACACATGATGCTTGCTGCATGTGTAATTACTAATGGTGCAACCTTCATCTCTTGGTTAAGGTGGTACTACTGGTGTTTATACTAGAAAGTTAATGCTTTTCCTTCTGTAATTAATTAATACCTTGGAGATATTTTGAGAGTATGTAAATAGTATTTTTCACCAAAATAACTCATTAATTTTAGCATTCATTGGTTCATCTAGTCTTTAGCAAATATTACCCTTATATTCTACATTATTGAAATTCTTCCTGAGATACAAAGTTACCATTTCTCTCACATTTATATATTTATTCTTTTTTTTTTTTTTTTTTTTTTTTTTTTGAGACACAGTCTTGCTGTTTAGCCTACTATGGCCTTGAACTCACTGTGTAGCCCAGGCTGGCCTTAAACTCATGGCCATCCTCAGCCTTCTGAGTGCTGGTATTACAGGTGTGCACCACCACACCTGGCTATTCAATTTTTGTATTAGTTTGGACTCATGAATATTTATTTACTGGGCTATGATCCAATACTGTCATTTATTCTTCTGCCTGAGTTGTTCTAGCTTTGGATATTAGATGGTATTTTACTTAGGCTTCTATGTCCATCTGGTATGCCTCATCCTTCATATTAAAAAATGCATATATTTTACACACACACACACACACACACACCATTCACAGAAGGATCTGTGTTACTCGAGGTAGAAAACTTCCTTACTTCCTTTAAAGCTTTTATCACACACTTTTTTTGAGTACAGAAATACTTAGAACATTACAGAAATGACAACTCTGAATCACCAGTATCATTAAAGATAGCAAGTTTATAAAAAGAGCTACAAAGAAAGCACATCTTTCTAAAATTAGAAATAAGTACTTATTAAAAACGCATGGCTATAATTAAAAGTTATTATAAATACTGTGTTTTGTTCAGGCTTGATTGCAGGAAGATTAGATTTTTAAGAGTTGTTGACTCCTCCATACCAGAAGTAAAAAACCTATAAACTGTCTTTTTTTTTTTTTGTGGGTCCCGGGGGTCGACCTCAGGACCTCTTGCGCCAGGAGGCACCCGTGCCACTGAGCGATATCACCAGCCCTTTTTTCGTATGTGGGTTCCAGGAGTCGAACTCGGGCCCTCGCACTTGCCAGGCAGGCGTTTATGCCACTGAGCTATCTCGCCAGCCCTATAAACTGTCTTTTAATATCAGAGCTGATGGCATTGTTTTAATGTTATTTAAGCAAATACATTAAAAACTCTTTGATACTCTTAAGTAAGACAGTGCTTTCAATCCAACAGGATTGTCCTCGAGGAAAGTGCTGTTGAATACGAGTGGCCTGTACTACAATATAGAGCTACTGAACTTTGGACAGGTAATTATCCTGACTGCCCCAGGAAGGATTTGATTTTATATTATTGCTTAGTTAAACAAACAAATAAGCTTGTTTTGTTTTGTTTTTGTGGTCAAACTCTATCAGATATATCAAGCTTTTAAACTCAACGTGGTAAGCAAGTGCTCAGGAGCCAAAGGTAAATGTATTTTCTGAAAAATATAAAGTATGTTCATGTTCCAGTTTAAATATTCACATCTTAAAAAGATTACATATCTTCATACCTTAATATAGTAGTTGTTCAGATTTAGCTATTTAATTTTTTTCCAGTTTCTTAGTACTACCCATGTGCTTTAATAGCTTTTGTAAGTCTAATTGAATCATGATTAGAAATTCTCCATGATTCCTTATCATGTGCTATAGCTCTTACTAAGTTTTATGCAGTGGGCAGTGGTATAGTTAGGTACTCTATATAGTTAGGTACTCTAATGTATAGTTCATGTATACGTTAGGTAACATGCTACGTAATGCATCTTTTCCTTTGTTTCCACAGAAGAAATAACGAGTATCTATAAACTTCATATCCCCTGGTCTTATGAAGATTCGCTAACTATTGCACAGTAAGTATATGAAAAACTTATTTTAAACTTTGGTGTTGTTTAGTAAAATAGATATTCTGCCTAGGCTATGCGTTAGTCAGCTTTTTGTCGCTGTGACCAAATACCCGAGAAAATCAACTTAGAAGAGGAGGGGTGTGTTTTGGCTCACAGTTTCAGAGGATTCAGTCCCTGGTCTGCAGGCTCCAAGGCAGGGTCATAGTGGAAGGGTCTGCCAGAGGAAAGTTGCTTACCTCTTAGCAGCCAGGAAGCAGAGGGAGAGGGAGAGAACCAGAGAAAAGGGCCAGGGATCAGTTACATTCTCCAGAGTCATCACCTTTAACCAGGTCCCACCTGCTGTTTGCATCCCCTCCCAATAACACCATCAAATGACAGCTCCTCGGAGGAGTCACTGATAAGGGTGGAGTGTCACAGTGCAGTCATTTCCAAAGCCCATCAGCCAGCATGCCTTCAGCACAGTGAGCCTTTGCGGAATGTACCATGTCCAGCTATAATACCTTATTCATCTAAGGTATGTGACTAGTTACAGTGCCTCTTAGTAAAATGTAAATATCCTTTATGCAGCATTGTGCCCATGACTTAGATGACATGCAGTATTCTTACTACATTTTACAGAACATAACCCTCACTTGCTTGAAACATGAACACCTTTCCACTCCAGCCCAACTCCCAAGTCCTAGAGAGGGAACATTCAGGCCCTTGCAGTGTGACCGGAAAGTACCACCGTAGGAAGGGGTCTGTTGTGTGGCTTCCTCTGCAGTCACGCATTGTGTCGTGCTGAGCGTTTCCTTCACCAGGCCTGTTCACCAGCATTTTGTATTTGAGAATTGATACTTGGGTTGTCTCTTCAGGGTTCCCTCTTCCACAGAAATTTCTCTGAAGCTTCATATTGCTCAGCCAGAAAATGACAGCCATGTGGCATTATTAAAAATGTACACATCGTCAGACTGTCAGTATGAGGTAAGTTGTATGTTTGCATAATCTTCAAGCAAGATTTATGGAATAAATTAGCATTTTTTATATTAGCTGCAGATATATAGTGATGTCAAAGCCCATAAATATCAGAAATAAACATTTAAACTATTTTAAATATTCTCCACTTTGCCTGTTTGCACTATGTCAGTATTTCCGTAGCTGGATCATTTAAAATTGTGTACATCTTAATAAGTAATAGAAAAATAAAACAAAGATTGAAACTGCACATTAGCTGTCTAAATTTGGAAGCCAAAGGTCCAGTGTCCTTTATAAATTGAAGAACTTCATGAAATCAGCTGACTGGCATTACTGACGGTAATTGGCCTGGTGCTTGTTGGTTTATGTCTCCTCTGAGTTAGTGTAAGGATCTTGTTTTCTTTCCTCTCATCATTTAAATTGTTAGTCATTAACATGTGCAATTTAGTGCCCATTGTATTGCATTATAATCAAGGTAGATCTCTTTCTCCTAAATGAAGGGACATAAGATTGAGAGTCATATTTTATTTACTTATGGATTCATGAACTGAGTCTTTTTGTTGTTTTTTTTTTGTTTTGTTTTGTATTGGGTACCAGGAATCAAACTCAGGACCTTGCGCTTGCCAGGCAGGTGCTTGTGCCGCTGAGCTATATCCCCCCAGCCCATGAACTGAGTCTTTACCTATGTTAAAACATGCCAGGTTCCAAAGATTCCAGATGTAAGTGGTTCAAATGTGCATTTCAGTGGGAATGACATCTCAGACTTTTGGTTTATGTGAAATGTTTCTGCTTAACTGCTTCAAATCAAACTTTAATATTTGGATTCTTTATTAGAACTAACTTTCTTAGGGTAAACTAGGATTGGTGTTGTCAAGTTAATAGATTCTGTTCTTCAACCAAGTTTTTGTTGGACTTAAATTATGAATTAATTTGCATTTCATGGTATTTATGAATGCTTTGATATTTTTAACTGTTTCCAACAGTGAAGGGTCTTACAGAATTATAATGGTTTTTAATTTGTACCTTCATATCCATAATATTAAAACAATAGTAAGAACTGTGTTGTCAATTTGATTCCAAATATTTTATGTTCTCAAAGTATCCATTTTTTTTTTTTTTTTACCAATATTGCATATTTTCAAGAAGTCCATATTTGGATATAGCATAGGCGTTTTACAACTTCCTTAAGAAAGATTTATCTCCTTTTCTTAGACTTCCTAATATTAAAAACAAAGGTGTATGTATGTTAGAGGTAATTAAGGATGAGTTTCTTTTTGAAATATTATCCTGGCCTTAATTCTGTTAACCACCACGATCTGTTAATAACATATTCTGCTTAAATAATCAGGTTAGTAAAGGGTTACCACACATACCATAACATTCCTCTAATTGTTGAAGATTTAGAATACCGGAAAATATACTAAATGGTAAAACTATTAGTTACACAATTTAAATGGTAGTTGAAACAATTCTTTAAGTTCTCGTATGCCATAGGTCTATCATTATAAAAAATTATACTTGGAGATGTGCAGAATTGTGCAGATAAGTAAAATGTGAACCAGAGTGTAGGGAAAATAACCTTTTCTTTTTAATAATTGCTGTAAACTAGGTGACAGTGAAGACCTCCTTCTCACAGATTCTGGGACAGGTAAGAGTCCCCGCTGTCATCATTGCCCTGTGAGTCACTGCTGTAAGGAGGCCGTGGCCTCTTTCTGTGCATCAGTAACACATCAGTAACACATCCAGCCTGTGCTGCTGCCGTGCCGCAGCTGCTTGTTTCTTCTTTCTCCTTTTTTCTACTCATCCTCCACTTTAATTAAATCTGAAAACATCCTTGGCCCACAGGTTGGTGAACTTGCTGTTTCATGTTTGATACATCCCAGAAATGAGAGCGGACACCCGGTTCTCAAACCGGAAGTGAGAGCTGATACCTGGTTCTCAAATAATTTAACGTTTGCCTAAGCGAGTGTCGTATAAGACCTTCACGTCATCGTACCACACTGTCGTTCACAGCACAATAAATCCATAAGCAGACTGCATACTTTTTGTATTGTGCATCTCAGTTTATAAAAGCTAAAAATTTTTTTAGAAAGAAATATGTTGAAATTCATTTGCCAGTGATATTACAAAAGTAATTTACCAAATAGTGAAACTATGGATATTATTATTCAGTATCATACCTGGCAGAATTGTGTAATCTGGACTTAAATAATGACTAGAAAGGAAAATTATATAATTATAAAATTCAGTAAAATATTTATCATAGCTTTTATTTGATTGGTTGTAATCCATGCGTAGAATTTTTTTCCTTGTAATACAAGTCAAACTCACAAACTTAAATTAAAAAAAAAAAATTTTATATGCATTATCTCATTTGATCCTTATAGCCTCCTGATGAAAACTGGATTCTGATTATTTGTGAACATGGCAAAAGTCTAAGTAAAACAATTCTGAAAGGATAAACAACATAACAATTTATAAAAAGAAGATTAAATGTTAGTATACATAAGTTAGAAAACAGCATCGTGGGTATGTTGCAGTCTAAAACGTGAAAGACTGGGCCAGTGGTATCGCTCAGCAGCATGGGCGCCTGCTGGCACGCGAGGTCCTGAGTTCGACCCCCGGTACACACACAAAAAAAATAAATAAATAAATAAATAAAATGTGAAAGACTAATTATTAAGAAAGGTTATCTTTTATAGAGGGAAAGAATTTATGCTGTTGTATTTTTAGCACTTCTAAAAGGCATATTCCTGCACTCAGGGGTTAGAGTGAATATATAGTACGCCCTCTTACCTCTATCATCCCTGCGACCCGTGACTCAGATTAGTGACAAGAAAAGTCAAGTGTAATTGTACAACAGAAGAAGGCAGACTAATACTGGTTTTTTGGGGGTGTTTTGTTTTGGTTTGGTTGTTTTGTTTTGTTTTGTTTGAGACAGGGTTTCACTATGTAGTTCCTGCTGACCTTGAACTCACTATGTAGCCGAGGCTGGCCTCGAACTTGCAGGGATCCTCCTGCCTCAGCCTCCTGAGGATTACAGACCTGTGCCACCACCCCTGGCAGACTAATATGGTTTACATGTGGAAATCTTTCTAAAGAGTAAAGATGTGCTGGTCTTACAGGGTGAGGAGTGAGTACTTTTTAAAATGTTAAATAAAAAAACTTGTAATAAAGTCCTAAAATTTTTGAAAGGTATATTCTTCCTTCTTGCTTAGCTTGTGGATGGCATGAGAATGAATTCGAATAGTATACCATAGTATATAGTATAGTATACTATAGTATAATCTACCTTAGCTTTTTGAAAAATAAGGTCTCTGTTGCTGACGTAGTCACAGAAAACTGGGGAAGAGGGATAAAAAGGAAACCACGGAGAGCTTTTAACCTTTAGATAGATATTTTTCATAAAATTAATTATGAAAGAGCACAGAAAGTATACAGAAAGTTGCTTTCTCCTAAAAATTCCATAGGCTGTTGTAAATCAGTCATTTCAGCAGAGGAAAGAAGCCTGATGTTGCTTGATCTTTGGATTTTAAGAGGCCAAACTCTGGGTTTTTAGATGAAATTTTGTAATGTTGCAGCTCTGGGCTCTAATTCAAAGCTGAAGGAGTGCTGTGCCGGACAAGGTGTGTTTACAGTTTGACTGTGACCCGCGGAGGCCAGTTTACAGCTGCCGATTTCATTGGCCCAAATAGAGCCAGCTGTGTCCACACCCCAGTACAGCACCTGATAACGACAGTGCCCTTTGCCATACAAAGAAATCCTGTCATCGGGATGCTCGGCATGGACCTCTTAGGAGTCTGAAGACAGCAGAGGGTGTTAATGGTTAATAACAGCAGCTGACAGCCTCAGTCATGTAACCCTATGCCGATTACTATTCCAGATGCCTCATGTGTGGAAGCCCCACACCCTGTAATGCTGCTTACCTCAGTTTTACTGACAAGGGCACAGAAAGAAGGGTGACGTGACCCAGGGCACAGAGCTAGGGAGCGGCAGAGTGGAGTCTGGCCCAGAGCCTGCAGGCTGCTTACCTGTCCTCTCCACTCTCGGTAACTGAAGGAGCTGTGGATTTCCGAGTACGTCCTGAACAAGCAGTGCGTACCAGTTAGTGCATAATAGGTAGATACCAGCCTTTTCTCTTGTGCTCACTTTCTCTTCCTACCTAGAGCTTATAAACTATAAATTATGAGTGTAGACTATAAGTTTTTTCCCTAATCCCTTTCGATGTGGGGGTCCATGGAGGGACTTCCTATAATCCTGTGCTACGTTTTGGGTTAGCTTATACTTGTGCACATTTCATCAGATTAACGACAGTGTGTGTACGTGGCCCAAGAAATTCTGTGGAATGGACAACATGCTTTCAAGTAAATACTTAATAAACTTAACATTAAGAAAAGAAAGTTAACTTAATACTTTATTTTTATGGTGCACATTTTGTACAAATTAGATCAGCTGATAGAATGACTCACTGTATCGTGACGATGACCTTGGGCTCAGTTTGATAGCCTTTCCAAGAGAGTGGAGGACGTAAAGGTTAATAATTGCAGTGCACGCTCTGGTAGCTCATCATGGAAGAGTTGATATTGCCTGCTGAGAGGTAATGTGTAAGAGGTAACTTGCCTGTTGCATTTGTAATTGTTCAGGATCCTTGGGCTTCCACACCTGGATTCCTCACCTGTAAGGGGAGTAAGAACTGCCTTGAGGGGCTTTTGGAGGAAAGTATGAGATAATGCACATATGATTAGTATCATGCCTGGATCATGTGATGCAGTCGATGAACATACTTTGAAGAACAGTTTCTAGCATATACTACTCAGTTATGCCTTTGATGAAAAATTTAGGTGTGTCTCTACCAGGCTATAAAAGTATTTATTTTACTTAGAGTTTTTGATACTCATTAATGGAAATGTGTAGTCATGTCAGGAGATGTGTGAGGTGAAGAATAAATCTTATTTTGTGTGAAAGTACATTTGTTTTGTTAACATGAATATTCAGAAGTTTCCCATCGATCTGCCTGTTTCCCAGGTGGTTAGATTTCATGGAGGTGCACTTCCTGCTTATGTTATATCCAGTGTCCTTCTTGCCTATGGAGGACAGCTGTACTCTCTTTTCTCAACAGGTAAGGATGCTTTTTTTTTTTTTTTGAAGTTATTTTTGTTACAAATATTAAAATAGAGCAACTGTTGGTTCCTTATGTACATTTTTTTTTTTTTTTTTTTGTGGGTACCGGGGGGACGACCTCAGGACCTCGCGCGCCAACAGGCGCCCGTGCCGCTGAGCGATATCACCGGCCCCTTTTTTTTTTCGTATGTGGGATCCGGGAGTCGAACTCGGGCCCTCGCGCTTGCAAGGCAGGCGCTTATGCCGCTGAGCCATCTCACCGGCCCTCCTTATGTACATTTAATTCAGTTGTTAAGACTTATAAGAGGGTTTTTAGAAGTAGCTACTTACAGTTCTTAGAAACTCCAGAGTAGTGTGTGATTTTATGACCAGTCTTTCAGATGTTTTTTACTTTTCTGCTGTCAACCACCAATCCCAAACTAGTTTTGGGCAGTTATTTAAAGATCTCCAGTGTGGCCCTGAGACCTGCAAATTACCAATATTCTCCTAGCTTTGAACTCACTTGGATTGGATGTCATTTTTTAATGGAAAAAACTTTATTTTTAGTCAAAACAAATTGTTAGTTTTTAAAAATACATATAGGAATCAAATAGCGTAATTTTCACACAATAATTATTTTCATTATTTATGTCTTAAAAGGACAAACACAATACACATTTAAAAATTAACCCCCAATACTATCAAATGATTAAAATTTTTAAAAGTTTCCAAATAAAATCTACACATTGCAGCTTGTCATTAAGTTTAATCATTAAGTTTCTTGTTGTTGTTGTTGTTTTAATTTATGTGAGTCGAACTGAGGACCTTGTGCTTGCAGGGCAGGCGCTTATGCCACTGAGCTGTGTCACCGGCCCCGGTCATTAAGTCCCTCAAGCTACAGTTTCCATCCTCCATCTCTGTTCTGCTCCTTTAGAAATTGATTGGACATAACTGTTCAGTGTGATCATATTTCACAGTTTGGATTTTGCTGATTACACCCCATGGTGTAATTAGACATAATCTTTTTTTAATATAAATTAGTGTATGTTTGCAATACATAATAGTGATGTTTGGGAGAATTAGTACATGCGTATAACATGTCTTGATTGTTCTCGATTCCTTACCCCCCCCGCAAACATCTTTTATCTTTTGTTTTTATAAATTGGCGAATAGAGACACAGGCTTGATGGGATTCAGATTCTTTCCACAACCCCCTGCCACTGCCTGCTGCTGCTGCTGCTGCTGCAGGACTTTTTCAGTGTTGTAAACATCTTTCTGTAGTAGGCACCACTCCCGACTAGTTTCCTCCCTTGTCGTCTAGTTTGTTCCTTTCTCCTTCATCTTCTCTCTTCTTCCTTTCTTTCTTTCTCCCTTCCTTTTCCTCCCTCCTTTCTCCCTCACCTCACTCCTTCCCTCCCTTGTCTCTTTCCCTCCTTTTTTCAATGGGTCAGTGCTTCCTAAGTATTTTCCATCTTACATTTAGCTAAAGAAGACAAACGATAGAATTGTAGGCTTTAAATGGGTGAATTGTATGACATGAAAATTATATCTCAAATAAAGCTGTTTTTCAAAGTTACCTGTAGAGATTTGTGCAGACACATGGTGAAACCCTAGCTTCAACTTACTGAATTTGCCGCTGAGTGTACACTCTTCTGTGAGAACCATTGAATTCACAGTAATTTTTAAGCTTTGAAGAAGAGTCTGTGGTAGTAGTGAGGACCCTTTGCTTTCTCAGACATAAAATATGTTGCTCTTGTACACAAAGCAAGATACAGCTCATACTTAATTACTGTGAATTCTCTGTTGCATGTAATTTTTTTTAATTACCAGGTTATTGTTTAGAATATGCTGCCATATTGGATAAAGAAGCCAAGCCATACAAAGTTGATCCTTTTGTAATTATGATTAAGTTTTTATTGGGGTAAGTTTTGTTTTATTATCTGATGATGATTTTAATTTTGTTTTATATATGAAACATTGTTTGATTCCATTTTCATATAAATTTGTCAATTGACTTTTTCATTAAATGGAATTTTTCTTTTAGGAAAAGACTTAATAAAAATATATCAACATTTATTTTAATAGTATAATCATTTCAAGGTAATGATTGAACATCTGTATCAGTGTAAACCTAGACTATAACAGCACTGTAATGTTTGCAAATGACCCGGGAGTATCCCAGATAGACAAACACAAACTATTACTGAGTTGGATGAAACAGTGCCTCCAGTCACTTTCTCCCACTTCCCACAGAAAGTGTACTTTAAACTTCTCTACCCCAGTCAGCATTCCATTCTTTTTTTTTTTTTTTTTTTTTGTGGGTACCGGGGGTCGACCTCAGGACCTCGCGCGCCAACAGGCACCCGTGCCGCTGAGCGATATCACCGGCCCCTTTTTCGTATGTGGGATCTGGGAGTCAAACTCGGGCCCTCGCGCTTGCAAGGCAGGCGCTTACGCCACTGAGCCATCTCACCGGCCCAGCATTCCATTCTTAATTTATTCAAGCTTTGTGTTTTTTGTTAAGAACCATTACTTAAATCTCTCTCATTCTTTCATTATGACTAGCTGTTGGTTTTCTAACATTGAAAAAATTCATTACTTCATACAGGGACAAATAGAGAACAGTGAGGCTATGTTGAGACTTAGGCTTTAAATACTTGGAGATCAGTAGGCTTACTTGGAAGATAAATGAATTGTTTCATTTAAGATTTGTTTTTCAGTATAAATTGTAAATTAAATATCATGGGTCTGTAAGGACTCTAATAAATGGTCAAAGACCTCAAATATGAAGTCTTTGGATGTCAGTTTGTTGGGTTTTTGTTTTTGCTTTGTTTTGTTTGCTTTCATTTCGCTTTCGTTTGCCCACAGGTGTAAATGGTTTAAGGAGCTGTGGGACTTACTGTTGCTACCAGAATTAGATGCCATGGTTCTCACGAGTCAGAGCATGTGTTTCCCCCTCGTGTCCTTGATCCTCTTTCTGTTTGGAACGTGCACTGCCTACTGGAGCGGCCTTCTCTCCTGTGCGTCCGTGAGACTCCTTTCTTCCTCTTGGCTGGCTTTGAAAAGGTGAAGTGAAAGACAGAAAGCTTTCTTATGGCTCTTAAATAAGAAAAAAATTACATTCTTGTTTTCATTACCCTGTTTTCCAAGGATGTAGGACTATCAAAATCAGTGGTTATATCTTTATCAAAACTAATCATTTATTGCAAGTTAAGTACTACCTGTGGTTTTGACCTTGGTGTCCAAGAGTTCATCAGAAAAGCTTGACATATTTCATGGTAGTAAATCTTTCTCAGGAGGGATTGTTTTACAGGCCGACTTCTCTAGTGAAGCCTGAGGGCGGAAGACTGCAGTCAATGTAGTGAGCATCTGATGAGATGAGAGGCGGAGAAGCCCCGAGGATATCGCCTAGAGTTGCACCACACACCCAGAAACACTGTGTCTCAAGCTACTGGTCGGCTTTTCCAGCAGAACACCGGTCCAGTTTCATTGCACTCCTCCATACCAGATGTGCTGTGTGTTTTATTTCACAGAGGGGTAACCTTGGGATCTTCTTTGCCCTCTGAGGTGCTTCTGACAGGCTTCTAGCAGTAACCCTGTCAAGCATCTGAGTGGTCTCAAGGCTTTCAAAAATGGAAAATTCTGGCTGGGTGTGGTAGCACATGGCTGTCACCTCAGTGCTTGGGAGGCTGAGGTAGGAGGATCCCCATGAGTTCAAGGCCAGCCTGAACTACACAGTGAGACCCTTTCTCCAAAAAAACAAAAAAAAGGAAAAGTCTTCTTCCTGTCAAGATTGGAAATGTATGGCACAGGTCTAAGATTAATGGTGACCTTTGGCAACAATTTTCTTCCTTACTGCCAATATCAGCCATGGTGTATCTAAACAGAAGAGTTCTTACAGTTTATTGTAGTCCTTAAAATCAAATATACATGACCACTTGCTGCCACTGAAAAATACCTCACTGTTTACCTTAGGATTTTACATACTAATAAGAGAGGCTGGCAGAGTACTTCGGATTCAGTAGCTCTTATCTGAAAAGCTGGGGACCACATGTGTTTTAGAGACTTCAGGTGTCTTTAGATTTTGAAATATATGCATTTGAAATATATGCATTTTGTTTATTTATTTTTTATTTATTTATTTTTTTTTTTGTGGGTACCGGGGGGTTGACCTCAGGACCTCATGTGCCAACAGGCACCCGTGCCGCTGAGCGATATCACCGGCCCCTTTTTCGTATATGGGATCCGGGAGTCGAACTCGGGCCCTCGCGCTTGCAAGGCAGGCGCTTATACCACTGAGCCATCTCACCGGCCCATATGCATTTTGATTGTGACCCACACATGAGGTCAGGTACACAATTTTCCACTTTTGGCATTTTGTTGGTACTTTAAAAGTTGTGAATTCTGGAACATTTTCAACTTTGGATTTTTAGCTTAGAGATGCCCAGCCTATATTGTCATTGTCTTATGTAGACTGTATAAATACATCTATTGACTGTACTTTTTTAAAGCTATATTCTTTTTATTCCAGACCCTCTGAACTTCCTAAAGATGTCAAGATCCTGTCGCCAGATTTGCCCTTCCTGACAGTTGTTCTGCTAGTTGTTAGCTGGACCACCTGTGGCGCACTTGCCATACTGCTCTCCTATTTCTGCTACCTGTTCAAGGTATGGAATGATGTCAGAAAGCAAGGGACGGTGCTTGGAGGCATTGTGAACAGAATGCATCTTCACTGCTGGAGTAATGCTTTATTGCATAGCAGATTTAATAAAAGGTTTTTAAAAACATCTTAGTTATTTAAATTATATACAGTTAACATGGAATTGAAATTAATGATTTGAATTGGGTTTTTTTTTTTAAAGGGAAAAAGTTATAATCTGTTTTAGGTTGTATCTTACTCTTGCAGATATTAGCATTTTTAACATTTTGTTAGAATAGTTTCATTCCTACCTCTCTGTGAACATAGGTGAGTGAAAATTAAAAAATTATGTTGAGATCAAGTTATCAATCACACTCAGCATAAAATATTAATAAATGTTAGGAATCAGAAGACAATGATAAAAATTATTAGGCTATTAATTCTACTGTAGTAAAAGATACTTGTGGTGAGGCTGGCAGCTTTGCAGGAAAATCTAGGCGGTTACACAGCTGCAGATCCACGCAGTAACCCGTGGGCAGACAGTGGGCGTCACAGTGGATAATTATGCTTTCTTTCTAAACAAGGATACATTTGCCCCTGCTTTCGACAGCAGTACATGCACATAGAGATTATTTTCAGTTTTCCAAAGGAAATTTATGCACATCTAAAAAGAACTATTCAGAGCTACTTCAACTTATAAATGTAATATTTTTAGTTTTTATTAGATAGTTATACTACTGATCAAATAAACAAGTCATACACCTGACCCTTTCTCAGATACTTAATATAAGGAAACTTACATTAAATTTACTTATTGTCTCAAGTTCTTGTGAATATTTCACCACTATATATAATTTTGTTTACTTTTATAATGTTAAGTATAATCAAATGTTTGACCCACAAGACATGTAAAATTGCTGTAGCAAGGTGTCAAACACAGGTTCACAGCAGTGTGTAAAAGGAATAGCAATTTGTCTTGCTCCCTATATACTGTGGAAGTATTTTGTTTTGTGTCTTTAGTATTTTGTTTTTTTAATGCATGATAGTATGTATGTGTTACTTTATCTTTCCTAAAAGAATGTTTTTAAATGTTTAAATGAATTATAGTTGCTTAGATTTTAGATTTCAGATTATATTTTTTCTCAGTTTTAATAAAAAGGCCTATCCATTTTGTTTCAAAATACAAGTAATGTTGAAGTTCTTTCTTTTTCTTAGATTGTTCATCTTCAAGCAAGCCTAACGAATTTTAAAAGTAGCCAGGCTATGGTAAGTTTTATTTTCAAAACTCTACATAACTTTAATGTGAAAGAACATGAGAAAATATGAGAGTTGGTTTTTTTTAGAAAGGTTAAGATTTTTAGTGTTTAAAAGGTATTATGAACTTAAGTAACTAAGAAAGTGAATTTAAGCCTATTTAAATAGACTTAAGTCATTCTGAATTTAATGGAAGAATCTCTCTCAATACTTGTCTTTTTGTTATTGTTACAAATTATTATCTTTTAAATTTTATTTTGAGCAGTTACCTAGAGGATGTATTCTCAGTAGTGAAAATAGGAAGTCAAAAGATAAAGTTTTGTAACTAACCATTTTAAAGGGTACAGACATTTCAGTATCTGATCTCTGTTTGGTAATGGCAAGATGTCCTTACTTAGCTGATAAGTCATTGAGTATGAGTATAAATAAAATAATACCTTAAGCTTACTTTTTGGTCTCTTAGTATTTGATGGTTTTGCTTTATTGTTTTATAGAATCCCAAACACTCTAGAAGAAGTGAAAAAAAGTCCAACCACCATAAAGACTCTGCAGCGCGCCACCTTTGGCT
This sequence comes from Erethizon dorsatum, assembly GCA_028451465.1. Classification (NCBI taxonomy): domain Eukaryota; kingdom Metazoa; phylum Chordata; class Mammalia; order Rodentia; family Erethizontidae; genus Erethizon; species Erethizon dorsatum. The sequence goes on along the minus strand of CM051826.1, from coordinate 136,693,139 downwards.
GTCCGCGGCAGATGCGGAAGATAGCCTCCGCCTGCACGGCGCAGTGCTCAACCTGCTGACCTGGATCGTCCTGCTCAGCATGCCGTCTTTAGTGTACTGGCTAAAGAACCTCCGGTGTGTTGTATTTATGGAATTATTTACGTGATTCACACAGGAGTCTGCAAGTAGAGACTAGATTTCTAATGCCCCATGAAAATTGCTCAAGAACAGGAAACTCCGTATTATCTGAGATGTATTTCCAATACATTCACATTTCTCCTTTACCATAGCATATAAACTTTGGGACTATAAACTTCCCCAAAAGTTGACCCAAAAGAATGATCTATATTTTTATTTTTGGTACATTGCTAAATAATACTACTTGCTCATCCAAGTAGTAGTCAAATCCCTACTCATAAAAAAATGATACAGGGCCGGTGAGATGGCTCAGTGGCGTAAGTGCCTGCCTGGCAAGCGTGAGGGTCCGAGTTCGACTCCTGCAACCCACATATGAGAAAAGGGCCGGTAATATCGCCCAGCGGCACGGGTGCCTGCTGGCGCATGAGGTCCTGAGGTCGACCCCCGGTACCCACAAAAAAAAAAAAAAAAAAAAAAAGATACAAAGGTTTCAGATTATCTAAATATTGAAAGCATTTTAGGTCAGTAGAAGTAAAATAAGTTTAATAAATTAAGTAGAAGTTTACCAGACATTAATATCCTTCCCTCCTTTTAGTCAAGATCCAGACTGTTGTTCACAGATTCGCAGCCAGACTGCTGGAGAAGAAACTCAGGGTTCTCGAGAGCTGCAGACACCCAGCTGATCCAGGGCGATCCGTTTGGCTTTGTTGATGTGTTTTGTTTTTTCTCTCATGATAGGTATTATTTTAAACTTAATCCTGATCCATGTAAACCTTTGGCATTTGTCCTTATTCCAACCACGGCAGTTCTTGGAAATACTTACACAGTTTCAATAAAATCAAGGTATAATAGTTTAACCTTTCTGTTTCTGGCCTGCATCACCCTGTATTTGATTTCTGGAGTATATCTTTATTTGTAGTTAATCTGAGTATTCCTGAAAGTAAAGCCTAACAGTGTTATGGCTTAATATGAAGGTACAGTTTATATATGATTATTATACTTATTTTCTTAACTATACATTTTACTTGTTAGGATGAAATAATGTGGGGTTTTTTTCCTTTAAAAGCTATGATGCATAAGATTTACTTTCAAAAACTCCAGGAGGCTGGGCGTGGTGGCACAGGCCTATAATCCCAGCACTCAGGAGGCTGAGTCAGGAGGATTGCCATGCGTTCAAGCCCAGCCTGGGCCACATAGTGAATTCAAGCTAGCCTGAACTACATAGCGAGATCCTGCCTCAAAACAAAACAAAACAAAACAAAACCTGCAGGAGTAGAAGTAGATGGAGATATAGGTAAAGTAAGACTGGCCAGGATTTGAGTTATTAAAGCTGAATACCCAGTGCATGAGGGTTCATTAACCTGTCAGTCTGCTGTTACATATGTTTGAAATTCTCCATTGTAAGACTTGACTTTTCTCTGGTTGTGTGCTCTGGGACCCCCTTCAGTTGGCTCTAGGAGATACTGACCATATTCTAGAATGAAGCAAACCCGGGGTTTCAGTCTTTGCTACTAATAGCTCTGTGTCCTTAAGGCAGGCTTTGAAACACTTCTTATCCTCAGTTTCTCTGTTTCGGAGTAAAAAGATGAGAGTCCTGCCTGGAGTTAGTTTTCTTTTAAAAATATTGTCTTGACTTACATGCTCCTTTTGTTGGGATTTAAACATGGTTCCTTTTCGGTTTGCTTGTGTTGTTGCTATTATAAATAGGATTAAAATGAAGATTTCTATAACTATAAGTGAACATTATTATTTTTGTTAGGTTAAATTTTTAGAGGTAGAATTGCACAATAAAAATTTAACTAGTATTTTTCCATCGTGAAAGCTTGAAAGAATGAAAAAAATTGGCTATTTTCTGAATAGAAATGCTTTTCTGGTTTTTTGTTTTTGATTTTTTTAGTCAAACCATAGTTTTTGATCTTTCAAAAAAAAATTCAGAACAGGTGAATTCATTATATAGAAAAATACTTCATTTAAAATCACTTAGAACATTTCTCCTTCCCAGCTGTATACAAAATTGACGTATGCCATTGTAGCTCCCAGTGTAATTTGCATACTGTGTGTGTTCTCTGTCTCTCTGCAGTAAGCTGTTGAAGACTGCCTCCCGGTTTGCACTTCCTCTGGCTGTTGGTGTGGTCGCTTTTGGGTCAGCACATCTATACAGGGTCCCAGGCTTTGCCTTCATTCCTCTTCTGCTCCAGGCCTTGTGCAACTTGATGTGAGGGGGACGGAAGGGATAACTACGGCGGTCGAGCCCGAGGGGCCAGTGACGAGTGGACACAGACTCACTCACATGGATATCAAAGTCCTTCGGAGAAGACAAGTCTATTTTTACAGTATTAAGAATAGGAAATTAGGGCCGGTGAGATGGCTCAGCGGCTTAAGCGCCTGCCCGGCAAGCGCGAGGGCCCGAGTTCGACTCCCGGAACCCACATATGAAAAAGGGGCTGGGGATATCACTCAGCGGCACGGGCGCCTGCTGGCGCACGAGGTCCTGAGGTCGACCCCCCGGTACCCACAAAAAAAAAAAAAAAAAAAAAATAGGAAATTAGTTTTGTAATACTTGAGGAGAGGAGGTGACGCGTGATGCGTTCTGTGGACCTGGTGAGGGTGTGCGGCAGCCCTGTGCCCGAGGGCTCCTGTGTACAGCCATGGGTCTGCTCGCCTCCCGGCCCGGCGACCTTCTGCTGCACGGGCAGCAGGTGCAGCATCGTTTGCAACCTCCTGTCCAGCATTCAGCTGTTTGATCATCTTCTGAAAAGCGGCTTGTTTTCTATTTGCTGTACTTTACATATTGTAAAGTAAGTTTTCAAAGAGTGATGAAACTCCCAACTGTTTGGTTTCTCAAAAGTGAAATAGCCACAAAGACCCTTTGGTCTCTTTCGGCAGCCATGATGAGCAGAGCGAGCTTCTGCCTTCTTCCCGTGTGAAAGAGAGCTTTGCATTACAAGGTGCGGGCGTGCGGCAGCCCTGTGTTTTTAGATGTGTTTTTGGTAAGCAGTGTAATATCGGTGGGCGGAAACATGGTTCAAAATCAAAATAAGGACGTTTTCTTGTTATTCTCAAATATAAATCATGTCTGTTAAATTTAAAGAAAATTCTCACAGATATTATTGGGCATTAGAATAGCTCATTTTGGTGATTTAGTTCATTGTCCCCATGATTGCCGAAAGTTCTTCAGGTGAGGCTAGATTGTTAACTAAATTTCAGTAATTGGCAAAAACTACGTTTGCACCATTTCTGTCTGTTGTGGAAAAAACATGACCAAGTATAGCATCACATTGGATGTATAAATTTATACTATTTGGGTAACAGTAAGTAGAACATTACTATAAATAGCGTGCCTGAGGAAACTGGGGAGTGTAGCCCCAAGGTTTAACAGTGGACCTCGACATGCCCGGTGACTCCCAGGGTCACTGTTGGGTAAATGAGGGAGTAACATTTCTATGTAATTTCCAGTTTCAATTACTGCTTAGCTAGAAAACAGTACGAAGGGTAAGGGAGCAGGGCAGGAGAATGCAAGTACTCTTTGCCTCCAGAGAGTGACTTGAGCTGAGGAATACCAGGCTCATAGAGCTCTTTATTTACACATGGGCCCTTTCAGTACCCAGAACCTCTCACGGAATGTCCTGAAGTTCCCTCCGGTGAGTCTGCGGTGGCACCTGTGAGCTGGTGTCCTTGTGGTACTGGGGACTGGGGGTGTCCTAGAGCAGCGATGGTGAACTTCTAGAGCTCTCAATGATATAAACAGCCCCCTGCGGCCTGCGTGCCATAGGTTTGCCACCACTGTCCTAGAGTAGAGGATCAGTCCTTGGTCTGCTGAGTCTGCTGAGCCTGTGGGTCCCATGCATCGCTCAGCAATTGCCACCTCGAGGTTCCTCCCACTCGCCTGCCTGTAGCAGTGTACCTTGTTCCCTCCTGGTTTCTCCTCAGGCCGTGCTGTTTCAGCATTAGTCAAAGAGTGTCTTGCTAGTACCTCTGAGGCTTGTAAGTTTGTACGATTCTATTCCAGCTCCGTGCTTATTGTTCATTATGCATATTGCTGCTTACTGAGATGTTGAAGAGAGTGGTGACTGATAGTAGAGGTGACAGACACACCACACCGTATTGATTGAAGACAAGGAGCAAAAGGAAGAAGCTTCAAAATGCTCCTGTGTTCAGTACCTGAGAGGAAAAAGAGTTCATTAGATCTTACACTGGCCTCATGGCACACTGGCTGTGTATGTAAAGAGGGACACATTGCCTATATTTGACAACATACAAAACAGCTTTTATACACATAGTGTCTTTTTGTTTTGCCACTGATACTATATATATCTCAAGTACAGGTTAAACATGTCATTTAACTCTTTCTGAATTTGAACTTGGTCCATATACAGAAAAACTTCGAAAGAATTTTAGAATATTAGTTAATTTGATCTTCATTTGACAGCCATAATCATTATGTTTATGAGATCGAAAGTCTCCTCGGGGCCGGTGAGATGGCTCAGCGGCATAAGCGCCTGCCTGGCAAGCGCGAGGTCCTGAGTTTGACTCCTGGTACCCACATATGAAAAAAGGGCTGGTGATATCGCTCAGCAGCACGGGCACCTTCTGGTGCACGAGGTCCTGAGGTCAACCCATGGTACCCACAAAAAAAAGAAAGTATCCTTGTTCTGTCAGTACTGCCTATGAATTTCTTACTCAGTAGTAGAGTTGCCTTTTAAAGCAGTAGACCTAGGGCTGGTGAGATGGCTCAGTGGTGTAAGCGCCTGCCTGGCAAACATGAGGTCCTGAGTTCGACTCCCGGTGCCCATATAAAGGAAAAAAAGGGGCCTGTGATATCGCTCAGCGGTATGGGCGCCTGCTGGCAAGCGCAAGGTCCTGAGTTCGACTCCCAGTACCCACATTAAAAAAAAAAGTAGACCTGGCATACTAATTCCCACTAAAATATTTTTGTGTATTCTTATCACCAAGTCCTTGAGTCTTATTTATACCAACAAAATATTTTGCTTAAGCACTATAAAATGGATTCCAATCAAGTATTTTATACACAGTGATAGAGTGCATGTATAGCCAGGACACCCGAAGAGCAGATAAATCAGTTGGCCTACATTTCCATCTTAGGTCTTCCATCATTAGGTCTAAGTTAGCGCGATGTCATCTTGTGTTATTATCTGGGTTAGTGCAGAACTTTATCACGCTGCGTTGGAAATGTTAGGAAGCAGTTATTGAAATCGTTTGGGAGCGGTTCAGAGCTGTGTTGGGACTTTCTGTGACCAGGCGTCTGCTGTTATTTTGCATCATTCCTCTTCGTGCTCCCAGCTTGTAGGGTTCGTAAACTTGGATATCACAGGAGACAAGATACTCTGTGAAGTTCATCAGGAGGAAAATCCGTTCGGAGAGCGCGGCACTAACCGGAATAATGGCAGCAGTAGAAGGACCTCTGCAGTAGGAAATTAGACCCTCCCTGCCTTACCAAATAAATGCCAACTTAGAAGGGACTTTTCTAGAATTCTAAGATGATTGGGAACTGACATTTTATCCCAGGGATTTGTTTTTGTTTCGTTTTGTCTTCTGGGTTTTTTGGTTTGGGTTTTGGATTTTCTGAGACAGAGTCTAATGATGCAGGTCAGGCTGGCTTTGAACTTGTAATCCTGCAGGGTGCTGGGACTACAGACGTGGGCTACCACGCCCAGCTTATCCCGGGCTTTTGAACAAAGAATGTTTCCGATTCTCAAGTAAACTTTTATTTATACACATTACTTAAAGCATTCTTCCACAGTGTTAGTTTAGTAGCCTAAGGAAATAAAAAAGCTCTGAGGCTACTTATAGTCTACTTTTCATGAGGATAATGGGAAAGAAAACCCAAATCTGAATATGTGTACTGTGAATGCTAAAGAATTCACATTTTAAAAATAAGATGTATTATAAATAGGGAAGACTAAATTTTATATGTTAGGGACATAGTTCTGAGAACAGAATAACATTTGGGAGTAGAACAGACAAGCTGTTACTTCACCAGTAGTATAAATGTAACAGTGCATCTAACATGTATCTTTCAAAAGTTAGGTGTTATTCTTAGTTACATCTTGATTAAATTGTCTCTGACTAATAATTTTTAAATCAAGTATAGTACTTTCTGAAAGTGTTTGGCATGGTTATGCTGCAAAAAACATCTATCTTTAGGCCAGTGAGATGGCTCAGTGGCATAAGTGCCTGTCTGGCAAGCGCGGGGGCCTGAGTTCGACTCCCGGAGCCCACATATGAAAAAGGGGCTGGTGATATCGCTTAGCGGCACGGGCGCCTGCAGGTACGTGAGGTCCTGAGGTTGACCCCCAGTACCCACACACACAAAAAACTAATTTTAAATATCATGACATTTAATTTCTGATAATTTTGTACAGGACTTGATATATATGAGTCAGAATCAACCTATAATTATTCTGTACATTGTAACTTTAAACACTAGTGAAAAACTATTGGTGTGCTTTGATGAGTTGTGTAAATTTTCATATTTGGATTCTAATCTTAGTTTGGGAAGTTGAACAGTAGCCTTTTTTTTTGTACTGGGAATTGAAGTCACGACCTCGCACTTCCCAGGCAGGCACTGTGCTGCTGAGCTATATCCCTAGCCCCAGTAGCCATTTTTGTAACATTCATAATACTATTTTAAATGTTGTTTTGATTTTTAGTATTTATATAGGAAAGTTATAAGAGAGTTTATAGTTAAAGCATAGAGCTATTAACTCTTCAAAAGCCTAAAAGGCAGGCCTATTTTATATTTCATGTTGCACTTGTTCTGTTTCATACTGGACTTTTTCATCGTTTTTTTTTTTAGGGAAAAAAACGACAGATCTGAATTCTTTTTAGCATAAAGCTCTGCAGTGGAAACTATATGACTGTATTCATACAGTTAGCAAAATATACTTCACCACCAAAGCTAAATGAAACTGTAAAATACCTCTAGATATTTGTGCCAATGAACTTTTCTTAGTATATTGAGATTAAAGCAAAAAGAATCTTTTCCATATTTTTCATCTACAACTTATAATAAATGTGTATATCATGAAAAATTATATTCCATACTCTAATTTTTCTTTGAAAATATTCGAAGTTATAGCGTAGTTTGTTCCATTTTGCTGATTTCTTGGATATTTTCTGATTTTATTGGGTAGAAGTCAATTTACGTAATAATGATCTTTCAGCAGTTAGGCGAGGTGCTCATTTGGAATGAGTCTGACATGAAACACTTGTACAGCCCCTTCTCGGTGCAGGTGTCTCGTTCAGGTAGTGAGTTTGCTGGAGAACCCCCTGCCCTGCACTTCCGTGGTGTAGCTCTGCGTTGTGCAGAGGGCGGCTGCCCACGAGAGCCCACACCAGGCAATGGAGGGAGCGTCTGGAAATCCTTATGTTATATGAAAATGTTATAAAACAAGCAAGAACTAACGCTAAAGGGTGAAGATTAATACTGCATTCTGCTAGTGAGAGAAAAGTAGAAATACGACAGGCTCCGAAACTGCTATTTATTTGCTTGAGACACTTTCATTTCTCCCCATAGAAAGTCTAAGGGAACTTCAATCCTCCGTGTGATGGTTTGCCTCATCATTTAGAGTCACCTGCTGTTTCTCTGCACAGTGAAGTTGATAGCATTTGCATAAGTAGCCTTGGAAGTAAAAAGGTAGCACAGAGCCAAATACTGAAATATTTGGCTTTAATTTAGTTACAGTTTAATTATCTAATATGGACTATGGATGATATTAGTAAAAAGATGTATAAGACATGAATTCAGTGTATACTATCATTTGGAATGAGTTTGTCCTCTGTATTGAATGATTATATCCTAAGTAGGAGATGCCTATATTTTAACATAATCATACTTTCAATGTAGTCAAATATGTATTTGTTGAAATACTCATAGAATTAACCCTGCCCTCCTGTACTGTGGGGATGAGGGGGAAGCTCTAATTTTTAGTGCATATAAATTGGGAAATTATAGTGTGTGTTTACATTTTTTTAAATGGAAAAATGACTTAAATATATTACTTTGAAATGACTGCATTACAGTTTCTTAATCTTATGACATGTAGAAATGTACCCATTAGAAACGAGACCAAAATTGAATATATATTATCACTGTGACCTTGAACTTAGTCATTTTGGAATAAAAGACTGTGCCTTAAAATGATAAGGGAATGCCCTGCAATTTTATAAGTGTGTTTTTATTATGGGCGGTCTTCTCATATTGGTCCCAAATGCTTTTCTTTGAGGTTGTTGAAATAGAAGCTTCAAAGCTGACCAGTACTCAGTATTTAGTACTTAGTATTTGTAGAACTGCTATTCTGGAGGCCTCCTTTAATTCCCACTGTTCTTGTTTTGAGTTAAAAATGACTTCGGCTACACAGGTGGAGAAAATTAAGTTTGGCTGCAGTTTTGGGGAGAGAATTATTTTAGGAGAAGGTCATGGTACTTCTAAACTTGCTGTACTTGGAAACTCATCTTCAAAATGTGTTTTTGTCTTACTAATGAGCGCAGATATGAATTCTTCACTGAGACTTATGCTCATTTTTCCTCAGATTTTGAGGCTTGTGTCTGTCTATCTCAAATAAGCTTAATTTACCCAATAATGATTTTTGAACAATTAAACTCAGATTTAAAAAAATTTTTAAGTATTATTTCCCCTTTTTTCTTTTTCCTTCCTAATTATTTTTAAAGTATCAAGCCAGAATGACTCTTTTTTTAAAATGTAAGCTTGCATTTGTACTATGCTTATTTAAAGTAAATGGATACAATTTAAGTTAAAATCCAAATTATTCCATTTACAGGACAGTCATGTTCCCTGCTAAAAGTTGCCACATTTCTGTGTTTTTGGAGTTAGTTTTAAATTTCAGTTCTGAATGTAAACACATTTCTTTTGTTTTACTTCCACTACTTCCCCCATCCCAAGGCAAAAAAAAAAAAACAAAAAACAAAAAAAAATTTTTCTAAAAGTAAGTAGAAAGACATGTCTTTTCTTAAAACATGATCATATTAACAAGGAAGTACTTTGGACAAGGGTATGTAACAAAATAACTGGCTTTCAGTCTGCATCTCTTTTTATATTATAGTTTAAAACTTATGGAGTACAAACTTATATTGATAAAGATTCATTAAGTATTACTTATTGCAAGTTAATTTTGTTCTCATCCAGAAAGTACAGTGCATAGTAACAATACTTAATAGTGCAAAGTACTTGTCCTGTAGTATGTACTAAAAAACGATTGTCACCGTGCAGATCTTTCCATTTAAGCAGGCATGATCTTCTGTAGCACTTTGTACAATGTATGGTGTACTAATTATACTTACATGTAATTCTATGTGTATTTTTGGTATTATGTATTAACATTGTTACATTTAATTGGTTGTAATTCAGAAAAAGTGCTACTTACTGTACTTTGTAGTGTTGTGAATGATTTTACCTGTGTTCCAGCATTATGGTGTAGGTTTAATAGATGAATATTTGCCTTCAGTCTTTACTCAGGTATTAATGTGTAGCAATTTTTGGTGCTTTTTATTCTGTCATCATCTGGTGTTCTGAATGTTCAAAAATAAATTTGGTGGATAAGCATTTTGGGTACAAAGATTGCTTACCGGTTCACGCACTCTCCATAATATTTTCTCAGAAAAAGACTTTTAAAAATCATTTCTTTCCAACGCGTTGACCATTTTGGAAACGAGAATAGCTATTCAGCATAGGACATGATACATCACAGGTAAATATCGAAAGCTAGAAAAATTCAGGTATTTTTCCAACTTTGTATTTTGTAGTTTTCTACATATATTCGTATGGACACTTCGTAGTACCCATTCATATTTTAAGGAATTGTAATTCTATTTTTCCCAAAAATCAGATTTTGTATTTTCCTTAGGTTAACGTGATGTATCGCAGATGCCCGGTGTGCAACTTAGTCGGGATGGTAATGACTTGGGCATTGTTTGTGAACAGATTTCCAGGTCACTCCGGAGTTAATGCATTTGGTAGACGTTGCCTTAGCCAATAAAATGGGAACTAGGGTTCCTAGAAGCCACTAGAAAGACTCTTTAGGGTTACAGATTGCCTAAAGAAACACTAAATAATTGACATGTTTAGCATAGATAATGCTTTTATATAATGGGTGGAAAGAAATGAGGATATATTTTGAAAGATGAGTATCTTTTATTTTAGATATAGAATATATCTAATATATCTAATATATCTAATATATCTAATAGAATATATCTAATTAGAATATATTATTAGAATATATTTTGGGGTATATTCACATATACCCCAAAAATAAAGTTTTATGGGTGAGAAACAGAAGTTTACATACTTTTCCTGGACACCTACGGTGTCAACCCAATTCCCAAACCCCTGAGGGTACCGCATGTGAGCCATTCAGTTCCTGCTTCATTTGCACCCTTTCCCATACACATGTATATTATTCCCATGTAAATAACCGCGTGGCAAGGTACGACAGATTCCCAGCTTAAGAGGGCGCTCGTGTATCGGCTCAGTGCTGGAGAAGTCCAGGCAGGCCCCACTGCGTTCTCTGCGCAGTCTCAGCGTCAGGTCAGCCGGGACTCGGAGGGTGGCTGGCTGAATTCACATCCTCGTCCTCACCTGGCCGAGGTCCTTGGTTTTTTTGCCTTTTGGCCTGGAACTGCTGAGCTCTGGAGCCATGCCCTCCTACTGGCCCTTTACAACAGGGCGGTTTGCGCCATGACCAGTAGGGCCACATTTTACAGCCCTTTACTCTTTCTATGTTATGGTTTAGATCTAGAAAGTTCCCTAAAAGTCTCCTGAGCTCAGAGGTGGGGTTTTCAAAAGGTGATTGGATCTTAGGGACGCTATACTAATCAGTGTGCTCACCCATTGATGAGTCCATAGCCAAATGTGCTCTTAGGTGGGGCCTGGTCAGAAGAGGCCGGTCATTGGGGTGCGACCTGGATGGGTGTGTTCTGCCGCTTCCTCCAGCACGCCCTTCCCCCACGACGTTGCTGCCCTCGGGCCAGCCGACCACCACCTGAATGCCCCGGACTAAGCCAGATTAAATCTCTCCCGCGTTGGAAACTGGTTGTTGGGTATTCTTTTTTTTTTTTTTTTTTTTTTTGTGGGTACCGGGGGGTCGACCTCAGGACCTCGCGCGCCAGCAGGCGCCCATGCTGCTGAGCGATATCACCGGCCCCTTTTTTGTATGTGGGTTCCGGGAGTCGAACTCGGGTCCTCGCGCTTGCAAGGCAGGCGCTTAAACCGCTGAGCCATCTCACCGGCCCAGCTGTTGGGTATTCTGACTCTGACCCTTAGACCCTGAATTAGAGGACTCAAGTGACTATCTCGAATCTGTTGTAATAATTCCCCTTTCAGTCAGCTCAAAGTCAAGCTTAATTATATCTGTAAAATTCTTTTTGCCATCCTGAGGTAATAATCACATTTCCATCGTATCCACAGATTCCATCCATAGTCAAGGAGAGGGGCTTGATTATACAAGGTATGTACACCAGAGGATGAAAACCTTGGGGGCCTTTTTTGAAGTCTGCATACTGAAGTGTTCTGCATTAAGTTGTACTTAATGTTCTATAGTTTCAATTCAAAGAGCTGATGAATGAAATATAAAATATTTCAATGAAAGAGAAGCCCCTCAGCACACTGACTTTCAGATGGTCATACACGAGGAAAGGGCGGGGACGGCACTCAGTGTAGAGCACTGCTTAGCGTGCACGAGGCCCTGGGCTCGTATCTGGCCCCTCAAAAAAAAGGAAAAGGAAGAAACTGTCTTCCCACACATGGGTTGTTAGGTGTGTGTATGAGATGATTAGTTTAGAGATGGACCTTGTGTGCTTTGAATAGTCAGGATTTGGGTATGGCCTGAATTTAAGGAAAAGGAGACCAAATTACCTTATTCAGTGAGCTGAAGCATTTTACTGTCCTTAATATAATTTTGTGTTGGTAATGAGTTAGGAGTATTTAGAAACTCAAGCAAGATGATATAACAACAAACCAAATTTATAAAAATGCTTCTAGTGCTGGGCATGGTGGCACACATCTGTAATCCCAGCACTCAGGAAGCTGAGGCAGGAGGATTGCCTCGAGTTCAAGGCCAGCCTGAGCTACACAGTGAGTTCAAGGCCAACCTGAGCTACATAGCAAGACCCTGCCTCAAAAACAACAACAACAACAACAAAATGCTTCCAGTAACTTTTAATATGCAGGTAGAAAGAATTGTATTACAGCTGGGTGTGGTGGCACACACTTGTAATCCCAGCACTCGGGAGGCTGAGGCAGGAGAATCACCAAGAGTTTCAGGCCAGCCTGGACTACAAAATGAGTTCAAGGCCAGCCTGAACTACACAGCGAGACCCTGTCGCAAAAAAAAAAAAAAAGAGAAATGGAGTGAGAGCCCACGCCCTCAGGCTGCCTCAGCTGTGGTGTTCTTGTCTTCAGACTACTGTGGTCAGCAACTTAACCCTTACACACCGATCCCCAAGAGACATTTTTGCATTTGTTGGAATGTATGTGTCCTACACTTTTATTTGAGAGTCATTTTAGTGTCCACCCCTCTTTTGAAATGTGATCCCCAGCACTACTCTGAGAGAAGAAAACTAACCACAGTGGCGTCAATGACACAAAGACAAAACAGATACTGACATACAGTAAGAAGCAGTTAAAAGCAATAACTACACCCACCCTTAACAGAAATCAGCAAAATAATACAGACACTGAGACAAACCATATAGTAACGTACAGTAGAGACCCAAAAGCAACAACTATATGACTGTTAACAATAGAAGCGAAAGCAGCACTACTATCCTAATCTAAAAAGCTAAAAGTTAATAAAGGCTAATGGTCAGACATAAAAATTGAGGGGCTGGGGGAAGGAAAAATGGAAGAAGATATAAAATTTTTAAAAAGGAACATGAGAAGGAAAAGAGACACAAAATTGAGGTTTAAAAAATCCAATTGAAGAATTTTAAAAATAAATAAAATTAGGTAAAAGTAATGGAGAAAACAAGAAAAATAATTTTTTAAGAAAGTAAAGTGTTATGGGTTCAAACTCATAATAGAAAGCCATAATTGGCCAGGCAGCCAATCTAGAATTTTGATGAGCCTTTATTAGCTGGCCAGCTGACTGACCTATGCACTCCATGCAGGGAGATCACGGATCAGCCCCGAGCCTCTACAGCACACAGAATTTAAAGCAAAAATCACATCCTGATTGGAACAGAAAGTAACTGTTTTGGCTACTGTTACATGGTTTCACCTGTTTTGGATACCACAGTGTTAACCGGCTTTGGCTACGGTTACATAGTTTCACCTGTTTTAGCTACGGTCACATAGTTTTACTGTTTTAGTTTCACACAAGTTGACCAGAGAACAAGGATACATAGCAATTGCAAAGGAACAACACAGCAAGTTTTGTCCATTTTTGGTAAGTAACCTAGTTATACTTTCTCGTGGTATTTATTTTTATTGTCTAGGGACTTTACAGTCATGGGGGCCATCACATTCCCCACTGATTTTACTGAGGAATCAAATCATTGTTTCCTTGTCTTTTATCTCATCTGATAAGGGATTGTAGTGAGCCTTGAGAACCAGCAAATTTACAGCTTGGATGCATTTTTGTATGTAACTCATAAGACAATTTATAATACATGGTCCTATTGTTACACCTAGTAGCAATAACACCAGTGGGCCGGCAATGGCTGATAGCAAGGTGGCTAATCAAGGTGACATGATAAATAGTCCCTCATACCAGCTTTGATCCTATTTTCTTTGTCCTTTTCTGTCTTGTAGTCTCTTTCTGAGTTCACTTAAACTCTCTTTAATCACTCCCAAGTGATTTGTATAAAAACAGCATGTTTCTCCTAAGGCAAGACATAGACCTCGTTGTTTAAGGAACAGCAAATCTAAACCTCTCCTATTTTGTAACACCATTTCAGCTAAAGACCCTAAAGATTGTTCTAGTTTACTAACTGATTTTTCTAAAGTTGCTAAGTCTTGATCTATCTGTTGGCTTAGATCTTTATAGCTTTTGTCTGCCAGTAAAAGGGCTGATGTTCTCAAAGCAGTGGAGCCTGCCAGGCCGATGCCTAAGAGGCCTGGGATGAGGACAGGGCTTGCCCTCTTTGTCCTGACTGAATTAGCAAATTCTAAGTGTAATCTTCCTCCCTCCCCAGAAAAATAGTACACTTGGGGAAAAATGTGGCTCAGAATACATAACTCAGGCGGACCTGACACAGCATGATGATAAAACATACAAGGTGTAATTCCATCAGTACAAGCAAACCAAGCTCCTGAAGGAGCTTCGAGGTGTAGGTTCGGAGAATAGGTTTTGTTTTTCATCTCGATCACATTAACACAGACATCAGCATAAGGGGAAGCCTGCAGGCTGCAGGACTCAGTCTTTATGCAGGTACCTTGTCCTTGTGGTCTCCCAGAGTTAAGGGAGGCTTTTGTCCTCAGCAGCAGGACGAGTTTGTTGTGACTTGGGAGTTATTTTTGATTTGAGTGATACCTGTACCAACAGATGAGTTGGCTTTTATTCCCACATAGTCTTTTGCTGGTTTGAGGTGGGAACAATGAATCCAGTGACTTTTCCCGGCTCCCTTTACTGCCGTGGGCGTGCTTAGTACTACCGTGTAAGGTCCGTCCCAGCGGGCTCCCAGGGAAGAAGAGTCTCTTTTTCATCCACACTTGGGACCCTGGTGCAGCTGCAGGAGGTTTATTTAATCTCTCAGGAATTGCCTGCTGTTGTCAGAATAGGCAGTGGGAGGTCTGGAGGAGAGGCTGGAGTACCTGTAGAGACTTAATAACTTTCCTAGTAGTCAGGGAGGCCAGTTGAGCATCATGTATTCTGGGGACCAGTGGAGGAGGTCGCCTGTACATAGCTTCAAAGGGGGTGATACCCAACAAGTAAGGGGTACAACGGACGATGAGAAGGGCAAAAGGAAAGAGACTCACCCAATTTTCGCCAGTCTCAAGAGCCATCTTGGATATTGTTTCTTTTAATGTTCGATTCATCCTTTCTACTTGACCAGAACCTTGGGGACGGTAGGCACAGTGGAGTTCCAATTAATCTCTAGAGCTTTGGCTAAAGTTTGAGTAACTTGGGCTATGAAAGCCGGGCCATTGTCGGACCCCATACATGTGGGCAAACCAAATCAAGGCACTATCTCAGCAAGGAGTTTTTGGTAACTATGTTTGCGTTTTCAACTTGGGTAGCAAAAGCTTCGGTCCATCCAGTGAAAGTGTCTATGAACACTAGGATATATTTATATCCTCCTTTTGTTAAGCCCATGTCAGTAAAATCAACTTCCCAATGATCTCCAGGGAACACTCCTTTTTTATGAGTTTGTTCTTCAGGTGGAAGCCTTTTTGGGTTAACTTTAATGCATTGAGGACATTTTTGACTAACTTCCTTTGTCATCTGAGTTAAGTTTGGGATGAAAAAATGGTCACAAAGTAGCTCTGCCAGTTTGGTACCACCCAGATGGGTGGCACGGTCGGTTTCCTGTACAAGTTGCTGTCCCAAAACTTCAGGAATGAGAATATGTCCGTCAAGGAGCTTTTGCCAGCCTTCTGGAGTGGGAACAGTTTGTAAAGTCTTTGCCAATTTTAAGTCTGAGTCCACGTATTTTGGTTGGGTCAGAATCAGAGGGGGAAGTATGGGGAATATCTCAATAGACCTCTCTGGTTTTAGGGTAACTTGTCTTGCAGTCTCATCTGCCAAGGCATTTCCCGGAGACACGGAGTCATCTTTCTGGTGTCCCTTACAGTGAATGACTGCCACCTTTAAGGGAAGCCACATGGCAGCCAGCAGATCCAAAATTTCTGGTACAATTTTTATTTTATGTCCCCCCGTGGTCAGGAGCCCTTGTTCTTGATATACAGCCCCATGGACATGTATCGTAGCAAAAGCATAGAGGCTGTCTGTATATATGTTTACCTTTTTGTCCCTAGCCCATTTGAGGGCTTGAGTGAGGGCTATTAGTTCTGCTCTCTGAGCTGAGGTTTCTTGCCCCAAAGCTTCGGCTCATATCACCTCCGTTTCCGTGGTCACAGCAGCCCCACCTACTCTGGTTCCCTCATGTAGGTAGCTGCTCCCGTCAGTGGAAAGGGTGGCTTCTGGGTCGGTGATCTGGACATCAGTCAAGTCGGTCGCAGGCAGGAAGTCGTGTCTAGGACATCTTGGCAGTCATGTAAGGGCTGCTCGGCGTCATCATCTGGTAACGGTGGCTGGATTTAAGGCTGAAGTTGTCGAGAAGTCAATGCGGTCTGGGTCCCATAAGAGCGCCTGGTATTGGACATTCCTGGCACTGGAAAGCCATCGGTCGGGGGGACTTTTTAAGAGAGCCTCTACTGCATGGGGGACCATAACTTGTGGCTTCTTGACCAATAGTGCAGTAGCAGCTATGGCTTTCAGACACGTCGGCCATCCAGCAGCTGCAGGGTCTCGCCGCTCGGAGAGGGAGGTCACAGGCTACTTCCAAGGGCCCAGCTATTGAATCATTACACCTTTTGCAATCTCTTGGGTCTCAGCCATATGTAGCAGGAAAGGCTTGGTCAGGTCAGGTAAAGCTAAGGCGGGGGCTGAGGATAGGGCCTCTTTTAGCTTTTGAAAGGCTTGTTCTTTTAATTTAGTCCAGTTAAGTCCCTCAGTTCTATTTCCTCCCATAGAAGCATAAAGTGGCTGTGCCAGCTCAGCAAAACCAAGGATCCATAGCCGGCAATATCCAATTGCTCCAAGAAATTCTCTGATTCCCTTCAAAGGAGATTTGAGCCTGTAGCTTATGGAGCAGATCACGTCCAATTAGAGGGTATGGGCATTCTGGTTAGGTCCTTTTTGTTCTTTTCCCAAAGCAATGAGGACTTTTGCCATGCATTTATTTAAATCTCGGGGGTCTTCTCGATTATTGAAAACTTTCTGAGCAATTTCCATCAATTCAGGTAGTGCCTTTCCCTCGAATCCCTCTAACTTTTGAAGCTTTTTTCTAACATCTGGGGCCGACTGACTAACAAATGCAATTTAAAGCGCATCTGTTTTCTGGTGCCTCCGGGTTAATAGCTGTATATATGCGGTAAGCCTCTAGGAGGCGCTCTAAGAAGGCTGACGGAGCCTCATCAGGACCCTGACTTACCTCAGTCACTTTAGACAAATTTGTAGGCTTGCGGGCGGCAGCCTTCAAGACGCCCAGGAGAGTCTGGTGATACCGATCGAGAGCCTCCTTACCTCTATCATCATTGGGGTCCCACGAGGGATGAGTGGAGGGAAAAACAAGGTCAACGCGGGCTTGATCTGGGGTGGGATGACCATCCGGTCCCAGAACAAGTTTGCGCCGAAGGGAACAGGTCTGAAGCAATGGCTGGCGGTCGTCCCAGGTGGGCTGGTGAGTGAAAAATACAGACTCGAGGAGAGAAACTAACCCTTGAGGATTCTGAGAGAAAGAAGGATTCTGTTGTTTCCAGTGACACAGGTCACTAGTTGAGAAGGGGACATACACCATGAAAGGGTATGGGCTTCCTCCAACTCGGGGGGTCTCTCTCAATGGAAGGAGGGGCACTGGAGCGGCCGCTCCGGAAGAGGCGTCACGAGAGGTAGCAGTTGGGGGTGAGGTTTGAGTGAAAGTGCGACCGCTTCGAGTGTGGGGTGGACTCATAACTGAGGAGGGATTGGGGTCTAGGGAGGAATCGGGTTCAGGGGATGGTGGGCGATAGGGAGGGGGCCGAGGGTAGAGTGCCGGGGAGGGGGTCGCCTCTTTTGCCCTGAGGGTGTGGTGACAGCTACAACCTGGTTGGAGGATTGACTTGATGGTCGGCATTGAGGTGGGTCGGAAACCAAATCAATCCAAGTCTGAATGTAGGGAATCTGATCCGGGTGGCCAGGTGACCCAAAAGTGACTTGACGGACGTGTTGGAGTAAAGACAGGTTGAAAGAGCCTTCTGGAGGCCAGTGGACACCTTGGAACGACGGCCGTCCGAGTTCACAGAAGGTTCAGAGTTTACCAGGGTGGACATCCTCCCCATAGTCAGCTGCTCTCTCCTGAAGTCCTGAAAATGGTTAAGAACACATTGTAGGGGTGACAATGAAGCAGAAGCAGACTGACCCATTACAATGAACAAAAATGACAGACAAAACAAAACAAGAAACCAGACGGACAAAACCTGATGCCACTTAGCCACCATCGTGGGTAAGGGCTGAGTCTTGGGGATAATGTTGCGTCCGACTCCTCCAAAGACTCCCGCAGGGCGACCCACAAAACAGAAGCCGTTTTACGGTAAGGATGCTGACGGCTCAGTTCCAATGGGCGACCGGACTAAATTTAGTTTCGGTTTGAAACAGTAAGCTCCTGGGGGGTCCCCCTGAGGAAGTCGAACTTAATGTTTCAAACCGATCTGGCCTCTATTGTTCCCATAAATGGGCATCTCGCTGGGGCCTCCAAAATGTTATGGGTTCAAACTCATAATAGAAAGCCAGGCAGCCAATCTAGAATTTTGATGAGTCTTTATTAGCTGGCCAGCTGACTGGCCTATGCACTCCACGCAGGGAGATCACGGATCAGCCCCGAGCCTCTACAGCACACAGAATTTAAAGCAAAAATCACATCCTGATTGGAACAGAAAGTAACGGTTTTGGCTACTGTTACATGGTTTCACCTGTTTTGGATACCATAGTGTTAACCGGTTTTGGCAACGGTTACATAGTTTCACCTGTTTTAGTTTCACACAAGTTGACCAGAGAACAAGGATACATAGCAATTGCAAAGGAACAACACAGCAAGTTTTGTCCATTTTTGGTAAGTAACCTAGTTATACTTTCTTGTGGTATTTATTTTTATTGTCTAGGGACTTTATACAGTCATGGGGGCCATCACATAAAGTAAACAAAATAAAAAACCAAATTAAGAGAAAGACAAACGAGCCCCAAAACTCCATTTATGGGGTCATTTCTTCTGAGGACCTGTGCTACTGAATTGGAGCCCCGGGGAGGGACAGGGACCCCTCCGCAGTGTCTACACAGACACTGTCTGCCGTGTGAATGCTGAGGTTTGCGTGGGGAGAGAGGACACTAAATCGTCAGGTCAGATTACGTTGTTTAATTCCCCGTTAACCTGACAGTGGAGTAGAAGTGTCTCCTTTGGTTGGTCTGTGCTTTTATTGCTGGTAATTTCAACCTGTGGTTTCTCTGTTTTGGGGTACTGGGAATCAAACTCAGGACCTCACACTTGCCAGGCAGGCACTGCACCACTGAGATAAATCCCTAGCCCCAAACTGTGGTTTCTTGAAAGTTATTTGTAAGCTGCTTATTCAATTTGGTGTTTTATCTGTTTAGGGGGCTTTTTTGTTTGGGTTTTTTTGTTTTTTGTTTTTTTGGGGGTGTTGTTTTGTATTGTTCTGTTATTTTAGACAGGGTGTCACTGTGTAGTTCAGGCTGGCCTTGAACTCACTGTGTAGGCCAGGCTGGTTTTGAACTCACAGCAATCCTCCTGCCTCAGCCTCCTGAGTGCTGGGATTACAGGCATGCACCACAACACCTGACTCTGAGAAAGAATTATTTTGATTCAGAGTTTGTAGCAGTTTTACTCCATATTCCACTGACTCCAGGCAGGGCAGCATGACAGAGGGGCATGGCAGGGAAGAGCGGCTCACAGCTTGGCCTGGGAACAGAGAGCGAAGGGAGGAACCTGGAGGGAGATACATCCTTCCAGGCCACGCCCCCGGTGACCGCCTCTTCCGACCAGGCCCCGTCTCCTCACAGGAGTCGGTGCTGAGCCTCCCTGACCCACCTATGAGCCATGAGGCCCTTGGGGGACCCCGAGATATAAACCATGACTCGTACCCCGGCTACTGAGAATCCTTGCAGTGGACATGGGACTGCAGATATCTCTTTGAGATACTGATCTCCTTTTCTTTGGATATACACCCAGATACTGGATTGCTGGTGTGACCGTACTTCTATTTTTAATATTTTGAGGAACTGCCATACTGTTTTCCATAATAGCTACACTGATTTATATTGCAACCAGCACTGAGTGTTCCCTTTTCTCCACGTCCTCACCAACATTTGTTTTCTCTTTTATATTTCAAACTTATCTCTTTTTGATGAAAATCTTTCTAGCAGACGTGAAGTGATATCTCACTGCAGTTTTGATTTGCATTTCTCTGATGATTAATGGTGGACATTTTTTCATATGCCTGTTGGCCATTTATTGTCTCTGGAGAAATATTCATTCAAATGCTTTTCCCATTTAAAAAAATCCAGTTGTTTTCCTGTTATTGAGTTGCTTGAAGTGCTGACATGTTTTAGATATTAAACCTCTTATCAGATGTGTGCTTTGCAAATATGTTTTCCTATTCTGCAGGTTGCCTTTTAGCAGCAGCAAACAGAAACAGCGAAACGACACCCAGGATTTGGAGGCAGATTTGTTTAACGTCTGATGGACACTGATTAGGAGTCAGTTGTTCCTCAAAATATCAGGCCTCAAAGGTGCAGGGAGGGAGGATTTTATGGGGGCTGCAAGGGGGAGTACAGAGGTAGAGTACTTGGCTGTCTTTTATTGGTTCTTACAATATGCATTGTAGTGACCATCTATGCATTACAATGACCAGCTGTTTCTAAGAAACAAAAGTAACTGGAACTGTAATCGGAACTATTACCTGGGCAACTAACAAACTGAAGTATACTGGCTTGGGGGGAGGGCATCTTCTGCCACATTTTTACTCATTTCCTTTGCTGTGCAAAAGCGAGACTGTTTGATAGGTTTTCAGTATCTGTTTTTATATAGTATTGTAAGAGAAATTTTCCCTTCTGGAAATGCACAGTCTATACTATCCCCCTCCTCCCAATGTTCCGGGAATTGAGCTGTTACAAAGCTACCTAAAGTAGATAAAAACAAAACAAAGCTGACCACAGACCAGGGAACTGGGCTGCAAGATAACGACTGACCCTGGGCTAAGAAATTTGCAAGGATTGCAGATTGTGCTGTTCCGGACCACCTGCTGCCCATATTAGAAAACATCCTCCCCGCTCGGTCGGCCAGCCTAAAAACTCCCATATGAGTGTCTTCTCCCAATAAACATAAAAAGCTGTTTAAACTAACCAATGCTATCTGCTTCTGTAACCGCGCTTGCAAAGACCCCCCTCCTCCCTTTGTTCTATAGACATATAAGCCCTGCACAGACAAACCTCGGGGCCCACTGTTCCTGCGTGTTCAGTGAGCCCCACGCATGCTTGGATAATAAAACCCCTTGCCCTTTGCATGAGAGAACGCTTCTTGGAGTCTTCCTTCACGCAGCGGGCATCCCGACCCTAACGGTATCTTGAAAGCAAACATGAGGTTTCTAAGTCAGGAATTATTAATACATAAAATTAATGTTCACATCAGTTCCCTTGCATTATTCTTCTCCCTTCAGGGCAATGTGAGGAGAGCCATACAAACCCTGAATGTGTGAGAAGTGTTGTTTTGTGTTTTGTTTTGTTTGTTTTGTACAACAGGAGAGGAGCTCAAAGTTATGAATCTGCAGTGTGTGTCAGGACATTCTACCCTCTTCTCCTCCGGGGACGGGAGCAGGGTCTGTATTCTCCACCGTTTTACAATTCTTTATAATGGTGTCCCCCACCTCTGTGGCGCCTGGGACCCTTTTCAAGGAAGACAGTTTTTCTGGGTGGGGTTGGGGGAGCTGGAGGAGGCAGTGCCGGTTTCAGGATGAGTCAAAGGAACTCAGAATTTGGGGCCCTCGCGTGTGGGGTCACAGTGCCCCAGCTCCCGAGAAGCTCACACCTGCCACTCCGACAGGAGGTGGCACTCGGGGGCATGCGGGCCGTGGGAAGCAAGAGGAAGCGTCCCTCACTGCTCAGCTCCTGCTGTGCGGTTCCCAGTGGTACCTGTCCCTGGGCCCAGGCTTGGGGACCCCTGCTTTAAAATATAAAGTGGACCTGGCTCCACTAAACTGGAGGCCAGAACAGCATTAAAGACCTGAAGGCTCTGAAGACAATTTGGTTTTTGTTTTTTGGGTTTCTTTTGACTTTTTGAGATAGGGTCTTGTGCCACCACGGCAAGCTTCGACACTTTGTTGCGTGTTGATTTCCTCCACTCAGGAAGCCAAACCATGCAGGAATGTGAAAATATTTATGAAGCATTGCCTCCCTGTAGTCTTCAGGGCCCTCTGTCTCCTGGCATTGCTGTTAGAAACATTAAATGACCCAATGACCTGATATGGTTTCAGAGGGCAACTTAAGTGCCATGGCCTCTCATCCTTTGCTTGTGATCCATTGGTGAGGGAGGTGCGGTGACCCGCGAGGAGCTGACCTTGGGAGCCCCCAGTACTGAAGGTTCTGAACCCCTGTGAGAGCTTCTCCCAGTGTCAGGCTCGTCCTCCAGGTGGTAGAGGACGCCATGAACAGATAAAAATCTCTAAAATGCTGCCAGCCGCTGGCCTACCTGGATTTCCATCACCCCCAAGGTCTTAGGGAGCACAACTACAAGGTGGGAGTGGAAAAGGGACTTTGTTCTTTCTTCATCTTGTTATCATGCCTTACTGTTTTAAAGTCACTTTAAAAAAATTTATTCCAGGGGGCCGGTGAAATGGCTCAGCCGCATAAGCGCCTGCCTGGCAAGCGCGAGGTCCTGAGTTCGACCCCTGGTACCCACAAAAAAAAAAGAATGCTGTAGAGAGGCGTGGTGGCATGCACCTGTCATCCAAACACTCGGGAGGCTGAGGCAGGAGGATCACTGCAAGTTTGAGACCAGCCAGTGCTACATAATGAGTTCAAGGCCAGCCTGAACTACATAGTGAGACCCTGTCTCAAAACAAAACAACAACAACAAAAAAAAAACCCTTAAACTTTGAAGAAAAGGAAGCAAATCATAAGAAAACCAAAAGAATACTCAACTTGTTTTAATAAAAATCTTGTAAACCATAGTGTGGGACTTCCTTGTCAGCTACACTTTGTCCTTTGAGCCGACATTCATTGAGCATGCGTTGTACCAGAATCCATGTGTTGTACCAGACTCATTCACATTCAGCTTATTTTATTCTCCAAATAAATCTCTTAGAGGAGGATTATTATCCCCACAGTGTGAGAAAGGAAGGCGTCTCTGAGAAGTTAAGCGATTTGCATATGTAGAGTTCTTCTGCCCAGGGCTGATCAGACCCCCAATACCCAAGGAGAGGACAGCGGGGGATAAAGAAAGACAAAAGACAAAATTCAAAGCACATGGGGACTGGGAGGAACTTGCCTGTAGTGGACAAGCACAACAATCTCGTGGTCAACCTGCTTTTATCAGCAAGTAAGAAACACAGGGGGGCGGGGGGCTGGGGGGGTGGCGCCCTCCTGTAATCCCAGCACTGGGGAGGTTGAAGCAGGAGGATCTCTGCAAGTTCGAGGCCAGCCTGGGCTACAGAGTGAGTGCAAGGCCAGCCTGAACTGCATAGTGAGACCCTGTCTCAAAAAGACAAGAAGAAACCAAAAGAAGCACGGGGGGAGGGGTAGCACACGGTTCACAGAACAGCAACTATAGAGAACGGGTGGATAAGTTAATGAGGAGCCAGATTTCCTGTTTACCGGAGGCCTGTATTTTGATAACTGTCCTCAGCAGGTGCTGTGTTGCCTCAGGAGTGCTGGGTTATCGTGCCTTTGGAAATGCTCTGCTGGGGGCATACCTGTACGCCTTTGGGTATATGTGCTGCTGGGGGTCCACCCATGTACCTTTGGGTATATGTGTGACTGGTTATGTACCCAAAGGAAAGGCAATGAGTATTTCAAAGAGATATCTGCATCTCAGAGTCACCTGCACTCCCGTTGTCACTGCAGCACTACCCACTATAGCCAAGCTACGGAGGCAAGCTAGGTGCCCAAGAGAGGAGTGGACTAAGAAAATATATAGACAGAGAACAGACGGACGTGTTGATACCTAAGCCATACAGAGGAAAATCGTGTTGCTATAGCAGCTTGGATGGAACTGGAAGACATGATGTTGAGTGAAATAAGTGAGATAAGTCAGGCAAAGTGTGACAGATCCCGCGTGCTCTACTCCTGCGTGGAATCAGAAACAGCTGATCTTGTACGGTAGTGTAGAGTGGTGGTGCAGGGCTGAGGCGAGGGTCGAGAGATGATGGTCAGCAGGGAGGTGCAGCTGGGCAGGAGGGACACCCGCAATGGCCTGCAGCTCTGTGAGGCAGCTTTGGTTGACAACAGTTGATCGTACATTTAAAAATAGCTGGTAGAGAGGATTCTGAGTGTTTCTGACACAAATGATAAATGTCTGAGGTGATGTGATGGAGACCACTACGAAGCGGCTCTGAGCAAGATTTAAAATGAACCAATTGGCTTTCCATGTTTACTTGTGAGTCTGTCCCAGGCCTAGGCCCCTTGTCTGGAGATGGGCAGCGGATTCATAGTAAGTGAACCTCTGTGAATCACCAGTCCCGGCTGAGGCCTGTAGCGGCCTGTGATGCCGTGACTTGACGCCTCAAAGAACAAGATAAGGCCACAGCTGAGGATGCCTGGCTCCAACCCCAACTAACTGGACAGAGACTAGCCGCAGACGTCTCACTTCCGCCGTGAATGTCAACCTGGAGATAAGAAGTTCTAATCAGCATAACTTACTACTCGGGGGAAGTCTTCGTACTGACTCCCAAGGTCCTGTTCAGTTCCCATGCTTTCCTCAGCATCCTCTTCCTTTGTTTGAAAACCAAATAAATACAGGCTGCCCAGAGAAGTTCTTTGTCTCAGCCCCCAGAGAATCTCAAATTCTGCTGGAGGGTTTTGATCCTCCTGGATCCCTAAAATTACACCGCTTGTCTCTATTATTTAAGCCTTTGCTGTCCACTCATTTGGGAGGGTGCAGTAGTCAGTCTGCTATAGTGATGGGCATGCAAATTACCCTGAACTGATCATTACACATGGTATATGGTATTTCATGTATTTAAATATCCCACTGGCCAGGCATGGTGGCACATGCCTATAATCCCGGCCTGCAGCAGGCTGAGGCAGGAGAGTCACTGTGAGTTCAAGGCCAACCTGGGCTACATAGTAAGACCCTGTCTCAAAAAAAAAAAAAAAAAAACAGATAAATAAACATCACACTCTACACAGGTAATATTTAGCAAAACCCTAGAATGTCCTCCAGTGACATCTGGGTGCATATTAATGTTGGAAGATTAGGATGAATCATCTTCATTGCTGAGATTTCTCATGGATGTCCAGAGGCAGACTTAGAGAATTCACTTTTGGGAGCATAAAGGTTTGCAATTTATTCTGTTCTGTTTAAAATAACTAGATAACATTTTATGTACCTAGAGCACTCCTAGAATGCTAGTGTCTTAGTTACTTTTCTTTCATTGCTGAGACAAAATATCTAACACGCAAATTAAAGAGGAAAGGTTTATTTAGTTCACAGTTTGTGGAGGTTTTAGTCTGTAATCAGCTGGCTCCAAGGCATGGTGGCAGGGCACAGGGGCAGCAGTTCATAGCAGTGGAAGATACAAAAGCAACAAGAGCAAAAGAGGGGAGAGCAAGCCTCTTTTCCTCCCTTATATTGTATGCAGGCTACCCGCCCTAGGGCTGATGTAGCACTCACACCATCTCCCCGCCCTCCTCTTGCACAGGCTCAGGATGTTTACACAGTGAGGACCCTGGCTCCCAGCCGAGTCACTTAGTTAAACTTCTCAAGTTGACACAATGAACAACATCCTAGAGGTAAGGGCGTGTCCTCTCCACCCCAGGATGTAGAACTGCTGAGTTACTTAGTTAAGTTTCTGGACTACTCAAGTTGACACAGTGTATCAACCATTACAGCTAGGAACTAATCTTTGGGTGGGGTATTTTTATTTTGATTTTTGTTGTCGATTTTCCTCCCTTAGGATAAAATCTCACTGGTTCTATTTCAGAGTACAACTGATGAACAGTACTAGAATCATTTGCCCAATTGTGTCCCAAAATATCCAAAGAATTACCCATCTGAATTGTCCCCTTTTTTTCCTTTTCTGAAACTACTCCCTGGGCCTTGGTTTGGTTTGTTTGTCTTTTGAGACAGGGTCTCACTATGCAGTTCAGGCTGGCCTTGAACTCACTCTGTAGCCCAGGCTGGCTCAAACTCACAGCGATCCTCCTGCCTTGCTGCGAGTGCTGGGATGACAGGTGTGCGCCACCACACCTGGCCTGGGCCTTGGTTTTGAACCGCTCGTCCCTTATCTCTGCTGCTGCTACCCACTTACGTGCAGGACGCGACCCACCCCTTCTGAATGTCTCTCTGGTGCACTCACTTCTCTGCCACTGCTGCCCTAAACCAAGACAGGATCTCATCCCACCTGGACTCCTGAAGTAGCCACCTAACTGGCTTTGAGCATCCTTATTTTTAGTCAATCTGCCTTTCCTGCTGCAGCCTGAATAATCTTTTAGAAATGCCACTCTGATAAAGCCACTCAGGTGCTTAAAACCCTTCATCCACTCAGCATCACTTGCGGCAGAAAGGGTCCGACTGCCTCTCCAGCCGTCTCAGGTCTGGCTCCCCATTCCCTCCTCTCCTGTCGGACAAACCTATTTCCAGTTGCTTTAATGTGCTGGGGCCTTTTCAGCCCCAGGTCCAGTCAGTGAAGTGGCTCACCTGTGTGAAACCCTTGTCCCTGTGTCTTCCCGAGTGGCCTGGGCGACTCCAATAGTCCGAGTCCTCCCTGACCCGACCCTGAACTTTATCTCCCAGTCTACACTCTCTCTCTCGGTGGAAATTACATTTTACGGCACAATGATTTGACTCCTGAGTCTGTCCTGCTCGTTTATCTGATCAGTGGAAGCAGGGGCTGCATTTATCTTTCCATCTCACCTTCAAAGCCCAGTGGGATGCTCAGCACACATAGCCCTTATGAAAGTTCGTTGACGGAACGTGCAAGTGATGGTCATAGTGAGTTGCCCAGGGTCGAGGTGGCATGGCTGGGACCACAACCAGGTGTTCTAATTCCCAGTCCGGATGACCAGCCTTCTCAGCAAAGAGCTCGTCTGGAGTTGTGTTCTGAATCATTGGTACTAAAGGGACTTTACAACTCATCAAGCCCAATTCTCAAGGCGACCTTTTTCTACAGATGGTTATTTAGCAAGGGGACACTGTGGGTGTGGTAATTGCTCCTTTCTCCATGACACGCATGCTGCCTTACTGCTCTATTTTGAAGGGCATTATGGTAAACCATGCCACTATTACAAACTTACAAAGTTTCTGAGATTCTAAGAATACAAGTTATAGACAAAAAAGAATAATTTTGTCTCTTGCAGTAGAATTTCCTGTTCTGAGAATGCTGTTAATTTGAAAACCAGTATTTCCAAGAGAACATTCTGTTAGATAGGATCATCGTCATCATGTTCCCAGCTGCTGTGGATATAACTTCTCCTAACCATGAAGAAAGGAGAAAGCCACTTTGCCATGAGGAAGTGCCTTGTGTGTTTCTATAAAATCCACGTAAGATGCTTAGTGGTTCATGGAGAGGCTGCTGTATTTTTAAGGTAAATAGGTTACCTCTGAGTAAGCTTGAAGATCTCAACTCTCAAGTGTCTTTGTGCCATGGATGAAAATGGAATCATTATTTTTGAACTCCCTCTGCCTACGTCAGTGCCTGCAACATGCAGTTGACCCCCTCGGTATAAGTACCCATGAGTTGTCCAGCAGATGGTGGCAGGGTGACCTACAGGGCTGGCTGAAGCCACACTCTGATAAGCTTTATTGCCCTTTGTGCCCCTGCTGTCCCGGGGGTGGGAGACACTGCGCTGACACTGGTGTGGGACACATTTGCCTATCCCAGATGTGTGTGCCAGGGCATTTCTCAGTTTAGCGTGTCCAAGGTCACTTTTTTTCCTTTTTCTTTCTTTGATTTTTCATTCCTTTTTTTTTTTTTTTAAGACTACTATCTTAAGACATAAATAAGGTTTTGAAGTTCATTTTTGTTTTAAAATTTCCACTTTCTTTCAGGACAATAAAGTATGTTTTTTTTTTTGTTTGTTTTTTTCCGAAAATGAAATGGGTGTACTCAGATATCCCAGCAGTTCTGGTTCTGGTCATCATGAACTATGTCAAGCTAACCAGCTGGGTTTGGAGGGGCTCCTCTGCAAGTGAATCTGGAAAAGACGGCCGCAAAATGTAGGTGAACCACATGCCCTTCCTCCTTTCTTGTCCTCCTCACGGAGGCCTCCCCTGTCTCTCCGTCATCTCTGGCTCTCTCTCCTGGGGGTTGTCACAGCGCCTGATCTCTGCCGCCGCTCAGCTTTGGGGCACCACGTCCCGGGTGCCCCTCCTGCTGCTGTGCATGGCCCTGGTGCTCACTGGGCATGTGCGAGGAGCCGGTCCGAGAAAGGAAGCTGCCTGAAAGCCACTCAGCAACCAGAGAAACCGTGATCTGGTGAGGACGCGGGGCCGTGCCGGCTTCCGGTGGAGTGACAGTGACCGCTGCCTGGAGTTCTGCTCCCCTTGCTCCATGACGAGGAGACCCCGAGGGCCAAGAAGGGAACCAGTAGGGCAGGGCCACCGTTTTGCTGGTCTAGAGGCTGGGGTCCTAGTATCTCTCAGGCCAATTCACATTTGTTTCTATAAGGAGAAACAAATTTGTATTTGGAAATGATCTTATACATATACAGGACATTACATTTGTAAATGATCTTATACCCTCATTGATTTATTTTTTGTTTTTTTTTTGTGGGGGGGTTTGTTTGTTTGTTTGTCTTTTTGAGACAGGGTTTCATTGTGCCGTTCATTATGCATTATGCAGTTCAGGCTGGCCTTGAACTCACTTTGTATCCTGGGCTGGCCTCGAACTCACCGAGATCCTCCTCAGCCTCCCAAATGCTGGGATTACAGGCGTGCACCACCACGCCTGGCTGTTTTCTAACACATATACAAAATCAAGAATGTGGCAGGGAATTGCTTTTTGCACAACACAGATACAGGTGATGATAGAACAGATGAGCATTTTCAAAACTGCAAAACATTGAAATCGACCTTGCCTAGTTATCAGCTTCCTAAGTATATTTTAAACATACATGTATCTATAAATAGAATTCAAAAGATCAGTAAAGATTCTCTTTAAAAAGTACAGCAAATACAACAAACACATCGAGACTATTTCAAATTGTAGCTCTTCTAAAGAAAATATGTGCAATTAACAGTGTAGAATTAAAGCAAAGGGATAGCAGTTTGCACAGCTCCTGTGTGCTCGTTTCCAAAGGGAAACCTGGAAAGAGTGCTGCAGGGGACAGCAGCTGGGATCTGCCCTGCAGACGGACAGACACACGCTGGCCCCTGTGGAGTTGGTTCCATCTTGGATCTCAGCATGCAGAGCTGTCTACAATGGCGCCTCTGCCTGTGGAGCTGTTAAATAATTGATATTCCCCCCTCAGTCTTCACCAAAATGGTGAATTCTCTTGTTGTGGGGGCCGGTGAGATGGCTCAGCGGTTTAAGCGCCTGCCCGGCAAGCGCGAGGGCCCGAGTTCGACTCCCGGAACCCACATACGAAAAAGGGGCCGGTGATATCGCTCAGTGGTACGGGCGCCTGCTGGCACGCGAGGTCCTGAGGTCGACCCCCCGGTACCCACAAAAAAAAAAAAAAAAAAAATGTCAGCAAGAAGTTAGGCCGAGGGGAGGAGAAGTAGCCAAAGCTCCTACCTTGCGCTTCTCTCTCTGGATTTTCAAAGTCCTTGCTCCTCAATTACCCTTAAAGTCAATAGGGGTGGGGGTGGGGGAACCTTTGAGTATTTTTAGTATTTCACTTTCATGTATTGTAAGAGGAATTTTCCCTTCTGGGAAAATACAATCCATGCTGTCCTCCTCCTCCCAATGTTTCGAGAATTAAGCTGTTACAGTTTAAAGTTGCCTAAGTTAGATAAGAATGAGAACAGGGCTGACCAGGGATCTGGATTACAAGATAAGAACAACCCCATGACTAAGGAATTTACAAAACATGCCTTTACGAGATAAGAACAACCCCATGACTAAGGAATTTACAAAATAGGAGACATCCTCCGCCGCCCAGCCTTAAATTTCCGTATGATTGTCTTCTCCCAATGAATGTAAAAAGCTGTTTAAACTAACCAATGCCATCTGCTTCTGTAACCGCGCTTGCAAAGACCCCTCCTTCCTTTGTTCTGTAGACATATAAGCCCTGCACAGACAAACCTCGTGGCTCTCTGTTCCTGCGTGTTCAGTGAGCCCCACGCATGCTTGGTCAATAAAACCTCTTGCCTTTTGCATGAGAGAACGCTTCTTGGAGTCTTCCTTCACACGGCGGGCGTCTCTACCCTAACAGTATCACTTAACCCTTCCTTTCTCTCTTTAGTTTTTCAGAAGCCTTCAGGCATATTTTAAGGGCAGAGGTCTTGATCTTGGGAAATTTCCAAATATTTTCTCCATAAATGAGAATCCCAGGCCGCTGTCTTTCCAATCAGAGTTTATTGCGTCTGCATTAACGCGGACTATGAAGAACAGAAAAGCTCCCGCCCGCAGCCGCAGGGCTGACCGCCTCTTCTGACCTCAGGTAAAAGTCCCCCTGTGCTCCCAGGATCTTCCCAAACACACAACTCAGCCGTAAATTAGAAATTTGGGAAGTATTTATTTGAAAAATGATTTTCTTTACCCCTAAAAATAAGTGCTCAGGTCTGACTATACTCATTACTGTTAAATAATTGGGTTTGGTTCAGATATTTTAGTCGGGTTTTATTTTATTTTTTTTTGTGGGTACCGGGGGGTCGACTTCAGGACCTCGCGCGCCAGCAGGCGCCTGTGCCGCTGAGCGATATCACCGGCCCCTTTTTCGTATGTGGGATCCGGGAGTCGAACTCGGGCCCTCGCGCTTGCCGGGCAGGCGCTTAAGCCACTGAGCCATCTCACCGGCCCCCTAGTCGGGTTTTAAAAATAAATGATAGTTGTGATTTTTTTTAAACCATCACTTCCTAGGGATAAATATATTAAAATAATAGAATTGTCAATCTTAATAGTATTATTAAATTAATGAAATATCACACACTCTTACCTATACATATTTTTTTCAGGCCAGGTCATAGAGCTAAGTTATATGGAAAAATCATATATGAAGAAATACGTCAAACTGACCTGTTGGATTAAGTGGGAAATAAAAGTTTAAAGAATGGTTCTTTTGGAGAGAAAGCGTTATATATATCTTTGAGCCCAAATGTTCTGACTTAAAGAAAAATGAGGTAAATTATTAGTAAAGATGAAATTTTTCTAATAGGAAAAAATTTTAGTGTATTTGTGGGCTGGGGGTGTAGCTCTTCAGTAGTGTGTTTATCTAGCATGTTTGAAGTCCTGGGTTTGACCCTCCACACTGCAAGAAACAATAACAACAAACTAGTTGTGTGTTTGAGGCCTGAATTTTATTATTCTTATTACTATAGCATTATTATCAAATAATTATGAATCCTTTGAAAAGCAGCAGGTGTGGTACATTACAAGCAAATACATTATGATTCTAGCACATTAGCTTTTTGTTTGGCTGAATAATAAAGGGAATTGAATCATAATTAAAATCTTCCCCTATTCTTCTAAAAGTGTATGGGTGAAAATTACGAAGAAGCATACCATTGTTGTTCTTCATTGTGTTTGTGAAAGGTTTTCTTTATTAGTTCTCTTAAACGTGATGAGTTTAGGGCCGGTGAGATGGCTCAGCGGCATAAGCGCCTGCCTTGCAAGCGCGAGGGCCCGAGTTCGACTCCCGGATCCCACATACAAAAAAGGGGCCGGTGATATCGCTCAGCGGCACGGGCGCCTGTTGGCGCGCGAGGTCCTGAGGTCGACCCCCCGGTACCCACCAAAAAAAAAAAAAAAAAACGTGATGAGTTTAAAAGATGATGATTTTTATTCTAAAAATGAGATGCAGTTTGCCATGTGGAAAATGAACTTGAGTATTGTCCTAAAATGATAAAAAGCTGGGCATCTTGGCAAATGTGTAATCCCAGCTATTTGGGAGGCTGAAGCAGGAAGATTATAAGTTCAAGGTCAACTGGGCAATTTAGCAAGACCCTGTCTCAAAAATAAAAAATAAAAAGGGCTGGGGATGTAGCCCAGTAGTAGAGAAGTCTTGGGTTCAACCCCCCAGTAATGGATAAATAGATACAAAAATCTTTTTACAAAAATAGATAGAAAATAATGTTAACGAGACTTTCCCTAGGCTGTTTTGCACACATAGGTCCTAGGGGATCAGACACCTAAATAGCAAATTGTTATTAATATCATAGCTCCTAATTTAGTGTGAGGAAGATAAGTTGCTTGTGAACATCAGTTTCTCTGTCTATAGATTACAGACAGTAACCTCTACCTCCTAGAAAATATTACAGCAAATACCAAATAACTAATCCGTGTGCGTGCGGGAGGGGGGATGGGTAAGGGCGGGAAACGGGGAACCACCAGTGGCATCGTGATATAGGAATTAATATTCAACTTCAGGAAAGAAGCACGACCTGATTTGGAGTATATTTCATTCGTAGGAGCTACACATTCCCAACATCTCTGATTAGAAAGTTTTCATGAAATGTGTTGATTTGGACTCCTGGCATTGGCCACATGCTCTCATTTTCTGTTCATTAGAACCTTTCCTGTTCTACAAAAGTTTCTCTTTAGAAAAATTCAACCATGACTGTGGCTAAGCCTCTGTGTGTGTTTTCCCCCTCCACAGTTGTCCATTTGTAATGATTTTATTCTGCATTTTCAGATTTACATATAAAAAGCTGGACCTTTGGAACATATGTGATTTATGTGTGTTTTTTGAAGTGTTTTTCTTTCTATAACCCTAAATATTGATGTTGGGCATTTCCTGAATTAAAAAAAAAAAAAACACCATAAGGTGAAAAGAGATGACAATCTTCCAAATTAGATTTTTTTGTTTGCCTTTTAAACTCGTTTTTAATATTTATTACCTTTTATTAATCCATATTTTTATTTGAAAGGGACTTTGCTTATTTTTATTGTAGCTCATTACATGTAATAGGAGACTGGTTTTAAATTTTTTTCCTAAAAATGCATCCCCACTTTCAGTTTATACTATTGAAGGACCTCACAGTCATACCAAATGAGGGTAAGTGGTAAATATCAACAACAGAGGAGAAATGGAAAGCAAAGAGACACAAAATCTAGGAGCTGCCCGTCTCTGGGAGATGTGCTCATGCTAACACGTGCAGGGGCAGACATCACGCGACACCAGGTGTCCTAACTACACCCGGCCCTCAGCCCCCAAACAGAGCGTCCTCAAGAAGACAGCGTGGAGACGGGCGGGGTTCCCTCCTTCCCAACCAACCTCCTGTCCTTACAGGGCTCAACCAACTCTGATTCCTATATTCTTCTTTGAAACAGCTACTTTTCCTGGGTCATTATGGATAGCTGCATACTTTTCTCTGCGATTCCCGCAAAAGGAACATTGTACTAGAAGGCAAATACCAGCATCTGTCCCGATAACGGTAATCTGTACATTCCAAAATTGTTTACTGTGAAGTGTTTGTGGATTACTGATACTGAACATCAAGAAGAAAACAGCTATACGAGAACAAATCCCATGCCTGGCTGAACATGTTCTACCACTCCCCATTGAGGGCTGTGGGTCCTTGTGATGCAGGGAAAGAAACTCCCAACCCGCTCGATGTCAGAAATGCCGAGTTGGTGTTCTCTAAAACTGAGGAATGAGTTCTAGGAACAAAGGAGGTTAAGAGTAGGAAGAATTTATTGAGAGAAAGAAAGCTTCTAAGAGGGACAGGAAGGGGCCCAGAAAGTGTGTTGCCCGCTAACCCCGCTTCTCAAGGGTGTTTATTGAGCAAAGCCACGAGGTGAGGCGGGTTCAAGGCGGACAGAACAGTAATCAATCAATGAGATCACAAGTACAGTCGCTTAGGTAATATTGAGCCAATGGGAAATCACAGGACGTAGTCGCTTAGGTGATACTGATTCAATGGGGACTAGACGGGGAAGCGCAAATGAGAGGGACAAGGACTTTCCTGGAAGGCCTGAGTAAGGCTTGGTCCTCCACCCCAAGGTGATTGATGCCTATGTAGAATATCGATCACTGCTGCTCACCCCGGGGAAGTGTGTGGGTGGAGTCCGTGGTCTTTTCCTGAAGTCTGCCTCAGTGAACGCGCCCCCAGCCACAGTTGTCTTCTACCTTGACCTTTCGAGGTTTCGTCCCTGTCTGCCCACAATATATCTAAATAACTTAGCCGTCTGTAATCCCTGTGGGCAGGGATCGTATCTAATTCACCTTTGTTTCCCCAGCACAGTGTATAGCATGTAGCATGTTCAAGAAATACTTGTTAAATTGAATAAATGTGTGCTCTTCTGCCATCCTTCACACACTAAAGGAAACTGCTTTCAGTTAACACATTTTTTTTAACCATTTAAAATGTCAATGATTACTGATGAGCTCTTCCTGGGGAAGCACAGCTTACTCAGGTGAACGGCAGAAAGGGAGACTGGTGCATCACAGCGCTGGGCTTCCGCTCTCCTGCCACCCTGTGTCACATCCTCCAAAGAGGGGGTGCTCGCGGCTGCAGGGCCTTTGGAAAGGAAGTGCATCTTGGCTCCGCAGGACTCTTAGCTAGGAGCTTGGGGAGGCCCAGGGCCGGGCACACGCCTCCCTCGGCAGGACTCCTCACACTCGGCAGCCATCGTTGGCAGACAGGTATCAGTGCGGTGGTGTTACTGGCGCTGCCTTCCCAGAGTGTGACCATTCGATACACCTGGCCCTTGGACACTGCAGTTAGCAACTCACCCCCTCTGCCCTATCATTTTGACAACCCAGGCGCACTACCCTCACTTCTAAAGTCCACAGGGAGCGAACCATTGCTAGGAAAATGGCACAAGTGTGGTGTTTCCTCAAATGGAAATAAAAGCGCTTAAGGGATTGAAAAAATAGTTTATTTAGCTAGTTTATGAGTGAGGCAGCTAGCTAGGGGAAGGGCTAAGAGTTGGGCGTCAGCTACATTGATGGGAATTAAAATAAGTACAGACAGTCGGGGGTGGTGGGCACACCTGTAATCCCAGCACTTGGGAGGCCGAGGCTGGAGGATCACTGTGAGTTCAAGGCCAGCCTGGGCTACGCAGCGAGACCCTGTCTCAAAAAAAAAAACAAAACAAACAAACAAACAAAAAAAAACCCAAAACAAACGAACAAACAAAAAAGCCAGAGCTCCTCTGTCCAACAGAGCCACCTGTGATACTTGGCCACTAAATATTTGAGCAATTTCTACCTTCTGCTTATCTGTGAATGACTCTGGATAGAGGGGCCATGTGGCCACCCACTCGGTACCCCTCCTGGAAATCCAGGAACTATTCTTATTTGCAGTAAAAACTCTGCTAGCCTCCGCCTTTGGCTTGTGATTTTAGCCCTTGACGTTCGTGGAGCCACGGCCGTGCACACACGGTAACGGCGTTATCTGTGCCACTTCTCTACGAGGTTCTCGCAGCCTCTCCACGCCGCCTCGGCTCCTCTTCGGTGAAGACCCTGTCCTCCAGGACGCGGCCTGTCGTCCTCAGTCCCAGACGAGTGTGGACAAGAACTGTAGAGAGTGGGATGATTTATCCTCCCTGCAGGCGCCACACTAACCTCCTGGCCTCCATGAGCCAGGGTGTGAGATAACTGACTCAGGGTGTGGCAGGAAGCGGGAGAGTGTCACACACACACGGGTTCTCCTTGTCCCCTGGCTATGGAAGGAGGCTCGTGGATGTGGCTCCGCAGGACGCTGGGTACGGTGGGTCTGTAACCGTGAGGTGGATCAACAGATAGAGTTCAAGCTCTTGTGCATGGCAAGCAAAGAATGGCAAAGCGTGCACCGCTGGTGAAAGAAAAGCAGCTCCATTTATCGAAGTTCAGGAACAGGGAAATGGTGCTGGGATGAGAGAGAGGAAAGAGTCCAAAAAGGTCAAAAAGAAAAGAGAGCGACAGGTGCTTTGGTCTGGGCTTGTAGAGGAATGGCCCGAGGGTGCCACCCAGCTCGAGCAAGGGGACGGCCGTGGTCTCAGCCCTGGTGTCACCTGCGCTGGATCTGTGCCCAAACCCGAGAGCCGCGACCTCAGGAAACCTCCACATTTGTAACGTGGAACTGCTAGCAAACATGCCCACCTCTGCCTGAGGGAAACGTCTCTTTATTATTCTGGACAGAAAGCAAATCTCCTGTCTCAGAAGGAGACAGTTTCTCCACTTCCCAGAATGTTTGCTCCGCAAAGATAAAGCCCAGGAGAAAGCTGGCGCGAGCTTTGGCAGAGAAGTGAAAGCCGTGGAGAACGGGCTCCCCCAGAGTCACAGCTCCCCTGGTCCTGCTCCTGCCGAGGAGAAGAAACGGCGTCACCTCTTTCCTCCATGCTCTTTTAACCCCATGGTCAGGGCAAAAATCACGAGCTCTGCTTCCTTCAGATTTTCCATTTTGATTCTTCAGTATCGATCTGAAAGACCAAAATGTTTCTCCTTGCCATTTTCATTACTGCTATAACAATTGTGCCTCATCTTGGGGTAATATGGATGCTTCTGACTCACCAGGGGACAAATCATGACAAGGAAATGAAGAACAGAAAGATTACAGTTCCCAGTTACTCTGCTACCTCTGATGTTTACAAGACCGTTCATGGCGTCAAAATGCCCCTGAGCAGAGAAACCGTCCTCCCCTCTAAGTCCACTGCCCCCTTCCTCTTTAACATGAATCTGCATTTCCAGACTTCTGTTCCTGCATTTCAGGCAGCCAGGACCAAAGCCAGCTGGCCTGAGCCATGGGGGTCCTGGAAGCGTGGTCCCTTTATCAGGTAACCATCCCTCCTCACTGCGAGTCTCTTTTTTTCCCCTGGGAGAGTTAGGACTGGAGACTACCTCTTAGCAGTTCCCTGAAGTACAGTTAGAAACAGGAGTGAAGTGAGCCTCTCCCTTCCCTTTCTTTTTTTTTTTTTTTTTTTTTTTTTGTGGGTACCGGGGGGGACGACCTCAGGACCTCGCGCGCCAACAGGCACCCGTGCCGCTGAGCGATATCACCGGCCCCTTTTTCGTATGTGGGATCCGGGAGTCGAACTCGGGCCTTCGCGCTTGCAAGGCAGGCGCTTAAGCCGCTGAGCCGTCTCACCGGCCCTCCCTTCCCTTTCAACTGTAAATGCCTCACCACCCGAATGATTAT
This sequence comes from Erethizon dorsatum, assembly GCA_028451465.1. Classification (NCBI taxonomy): domain Eukaryota; kingdom Metazoa; phylum Chordata; class Mammalia; order Rodentia; family Erethizontidae; genus Erethizon; species Erethizon dorsatum. Next base: position 136,655,897 of record CM051826.1, on the reverse strand, counting down.
CCAGGCTTAAACTAAGAAGGTCATGCAGATTGCTGATGTGAGAGAGCGAGAGAGAGAGCGTGGGAGGTGCCTGGGATCAGAGCCTATAAATCCCGCAAGCCTGAATTACACTGAAGTGACAGGAGCCATTTCTAAGGATTTTGTTGGAAGATGTATGTAATATGCATAAGATAGCAGATGGTCTAGATGGGTAACAGGGAAATCATATCAAGTATTTGACGCTTTGTTGACTGTTAGGAAAAGAAGAAAACTTGGGTGGTGTCACAGGTTGGGTCTGAGGGTCCCTGAGGCTGAAATTAAGAATTTAACCCATGCTTTTGTGGAATACGTTTGTGGGTTCACTGAGTCTCATCTTGGAAAAAGGATTTTTCAGACCCAGGACGCCCTCAGGAGCAGGGTGCAGGTGCTCAGAGAAATGAGATGCTCTGCTGTTGGGAACTGAGGATCTTCATGTGTCCTGGGTGGTGGAAACTGGTGGGATCTGATAATCTACAGTCGTGGTCTTGTCTAGTGGGCGAGAGGGGGTGGCCCGGGCCTAGTGAGATAATGGTCCATTCCTGCGGGGAATCTTTAAAGGAGGTCTATTCACAGGTGAATGAGGATCATTTGCAAGTAAGGAATGGGAAAATCCTTTGTAGGACAAAGATAATTGCTCAGGTTTACTGTGTTCTGGGAAAACAGAAGAGGAGGAAGAGGAAGGGGAAGAAAGAAGAAGAGGAAAGATGGGGAAGACAGAAGAGGGAGAAAGGAGAAAGAAGAAGAAGAAAGAAGAGCAAAAAACCTGGGCTTATGTCCTGAAGCTGCAGTTTTCCTTAAGAGTACAATTATTAAAATCTCAATTTCTGAGTCTCCTTTCTACCCATGTAGGTTTTATTTTTTCTATCCTACCTCAGGTGGGAGTTAGGAGTGGAGCATGGAGTCCAGATGAATTTATTTACAGGCTGAGACAGAGACTGAGGAAAGGGAGAGTTTGAGAATTCATTATGTAACCCAGGCTGGGCTCCAACCCCAGCTGGCATCTAACCTCCTGCCTCTGGGATCACAGGTGTGCACCGCCACGTTCTGGGAAAACAGGGACACTTGGGGTTACACAGGTGATGGAGGCTGAAATGGTGGGAGGACTTCAGCTTTCAGAGCAAAGGAGAACTGGAGAGTGAAACACCCACACATGGGGCAGAATAGGTAGAAAGAAACTAAGGGCAACAGTCACCATAGCAAAGACCAAATTATGAAGACCACTTGGAAAGGACTAGGACTGAGAATAAGACATTTTGGTGAAGAACTGAGGGAAATTATTTAAACTGTCTCTTTGAAGGACATTTATATCGCTTCTCGGCTTTTTGGCTAAGGTCAAATGTAAAGCACACTTATTCCCACCTGCCTAATAATCTTAATCAGGAATAGTAAGGAAGCTGAAAGTGGAGGCACAGGCCTGTAATCCCAGCACTCTGGGAAGCTGAGGCAGGAGAATTGCAAGTTTGACCCAAGCCTGGGCAAATTACTGATACTTTGTCCCAAAATTTAAAAAAAAGATCTAGGGGTGTTACCAGGTTTTGGGGTAACACCTTCTGGAGTCTCCTTCTGGAGGTGGTTTCTAGGTTCTTTCTGTCCTGAGCAAAAAATTGGTCAAGACAAGCAGAAATGGGAACAAAGTTTTACTAAAGACAGAAAACAGGCTTCGCAGATCGAGTTTGGGACAAGTAAAAGCCGGAAAAGAAGTACACGCTACAGGGCGAGAGTGGCCACCTTGCCAGAGGGACACAGTGGCAAAGACTCTGTGGACGTCCTTGTGTCACCCACTCAGGCTGACATTGGTCTCCAATCCTATGGAAAACCAGCTCCAGTAACTCAGTTCAAAGGCCTTGGGTTCAACCCCTGGTTGTGTTACCATATGTACCAAGTTTGTGGTTCCACAAATGTCCAGAAAGGAAGCCATGAACCAAAAGAGGAGGTTAGGAGAGTTTTATTAGAAGAAAAATATCTCCTGGATTTCCGGAGTGGGTCCTGCATCCTCAGTGGGTGGCCACATGGCCACTCAAACCAGAGCTAATTATAGATAAGCAGAGCACAGAAACTGCTCAATTGTTTAGTGGCCAGGTATCATAGGTGGCTCTGCGTATTTAAAATGACCAACTGGAACTCAGGCTTCTAACCCAGTTCTTCAACATGTAAAGTTGAAAGGAAACCTGCATTTTAGAGAAAAAGAAAATTGATTATTTTGCATTTTGATTTCCTCAGACTCAGCCTCAGCAGGGAGTGGGGTGCATCCATAGAAAGGAGACAGGTCATAACATTTCAGTTTCTCAGCGCTCAGGAGCTCAGCAGGGGAAGGCTGTGCCCACCCGTGTGGGGGGGCGTGGCCTGCGTCCGTATTTATAGTCCCGGAACCTTCGTCGTCAGCCTGGCGGGTTCCGGGGGGGGGGGGGGCGTCGCGTGCAGTCCGCGCTGCTCTTCCGGTTTCCCCGTCGGGCTTCCGGGCTCGTCCCAGCCGTCGCCGCAGATATGTCGGGCTTCAGCCCCGAGCTCATCGACTACCTGGAAGGGAAGATATCCTTTGAGGAGTTCGAGCGGCGGAGAGAAGAGAGGAAGACGCGGGAGAAGAAGGCGAGGAGACGCCAGGCCGGGCGCCCTGGGCCCGCGGGCGGCCGAAGCCGGAGCGCGAGGGCGGAGCGTCGGGGCCTTTGTGCCTTGGCCCCGGGCAAACAAACGCTCTGTGCCCGGGGCGCAGCAGAGCGCTGTGCAGCGGGAGGGGAGGGCGTGGGGTTGGAGTGCGGAGCAGTCCCTGGCCGAGCCCCCGGTGTCATTTTTCATTCTTCCCGTGTCGTCTCCACGCCATAGTGCGGAGACTGACTCGGACCTCGGGGAGTAGAAGTAATAGAGTCTTTTGAAGTGGGTGGTTTCTTAAATCATACAATTGTAAGTCTTTATTAAGGTATTTTTAATTTATTTTTGCAAGTGACTTAGATGGGAGAATAAGACCGAAGTATGGTAGTTTGAAATGTTTTGACAGTTCAGATTTAGATTGCGCACAGTTTGTGTTGGGTTCAGGTTTTATAAATAGAAAATAAGGCAAATGCCCCCCCCCCCTTTTTTTTTTTTTTTGTGGGTACCGGGGGGACGACCTCAGGACCTCACGCGCCAACAGGCGCCCGTGCCGCTGAGCGATATCACCGGCCCCCTTTTTCGTATGTGGGATCCGGGAGTCGAACTTGGGCCTTCGCGCTTGCAAGGCAGGCGCTTAAGCCGCTGAGCCGTCTCACCAGCCCTCCCCCCTTTTTTTTTTAAAGACTGTCTCACTGTAGTTCGGGCTGGCCTTGAACTCACTGTGTATGTGATACTTGTTTTTTACCCATTCCTCTCTCCTCCCTTCAACCCCTCTTCTCCTCCCCATTTACAAAAGCTTTGTTTCCATGTTTTTTTTTTTCTCACTTTTTTTTTTTACCCTTCCCTTCTTTTCTTCCCCCTCCCCCTCCCGTGTTCCCCTCCCCGTTTAACATTTTCTTCCTATTTCACAATACCTAATATACACTTTGGTCCTTATTTACACTTTTCAGTTTCTTACACCAGAGAAACAGTGCGGTATTTACACATGGGTTCGATTTATTTCACTTAACCGTATGGTCTCAAGGTGCATCCATTTACCTACAAATGTTTCAAGCTTATCCTCTTTATCCATTCCTCGGTTGATGGGCATGTGGGCTGTTTCCAGGATTTGGCTATTACAAACTGTGCCGCTATAAACACAGGAGTGCTTATGTCACTGTGGTGTGGTATTTTTAATTCTTTGAGGAAGAATTCCCAGAAAGGAAATAGCTGGGTCAAATGGGACCTCTGCAAATGTCCTCTTAACAGGGACAAGGGAGGGCTAAATCTTCAGTTTTGGAATAAATTAAAACTTTTGATCACAGAGTCTTCAAGAAGAAGGAAAATTATCAGCTGAAGAAAATCCAGATGACTCTGAAGTGCCATCGTCATCGGGAATTAGCTCTGCCAAATCCCAGGTCAAAGATGTCAGTGAAGGTACATTGAGACAATTTGCCACCCGCCTTTGGTGTTGAGAGTGCCTAGGGACATCCTAGGTACTTAGAAATAAGCTCTTTCTCAACTTTGAGTCAGGCTCTCAAATAGTTGCCTGGGTTGGCCACAGACTTGCGGTCCTCCTACCTCGGCCTCCCGAGTAGCTGGGATTGCCGGCCTGTGCCACCGTGCCTGGCTCAGGAAGTATATTTTGAGTCGGTGAATTTTGTGAGCTCCAGCGTCAGTATTTGTTTAGGGGCCTTTCGTATTTATTGAGTGATTTTGTGGTCCTCGGGATTGAACTCCGGGAGCGCTGAGCTCCATCTCTGGTCCTTTTTGTTCTGGGACAGAGCCTTCCTCCCTTGCGCAGGCAGGCCTGGGTGTCGCTCTCTACCTGCCCCACCTGGGGCCTTTCTAGGGTCATCTGTTTTAAATGGGCCTTCTGGGTTGGCGACTACGTCCAGCCTGTCCCCCAGGTCGCACGGAGTTGCACTTCTGTGCGAAGCGGCTCCCACACTGTGGGACGGGAAGGCCAGCTGGCTGCTCAGATGGGGCTTTGCACAGCATCAGGACACTGTTTGTGTCTAGATAATAATTCCCACAAGACTGTCGTAGTTTAGATGCCAGCTCTTAGCTTTGCACATCTCGACCCTAGACGTGTCAGTGGCTCCTAACTAAGTTTATTGGAACCCAGTTGATGACCTGAGCACGTAAATGAGTGGACTTGCAGCAATTGGCTCTCCTTTCACGGTCGGAGTGCCCATGATTGCTCACGGTGTCCGTTTGCCTGAGTCGCGTTAGCCGGGAAGCTGAACATCAGTTAGATGGTAGCTTTGTGTGTGGGGTCTGGTTGAGAGCTAAGCCACATGCTGGTGTGGGGAGGTCGAAGTAGAGACTGGCTCTTCCTTCTCTGAAGAAATGAGCCTTCAGGGCCGGTGAGCTGGCTCAGTGGCGTAAGCGCTGCTTGGCAAGCGCGAGGTCCTGAGTTCGACTCCTGGTACCCACATAAAGGGAAAACAAGAGAGAGAAATAAGCCTTTACACTGCAGTACACTCTGGAGAAAACAAACGGGCTCATTCCTATCTCCCTCGACCATGTGGGGAAGAAGGACCCAGAGGAGAGCAAAGTGCCCTTCATTTTCTGCCCTGCCAGGCGAGTGGGGTGGGAAAGGGGCTGGCAGGGAACTGCCCCGACACCCCATGGGTCGTTCCGCACGTCTCGGGAGGACAGCTGTCCACGGTGGGTCTGGAGGTGCAGTGACAGTCCTCCTTCCTGCCTGCGGCTGACCCCAGTGCTGGCCCCAGGTCCTCCCTAGAAGCACAGGATCGGCTGAGAGCGGCTGTGGCTCCTGGTGAGCCGTGAGGCGCGCAGCTGTCCACCCTCCCCTGGGAGACCACCCTCCGCCCTAGAGACACAAAGCCCCTCCGATTTCTAGAAGTAATTGCCCCAGATTCTTGGGGAGTGAGAGTGCGTACTTGGCACAGGACAAGGGCTTGATTTAGAACCAGCTCTGGCGAAGTCTTCTTGGAATACGTGGTCCCTAGGATCATTTTTCCTCCTCTTGCACACCATGCAAATAAGGTCTTTTAATTTTCTTTTAAATTATTTTTGCTGGTAGATAGAATAGTTTTATTTTTTGGTGGTGTTGGGGATTGAATCTAGGGCCTTCACACTGAGCTACGTCATCCCTCACCCCCTGTAAAAGTTGTTTGGAGACGGTCCTGTGAAGGCACCAAGCTGCCCGCAGCGCTGGGACCGTGTGCCCACCTACAGTTAATGTTTCTGTATTGACCCTTGCTCAGTTCGTGTATCCTGAGTTTTTATGCGGATTCTTTTGGATCTTCTACATACATATAATCATGGCATCTCTGAGTGATGATCATTTTGTTTCTCCCTTGCCATCTTTATCCCTTTCAGTTTACAGCCTTGGCTAGGACTGCCTGTAAAGTGTTGAATGTAAGCGGGAATAGGAGGAATCTTTGTGTCATTCTCAGTAACTTTCAAAATTCAAAACTATGCTTGTGGGAACTATTTCTTTCTCTCTTTTTTTTTTTTTTTTCTTTGTGGGTACCGGGGGGTCGACCTCAGGACCTCGCGCGCCAGCAGGCGCCCGTGCCACTGAGCGATATCACTGGCCCCTTTTTCGTATGTGGGTTCCGGGAGTCGAACTCGGGCCCTCACACTTGCCGGTCAGGCGTTTAAGCCGCTGAGCCATCTCACCAGCCCCCTCTCTTTTTTTGTGAGACAGGGTCTCACCGTGTAGTCTAGGCTGGCCTTGAACTCATGGTGATCCTCCTGCCTCAGCCTCCCGAGTGCTTTTGTGGGAAGTTTTTATCAAAGTAAAGATATTCCCTTTCATTTCTAGTTGACCAAGAATTATTAGGAATGTACGTTGAATTTTAGCAGATGCTTCTTTGTATGAAGATGATCATAAGGTTTTTTTTTTGTTCCTGTGATGAATTTTATACACTTTTTTCGCATGTTCAGTATTCTCAAATATGATTCACATAATTCCCTAGTAACACCTGTGGCTGTGGCTTTTTAAAGAGCGATAAGGTCATTTATCCTTAATCTTTGGGTCTTAGAAGTATAGCTAAAGGGCTTTGGAAGACAAATATACACTTACAGTATTTTTTAACTGTTTTCTTGTACCTTTCCTGAATGTGTTACATGTTTCTGCTTTCATTAACAGAAAAGTGGCCTCTGACCTTAAACTTTTTTGATCGTTCAAAGTCGTCAATATGAATGTATAAAGATCCTGTAGTAGGACCCTAAGTTGCAAGCGAAGCTGTGACATTAGTGATAGCATACTGATACTATCTTCATGTTAAAGAGGAGCATGCAGGGCCGGGGATGTATCTCAGTGGCGCAGCACCTGCCTGGCAAGTGCGAGGTCCTGAGTTTGATTCCTGGTACCAAAAAAAAAAAAAAAAAAGGGTAGCATTCAGCGAGCTTGTCCGGCATTCTCTGGACTATTCTGGGTCATACAGAGAGCTGCAGTACTTTGCCCACAGCTGTGCAGCTGATGCTGGCGGTGACATTTGAAGGCAGTTGCTTCGCTCTCAGGCCTCATGGGTCCATGGTGCTATCCAAGTGGGTTCTGTCCCGGCAGCCTCGGTTGTCTTAGGTCTGTGACTTACAGTTAAAACTGGGACTTTTTTCCTTTTGACCACTGAGTGATGGAAAGCTTTTTATTTTTCCCGCCTCACTGTGTCTTTGCTTAGGAGAAACATCAGATGGGGTGAGTAAGTCGGTTCAAAAGGTCTTTGACTCCATGCTTGGAGAGACTGAAGATGACGAGGAGGAGGAGGAGGAGGAGGAGGAGGAGGAAGAGGAGACCCCTGAGCAGCCCACGGCGGGCGATGTGTTTGTGTTGGAGATGATTCTCAATCGCGAAACCAAGAAAATGATGAAAGTAAATCATTACTTATTTCGGTGTTTGTGTAAGGAAGTGACACTGTCATGGAGAAGAAAGGTTAAAATTACACTTTGGAATTTAACAAGAAAAGAAACACTAGGAGACAGTAGCCGTCATTTATTTCTTACGTTTTCTTTTGGAGAATTTTTATGTTAAACCTTTCTTGCTAGTGTGTGTCAAAATGAAATAGTTTTACTATTAAAAGATTTGTGGTATATCGCAAATATTTTTACCAAATTCATTTCGAGTGGATAGATTTGAAAGGAGGATCTTTAGTAGAATATATCATCAGTTTCTTGGCATGTAAGTCCACTTTCTAGCATAATGATTTTACTCCAGTTAGTAATTTAGCAGTTTCCTGACCACTTTCATTTTTGCTCTCCTTAAATATTTTACCATGCTTTGAACTTTCTACTCTAGGAAGTTTTGTTTGTGCTTTTATTTCCCTAGGCTTTTATTTCCTTTTGGGAAGACTTCAACCATAATTTCATAGAAAAAATCTGTTCTTTTCTGCAGTAGATTTTTTCCTGCAGTGTAGACTTTTAAGGAGTCAGGATTGCAACCATTTAGTCTCTACTTCTGAGTTAGGGGATAAAAAATTTTAAAGGAAATTTGTTTTATTATGTTTCATATTTATTAATGTAGTTGGGATGAAGTCTTAAACTTTACTCTGTTTTAATTTAGATGTCATTTTTCTGATACAGGAGAAGAGGCCTCGCAGCAAACTTCCCAGGGCGCTGAGGGGTCTCATGGGTGAAGCCAACATTCGTTTTGCACGAGGAAAGCGGGAGGAGGCCATCCTGATGTGCATGGAGATCATACGACAAGGTGCTGTCCCTGGGGACTGTCGAAAGAGCAGCTTAGTGGCCGGACTTTAAAGCAGATGGGGAAGCACTTCTCTAAACTGTCTGTAAAGTACACTCAGGAACTTAGAGGTCATTTTTTTGTTTGTTTGTTTTGTTTTGTTTTTTTGAGACAGGAGCTATATAGTTCAGACTGGTCCTCAATTCACTAGGTAGCTGGCCTTGAGGTTGCAGCAGTCCTCCTGCCTCAGCCTCCAGAGTGCTGGGATCACAGGCGTGTGTCACCGCGCCAGGCTATAAAGCAGTATTTTAACAGTGTCCATTACCAAATCCCTTCGATGTTCTGGGCGTAGGTGCTGCTCAGGTGCTCCGTCCGCTCGGCAGGTCTTCCCCGGCGTGGGAGCTGGATCCTGAGAGCTGCTCTATGTGCTGGCGTTCATCGGGGTGAACGTGCTGAGTAACTGGGCCATGTGCAGCCTTTGTGAAGGGGGTAGCACAAGGAAGTGCGGCAGAGGGTTGCGTGTTTCATGATACTCTATGTTTTGTTTTGTTTAAATAAGGGTTCATTAAAAACTCTAAAGATGCATGAAAATAAAATAAAGCAAATGTGTTTAAATTGCATTAAATACTTTGTATAATTGCGCTATGTGATTTAAAGAGTTTTGTATTTAAAAATCTACAGTTTGAGCTGTTGGATCGACATCAGCTCACGCAGCTTCCCTGAGCCAATGGGATGTGTTTTTCTAATTCCTTTAGCTCCTCTAGCTTATGAGCCGTTCTCTACTCTTGCCATGATATATGAGGACCAAGGCGACATGGAGAAATCCTTGCAGTTTGAATTGATTGCCGCACATTTAAATCCCAGTGACACTGAAGAATGGGTTAGACTGGCAGAAATGTCCCTGGAACAAGACAATATTAAGCAGGCTATTTTTTGCTATACAAAAGGTAATTAGAATGTCTTCCTCGCTTCGATTAGATATAACATAATAGGTGTTTGGTAATTGCACTCGCCGCTGTGGTTGTGATGTTGGCTGAAATGTGTTTGTTTTACAGTGATGTTCAGAGTCCCTCTGTTCTCGTGTTATCAGCAGCTTTACTTATGTTGTGAGCTAATATAGCACAAACATTGGTAGAACACTACTTTTAGTTTCCCGCTGAGGTGTGTCTAGGTCCTAAGCTGTTCCTTGAAAATTCAGGTCAGACTTGAGTGACCAAGAAGATATGGAGACTCAGGTTTTTTTTTTTTTTTTTAATATGCGGGTACCGGGAGTCGAACTCAGGACCTCGTGCTTGCCAGGCAGGTGCTTATGCCGCTGAGCCATCTCACTGGCCCGAGACTCAGGTTCTATCTGGTCTTAAATCAGTCCTTGTCACAAATTCCTGGGAAGATAGCTTTCTTCCAGATAACTTCCTGTTTCAGTTGGAGAATTAGTTGTGTTTATTAAATTTTCTGGGAAAATTGTGGGTCCCACTCAGGTACTTTGTACCTCTTTGTGATGCAATTTTTAATCCTTTCTTCTAGCTCTGAAATATGAGCCTACTAACATCCGTTTTCTGTGGGAGCGGTCAAGTCTGTGTGAGCAGATGGGTGATCATAAAATGGCCATGGACGGGTACAGGCGCATCCTGAACCTTCTGCCTACGTCTGACGGCGAGCACTTCATGCAGCTGGCTAGAGACATGGCCAAGTAAGTTCGAAGTCAGGTGTGTGCACGTGCTGTTATTAATCGTCCTATGTTTGTAAGTCAAAGCATAAATTTGAAATAGAATGTGGCTCTCATTAGTATTTGAAGCAGCATTTTATGTTGTAATTAAATACAGACTTTTTTTTTGGGTGCTTTTCTGTTTCCAAGTCAGCTGATTGCTTAGAAAATTTTATATATGAGATTACAACTCCAGTGCTCAGAGGCTGACAAATGAAGCATGTTCTGAACAGTGATAAGGTTCCCAGATTTTCACAACTTACTTGAAGTCATGTATATTTGCAGTATTTTTAAAATCATTTTTTGTTGCATATATGCCAGTGGAATGTTTGTAATCTGGGATCTTCTAGTCATTTCATCTTAAGCCAGTAGAATATCATTTTGAGACTAAAAATTTTCTTCTACCGTCTGTACATGTTATTGACTGGTGTGTACATTATTCTAAAGTACAGGAAACATTTTGCATACATTTTGTCTTGTGCATTTTTTTTTTTTTTTTTTTAGTGCTGGGATTACTCGTGTGTATTACCATTCTAGGGCTATCTATTATGTAGTGTTTTAGCATCATATTAGCCATCATGATCTGGACAGTTAGGTCCATTAATTCTGTGGTCTTTATCCTGGTGATGCTTAGCAGTGAAATTGCCCTGCATCTGCCCAGGAATAGGTTACATAAGAATACTAGCAGCATTTTAGGAAATTTGGTGAGGCAGGGTAAACCTAGGTTGATCCCTGTTGGAATACTAGGAGTACTGAGCGTTTTCCAGGGTATGTGCTAATCTAATGGTCACAGTGGTTAGTGTAATAGGCGTCTATTTAGGAATCATTAGGTGGCGTATGCAGAGTGCTGCTTTTCTGTTTGTATCATATTTTTGTTGGAGTAGTGGCGATAGCCAGTGTTGACACTGCCGTGGAGATCTTCCTATGTAGAGCTGGATTAGGTTAAAGAGAGGAGAGCCTTAGGAGACAAGGTGGGGTGTGGGCAGCGCTGGAGTGGCTCATAATGGGGCAGAGGAATGAGTTGTAAGAATAGAAGGTAAGGGGGGAAAATTATAGTATGCCCATACAGTAAGTCCCCGACCTACAAACAAGTTCTGTTCCAAGAGAATGTTTGTTAAGTCGGATTTTTCCTAAGTCCAGCAGAGTGAGTCTTACACAATGCACCGGTGACAGGTTTGCAACTCGAATGTTTGCAAGTCAGGGACTTACTGTATTTAGATGGGATTCATCCAGAATTGGAGATATACTGAAGTTTGTGAGATCCAGGACAATTGTATTTCCTCCTCAAATTTTAAGAAAACGAAAATCAGTTGTTAGATGGCCCAAGCAGGAAGTGAGTTTCATAATCAGAATTAAATAAGTGTTCATTTGTCTTGCCAATTTTTTAGGAGTTACTATGAAGCCAATGATGGCGCTTCGGCTATTAACATAATTGAAGAAGCTTTCTGCAAGCACCAGGCCCTGGTCTCCATGGAGGATGTCAACGTTGCAGCTGAGCTGTATATTTCTAACAAGCAGTATGACAAAGCTTTGGAGGTAGGAGTGCTATTACCTTTTTCTGACATTTGTACATGTTTCTGTGTTCTTAAAAGTTAGCCATTCAGCTGGGCGTGGTGGTGCACGCCTGTGATCCCAGCACTTGGGAGGCTGAGGCAGGAGGATCGCTGTGAGTTTGAGGCCAGCCCGAGCTGCATGATGAGTTCTAGGCCAGCCTGAACTACATAGCGAGACCCTCTCGCAACGCCCCCCCCCGCAAAAATGTTGGCCATTTTAATCACATTTACATTATATCTCTGAATAACAGGTTTCTAGATTCTGTAGTAATTCCATATGAAATATAAAATGTAGCTCTCCTATGGCTAGTGGTCTGGCAGTTACTGGTGGTGCTGCGTGTGTCTGCACGCCCGGCAGCAGGACCCGGCAGGCGGGCTAGCACTTAGAGCCAGCTCAAGCTGTGGGTGCTGGGTTCATTAGCTGGTGAGATTTCAAATGTCTTTAGTTAGTATTGGTTAGTGTGGAGTAAATGTGAATGTGCCACGGGATTCCTTATTTTAAAAAGACTTACTATTCCTTTTCATATCCCATTTTAATATTGCAGGGATTATTTGAATTATTTGTAAATCTTCACATTATGAAAAAGGTTTTTCATACATAAATATTGTTATTTCCTTTCTCTTTTCCTGTTCTCTCAGGTGATTACGGATTTTTCTGGAATTGTGCTAGAAAAGAAGACTTTGGAAGAAGGCGGCCCCTCCGAAGAGAGTCAAGGTGATAGTTTCCTCGCCCAGGAGCGTGTCCGCAGCCCTCTGTTGGGTCATGGCGTATGCTCTCACAGCGCGTACACCCACTGTGAGCACGTGAGGTTTTCGGGGGACTGTCCTGCGAGTGGAACACACCCAGGAGCAGGAAGGGGGGTGGCCGCCCGGAGCCGCGGGTGTGGGAGCCCGGCTTGGCCTGGTGGGGCCCTCGAGTGGCCAGAGCGCTGTGGTGGTCTCCAGGTGGGGGGCGGGCGCCGCGGCGCCGTGCGGACTGCAGTTCCGGGGCGCCCCTGAAGGAGCGCCTGTCGGTGGGTGAAGTGTTGCTATCGAGGTGCAGGTTTCTTAACTCTTCTACATACGAAGGTCGGGAGAACAGACCGTCAGCGATGGCAAGACCGGCTTTTTAGAAGAGGAGCGTTAGTTAACGTGTCACATTAGCTGGAGGGGCTGTGCAGACGCGCTCCCTTCCTGAGACGGTGCTGTCCCCCTGGCCCTTGCTTTCTCTGCCCCTACGCGGTGGAGTTGGTGACTGTGGGAGCAGGCCCGGGCTCCAGGCTCCAGCTGAGTCGCACTGCCCTTGTTGTCTGGAGCCCCTCTCGCCTCATAAAATGTTTTTGACAATGCTGTCTTGTCTCAGCTGAGGTAACCCCTGCTTGCTTTCTATCTCTGCCTGCTCTGCTGGACTTTCATTTCCAGCCTTGCAGAATGCCCCGATTTTAGACGTGCGTCTCGTATTCAGGGTAGTTGACGTTTGCTTTGCGGTTTGATATAAAAGCAAGGCTTTTGGCTTTGGCATTTCACAGACTGTCTTGAGAAGGCGAATCTCGCTGAACAGCGTCTCAGTGCGTTTGGGCCGCTGTCAGTGCTTTAGCTTGGGAGGCTGGGCTGTCTGAGATCAGGGCCTGGTGCTTCTGCTGCCCTGCAGCCCCTTTCCTCACACGTGGCACCGTCTGCTGCGTCCTCACAAGCAGGAGGAGCGAGCGGCCTCCTTCAGAAGGACGGGAGTCAGTGCCCCAGCCCGTCATGCCGTCAGCTTGGGGCTTAGTTTCAATGTGTGAGTTTTAGGGAAACTAATTTCCACCAAGCAAATCCAGATGATGGAGTTGCCTGCTCCAGCACAGCCGGCAGAGACAGAAAGCAATATGGAACCCACCTGTCATCTAAGTAGAATCCCTGGAGTCAGACCTGGCCTTGTCTTCAGGGTGCTGGGGCTCAGGGTCTCGTCGAGCAGATAAATGGCGGTTACTATCTTGGAACTCAGTGATTAAAAAGTCTCCTAATATTAAAACTTGTCCAGATCTTCCTATGACTTGGTAACTTTATGTGGTACTATAATTTATAACAAGTTCTATAAAATGGATGAATTTAATATTTAAAGTAATTTTAAAGTTTATTCTACCATTTAAAGTAAATTGCGGGCCGGTGAGACGGCTCAGCGGCTTAAGCGCCTGCCTTGCAAGCGCGAAGGCCCGAGTTCGACTCCCGGAACCCACATACGAAAAAGGGGCCGGTGATATCGCTCAGTGGCACGGGTGCCTGTTGGTGCACGAGGTCCTGAGGTCGTCCCCCCGGTACCCACAAAAAATAAATAAATAAATAAATAAATAAATAAATTGCTAATGTTCTATGCTTTAGAATGTTCTGAAGTGGAAACATGAAATTTACTTGGAATTTATGCAAAATATAAAATGTGCGTGTCAAAATTTTTTTAAATTTTCCATAGCTTTAAAAATTGTTGGGCCAGGCCAGTGAGATGGCTCAGCGGCTTAAGTGCCTGCCCGGCAAGTGCGAGGGCCCGAGTTCGACTCCCGGAACCCACATATGAAAAAGGGGCCGGTGATATCGCTCAGCGGCACGGGTGCCTGCTGGCGCGCGAGGTCCTGAGGTCGACCCCCTGGTACCCACAAAAAAAATAATAAATTAAAAAATAAAAAAAAAGGGGCCGGTGAGATGGCTCAGCGGCGTAAGCGCCTGCCCGGCAAGTGCGAGGGCCCGAGTTCGACTCCCGGAACCCACATATGAAAAAGGGGCCGGTGATATCGCTCAGCGGCACGGGCACCTGCTGGCGCGCGAGGTCCTGAGGTCGACCCCCTGGTACCCACAAAAAAAATAATAAATTAAAAAATAAAAAAAAGGGGCCGGTGAGATGGCTCAGCGGCGTAAGCGCCTGCCTTGCAAGCGCGAGGGCCCGAGTTCGACTCCCGGAACCCACATACGAAAAAGGGGCCGGTGATATCGCTCAGCGGCACGGGTGCCTGTTGACGCATGAGGTCCTGAGGTCGACCCCCGGTACCCACCAAAAAAAAAAAAAAAAATTAAAAAAAAAAAATTAAAAAAAAATTGTTGGGCCGGCGACATGTCTCAGTGGCATACGTGCCTGCCTGGCAAGCGCGAGGACCTGAGTTTGACTCCTGGTACCCACATTGAAAAAAAAATTATTTTTGCTATAATGAAGTTTTAGAAAACAGCAGTGTCATTTTACCCTTTTCTTAGCCTTTCGTAGTGAACAGTAGAAAGAGGGTTTTGAATTCAAGAAGAAAGAGGAGGATGCATCCCTTCGGTCACGTTGTCTCTCTGAGGTTTTGGTAGACAGTGTGGGATTTATGTGTGTTGGGTGAGCAGACAGTGAGGCAAGGATGGGAGGGAAGATGCAGAGGGAGGACAGACTGGAAGCGGCGTGAGCGCTCGTGAGGGCCGCAGGGTCGCGCGCTCTGAGCCCGGTGCCTGAGCTCTTGTGTGGAGGGAGAGGCTTTGCGGGCCGCCCGCTAAGCTCACGCGTGGAAACGGCCTCTCGTCTCTTCCCCCGCAGCTGGCGAGCCCGTGACCTGCGCGATCCCCGCGGGCGTGCCCATCGACATCATGGCGAAGCTCATGGTCTGCCTGGTGCACCTCAGCCTCCTCGAGCCGCTTAGCGTGAGTAGCAGTGAGACCCTGGGACACCGCAGCGAGAAATTCTACCTCGAGCCTAGATTCTCACGTTTCACACCTGAGGGCGCAGGAAGCGTGGCGTTACCCTCCTGTCAGTCTGAGGAGAGCTAAGTGTTTTGGGATTGGGCTTCTAATAGGCTTTTTCCTTGTAAAATGAACAATCCAAAGATGAGAAGTTGAGATTGGGCCTGTGGACCGTTGCTAATAATCCTGACAGCTGTTTGCTCTTGCCGGCCTTGGACCAAGTAGTTCAGGGAACAGAAACGTCTTGGGGCGTGGGGATGTCACT
The DNA here is from genome assembly GCA_028451465.1 of Erethizon dorsatum. Classification (NCBI taxonomy): domain Eukaryota; kingdom Metazoa; phylum Chordata; class Mammalia; order Rodentia; family Erethizontidae; genus Erethizon; species Erethizon dorsatum. Next base: position 136,640,478 of record CM051826.1, on the reverse strand, counting down.
GGGTGGTAGAGGACACTCGCTGGCCATGCACGGGGAGGGGAGGAGGAGGATGGAGGGGGAAGCATGTGGGCATCTACTTCACTGACCTGAGGATACAGTATAAAAATCCCTACTTTGATGTGTCTTTGTTGTAAAATACAGGTTACTAGTTGGTGTAGGTGTTCTAGAGAAAAACAAGAAAGGAAAGGTAATCCTGGGGTGGGAGAAAGCTGCACGTTTTCAGTAGGGGGTCAGGAAAGCCCCCCCCAGATGACCTTGGGTGAGAGCTGACGGTAGAGGGGACACCCAAGAGCCTGGCTCCCTGGGGCCCAGCCAGTGTGGCCCGCACCCAGCACACTTGGCTGCTGGAGGAGCAGCACGGGGCAGAGGGCTTAGTCCCACAGTGCTGCTGCTGCCAGGCCCGCGTGGCGGGTTGGGTGAGCAGTGATGGAAGTAGAGTCCCTTCTGGCGGACACAGAGCTCGTGGAGCTGACCTGTGCGCTAAGCGGGGCCTCTGTGCGCGAGTGTGTGGCTAACTCCAGGCTGCTCTGCGCTCCAGCCTCTCCTGACTACACTGGTGGAGCAGAATCCTGAAGACATGGGCGACCTCTACCTGGACGTCGCAGAGGCGTTTCTGGAGGTTGGGGAGTATGGCTCTGCGCTTCCACTCCTCAGCGCGCTGGTTTGCTCCGAGAGATACAGCCTCGCCGTCGTTTGGCTTCGCCATGCAGGTGATGCATTTCCGTGGGACGAAAGGCTTAAGTCCCATCAGCAGCAAGAACTTGCTTTGCCGAGGTGGTAATAATCACAAAATATCACTATCTTAGTGCGCGTAGTTGTGGTTTCAGGGCAGGTTTTGAAGATGAGTGTTTTAAGTCGTCTGCCTGGACCACTGAATGACCTCCCCAGCTCGCGGTCTGGAGGAGCAGCTGACTCGATGGTAACAGAGTCAGAGCACCAATGCGTCCCTCAGACGCCTGTCTTCACCGAATGCTTCGGCTTCTAGTAACGCGTTGCTGGGCATGGGGTGAAATCTAACCTTGGAAGAGGTTTTATAGATTTATAGCTAATGCTATTTTTAGAAAATACTTAACATAGTTTTCATGTTCTTTAAGCCACACATGCTCAAGATTACACTTTATCAGTCATTTTATTTCACTGTACCTAAGTCCACAGCAATCTGAAGTAAATCATTTAGAAAAATAACAACAGATTTCTTACTAATTGAACATAAAAAGTTGTGTTGAACGTACTTTTGGTTTAAAATACTGGGCGATGGAAGAAAGTTCTAGGCTCTCTGATACTATACGGCAGCAGAAAGTTCTCTGCACTGGAGAAAACTGGTTGACATTTCAGGACCAGAGTGTAGCTCGCCCATCCCAGGAACCAGACAAGAGCCCTTTGTGGTTCCGTGACAGTACAAGTGCGGCACCATCATTAAACGTGACCCGTGGGATTTGCATTGTAAAGATGAGCAGAGGGTTGGTCTTAAACTTTGCTTTCCTAAGGCTGTGATACTGAGACTGCTCCTGTGTTACTAATAGTCGGTACTTTAAAAATCCTTTTTAATTATGATCACGATTCTAGTAAGTGCTCTTTCCATTTTGAGCCCATGTAGCTCGAGATGGAGGGTAAAAAATATAGCATAACATAATACGTGTTTAACAGTGAAAAATGAAAAAAATACAAGAAATGCCATTCTGATGGTCCAATTAAGTATCGTAATTTATTTTCAAGATTTGATTGCAAGACAGTGGTTCTGAGAGATTTGAGAACGCAACCGGAGGCAGAAGGGTCATTTAGGAGATGACTGCAGTGGAGGAGTGAGGAGGTGGCAGGGCCTAGATTTGTGCTGTGGCTCTCGGGTGAAGAGCTTACAGGGACTGAGCGGGTGTAAAGTCTGAGGGGTCCGGCAGTCTCACCTCCGAGAATGCAGCCTGAGGAAGTAGTTGCGTGGGCGAGGGCTGGTGGTTGATACCAGAGATCACAAAACTTGGGAGCCTGGTAGGTAGCCAGGGAATGAAGTGAGCAAGGTCTGAGATCTGGGGAGCCCTGTGCAGGGCGGATGCGCCACGTGGGCATGGGGACCCGCTGGGCCAGGCCACAGTTGCCAGAGAACCCAGGGCGGGGGCTGGTGTACAAATCCTGATTTCTAAATATGTAGGCAGCTAATAGTTTTTAAACCTCTGTGCCCTAATAAACATGTCTGTGGATTAACTCTGGACTCACACATATTTACCATGATATTATTAGAGGATAAATTTGGAAACAATTTAAATGTCAAATAATATGGTTAAGTATTCAATTTGATTATTATACAACTATTCAGAAGGCCATTGAAGACATGGGAAAATGTCTAAAGCATGATGCTACATGGATAAAGCTGAACGCCAAATTGTACCTGTCTGCTGATTGCATGCTAGCCTTTTAAATTTAATTGGATACAGAGATCAGTAGATTAATTGGTCAAGCAATAGAGATAATGTAGTACTAAAGTGCTTTAAAGTACTAAAAGGTACATATTCACGTTTCTCTTACACTTTTTCACATTGCTGCAAATGGGAAATCGTTGTGGCAGTTTGCAATCTGTAGTCAACCAGTGCATTCTCTGACCGTCCTAGAGTGCCTGAAGGCCTTGGGCTACATGGAGCGCGCTGCCGAGAGCTACAGCAAGGTGGTCGATCTGGCCCCACTCCACTTGGACGCCAGGATTTCACTTTCCACCCTTCAGCAGCAGCTGGGCCGCCCCGAGAAGGCGCTGGAAGCTCTGGAACCGATGTATGACCCAGACACATTAGCCCAGGATGCAAATGCTGCGCAACAGGTGGGCGGGGAGTCTAGTGTTCCTATTGGGCCGTATTTTAGCACTTCCTGCCCAGTTGATAAGGATGTCTGTGGCTTATATCCAAGGTTTCTTCTCAGTGTACCAAATTCAGTGTATTTGACAAATCAGTCCATTGAGACTCCATCTCCAGTCAGAATGGCTTTCCTCAAGAACACAAAAAGCAACAAATGCTGTCAAGGCCGAGGGGACACAAGAGCCTTCTACATTGGTGGTGGGAATGTAAACTAGAACGGCTGCCATGGAATCAGTGTGGCAGTTTCTGAAAAGTAGAAATCCCCCTCGACCCAGCTATACCTCTTCTGGGTACGTTCCCCAAAGCCTTAAAGATTCATACTGTAGTGTGCATGGTACCAGCCACAACAGCTTCACTCTGGAGTCAGCCTTGATGCCCATCCACAGACGACTGGATAAAGAAATTGTGGTCTATAGACACAATGGAATATTATTCAGCCATAAAGAATGAATTCATGTCATTTGCAGAAAAATGGGTGAATTCTGAGACCATAATGTTAGGTGAAATAAGTCAGATGCAGAAATTTAAATGTTGCATTTATTAAATACAAATGAAGAGTAAAATAAAGGAGAGATGGTAGGAAACGGAGGCAGACTTTTTGGAGATGGGGAAGAGACCAGGGGAATGGGAAAGAGGGTGGATAGGGGAGAGGGGATTGAAATGAGCAAAGATAGCTACAGCTGTATATCTGTACCTAAATATCTTTGATCATTTATGTCCCCAAAATGAATGTAGCTATTATGGGTTGCAAATATACACTAATAAAAAAAAAAGTGTCTTTGAAAAGTGATTTTTGAGTTCCTAAGTTTCAGCCACTTGTTAGACATTATAAATAGTAGTTTCTGTAATATTGGATCTTAATTATTAGGAAAGATCACAAAGCGGATGTTCTTAGAGCTTGGTTTCTAAAGCAGAACCCCCTGTGCCCGTAAAACCGTTCTCAGCAAAGTGGCTCCGTCACCTCAGCAGCGTGTGCTTGTTGTTCAGGAGCTGAAGCTGCTGCTGCACCGGTCCACGCTGCTGCTCTCGCAGGGCAAGACGTACGGCTACGTGGACACGCTGCTGACCATGCTGGCCATGCTCCTGAAGGTGGGCAGCAGTCTGCTTTGTATTCCTGCTGACTTTGGAAATATTTGGTGTTTGACTTAAATAGAAGGTCGCTACTTTATCATTGTTTTACTCTGTTACACTTTTTGAGTCAGCTAAAAACAAGACTTAGAATTTAGTGGTATACAATCGGAAGTTCTGCATGATAGTATAAATTCAACAGGAGAGGAAGGGAAGTGAAGTCTTTCCTAGTACTTATTGAGAGTGAGAACCACACTGGTGCTGTAGACAGTACTGCATGCCAGAAGTGTGCATTTCGCAAGAGTGTTTTCCAGATTGATGCCCTTTGAGAGTCTGGCTTTTTGGCAGAAAGCAAACACATGTGTGTGCTTGCTGGTTCCTTTTCCCTCTCCCTCCCTGTCTCTGTCGCTCTCTCTCTCTCTGTCTCTTTCTTCTCTATATTCCCCTGCCTGGCTCCCCCCCCACCCCCGTCTTCCCTGCACATTATAGTTTTTTTTTTCTTCTGGTTTTTTGAGACAGGGTCTTGTCATGTGGTTCAGTGTGGCCTTGAACTCACTGTGTAGCCCAGGTGGGCCTCGAAATCATGGCAATCTTCCTGCCTCAGCCTCCCAAGTGCTGGGATCACAGGCAAGAGCCACCACACCCAGCTCTGCACATTTTATAAAGTATGAATTGCTTTCTTTTCCCTTTTAAGGTGAATAGTGTGACCTCCCAGATTCCTTTGGTAAGAAAAGAATAATTCACTGTACTTTTAGATGTGTGCGTGCATATATGTTTTTTAATATAGTAATTTGACTGCTTTTTTCATTCTTTAGAGTTTTCATTCACATTCATAGTTCTTGTGGCTTCTTGGTCTTTGATAAATGGACTAAAACGTACCTAATTATCATCTTTAATTCAGGTAGCTATGAATAGAGCCCAGGTCTGCTTGATATCCAGCTCCAAATCTGGAGAGAGACATCTCTACCTTATGAAAGTGTCGAGAGACAAAATATCAGACAACAATGACCAAGAGACAACAAATTGTGATGCAAAAGGTAATTCACTTGCTTTATCATATAAAACTCGCTGAACTGAAAGACTCATGAAGTAACTCACAGTAATCTCATTGGACATAGACCCTTCTCAAATAAAGGGAAGTTTTCAGCTCTTAATACCTCACATACAGTAGGCTCACTTGACGTTAAAAGCAGAGTCTGAGTATATACGCAGCGAGTCCCTGATGTATGAATGGGCGGGGTTCATCCCTAATCCAAGTCCGACAAAGGGAGTCAGGGACGTACTGTGCTTCAGTTTGTAAAAATTTGAAGAAAGCTGGCACACACCCATAACCCCAGCACTCTGTCAGGCTGAGGCAGGAGGATCACAGGTTTGAGCACTGCCCAGGCAACTTAGCAGCTTAGCAAGAACCTGTCTCAAAATAAAAAAGGAGAGGGGGCCCTGGTTCAATCCCCAGTAATGCAAAATTAAAAGGAAAACATTTCTTTGGATCTTTCTGTGACAAAAGTAAAATAAAACTTTTAATTTTTACTTTTTAAGAAGAAAAAAATACTTGTAAGAAATTCATGAAGAGTAGGTAAGAGTAGGGGCTATTTGTCCCGTCGTTTCAGTTACATATATTCCACTCTGTACTAAACATTTTTGACAAAGGTGGCATTAGTCACAGAAGCTCTTTGAAATAGCTTGTGCCCAGTCTCAGGTTAGGACTAAGAGGCATCTATTTTTAATTGGAAAAGCATCAGGTATGCTTGGGTAAGGTTGTTACTCGGAGAATTTTAGAAATGACTTAGGCTGCAATCTAGAGCTACCAGGAAGATGGCTTTGTTGATTAATTCAGCAGATGCTGAATGCAAGCTGTGAGAGCCAGAGGACAGGCGGGAGGACGCAGCCGCTGATAATCTGGCTGTGAGGCCCAGCTCATCGGTTCTGGGTTTACCCCACCAGCCCTGCCTCTACCGCTTGTATTCTGGGCCATATTCCCAGAAAGTTAGAGTTTCCTCTATATCTGACCTGCCCATTCTTTTCATTGATTTCTTATTTCAGGCCTAGCATTGGCCTTTCTTTCTTAGATTCATAAGGTTTTGTTAATTTTATCAGGGTGGGTGGGGATCCCATTACACTGGCAGATAGGGATAGGACGAGTGAGCTCTGTAGGTTACATGCAAGTTTGTACTCTTAATATTTTCCCTCCAAGAAATGTTCTCATATTGCTCTGTCCTTACAGCTGTTCTATTTTAGGAATGTGGAAGATCCCATTGGGCAGCAATTCCACAATTTAATCATTTCCTCATTTTTTAGTGTGATTGCTTCTGATAATTAATAAGTAGTAAGCATCCTCATATATTTATTCATTCATATTCGATTGTCTGGATAGATTCCGAGGAGAATTACTGGATCAAAGAGAATAAAAAAATTTTTTTCTATTAAGGTGAAAGTTTTCTTAGAGAAATAAGGGAAGGAAGGTTTTTAAAGGAAAAGAAAAGTTTAAAGGCAGAGAAAGGACAGTTGAGATTACGTCGGGGACAGCCTGAGTCTCAGAGCATGAACTTGACCGCATTTGCCACGCAGCCCTTGGGCGCCTTCTGCGCGGATTCCTGTCCTGAGCACGGTGCTGCCGAGGACGGGCGCCCTCCTGGAGGAGTGTGGGCCCTGGCTGGTGCTGCATGAGCGGTCTTCGGGGTTGCAGATGGTCCCACCACACTGAGGGAACAGTGCTGAGGGAGTGCCAACAAGAGACTGCCTCTTTACTTTTGTCAGACCTGTGAGCAGGAAGTCAGGCCCCTCAGTCCACGGTTATGAAGTCTGTTTTAAAACTGGGTATGTGAAGTTTCCTTGCTGATGCTGTTTCGCCGGCCGTTTGTCTTGCAGCAGTATTTGCTGTGCTCACGAGTGTCTTGCCGAAGGAGGACTGGTGGACCCTTCTGCTGAAGGCCATTTACTCCTTGTGTGAATCGTCCCGCTTTCAGGAGGCCGAGCTGCTGGTGGATTCTTCACTGGAATATTACTCATTCTATGATGACAGGCAGAAGCGCAAAGAATTAGAATACTTTGGTCTGTCTGCTGCACTTCTCGACAAAAATTTCAGAAAGGCATACGACTATATCAGGTGACTTTCTTTTTTTTTTTTTTTTTTTGTTTGTTTGTTTGTGGGTGCCGGGGGTCGACCTCAGGACCTTGCGCGCCAACAGGCGCCCGTGCCGCTGAGGATATCACCGGCCCCTTTTTCGTATGTGGGATCCGGGAGTCGAACTCGGGCCCTCGCGCTTGCAAGGCAGGCGCTTATGCCGCTGAGCCATCTCACCGGCCCAATGGTGACTTTCTAATAGTTCATTTTACTTAGGTTACTCGATGGCATAGGTACTTTTTTTGACATGGTCTCATAATGAAGATTAATATGTTCTTGTTGCTTACGGTTCGGTTCTGTGGTGATTGTCAGAGGCGGTATTTGAGACCGTGGGCTCTAGAGCTAGACTTCTCTGTTCGGATCCCAGCCCTGACTCTGTAGCTACGTGATCTAGGCTCGGTGCGTAACCTCTCGTGCCTCAGTCTCCCATTTATGAAGAAGGGCGTTACGGTTCTACCACCTTGCAGTGCGTACTCACATGAGGGTTCACTGAGTTACTGCATATGAAACTTGGTTTGGTGGTGCTGGGGATTAAACCTAGGGCTTTTGTACTGAGTTACCTTACCAGCCCTTTTTAATCTATTTTTTAAATAGGGTCTTGCTAGCTCTGTCACCCAGGCTGGGCCTGAATTTAATGATTCTGCTCTAGCGTCCTCGCATGCTGGGATTGCAGGTGTACAGCACCACGCCCAGCCTTGTAGAAAGTTAATACTGCTTGGAACACATTGTTTATTATTCGTCTCCACTGTTCTGTAGTTGTGGGCAGGGAGAAAGAAAATGGAACTTAAACCATTTCTTAGGTTTTTTGCTTGGTTTAAAGGTTTTGTTGAAAAGCAGAAACAAGATGGAGGCTACTAACTTGGGCAGCATTTTCTGGGGTGTATCTTCTTGTAAGGTTTTGCTTCAACAGATGGAAGGACAGCACTGAAGGTTTCATTCTAAGAAATTAAGAGTTTCTTTACACATGATTTCGCTCTGTCTTCCTGCAATTTTAGGATAATGGTAATGGAAAATGTCAATAAACCCCAGCTCTGGAATATTTTCAACCAAGTTACCATGCACTCCCAAGATGTGCGACATCATCGCTTCTGTCTCCGTCTAATGCTGAAAAACCCAGATAACCATGCCCTGTGTGTTTTGAATGGACACAATGCGTTTGTATCTGGCAGTTTTAAGCATGCGCTTGGTGAGTGTCTGTGAAGTGTACAGAGGGCGGGGTTAAGGGCCTGGCCTTTGGAGCAGATCTGCTTGGGTTTAAACATTAGCTTCTCCAGGGCAAATTACTCTATCTCCCTCTGCTCAGTTCCTTTATCTCTGAAATGAAGATAGTCGTTGGACCTACCCTGTAGATAATTGTGACAATTAAATGAGTTAATATAAACTACTTAAAACAGTGCCTGAACTGGGTGTGGTGGTGCACGCTTGTAATCCCGGCACTACACTGAGGCAAGAGGATCACAGTGAGTTCAAGGCCAGCCTGAACTGCATAGTGAGACCCTGTCTCAAAAAAACCAAAGAAACACAGAATAAATGCCCTAAGTACTACAGTGGCACCTCGGATTCAGAAACGCTTTTGTTTGCAAAAAAATTTGTTCGCAGACAGAAGCGTTTGCCAGACTCTTGTTTTTGTTTGCAAACTCTGCCTTGGGTGACAAACACGACTGCACCCATCTTGCCCACACAGACATGGCCATGTTTTCCAGAATCGTAGAATGAACTAAGTGTGTGCACCGAGGTACCCCGTATTAGCAATGATGACAATAATGTTAGCTTATTTTTATTAACTTTTAGTTTTAAAAGGTTAAAGTAGATCTTATAATTGGTTTTAAAGGTCAGTGATTCTCCCTGCTTAGGGTTGTTTTAAAAATAATTATTATAGATGTTTTGTCAGCTGCTTTTAGTTTGAGATAATGCAAAAAAGGACTTAAGATTTGCTAATAATCATTTCTTTAGGATCAAGATTTTTGTATGGTGCTTAGAAATTCTCATGGAATTTAAGGAAAATCCATCAGTCATTTATAAGTTTCTGTAATAAGGGATCAGAAGCAAACAAGAAGAAAAATACCTAATCAGATGTTCAAAGTTAGGCATGTATCTCCTACTGCCTGAAAGCTAGTGTTGCTGAGTTTGCTTCTGAACAAGCTGTCATTTGGGCTATTTACTAATTTCATGTTTTTATAATTTCTCAGCCATAACTTCAACCATCAGATGTTGAGACTTTCCTCTGCTACAGTATGTAATTTAAATCGAGATTATTTTGTTTTCCTATGTTACCCACTTTTACGCATGGTTAAGACTGGAAAGTCCAAATGACAGCCTCCCGTCTTTGCTGCTCCAGGAGCTCTGTAGTGCCCTTCTGGGATAGAGGTTCTTTATCCATGTAGCATGAGGTGCACATTCTTCCTTTAGGAGAAAAATATGCCTAAACTCTCCTACCACATTTGATTGTTTTTATATAGAATTCCTAAAACTCCATACTATTATATTAGATAAATTTAGCTTTTCTCAGGAAAAGTAGTTGCTAAGTTGAAGAAAAACACTCAGTCTAAGAACCAAACCTGTTTTTCCTTTTGTCATTTTCATGATCACATTTGATTTTGTAAAACAAGTCAATTAACTTTACCAATGAATTTACTGCTCCGTTTTCCAGCACAGTATATGCAAGCCTTTCGCGCCCGTCGAGATGAGCCTCTCTACAACTTGTGTATAGGGCTAACCTTTATCCACATGGCATCTCAGAAGTACGTGTTAAAGAGACATGCTCTCGTTGTGCAGGTAATTATTTGGATTTCTCATTATTTCTGTGTTCCTTGAAAATGTATATATTTGATGCTTTTTAAAGCTCCTGCTTTGGGCCGGTGAGATGGCTCAGCGGCTTAAGCGCCTGCCTGGCAAGCGCGAGGGCCCGAGTTCGACTCCCGGAACCCACATACGAAAAAGGGGCTGGTGATATCGCTCAGCGGCACGGGCGCCTGCTGGTGCGCGAGGTCCTGAGGTCGCCCCCGGTACCCACACAAAAAAAAAAAAAAAAACCTCCTGCTTCAAACATAATACCTCTTGGTGCATGTACTGCGAGTACCCAGCACCAAGTGCCCTCGTTCAGCAGTCACGGAACTCAGCACAGCGCTGTACCCGTGGCCAGGGTGTACTACGGCAAGGTGGAAAACAGCACAGCTAACCCCAGGAGAGCAGACCCCGGCAGAATCGACCTAGGGCGCTGCTAGTCGTCTTTCTCTGCTGAGACACGGTACCCAGCACCCACGCCTGAAAGGAGGAGTGTAATTTGCTCACGGTTTTAGTTTATGATCTGCTGGCTGTGAGGCAGAGACGTCATGGCAGAAGCTGTGCTGGAGCAAAACTGTTTAGTTCACGCGTGGCAGCCCAGCCCCTCTGTGATCCAGGCTGGCCTCAAACCGGCAGCAATCCTCCTGCCTCAGCCTCCCAAGTGCTGGGTTTACAGGCGTGCGCCACCACGCCTGGCTCCAACCTCTCTCTGTGACACATTCACAGTGGGGCCATAATTCGTCTCTCTCTCTGCTGGGCACCTCTGGCTTGAATGTGTTATGTTCCTGCCAGCTTGAATCATTGGTAGAACATACATAAGTGTCCCGTCAGGTGGCATGTGTATACCACTGATGGTTCAAGCCGGCAGGAACGTGTTTAAACCATGCTTAATCTCCAAGTCAAGGCAACAATGGCAAGTTCACAATTCCACTGAACGTAATGTAACTGAGACTTAAGGCAAACTCTTAGTCACGAAGCTCTGTAATAATCAAAACGTAGTTAGGTAATCTCAAGGTCGAATGACACGGGCAAAACATTCCTATTCCAAAAGGGAGGGACAGACAAGGACTGGAGCAAAGCAAGGCCGAAGCCCTGTGTGGGAAGTGTTACCGTTACGGGGGTAAACGACAAGTTCAAGGGGCCTTTCTGGTTCCACTTGATACGGCCGCGCTCTCGTGCTGGCTTCACTTAGAACCCACAGCTTTCCCTGGCAGATGCTCCGCGTTCCTGGCCTCTGACTTCCTGGGGTCTCTGCTGCCCTCAGACCGATGTCCCCTCAGCACCGCGCTGGCGCTCTGCGCTCGGCGTCGTGAGGTCCTTGGCGTGCTCTGTCCTGAAGGTTCTTTTCAGTTTCTAAAAATAAACGTGTACACACGCTAGTGCCCGAGGAGTAGCGTTCCCTACGCCGTCACTCACCAGTGGATTGTTCTTTTAAACTTTTCCTCTTGGGCAGCTCGGCGGTAGTGCACTTGCCTCACTTGTGCGTGGCCCGTGTTCAGTCCCCAGCACCACAACAGCAAGTTTTCTCTGGGTTCTGATAAGAATTCAGACTTACGTTCTTTTCAGCGTAACTTGCATTGTCTAATAAGATTGTAAACTCGTCGGAGATCAGAGGTGTTTTTATTGTTTTGAGACAGGGCTTGCTAAGTTGTCTGAGTAGGTTCAAACTTTTGATCCTCCTGCCTCAGCCTCCAGCATGCTGGGACTATAGGTGTGCACCAACGTGCCCAGTGGAGATCCGAGATCTAGCCTGTTCACTACTGTGTCTTTTTTTTTTTTTTTTTGGTGGGTACCGGGGGGTCGACCTCAGGACCTCGCGCGCCAGCAGGCGCCCGTGCCGCTGAGTGATATCCCCAGCCCCTTTTTCATATGTGGGTTCCGGGAGTCGAACTCGGGCCCGCGCGCTTGCCGGGCAGGCGCTTAAGCCACTGAGCCATCTCACCGGCCCTCACTAGTGTGTCTTCAACAGTTTTTTTTTTTTTTTTTTGGTGGGTACCGGGAGTCGAACTCAGGACCTCGCGCTTGCCAGCAGGCGCTTATGCTGCTGAGCCATCTCACCGGCCCTTCAACACGTTTTATGATTTCATTATTTTATATGTTAGATGCATCCAAGTTACACAATGGTATAAATAACATATGTTCTTCAGGGCGGGACTTTGTTCTTTTTTAAAATTTTAATTTGCATTCCCAGCGCCCGGCACAGATGGGTTCAGTGCATCCTTTCCAGCTGAGTGAACTGTTGAATTCTTTCCGGTAGGGCTTCGCCTTCCTTAATCGCTACCTCAGCCTGCGTGGACGGTGCCAGGAGTCACTCTACAATTTGGGCCGAGCCCTTCATCAGCTGGGGCTGACACATCTCGCCATCCACTATTACCAGGAGGCGCTGGAGCTCCCCCCGCTCGCCGCAGAGGTACTGTCCGACTGCCTCGGCCGCGTCCTTTCATCTGCGGGTAAACGCAGTCCGCTGGCGCTGTGCTCCTGGCTGCTCACAGCGATGCGGATCAGAACGTGTGTGTTAAATTGCGCTTTCCCTGGCTCCTGTGTGTCACTGGGTTTGCGGCTGTTGGCCTTGGGCGTCCTGGCCTTAGGACCGCTCAGCAGCCGCTGACACCCACAGCCTGCAGTCGGACCCCTCCGCTGGCCTCGGCCGCCCCAGCTTTGCAGAGAGGAGCTGTGGGCGGGGACCCTGAGGATTGCGTGAGGTGGCGCTGGCCGTGGCTAGGCTCGAGCGCAGCCAGCGTGCACCTGTGTACAACACAGAGAAGCAGCGTTACTGGGATGGACGGAAGTGGCACCAGTGCTGTGATGTCTTCAGTATATCTGATTTATACTTTAATTCCTGAAGTACAGATTTTAAAATTTTTAAATACATATACACGGAAGTATATAAAAATTTTGGTATTTCATCAGCTGAATATATACTTTATGGTGATAAAATATACTGTTGTGTTCTGTGTTTCATAAATACCTATACATAGTGCTACTTGAATTTTACAGGTATCATTTTTAATTGTTACATTTTCTTCTGTTGACCCCCAATTTTCTTTCTGGGAAGTTTAGAAACATTGGTCTGTTCTTTTGTTTTTTAAGTTTGTGTATGTGTTTTTTTTTTTTTTTTTTTGTGGGTACCGGGGGATCGACCTCAGGACCTCGCGCGCCAGCAGGCGCCCGTGCCGCTGAGCGATATCACCGGCCCCTTTTTTTCGTATGTGGGTTCCGGGAGTCGAACTCAGGTCCTCGCACTTGCCGGGCAGGCGCTTAAGCCGCTGAGCCATCTCACCGGCCCTTTTTTTTTTTTTTTTTTTTTTAATGTGGGTACTGGGAGTTGACCTCAGGACCTCGCACTTGCCAGCAAGCGCTTGTGTTGCTGAGTGATATCACCGGCCCTTCTTTTTTCCTTGATGTGGGAGTCGAACTCGGGACCTCGTGCTTGCCAGGCAGGCGCTTATGCTGCTGAGCTATCTCACCGGCCCGTGTTTTGTTTTTTTAGACAGGGTCTTACTATATAATCCAGGCTGGCCTCAAACTCTTGGCAGTCTTCCTGCCTCAGCCTCCCAAGTGCTGGGATTACAAGTGTGCACCACCACAATAAGTTTTTTCATTTGATACAAAAATTGTACATATTATGGGGTGCCATGTGATATAGTTAAATATGAATATACTGTGTAATATTCTAAGCAGGACAAGAATATCTCCTCAAACTTTTTTTGGGAAATCCTTTCTCCTAGCCTTTTGAAACACGCAGTGCATTATCTACAGGCACCCTAGTAACTTACTGCCTCCTCACAAACCTGTCCCCATCCCTCCTCCGCGCTCCCGGACCTGTGGTAGCACTTCCGTTTCTGACTCGGGTCTCCACCCGAGTGAAATGGGGTGGTGCTGGCCGGCTCCCCTGGCGTAGTGCTCTCCAGTGGGAACCGTGTGGAGAGTGACAGCTTTCCTCTTTGCATGGCGCTGTGTGCTCCCCAGTTGCCACGCAGGTTTCCATTTCCTGGCCGCAGTGAACATGGTGTGGATGTCTCTCTGGCGTCCTGATCCCCTTTCCTGTGCGTACACGTGCTGTACACAGATTTACAGTCTGGAGCCTGCCAGAGGGAGGCGTAGCCAGCAAGTGGAATGCTCAGGATTTGGAAAGCCCAGCGCCTGTTGTCCGTGTTAGGTGGTGAGAGCCCTGTGGCTCTTCAGTGCTCACACTGCCCACGAGCTGCGGCAGTGGCTCTGAGCCCGCCTGGCTGCCTTACCCCGTGATCTTCCAGTTTTTGTCCAAGCCGGCTCCAGGCCGGGGCCTCCTGCCGAGACAGTGACAGGAACCGCAGGAGCGTGGGAGGAGCACGGGCTTGGCTGTGGGAGGGAGAACCCGGAGTGAGCCGGTGTCCTGTGCCCGCAGAGCCACCGCAGCCCTGCTGCGCAGCCAGCAGCCACGGCAGGTCACGGGCTCGCAATGCAGCTGACGTGGGCCTCTGCGGTCACACGCTCCGGTGCAAACCCCGCCACCCCCAAGGCCACAAAGACCAGGGCTGGGGCTCAGTGCAGAAAACAGCCTGGCCAACGGGGACTGAACGTAGGACCCTTTGGGCACCGTGGGAAAGGCAGGGGACGCAGGAGGGCCCGCCACGCGTTCCTCAGGGGTCTCGCAGCAGCCTCCTTGGGTCAGAGGACGAAACAACAGTGTCGAGCTTAATGGGCTTTATTTGCAGTTGCACACGAGAGCAGCACCTCGTGATACAGCAAGTGTTCCCTGCAGTTTCTAGCTCTGCTGTCCGTGTAGGACCTTTCCCAGGACTTACTTAGCTGTACTGTTTTCTCCCAGGGCGCTTCCTTCCCTTCAACTGAATCAGCCTGCTCCACGGTGTAATTACTTTTTAGCAGTATTTGAATTTTAATAGCTTCTGAAACTTACAGACTGTTTTGCTGTTTTGGACGTGTCCTGGTGGGCAGTCTGAGATGTGAGCGTATTCCTGTGTTCCTTTCCTCCTAGGGTATAGAGGTTGACCAGGTGGACTTGCGAAGAGACGTTGCCTACAACCTGGCTCTCATCTACCAGAGCAGCGGGAACACGCTCATGGCCCAGTGCCTTCTGCTCACCTACTGCACCGTCTGAAGCCCTGCTGTGCGGACCAGCGCCTTCCGTCTCGGGCTGTGGTGCGGACGGTCCTGTTGCTTAGCTGTCTCTCACCTTTAGGATGCGCCCTGCAGCGCTGCCCTTGCCACTGGTTACCCTGGAGCTGCAGCCCTGGGCCCGGTGTGGCTGCGTGCAGAGAGCCACCTAGTGTGCGGGGCTTGGCTTCCAGCCCAGCACCGCTGCACAATACGGCTCTTCTTTTGGTTCATATGTAAAGTTACATTTTGCATATAAGTTTGCATATTTTCTGTCCTTTTCCTTTAGCATTCTGTAGTAAAGTTGTCCCCAGTGCTGAAATGGACAGAATTACCCTTGAGTCGGCGTGGAGTTGTTCTCCTTGCTCGCATCTGCATTGAGCACTGTATGCAGTAAGTCGCTGACTTACGAACAGTTCTGGAACGGAACTCGCTCGTGAGTCGGGGACTCGCCGTACTGTCACCCTGTACAGGTAGGCACTTGGATGGGTGCTGGGGACAGTCAGAAGACAGATGCCGCCCCGTCCTGTGGCTTTTCAACTATGCTCCTGACAGCCAAGGCAGCTGTCACTCTGTACAGTTCTTTAAATCCTAAACCTGAGTGGGTGTTTATGTGAACGAGCTTTGCTGTCTGCACACTGTCGTTGCCCGTCCAGCTTGCAGCCTGCTACTGTTAGGGGAGGCAGAGGGAAGCTGCTTATCAAACAATGCGAGACTTTATGATAGGCGCTGATTTGCGCAGCTGTCTTAATAAAATTATTTAAAATGGTATCTGGTCGGGAGATAAAGAATTGATTTAATCTTTTTTTACCCAAATGCACTTCAGCTGCATTGATGGAGGCTTAATTCAAAACATATCGCTTCAAGGCCAATTAAAAGGACAGCGTCTCTTATGTGCCGCTTCCTGAGAAGAAACGCGAGGGTGGCGTTCAGTGAGTTGGCGGTTTCCATTCCAAGGTCACCGGGAATATAGGGAGGACGGGAAGGTGGATGTGTGGGATAAAGCATGGCTGATGACGTTTGAAAGATTAGATTAAAACCTTTGACTCCCCACAAGCACTGTACGTTCTTAAATCTCAGGTAAAGGTACTTGCTAGATGTCCTGATGGCTTTGTACCAGTTTTTCAGGGGAAAAAACGTCGTCGTAAATGCGAAGGGTTGTAACACGCGGTGCACCTGTGGGAAGGATACAGATATGAGACTTAGGATGGAAAGACAACGGAAGGCCTTTAGGAATTCTTACTGTTTATAATGTACATATGAAGTGGAATTTGTATATAACTCAAACATATCTACTCTGTATGTATATGTAATTTAAATAAACACTATTTTTAATTTATTCATTCTTTTTTTTGGAGACAGGGTCTCACTGTGTAGCCCAGGCTGGCCTCAAACTTGTAGCAATCCTTCCTGCCTCAGCCTCCTGGGTGCTGCAATTATCAGTGTGTGCCACCACGCCTGGCTAAATCCTATTTTTATAATGGAGGTTGTTTTACAAAATGCCGATATTTTTCATTTCAGGCCATCAGCCACTAATGACAAGGCTGCCTGCGCCAGAGTGCCAAGTTAGGGTTCGGTCTCAGGTCCTGCTTTGGATGCGAGTTCTGTATTCTGCTGCCCCCTGGAGTTAAGCCTGCCACACTGCGGGCTGTAGCACAGGCAGACAGGCTGTGATGCCAAGTAACACGATTTTGTAGAAGGGTTATGCGACCAAAGGAGGCAGCTGGTGTCATCTTCGTCACCTTCATGTGTGTCAGCACATGGACTGTGAGCAGCTGGGCTTGTATCTGGCAGACAGCTCTGGAGGAGACAAAGTGAATCATTTCCTAAGGGGCAAAAGCTGACCCTGCGTGTTTGGCATTGAAAACCCTGTGTGCTGGAAATGCCGTGCCACCTCTCCACCCGGTCACTGCAGGGAGCCGCCAGCCAGCAAGCCTGCCTCAGCGGCCCCTGCAGAGGGCCAGCTCTGTTCCAACTGACCAGAGGCACCAAAGTGAGTTTTAGATATGAAAGGGAAACTGGGGCTTCCCAAAAGTTGTCAAGGCCTTTATCCTGTTAAAGCCCAGTGGAGAATGTCTTTTGGGGTGGCTTCCAAAAGCTTACTCCATTCACCCCCTCCCATGTGGGCTCACCCACTGCTGGGCTCCCATAGCCCTTTTTTTTTTTTCTTGTGGGTACCGGGGGTCGAACTCAGGACCTCGCGCACCAGCAGGCGCCCATGCCGCTGAGCGATATCACCGGCCCTTTTTTCATATGTGGGTTCCAGGAGTCAAACTCGGGCCCTTGCGCTTGCCAGGCAGGTGCTTATGCCACTGAGCCATCTCACCGGCCCATAGCCCTTTTTTAAAACAGATGCCTGCTGCCACCACTGCCACTGCCACTTTAAAGTCGACCCTGCAGGGAGGCTGCTTCTAAGCTGGGCCAGTCAGGTTTCCCCCTCCTTCCTTCGGGATTTTAAGGGATGAGGCAGGGCTTTTCTGTGGAGCTCTCACTTGGGAGACAGCTCTGTAGCCACCCAGCAGTTAACCCAGTCTGTCAGGAGTGAGGCCTAGGCACTGAGAGAAAGACGAGAAATGGGAGTGCGTGCCCCCCCAATTGCTACAGATTTCTCAGTTTCCAGCTCCTCCCAGGCCACTGCATTCTTACCCTTGGGTTCATCCTGAAGGCACCCTTGATTCTTTAAGGACTTCTGCTTGATGTTTACAGCGGCATCAAGAAAATCCTAATTGATCCATTGTCATTTCATCCAGCCTTCCGCTGTTTTCACAAAAAGAGCACAGAGCAAGCACAAAGACTTAACACAAATTTGATGCTAAATGATAGGTAGCATCACAGGATCTAATTGAAAACTAATTAAAAATAGCGCCAAAGCATCTATTGCTTCTTGGGTAATGTGAGCAGGAAAGCTTGCTCAGTGTGTGCAACCAGGGTATTGATTCAGGTCAGCACTGGTTTAGTTTGGCTCACGGTTCTGGAGGCTTTAGTCCCTGGCAGATGGCCTGCTGCTCTGGGGCCGTGGGAGGCATCGCAGCACTGTGAGCTCAAGTGGCAGAGGAAGCCACTCACTGCATGGTGGCTTGGAAGCAGAGGACAAGGGCCCAGTGTCCCAATATCCCCTTCGAGAGGACCCCCCTCCCACTGACAACCCCCACTAGGTCCTGTGGCTTGAAGGCTCCATCAGCTCCTAATAGCACTGCTGGTGAGGACAAGACCACAGGTGGGCGTTTGGAGAACACCTGGGGCCCTGGCTGCAGCATCCTGGCCCCAGCCCCAAGGCTCCCGTCCATGTCTGAGAGTCTCTGAAGTCTTCAGGGTTCCAGCTCTGCACAAAGCCTGAGTCCCAAGTCTCCTGAAAGGAAAGCGTAGCTGTGAATCCCTGTCAAAGTAAGAAAGTCCAAGATACCACTGTACAGCGTAAACGTTCCCATCCCAAAAGAGGAACAGGAGGGGTCAGACCAAAGCAAGACTGAAACCCAGCAGGGCAGCGTGTGCCATCTGTGCATGGCAGCAGGATGTGGGCACCTGGCCCTGTGGCTGTGCTCACTGCCCGCGGCCCCCCTCAGCAGGAGTCCCATAGGGCCGGCACCTGCGGCTTCCTGGGTGTCCCTCACAGTGTCATGCACCATCCCGTCAGGGACCCTCGTGGGGACTGCCGCCCTTCCTGCAAATCTCAGAGGAAGCCTCGCGATCCTGTGACTCACATTCGGCACGGTTGTGAAGCCAGCACCACCAGGTGGCGCCGGGTCTGCTGCTCCTGAGCTCTACCTGAGCCAGGTTGGACCACAGGGCAGCAGCCTCCAGGGAGACAACTCCCTAGACCGCCCGGTGTGAGCAGAGAGCCCCGGGCTCTTCAGTGGGCTTATGTTTTTACACCTTTGGGTCTGCAGTGGGTACCCCGAGGCATCCTTCCTGTTATCCCAGAAGGAAATACTGCATGTGGAGGCTTTCTCCTCTCTCTTAATTCCTTCCCATTCTCCTCCTGCTCTTTGAGACAGGGTCTTTTACATAGTCAAACTCTCTAGTGTAACCCTTGCTGGCCTCCTCCTCATGCTCCTGCCTCAGCCTCCGAGTGGGGTGTCACAGGTGTGCACCACACTCTGCAGCAGTTGGCTTTAACGGTGCTAATCTCAAGATCTGCAGCCTCCTTTCCTCGCGGAACTGCAAGTCCTCCAGTTTTCTGCTTTGCATCTCTTTGCTCTGATTCTTGTGCCCTTCTGATTCTTACAGTAAGTTTGGCTCAGAGCAGCTAGTGATACCCACAGCTTCAAGCTCTGCTGTTTTGAGTTCCTCCACCAGATCACCTCGTCTGTCACCTTCAACTAAGTCTCCCACTAAGGGTATGGACGTAAAGTACTCAAATTCTTTGGCGAGGTGTCAAAAGGAAGTCCTTATTTCCACTGGAAGTCTCATGCGCAGAACCTGTACCGCCCACGTCTCTAGTCCTCTGTGACCTCACCAGAATTGCCACTGTGCGCTACTGTAGCATTCCAGGCTTTGTGTAGCCCGCGGCTGTACACTTTCCAGATTCTTCCTGTACATTAATCCCAAAGGCGGCTTCTTGTCATCTCTAGAATAGTCACGGCAATGACTGCGCTTCTGGGTTCCAATTTTCTATAACAGTTTTCTGTTACTGTGACAAAATACCTAAAGTAAATCAGCTTAAAAAGAGAAATGGTTTGATTTTGCTCACGTTTCTGGAGGTTTCAGTCCATGGTCAGCTGTGCCTCTGCGCCTGTGGTGAGGCTGCTGAAATGGTAGGAGCCTATGGTAAAGAAGCTGCTCCTGTGGAAATCAGTGTGGAGATTCCTTTAAAAACTAGGATTGGCAGTCCCTTTTGACCCAGTTATTCCCCTTCCCAGAAGAATGAAAAACATCATACCACAACAATATATGTGCACTCATGTTTATAGGGGCACAGTTTGTAGTGGTTAAATCTTGAAAGCAACCCAAATGCCCATCAACCAATGAATGGATAAAAAAGCTGTGTTTTTTTTTTGTATAATGGAGTATTACTCAGCCATAAAGAAGATAAAATTGAGACATTTACAGCTAAATGGATGGACTTTGAGACCATAATCATAAGTGAAATAAATTGGACACACATGTAAATATCACATTATCTCTGGTGTGCGAAACTGAAAGTGCAAATAAGAACATAAACATACAATAGATACTGTGAAATAGGGAAAAACTGTTCAAAAGGAAGCGGGAACGGGGGGGAGGAAGAAGGGAAAGAAAAAATGAGAAAAGGAAAAAATGGAAACTGAGCTTCGTGAATGGGAGAGGGGGGTTTGAAAAGGGGATGGGAATGGGGGGAAGGAAACAAGATATATCACGTACAGATACAAATTCCCTATAATAAATGTGGTCATTGTGTATACCTAAACTGTACCAACAAACTTAATAAAAAAGAAGCTGCTCCCTTCGTGGCTGCAGGGATGCAAAGGAAGAGGAAGAGGGCCAGGCCCCCAATATCCCTTTCACAGACAGCCCTGCTGACCCGGCTTCCTTCCATGCCCCACCCCGTCTCGCTCCCCTCGCTGTATCGGGGTTCTCTAAAAGAACAGAATATAAAATATATGTAGCTGGGCATGGTAGTACACACCTGTAATCCCAGCACTTGGGAGGCTGAGGCAGGAGGATCGTCACAAGTTCAAGGCCGGCCTCAGCTACATAGTGAGTTCAAGGACAGCCTGACCTGCACGGTGAGACCTTGTCTCAAAACAAAACAAATGGCCGGTGAGACGGCTCAGCGGCTTAAGCGCCTGCCTTGCAAGCGCGAAGGCCCGAGTTCGACTCCCGGATCCCACATACGAAAAAGGGGCCGGTGATATCGCTCAGAGGCACAGGTGCCTGTTGGCACATGAGGTCCTGAGGTCGTCCCCCCGGTACCCACAAAAACAAAACAAAACAAAACAAAACAAAACAAAACAATATGTGTATGTGTGTGTGTATACACATACACAAAGAATATTTTAGGCCTGGGGAGCAGAGGTGCAGAGTGGCTGTGACGCCCGTGGGGTCTGAGGTGAAGAACCATGCACAGAGGCCACCCATGCACCGCAGGCCTGGGTGAACCACAGCGGCTTTGGCCGAAGGCCCAGAAGCTCGCTGTAGTCAGCACGCGGCTCTGCCGGAAGGCGGAAGAAAGACACCAGTGACATCTGAGGGCAGTGGCGAGGCCGAGCTCATCTAGGCAGGAAACACCTCTCTTTCTCTCTCCTTTCCCTTCTGCTCCATCCAGGCGATGCCTATGACCGGCACCAGCCTCATCCTGGCCAGGGTGGGTCTTCCCCGCCGAGAGCACAGCCCTGTGCCAGTCACCCGCACGCACTCCCAGAGCTCTGCCCAAGTGTTGGGCGGGTCTCACCCCCTCTACCACTGAGCTCCATCCCGGCCTTCTGTTATTTTTCCAGGCTGACCTTGAACTCACAACCTACCTCAGCATCCCCAGGAGCTGGGATTAGCGTTGCCCAAGCTGCCCGCCCCTTAGAGGACCCTCCAACCTCCCAGTGGCAGGCGCGAGGTCAAGTGAGCTGTGCAGGTGCTCTGCACCAAGCTGCTTCCAGCGCGCGTGAAGTCCTCGTCTGTCTCCGTGGCATCCCCACTGTGTCCCCATGGATTCTGCAGATGCCTGCACGCTGGCTGAGCCTCCAGGAGCCCAAAGGTGAAGGACAGGGAGGAACAGGCGAGGGGCAGAGCCCAGGTGACCAAAAAGTGTGCTGGCCCAGCTGGACAGGATGCTGGAGGGAGACCACCTGTGGGAGGAGCCCGTGATGGCAGGCAGGGCCAGTCCTTGCATGCCGGCCTTGCTCAGAGGGTTCAGTCCATAGCTGGCTGGAACAACATGGTGGCGGGGCCTGGTGGAGGAAAGCTGCTCACCTCATGGCAGCCAGTAAGAGAGAAAAAGTAGGAGTCCAGGACAAGAACACGCCTTTCCAGTCACTACTCCAGTGGCCACCTATTCCCAGTCTCCACTTCCCAATAGCACCTTCAGCCATGAACTCATCCAGGGGTGAACCACTGATGAACAGCACCCTATGATCCTTGAACATCCACACATGGGGTTTTGGGGAACATTTCCGATCTAACCCATAGCATATGTCTTGCACATGACTCAAAGAGGCCTAAAGTTTTCCTCCAAGGATGCGTAAGACTTGCAGGATCACAGCCTTTCCCAGGGAGAAAGCACTGAGCGCAAACCTGTGTAGCTAGAATTAGGGGACACAGAGCACAAGCGTTTCCCCACCTGCAGCCAAGTGGCCTTTCCCAAAGGGTGCTACCCGAAGTGAGGATCTCCCCATGCTTGCTTCAAACTTGATATTTTTCCCCTAACTGGTAGGTAAAAGCAAACCAAACTAAACTAAACCCCTTGAAACTATTGTTTCATTTGTACATTGGTAAGGTTGAAGTCTATCTTATGTGTTGTGTAAACCTTTTGGATATTTTTTCTTCTTTGAATTGCTGTCATATTCTTTGTGTACTTAAAAAAATTGGGCCCTATTTTTCTTATTGAATTGTAGGCATTCTTAACATAGCATTAAGCCTCATGACTGTTTTCACTATATTCATGGCATCTTTTTGTCAAACTCAAATTTTAAAATTTGGCATAAGCAAATTGACCAACCTTTCCCCCCCCCTTTAAAGCCAACATGAAACTTCAAAATAAAGGTGGATTGTATTTTGGAAAGTAAGGAAGATCCTAGAAAAGCAAATGGAATTCTTAATAAGATCCCATTAGAAAGCAGCCAGTCCCGGCCACACCTGGACTGACAGAACACAGGCAACACACAGTGGCACGGAGGTAGTTGTGCAGGTGACCGGCAGGTTCTGGAAGCGGAGGGCGGTGCCAGGGGAGGCGGCGGTGTTCATGGAAGGACTGCAGCAGGGCAGGCTGCATGGGCTCACAAGGTTCTCTTCTGAGACGTAAGGAATCAAAGTGCAGAGCCCTGGCTGGGCCGGGCTGGGCTGATCAAGGCTCTGTAATAAGCTTCTGCTTTTGCCTTACACAAAAATGACCCTAGCTCATCGTGAAGCCAGCAGACTTCTCCCTCTGACTGTATAGGAGGATGAATCAGCTTACCCTGCTATAGGCTTTTGACCCATGGGAACAGGGAAGGTCAGGGAGTGCTGGCGCACACGGGTCAAGTTCAGGCAGTGCCAGCCAGAGCAATGCTCCCATCCCGCCGGTGCATATTCCCCTCACTCTGTGCTGTGGGCAGCAGGAGGTGCAGGCCCCCTTGTTCTTTTTCACAGTGCTGGGGATGGAACCCAGCGCTCTAGCACTGAGCTACACCTGCCACCCGCCTGTTTCCCTACAGCCAGCCGGCCAGCCTGCAGTCTCAGTGGCCTTGGCTGCTTTGAATGCCGTCTGCAAGGTCCGCTCTGCTTGCCCAGGAGTGGTCTCAGGTCAGTGGGACACTGACACCACCAGCAGGCCCATCGGTACAGCCTCACCTCCCCCAGAGGGCAGGGTACTGGGGCCGGCCATGTCCTTGCAGCAGTCTGGGAACTCCCCTTGGCCCCTCAGGTGATGGCACAGGGTAAAGAACAACACCACCAGAGGAACCGATATTGCCGCTGAGAGCCATGGACACGGAACACAGCGTCCTGCCTGGAACAACACCCTGGGGCACAAGAGAGGCACTGCATGGGAGGCAAAGCCCCTGCTCTGCACGAGGCATTGCTGTCCACCTCACGCCCAGGCCAGAGGCAGTCTGGTCACCTGGCATCACATTCACCCTAAGCAACACAGCCAGTAACAGAGCTGATGATGGGTTCTAGCCCATATGGAGGCTGCTCAGTCATCATGGCAATGGTCCAACATGGAGGAGAGCTTAAAACGACGACATATCACCCACTCCCTCCTCATTCTTCTTGCTCCAGCAGGAAGTATCGCCCCTCACCTCGGGCATGTACTGAACATCCGCCAATCCCTCTTTGTAACATCACTTTGCCCGCCCCTCCATGCTCCACCTTTAAACAAGCCCCATAAATACTTTGTTTCACAGCCAGCCCCTCTGAGGGTCCTCTGCACTCTACTGCTGCCTTTCTGCGCCCCGCATTAAAGGCTTCTCTCAGCCTTTTCTTTGTCTTTACTCGCACCAGACCTAACAGCTGACGCCCACCCTGAGGGTTTCCAGGCACGAATGCTGAAAGGGACATCCCAGGGCCCTCCACAGGGAAAAGGAGAAGGGTTCTGTAACTATGGACACTGCCTTTACCACAGACCAACCTCTAAGGCCTATTTCTAGTCTATGTTTTGTCCCACTGAACGTTTGTCTACTTCTGAGACAGTACCCCATGACTTTAAAGACTGTATTCCACATTATGTTTGTTTTCTTATAAATGGAGTTTTTGTGGAAGTGCAGTCTCTTTAGGGAAAGGACCCAAATCCTAGGTATAGGAGCCAATGGCAAGTTTGAAAGTGGACACGGCTGTGACACCACCACACCGATGGAGGAGGAGACGTGCTCCTGCCCTACAGGCTGCCCTGAGCTGCGGGGGTTGTGCTGAGCCACGTCTCCGGTCCTCTGCCAGGGGGAAGGGCGTGGGGAGCAAAGCTGCTCACTTCCTGGCGGAGACTATAGAAAGCCCTTCTACAGCTCCTCGCAGTCCAGAAAATTCCACATTTGTAATCCCATGGAAAAGTTATTGGAATTCTAATAAGTTAATTCCAATCTACCACTTCCAGTGCAATGCATAATGAGAATAAAGACACTAAGGCATATTTGTAGCTGTGGGGAGCCAAGGGGGTCCTAAGTCCAGCTAGAACAATGGCTAACCAGAACAAAGGCCTCGACCCAGGGCCGAACCCAGGTTTTATTAATTTGTGAAGAGGGGAGTGGCTTGGGGATGAGTGACTATGAGTGCTGTGAGCTGGGCTAGGTAGGAGGCCTGAAATGACCTCTGCAATATGCAGAGAGAGATGCAGAAAGAGTAATCTGCGTAACAAAATTCGAGGTAGTATCTAATGTTTTGGGGTCGTGCTTCAGCTCTGATGTGTAATTATTTATGCCCTGAGTCATGGCCTCTTATCTCAAAGCTCAATCCTAGCAGACAGTGTGGCGTCACTCTCGGCCTAGCTCACACGTTATTTGGGAGCTGTAGGTGGGGCAATACTGACCTGTCGCATTGCTTTAACGACTACACATCAGCAATGGGCTAGACCCATTTGTGTTGCTTAAAGCCAATTGAGGGGATAAGGAAAAGTCCTAGCCAGCTCTGAAAATATCAATGCACGGAAATAGGGCCAGGTTTAGCCAAAATGGAGACAACTGTTCTTCTTTCAAGGAGGGTCGTCCAGGTGGTCCTCCGCACGAGACCACCTCCTCCCGCGGCCCCGCCGCCCGCCTCACCACTGTGGGTTACGGCGCCCGCGATGCACTCACCCCGCTAGACGTCCTGGTCCAGTCAGTGACAGGGAAGACTAACCGGCGCACCAGGTGACTGTACCTCCAGGTTACCTACCGGCCATGTCGTTGGCACAGAGGATCATGTCACTTAGCCACATCACGCGGTGCCTTACTGAATTCTTTTTGATAAAACGTAGCTATGTATCATCCGACGGCATCTCCTATCATACAACAAACTAAATTTATTGGGTGGAAAACAGGGAAGGGACAAAGAAGATAGGGTGGTTCTGTGGTGATACAAAAGAGTTCGTGAAGGGTAAACTCAGCTCCAGCTCCTCAGCCCGAAGACCGCGTTCCCGTGGCTGCAGGAACAGGCCAGCCCCGGCCACTGGGCTCGCAGAGTCACGGAGGTGCAGCCACGTGCGAGGCGGCTCCGCTGTCAAGGACATTTCTTCCTCTCGCCCTCAGAAGGGTGCTTCTTGGGCCCAAGCCCAAGGTTCTGTTTCGTCTCCCACCGGTGCAGAACGGACTGGGTGGACGTGACTTTGTGCCTCATGTCTTCGTCCTGTGGGAAAGAAAACACCCGCAACCTTCCAGAGCCAAGGACAGGGCCGAGTCCCCGAAGTTGCCCGTTCACCAGACTCGGTGGGTTGGGAGAGGTGGCCCGGGGCTCCCGGAAGTGGTTTCAAAGAAATCAAAGATTAGGGAGAGAGGAGCCGGACGGAGAGAGCTGCGGCGGCGGCGGCAGCAAACCTGAGCAGCAACAAGCCCAAGGCCGCGTGCGAGAGCCCGGCGGATGGTACCTCTTCCGGCCACCTGTCTCCCCGGGGCAGCATCTGCAGCCGGTTCTTGCTCAGCTCCAGCTGGAGGCCGTCGAACCTGCACTTGAACCAGCGGTGCGCCTCCTCCAGGTTGGCCGTTATCTGCACACAGGACAGCCACAGGCTTTTTGTGTGTTACTTTGAGACTTTTTACCTGATAATAAAAGACCTAAATTCTGACCGTGAGGTCCTTGCGATCTATTTGTACAGTACACTAAGAACCTACTAGATCAGGGTCTTTTTGAGACAGGGTTTCGCTATGCAGTTCAGGTTGCATAGTGGCCTTGAACTTGAAGTGATTCTCCTGCCTCAGCCTCGGGATTGCTGGGATTACAGGCTTTTGCACCACCACACCCAGCCTTTTTTTTTTTTTTTAAAGACAGGGTCTTGCTATGTAGCCCAGGCTGGCCTCAAACTTGCAGCGATCCTCCTGCCTCAGCCCCCCACCCCCACATGTGCTGGAATGTGCACCACCACGCCTGGCAAGAGTTATTTCTGAAAGAGATGTTAAGGAACACAGGTGGGCTTGCCGCTTTACGTGCAACTGCTGGCTCTCCCTCACCGGTACCTGTATCCCCTCATCTGATAAACTCAGGCTTGTCACATGCTTCGTGTCAATGTCATTTAACAGGGACAAGCGATACAGTGACAGCAAAGCACTGTGGTACTTCAAGCTTGGGTTCCTCTCTAACGCTAACCATGTCTGGTTTTATATATCCTTAAACGGGCCAACGTAAGTTGAGAATAGAGAAAGCAAATTCGCAAACAGGATAATCTATACTTTGAGTTTACTGACTGAACAGTTTCCACTTTATTTGTATTTTTAGTTTAGAATTTGTTTGTTTTTGAGACAGCATCTCACTATGTAGCCCAGGCTGGCCTCAAACTCATGGTGATCCTCCTGCATCAGCCTCCCGAGTGCTGGGATCACAGGCACGCGCCAGCAGACTGGCTCTCAGTTCACATCAAACAATAAAGCATTAAAGTCCACACACACGCTGGTCTCCCCTTCCACACAGCGCTTGGCCCTTGGCCCTCAGGGTCAGTACGTTAGCATTCCCCCATCTGCCACGGGGACACGGGGTCTTCATCTAAGATGACACATTCTTGCGACAGCAACTGCGCTCAGCAAGGCGCTGTCGTATGTTCCAGGGCTGCTGGCATAGTCATTGCGCTCGCGGCTCTGGCTCACCTGTTCCGACTCCACACTGGCTTCTTTCAGTTTATTCTCTGTTGCCTCTTTACATTTCTTCAGGTATCTGACAGTTTCTTCCAGCTCCTGAAAATGTGATATGGAGGGCCGGTGAGATGGCTCAGCGGCGTAAGCGCCTGCCCGGCAAGCGCGAGGGCCCGAGTTTGACTCCCGGAACCCACATACGAAAAAGGGGCCGGTGATATCGCTCAGCGGCACGGGCACCTGCTGGCGGGCGAGGTCCTGAGGTCGACCCCCTGGTACCCACAAAAAAAAAATTGTGATATGGAGATGTTACAAATATCTAGTGCAGCCCACGATACCACAGAGGTTCAAAACTGTAGTATGGCAACCAAATTACAAGAGTAGGATGGAGTACTTTCAAATTTCAAACTTATCTTCAGCTTAACCTATGCATATAGTTACAGATGCGATTTACAGATTCTGCTGAGACTGATTAATGCCTCCAGAATGGATTTCCTAGCAGACAATCCCTGTTGAAAGGCAAGAGTTTAACGCTCTCTTGAAGTCCCTTCCCAGAGATGCGATGTTCTGTTTCTTATTAGGTTGGGAATCACTAAGATTCCTGTCACAGCAGCAAGTATACTTGTGCTCAGGAAAGAACCAAGGGGATTTAACTCTCAAAAACTATGACAGCCACCTCGGAAGCTTATTTAGTACCTGGTGTTTTGCATATGTAAGCTCAAGCAGTTGTTCTTTACAGATTGATATTTTTATGAAATTAAAAATGGTGGGGGCCGGTGAGATGGCTCAGCGGCTTAAGCGCCTGCCCGGCAAGCGTGAGGGCCCGAGTTCGACTCCCGGATCCCACATACGAAAAAGGGGCCGGTGATATCGCTCAGTGGCACGGGCGCCTACTGGCACGCGAGGTCCTGAGGTCGACCCCCCGGTACCCACAAAAAAAAAAATAAATAAAAATGGTGGTGGGCACGGTGGTACAAGCTTGTAATCCCAGCACTCTGAGAGGCTGAGGCAGGAGGATTGCAAGTTCAAGGCCAGCCTGGGCAACTCAGTGATAAAACCCTGTCTCAAGATAAAAAATTTAAAAGGAGTAGATGTAGCCTAGTGCAAAGGCCTGGGTTCCATCACCAGTACTGGGGAAAAATGTGGAAAACATTTGCCATATTCCAAGCTCCAGGCCTCCTCCTAGATAGCATCATTCCAAGATGAACCACTTGTACATGGGTTTCCTTCTGCAGAACTGAGAAAATCCGGACTGACGGCTCGGGCTCCTGTCCTCTGCCGACCTCTCACCTGGCACTGGTTCTCCAGCCCCTTCCGCAGCCTCCGCTCGGCCGCCAGCCGCAGCTCTTGCTGTCTGTTCCGGGCTGAGGTTTCGCACTGGCTCTTGGCCAACAGCTGCATCTCCTTCTGCAGGTTGGACACTTCTGACACGAACCTCTGGATGCTCAGGGACTGGCGGGACCAACAGGGAGACCGTGGTGAGCCCAGGTGCGGGATTCAGGGGGTGGCGAATGAAGTGAGTATGGGAGCCCTCTACCTGTTCATAGTTTTTTTTCTGATATTGATCCTTAATCAGCTCCATTTGCCTCAGTTCTGTTTCTATTTGCTGAAAGTAAATGTAGACATAATGTGAAAAGATGGGAAAATGCTGTTCTTTTCCCCCTCTCTGACAGACTCCCGGAGAGGTATGAAGTTCCTGCTGGCTCTGCTTCTTGCCCGGCCCACGGAGCCCAGAGGAGCCAGGCCCAGGACCATCACCGAGGAGGGGACAGATGGGGTAGGGTGTGGCCCTGGCAGCAGAGCCCCCGCGTCTACACAGCAGCACCTCCCCCAGGTGGAGATGGTCCCCCCAGTGATCCTCCCACTGCCAGGGAGAACACCCCGCTCCCAGACGCCCGCCTGCCATGGGCGCGGCCCCTGTGGAAGAGAAGGGGACGCAGGGCCCTGACCTTCATCCGCTCCACGTTCTGGGCATTGGTTGTCTTAGCCGACAGGTGAAGCTTTATCTGGGCCTTCTGACTCTTTAGCTTCTCCTGGCTGCTGCTCAGCGTCTTCTCCAACTCAGTGATTCTCTGCCGCAGCTCTCGGTTGGTCCTGGACACTTCCACTGATCTGAAGGTGGCTTCGTCCAGGGCTTTCTTCAGCTTGGAACACAAAGGAACAAGTTGGGGTCTTTTCACCTACTGTTCGGAAGAGAAGCTTCGCTGGTGGTGTCCTGAGAGAGTGAGGCACCAATCCTGACGGCGGATCAAGCAGATCCACGGAGCAACAGATCAAGGGATTTTTGTAATTTTGACACTAGAGAACAACCCTTCTCAGAATAGATGACAAACACAAATATATATTTGCACTCTAAGTGCTTGGTTTTGGAGTCAGACCTAAGTGGACTGGGGAGTGGTTTGGGGTTGTTAACTTCTGAGCTCGTCTGCTGACTCCTGAGTTCATCTCCTGACAAGCAAGATACATGGACGGGTTCAGTGAGACAACAGAGGGAAAGAACGCAGAGCCCGGCACTCAGCAACTGCCCAGGGACCATGCTACAAACTTTTCTCTTCCTCCTGTCACTTGCAAGCTCATGTCCAAAAAGCAAAAACAAACAATATGGTGGTTTATATAAAATCTTGTGAGCTGCCCACATACTTTTATAATAGTGACTGTTTTTTTTTGAGACAGGGTCTCACTATGTAGTTTAGGCTGGTCTGGCACTTGCTGTGTAGCCCAGGATAGCTTTGGATTCATGGAGATTCTCCTGCCTCAGCCGTTTTTTTAAATGTCTTTTTTTTTTGGTACCAGGAATCAAACTCAGGACCTTGTGCTTGCCAGGCAGGCGCTGTGCCACTGAGCTATATCCCTGGCCCTGCCTCAGCCTCAAAGTACTGCATTACAGGTGTATGCCACCATGCCTGGCTCGAAATTTTGTTCTTAAGGACTTTAATAAATTTCTCCCATGGAAAAAGCATGGTGATTACTTAAATAATTTCCGAGTCCACCACAGCCACTCTACCACCCTTCTGCTGGCGCATCTGAAGAGGACTCACTGGAGAGAGACTTGTTCACTACTTGATTCCATACCTCAGTAACTTCCCGCTGAGCAGCTTTCTTCGCAGTCTCCCTCTCAGTCTGGAACTGCTTTCTTAGACCTTCTATGCGCTCAGCGTGCATTTCCGCTTCCACTTTGCATTCCTCTGTCATCTGTTCCCTGTTGCAAAGAAGACAGATGGTGACTTGGCTCTAGAAATCCTCTCAGGAGGCCAGAACAATATGGAGGGGAATGCACAACTCTCCAAAAGGTGTACAAGTGGGCTGGCAGATGAGCAACAAATCCATCACTGGCTGAATCTCATTGACCTGGAGCTCAGTGACAAGAAAAAAAGAAGCCCTCGTCCCTGTAGCATTAAAAGTCATTCTGTATAGAGATTCAACCAAAAGGTATAAAACTCACGTGAAGGAAAACAGAGGCAGCAATCACACTGTAAGACAGGGTCCCGGTGCCCAGGGCATGGTCAGGAGCTCCCATTTACAGCGCTCCCCACGGCTGGCATCACTGCCTGAGCACCACCTCCGGCGGGTCAGCGGCAGGAGATCCCCATGGGGTGAGGCGCCTGCTGAGGACTGTGCGCGGGAGAGCGTGGGGCTGCAGGCTCCTTCTGAGAATCCAGTGTCATGATAATAACGTGCACAGTACATTTAATCGTGCAAATCATAGTAAGACCATACCACCCCCTTTTCTCCCTGCTCTGTGGAAAATTTGTCTTTCATGAAACTGGCTCCTGGTGCCAAGAAGGCTGGGGCCCCTGGGGATCCAACTGTTAGAGCGAGGTTTTAGAATGGGCCTCCGTTTCTCAGTTCAGGTCAAGCCCCTGACATTGTCTTAAAGTACAAGTAAATCTGATCAAGACATGAATATGGTTCCAGAGTTATGGACCACAAGGGAGAGGCAACGAGCACACCCATCTTTATTCTGAGACAGATACAGGAGAAAGGGACACGCTAATGCAGAGATGGTATTTTCACACATGTGATCTGTGCAAATTTTATGTTCTAGTGAAAGGTTTCAGCCCCAAGCCAAGTTGGTTTTGTTTAAAACAATGTTCTGGCTTACACAGTGATTTGCGGAATCATGTAAAAATCCTTCAGTGTCAGCCGGTCAGTAAGGGTTTAGGCAGTAAGTTGTTCAAAACCCTGAAAATTCTCTGGGGACCACAAAATGTTATTCCTTCCCTTACTACTAAAAAGATCATAGCTGGGCCATTTATAGGAGAGGGATGAAGTGAGGGTCACAGCTCTGCTGGCGCTTCAGAATTTACCTTAGTGTCACTGCTTCAGATGGATCGCATTTTCATCAAAGATGAATCATGCTTTATCTAAGATCCACAATCCTGAAATCATGTAAAATCGTACTTATCAGGAAGAAAGCACAGGTCTGGGATCATATTTTAGATGTGCTGGTTTCGAGGAGGAATTATTAGGCTGAGAAATGGAGTCCTTCTGTGAAGAGGGTATAAACTGGGCTGCATCTCCACAAAGTGAGAGCTGGTGCTCGGAGCGAGCCAGTCTGCGGTGGGAGACGGACAGACTGGGTCAGAAGTGGGGACCTGCTACCCTTCCGGAGGAGCGGAGGCCGGAGGAGCACAGGGAGGTACGGGAGCCAGCTGGAGGAAGAAACAGCGAGTCCAGTGCTGCAGGGCCCGAGACCACGAGAGCAGAGAAGGCGCCCCTGAGCTCTGCAGCCAGGTGTCTGCCGCTCACCCTGCGGACGGCATTTCTGCAGACCTAGAGGGTCACAAAGCCCGAGCGACTGACTGACGAGGAAAGGCGGTGAGGACGATGGTGGAGAGGGGAAAGAAGCTCAGCAAATAGCAAGAGCAGCCTTGTGAAGAAAGACTCTGCTGCAGCTGCTTTGTTCTCAGGGTGGGCGGGTGGTCCATGCCCAAGAGCAGGGAAGGAGGAAAACGGGTGCGAGCAGGAGCAGGAGCCAGAGCCACGCGCGAAGGGATCCCTGCCTGTGAGGGTCGCACGCTTTCCTCCGCGATCAGGGCAGGGAACCAGTGAT
Source organism: Erethizon dorsatum (assembly GCA_028451465.1). Classification (NCBI taxonomy): domain Eukaryota; kingdom Metazoa; phylum Chordata; class Mammalia; order Rodentia; family Erethizontidae; genus Erethizon; species Erethizon dorsatum. The sequence goes on along the minus strand of CM051826.1, from coordinate 136,608,162 downwards.
AGAGGATCTGATGTTTTCCTTAGGAGAAAATAAGAGCAAGATGGCTGAGTCACAGAACACAGCCCCGGTAGGTAACAGAACCGCACTGTAACACGTTAACAATCGCTAAGATGACAGGCCCTATGTTAAACGGTGCTAGCACAAAAAGAAGAGTTAAGCTGAAGCGATATGTATGGGCTGGGGCAGAAGTGGAAGAATTAGATTTTAAATTTGAGTTAAAATGTAAAGGTAAATTAATCAAAACAAATTTGAAATCTAATTAAAAGAGAATTTGAATTTCTAGGGCTAAATGATGGTGATAGCAGCTGATATTACGTGCTTATTACGTGTTGGGTATGAAACACTTCTTTTAGTACGATAACTGGAGACTGGCGTGCTGGTGCACACCTGCAATCCCAGCAATTCGGAAGGCTAGGGTGGGAGGATCATGAGTTTGAAGCTAGTTTGGGCTGTCACATAGTGAGGTCCTGTCTCAACAACAATGACAACAAAATTTACAACTATATGATGGTAAGTACTGTTAATATTCCCATTTTACAGATAAGGAAACAGGCATCTGCGATAAGTTCTCGAGTATACATTCCAGGGCCCTGGCGTCACTGACTCTGGTCCTAAGGAGTTGCTTCAGTGGCATTCACAGATGGAAACGTGGCATGGAGAGATGGTGTACCATACCCAAGAGCAGACATCATCTTGTTAGAGCTGGGACTTGGATACGGGCAGTAGTGGGCTGACTCTAAAACCCATGTCTGAATAAGTACAATTCAGAAAGAGATTAGAGCAATGAAAATACAATGCACATAGTACAGACAAAGTGTGTTCCCTCCGTCTCCACGTAGCTTTTGGTCCTGGGGCAGGCTGGGGCGGGTGTGGGAGGAGTGCAGGAATACAAGTGACAGCACGGTCATCTCCAGTGGCCTCAGCTTCTCCCATTCTGTCGCGCAGTGCTTCCTGGAGATGATGTACCCATCGCCAGGGTCCCGCCTGAGGCGGGGGGGGGGGCGTGCAGCTGCAGTCTCCCTGCAGGAGACAGGCAAGTGGACAAGCACAGCCCACCAGAGGTGCTTTTAGAGGCCACAAGGAACATGGGTGCCATCCAAATAAGCATCAGATTACTCAGGAGGAGAGAGCGTAAATGAAGATTTTGCGACAGGCAGGTTCCCCCTATGCTTCGGGAAATCCTGGTAACTCCTGGAACTACCACATACTAAGTCATTATCATCTAGGCTAGAGAATGTCAAAGCTGGAAGAAGCCTCGCTATGGTTTAAGTCTATCGGTTTTTAACATTTTTTGGAGTCACCTATTCTTGTAAGAGTCAAAAGCTATGGGCTCACACCCATACATGACATTTTGTGTATCATATTAGGGAATTTCAGCATCTTCAGAAGACTCATTGTGGGAAAAAAAAAAAAATGAAAGACAAAAAAATAAATAAATAAATAAAAAGACTGAGAATAATGTTCGGCTGGGTGTGGTGGTGCACGTCTGTAATCCCAGCACTCAGGAGGCTGAGGCAGGAAGATCTCTGCGAGTTCAAGGCCAGCCTGAGCTACACAGTGAACTCAAGGCCATCCTGCACTACACAGAGACGTGTCTCAAAAAAAAAGAAAAAGAGGGCCGGTGAGATGGCTTAGCGGCTTAAGCGCCTGCCTGGCAAGCATGAGGGCCCGAGTTCGACTCCCGGAACCCACATACAAAAAAGGGGCCGGTGATATCGCTCAGTGGCAGGGGCGCCTGCTGGCGCACGAGGTCCTGAGGTCGACCCCCCGGTACCCACAAAAAAAAAAAAAAAAAAAAAAAGAAAGAAAAAGAAAAAAAAAGACAAGATGACTAATTGTGGATCTTGACCAAAGAACCCAAGTTAAGAAGGCTTCCCTTTAAAGATGAAGAAACAACACGTATAATTAGCAGTTAAAACTTAAGGCATGAACAGCTGACAGCAAGAAGACAGGATGGGACAAAAACGGGCGTCTCCGACCTCAGCTGTCCCAGCCTCTGGCACCAGGGACTGGTTTTGTGGAAGACAATTTCGCTGCAGACCAGGGGCAGAGAGGGGCTGGTTTCAGGCTGACCGAAGTGCATTACATTTATTGTGCACTGTGTTTCTTTTACTGCATTAGATTCTCAAAAGGCCTGCGACCGAGATCCCCGGCAGGGCCGCACTGTCTGACGGCGGCGGAGCTCAGGCGGTGGTGTGAGCAGCGCGGGGCTAGGAGCACAGGAAGCTTCCCCTCAGCCTCCACTGGCCTCCTGCTGTGTAGTCCGTGCCTGGGAAGGGGAACGGATTCAACCCCAGATCAAAACTGAAAATAATGAGCGGCGTGAGAATCCACGCCGGGACAGGTTAGTCTGCCAGACTGCTGCTGCTCCTTACCCAAAGACACGAGCTCTGCGGAACACGCGAGTGCCCTTCAGAGCCAGTGTCCTCTAACCTTCGTCTACAGCAGCAGCTTGATAGTGGACCAGGGAAGAGGAAGGGCAGGGACAGGGCCCGCCCCGCCCGTCCCTGCAGGTGCTCCGCCAGGCCAGCATGGCTGGACGTCCCAGCTCAGAGTCGGGCAAGGGGCTGAACTGGCTCGGGTGAACAAGCTCTTGCTCTCCCCAGGCTATGATTCATGTCCTTGCCTGAGGGTTTCTAAATTCTGCCACTCAAGTTCTTTGTTCTCCAATTTTTCTTGAAGGTGATCCAGCTTGGTTTGCAGATGATTATTTGCCTGAAGAGCTTGCTCCAGGCTCATGGCCAGTTTCCTGTTGTCTTCTCTAGCTACATCTAGAGATTTCTGTAGCGGCTCCATCTGAAATAGAGAGGAGTGTTTTCAAGTCCACTGTAACAGATGCAAGAAGTCCACACTTACTCCTTACACTGTCTCCTCAAGTGCCACGGGGCAACTCCTGAGAACCAGAATCACCGATGCCAGGGCCTGGAACATACACAAGAACTTATCGCAGACATCGCCTTGAAGACTCTGAGAAGGTGGTGGGGAGGGCGGGCTCCATTGGTCACCAGTGAGCTTGGAAAATAGAGCCGGCTTTATTTACCTTAACTTTTAAAATTCTTAACCAGTTAAATTTCTCTCCCGACCCTATCACCTTCTGGTCTCATTCCCTAGGAAAGATAAAAACTGGCAACTGTTCCTTGTGCATTGTTTAAAAAGTTTAGCTATATGAAATATCCACCCGTATAATACATATGTATACAGTACACGTAGATACATAGTCACATGGTGCACACACGTGTATGTCTCCTTACTAATAGTGGGATCACCCTAGCTACCCAAAAGATTAAAAGTAATTTTTTAAAGCTCTTTAACCTCTGAAATTATTTGTGGATTAATATAAATGAAATAGATATTTCATTTATGAGATATAATATTTCATTAAAATACATGAAAAGCATGTGGACCATGAAAGACCAGAAAATTAGTCTGAACTATGGTCCTGGTTTGCCCACAAGACTGCAGTTCTGTTTCCTATTTGCAAATAGGTCACTGTCCAAACTCAGACTTGGATGAAAAGGAAATTGACCTGACCGCTTCCCCTCATCTCTCTGAAACAGTCCTATCCCGACAGCATTAGAAAGGTCAGCTTCACCACCTGTGAGCTCTGGGCCGTACCTCGCTGCTGTGCTGGGCGTCCACAACAAGCATCCTGGCCTGCCACTGGTCCACCTCAGCTTCCAGCTTCTGCACCCGCTGCAGGTTTAGAGCCCTTCGGACAGAAAGCATGAGAAGAGTGACCTTGAAAAATGTCACTGGGGAATGCTACCACTTGGGAGCGTCCACTCTTCTCCCCCGACACTCCCAGCATCATACGTGGTTGGCCACCAGCACTGAAAATACTGAAGAGCTGGTTAATGACAAGCTGCAGGTTAAAGCACTAAGCTGCCCAGGAATTCAATGACTAGTTTCATTCAATTTGGCCTGATACATTAGGGCAGTGATGGCGAGCCTTTTAGAGGTTTCAATGATAACAAGCAGCTGGCTGTGGCACACGTACTGTAGGTATGCCACCACTGCATTAGAGTATCTGAACATGTCTTTTTTTTTTTTTTTTGAGGTTAAGAGTAAGAAAATTTATTGATCTCCTGCAAGACAGGAGGGGTCCCGAATGTGTTGCCCAACAAGACAGTAATGGATTTTTTTTTTTTTTTCTACTGGGAATTGAACTCAGGACCTCACACTTGCCAGGCAGGCGCTGTGCCACTGACCTAAATCCCCAGCCCTTCCCTGACTAACTTATGGGCTGGTAAGTTTATACTACCATGGATCATCATTACAAAAAGACTCACTTCTAGAATGATTGCTTGCCCTGAAAAGTTCTGCTTCTCAGTACAACTGGTACTTAGAAATTTATTATGAATGGTGAACAATATTTTTAATGCTATTCTCTTGACATTTTGAACTCAGAACTATATATACCCTAATAATATACAACAATAAGCACAATGAAAAAAGTAAAATTCACTTGTTCTTCTCATGACATACAGCACTGTGCACCACTGATACACACGAGCCCTGTTATGTATTTTACAAGACTCGGACCACTACTACTACAACCACAGAAAGGAAAATTTATTAATTTTAAAACATTCAAAGGAGTTTACTTACAAAACGTAGCTACAAGTACTTCTCAGAATGATTCACCTAACTATTAATCTTGAAATAAGATAGTAATAAATGAATTAATTCAAGCTAAAGTAGTCATTTAGCTTCAATCATCTGTGCTTGTGTGTGTGTGGTGCTGAGCTCAAACCTACGGCCTCACATGGTGGGCAAGCCCTCTGCCACTGACCTACCCCAGCCCAGCTTCAGTTATCTCTGCGATTACTATTCTGTAGACTTAAGAGAAGAAACAGGTTTCACATGTTCCTGCTGGCTTCAATCATTGGTGGCCCATGCATGAATGTCCCACTGGGCAGTTTGTACCACCCAGTGAGACCGTCTCATGCTGCCCAATGGGACAGTCATGCATGTGCCACCGGCTGTTCAGAGCCGCCCAGCAGGGAGGCATAGGAATTATGGCCCCATTATGAATGTGGTCCAAGTGCAGAAAGCACAAAGGTAAAACAGTAACGCTGCACATGAATTTCAAAGATACATACTCCCCTCTGTCACTACAAAACAGGGCAGCTTTGAATCTTTAGAAATCACATTCCTTTCTCACTCCCGATCTCCTCTCACTGGCCAGTTCTTTGCACACTGTGCTGTAGTGGTCTGTCACAAAGGAAGTGACGTAAAGTGGGCCCCCCACCCTGCTGCAACATCAAGGACAGAAGCAGAACCACAGGCACCTTTCTTTCTTGAGGCCTGCGATCTCGGAATCCCTTCGCCCCAGCTCTATTTGCACTTTCTCCAGAGCTCCTTGCATCTTACTGTGAGAAGCCAGCACGTTTTCCAGCATGATTGTAACTTTGCAGTTGTCTTCCTTTGCCTCTGCCAACTGTCTCTGAAAGTTTCCCACCTAGAAGAAAATGAGACAAGACAGACACTTGATCCTTTCTGGTGACTCCTGGGAAAGACTATGGAAAGCAGGCCTGGTAGGAAGCTGGCAAGAATAAAGTATTATTTTATATTATGTTTCTTAAACTAATGTGACTCTGAAAAAGGGAGATCTTCATTCTTGTGGGAAACGCAGCAGTTTCCCAACTACTGGGATGACTCAGCATGCACATTAACTGGGTACTGAGGTCAGTACACTCGGGTCCAGAGCGGAGCCAGGCTGGACTGCTCAGCTGTTGTCTCCTGAGGTCAGCAGAGAACACAGCTGAACCCCACCGCGAGTGCTGTATGCGGGGAAAAGGACTGTAGGAGAAAGCGAAAGCCGTTCAAGGATATAGCTCACAAGCTTTTGCAAAGAGGCAAATCTAGCATCTGCAGTCAAGAAGTTTGAGATGTGGTTGAATGAATAATGTGGTATATATTCACAGTGGAATATTCAGCCATAAAAATAATGATTCCATCACCTGCAGCAATATGGATAGATACAAAGATCATTATGTTAAGTGAAATAAAGTCAGGCGCAAAAAGAAAACTGTGTCCTCACATGTGGTGTGATCAAAAATAGTGAGTTTAAATTTAAAAAACTTATTCCAATAGAAGACATTAATCCTCTCAAAATACTTTCCCTCACTTCAAACACACTTATCCCATCATTCTTGCCATTTTCTGAAGCGGTTCTGGAAGTCCTCTTTTGTGTCTTTAGTTGGGCTGTCATGGTTGCCTCAATATACTAAAGTGATTAAAAAAAATTTTTTTTCATGCTCATTTAGACTTTGGGGAAGAGCCAGAAGTCACACAGTACCAGATCCAACAAATAAGGTGGATGAGGACACACCATAATGTTTTTTTTTTTTGTACGGAAATCGAACGCAGGACCTCACACTTGCCAGGCAATGAGCGAAATCCCTGGCCCCACACCATAATGTTTTGGACAGAAATTGCCGTACCAGAAACAATGTGCAACACGGAGTGCAGCCAAGATGGAGGATGAAGCTGTTTGCTCATTTCTCAGGCTATTTTCTGTGTACCTCATTTTTCTTAATCCAATAAGCCCTTATAATATTAAGAGTTCATCATAGCCTTCCTGGGTCCAAACTCAGCTCACACATTTTCCTTCAAGGTCAAAAAACACAATCAACATTAACATTGGATCTTGCCTGACATGCTTTTTCAACTTGGGGAGAACTGGGTGATTTCCACTGAGGACTCTGAACCTTGGTCATGACATTTCTTAGAAAGCTGGAGTCCAAAGCGGCATGACTGCACAACTCGATCCAGGATTTAGGGCACACTTTAAACATACCTTCTCTCAGCTGCAGCTCAGCACTGACTCTATCAAACAAGTTGAAACTTGTCACACATTGTTATTAAGGCTTGACATGCCACTTCTTGTACTGAAGATCCCTGCCTTTCCATTAGATGGCACATGGCAGCAGTATTCACTGTATTTTTTACTCACACCCTGTATGCAGAATGTAAAAAGTTGATCTTGGGGAAGTAGAGAATAGAACAGTGATTGCCAGGACCAGGGAAGGGCTTGGGGAAGCAGGAAGTTATAGTTTAGACCAAACAATGTGCCCCCCACCCCAAGGCTTCATGTGCTTATAGGCAGGGCTTTTTGAAGATGAATGAATTATGGGGATACCACAGCTAACTCATTGTTAGGACATGCGGTCTGGCCAGAAGAGGCGGTCACTGGAGGTGTGACCTGGGAAGGTATGTTCCTCCCCAGTTCCTCCTTTCTCTTTGTGCTTCCAGGTGGCCATGATGTGAGCAGCTTTCCTCCAGTATGTCCATATGCCATGCTGTTGTGCCATGCAGCTGGCCAACCATGGACTGCAACCATGAGTCAAAATAAGCCTCTTGTCCTTTAAGTTGTGGGCATAAGGTATTGTGACTCAGTGTCAAGACTTATGTTTTTGTACCAGGAGTGGGGTCACTGCTATGAATACCTGACTGTGTGGTTAGAAGCCTTTGGAAGTGGTTCATGGAGGAGTATGGAAAGGTTAGGTGATGCCAGCTAGAAAAGCCCTAGAAGTCTATATGCTAAGCTTGATGGGAAGTTCTGGTCAGAGATTAGAAGATCAGAATGCTGATGCAAATGCAGATGGTAAAGACTAGGCTCAGGAAGTTTCAGTTTGGAATAAAGACTCCACGTATTATGCTCTGGCAGAAATTTTGTCTATATTTTGCTCATATCCTGAGACTCTGCAGCAGACTAAGATTAGGGACAGTGAACTAATTAATCTGGTAGAGGTAATTTTAATGGGTGCCGTTTGCTGCTTTCAGCAAGATTTATACTAAGAAACAGTAGCAAAAACTCCATTTAAAAAGTTTGCACTTCTGTCAAAAAGGAAGCACTTGTAAAATGGGAGCAGAGAGCAGCTTGGTTATTACAAAGATTAGCATTAAAAAGAAGCCAAGTATTTTGCACCAGGACAATAGACAGGAAAGACGCATGCAGGGCATCCTAAGAATCAACATGACCCTACACCCTCCACAGGCTTAAGAGCCCAAAGGTGAAAGACTCTGTTTCAAGAAGAGAGCCCCAGGGCACCCTGCGCATGAATTAGTTTCCCATGATTCCTTTCATAGTGTGCAGGCATTCCAGCACTTGGAGGCCTCTGTAGACATGATCCAAGGAGGCCTAATTACTTCTCAAGCTGTTGGCAGACCTTGGCATTATTCACATGATGCCAATTTTACAGGCATGAAGAATGTAAGAGTTGTGGGGTCAGGGAGGCTTCCACCCAGATTTCAGAAGGCCTGGGAGGCCAGGCAACCTGTAAAGCTATGAGAGTGAAGCCAGAAGCATGATGGAAACGCTAGGAAGTAAAAAAAAAAACAAAAACAAAAAACCGGGAATATGGAATGACTGAGGAAAGCCACTGGCAGTAAGTGAAGCCACCCCAAGAGAGAGGCCAGAAGAGCTACCACTGGCAGTGCTATAGATGCGGGGCCACCCAAGGCTTTTGGAGTTTATGTCATGTTGCCTCATCTTTTTCCAGGTGATGGACATGAAGCCATAATATTTCCTACTTGTTCTGCTAGGTTTCAGCCTTCCTTTGGTCCTATTCCTTTTTATCCCCATGTTTCTTCCTTTTGGAATGGGAATGTTTACCCCATGCCATTATATGTCACCAGTGTTTTACTTTATTTCTGATTTTTATGGGGTCTCACAGCTAAGAGTTTGCCTTGAGTCTCAGAGGAGACTCTGGACTTGAACTTTTGAGCAATGCTGGAACTATTAAAACTTGGGCAACTCTTAAAGATGGACTAAATGCATTTTGCATAGAGAATTTTTATGAGTATTTGGGGTGGATGTTATGATTTAAGTGAAGAATGTCCTCCAAAGGACTCATGCATCATAGGTGGGGCTTCTGGAAGATGAATGAATTATGGGGATGCTATAGCTGACTTGCTGTTAGGAGGTGGGGTCTGGTTGGGAGAGGAAGATCACTGGGGGTGACCTGGAATGGTGTATCGCCCTCCCTGGTAACTCCTGTGGTTCTACAGCACAGTAGGATAACTATGGTTGACAAGAATTAATTGACTATTTCAACATTGCTAGTAGAGAGGATTTTGAATGTTTCCTACACAAGGAAATGATAAATGTCTGAGGTGATAGATGTGCCAATTACTCTGGTCTTATCACTACATATTGCATACATATATTAAATGTCAGGGCCGGTGAGATGGCTCAGCGGCATAAGCACCTGCCTGGCAAGTGTGAGGTCCTGAGTTTGACTGCCGGAACCCAAATACGAAAGAAGGGCTGGTGATATCGCTCAGTGGCACGGGCGCCTGCTTGCGCACAAGGTCCTGAGTTCGACCCCCGGTACCCACACACACAAAAATGTCATACAGTACCTCATAAATATGTAACATATCAGTTAAAATAAAAATTTTTAAAAGTTTGCGATGTGACTTCTGTTCATATTAAGACATATCATATGAATATTAAGGGGAAAGCATAACTTTTTTGTTTTGAGACAGGGTCTCTGGCTATATAATCCAGGCTGGCCTGGAATTCACTACGTAGCCCAGGCTGGCCTCCTGCCTCAGTTTCCTGAATGCTGGGATTACAGGTGTGTTCCAGCATGGCCATGCCACTGTTTTGTCTCATCAGTAAAACATAAATATGAAGGTTATTATTAACAAGGTCAAGATTTTACTCTAGTTTTATTTTTTTCCCATTACCAGGGATTGAATCCAGGGACAGCTGAGCTACATACCCAGTGCTTTTTAAGACAGGATCTCCCTAAATTTCCCAGGTGGGATTGAATTTGTGATCCTCCTGTCTCACCCTCCCACACTGCTTGGATTACATGTATTTGCCACCACACCTGGCTTTCAGATGAGTTTTAATAGAATTAGGACTGTTCTTTTTGATTCATTTAAAAAGTAGGAGTTAAAGGGGCCGGTGAGATGGCTCAGTGGCGTACGCGCCTGCCTGGCAAGCGCAAGGGCCCGAGTTCAACTCCCGGAACCCACATACGATAAAAGGGCCAGTGATATCGCTCAGCAGCATGGGCGCCTGCTGGCACGCAAGGTCCTGAGGTCGATCCCCGGTACCCACCAAAAAAAAAAAAGTAGGAGTTATAAACTGTATATTTTAAAACTATTCTAAATTTATCTTTCCTCTAGAAAAAGAAATCCTCTTCTGATCAATCCTCACTCATTTTACTAATGGAAACAAGAAGCCAAGGAGAACGGCAGGTGAAAGCTTTCCTAAGCGCTGCAGAAAGGAGGGTGCCTTGCCTTCTTGCTTTCCCTGTCCTCCAAGGCCTCCAGGTCCCCTTTCAACTTCCGACTCTCCTGCAGGGCTGTGTCCCGGCTCTTCACTGCTTGGGACAGCTCCTCCTCGTTTCTCTCGAGAATGGATTTCACCTTAGTAGAAAAGAAGAAGCAATAAACTTCCTAAAGCACAATAAATCAATGATTAGAATAAGACAGCAGTTTAGAAACCAAACTTAAGACTTTAAATATGTTTATCCATACTACATATCAATTCCATATTTATTAGCTGCTTGCCTGTTGAAGAGGAAGACAAAAATATCTCTGTGAACAAATGTGAGTAAACCTAATATATTAGTCAATCTCCATGAAAACAGGAATAGAAACAATAAGACTAAGAAGCCAAGTGTAAAATGGGGGAGAAACTGGTTATCACTGAGCATTTTCTTTTAAAAATGTAAATGCATTAATAAACTCCAAAATGAATAAATATTAATATCTATAAAACTGAGTTAGAGCAGAATAAATCCTAATTAGAGGTATTAGAACTTTGTATCTTTGAAACACTTCTAGTAGGCCCATACTATCATTTCAGATACACTAAGTACTATTCCTTTTAAAATAGGCCCACAGAATGGTGCAAAAATAGTACAGCGCTCCCTGTAGTTCAACATCGAAACCAAAAAATTAACACTGGGACATTATTGTTAACAAGCTTACAGAATTTACTCAGTTTTCTCCATTTCTTTCACCTGCATTCATCTATGCATGTGAGGAATGAGCGCACACATGGCTCTAAGTCATTTGATGCCATATGGATAGTAGTGTGACCCCCACAATAATCAGGGTACACCCTTGCTCTATCACCACTACTCCCTTCTACTATTTCTTTGTAGTTACCCCCTCCACACCTACTAATTTGTTCTCTATCACTACAGTTCTGCCCTTCTCTATCTCTATAGTTCTATCCTTTTAGGAATCTATTTTAACCATTTCAGTACAATAACATTTTGAGTAGGTAACACATTCATATTTTTTGAACAGCTTTACTGAGGTATAACTGTCATATAACAAGATGTATAAACAAAATGTACAATTTGACATATGTACCAACCCTTGAAACCATAATACTGACAATTTTCATAATCCCAAAAGTTTGTCCTTTGCAATATCCCCATTTTTCTCTTACACCTCCACCCAAGGGAAACATTGATCTGTTTTCTGTCACAGTCATTTGCATTTTCTAGAATTTTATATGAATAATGTACATACATCATAGTATGTGAACTCTTTTTTGAATGGCTTATTTCACTCAGCATAATCATTTTGAGATTCAATTTGTTGCATGTATCAATAGTTCATTCCCTTCGTTGCTTGGTATTCTATTATTTATCTGGATTTATCACAATTTACTTATCTGTTCACCTGCTGGGTACACAAGTTGTTTCCAGTTCTAAGCTATTACAATTAGAGCTGCTGTAAACACAGTGTATGAATCTTTGTGTAGTCAGATGCTTTCATTTATCTTTGGTAAATAGGAGTAAAGCTTTTTACAGTCACATGGTAGTAGTATGCCTCACTTTTCAAGAAAGTACAAGACTGTTTTACAAAGTGGCTGTCCTGTTTTACATTCCCATCAGCAGTGTGTAAGAGTTCCAGTTGCTTTGCGTCCTCACTAACACTTGATATGTACAATTTTAGACCTTCTAATAGGTATGTGGGAGTATCTCATTGTGGTTTTCTTTGCATTTCCTTAAAGAATGATGTTTAACACCCTCCATCAAGTCCTTATCTACTGTCCATAGTTGTTCTGTTTGGCGTTGTTTTTTTGAGACAGGGTCTTATCATGTACACTTTAGGCTGGCCTTGAAATCACTACATAGTCCAGACTGGCCTAGAACTCACAGCGATCCTCCTGTCTCAGGCTTCTGAGTGCTGAGATTACAGGTGCATGCCACCACACCTGGCCCATATTATCATTTTTGGGGGTAAAATGTTTGTTTTCAAATATTTTGCCCATTCTTCAAGATCAAAAAGATTTCCTTTTGCGTTTTCTTCTAGAAGTTTTATGATACATTTAATTTTTATAAATGGTATGAGGTATGTAAACCCAATTATCCCAGCACCATTTTTTTTGTTTAAATCCAAGTAACAATTTTATTTCAGTCTACAGCACAATATTTTACATATATTTCAGTGGTTTTGATAGTGTTATTTTCGAGCAGACTTTCAATAAATCCACAAAAAGTTAACATATTGAAAGTAAAACATACACAATAAAACCACAGGCATCCAGATGTTCAGATCATGCATATGGGGTGTTGTGATTGGTGTCATCACTAGGTACCTTGCCTTTTTAAGAATTCACCAGAAGTGTCAGTTCTTCTGCTTCTCATTCCCTATACCTCACCAAACAGTTCTAAACATACACATCAAATAAATTCTCTTTTAAAGCGACATCAGTATAAACTTTCAGTTAATAAGCTTATCATTAACTGACAATTCCAGTGAGCAAGCCTATCAGTAGAAAAACAGGCTATATGGGCCCCTGATCTAAAAGCAAGGTTATTTCATTTCTTAAAACACCAATAAAGCAACTAATATGTTAATCTTAATATAAGACAACGAGGGAAGACCAAAAAATAATATGTACATATATAAATACCACTCCACTGAGTCAGGATATAACTCATGGACTATAGACATGAGTTTCTACTTGTCAATGCTTTAAATATTTTTTCTGTGATAAAACAAAAACAAAATAAAAAAGCAATATACTGAGAGATGCAGAAGAAAGGCAGGAATGTGAATGTATGCATCTAGTTCCACAATTTAAAATGAGTATTAAACAGGTACTAGAAAGCCAAGTGACAATGACTTCACCACTGGGCACCAAACAGGCAAACAACAATCATTCACTGCAATTCATAATGCTCAGCAGATGGCCACCCCAACAAGACTGCCGTAATACAGATGGAATACTCGTCCACTATCGAAACAGACCTTGAAGAAAACATGGCGAAGGCATAGAGAAAAGCTGGATCTTTTGAAAAAGTGAATGATATCAAAATACTTTTCCATGACTGGTAAACCAAACTAGGTCCTATATATGGCCCAAAACAGCATTGAATTCAGAGTTAGAGGTTGGCAGAAAAGTTTGGAAAACTGTAATTTTTAAAAATTGGCAACTTCTCCACGTTTAATAAAACTGTCAGAAGAGGTATAATATTTGTTCATTTGTGGAATGTTGATCGCTTGCTGCAAAAATTTACATTAATGAGGAAACAGAGATGTGCTTCAATGAAATTTTTTTTTTTAATTTACAAAAACCTAAAGTTTCTATTTAAAAAATAACCACGTTATGCCAAGATGAAACATGGTAAAGAGTAGTGTAAATTCTGTCCATGATTCTTTGCACGGTGAATGGGAAAGTGATAGAAACAATTTTTTTTTTCTTAAAAAGGAAGTTTTCTTATTGCACTGACTTTTACAACCTCACCTAGGAATTTAGAAAAATCATGTAGTAAAATCTGTAAAATTAAAATATAAAATTCTGGTTTGTAAACATCAGCTGGCCAAATCTATCCAGAGTCCTTCATGACAGTGGGATGGAATGAATAATTAATTCTCTACCTTATTTGTTTGCTGTGCGGGAGGAAAAAAGTCCGAGAGCACAGCTTTTACACTTTCACAGTAATTATATTCAAAAGATATAAACAAAGTCAGTGCAGTTGCTCCCCCCACAACCCCGTGCAATTTTCAGCTCTTACCCCACTCCCAAGTGCCATAACTGAGATAATACTGGTTTGGAGACCTGGTACAGACTGGTCATAGATGGCGCATGAAGTCTGTGGGTCTTCGGTAAAGGTATTTCCAAATGGCGTAGTAACGCACTGCAGCTGCCGTGGCCACGAACAGGTGCCAGATGGCATGGGCAAATGGAATGATGCCATCACTCTTGAAGAACACAACGCCCAAGCGATAAATCAAGCCCCCACACGCGAGTTCGTGAAGTCCGTCAGTGTTGTTCATTGATGTCACCACCAAGGCTGGGGAAAATCCCATTGTGAGATAGAAAAAGAGTTCAACCACTTTATACTTTTCATGGTAGAGAAATACATAAATGGTTCCTCCAGCTGCCATGAGCCAGATAAACCAACGCATATGAGCTGCCAGTGGTCCAAGTTCTCGGAGATTTAGCCATGGAGCGTAAGCAGCAGCAATGAAAAAGTAGATAACCATCCTATCACACATGTGAAAACCATGTTCCACTGTCCTCAAGTGGCTCTTTTTCCACGACACAATGTGAAACACTATGGAAACGATGAAGAGGGCACAGAGACCCAGCCCATAAATCCATGCTGTTCTCTTTTCCCAGCGTCATCAGAGCCCTGGAGAAGGGCTGCCCACAGCGCCGGAACCGCGCGGAATGCACGTGTGCAACGGCAGCACGTTCAGAGCAAGTTGGTTTGTGCGGGCCACTGGCTGGGGCCCGATGGTTCACGAAACGCTGGAATCCATTCTGGAGCCGCGTTGATCCTCCGCTCCCCGTGCGGGCCGGGAGCTCCGTCTCGTCAGCGCCGGCAGCGGGCGCGGCCCTCATGGGCTTGGGCTGCTCAGGAGGCCGCCTGCGAGCCGGGAAGGCTGTCGTGGGCCACGGCGGGGTCGGGACAGGGCCGGGCCGCGCGGGCGGGCTGGGGCCGGAGCGAGGCCGCTTAAACGGCCGGGGCCTCCCGCCTCCCTGGCTCCTCCGCCCCCATTTGTTGAAAAAACTAAACTTTCATGGCTGTTTTGTTGAAAATATTCATAAATTAATTTTTTTTTTTTATGTGGGTACTGGGAGTCGACCTCAGGACCTCGTGCCTACCAGCAAGCTCTTGTGCCACTTGGCGGTAACACTGGCCCTTTTTTTCCTTTACGTGGATACCGGGAGTTGAACTCAGGACCTCACGCTTGCCAGGCAGGAGCTTATGCCGCTGAGCCATCTCGTTAGCCCATAAATTAATTATTTTGAACAGGTAGCACATTTGTATTATTTTTTTAGATACAAAAAGATAAAAATAAAAAAAATAGCTACCCCTTCCTTCTCCACAAATACTGCCAATTTATTATGATTCATTTTAGAGATATCCTATGTATACACAAGTACATATATATATATATTCTTTATCTCTACCTTTTCTGTATGCAATAGTAGTTACTATATATACTCCTCTAAACCTTGATGTTTAAGCCATTTACATACACACACACATGCACACACACGCACATATATATAGAATATATATAGAATATATAGAATATATGTATATATATAGAATATATGTATATAGAATATATAGAATGTGTATATATATAATGTATATATAGAATACATATAGAATGTATATATAGAATATATGTATATATAATATATATATATATATAGAATATATAGAATGTATGTGTATATATAGAATGTATATATAGAATATATGTATATATGTAGAATTCTGGTTGCTTCCAGTCTTGCTATTTAACCTATAATACTCCAGAAAGTAACCTTGTAAACATTTCCTATGTACCAGATACCATAAATGTAGGGAAATGTCCTGGAACAGTGGTAGCAAATCTATGGCATGTGTGCTATTTGTTTTTCTTTTAAGACAAAAGCTGTTAATGTACGAGTTTTTTTTATAAATTAAAACCTCAGTACTCAGGTTCAGTGGCAGTGTTAGCACTCCGTGGAAAGTACATGGGCTCTGGGTTACAGTTGGGTCTCCCATCTCTAAACGGGTCACCACCCCTGTCCTAGAAGTGCCACTGTGGGCTCCAAGCTGTGACACACAGTGTCCAACTCCTCTCTGCAGGAAGGTGGACCATTTTACCCCCCCATCAGCAATAAGGAATATCCTTTGCTCACTTCTTCCTCCACATTCTTATATCTCTTTAAAATTTAACCTGCAACATCTCAAATGCTTTAACTTTTTCTATAAGAATCCCATAATAGTGCAGAGGATGCTAAGTTATAAGTTCTAAAACATCTATTGGATTTTGTTCAAGAAAAGTATGCATGAAAGAATATGGTTTTTAACATTTTACCAGAGTTTATGATATAGATGTATATAAAATCTCTATATATCATCCATATATATATACATATATATGCCATTAACAAAAATGTTTACAGCAAGTATCTAAATAATAAGTCTACTTGAGAAGACAAGGTTTAGTACTTTATAAAGCAAAGATGGAGGCTTTAGTAAGTTCTCTATAGAAAATATGTCCCAACGTTCAATTTCTTGGGATTTGTTGGATGAACTTATTTCTATTTTAAAATCAAGCTTTATTCAATCATCTTAGCTCAAAAGTTAAGATTAGGTGGAATCTGAATTTTCTTTTTTTTTCTTTTTGTCTTTTAGAGACAGGGTTTCAATATGCAGTTCAGACTGGCCTTGAACTCACTTTGTAGCCTAGGCTGGCCTCGAACTTGCAGTGATCCTCCTGCCTCAGCCTCTTCAGTGCTAGAATTATAGGTGTGAATCTCTGAATTTTTAAAAGATCAAAATTAGACTTAAAAACCTCTATCATTACAATTAAGCCAATTTTTCTATGTCCAAAGTATAAATTAGATGATAGCCAGAATGATGGTTTCAAGATACATCATCAGTTTTCTTTATTTCCTTGTTAATATGTGTATCTTCAAGCATTATCCTTTTGGATTGTTTACAACTTTCTTCAGTCTTATACAAATCTGAAATTTCCCTAAAATTTAAGTTGTATTCGTCACTTACCAAATCCCGTTTTAAAAAATGTGATGACTCATTACTAAGCAAGGGTCTTGAGGCAAGAATTTCTATTTTGCCCTCTAGTCTTCCCTCCATGGTTTTAATGGCATTTAAGAGAGTCTTCAGGGAGATTCTGGAGTCTCCAATCTCTGTATAAGTCCTCAGAGAAGGCGGAGTAGGTGCAAAGGTCACACGCCGTGTGGAGTTTGAAACCACACAGGGCAGACCAACCGCTGAACTTCTTTCCTTCCCGTTATTTCCATACGGCCTAGAGCTCTCAAGGGATTTCGAAGATGTGGGCCTTTCTGGAGATTTCCTTTTTCTTGGAGGCATCACCAGTTAAAAACAATCAAACCAACTAAATCTAGTCTAGAGATATTTCTCAAGGAGTTCTCACTTTACTAGGAGAAATGGCAGGGTATTCTGGAAGAAGCCTCAATGAGAAACATTTGAAAATGCGTTCCTTTGCTTTCAGAATGAAAAGATCACGCTGCAGAGTTGGACCCAGGGAAGACAACCTTAAACCAAAGAACACATCCAGTGAGCTCCCGCTTCACAAGCGCAGCCTCATCGTGAACCAGCAGTCAGCTGGCGGAACCCTCAGACTGTTCCAGCCGGGGACAGATTCTAGCACCTTGGTTACCAGAGGCACACGGACACGAATGTCATAGACAGGTTATCTGCGCACGTGCTGAGAGCCGAGGGTTTTTAAAGATTCAGTCTACTTACACACACGGTAAATACGTACTCTTTGAAATCAACCACTTTTTTTGGTAACACATTCCTGGGTTAAGTACTGCATTAAATGTTTTATATATTTTACTTGTTTAAACACTTTTCTGTATTCATTTGTCAAAATGTTAAGTGACCTATACAGGTTTTCAGCCTCAATAGCCATTGTGCTGAATAAACATCTTTACTACTAGTCCCTTTCAAGTGAGCTGCTGCATCACAGGTATATCTTGTCGGCCTGAGTTCTGAGTTTGTCTATAATTTAAAACACAAAGGTACTTATTCCTCATCTCTGCCAAGATTTTTAAAGCTCAAATTAAAAAACCACTTCCTTTATGAAGGTATTTCTCAGTGCTTTCAATCATAACAATATTCCCTATGAATATTTATTCATATATTTTTTTCTGAAAGACACAACTTTCTATTCTAGAATAAAGTGTACTGAATACATTCCTAAACATCTTTATAGAAGCAAGTTGAATATACTAATTCTGCTTCAAGTATGTAATTCTCTTCTGAATATTTTTATGTGTTGCTCTATGTCTTAGCAGAATCTTGGAGACAGTTGCTTAACAGATGTTTGTGGAGTGGAGTAGAGAGAGAACGTTCACACGATGGCACGTGCCTGTCATGCCAGCACTCGGAGACTGAGATGGGTCACAAGTTCCAGCTCAGCCTGGACAATGTAGGGACCTGGGGAGACCCCGACTCAAATAAAAATTAAAAAGGGCATGGGCCGGTGAGGTGGCTCAGCAGCGTAAGTGCCTGCCTGGCAAGCGCGAGGGCCCGAGTTCGACTCCTGAAACCCGCATATGGAAAAAAAGTGTCGGTGATGTCGCTCAGCAGCACGGGCGCCTGCTGGCCCGCGAGGTCCTGAGGTCGACCCCCGGTACCCCCACAAAAAAAAAAAAAATTAAAAAGGGCTGGGGATGTAGCTCAGTGTGAAGGTCCGGGAGAAGGAGAGGGAGAAGGAAAAGGAGTTGGGAAGGGGGGAGGGGGAGAATATACTCATCTTTCTCGTACTACACAGTAAGGTGGGGAGAAAGGCATCAATGAATTTCTTAAAAACTAAAATGACGTAGTAGCAATCTGACAGCAATATGCTTTTGTAGCTATTAATCACACCTGAGCATATTTGGCCTCAAGAGTCTTACTCAACTTGCGTAGATGGTCATTTTGTAAACTGGTTTCAGCAAAAGAATATAGTTGTTCTTCTAGCTGTTTAACTTTTACCTAGAAGAAAAATAGAAAAATAATAAAATAAGCCTTATATATTTCAAAGGAAGGATGTTATGAGATTTGCAAAAAATTTACAGAAACACTTGAAATTTGCAAACAAAAATCCTAAGTTTTTCTAATCATACAAAGAATTCTATTTCAACTCATGACTAAAAGCAGGCTATAGCAGAGTTTGAAAGTGCTGTGATAACTCATTTGGTTTCCACTGCTTATGGAAAATATAAATGGACATGATTGATGAATATAAGAGTAAAATCGTATGGTTAATATATTTCAATTTTAAATGAATTATGGTACCTGGCACTCATAAACCTTTCTGAATATTGGTAATTAGAAATGTCGACGTGCAAGATAGAGACATAGAGTCTTGTGTTTTACTGACAGAGAATTAGAAAATTTGAATAAATAAAATTCCAATATGTTGAATAACATTTTAAAATGCATAAAGACTACTCATAGTTTTCTTCTTAAGGAAAATTATCATTTTGTGGGACAAAAATCATTAATGTATATTCACAAATCTACAAATTTGTATTTTTCCACATTTTCTTCCTCTTAATTCTAGCCTTCTCATACAAAACAATGACTACTGTTACTGATTCCCTGGACCAGGGAAACTTTTATCCAAACTTTTTTTTTACTCACAAATGTTATTTAATTTTTCTCCTTTTGATATCTTGTTACCTATCTGTAGAGAGCAAAGACCTCTTTGGCTGGACATTTTCAGGAAGTATTACAACCTGAGTGACTACCAGGCTGTTGTTTTTTATGTGGGTACCAGAAGTTGACCTCAGGACGTCGCACTTGCCAGTGCCGCTGAGCGATATCACTGGCCCTTTTTTTCCTTTATGTGGGTACTGGGAGTCGAACTCAGGACCTCATGCTTGTCAGGCAGGCGCTCATGCCACCAAGCTATCTGACCAGCCCCAGGCTTTTTTTTTTTTTTTTTTTTGTGGGTACCAGGGGTCAAACTCAGGACCTCACGTGCCAGCAGGCGCCTGTGCCGCTGAGTGATATCACCCGCCCTTTTTTCGTATGTGGGTACCGGGAGTCGAACTCAGGACCTCATGCTTGCTGGGCAGGTGCTTATGCCGCTGAGCTATCTCACCGGCCCTCCAAGCTGTTTTAAGGCTGCTGGAAAACTCATTTGCTCTCAGGAAACTGCTCTATTCCATCAGCAGCAGCCTTCCTGCTCTCACCGTCTTCTGTTTCTGTAGCTCCTTTTCCACAGGATGTAGTAAAAACGTGCTGTGGCTCCCCAAAGCATCAATAAAAAGTAATGTTGGTTTTCCTTTTTTTTTGGTACCGGCAATTAAACTCGGGACCTTGCGCTTGCCAGGCAGGGACTGTGCCCTTGAGCTATATCCCCAACCCTAATCTCAGTTTTCGTGTAAGGATAAAACTTGAAACCTAAGGAGAGGTTTTTAATTTTTTTTTTTTTTTTGTGGGTACCAGGGGTCGACCTCAGGACCTCGCGCGCCAGCAGGTGCCCGTGCCGCTGAGTGATATCACCGGCCCTTTTTTTATGTGGGTTCCGGGAGTCGAACTCAGGACCTCGCGCTTGTCAGGCAGACGCTTACGCCACTGAGCCATCTCACTGGCCCTAAGGAGAGGTTTTGATCCAACAATTATTCTCATTTTAAACAAACTGCTGTGAACCCACTGTGGCATGCGTGCCACTGGACTAGACTTTTAGGTTTGCCTCTCTTCAAGAAAAACAAAGTCCTTATTCCCCAATCTTCCTCAGAAAACTCACGCTGACACTCATCAGATGGCACGTTCTCAGGCAGAAAGCACTTTAATTTTTCTATCGAATTTCTCACTTGGCAGAAATTCCTACTCAGGACATCCAAAATGAGAAAGAACAGAGAAGGGCAGGTCAGGAGCAAATAAACCCCACTGCCTCTCGGGGGTCTGGTGTCCCGTGACCATGAAAATCCAAGCAGTTTCCGTAAACAGCTTCTTAACCGGTGTTAGGGACAGCAGTAATTTAGGTCAAGGCCATCCCATGTGTCAAGTGAGCTAACTATGCATATAGGTCTATCTGTAACTCAAAATATTAACACTATAGAAACTATGAGGCAACTAGAAATGGAAAGAAACCCTCCTCTCAATCCAGTTTGTGAAGTAATACAATTATATTTTCCAATTTTTTTGATACCTATTGTAAATTTGAAGTAAAGCAGGACATGCCTATAATGGTAGCTCATTTATAGTTTGAAATGAGCCTGAGTTAATACAACCTGAATGGCCAAAGTTTATATGAAAATATATTCAGGGAATTGTGGTAATTTCAACGCAGCATGGATCCCCCCCAAGAATCTTATATAATATTCATATAACAGGATACCATGTAACAATGTAAACCAAAGAACCAGAACAAACAACAACATGAATGAAACTCACAGTGCTGATGGTGGGTAAAAGAAGCAAGACAGAAAAAAAAAGTATGTACTGTGTGGTTACGTAAAGTGAAAGCAGAGATAAACCAATATGGGGTGCTGGAAGTCAGGATGGTCACTACTCTTGTGGGGAATGGTCATAGGAAGAGGCCCTGGGTGTGGGAATATTGTTTCTTGATCCGAGTGCTGATCATGTAGGTTTATTTGCCTTGTAAAAAACTCGTCAGGCCAG
Source organism: Erethizon dorsatum (assembly GCA_028451465.1). Classification (NCBI taxonomy): domain Eukaryota; kingdom Metazoa; phylum Chordata; class Mammalia; order Rodentia; family Erethizontidae; genus Erethizon; species Erethizon dorsatum. The sequence goes on along the minus strand of CM051826.1, from coordinate 136,586,554 downwards.
GTATGGTGGTGCACAGCTGTAATACCAGCACTTGGGAGGCAGAGGCAGGAGGATCGCTGCGAGTTCAAGGCCTTGGTAGGCGACATAGTGAGTTCAAGACCAGTCTGAACTACATAACAAGACCCTGTCTCAAAAAACAAAAACAACAATGACAACAACAAAGCATCTTTTTTGATGAGTTTTTACAACACATTCCTAGACAGGATAACTGAAAATAGAAGAGGGAAAATCCCTGTGATTAGAGTTCCAACCCAAAGCAATGAAAGGAGAACCTCAGGGGATAAGTCCTGCCCCTTCAGTACTTGTCAAAGCTCCCCGGGGGGTTCCAGGTAAACCGTAGCTGGGGACCACAGGACTAAACGGGACAGAGTGCAGCCCCATTGGGCTTGCCAGGCCGCCAGCATTAACTGCATCCTCGTCTGCTCAAGGGTTCATACACAGGCGCATTCTGTGTACTTTTTGGTATAGATGTCATGGTTCAATTAAAAAAGGTATTAAACAAAAAACAAAAACTCTTAGCTAATCTCTAAATTAAGGTCACAAATGCAGTCGCTTATACTGGCCAGGCTAACATGTTTGAACCCAGGCAATGGAAGTGAAGGAGACAAGAGTAGAGTAGTGTGAGGTGAAGGAACTCACACTGATACATGTTTAAAAACAATAAAAATGCTGGGGCTCTTTCAGACATATTTGGTAATGTCCCATCTATTCAACATTCAACTTAAAAAAACATTAGCAGACCAAGTGAAATCCTCTGCCCAGTCTGACCTCATCAAATCTCCCGTCTACCCTAGAGTTAAACACTATGCTGCATTTGGTGATTATCATTCCCATAGTCCAAAAATAATTTTACTACCTATGTATCCTTAAATGGTATATAGTACTGAGACTCGCCCATGTTAGCACACGTAACTATAATGCACCTATCTAATAAACCCTCTTATACACACTGCTTTTAAAATTGCATCACTTTTAGGGGGGAATTTGACAAAATCTAGTAAAATTCAAGATATGTACCTCATACAACCTAGTAATTCTACTCTTACGATTATACCTAGCTTAGAGAATCTTTTGGGTGTAAGTACAAGAGACATGAACATGAATTTATCATATCAGCACTGTTTGTAATCACTTGCAAGAAACTGGAAACTAAATACCCAGCAACAGACAAGATAAATACTTTGTGACGTATTTATGTAATGGAACGCCATACAGCACTGACCATAAACTGAAACACGTCTGAATATGAGGGACAGTTTCTGACACAGCCTAACACCTGAAATCAGGATTTCTATCCTCCATTAACAAGTCCATTCTGAAAATGTTGTCTTTTGCATAATACAATTCCCTGGTAACAGATTCTGAAATCCATTATAATCCGTTTGAGACTGCACACACAGCTGACCAGTATTTGAGCGTGTTTAGTATGCAGCTCCTCCTTTAGAATACCTTGCAGGATTATGTGCCATGCACGCGTGTTCCCTGGGCCGGGGGTAGTCGGTGCTTGTGGAACACGCCAGCCCAACCTGACGTGAAAGTGCCAGTGTGGCCAAGGTTACGCAGGGGTAGAGGATTCCACTTACATGCATCATTTCCTCTGGACAATATTTATTGAAAGCATATAAATAGTGGACAAAGAGTGTTATCTTTTTATTAGACTAGTAACATATTCTTGCTCGAGCATGGCTTATGTCTCCCTTTCCGAATGCCTGCCTTTTCCGATCGCCTGTCACCTGCCAAGCCTAAGATGAACCCTTGAGCAGTCGAGGATGCAGTTAGTGCTGGCGGCCTGGCAAGCCCAACCGGGCTGCACTTTGTCCCGTTTAGTCCTGTGGTCCCCAGCTAAGGTTTACCCGGAACCCCCCGGGGAGCTCTGACAAGTACTGAAGGGGCAGGACTTATCCCCTGAGGTTCTCCTTTCATTGCTTTGGGTTGGAACTCTAGTCACGGGGATTTTCCCTCTTCTATTTTATTTTCAATTATTCTTTCTAGGAATGTGTTGTAAAAATCCATCAAAGAAGACAGCACAGGCTCTCTACATTCTCTGAGTGACCGTGCATAAAATAACTATAAAAGGCTTCGAATCATCCCAACGTGGGCTTTGGCTTCTGCATCATCCTATTAGTATGGGAACAGAAGTGGCCTGGACGCTACTGAAGTGACAAACTTAGGGTGGGGCAGAGAGTAAAGAATTAGTAAATGACAGCTGGGTCTTCTAAAAAGAAAAAAAAAAATCAACCAATATCTGGTTTGACAGTTAATATTTAAAATTCAGTCAAAAAAAATAAAATAAAATAAAATAAAATTCAGTCAATAAAAGTCTGAAAGTAAATCTCATACCTGGAGTTTTCCCTTTTCATAAGCCAGTTTGTTTTTGCTCTCAGTAATTTTTCCCAAGACTTTTTCCACCTTCTGCTGGGCAAGCTGATAAAGTAAACACAGGTATCAGTACTTCTTGGCACAGAAAGAAAGAGTCATTTTCCTTCTAAAACAAGTACTAGTACCATAACTATTTCTGTAGCCTTACTCTGTGATCTTACTACTAAGACTCATACTTATCTGGTACTTCGCCTCTTAGCCTTGGGTAGCTAACTGGTCACGGTGCTAACAGGTGACACATACGAATCTTGCTGATGACAATATGAACCCTTCAGAAGTCTGCCATTCTTTGTACATTAATTCTTTTCTATAGCAGTTATTCCTCTGCAGCTGTGATCCAACCAGATGTGGTGTGGTTGTATCAGGGGCTATAGATCACACAGTTCTTTAAAAACACAGGAGCTGAAAATGACAACTACTCAGTTGCCACAGAAAAACAGTATTAAAAAAATCTCTAAAAGAACAAAATAAATGTTTACTGGTGACGAGCTCATTGTTTGATAAAGCACTCAACAGGGTTACCTGGGACATTACTGGAAGTTCTATATTTCATTAAATTACATGTTTTCATTATTGAAATGTCCTTTAATAAAAACAATTCTTTTTCAAATGTTGTTTTCCTCAGATTTCTTTCAGAAAAAAAATGAGTGTATACTCTTAATTAAATTTTGGTGTTATTGGTATTTATTATATGAGGGCCACAATCAGTGATTGAATACAGAACTCATCACCCTCACCATCAATGTCAGTGTCAGGTCTTAATAACAAGGAGGACTGTTATTTGCCATCTGCCTGAATGATCTCCGTGAACCAAGAGTGGGGACACCAGACATAAAGCAAACGTGACCAAGAATGCAAGCTCTGTCGCTCATGGCTGAAGAGCGGCACCGTGGATCGTCTGCAGGACACCCTGAGTTCCCAATCTCATTTATGTCGGTAAATAATCTGCACTGACATAACTCTCTACCGCTGGCTTATTTTGGTTAATCTGTGAATAATAAGACAGGATGCTTTTAAAGGAATTTTAAGCCAAAGTATCAGCCTTTTGCTTGATGTTTAACTTTGGGCAGCTTGATGAAAATGAAACCACATAAGTAGGCACATTAATATACGTAAGAGATATTCTTCTCTACCCCCAGCACAGTTCCAGCTCTCCTTCAGTCACCTCTTTGTAGTGCATTTTATTTCATGGTGTGAATCCAAAAGCAAAAATCCATTCCAAACTTACAACTCAGTTTTTTAAAAAGTCATTATGTGCTTTTCCCACTAAGGTAAAGGAAAGTGGGTTTTTTTGCTTGTTTGTTTGTTTGTTAAGATAGGGTCTCACTATGTAGTTCAGGTCTGGAACTTACTACAGGCTGGCCTTGATCCTCCTGCCTCAGCCTCCCGAGTCCTAGGATTATAGGCATGTGCCACCACACCCAGCTAGGAAAGTGTTTTTCTAAAAGCACATAGACCAGTAAAATATTGCTTTTGAAATGACCCAAGGGAAATATAGACTGTTATCAATAGGAGGCTAGTGATAATACATTATCACTAATAAAATTACTTATTAATATTCTGACTGTGAAAGATATACAGCCTCTTTCCCATAGTGTTTTCTATTTTAGATATGATGCAAAATCATCCCATGACTGCACCATTATAGTTTAATATATATAGTTTTATTAGTATATAATAGTTATACAACATAATGGGTTTCATTAAGGCATATAGGTACAAGCATATACCATGTTTTGATTATTTTCATTCCCTCATTACATTCTCTACCTTCCTCCCCTCTCTCATCTCCAGTAGTCTTCCTTCAACTTTCCTATCATCTCTCCTTTTTTTCCCCTCTAACTCCCCCCACCATATATGAGAGAAAATATGCAATATGACTTTTGGAGCCTGGCTTATTTCACTTAACATGATGGTATCCTGTTTATATTTTTGTCACATCTTCAGCAACAACAACAAAATCAAGAGTACAGCCAAAAATGCTACAAAACAAAGCTACAACACTGAAAGCTTATTTATTTAAAATTTAGTTCCAAGTTCTATAAATTAAGGTGTCCCTATGTGCTATAAAGTGTAGGGATAGGATGCTAAAAAAAAGAACTAGATTTAACCTAATTATGCTGGTATTAATAACTATTAAACATTCAAAGATAACTTTGCTTATCTGCTTATCTTAAAATGTGGAAAGGTTGTTTGTTGGAATAACTTAGTCTGGGTTTCTTATATTTATTTATTTATTTTTTTTTTGTGGGTACCGGGGGGTCGACCTCAGGACCTCGCGCGCCAGCAGGCGCCCGTGCCGCTGAGCGATATCACCGGCCCCTTTTTCGTATGTGGGTTCCGGGAGTCGAACTCGGGCCCTCGCGCTTGCTGGGCAGGCGCTTAAGCCGCTGAGCCATCTCACCGGCCCTGGGTTTCTTATAAAAGGTGTTCATGGGCCGGTGAGATGGCTCAGCGGCATAAGCGCCTGCCTGGCAAGCGCGAGGGCCCGAGTTCGACTCCCGAATCCCACATACGAAAAAAAGGGCCGGTGATATCGCTCAGTGGCACGGGCGCCTGCTGGCACGCGAGGTCCTGAGGTCAACCCCCGGTACCCACAACAAAAAAAAAAAAAAAAAAAAAAGGTGTTCAGGACTTTTTAAAAATAATAGCATATTTTTTCCTCAAAATTCCTTCTTTAGGCAAAGGCATAAGTAATTCCATTAATCTGTTAAATACACCTTTTAAATAATAATTTCCCCTTTTTACCAACAAAGAGAATGCTAATGCAGTAAGTGAAAACAGCAAGCAGAATCCACATGTGATAGTATTTGACACAGGGTCACTAAACATTATGACAAGCAAAAAGAACTGTTACCAGTTGACAAGGGAAAGTAGACGTTGAGGCACTTAAATTATCATTTAGATTTAAATAGACCCTGTGTTTTAGTCCTTAGAAGACCAGATATTAGAAGGCACTTAAATGAGTGAAAATCTCGGGTTCCAATTTGTGGAAAACAGAACTGAGATTAACCTTTGTTTAAATAACGTTGGCAAACAACTATGAAGGTTATCAATATAGATAACAACAAAAATGCCAGTGTTTAACATAATTTTTAAACTCAGAAATATAATGTCACTTCTCAGAAAAGCAGAAAGCAATCGCAGGAAGAGCTGTCTTAAGACATGAAAGGCCGGCAAGGATCAGCAGTGCTGCAACTGGGATCTGGTCACCAGCCATGGTGCTTACTGGGCAGGGCTGGACCTTTAGAGGGTGGTGCCTAGTGAAGGGAGTGAGGTCCTTGAGGGTGGGCCCTTTGAAGGGGACACTGGGACCCTGCCCTTTCCTGTTCCTTCTTCACTTTCCACTGGCCCTGAGGTGAGCAGCTCCCCGGCCATGCTGCCATACTCTACCACTTCCTCACAGGCCCCAGAACAGGGGGCTTCCAACTAACAGTGCACTGGATCCTCAAAACCTAGAGGGCAAGGTAGCTCCTTGCCTGCTTTAGTGGATTATCTCAGGTATTTAATCACAGGGACTGAAAGCTACCACAAATAGCCACATAATGCTTTCAAAAGCTTTGTTAATTTTTGTGTTCTTAGGGATTGAGCCCAGGACCTTATGCATGATTGGCAAGTGCCATGCCACTGAGGCACGTCCCAGCTCTAAAATAATTTTTGAGCTTAATGACACAAGCTGTCAGAAGAACATATAAAACCAGGGAGATACTGGAATCTTGGTGAAGTTATTTTATAAGGAGAAGGTGAGTGGAGATTTTATCCTAAATTTGACATGGGTCTAGCATATTGAGCCAAGCTTGACACTTGCACAGGTATATACTGACTGAACGTCGTCCTTTCAGAAACAACACATTCATCACTGCTTAATTTCAAGTCATTCAAGTCCCAGGTGCACAGGGCCTTACATTTGTTTGGTGCTACTATTTAAAAGCATGTTTAAAACCTGAGAGAGCTGGGAGAGACAGTCACTCGGCTTGAAGTCAGAAATGGTAATCTTCCCACATTTGGATCTTTTCTCCCTGTGGTTCCCTGTCACTAAAGGCAAAAGATAACCCTAAAATTAGGAAATGTAAAAAAAAAAGAGAGAATGTTTATTCATGCATGCTGCCTGTCAGGCCCTGCGAGGGGCACCTGGCACGGAATAGGACAGCACCGGTAGCTGGCGAGATGCCCACGATGCTCTGTGCTGTGCCCAGTTGACGGTTCTTGTCTGTGTTACCGTGGGCATCGTGCTAGGCCGGGGAGTGTAACGGGGTGGCTACTGCACTCGCGTTAGAAGTGGGTGCAGGCAGATGCATCGTCAGGTCAATCTGGGATTTGCGTGGTCACTCCTCTGACGTGGGTGTGCGCAGCGTGCTGCGGGAACCCCACAGAGGGTGCGGTCCTCCCAGCACTGTGGGCCTGGCAGGTTAAGAACCCACCCAGGGGGCTGGGGATATAGCTCAGCAGCACAGCGTCTGCCTGGCAAGTGCAAGGCCCCGAGTGTGATTTCCAGTACCTAGATAAATAAATAAGTAAATAAATAAAAACATGAAAAATAGAAGCCACCCAGGCTCATGGCAGATGGAGCCATGGGTTGAAAGCAGGTCTGTCTGAACTGAAGTCTGTGATATTATTTGTGTAACACCTGTCACGTGTATCTCTAAAAATCAACAAGACTTTATTCTAGAGGGCATGCCTTAAGAATTCCAAGTGTTAACTTGTAAAGAATAAAAATACACTACCAGCACTGAATGACAACAGGTTTAGTGCTGTTAGTAAATTCAAAAACAAGTCCTGGACTCTCAGCTTCATTCCTCAGACTCACAGAGCCAACTGAAACGTTTACCCCAGGTTGGCTTGGTAGAGAAGCTCCTAGGTGGAGACAGAACTGCAAACCAGAACCGAGGTGTGAGTTGTCTGAAGATTTTACTCAGCAGCAGGGTAAGCGTGCCAGAGTCACCACTGACCAGCTGAGATCTGTCAGTGTCACCAATAGGGTAAAGCCAAGCCCCTGCACATGGCAGTGGATCTGAGAACCAATCAAGCAGACTGAGATGCGGTCTTCCACAGGCACCCAAACCGGATGGTTAGATCAGCCTAGCTGAGGCCCGGGCATCAGGCAAAGGATGTGGCTGAGTCTTTAGCCCTGGGCGAGGGAGGGATGGTCTGCGGTCATCCTAGGAATCACTGCTAGTGCAGCTCGTCATTCTAGCAGGCACTTACAACCCTTGCCCCTGGTGCAGATACTAAGAATTCCATACACAGTAGCTATCTGCTACATGCCTTGCATGTCGTAACCTACTTACTTCTCAAACAACTTCACAGTAATAGTATTATTATCCTCATTTCGACAGATTAAGAAACTGAGGCTCTGAGAAGTTAAAGATCATATCTAAGGTCACAGCTAAAATTGAAACAGTCTGGCTTCAAAGTCATGAAGATGTAAGATTTAGACTAGTTTGTGTAATTCTTCATAGTTGAAGTAACGAGCAATTTAGGACAGGGTTTGAAAGGATTTAGCTGAGATTAAGAAAGACTCACATCAAGGTCTTCTGTGGAATTTTCAAAATTTGCATGCTATACAAGCAATAACTAACTTTTTTCAAGTATTATAAAACACAGGAAAATTATTAGCTTCTTAATGGAATGATCATTTCTTTAAATCCCCTTCACTTGGAGATATTTTAAGAATTTTAACTTTATTTGTAATTCAGTAACCTTGTCAGAGAGCTTTTAGAAATCAGACATATTACTAATTGCCTACTGGAGGAAACTGACAGGAGAAAAACATCTACGTTTCTTCCTCATAATTTATGGAAAAAGAAATACTTTAAAACATCAGATATATTTTTGCTTTTCAGTATCAAGGATCATCTGTGTAGGCTGCCTCAAATTCTTGGTTTCCTAAATCTCCTCTTGTTTGAATACTGAAGGGAACTTTGCCATATTTATTCTGAGTTATGATAACATATACAAAGGACTCACGATTACACAAACAAAACCTCTCTCTTGGCTTTTTTTTTTTTTTTTTTTTTGGTACCAGGAATCAAACTCAAGATCTTGCGCTTGCCAGGCAGGTGCTGTGCCATTGAGCTACATCCCCGGCCCCTGACTTCTGCTTTTTAAAAAACTCATTAGTTGTTGTTTCTCCTTTAGACTGACCTTTTCATACCCACCCCATGGTAATCGGAAGTGACTTGCTGCAGTCCAAGGGAAGCCATTTGATCTGCGAGGTACTTATTTTCTTCCACCAGTGTCTGCAGATTTTCATTTAAGGCATTTACGTCTATCTTTGAAAAACAAAAGGTGGAAAATTATTTGTTAGATCCAAAACTATATCATCTCACTCTCAGAATGACAGTTGTAACTGTAAATTAGAATGTGGTTTATGTACGCGTTCCCCTGCCTCTAGTGTGGGGATTTGATGAGTCTGATAATTATAATGCTCTAATTCTTTTTCTTTTTTTTTCGGATTTTCTAGTTGTCTTCAGCAGCAGGGTTACTGCAAAATGTACAGCTCACCTTTAGTAATGGTGGAAGGTGTTCTGGTACTCCATATTTGTTTAAATAGTAATTAAAGTTTATGAATACAGATGCAAAAATCCTCCACAAAATACTGACAAAATGAATGCAGCAATACACAAAAAGATACAAGAACTAAGTACAGTTTATTTGGGTAAAGCTTGAGTCTTCACTATCAATCAGTATAACCCACGACATCCTCCAGCAGAGTTTAAGTCACCTCTGGATTACTTATATCTAGTATGATGCAGACACATTTTGGTTTGAATTGGGAATGTCCCCAAGGCCAGGTGCTGGGGCTTGGTTGCCAGTTAATGGGCCTTTGGGAGGTCAGTACATCATGCAGCATCAATGGATTCGCCCACTGACAAGTCCACAGCTGATGGGCTATTTGGAGGTGGGCCCAGGTGAAGGCTGCAGTCCTGGGGGCCTGCCCCTGAGCATTTTATCTTGTTCCAAGCTCCCTTCTCTCTGTCACTCTGTCTCCTCTCTGCTCTACCATATGTTCCCCACCATGATGCTGTGCCTCACATGGGCCCAGAAGCGAAGGAGCCATGTGACCATGGACTCTACATGAAAAACTATAAACTCTGGAAAAGTAAATGGAAGAGGACATCAGAAAATGGAAAGAAATCCGTGTTCCTGGATATAGATCAGGCAGAATTAATATATTCAAAATGGCCATACTTCCCAAAACCGATATACAGATTTAATGCAGTCTCAATCATAATATCGACAGCATTCCTCACAGAACTAGAGAAACAATCCTAAAAGTCATAGAAAGTCAGAAGAGACAGAGTATGAAAAGCAACTGTGGCAACAAGAGCGAAGCATCACAACCCCTTTGAAAACGAAAAATACGAAAACTGCTTTGAAAGCTAAAAGTAGAACTGCCATGTAATCAGCAATTCCACTACTGGGCACATATCCAAAGGGGATGAAATCATTACACCAGAGAGACTCCTGCACCTCCATGTTTATTACAGTACTATTCAAAATAAGTACGGCGTGGAATCAACCTGGATACTCAGCAGTGGATGAGCAGATAAAGAAAGTGCAGTACATAAATACAGTGGACTCCTATTCAGCCATAAAAAGAATGAAGCCCTATCATTTGCAGCAACATGGATGGAACTGGGTTCACCATGTCAAACAAAATCAGCCAGAGAACACGTGGCAAGTAGCATATGTTCTCATTCCTAGAGGAACAGAGTGGAACAGTGGTGCACAGACACTGGGAACAGGAGGCGGACAGAAGTTCTACAGGGGAAGGGGAGCTACTGGCTAAAACAACCTGTACTTCCAAATGTCTAGAGCAGAGTGCAGCATTCCCAACACCTACCACTGACTAATGTGTGGAGACAGAGGTGTTTCTTACTCTGATTTGATCATTACGTTGTAGACACGTATGGAATTATCACAGCTTACCTCCAAAAAGATCTACAAATACTACATCTCAGTGGTTTTTTGCTTTTTGAGACAGGGTCTCACTCTGTAATTCAGGCTGGTCTTAAACTCACTATGTAGCCCAGACTGGCCGTGAACTCACGATGATCCTCCTGTCCCAGCCTCCTGAGTGCTGGGATTCAGCCATAAAAAGCAGCCCTATCAAGAAGCCGTGCCACCATGCCCGGCCATGTCTGTTTTTTAAAAATTTAAAAAAGAGAAAAGTTTACCTCTAAGATCAAGTAGCAGCTGCTCATGTGCACTTAGGAAGCCTGATAGCCTCCCCTTCCCCTGGTAATGGGGACAAACCAAGGGCACTCTACCACCAAGTTATGTTGCCTAGGCTGCCCTTGAACTTGTGATTATCATGCCTCAGCTGCCCAAGTAGCTTGTGCCACCATGCTTGGCTAAAACATTTTTTTTTTTCTTTTTTTAAATCAGCAGTGTCAGGGGCCGGTGAGATGGCTCAGCGGCTTAAGCGCCTGCCTTGCAAGCGCGAGGGCCCGAGTTCGACTCCCGGAACCCACATACGAAAAAGGGGCCGGTGATATCGCTCAGTGGCAGGGGTGCCTGTTGGCGCGCGAGGTCCTGAGGTCGTCCCCCTGGTACCCACAAAAAAAAAAAAAAAAAAAAAAAAAAAAAATCAGCAGTGTCAGGGGCCGGTGAGACGGCTCAGCGGTGTAAGTGCCTGCCTGGCAAGCGCGATGGCCCGAGTTCGACTCCTAGAACCCACATACGAAAAAAGGGCCGGTGATATCGCTCGGTGGCACGGGCACCTGCTGGCACGCGAGGTCCTGAGGTCGACCCCCGGTACCCACACACACACAAAATAAATAAATAAATAAATCAGCAGTGTCAGAAATCACTGCTCTGCCTGCCCCAGGCCTACTGGCTGCCTCTCAGCAGGCTCCTGGCTGACACCCTCAGTGGGCACTAGGGCCAAGGCAGTGAGGACTCCCTGGTGCCCCCGCACCTCTCCCACAAAGGGCTCCAGAAGCACCTTCGGCTGCAGTGTCTGGAAAGCCCCAAGAAGCATCAGTTTTATGCCCCACAGCACAGTAAAGTCACCCAACTGCTTATGAAGACAAGTGATGGAGTAGGCAGTGACACAGAGGGAAATGAAACACAGCAAACATCAACAAATAAAACGTGGAATACCTTGTTTTTAGCTAGCTCCTTTTCCAAAGCACATTTTTCTTGTGCTATTTCTTTTTCTGTCTCATTAGCCTGCCCAAGGGAGGGAAAAAGAAATGGGTCAGTTCACAGCAGCCGACAGGCTCTCCTGAGCACACTCGGCCTGTGTGGCATTCACACCTACACTGCACCTAGCACTCCTCCCGGAAAATGGGCCGGGCAGGCGTCTGAGGCCAAGCAGGCCGCACGCAGCCCTGCGATCAGAAAGACACCGCTGCACGTCAGACCCCCAGCTCCTTCCTACTAGAAGCCAGGGCTGCACCTCTAATCTCCAGTGCCCCCTTCTTGAGAGGATGTCAACTTTTAAAACACGGCCTTAACTAGCAGGAGGAGGCGTGAATTACTCCTTGACACTCAGCAGTGCCATGTAAGTGTGCACTGTTCTGTCTGTCACAGGCTGCTTCCCGTGCTCAAAGGGACACATTAGCCGCCTAGGATTTCTTCATGGAAAACTTGGACAAACTACAGCTGGTTTAACTTCTGGTCTTGAAACTGTACTTACAGCACAATTTAAAACACCACCCTTGCATCGCAGCGAGGGGGCAGTGTAAATCTGCTTCTACCCACCTCTTTCTGGAATCTTCTGTTCTCCTCCAGCAGGGAATTCTTCTCCTGCAGCGACGCTTCCAGCTCACCTTGCAGCCTTACGATAGTCGATTCCAGAAGCTCCTTCTGTGCAGCTGTCCTCTTCTCAGCATCCCGGGCTTTCTGCACACACTGGTTATGCTCAAGGCTTAAATGGCTCCTGCAGGAAGAGTTAGGAAACCTCAGAGTTCTCATTTAGCAGAAAGAGTGATTAAACGTTGTTACAGAACACATGACTAACTCCTACGGAGAACAGTTACAAATGTTCTACCAAACTAGTTCCTTAAAAGCAGAATCTTTGTCTTTGTAGCTGGCCTAGCCAAGGTGGAATAAATGTTTTCATTAAAGGTGAGAAATACAAATGCAAGAACAAAAGATGGGTAAGACGCAGCCGTGATTTACTTACAGACGAGCCTGGAGTTGAGTTTTCTCGTTCTGCACGGTCTGCAGCTCACTCGTGATGGTGGCGTGGGCTGCGTCCAGCAGTAGGCTTTGCTCTTGAAAAGTCTGAGTCATCGTCTTCTGCTCTACCTGAGTGCGTTAGGAGCAACAGTGAAAGCTGAGAAACCGTTCGATGTGGTGTTATTCAGTCACCGATCAAAGGCATCAACTGACTTATAAAACACAAGTTTTATTTCTGTAAATAAAATTTTTAAAAGTTTATCTTAATGGCTAGCTTTCTCTTTGTTCTAGCCTGAGGTGGCTCCAATTATATCATTTTATAGTTCCACTGGCCAACAATCAAGAGGTATTATTTACCCAGGCTGCTGAAAATGTTGTAAAGCTCCTAAAATGAATATATTTTTAAAGATTAAAAATTATATTAAGAATATTTTTGGTATATTAAAATTTCAATATGGTCGTTTATTTTATTTTATTTTATGTGTGTACCGGGGGTTGACCTCAGGACCTCGTGCGCCAGCAGGCGCCCGTGCCGCTGAGCGATATCACCGGCCCTTTTTTCGTATGTGGGTTCTGGGAGTCGAACTCAGGACCTTGTGCTTGCCAAGCAGGCGCTTATGCCGCTGAGCTATCTCACCGGCCCTATGGTCGTTTATTTTAAAAAGTAAAACAATCTTAATGTATCTAAGCATCAGGTAAAAAGATTTCTTCATCTCTATCTTTCCCTCCCTCCAAACAATCCCACTCCCTAGGGTTAATGTTTAATAGTTTAACAGTGAGTTGTTTTGAAAGTATCTTAAAGTGTGCACAGACACCGTGCAGCATAGCATTGTAAATGTTTTCCACGATTTTATTTTCTCTGGGTCATCATTTTGGAGTTACCAAAACAACTTTTTTTTTTTTGGTATTGGGGATTGAACCCAGGAACTACTTACTGAGTTACACTGCTAGCCCTTTTTTATTGCTTGAGATAACATTTTTACACACACACACTTTTATCTACAATCTTAAAAGTTTTTGCAAACATATACATATTAACAGTTACTTTTGAAAATATGTTTTAAAATGCTTCAATTTTAATGATATTTGATTGCAAAACAAAGCTTCACACCTTTACACTTGGTAAAATGGGATACTACTTGTGTCCTATCTCAAAAATTTACAATATTTGTTACAGTGTTAAATATATCACATTATTCTTTAGGTCCATAAAAGTAAGGATTTGGACTCATTCACACCTATAATTCTACCTAGATCTAGCATATTTGGACAGAATAAACACAGTTGAAAAGTATTGAGTATTTTTATGCACAAAACGTGTTTAGCACTGTAGGAAAATAATAGGTACATAAGGCAATAACTTTGCTTCTAGCAGTTCACAATTTAAGATAGGAAATAAATCATAAACATCAATTATTACTAGAGAATGTACAATAGGGAGGCAGCACAATGTAATGATTAAAAACACTGATTCTGAAGTCAGACCTAAGCTTATTTTTTGTTGTTTTGTTGTTTTTTGAGATGGGGGTCAGTATGTTGCCCCAGCTGGTCTTGAACTGAACTCGGTGATCCCCCTGCCTCAGGCTTCTGGGCACACATCGCCACACTGGCGCAGACCTAGCTGAGATCCAGCCCTCCTCCTTACTGGTTAGCCAGTACCTCCACACTTCATTTTTCTTATTGGCAAAATGAGGATAATAGATACTCTTTTATGTAGCAGGTGTTAGGATTAACACATTCACGATGGAGCTGTAATTCTTATGTCTCACTGCCAGGTGGCTCTGAACCACCAGGGTACATGCATGACTCCCACTGGGCAGCTTGTACCATCCAATGGAAGTGTCCCGTGCCACCTGGTGGGACAGTCATGTATGTACCACCAGTGGTTCAAGCCAGTGCAAACATGTTAAAGGAGGTTAACGAACAAAAAATCCTTAGTGCAATGGATGGTATATGCTAAAAGCATAAACACAGAGCTATTATTATGATAATTTAGTGTCCAAGGAACAGAACTTGAAAAGGGAAATATCCCTTATGGCTGGGAAGATCAAGCTCTCTGATCCAAGTCAGTCTTAACAAAATTCAAATAGCTGAAATAAAAGTGGAGAGTATTCTCAGCAGAGAGAATGGCGCAAGCAAAATGGGAAATCCCAAGGTGTTTGGGGAGACAGTAGTGCTTTACAGTCAGTTATAAGTGACTCGGTAGATAACGGGACAGGCAGTTACTTTTCCTAATGTAATGATACTTGAGAAGAAACCATTAAAAAGCACTGAGTACAACATCAAATAAATACCCCTATGATGACAAATGAAAACTATGAATCAAAAAATAAAATGATTCAGTAAAGTTTTGGAATCTGTTGTTCAAACGTTTTATTTATCCAGTTGGCTGTGCACATTTCCTGATCCCCTCAGCCAGCCTGGCTTTCTGCTGCCCCATCAGAAGTCCACTAGTGCTAAATGAATACCTGCAGCATGATCTGGTGGTCAGCAATGAGCCTGGCCTTTTCCACACTGGCAGCCTGCAGCATGCTGCTTAGCTCGGAACACTTTCCAGTCAGTTGGTCATTCAACACCTAAAACAACATTCACAGCAAGTCACAGGTCTTGCTGATGAAGAGGTATTTCACGTATGCATCATGGGTTTTAAATGTTTGGAAAGTATGTCACAATGTATGTAAACCTGATTTATTTAACCTATACTCAATTAATATTTCTTAATTTTATACAATGCATTCAATGTTTGGAGTCAGTATCATAAAAGTTCTAAATTAAAAGGATATATTTATTGATTGGGAGAGCAACTGAGGCATTTCGCATTTTATTGACCTGTTCTTCACAATTTTGAACACAGGTCAGTTACAGCAAGGCATTTGTAGAATGGAATTTACAAGGTGGGTACCTAGCTAATATTGTAGAAATTGATTTCTATGACTGCATCATGAACATTCAAAAATTACTTAGCTGATAACAGAAAATGTCTAAGTTCCTTCACTACCAACAACAGTATGTATAATAGTACAAATTTTACTATCACAATTAGTTAATTCTCTTTAGTATTTATAATAGCAAAATATAAATAATTTTACTATTACACCTAGTCAATTCTCTGATATTTTGAAATTTGTATTCTGAAAAATATTCACCTTAATTATCAGTCATTTTTCCTCCTTTCTGCTCCCAAACATAACCTCTCAAACCTCCTCTTCCCCCTCCCTGTTCCAGATATAACAATATCATCAAAACATATCTTTTTTCTTTCATTCTCTTTTGTCTCTTTTTTTTTTTTCTCTTTCATAGTCCTCTATTTCCCAGCCTATTCTTCATCAGTAATATTTTTTTGTGTGTGTGTTCCTGGGTTATTGAAATGGTTGAGAACTTTTCAAAAAAAGTTTTAAATTATATTTTGATATATGGTTGGGTCTGTGGATGTTGATATAACCAGCAATAGTTCTCTCCTCACACACTGAATCATATCCAAAGCCAAGGTTACAACATAGGGAGAAATCCACTTTCTAAAGATAGCTCCCCAATACTGAAAGAACTTTATACACCAACTAATCTACAGCCTTCAACATAAAAATACATAAATCACGAGAACAGAAGACAATGAGATAACTCCAAAAATTCATAACTCCCCAAACGCTGACAGGCACTTAAGTGGATGAATTTCCAGACAAAGAACTCAAAAACCTAATAGTTAAAATTACTGAAGGGATCAAAGAGACAAATAAGCAGCTAAATGAAGCAATTACTAAGACGTTCACTGCACTTGAAGATGTAAATAAGCAGCAGAATGAATTGATTAAAATGATCATCAATGAGCTTAAAGAAGATGCAAATAAGCAGCTGAATATTTAAGGAAGACAATGCAAGATATGAAGAACCATATCAGAAAAGAAGTTATGAAAAGGAAATCAAGCAGAAATCTTGGAAAAGAAAAACTCAATTCAGGGCTGGTGAGATGGCTCAGTGGCATAAGCGCCTGCCTGGCAAGTGCGAGGGCCCGAGTTCGACTCCCAGAACCCACGTACAAAAAAAAAAAAAAAGGGGGCTGGTGATATCGCTCAGCGGCACGGGCGCCTGCTGGTGTGCGAGGTCCTGAGGTCAAACCCCGGTACACACCAAAAAAAGAAAAAAAAAAAAAAAGAAAAACTCAATTCAAAGTTCTGGAAGTAGGCAAGATCAGTCAAAAAATACAACATCAGGACCCGAGCACAAGGTTAATAAAGTAGAATATTCACTCAGTAGTAATGAAAAAGCAAGAGACAATCACATGATCCAAGAACTCTTAGATGACTCTAAAAGAACAAACTTAAGGATTATTGGAATTGAAGACAAAGAAAGGTCCAAATTCATGGTGTAAAACTTTTATTCATGGATATTATGGCACAAAAATATCCAAACCCAGGGAATGAGGATACCTAGGTAAATGAGGATTTAGAACCCCAAACGGACATGACCAGGAAAAAACCTCTCCACAACACAGCCTAGTCAAAATCCCAGAAACTCAGAACAAAGAGGATTACTAAAAGCTGTTAGACAAAATTATGTATAAGGGCAAACCAATCAGAATAACTGTAGATTCTTCAACACAAACCCCAAAGGCCAGGAGAACCTGGAGGTCTTCAAGCCTTAAAAGAAAATGTTGCCAATCCAGATTACTATACTCTGCAAAGTTATCCTTCAAAATTGTTGGAGAAATAAAAGCCTTTCATGATAAAGATAAACTAAAGAAATTCATGACCACCAAGCCAGCATTGCAGGAAGTACTTAAGGGAATCCTAAACAGAGATAAGGAGGTCAAGAACACCCAAGCACCCAGAGGAAAGAATAAATCTCACTGGGAATGCAGCTGGGGAAAAGGGACTCAAGCACTGGAAAAATAATATAATGACAAGAATCAGTGCATACCTTTCAATACCAACACTCAGTGTAAATTATCTTAACTTTTCAATCAGAACACATAGACTGGCAGGCTGGATCAAAAATCAAAACCCAACTATATGCTGTCTTCAAAAGATACCCACAAAGACACAGACTGAAAGTGAAAGGATGGAAAATCGTATGCCAAGCAGCCAGAGCCTGAAAGCAAGTAGGAGTAGCTATTCTAATTTCTAATCAATGCTGACTTCAAAACTGGTTAAAAGAGATGAAGAGAGTCACTACATTTTGATAGATGGAACAATTAACCAAGAGGAGATTACAGTTGTAAATATGTATGCAAAGAACGTTGGCACACCTAATTTCATAAAATAAAAACTACTTGACGTGAAAGGGCAGATAGACTACAATACAAAGAGGGAGACTTCAATGCCCCACTCACACAAACAGACAAGTTAATAAATAAAAAATCAACAAAGAAATTCCAGAGAGATAAACTACACCACAGAACCAGTGGATTTAACAGGTACCTCCAGAACGTTTCATCCCCAAACAGCAAAATATACTTCTCAGCTGCCCACGGAGCTTCCCAGAACAGACATATTAGGACATAAAGCAAGTGTCAACAATACACAAGAACTGAAGAAATCACTTGTATCCTATCAGACCCAAATGGAATGAAACTAGAAATCAATAATAAAAAAAAAACTATAAAAACTATACAAATGCATGGAGATAGAATAACATACTTCTAAGTAACTAATGGGTCACAGAAAAAATCTGAGAAGAAATTTAAAAATTCCTATATTTAAATGACAATGGAAATAAACATATCAAAATCTATGGGACACAATGAAAGTAGTTCTAAGAAGGAAGTTTACAGCAGTGAATGCCTACTGTATAAAAACAGAGGAATACCAAATAAACTAATGATGCAATTTAAGGTTCTAGAAAAACAAGACCAATCCAAACTCAAAACTAGTAAAGGAAAGGGATTATAAAGATCAGAACAGAAATAAGTGAAATTTAGACAAAAAATAATACTGAGGATCAGTGAATTAAAGAGTCAATTCTCTGAAAGGATAAATGAGTTTGATAGAACACAGACAAACTTACCAACAGACAGAGAAGAGCTGCATCAACATCATCAGAATTGAAAAAGGTAAAGTTACAAGACACCATTGATATCCACAGGATTAGAAGAAACTATTTTGAAAACTTACATTCCAATAAATCAGAAAATCTGAATTCCTAGATACATATGACTTACCAAAATCAAACCAAGAAGATATATAAACCCTGAACAGATCAATAACAAGAAATGGAACTGATACAGTAATAAAAATTCTACCAAGAAAAGCACAGGACCAGTGGATTCTCTGCTCAGTTTTATCAGAACTTTAGAGAAGAACTAACGCCAATAGTCCTCAAACTTTTCTATGTCATTGGAAGGAAGACTCCAAAGTCACTTCATGAAGTGAGCACTACCCTGATACCAAAACCAGATAAGAACTCAACAAAAAAGAAAACTATAGGCAAATATCCTCAATAAGATACTTGAAAACAGAATTCAACAAATCATTGAAGAAAACCATGTACCATGACCAAGTAGGGTTCATCCCAGGGATGCAAGATGGTACAACATCTTGCATCAATAAATGTAATACACCACATAAACAGGATCAAGGATAAAAGTCACATGATCATTTTGATAGATGCAGAAAAGGCCTCTGAGAAAATCCAATATTCCTTCATGTTTCAAACCCAAAGCCAACATCATACTAAAAGGGGAAAAATTTCAAGCATTCACTCTCACATCAGAAATAAGATGGGTGTCAACTCAACTCTCACCATTGCTGCTCAGTATAACACTCAAAACTTTAGCCAGAGCAATCAGATCAGATGAATAAATAAAAGTGATATAAACAGGAAAAGAAGGAGTCAAATTTGCAGATGATAGGATCCTTTACATAAAGACCACCCCAAAATTCCACTGGAAGACTCTTAGATCGGATAAATTCAGTCTAGTAACCAGATAAAAAAATCACTCAAAAATCAATAGTGTTCCCATATACCAATAATGAACACACTGAGAAGGAAATCAGGGGAACAATTCCATCCATGATAGTTAAAAAAAAAAAAATCAAATTAGGAATCAATCTAACCAAAGAGGTAAAAAGACTTCCATAATGAAAACTATAGAACTCTGAAGAAAGAGACTGAATAAGATGTTGGAAAATGGAAAGACACCCTCTGCTTCTGGGTAGGCAGAATTAATATCATTAATATGGACTTATTACCAAAAGTGATATATAGATTTAATAAAACCCTATTAAAAATACCGACAACTTTTTCAGGGAACCTGAAAAAACATTTGTAAAATTTATACAGAGCCAGAAGAGACCTGGTTCAGATTACTAAAGCAATCCTGGGCAAAAAAGGGAAGCAGGAGACATCATGATTGCAGATTTCAAGTTATACTACACAAAGCAATAGTAACAAAAATAGCATGGTACAAGCACAAAAATACACATGTAGACCAATGAAATAGAATAAAAGACACAGAAACAACCCCATGCAGCTTTAGCCATCTGATTTTTGACAAAGGGGCCAAACACATATGGTGGAGAAAACAGAGCCTCCTCAACAAATGGTGCTGGGAAAACTGATTATCCACATGCAGGAGACTGAAACTAGATCCTTACATCTCATTCTGTATTAAAATCAAATCAATGAATCAAAGATCTAGACATATAAAAACAAATTTTGAAACTGCTAGAAGATAACACAAGGAAAACACTGGACCCAACAGACATAGGCAAGGATTTCCTGAACAAACTCCAATAGCGTAGGAAATAATATCAAGAGTCAACAAATGGGGCCGGTGAGATGGCTCAGCGGCATAAGCGCCTGCCTGGCAAGCGTGAGGTCCTAAGTTAGACTCCCGGAACCCGCATACGAAAAAGGGCCGGTGATATCGCTCAGCGGCATGGGCGCTTGCTGGCGCGCGAGGTCCTGAGGTCGACCCCCGGTACCCACACAGAAAAAAAAAAAAAATCAACAAATGAGATTACATCAAATTAAAAAGTTTGAGTGTGAAGAGTGAAGAGACAACTTACAAAATGGAAAAAATAGTTTTCCAACTACTCCTCCAATAGGACTAATATGTATCTAAAAGAACTCAAAAAGTTAACTTCCTCAAAACAAATAACCCAATCAAAAAATGGGCAAATGAACTACATAGATGCTTCTTAAAAGAAGAAGTACAGGGCCGGTGAGATGGCTCAGCGGCTTAAGCGCCTGCCCGGCAAGCGCGAGGGCCTGAGTTCGACTCCCGGAACCCACATACGAAAAAGGGGCCGGTGATATCGCTCAGCGGCACGGGCGCCTGCTGGCGCGCGAGGTCCTGAGGTCGACCCCCGGTACCCACAAAAAAAAAAAAAAAAAAAAAAAAAAAAAAAATGAAGAAGTACAATTGGCCAATAAGTATACAAAAAAGTGTCCATCATCTTTAGTCATCGGGGAAATGCAAATCAAAACAACTCTGAGATTCCATCTTACCCCAGTCAGAAGGGCTTTCAAGAGCACAAAAATCCAGTGTTGGGCAGGGTTGTGGTTCAGTGGTAGAGTTTTTGCCTTGCATACACAAAGCCCTGGGTTTGAGCCCCAGCACCACAAAAACAAACAAACAAACAAACAAGCAAAAAACCACCAATGCTGGTGAGGATGTGGGAAAAAAAGGAATTCTTCTAAATTATTGGTGAGTATGTAAACTAGTACAACCACTATAGGTATCAGAATAGAGATTCTTCAAGAAACTAAAAATAGAATTCCATTTAACCTGGCTATATTTCCAAAGAGTTAAAAGATTTCAAGCTATAGTGGTACAGGCATACCCATGTTTACAGCAACACGGGCCACAGTGCCTTAACTCTGGAGTCGGCCTAAATGCCCATCCACAGAAAAATGGATAAAGAGAATATATACACACATGGATTATTATTCATCCAAATAAAAGAATTCAATCATACCATTTGCACAAAAATGGATGGAACTTAAGACCATAATGTTAAGTGAAATAAGTCAGACACAGAAAATTAAATATGGCATAGTTTCTCTTATATGAGAAACACAGGATATGATTAAAGAGAAAAATAAAAGAGGAATTATAGGAAACAGAAAGGCAGGCTTTGTAGAGATGAGGGAGGGGTTTGGAGGGGTAGAGGGGAATGGGTTATGATATACGCATGTACCAACTCCCCAAAAGAAATGTAACTATTATGTATCACAAACATACACAAATAAGAAAATTAAATTCACAGTTATTAATAGAAGGTACTTAAAACTGTGCCTGGAATGTGGAATGGGTATAGTAAAAATGTTAACTACTATCAGTATAGGAAAAGTAGTAGTAGTTATTAGTTTATAATAGGACATATTTATTTTGCATTTTATTTATTATAAAGAAAACACAGCAAACTATTATCCCAAAATTGTTGTAATCGAACTGTACCAACAGAAAAGTTATTTTTAAATGATAAACACCAATTTACTGGACTCTGTTAGCCACCTATTTGGTGCCTATAATATACATGTACATATTAATAGAAAGGACCAGCTAAATTTGGGAACCACCACTCCATGGTAATGATTACGCTCAACTCCAACATCCAGGAAATACTGATTAGGTTCCCACTGTGCTACTTGCCACAGAAGATATGAAGAGTGTAAGACATAGCCTTTGCCCCTGAACTGCTTAGGACTTACTGGCAGGGCCGGTGAGGTACGCATTTAGTGACTAATTACAAAGTACACAGAGGCAAGGTGTGAACTAGTGTATGATTTAACAATGTATCTTGTATACCATCGTGTCATAGGAACCTGAAGAATGAAATGAGAAATGCACTTAATTTGATAATATTTCAAAGATGAATTAGATCTTATGGAAATAAAAAGCTGGATGATAGGGATGGTATGAGTTTATATTATCAGGGTTAATTTTGGTTAACTGAACAAAAGTAACATCGGGCTGGGGATAGAGCTCAGCAGAACAGTGCCTGCCTGGCAAGTGCGAGGTCGTGAGTTCAATTCCCGGAGCCAAAAAAAAGTAACATCTAAAAACCAGAAAAATACTGAAGATTTACCTGTGCTTTTTCTAATGCTTGATGAAGGGATAATATGTCAGACCTCAAATATGCATTTTCTTCATGTTCCTTGTTGAAAGACATTTGCATATTCTAGTAGGAAAAAATAATTATTCTCTTTTTCACATATGTATTATATGTATCTCCATAAAATACCTATCTGTATTCTCACTGGTACCAGTTCAAGTTCTAATGACATATAGATGTTCATCTTATAAGAAATTTAAAAAATTCTTAGTATCTTCAACTCCCGAACTTCTCTTTATTTCTAAATTATTTATAGGAAACAACGAGATATCATTATATACACCTGTTAGAATGTCCAAAATCCTAAACGCTGGCCACACCAAACTGAGGTGAGGATGTACACTCACTCTCATTACTGCTGGTAGGATTGCAAAATGATAGAGATGCTTTGGATGATAAGTTGGGCAGTTTCTAACAGAACTAAAAATATTAGTACCATAATCATGCTCTCTGGTATTTACCCAAAGGAGTTGAAAACTTATCTCCAACAAAAATCTTCACATAGACATTTACAGCAGCTTAATCATAATCGCCGAAATTTAAAAGCAATTAAGATGTCCTTCAATAAGCTAATGGATATACTGCAGAACATCCAAACAATGGAATATTACTCAGCACTAAAGAGGAATGAGCTATCAAGCTATGAAAAGCTAAGGTTACATAAAAGTAACCTTAGTGATTTTGAACTCAGAAAAGCCAGTCTAAAAGGGCTACATGTGCTGTGTGGTTCCAAGCACATGCCACTCTGGGGAGGACAAACCTAAGTGGACAGCGAAAACACCAGTGGTGCCAGGAGTTTAGGATGGGGAAGGACAGACAGGCAGAGGACAGAGGGCTCAGGGTGGTGAAGGTACTCAGTACGATACTATCGTAGTAGCTACGTGTCCTTATCGGTTTGTCCAAACCCACAGAGTGTATGCTCCAAGAGTGATGCCTGATGTAAAATACAGACTTGACTGAGAATGATGTGTCATTGTGGATTCTTTGATCGTAATGATTCCCACCCTGGTGGGGATGCTGAGGAGGAAGAACACTGCATGTACAGCGGCAGGGGTTTATGCAGGAAATCTGTGTACCTTTTGCTTAATTTTACTCTGAACCTAAAACTGCTCCAAAAATATGGTTTATTAAAAAACTTTATTAAATCTATTCTCATATTGGGCTCCCAACAAGAAAGAATTTGCCTGAACCATAACCTAAATATTTACCAGTATCTTTCTCTCACAGAAGTTCTACTCTCTAATGTAAACACTTATGTTATATTACATATACATTTTTTCCTATCAGCAGTAAGATCTTGTGGTATGAAATGAACACGGATGCAGATCTTTTAAAGTCATAAGTGAAGACAGGGTGCCTGGGGTGGAGTTGAGGAAAGCACCTATGGTCTGTGGGAAAAAACAAAACAAAACCAGTTTTCTGAGGTAGTGACGGTGATGTGACTGTGGGCTGGGCTTTCTCTAACAGCTACTTAGTAAGACGGGCAAGGACAAAGTGTAAATTCTCCTACAGAGAAAACCACTTTTCTATTTTTCTAGGAGATGTGTCTCAAGAAAGATAAACATCACACAGGACAGGATGAGACAGCATCCAGAAAAATTATTCCAAATGGGACATCAAATCAAGGATTAACTGTAAAATGCATTAAGATATAAAAGCAGTTCTATATATATATATATATATATATATATATATTTTTTTTTTTTTTTTTTTTTTGTGTGTGTGTGTGTGTGTGTGTGTGTGTGTACCGGGGGGTCGACCTCAGGACCTCGCGCGCCAGCAGATGCCCGTGCCGCTGAGTGATATCACCGGCCCCTTTTTCGTATGTGGGTTCCGGGTGTCGAACTCAGGACCTCGCGCTTGCTGGGCAGGCACTTAAGCCGCTGAGCCATCTCACCGGCCCCGTATACATATATTTTTTAATTTAAAATTTTTAGCAGTAGTGGTGACTGAACCCAGGGCCTTCACACTAGCTGCCTCCCTAGCCCTTTTCTAATTTTTAGAATTTTGAGACAGGGTCTCAGTAACTTGCAAAGTTGCCCAGGTTGGGCTCAAACTCCCGCCTTGGCTGCCCAGGGTGATGGGATTATAGGTGTGTACCCACGTCCTGCCCGTTTCTTAAATTACATAAGATAAATACAAAACGTGCCATCCTCACCATTTCTAAGGGTACAGTTTAGTGACATTAAATACATTCACACTGCTGCACAGCCTCCACTAATACGCAGCTGTGTCTTACATTTCATTAAAAATTTTTCTTTTAACAATTAGTTTAAAATTGACAAAACACAAATGTCTCATTTTTCCTAACTCAACTTTTCAAATTATAATAACCCGCATGAAATGATTAGTTTTTAATACCTAGTATTAGCCTGAGTATATAAGTTATTTACACAAAACCCTTTTTTCTAAAACTGTTGGGAGAATCACAGGATTATAAACCGACGTAAATGAGAAAATGAGATTTAAGAGAGGGAGGACCATCTCTGTTCTCTAGAACCTGGAAACTTACCTTGTTTTCTTCAACCAACTTGGAAACGAGGTCATCTCTAGAAACTAAAAACAAAAGGCCCACATAACTATGACAAAAATAACTTGCTACACTGAATTAACATGATATTTTTTCCCTGCAAAGCTTTAATTTTAATAGGTTCATCTTATTCCTCCCAAAAATATTGCCTAAGTATTCTTATAGACTAAAAGCCTAAGTATTTTTTGTTTTGTTTTGTTTTTAGTTTTTTGAGACAGGGTCTTGCCATGTAGTTCAGGCTGGTCTGAACTCACTATGTGGCCCACGCTGGCCTCGAACTCATGGTGATTCTCCTGCCTCAGCCTCCCGAGTGCTGGGATTATAGGCATGCGCCACTATGCCTGGTTTAGCCTAAGTATTTTTATCATAGTTTTATAGACTGGGAACTAAGCTATGGAGTTATCAAAGAAACTAGTTCACAGTCATCTGCAATGACACACGAGGTCACATTTTACTCAGAGTTTAGGTGATGTGTCTCAGGGATCTTCTAACAAACAATACAGGCAGAGGACCAATGGGAAACAGCGCCGGGAAACAGACTGCCGTGGACAAGGACGACAGGGACACAGAGGAGGAACAGACCAAGGTGGTACCGAGGGAGAGGTCACGGCAGCTCCTGGTGAAGTCACAGCGATGAGCCTGGGGGACCATCGACATTCAGACTTGGGCACAGGGCGACGGTGGACTCTTCCCGTACAGAAGAGATACAGGGCAAGGGGCAGGGCTGGGGGCAGAGTGAGTTCCAACGAATACCTAGTTTTCCACGTTCTGATGCATCTGCAGGGCAGCCAAACGCAGAGGCTGCCTTGGCAGTAAACACTGGTCTGCAGCGCAGGGGTGCTGTGTGTGCTTGTGTGGGGACTTTGAAACCGTTCAGAGAATACATGAAATGCAAGAAAATTAAAGACAGAAAGCTGGGGAATAATTTGGCGTGGTACACTAGTAGCTAAAAGATATAAACTTTCTAAGAGTAATGCGTTGGCTTTACAGAAAAATTCAGAGATCTATTAGTTTTGTTTCACTTAAATCCTAAAGCCCAAAAAATATAAAAATCACATACTATATAGAATATTCCTTATAAAGCTATTGTTTTTGAACATATGAATCCATGACTCATTAAACCCTAATTTAAAATGTGTGAAGGATGAAAAAGAAAAACTGTAAGACTTGTTCTGAAAATTCTACTAATCAAAGAAAAAGGAATATTTATGTTGAAAAAACAATTTAATCACTTTAATACACATGTATATAGATATTTATTGCTAATATACTTAATAAAAACTACTTTTTAAATTAACCGAAGAAAATATTTAAAGGCATTCCTTTTAGTAATCTAGCTAGAATGACTATAAAATAATAAATTTGCATATATGCAAAAAGTCTATAATTCAATATTAAGTACATAGCTGGTATTCAGACAGCCTTTCTTTACCTCATGTTAGTTTGAATTACTATTGTTTTAATCTTCACCCTTTAACAGCTCCCACATGTTCTTTACAAAGTTCAAATATAAAGCATTAATCCAAAGAGAAAGTAACATGAGAAACTCACTTAATAGGGGAGCCCATTAATATAATAGAAAGACGTGTGTGTTAGAGCCGGCTGTTGTTTGCTGTGGGTCTACCATGGCTCGTGTCTAGATGTCTTCCCAAAGCCTCATGTCTCCCAGGTGCGGCTTTTCAGAGGTGGTTAGATCTAGAGTATGTGATGGGATCAAGGGTGTGTGATTACTAATCAGTCCACTGATTGGTTGGCATAGCTCTGGGTGTGGATGAGAAAGCCCACCCTGATGCGAGTGCTACCAGCCCTGAGGGTGTGTAGTGTGGATAGAATAAAAGGGACAGAAAGAGGGCTGCTGTCCTCACTTGCTATTTGCTACTGCTTCACTGCTGTTGCTTTGCTGCCTTCTGCCTTCCCTTCCATGCCGTGGACTGTTTCTCCTCTGCGATGCCCCTCTGCCATGCAGCCCTGCCTTGGAGCCAGCCGACTATGAACTGAAATCTCTACAAACTGTGAGCCAAATAAACCTCTCCTCCTTTAACTTTGGGTGTCAGGTATTTCATCTCAGCAACCAGAAAGGTAACTCAGACAGGGTCACTGGGCACAGCCCACCTGGATCTTTGTATTCTTCTGTACAGTGCACATATATTCTTATCTTCCTGACAAGGCTGCTGTAAGGCTCAAGCGAGATCACGTGGAAGTGCCACAAAACGTAACACACTTTTGTAGGCTCATAATCAGAAGATGACAGGAAGTTACCTTGGGACATTGTCAGTGAGAATTTCAACAGTAATTCACTACCCAACAACTATAAGGAAAAAAGAGTCCACTCTTTTGTGCTAAGACAATCTAAACAATCTACTCTTTCCTCTATAGTTTGTATACAGTACTTTTCACTTCCTTCTTGATATTCCCTGCCCCATCAAAATCACAGAGTAGAGATGGTGAAATAAAAGAAACACTAGGCTTGGAGTTAGAAGATCCAGGTTTAGACTTCACTTAGCCATTTCTTCCTCTTGTAACTCTACATGGCTGTGGAGATTTGAGTATTAAATAATTTGTGGGAAAGCTCTGTGTAAATTATGCAGTGCTAATTACATACCCCTGTAATCTCTGTAGTTGAGACCACCTTAAAACTGCTTTAAAGACATATTAAAGAAGTAGTAAGATAAAGAGCTGATGGGTTAGGAGCAGCTTGACTCCAAACACCCAGATGTGATCCCATCTCTTTACTCGCTGTGTCACCTCTGAGGACTCATCCATCTGTAAAATGAGGGGATGAGTCTACACTCTCATTAAGGCCCCTTATACCCACCATCTTTACAAATACAAGTTAATCAAAACATATTGATGATCTGAGGAATGGAGAGTCTGACAATAACAGAATCCATAAATTAATAAGAGTTAATAGGTTTATTCCCTTACTGATTTTTGATTCTAATATTTAATCTAGATGTCTAGAAATCAAATGTTCCCAAAATCCATACTTCAGTAAGCATGGGAAGAGGGACTAAAATAGTTTACAATTAAGAGGATCAATTATTTTTATACCTACATTCGTTTTTGTTTCAGCATTACAGTCAGAATGGAAATCAGCTATTTTCTACATTCAGGACTGTGGGAAATACCAAGAACTCTGGCTACTTCAAGAACTTGGGCCCTGAAGAGCTTTTGCATGAACTCTCAAGAGCACTAGCCAAAGTGTGATTTCTAGCAGCTATGTTCTTACTCAGGTCAGCCTTGAGCTTTGAGGTAGCAGTCTCCAACTCTCCCTTTTTTTGTTGCTCCTGTGCCAGTAGTTCTTGGGTGGTCTGTATAGAACTGCGTAAGGCCAGGCAGTTTTGCTGCAAAATGTGCACCTGAAATTGTATAAGAAAAACCCCTTTTCTGTAAGGTAAGATTTGTAATAAATGGCCTTATAGATTTTCTGAACTATGCAGTAAAAACCTGAACAGAATGCAGTGGATTAGAGAAGTGGTCCACGCACTCTTTAGCACCAGTCACGAGCCACTCTCCGATGCCATGAGCAGGTGAAACGGAGCCATGTCACCAAGGATCTGAACCTGTATTTTAATTTTAACTAATTTAAATTTAAATAATTGAAGTTTGGGCGAGTTAGCTCAGCGGCATAAGCGCCTGCCTGGCAAGTGCAAGGTCCTGAGTTCAATTCCTGGTACCCACATACAAAGGAAAAAAGGGCCGGTGATATCGCTCAGCAGCACAAGCGCCTGCTTGCAAGTGCGAGGTCCTGAGTTCGACCCCCGGTACCCACAAAAAGAAAAAAAAAATTGAAGTTTGCTATATAAATATATTCCTGATTGCTTTGCTTATTAATATTCTTTGCCTCGAGTGTTCAGTTTAGTCTTTATTTTCTATCCAGGTCACACACATAGCAGAAGGTAAGGACAGTGCCTTCCAGATCAATGCCTATAGCAGGGGCCGCGCAGTGTAAGGAGGATGCTGTACCAGGAGCTAAGGATGCATCTCTACACAGCCTGACACAAACACTTCTCTGGTCCTTAGCTGTCTCATTCACAAATGAAGAGTGCTGGAATAAGCAACACTAGAGCGAGTCCTTTCTTATATTGCATTAAATTTTTAGAAATTGTAATAAGAATGTTAATAGGTACTAGAGAAAAGTACTTAATAAATCTAAAGAGAATTAGCAAAATTCTAAGCTTAAAGCTAAAATATCAGCTTTTTGTTTTTTATTTCACTCCTCTAACATAACTAAGGCGAGAAAATCTACCTGTTTCCGTTCCACCTCCACTGTGGATCCCATTTCTTGCATTTTAAGGAGCATAGCTGATCCCGATTTTTCAAGAGATTCCCTGAAGTGCTTCTCCTGAGCCAGCTGTCTCCTGAGCTACAGAGCAACACTGTAGTTAGGCAAGACCAGTGAACATCCTACCAGTTCAACAAAGATCAAAGTCCCCATGAAAAATTTGCTAGGTGTGCTAACTCCCTCCAATGTCCTCTGTTCATCTATGGCTACCCCACTAAGGGGTAGAGTCGAATTTGTTGCCTTCATCTTCCTAATGTTTAAGTCTGCTTCCCAAATTTGGGATTAAGACCTACTAGAAAGCTGCAAGCAGCACTCAGGAAAAGGAAGAGTAGAGTAGAACAGAAAGAGTGCATAGTGCATAGTAAGAAGTAAAGGAAAGCCCTGCTATGTGAAATGCTTGCATATATATATATATATATATATATATATATATATATATATATGATATATATATATATATCTCACACATACGGTGTTACAGTGTAAAATACAAACCCTACAATGGATTGTCTTTAAAAATTTTGAAAAACACTAGATCATGTCTTACTAGGTATTTTCCATATTTCTGTATTTTCTGGCTTTATTTTCAACTCTTATTTTTTTATATTTGGACTTTATCATCTTTTTTTATCCCATAGTACTATAAACATACCTCTAAATGCTCTTTCAATTCTGTTTTGGAATTTAAAATTCTACACAAATAATGCAGTAATTAAGTAGGAGACAAAACTGACGCTAAGAATTTTGGGTACTGTGACATTGTGACACAATAAGCATTACATATTTGATGTCGGCCCCCCAATCCTGGCACACTGCTCCCCAGACCAGGGGAATCTCCAGGTAAGAGCGTCATTCCTTGAGATGAGGTGACTGGAGGCCCCTAGATACCTTCAGAGAGGCCAATCAACACAAAGACCAAGGCATGAGAACAGAGCTGGGACTTTCAGCTCCATCAGACAACCTCCGTGGAGGGGACCAGGGCTAAAGTCGAGTTGATCACCAATGGCTAATCACACCATCATGCTTAAGTAATGAAACCTCCATAAAGCCCCCAAGAGGATTGGGTTTGGAGAGCTGCCAAACAGCTGAACCCATGCGGGTGAGTGCTGGGCTGGCGTGTGAGGAGAGGAGGGAACTCCACTCTTCTCCCCTCAGCTTTGCGCTGTGCACCTCTCTGCTGGCTGTTCACCTGTATCCTTAATAACACAGGTCGACTATCTCTTACCTGAAATGCTTAGGACAAAAAGTGCTTCAGGTTTTGGAGGCTTTTGGATTTTATTATGTGCATAGACTGTGGATTAAATATCCTCTTACACAGTACCTGGAAATCTGAAACTTTTGAGCACCTCCATAATGCTCAATAAATTTCAGATTTTGGAGTACTGTAAAGTTTAGACGTTCTGATATAGAGTGCTCAGCAGGTATCCTTAAAATAAATGGGTAAATGTAAGGAAAGAGTTTCCCTGAAAACACGAAGGGAGACTTTAGAGATGGGGAAAAGGACTAGGGGAAGGGGAGCAAGGAGAAAGGGAGGAAATGGGGACAAAATTAATCTAGCAAATGATACACATGTACCAATATACCAAAATGAAATGCGTTCTTGTGTATCACTAATGCGCACCAAAAAAATCAAATCCAAGGCAGCTGCAAAACAATACATTCTAAATGGTATAATTCAGATTAAAACATACAAAAAGGTCTCCCCGAGTTCTGTGACCCACTCTAGTGAATTGAACCTAAGGGGTTGGTCGCGGGAGCCTGACTTACCCCACAGGCCACAACCTGAGTTTGCAGCTGCACCTGCAGTGGAGGGTGGGGAGCACTCCTGTGGGACTAAGCCCTTGACCTTGACTGTGGGATCTGACCTGAACCCCAGGCAGACAGCCTCGGATTCATTAAGTTACAGGAGACCCGGCTGCTCTCCAGCAGAGACGGGGACGGCTTGGCGTGTGGAGAGAAATCCCCACGTGTCCAGAGCCAGAAGTGTTGAGTGGGGGCGGAAGCAGGCAAGTACAGTTTCATTACGAGGTGAAGAGATACCGTCTAGCTTAAAATAGGAATCGGCCACAGTGCCATTCCTTTGATGAAGTAATGTTTAAGTGAAAGAAGTTATATTTTTAAAACTCAAGGAAGATGACATAACAATGTATTTTATAATTATTGTACATATTTTTAATATGTGTTTCCCTATTGGTGATATAAGAAGAATTTACTAGGTTAATGGTATCTCTGAAACACTGATTTTCTTTGCAATATTAACCTTCTATCAATAGTATCTGAATAAATCTTGTCAGGACTATGTATTGTCATTGTCTTAAATCATTTCTAATTTTATAAATGAAAAATAACACCTTAACGTTTCTGCATTTCTAGTGAGATTAAACATCTTCTAACATAGTTATTAGCTCTTTACCTCCTTCTGACCATCAATACTTTTATTCCTTACCCATTGTTTTTTAGGTCTTTTCAAAAGTCCGTTTTAAAGTCTTTAAAGGGGAAAATTAACTTCTGCCTACTTTTAAAACTAATACTAGTTTTGCTTTTTATACGTAGAAGTTTTAAGTTCTCATGTGGTCAAATCTATTCAGCTTTATATAATTTTGCTTCTTCAAGCTTAGAAATTCCTTTTCTTGCAATGACAAGTTGAATATTACAATTCTATGTAAGAGTGAGTCAGAGTTTTCATTTGGGGCTATGTTTTGTATCACATCATAATTACTTCACTGTAAGGAATACCTTAATGCACTTTTCTAAGCTCTGAATCAAGTTCTGTGTAGAACATCATCCGGATGTGATTTGTTCCTGGAATGTTTCAGAGTTCTCACAAACCGCCTAGTTTGTACTGTAGTCACATCACTGTTAAATGTGTTCAATCTATAAATCAGCCATTAAAACCAATATTTCACTGTTTTGAATTATCATTCTTGTGATACATGTTCTAAAGGATTTAGCTACTTTTTAAAAAATGGTAACTTGAAGCATTTGCCTGTTTTATATATAATTACACATAGAAAAAGTGTTTACGGAAAGAAACTTTGATAATTATACTACTGAGGTATTCATTTCTAAAGCATTATTAACAGAAGGGCTATATGTTTTCTCCACAATTTTTTTATAAACCTAAAACTTCTCTAAAAAGCAGTCCATTAAAAAAGAAAAAATAAAAGGCAGTCCATGAACATATCTGAAATTTTGTTAATGTTCTAACTATGGGCGATCATGCTTTTATCAAATTAATAGCAAGTAAATTCCTCTACATAAGAGAGTTTTCTAGATACCAATGTTTACCACCTTAAGCACTGCAATTATAATTTTAAAAAGTGTCTCATGAGAAATTTCCTAAGAAGCATGCCTACTTCTCTGGCTTATAGAGAAGAATCTCTGAACACAATTTGACGTTTGATTTGGGCTGATGCTATGTTTCTGCCCGGGAATACTGTGGTGTCTGGGCCACTGTCAGGCCTGCAGAGTGAGCAACTATTCTGACTCTTGCACTGTTTTCAGCTGCCACTTTTAGTCCAACAGCTTCTTATAGCCGCCCACCTCCTAATTCCAAACTCTAGGCTGCAATGAAGGTTCAAGGTAAAAGGAGAGGTTTATTAAATGCTTTTTATTTTAAACAGAATTTTAGATTCAAAGGTCTTCCATGAAGGTGCCCACTTGATTGTATTGAGCTATCAACCACATGTAAAATCAACTGGATGTGACTACGATTTCCCTGATGGCTCAGAGGGCATCTGCTTTATTTCCAGTTTTACAGCAATATTCAGGAAAAAGGAAGTCTTTGATGTAATGTAAGGCCAGGTACTTTCACTTGAATCATACATACCATATTTTTAGTCTTCCTACTACATAAGCATGTATTTTCTCCTTCAAAGAACTCTCCTGGTTCTTTTCTAGTTCCTTGTTTCCCTTCAATTCCAACACCCCCTCAACCCTCTAGCATTCTTTCGCCTTACCTCCTGAATTTTAAGGTTCATTTTACGTTTTGTAATCTTTAGCTCCTCTTCAATAATAGCTGCATTCTTCTAAAAACAGAAGGAGAAAAAGTTCTAGATAGCCTAAAACGACAGGAAGAAATTGCCTAGGTATATCATTTCAAATCTAGGTTTTCTTTTGGCAACTTATAAAAGCTGTTTTCATATGGTTATAAATATTTCTTATTATTATAAGTTTGAAGTAATTATTACAATGAGATGGTTTTAAAGAAAGTCATTTTACTTCTTTGATTAATGGCTATCATTTCACCTTTTGGAGCATAAACTGTGATTAATCATATCCACTTCCCATGCAAAATTCAATAATAATCAGAGGACAAGGTGGTAAATGACAGATACTTTTCTTACAGGGTACATTGCTAAACGAACTGTTTCTTCTAGCTTCAAATATTATTTATGCTGAGGAGCTGAGGACGAAAACACAGCTTTCCTTACCTATTCTCTTTTTTATTATTAATGACACCACAATCCCAGATGTCAATCCATAGCATTGCTTTCCTAGTGTCAGTCCCCATCCAGTACCATAATCTATAATATCTTTCTCCATAAGCTATCCCTTTCCTTTCAAAACACCACAATCCTAGGTCAGACCTCATGTGGCTCTCATCACTCAAGTGATGCGCCGGCTCCCTCACCGCCCCTAAGCTCCTCTCCTCACAGACTGCACTCTACAACACCACCACGTCGTCTTTTCCCCAGAAGTTCACATTTTGTCACTTTTGAATCAAAAACTTTGATCACTCCCCATAGGATCAGCCCTGCTATGATCATTCTTGATTTTATGATGCTCTTCAATGGATCCCTCGCTAATATACAACTTATTTCCTATAAACAAATTCTTGCTCTTGTCAGGCTGGTTTACATATTCCACACACAGTGGACAAACTGAGGTTCAAACCTGGGTTACAGGAAGAAGACAGGTGGTGATCTTGGACACATGACCTCTCTCCTGCTCCAGTACTCTACTGTTAAAAACAAGGCCTTTCACTTCAATTACCGTAACACCCTACACTTCAGAAGGCCTTGCAAAATAACATGCTCAACAGCATGGACTGCCCTGTCCATGGGAGAAAAGCAGTATTTTAAGCTTCTTTTCCCAGAAGTCCCTATTCTCTGCTGCCTCTGTGGTGCTCCTTGAAATGTCCTTACCTCTCCACTTTACTTCCTAAACGTCCGGCTCAAGTCCCACCCCCTTCCTGTAGCCCACCTACACCACACCACAGAGGGCATCCTCACCCCTCAGACACCCTGAACACAAAGCCCTTATTCTGCAATATTCGCTTGTTGTCCTCTACTCCTGAACATTTCCTACACTCTTACTTTTTCCTGTTTATCATTCTACCTCTTGTTCTTCCAACCAGCATATAAGCTCTTAAGAGAATCCGGCCTCTACCTCATACCTCCGGATGCTCACTGTCCCCCGTCCAGGGTAAGGGCACTAAACAGTCCCTGACAGCACATGGTGTTTTACGTTGTCAATGCAGAGAAATATCAAATGTCAGGAATCCTCACTTCGAGGTCACCTATTTCTGAAAGTCAGTTTTATGGGTTTACTGCCCCTCCAGCTGGTACCCGACAGTAAGTCTGTACTTTAGAACTCTGCACTCAAACCTTTGTCTCCGAGGCAACTTCCAGAGTGGCGGTCAACCTTTGCACTCTGTCTTGTGCCTTGTCCTCCTCTTGTTTTACAGCTCTAAGTTGCTGGTGCAAGCTCATGACTTCAAGACACAAGAGCTTCAAATCTTTGGAATGCTCCTCCTGAATTATATTCAATTGATCCTTCAGTACAGCTACCAGACCACACAGGAGCACAATTAGGCAGGAGAATAAGGAGAGCAAAGGGAAAAAATTATAAACTCATCAAGCATTCACACAGGCCCACACTTCTGGCGACTCTTCTTTCTGTACCTGTTTTCTGTGGATTCAAATCCTTTTCAGTCTGCAGATGAAAGATGTTCATCTTCAAGGACTGGATGAGGCTTTCCAGATGGCACATTCGATTTACCAGAAACTCACAGTTCTTCCACAAACATCTGTTTTGCCTGGACAGATTACTTCATTCCGGATAGGACTAATAACTTTCTGGTTGGCAGGGTCTCTGAAATAGTTTGGAGCTTCCAGCTGACCTCTGGACAAAGATCCCAATAGAACAGTATTATGCATTGCAATCTGCACTATGGTGACTCTAATCACCGAATCCATGTAGCCTTTCTGATAAGAATTATTTGACAGTTGCATCAACATGGTAGAAGAGGCTCACTCTCCATTTACCCACAGATACACCAAATAAACATCCATACACAAATCAGTTCCCTCTAAGAGAAAGTCAGAAATGAGTTGAGAGAGACACACAGCTGACTGAAAAAATACAAACATCAAATGGGTAGGAAAAGGTGAGGCATGTGGTCAAAGCTCCTGGTCTCTCCCTGGAAGGAGCCTGCCAGTGTACTCTGCCAACTGCTGCTGCAGACAGCTTCTAGTTATCGGCAGAGCAAGCAGGGGAAAAGGCTTGGGGAGTGCTGCTCTGACCTCTTCAGGCTGACAGAGGTCTAAGTTTGTTGGATCAGTTAACTCTCTGGTCAGAAGCTCAGCTGTCAGCAGAAAAAGCATTTGACAAAATCCAACATCCTTTCATGATAAAAACTCCCCACAAATTATAAAGAAAAGGAATGTTCCTCAACACAGTAAAGGCCAGATATGAAAAGCCCACAGATGACATACTTAATGGTACAAAGTTGAAAGCTTTTGCTCTAAGATCAGGAACAAGACAGAAGTGCCTATTCTCATCACTACTATTCAACATAGTGCTGGAGGTCCTAGCCAGGGCATTAGGCAAGAAAAAGAATCGAAAGGCATTCAGATCAGAAAGGAAGAAGTGAAATTGTCTCATTTTGCTAAAGACAATTTTTTTTTTTTTTTTTTTTTTTTTTAGACAGGGTCTTGCCATGTAGTCCAGGCTGGTCTTGAGCTCGCTATGTAGCCCCGGCTGTCCTCAAACTCATAGCAATCCTCCTGCCTCAGCCTCCCAAATGCTGGGATTACAGGCATGTACCACCATGCCTGGCTTCTAAGACATGATATTATATGTAGACAACACTGAAGACTCCACCAAAAAAGTAATAAATTCAGTAAAGATGCAACATAAAAATTAACATACAAAGATAAAATGTTAATGTACAAAACTCAGTTGCCTTTCTATACATCAACATTAAACTACCTGAAAAAGCAACTAGGAAAACAATTCCACATGGTACAGAATCAAAAAAAAAATTAGGAATAAATTTAATCAAGGAGATAAACAATCTGTACTCTAAAAATACAAAACACTAATGAAAGAAATTAAAGATGATACAAATAACTGGAAAGACAGCCCAGGATCATGACTGGAAGAACTAAAATTGTTAAAATATCCATGCTCCCAACCGATCTACAGTCAATGCAATCCTTATTCAAATTCCAATAGCATTTTTCATAGATTAAAAAAAAATACTAAAATTCATATGGATAACTAAAGACCCCCAATAGCCAAACCAGTCTAGAGCAAAAACACATACTACCTGATTTCAAACTATATCACAAAGCTATAGTAATCAAAATAGCATGATACTGGCATAAAAAGATACATCAACTGGTGGAATAGGATAGACAGCCCGGAAATAAACCTATGTGTTTACATTCAGTTGATTTTCAACAAAGGTACAAGAACACACAGTGGTGAAAAGACAATCTCTTCATTAAAGGGTGCTAGGAAAATGGATTATCCATATGCAGAGGGACTGGACCCATACAAGCGTCAACTCAAAACTGATTAGCTGTGTGCACTTCATGTTCACTGCACAGTAGTTACTCATAGTAGTCAAGATACAGAAAAAAGCACTTGTCAATGGATGAATGGGTAAAGAAAATACACATAGAACATGGAATACTATTTAGCCACAAAAAAGATTAAATTTTGTCATTTGTGACAACATGGATAAATCCAGAAGACATTATGCTAAGTGAAATAAGCCAGGCACAGAAAGACAAATATACCACAACATTTCACTTTTACGTGGGATTTTAAAAAATCAACTCAGAAACAGAACTGAATAGTTAGTGGTTATCAGAAGCTGGATGGAGGCTGTTGATAGGGAAGGGGAGATATTAGTCAAAGGGTTCAAATTTTCAGTTAAAAGGAATTCTTTCCTTCCTTCTTTCCTTCCCTCTTTCCTTGCTTCCTTCCTCTCTAGCACTGGGATAGAACCCAGAAACTCGTGCATGGTAGGCAACACTATTAGTGAGCTCCATCCCTAGTCCCTAGATCTGAATTTTTTTTATTGCAATAGAAGAATAAGTTCTAAGGATCCATTGTGCAACATAGAGGCTATACTTAATAATTACGTATTGTATACAGTATTTTTAAATTGCTAAAAGAGTAGATTTTAAATGTTTACCATAGAAATGAGGATGTGAGGCGTAGGTAGATATGTTAATTATCCTTAATCATTCCACAATGTATATGTGTATCATGACATCAGTGTAGCCCACTGTGGTTAGGGCTTATGATTTTCTATTGCCTCAGCATTTATTTTATTTTATTTTTTGAGACAGGGTCTCACTATACATTTCAGGCTGGCCTTGAACTATGTATCCCAGGCTGGCCTCGAACTCACAGTGATCCTCCTGCCTCAGCCTCCTGAGTGCTGGAATTACAGGCATGTGCCACCATGCCTGGCTCAGCATTCATTTGAAATGTAAGTTTAATTTTCTCATATCAGAAGCAGGGCTCAGTCACACCTCAGTCCAATACTCTGCCTTATAGGAAAGGCTCCAGCTAGGGCCAGAAATAAAAACCCCAAGGTGTCTTTTCTGCCTCACAGGCTGGGCTCCTGCGTTTCTGCTGCCTCCTTTAACAGACACATCTTTCTACAAAGTGACCACCTCTCAGTTCCAGGATGACCTCCTTGCCTGAGACCTGGAAGATAAAGCTCCCCACAGGAAACCCGAACGGACAGCGCTGGAGCCTGGGAAAGAGGCTGCCCCGCCTCAGTCTGTGTCTGCCTGTGCTGCCCGGCCTCCTTGTGAGTGTGCGGCCCCAGGTAAGCACTGCAAACTCTCCGACTTTCGCACTGAGGCTGCGTCCCTGAAGCCCCGCTGGCAGTCCAGTCCCCGGTGTGGAGGTCGACCCGTCACTGGGGCTCTTCTGCCTAGGCCACTGGGAACAGTGGCTTCCAGCTGAGTGCATCGTGAGACTCCATTTCATTTAAAATATCCACAAATCCACACAATTATTTGTCAATTAAAAGTAAATTAAAAAAAAAAGATAAAACAAAAACTAACTCAAAGCCTTCATTAGCAAGCATTTATTCGCCCCTCCAAATTCAAACAGCACTGACGGGAGAGAGGGGGAATCCAACGTGGGCCGGAAGATCACTGACTTTACAGTGGTGTTTACTTTAATGTGGATTTTTCATAAACTTTCTTTTGTATGGTAAAACATGTAAATATCAGTTCTGTAATGGTGAACCAAGAATTAAAGTTAGTATAGGGGCAATATATGTACATGTTTTTAGAAAAATTTAAAACAAAGTCAGTCATTCCTTTTACTAACACACTCAACATTTGTACCAAATTTCTTTTTCTTTTTTTTTTTTGTGGGTACCGGGGGTCGACCTCAGGACCTCGCGCCCCAACAGGCACCCGTGCCGCTGAGCGATATCACCGGCCCCTTTTCCGTATGTGGGATCCGGGAGTCGAACTCGGGCCCTCGTGCTTGCAAGGCAGGCGCTTACGCCGCTGAGCCATCTCACTGGCCCTGTACCAAATTTCTTAAAAAAAAAAAAAAAAAAAATTTTTTTTTTTTTTTTTTTGAGACAGGGTCTCACTATGTAGCAAGGGCTGGCCTTAAACATGCAGTGCTCCTCCTGCCTCAGCCTCCGGAGTGCTGGAATTACAGGTGTATGCTACCACGCCTGGCTTACCAAATCTAATCTTTAAATGCTAAACAGTTATTTATTTTGTATTTTAATAACAACTATATAGTATTATTAGTATGTTTTAATGAGGTATCAAGAAATTAATTTTTTTAAAAAATGCACCAATTCATTCCATATCAGTGCATAAAGCACCCAGATTCCTCAGGCCACAGAGCACCCAACTTTTAAAGTCAACAACTCTTTAGCAGTACCAGGGGAGGAAACAGCTCTCTTTTGAGTACCTCATTCCAACCGTGGGATCTTTAAAGACTTGAAGCCTGTCTTTTAACTTATAATAAATACGGGAGAAAAAAGTAAAGACCGAATTAATGGCATGAAGCAAAACTTTAGATTTTCCCCTTAACTGATTTTAGAATAAGAACTACCATTTTTTAATTATATGAAAAATTACATTTGTTTTGTAATCCCATGTTGAAAGTGAGGAGAATACTTACTTCATACCTAATTAACACATTCTAAATAACTGTCTAGAGGGACAGTGGCAGTTGCTGTCACAGAATAACAAGTCTCCATCTCACAAATATTTTCTATGTTCAAGTGGTCCCTGTCACCCGCAGTGCTCTCCTACACCCGCCTCTCCTGCCAACCACCACGACGCCTTATCACTAAGCAGCAGAACAGAGTTCCTCAACGTAGAGAGACCTAGTTCGTTTTTCTTGTTACCTTTTGTCCCCACAGTCCAGCATTATTAGGTCATCCCTCAGGGAACTGGTCTGTTCCTCAACTATTCTCATCCTTTGCTGGAGCGTCGTGAACGTTTCGGAAGCGGTAGTGTTGATGTGGCCTGGAGAGGTGACTGACCTACATACTGTGGTGTCCATGTGCGCCTGCAATTAAAGCACAGCCTTACTGCGGAGATTCTGCTACTGTTGAAAGTAGTCGCTGCCCCGATCATGCATCATTGTCCTGCTGAACTCAGGAACGGCCTTTGTCCTACTTTGGTGGGCAGAAGCATTAAGAACCAGTTTGTCGTTCACCACCTCTCTTTCCCTCCGCCTCGACGAGCAACATCCCGGACAGATCTGCTCCCTGCGCGAGGGTCCTGGAGTGAAGATGACATGGACAGGACCTGCGACCTGTCTGTGTCGTTCAGAGTGAGTGAGCAGTCGAGCAGTCAGCCATGCACCAAGCCTGAGACTGTTGAGTGGTTGGTTAATGCATCATAATCTAGTCTACCCTATTGCCACTATTAGTCACATACCAGGAGCTCTGACTTAGCCAAGAGAGTTATTTTCACCTCTTGGTAACTAGGTATTTTCATTATAATGTTATTTTCAGCTAACCTTTCTGAAAGAGTTCTATGCTTAGATCTCTGAAGAGATATCATAAAATAACTGATTTGCCAACTAAATATTCTACATTGAAGCAGCAATTAAAAAACAATTTATAGCCTTAAATTTATAGCAGGAACAAAGACCCTTCTACAGCTAGTGACACGAAATTTCCAGGCTTCATCCGCAAATCTCAGGGAAACTAAGTGGGAAATACAAAGACAGATGTCACCAAGATGGTTGACTAATGGTGCCTGGTGCACATCTCTCCACAACAAGGACCAAAACAAAAAACAATATTCTACTACTGTATCTGAGGACAGTGACAAGAGTAAAGTGGAGATGCGGCAGAGAGGTTGCAAGGATACACAGTGAATCCATACGGAAGAGAACCAAGCACACAGCAGCTACTATGCATTTCTCCAGCTGAGATCAACCTTGAACCCAGAGCTGCGCAGAGTGGGGAAGGTCAGTAGGGGCTCCAGAAGCTCCCGTGAATGCCACAGACACCGGGGACATTCGCTTCGGCCTCTCAGGCCCTTACTCCAGAGGGAAGCTGCCCCAAAGAGAGAGGCCAGCCCGGGTCATGCCCTCCCCAGTCCAGTCCTCCAGATGGTTGTCTGCACAGCACCTGCTTGTGACCCCGCCCACTGGGATCCTCTGAAGCAGCTGGGCAGTTGCCCTGGCATCTCGGCCACCCTGGCTGCACACACTGGTTCGGCGGCCCCAACTGCTTGCTGTGTCACAGCCCTGGGAGCAACTGGTGGCTTGCCAAGGCCCTGGCAGCATCCAGGCAGAACCTCTCACCCTCTCACCTTCCCATAGCCACAAGCAGCAACCATGCAGCTTTGTTCACCGACCTGGGTCCCAGGAAGCAGCAGGGCAGCGCACCCTGGGGCAGGCAGTTTTCTGAGGCCCTCCAGAGGACCTGCACAACCCTCAGATGCTGATGGCAGCCTGCTCTGGCCACCAGGGCAGCCTGGACCCACATAGTCCTCAGATACTGAATGTCGGTGCACTGCCCTGGGCCTTCCAGAGCAACACCATCCCTGCACAGCCTTTGGAAACTGACAGGGGCTCCACACCCATAGCTAGATGTACATGCTCTGAGCCACCAACACCCCACCGTGCTTAAGAGGGCTGCATCCTACCTGGCAAGACAATCCCACAAAGCCAGCAGCACAGGCCACTGAGGTAGCACAGGCCACTGAGACACCCACAGGCAGTGCCCACATTGACCAGAGCTGAAAAGCTAAATGGACCTAACACTACTGTGTCTACGTGGAGCAAAGCCAAGGTAGTATGCCAGAGGGTGCTCTCTGCACACACCTCCGGGAGGAGGTCTCTCACTGTGGAACTGCCCTTCACACTGGTGGAGGCAGCTGATCTACCGGATGCACAAACAGCAACAGAAGAACACAGAAGCATGGAAAAGTAACTCGACAAAAGGAGCACAGCAATTCTGTAGCAACAGATACCAAAGAAAAAGAAACTGACAGATTGCCTTAAAAAGTAATTCAAAATAATGATTTTAAAGAAATTCAATGATACAGACAGAATTCAATAAAATTAGAAAAAAATCATGATATGAATGTGAAATTTAACAAAGAAATGGAGATCACTGAAAAGAACTAAACAGAAATCTTAGAGCTGATGAATTCAGAAAGTGACCTAAAAAATACATTCTACACAACAACTACACCAAGCAAAGGAAAGAATTTCTGAGCTTAAAGTCAGATCATTTGAAATAACCCAGAAGAAAAAGAGAGGAAGAGGGAGAAAGGAGGAGGGAGGTTGGTTCATTCTGAGACCTACACAACATCATTTAACAAATACTTGCAATATGTAAATATCAGAAGGAGAAAAGAAAAAAGCATAAAAAAGCTAATGAAATAATAGCTGAAAACTTTCCAAATCCTGGGAAAGATATGTATATCCAGGTCCAGGAAACTAAAAGGATCTCAAACACATTCAGCAATGTATTTGCTGAAATACATTGAAATACATTCCTCTCTAAGGCATACTATAGTCAGTCCATCAAAAATATGAGACAAAGAATTCTAAAAACAGCAAGAGAAAAACATCAAGTCACATGTAAGGAAATCCCCACTAGACTAACAGCAGATTTCTCAGCAGAAACTTTACGGGCTGGAATGGGATGATATAATCAAAGTCCTGAAAGAAACAAACAAACAAACAAAAAACTGTCCAATAGGAATACCATACCCAGCAGAGCTATCCTTCAGAAATGCCGGGGAAATAAAGTCTTTCCCACAAGCAGAAACTGAGGAAATTAACTACCACCAGGCCAGTATTACAAAAAATGCATAAGAAGTTCTGCACTAGAAGCAAAAAGCTGGTAAAGAATAAAACTCACTAGTAGATACAAAAGAGAAAGAAAATCATCAAACTTTATCTATACAGAAAACCAGCAAACCACAAAGATGAACAAGAAAGGAAGAAAGGTGCAAGGATACACAAGAGAAAAATTAGCTGTATGACAGGAGTGGCTCCTTACTTATCAATAACTGAGTGTAAATGGATTTAATTCTCTAACTAAAAGATTTAAACTGAATGAAAGGATTTTAAAAACAAGATCCAAAAATATACTGTCTAAATTACTTCACCAGTAAAAGAAACATACAGACTGAAAGTGAAGGAATACAAAAAGGTATTTCCTGCAAATGTAAACCAAACTTGAGAAGAGTAGCTATATTTACATTACATAAAATAGGCTAAATTAAAGACTGCATGCAAAGGAATGCAAAGGAACTGAAATTATCCTATGCACATTACCAGATCATAGTGCAATGAAACTAGAAATCAATGGCAAAAGAAACCACAAAAACGGCATAAACACATGGAAATTAAACAACAGCCTCCTGAACAACAAGATGAAATTAAAGAAGAAATTAGACAGTTTCTACCATAAAATGATAATGCCAATACATTATACTGGAACTC
Source organism: Erethizon dorsatum (assembly GCA_028451465.1). Classification (NCBI taxonomy): domain Eukaryota; kingdom Metazoa; phylum Chordata; class Mammalia; order Rodentia; family Erethizontidae; genus Erethizon; species Erethizon dorsatum. The sequence goes on along the minus strand of CM051826.1, from coordinate 136,542,966 downwards.
AGGGGACACAATGAAAGCAGTCCTATGAGGGAAATTTATAGTGAATTCCCACATCAGAAAAACAGAGCAAGCTCAAATAAATAACCCAATGTTCAATCTCAATCTTCTAGAAAAAGAGCAAGTTAAACTCAAAGTGCATACAAGAGAAGAAATTGTAAAGATCAGAGCAGAAATTAATGCAATCCAAATTAAGAAAACAATATAAAGAATCAATGAAGAGGGCCGGTGATATGGCTCAGCGGCATAAGCGCCTGCCTGGCAAGTACGAGGTCCTGAGTTCGACTCCCGGTACCCACATAAAGGAAAAAAGGGGCTGGTGATATCGCTCAGCAGCACAAGTGCCTGCTGGCAACCATGAGGTCCTGAGTTCAACTCCTGGTACCCACATTTAAAAAAAAAAAGGATAAATGAAGAGTTGGTTCTTTGAAAGATTAAATAAAATAGATGAACCTTTAACCAACCTTATCAAAAAAAAAAGGACAGAAAAGACTCAAATCCACACAATTAGAAATGAAAAGGGTAAAATCACAACAGACCCTACGGCACTCTAGAAGGTCATCAGTACCTACTTTGAGCGTTCTAATAAGATGGAAAACACAGAAGAAATGAATAGATTCCTTGATACATATGAATTACCAAAGCTAAATCAAGAAGATATAAAAATTCTAAATATCCCAGTATCAGTCAGTGAAATTGAAGAAGTTAAAAAACTATCAACAAAGAAAAGCCCAGGCCCTGACAGATTCACTACTGAATTCTATGAGAAATTTAGAGAAGACCTAATGCTACTACTCCTCAAACTCTTTAACAGAATTGAAAGGGAAGCTATACTCCCAAACTCATTCCTGGAAACAACCATTACCCTGATACCAAAACCAGAGACACATCCAACCAATAAAGAGAACTACAGGCCAATCTCCCTAATGAACATAAATGCAAAAACCCTCAGTAAGACACTGGCAAAGAGAATGCAGCAAATTATCAAGAAGATTATATACCATGACCAAGTATGATTCACCCCAGTGATGTAGGGATAATTCAACATATGCAAATCAAGAAATATAATACACCACATTAACAGAACCAAGGACAAAAACCACTTGATCATCTCAATAGATGCAGAAAAATCATTTGACAAAGCCCAACACCCATTCATGATAAAAAAAAAAAAACCTACAGAAAATTGGAATAGATGGTCTTTATCTCAATCTGATAAAAGCCATCTATGACAAACTAACAGCCAACATCATACTAAATGGACAAAAACTGAAAGCTTTCACTCTAAAATCAGCAACAAGGGTGTCCACTATCACCACTCCTATTTAATATAGTTCTGGGAACAGCAGCCAGAGCAATTAGACAAGTGAAAGAAATAAAAGGAATAAAGATAGGTAAGGAAGAAGTTAAATTACTATTTGTAGATGACATGATACTCTACATATAAGACCCCAAAAACTCCACCAGAAGACACCCAGATTTAATAACCAAATTCAGCAGCATAGCAGGATACAAAGTCAGCACTCAAAAAATCAATAGCATTCCTGTACACAAGTGACAAACTTATTGGGAGAGAAATTAGGGAAATTAGGGATGCTATTGCTTTCACAATAGCATCGAGAAAAATGAAATATTTGGGAATCAATCTAATGAAGTAAAAGAACTTTACATTGAGAACTACAGTACTCTGAAAAAGGACATTGAGGAAGACATCAGAAAATGGAAAGACATCCCTTGTTCTTGGACAGGCAGAACCAATACAGTGAAAATGGCCATACTTCCACAACTATTATACAGATTTAATGCATTCCCTATCAAAATACCAATAGCATACCTCACAGAACTAGCGCAAACAATCCTAAAACTCGTTTGGAAACAGAGGAGACCTAGAATAGCACAAGTAATTCTAGGCAACAAAGGCAAGGCAGGGTGCATCACAATCCCCAACTTGAAATTATACTACAAAACTACTGTGATAAAAACAGCGTGGTGTTGGCAAAAAAACAAAACAGACCCAAGGATCAATAGAACAGAATAGAAGATGCAGAAACAACTCCAAACCCACTCAGCCACCTTATCTTTGATAGAGAGGCCAAACATCTTCATTGGAAGAAAGCCTCTTTAATAAATGGTGCTGGCAAAACTGGTTTCCCACATGCGAAAGATTAAATCTAGACCCATCTCTCTCACCATGCACTAAACTAAAATTGAAATGGATCAAAGATTTAAATATTAAAACAGAAGCACTAAATCTGCTGGAAGATAGAATAGGTAGAACTCTTGAAGACACAGGTGTAGGCAAAGAGTTTATGAACAAAACCCTGATCACACAGGAAACATTACAAAGCATCAACTAGTGGGATCTCGTCATAATAAAAAGCTTCTGCACAGCAAAAGAAATCATCAACAGAGTGAAGAGACAACCCACAGAATGGGAAAAAACTTTACCAGCTATTCTTCAGACAAAGAACTAACATTTAGAATATATAAGGAACTAAAAAACAAAACAAAACAAAAAAAAACAACCCAGACCCCCCCAAATTTAAAGACCCAATCCAAAAATGGGAATCTGAAATGAATACACTTCTCAGAGGAAGAAGTATAAACAGCAAGTAAATATATGAAAAAATGTTCAACATCACTGGTCATTCAAGAAATGCATATTAAAATAACACTGAGATTCCATCTCACTCCCAAAAGAATGGTTACCACCAAGAAATCAACCAAAAAAAAAAAAAAAAAAGAAATCAATAACGAATGCTGGTGAGACTATGGGGAGAAAGGAAACCCTTCTGTCGGTGGGAGTGTAAATGGGTACAACCGCTGTGGCAGTCAGTATGGAGATTCCTAAAAAAATTAAAACTAGAGGTTCCATTTGACCCAGCTATTCCCCTCCTTGGTATCTTCCTGAAACAGTTAAAAGCATCATATCACAGCAACATATGCACACCCATGTTTATAGCAGCACAATTTGTAATAGCTAAATCTGGGCAACAGCACAGATCCCCATCAATGGATGAATGGATAAAGAAAATGTGGTTTTTATATACAATGGAGTACTACTCTGACATAAAGGATAAACTTGAGACATTTTCAGTAAATGCATGCACCTTGAGACCATACTTTTAAGTGAAATAAATCAGACACATGTTTAAATATTGCATTGTTTCTCTTGTGTGAGAAACTGAAAGTGTAAATAAGGACCAAAATGGATGACAGATACTGGGAAGTAAGAAAATGTTCAAATGGGAAGGGGAACAAGGGAGGGGAGAGGGGGAGGAGAAAGAAGGGAAAAGGAAAAAAGAACAGAAGGATAAAATGGAAACAAAGCTTTTGTAAATAAGGAGGGGAAGAGGGCTGAAGGGAGGGGAAAGGAATGGGAGAAAAAGAAGAGTCAAGTTATATTATGTACAAATTGCCTATGATTAATGTGATCATTATGTATGTCAAAAGAATACCAATAAAACTAATTTTAAGAAACTGTAAAAAGAGATAAAGGGATCAAATCAACAAGAGGAAATAACAATTATAAATATATATGCACCCAATTATGTAAAGCAAACATTATTAGATCTAAAGGGAGAGATAAACTCTAATAGAATAATAGTTGGGAACTTCTGCACCCCACTTTCATCAATGGACGGATCACTGAGAAAAAAATCAGCAATAAGACATCGGTGTCAAACTGTACTAATGATCCAGTGGACCGAGACGTCTAAGAACACTTCCTCCGAGAACCACAGAACACACATCTTTCCCTCCAGTAGACGCCATGCGAGCGCACAAAAGGAGTCTCAACAAATCACAGGCACCAAGTTCTCTAATGTCCTATGTCACAGCATAGAGACTACAGTTCACAACAATCTATTACGTATTTTATAAAAAATAGAAAAGGGGAGTTTGAAAGAAATGATAAGTGTTTATGGAGATAGGAATGCTAATTGCTTTCACACAACCATTATACATTGTATACATGTATTAAACCATCACACCATTCATACATATGTACAATTATCCCAATTAAAAGGAAAAAAGACATCTAAAACGAAGTTTATCTGAATTTTCTTTTATACTTATTAATGGATGATTTCCTTAAAAAACAAACAAACAAACAAAAACTTGGCTAGTTCTACATCACCCACACCAAGTCAAGTCATGGCGGGTGAGGGATGTCAGCGGGCTTGTACAGTCATCATTGGTTCCATTGTCCCCTCTCCAAAGAAGTTGAGGAGTCCCCTGCCCAGCCTGCCCGCAGCTGAAACATCTATGTGATTCACTGTGGCTGAAGAAGTCTGCAAAGGGGCTTCTGGGGACAATTTTTCTGACAAAAAGGACAGAAACCTGCCTTTAGGTTCCTCCCTTAGGATGCCAGAGTTAAGGGTGCTCCTTCAGTCTGCCGTGCAGGGCCTCACACTTAAACAAAGAGCCCAGGATCAAGAAACAAGGGAAAGCCCAGAGCAGCTTAGGTTAACCTCAAATGTTTTGGCAAAACCAATAATCTGCAACCTCTGCTTATGAGAAAAGTAGTTTTTTGTTACTTTCTTCTGATACATAGCAGTCTCAGGTAATAGTTGGTGGAAAAATAAGAAGTAAAGGAAGTAAGAAACAGTGCCAGAGGGGAGGAAGGAAGGCTTTGTGAGGACCAGGTGGCGGTTATCATACAATGAACAGCCTGTTTTCATTTATATCAGAAGCCAAGCACATAATACTAATGCAAACATACCAAAAGTCTACCTTTGGGGAAAGATACAGGACATGGAATAGAAGTTTCTCCCATATCATTTGAATAGGATGTAGATTCTCACCTACATTTTTTTCAAGTAATTGTTGAAATATCTAGTTTCATTGATATTTCCCTAAGATGATCATGATCTACTTTATAGATGCATGAACATTCAGCCATAAAATCAAAACAGAAAACAATTCAAGTTAAACTGCTTTGCTTGCTTATAGAAGAGAAAGTCAGTGTGTTGGGGTAGGAATTGATTTGCATCACCATTCACTAAAACTTCTCAGGCTTGCAGAAAGGAAAAATACTCTCAGACAGAAGGAACCGACCTGGCCCCCAGCCTCCAACAGGGAGGAAGTTACCAGAAAACTTGCCTGAGGAAGGAAGGGGAGATCAAGGTGCCTGGAATCCTGACCAAGGCAGTCAGAGGACAAAGCTTCTGAATGAAATACATGGTGTTGTCCTGGAAAAACCCTTAGGCAGGATCTTGTTCAGGTCGTCAAAGAAACCATGACTCAAAAACTAAACAGGTGGGGCTGGTGAGATGGCTCAGCGGCATAAGCGCCTGCCTGGCAAGTGTGAGGTCCTGAGTTTGACTCCCGGAACCCACATATGAAAAAAGGGCCGGTGATATCGCTCAGTGGCACAGGCGCCTGCTGCTGTGCGAGGTCCTGAGTCTGACCCCCGGTACCAAAAACAAACAAACAAACAAACAAACAAAAAAACCTAAGCAGGCCAATGTAGTCTTTGGAGATTTAAAAACCAGTCTCAGAGTTAGCTGAAAACCTTCCCTCCCAGCAATGCCCCACCCCCGCATCATTCATCCCCACTATGGGGAAATGAAAACCCAACAATGTCAATGTGGGGAGACCCCTTGGAAGCAAGGGAGGGGGCAGAGACGGCCAGGTAGCAAGAAGACAAACTTTATAGTCACCAGGAAGGATCTCTGTGTATCTAGGGACTGTCAAAGTGAAGTAGAAGAAATAAAGGTAGGTAAAAAGGAGACGAGAAACTATATAATTTTAAAATCACACTTTTAAGGAAACTGCAGCTTCAGGACAAAGTTACCCATGGTTACAATGCTCTTTTCACTCCTAGGGCTGTTTTTCTCTCACTTCTAAATTCCTAAGAGTCTTAACCATACAGTAAGTCCATAAATTGGGCCTGTTTTTCATCTGATATTGTAAATTCCAAGGACTTCCACTCTCAGAGAAACAGTACTGTACTACTAACTGGGTACCATAGCTCCAACTTCAAACACATGTGAATGATTTGGAATTTAACCTTGTTATAAAGCTGGTCTTGTCTTTAGCCCACTAATGAGCAACATGACCTTATGGAAAGACACTCAGTAAGTGAGAAATAACTCAAGAAATAAACATCCCAGATCATCCACCTTGAGGATACCCCCCCAAACCACGTAAATACCCCCACCCCCAGACCACGATGGGCCTCACCCTCAAGCACTCACCCTTTCTGTGCACTCGTTTCTGCATAATAAATCTGCCTATGCCTTTCACTAAGGTATCCTGAAATGCTTTTCTGTGACAAGTCAGTGAACCTACCACCTACTCTGTGTGTGTGCGCAGTGGTGGTGAGGGGGGTTTGAGGGTCCCATCTCCTCTTTAAGACCTTCTTGGTCCCTGTCTGTGAAAAAAGAACCAGGGATCCAGTGATGGTATCTGTTGATGTCAGGTCAAAGTCAAAGAAAGATTTCATTTTTATTGCAGTTGCTAACATCCCTGCCTGTCCTCTCCCATCGGTAAGCCCAAAGCAGGGGTAGCCGAAACGCTATGCTCAGCACACAAACCACTGACCACTTGGCAGATCCTCACTCAGGCATAGCTCTACAACTCACGGTCCAAGGCCCATAGGAATGACCTTTAATTACTAATATTCCAGCAAAGAGACAATAGCCTTAATGTATCTCTTCTTTGCTATTTTTTTTTTTATACCGAGAATTGAACTCACAACCTTGCGCTTGTCAGGCAGGTGCTTGTGCTGCTAAGCTGTATCTCCAGCCCTTCTTTGCTATTTTTGAAAAGGAACAAATACCGAATGCTGCCTGACATCTAAACTCTGATGCTTGGTGGTAACAATAACAGTAAGATATAAACTTTTATTTCTAAAAAAATCCTTTACAACTAATTTCCACAAGGATATCATTATTAAACAAATACAGATAAATTATTATTAAATACTCACTGTTTGGAGAGTATTTCCAAAGAGCTTCTAGCTTTTTATGCCATAGAAAGCATGGCATAAAAAAGACCAATATTGTAAGAAATATACAGTGAAAACCAGGTGACTTCAAAAAGGGAATACAGTACTTGCTACTGTGGACATAGGTTCCACCTCTAGGTACACCTAGCAATTGCTACAATTATATGCTGTTGGTTCCAAGCAACAGGGCAGGGACTCAGTGTTTACAACCACTGGAAAACAGTTTGGTCAATAATACCATCTTTATCCACTCATGCACCTAACAAATATTTCCTCAATGTTTGCCAGAAGACACTGTTACAGGCACTAGGGAGTAGAGCAGTACAAAAGTAAACAAAACAGGCAAAAATCTCTGCACTAGAAGCTTATATTACAATAAATTAGACAAACATTAAATAAAATACAGCTTGTTGACTGGTAGTAAGTACAATGGAGAATAAGAATTTAAGACAGAGGCACAAATGCAGATTTTATTTTTCATTTTTTTGGTATTGGGGATTGAATCCAGGGCCTTCACACTGAGCCACAACTCCACCCCCACCGTCTTTAATATTTTGAGCAGGATCTTGCTAAGTCACCTGGGCCAGGCTTGAACTCACCATCCTCTTGCCTCAGCCTCCCAGAGTGCTGGGATTACCGGCATGTGCCACTGTGCCCAGCTGACTTAATCTTAGAGTGGTCAAAACAAGCACCTCACTGGGAGTAAAGTCCTGTTAAAATCAGGAGTGAAGCTCTGTGGATATCTGAGAGCAAGAGTGAACGCTAAGTGAAAAGACCTAAATGAGAACACCTGATGGGTCCGCAAACAGAAGCTTAGTTTGACTGGAGAGGAAGCAGAGGAGAACAGTGAGAGAAGAGGTGGGAGGATAATGGGATCAGCTCATGCAGGATCTTGACCACCACTGTAGGGGTCTGGCTTTTACTGTGAGTGACATTCAAAACCACTCGATGCCTCAGAACTGAGGACTGCTGCGATGTAACAACTTTTAAGGGAATCACTGTGTCCCCTCCCTCCAAGGGTAGAAGGACAAGAGCCAAAATAGGAAGACCAGTTTAGAGGCTGCTTAATAATATAGGCAGGAGATGCTTCCACCTAGAGCCAGGGTGATAACAGTGGATAGTAAGAAGTGTCAGAGAACAGACATATTTTAAAGATAGATTTTGCTGATAAATTGGGTATGAGCTCTGAGAAAAGGAAGCAGCCAAGTTTACTCCAAGGTCTTTGGCCCAAGCAACTGGAAGGGTGGTGTTACCACTGAGACTGGTAACCTATGAAGAATCGGCTGGGGAGGGGAGAATCAGTGGTTTTAGAAATGTTATATTTAAAACAGGAAAAATGCCCAATACATGATTGAATTTGTGGATCTGGAGTTCACAGGAGAGGTGTGGACTGGAGATATGAATTCTAAAGTTAATATATGCATATGTAAGGCCATGAGGCTGTAAACAAAGGATTAAAGGTCAGTCCTGGGCGCTCTGAGACAAACCAGGTAAATGAGGAGTGTGGTGATATTATGAACTCCCAAAGGCTGGGTTAGATTTTTAACCCTTCTTCTATCTTTACAGCCTGACACAGTGCCTGGAAAATTATGAGTGACAATAACCAGGAAAATAATTTAATAAAACAAATTAACAAATGACTATTTTCTTCTACAAGTGCCAGGGACTGGAGAAATACCAAGGACCAAACGGAAATTCCCAATACCTATATTCCGGTCAGCAGGCCATGGAGGATAGCTGATGGTAAAAATCAACCATTCCCATCGAAACACCCGTCCCAGGAAAACTCCGTCCTTCAGTCTAAATAAATACAGAAAGGAGGAATCGGGGCGTATCCACCGGCCTCGGAGGCCAGCGTCCCTCAGCCGGAGTCGGGTCAATGCTCGCTCCCTTCCTGTGGCTTCCCGGGTGTTCGGTGGGCTCCGCCCGGGAGGGAAGAGGGCGTCAGGGACTGTGGCCTCGAGCCCCCCGCCTCGGCCCCGCTTCCAGGGCCCGAAGCCTCACCCCGCAATCCGTCACTCTGCAAACAGGTCAGCCTCTGACTGCGCTTCAAACCAACCCGCTTCCTGGCGAGGCCGCTCCCGTGCGCAGAAGCGGCTGCAGCAAGGCATGCCGGGAAGTGCAGTTTCCGGGCCCAGCAGGCCCTCCGCCCGGCGGCCCTAGGCGGAAATCCGGCGGAGCGCAAGGAATGCGCAGGCGCAATGATGGGGCCTCGAATGTGCTCGGAGCGGAGCACGCCGGGATATGTAGTTCCTCCCTCACCTCCGGTGGGCCACGTGGTGTCCACCTGGCCTTGGGAATCCGCCCAGGTCTGCTAACTTTGGCAAAAGAATCCCGTGCAACAGGCCAGAGTCCAAGATTAGAACATGTTTCTAGTTGTAGGAGAACTAAAGGATCAAGCAACTTCTAAACAATAGGAAAATAATAGATATCATTAAGGAGATTTAAAAATGGTAAAAACAGGGCCGGTGAGACGGCTCAGCGGCTTAAGCGCCTGCCTTGCAAGCGCGAAGGCCCGAGTTCGACTCCCGGAACCCACATACGAAAAAGGGGCCGGTGATATCGCTCAGCGGCACGGGTGCCTGTTGGTGCGCGAGGTCCTGAGGTCGTCCCCCCGGTACCCACAAAAAAAAAAAAAAAAAAAAAAAATGGTAAAAACAGCTCAAACAGACTTCTTAAAGGAGAAACCAACCTTTTTGTCCTCGTTCGTGATGGACAGGAGTAAACCATGTAGAATCTGCTTCTCTTGTCTTTCATTTCTTCCATAAAAATTATTCCTTAGCTGCTTGACAGGTAGGTTAATAGGCATTTCTGAGTGTAAGTAGCTAAAAATGAGAAAGCATTTAAAATAATAAAACTGCAGGCATTTCTGAGTATTGCTTTAAGACCATATATTTGCATACACTGTAAAGGAAAGCCTTCTAATGTGAAAACGCAACGCGGCTTTGCGTTTCGGTGGCTGGACCAGAAGGATGCTTGTTGCCTCGCTCCCAGGGCAATTGAAGCTCTGCTCGCTTCTGCCCCTGGGCACAGCAGAGAATCACTGCAGCCCTCTAATAAACGCAGTCCGATCGGAGGTGAGGCCGCGTCTACTTAGCAGGAGTCTGGCTGAACCGATCTGGCTATTCTCATTCTTCTCATCGCCGAGCCTCGTGAGCTGCGGAGAGTGCCCATCAAGCCACAGCTGTTAAGACGCAGTCATCAAACTGAGCTGATCCAATGAAAGAGAAATGAGCACCGCGTGCATAATTCAGGTGGACGGACCAAATAAAGCTCTCACTGTGGAAAGTGGAAAGGTATTTTGAAGTGTCGATGCAGAGAGTCAATTATTTTCAGTACGTATGATTTCTCTTGCAACGACCTCTGATTTATCTGTGACGCTAAGAGATGAAGGACAGGTGTATGCACTCCACAGGTAATCCCCAGGCTTCGAAGTAATGAAAGTTTTTGCCTTCCCAGATCTCTATATTAGGCAACAGTCGGGGAGCCAGTATTTTTTTCATTTCTTCTTCCCCATCCACCGTCTGGCAAACCATGTAAGAACTTAAGTAAAATAATTATAACGTTAGAGAAAAGAATCTGACGTCTTCAATAAACAAATTCATCCACCAGGAAATCAGTCTCTGGATACCTGTGAATTCATTCAAAGTCTGAAATTTTTTAAAGTACCTGGACATACTGATTTTTTTTTCCTGTTTTCCCTCTTGATTTTCAGTTGGTAAACAGTTTTCAAACATGTTGACCTCCATAAAACAGTGTCACTTCATTCATGGAAAGCCTACTGTCTCCACAAGGACCACACCCTCTCACTACAATATCACAATTGCCTCACAATTTTCCTTCCTCCCTTTCATACAGCAATGTATCCTTCATATAGCTGCTAGAATTATCATTTTAAAAGTAAATCTAGTTATGGGCTGGTGAGATGGCTCAGCGGCTTAAGCGCCTGCCCGGCAAGCGCGAGGGCCTGAGTTCAACTCCCGGAACCCACATATGAAAAAGGGGCCGGTGATGTCGCTCAGCGGCACGGGCGCCTGCTGGCGCGCGAGGTCCTGAGGTCGACCCCCCGGTACCCACAAAAAAAAAAAAAAAAAGTAAATCTAGTTATTTCAGCCCTTACTTAAAATCATCTGATAGTTCTCAGCATTGAACTGTTTTCCAATAAACAGGAAGACCAACCTGCTAATAGCTTCAGCCTAACCCTCCGGCCTCCTCTGCCCCTATTCTTCTGGGAATCTCAAACTTAAACCTACTAGCATAGTATGTCTTTGTGCTTGTAGGCGCTGCTCTCTCTTGCAGGCAAGGCCACCCTCTTGTCTTAATCAGTCCGGTGAACTCAGCAGAAACTTAATGGCATCTTCGGTGAAGCCACTTTCATTCCTCCCAAAGTGCTTTGTAGTTGTCAGTGTATCTTACCTCCCCTTCAGAAGCAATAAACTATCTGAGACAATAATTTTGTTATTTTTACTTTCAATGCCAAGTACAATGCCTGGCACACAGTAAGGGCTTGGGAAATTCTTGAGTGGGTAATTGAATAAGTTTTGGACACTTCTACTGAGAGAGGCCGTGCTTCATTCTCTAACTGTATTCTTTTCGTAGGCCAGAAAAAGACATCTGTTTTCTTCCAGAGTGGCCATTGATTTGACATTGCAGTTACACAAATGGCAGCAAAGTTACATGCAACTACTTCTCCTTGTAGTTGGAAATGTATTCTGTGGACAAAGAAATGCACACACAAAAAAGCGAAATTTTCATGTCTCGTTAATACAATGGGAGAATAAAAATGGCAAATCTGGGCTGGGATGTAGCTTGGTAGTACAGGGCTTGCCCAGCAGGCATGAGACCCCTGGGTTCGATCCATAACACCACAGATTTTTTTTTAAAAAGACAGACTCACTAACTGCACTTGCCTGATATGGACTCTCCAGATATTTTGGTGAAGTATTGGCTCTAGATATAGGGAAGTCTCTTCATCCCCTCCCCCCACAATGTTGCCTGGGATCAACCCAGAGCCTCCAAAATGCAAGGTACACACTCTACCAATGAACTGTACTCCAAGCCCAAGTCTCCAACTTTTTAATGAATATTAGATCCACTAACTAAATTTTATGCTCAGGTAGATTTCCATCTTGTTGTATTGACCAAATTCATGAGTAAGTTCAAGTTTATTGCAGTGTTGCTGCAGTTCTGCTTTACATTTCCTAAGATTAAAGTACTCTTTTGCTTTAGAGAGACACATCACCACCAAAAGGAGGAAGCCAGTGTGTTCTTTTAACTCATTCACACAGATCGCTACTTCATAGTTCCAACATTTGCTGGCTGAATAATAACAATGACAGCATCTACTGTACTACTTGAGCTAGATCAATAGATGTATTGATATTCATAGATGATATACACACATGAATATATCTCTCCACATGTGCTCCTGACTGAAACCTTAAGATGTAGTAATTATATTTCTATTTTTCTGGTGAGGTAACTGAGATTTGAGGAAGTTAAGCAAATTTCCTAGGGCCATACAGCCAAGAGATAGAATGGTTTTCTGGATGTGGATCTACCTGGCTTCACAGTCTATGAATTACAATTAGATCCCATTTCTTCCTGTTCTCCACTGTACTCTGACAGCAGCAGTGGGGCAAGATGAAAATTTCAGCATCTGACAAGGAGAAGAGAAATGTATGAATTAGCTTCACACAATGGAATATCATACATTTACAAAAGAAAATATGGAGATCTAGTTGGTGATATGTATGTTACTATGCTATTCTTACAAATTTTCTGTATGTCTAAAATTATTTTCATGGTAAAAATTGGAAAAGAAAATAAGGAAAATTTGTACTTCTGTAGAAACTTCTACAAAATATATTTTAAGTTGAAAAGTCAGGCACTGTTTTACGACAAGGCTATATGAATTTTGTTTTTATATAAGTAAGCACTGAAAGTTGCACAAGAAACCAATGAAAGTATAGGTAGTGTAACTGTGTAATTTTCTGTTCAAAGCAGGATAATTTTAGGATAATTTTATATTTACAGAACAGTCGCAAAAACAGTAGAGTTCCTGTGTACGTTTCCCCCAGTTTCTGCAGATGTTAACATCTTACAAAATCAGTACTGTTGCCAATTGGCTGGGGATCTTTTTGTTCAGTTTGTACAGAAATCATGAATTGGCAAAGTGCAGCTGTCTTGATGTTGGTAGCTTTGGGCTTCGAGTGCCCTTAGTATTACAGCTCCTGGTTTTGATTTCAGCACCCTTAGTTCTTAGTGTTACAGCTGCTGGCGGCTCCCAGCTGCCACTCTCAGCTCCTCAGCATCCGGGGCTCACACCCTCCTTGGCAGTTTTCTGGATCTTTTTAGCCACTTCCAATGTCTCTTTGGGGGCTCTCTTATAGGTGTCCACGGGTCCCCTCAGATTGCCGCCACTCTCTGGGGCGCTTCAGGGCTGCCAACCCTTAGTATTACCAGCTCTGTCTTAGTGCAACCCGCTCAGCCCTCTCTACCTCAGGTAAAAATCATGAGTAGACAATAGGACTACCAGAGCAAGGCTTTTATTGGAGAGTATGGTGCAGCACAGAGGGGAAGCGAGCCCTCCTAGACTTCCCCCGAAAGTGTGAGGGAACACTCTTCATATGGAGGAAGAGTTGGCCCCAGCGTGCACAGTCTTCTGCATTTTGTGGACCTATTTTGGGACTTTTGCAGTCGTGAAGAGGCCATGGGAGTAGCTGCAGGACAGAATCACTTGGGGTAGTTTTGTCCCTACTGCAATTAAGGCAAACATCTCCTGGATCGGCCCTGGGCGTCTAGAACAACCTCAGCAGTCGTGGCGACAGCTCAGCAGAGCTGAGGTAGAAGTAGCTGCTTAATTGAAAGCTTCCACCACTTATGGCAGTGTTGAAGTCATGACAGCACCACTGTTTAAAATTTATTTTTTATTACTGCATATTTGTCACATATAATCATCACATTCATCATGGTGAATATTTACCTGTACACAATATATCTTAATTCTTTTTTTTCCCATTCCCCTTCCCTCCCTCCAAACCTTTCTCCCCTCCCCATTTACAAAAGCTGTTTCCTTTTTTCCCTTCGATTCTCTTCTTTTAAAATCCCTTTTCCCTTCTTTCCCTTCCCTCTCTCCCCATCTCCTGTTCCTCTTCCCTTTCGAACCAATTCTTCCTATATTTATGACTGCATCACTTTTAAGGACTTTGTAGGAGCAGTGACGGTGTCGATCATGGCACATGGAGGTTTGGGGGTTTGGGGGCCATAACGATGAGTCCCAGTTCATCCTGATCTTTCCCCTGTCAGGCATGGTCTTCCACTTGCTCCTCAGAGAGGCAGCTGTAGTGGCCCAGAGTGAGGAAGGAGCCTCACAGCTGCTAGCCAAGTGCAGCTCTTGTCAGGGCTGCAGAAGCCAGCAGTAGCCCAGAGGGACACTGGAGCTGGTCATCTTGGTCATTCTAGCATGTGAGGGCTGTCAGTGAGATCAGGCCCCTTGGGGCTGTCAGAGGGGAGAGGGAAGTGTTGGACCACATTTTCCTGTGTCAGTACAATTATCAGAACCGAGAAATTAATATCAATACAGTGCAATTAACTAAAAACCGGCTCTGATTTCTCCAGTTTGTCCACTAGAGTTCTGTTCTGAGATACAATTCAAGGTCTTGTGTTCCATTTATTTGTCTCATCTCCTCCATCAGTCACTTTTTGTCTTTAATGACCTTGGGATTTTTGAAGAAGACTTGTCAGTTATTTTGTAGGATGTGCCTCAGTTTGGTGTATCATGATTTCTCATGGCTAGATGAGGTTATGACTTTTGGAAAGAATACCATAGAACTGATGTTGTATCCTTTGCGGTGCACAGTGTATCTGAGGGTACGTGAAGCTCGTGTCTTATTACTGTTTACATTAACATTATCACTTAAAGCGGTGTCTACTAGTGCTCGTCACTACAATATTACTATTTTCTTCTCTACAATAAGTATTTGGGTAGAGATATTTTGAGGCTATCCAAATATCTTGTTTTTCCTTGAATTGTCACCCACTTATTTTAGTTGGTGCATCTCACCATCAGCAGTTATTATGGTGTGCTGATGGTAACTTTCTATTTTCTTCATTTTTACTACACTTATTAATTGGAAGCATTGTACCATCTCCATTTACATATATATATATATATATATATATATATATATATATATTTGACATCCCATGCACATACATACATCTATGTCGATCTATCTATCTGCACACACATATTTATGTATACATATGAAGTGTGCTCAAAAGAAATGGTGGTATTTAAATTTATACTTTTATTACAGTAAAAGACACATTGCTATTAATGCTCCTCAAAATACTGTGCCTGCTATTAAACATGTACATCCCTTTGCTCTTGCCACTTTTTTTTTAAGAGTAGGAAGAATGTATTGAAAGAAAGAAAAGCTTCTGTCTTTTCAGTGGACAGAAGGGGGCCTGGAAAGTGGGTTGCCCCTCTTGCCACTTCTGAAGCAGTTCTGGAAGTCTTCTTTTGTGAGTGTCTTTATGTGGTGTTATCAAAAATTTGATGAATGCTGCTTCTAAGTGCCATCCAAAGGAAAAGCAGGCTCATAAAAATGTTACGGTGGTCCTCATCCACCCTATTCCCCAGATAGGGCACTGTATGGCTTCTGGCTTTTCCCACAGTCAAAATAAACACGAAAGGTAAATGTTTTGAGTCAAATCAGGACATGAAGGCAGCTACTGCAGTGCAGCTAAAGACACTCATGAACAAGGACACTGAACATCCAGAACTGCTTTAGAAAGTGGCAGGAAGGATGGGATAAGTACGTTCAAAGCAAGAGGGATTATTTTGAGGTGAATTAATACCAATGTGCCTTTAACTGTAACAATCTCTTTAACTTCAAACATTCACTGTATTTCTTGATCATACCTCACATATAAATTTGTGTATATATAAACCAACAAAACATGAGATCATATTGATACACCTATTCAGATCCAGCACCATATAGTTTATTCTAATCTTTGTGCTGCCCTTACTTTTAACTTTCTTCTTGCCTCTGAGAAGCCTGGTTCTCATTATCTGTAGTATATTTTCTTGTTTGTGCAACCTTAGTATGCCTATAAAATACCATACATCAATACATCATATGATGCTCCCTAAATATTTATAATAATTTTATATCAGTTAAAAATAAATTTAAATTTTAAAAATGCTCTTTAAATTTATGACAGCATATTTCTTGTTAGAGTTCTTGTTTTTCTTATCCTTATAGTATCCAACAGTTTTCCAAAGCTGCATAAGTCAACATTTTTTCCCCACCTGCTTTAGCGTGACTATTTGATATTTTTCTTTTGTAATAAAGTTACATTCATTTGTCTCCATCTGTGTTCCATCTTGTGTTCTGTCTATATCTTAGCTGGTTTTATTTAAATTACATATGATAACATTCATCTTTTGTCTTATACAATATGACAAAAGGTTTTGGCAAATCTATAGCCCTATAGCTACCACCATAATTGCACACAGACCAGTTTCATAGCTTCCAAAATTCACCATTGCTTCCCCTCAATAGCCATCCTTTTCCTCCACCTCCCAACCTCTGGAAATCTTTAATTTATTTTTCATACCTATAATTTTGCTTTTTCAAAACATCATACTAATGGAGTCAATTTTTGGGTCTCACTTCTTTCCTATAGTAAAATGCATTTAAGATTCATCCATTTGTTGCATGAGTCAAAAATTTATTTCCGCTGCCAAATAGCATCCTACTATATAGGACGTGTGCTGCTGAAGTAACACCATGCTACTATATAATTATATCAGTTTACTTAGCCATTAATTGGTTGAGAGACAACCAGGTTGCTTCTAGGTTTGGGAATCTACTTACAGGTTTTTGTGTGAAAATAAATATTTCATTTCTCTTAGACAAATACCTAAGAGTGAGGCTGCTGAATTATACATAGGTGTATGTTTAACTTTGTATAAAACTGTGAAACTGTGTTCCAAAGTGGCTGCAACACCTTGCCTATCCATCAAAAATACATGATGTTCTCTTTTGCTCCTTATTCTTGTCACCACTTGATATTGTCAAGGGTTTCTTTACCCCATCATTTGAATAAGTGTACAGTGGTTTCCTGTGGTTTATTTTACATATCATCAGTGACTAATGATGTTTAACGTATTTTTATATGATTATTTGATATGTATGTATCTTCTTTAATAAAGTGTCTTTCCATACCCTTTGACCAGTTTTAAAATTGGGCAATTTGTGTTCTTCCTGATGAATTTTTTGGGATACCCATTTTTATCAAAATGCGATTTGGCAACAATTTCTCCCAGTCTATGACTTGTCCTTTTCCTCTCTGAAGCACTTCTGTTGCAGAGCTAAAGTTTTTGGGAGTCCAATATGTCAGTTTTTCCCCAAGAGAGAGGTCATGTGGGCTGTAACCAGCAAGCTCATAGGGATGAGGCTGCCCAAGCCTGTTGGAGCTCATATCTCACTGCTATGTGCCCTGGATGGCCAGCATGGGACTACAGTATTTAATGTTTCACCTCCTGGCTTTAGGTCTTGCTTTGGCCCTACTCTGTTCTATCTCCCTATTCCTTCCTTTTGGAATGGGAAGTTTACCCTGTGCCATTGTACCTTGGGATATACCTTTTAAAAACTTTTTTTTCACAGGGGCTCACAGCTAAGATTTTGCCTTGAGTCTCAGAGGAGACTTTGGACTTGGAATTTTCAGTAATGCCAAAACTGTTAAAATTTTAATGACTCTTCGAGATGTAATAAATACATTTTACACCATGTATACACACATACCCTTTGTGGGCCAGGTGTAAAATGTTATGGTTTAGATCTAAAGGTTTCCCTAAGAGTCTCGTGTGTTCAGAGATGGAACTTTTGGCAGGTGACTATTATGACTTGTATCTAGATGTCCCCAAAAGCTTCATGTGCTCATAGGTAGGGGTTTTCTGAGCTGGCTGGATCTAGGGAGGGTGTGTTATACCAGGATTAAGTGTGTGTGGTACTAAATTAGTCCACTGATTGATGTAGCATAATTCTGGGTGTGGATAATGGGAAGGCCCACCATTAGTGTGGCTGGAACAGCCCAGAATGCTTGTAATCTGGATGGGATAAAAGGGGAAGGGAGGATTGCTGATCACTGCCTTCGTCTTGCCACACCATAACCTTTTTCTCCTCTGCAATGCCACTCTGCTGTGCTGCCCTGCTGTGGAACCAGCTGAATATGACCAAAACCTCTACAAAGTGTAAGCTGAAATAAACTTTTCCTCCTTTGAATTGCAGATGTTTTGTCCCAGCAACAAGAAAAGTAACTAAGAGAATGACTTAATCATGGGGGTTCTATACTCATCAGTGGATTGATCCACTGATGAGTTTGTAGCTAAATGTGCTGTTAGGAGGGAGCCCTCATTGGAAGACGTGTGTCACTGGTGGCAGGACTTTGGAGGGTATATATTCCCCCTAGATCCTTCCTTCTGTCTCTGCTTCTTGGCTGCCATGAGATGAGAAGCTTTCCTCCACTATGCCCTTCCACAATTTTTTTGCCTTGCAGGCAGCCAACGATGGACTGAATCCCTTGAACCATGAGCCCAATTAAACATCTCCTATTTTAAGTTGAGGGTGTGTATCTAGCAACAAGAAACTGGACTAATATACATGCATATCTTAAACAGCTGATTTGATTAGTTAAAATGCAAGGAATCTGATCAAAGAAGTATTTTTAAAAATAATAAGAATGTTCCCCATTATAATAATCAAAGATTAATCCAGCCCTTCAATACTGTTAAAATAGTAGCAATCCCCTAAGAATACAAATATTAAGTACATTTCACTAAAAATATTCAAACTGAGCTAAAATTATAATTTGAATATCTTGATGAGATGGTAGAAAGCTAGATTTTTATAACTTTCTTTAACAAGATCATACTACAAAGTAGAATTATTTCTCCTCTGGTCCTTGACAAATAGAAAAATCCATATCCACATTGCTTTCTTTGTTGCTTCCCCATAACAATCAGTACATAGGGTCCACCAAAGTAGTAAATCAATCAAACTGATAGCATCAAATTTCTATATTAGTTCTGATGTGCAGATTGTCTCTGAAAACCTTTGACAGCTTGGTTGGTTTCATTTTCAACCCCCATATACTCACTCTCTTCCTGGAAAGCATCTTGGCTTCTTCAAATAACTGTTCATGGAAAACATTCTCTTTAACTACAGTGCTACAAAGATACAATTCTTCTTATGTTAACTGAACAGCTTAATAAATTCAAAAGGACTACAGTTTTATATCATGATTAAAATCAATTTTATTTCTTATTCTACAATTTGCAGTATTAATGAGTGATTCTTTTTTTTTTTTTTTTTGGTGGGTACCGGGGGGTCGACCTCAGGACCTCGCGCGCCAGCAGGCGCCCGTGCCGCTGAGCGATATCACCGGCCCCTTTTTCGTATGTGGGTTCCGGGAGTCGAACTCGGGCCCTCGCGCTTGCCGGGCAGGCGCTTAAGCTGCTGAGCCATCTCACCAGCCCCTAATGAGTGATTCTTAAACAGTAATCTTTATATGTCCTGGAAAATCAACCAGTATACCTGGCTCTATTATTAATACACTGTATGCTCTTCAGCAAGTTACTTCAACTCTCTGTAATTAAGTTTCTGTGTTTGGAAAATAAAGAGGATTAAGTAAGTTAATAAGTACATAGAGGACAATTGTCCAAGATCTCTCCCATTTCTGTACATCTTGTGAAGAAAGCCACTGAATGATCTTTATTTTGAACACTTCAATAATATTTTATAGAGAATAGCCTTAGAAAATTGAGACATTGTTTCTGAAGCAAAGGGCAGGCTTATCATTAATTATTAATAGTTTGGATTCTCTAAGCTCAAGGATCCTCTCCTGAAACACAGCTCACTAAATGTACAATTATCCGTCTGGGCCAATATGTGACATCCCTATGGCACCTGGGGGCACATGGAAACATGTGAACATGCTGATATTCATATTCCTTGTGTCATCTGTAACAGAGTCCTTTGTCTCTCATCCACGAATTTCACATCTCTATAAAACTATGGCAGGCTTACTTGTTAGCTTACAGGCAGGGTAAAATTTCAGACCCTTTTCAATTCTTTTTTTTTTTCTTTTCAGTTCTTTACACATAAAAGATTTAGAGTGTGAAATACAGAAGATACTCAATAAATATTGATATTATTAATATTTGTCAGCATCACTATTATCTATCTAGCTTTAAAAGTTTGACTTTTCAGTTATACTTTTAGGAATTTATCTACTTGAAAATTACAACATTTGTGGAATAGAATGGATATTAAATGCAAAAGTATTTATAACAATAAAAATTGGAATCAATTTAAATGACTAGTCTATAAATCTTCTATTACCATGATAATGCTGCCCAATAAAACCACTTTGCTATGGCTTGTGTCTAGATGTCCCTCCAAAGCCTCATGTGGTCATAGGAGGGGCTTTTCGGAGGTGGCTGGTTTTAGGGTGTGTGCTGCTGGGATCAAGGATGTGATGCTGGGATTGATTCGTGGAGCGATGCTGGGATTAAGGTCTCCCCACCATGAGTGTGAGTGCTCCCCGCCCTAAGGGTGGGTAACCTGAATAAGATATAAGGGACAGAAAGAGGGTCACTGCTTGTCACTTGCAGTTTGCTGCTTGCTGCCTTCTGCCTGCCATGAACTGTTTCTCCTCTGTGATGCCACTCTGCCATGCCACCCTGCCTTAGAGACAGCCAACTATGGACTGAAACCTCTACGAACTGTAAGCCAAATAAACTTTTCCTCCTTTCACTTTGGTTGTCGGCTATTTTGTCTCAGTAATGAGAAAAGTAACTAAGACACACTTTCAAACACAGCATCATATACAAAGAAGCATTTATTCTCCTAATCGTTCACAAGTTGGCAGGGCCATCTCTGTTCCATAGGTTCTCTTCTGGGGGCAAGCAAAAGGGGGCAGTGACCATCTGTGCCATCCTCTTCTTGGCAGTGACAGACAAAGAAGAGGACAAGCACAGCTCTTCAAGGACATTTCAAATCTCCGTGTCACATGTAATATCCCAATTCCTGAAATAAGTAGCATGGTGATGCACAGGAAATTACATTGAGACCACTATGAAGTCATGGCAATACTATTGGATACACTGTAGGAGAGTGAAGAATTGGAATGAATAATCCAATCTACCACAATCATTGATAGGAAAAGGGTTAAGTAATTAAAATGCATTCATACTAAGCAGCCAAGAAAAAGAATGAATATATTTGAATGTAACATAATGGAGCATATTCACAATACATCGCTGCATAAAAACAAATAGCAACCTAATATAATCCTATTTTTATTTAAAAGTATTTGAATGCATGCACTTATTTTATAGGCATGGTAAATGGATACATGAACCACTAACAGTATTTATCTCAGGATTGGATTGGGAGAGGAAGGAATAACTTTCTGCCACCTATATTCATATACTTTGGCATCATTGGAAAAATTTTATAGCCATGTATTACTTTTGTAATTAAAAAACCAATAAAAATAGAATGAACAAATATTAAAGGAGAATGACAACATTTTATGTACTCATGGTTGATGATTCATTTCTTGTTCCCTCTTCCAGGCACACGTAAGAAAAAAGCAACAAATATAATAACTAGAGGTTTGAGGGCAGAGATTCTGCCCCTTTAAAACTTCATTCTGCTTCAGAAACAAACTGCCTCATTCCTCATAATTACCTCATTTAGAATTGTTGAATTCATCTTAATCTTATTGAGTACATTGGTGGAGCAAAGTATTCCTAAGAGTATTTGAGGATTTTCTGAGTTTGTTTTTTTTTAATGTGGGTACCGGGAGTTGACCTCAGGACCTCGTGGTTGCCAGCAGGCGCTTGTGCTGCTGAGCGATATCACCAACCCTCTTTTTTCCTTTATGTGGGTTCCAGGAGTCGAACTCAGGACCTTGTGCTTGCTAAGCAGGTGCTTATGCCACTGAGCCATCTCACCAGCCCTCTGAGTTGTTTTTTGAGTAGCATTTCAGACATGCTATTTTTCTCTCTTAAAATTTCCATTTTTAGATTTTTAACGTTTCTATTTCTCAATGAACTTTCATTTCTCTATTAGTTTCAAAAGTGTTTAAATTTCCCTGATGACGTATGTTTATAATAACCACATTCAAGCCTTTGTGTGAGATTTCCAAGATTTAGATTAGGTGTTGAGAAGCCTGTGAGTCAAATTTAACCTCCTGCTGTTTTTGTGTAGTTCATGAGAAAAGAACTGTTTTGTGTCCACAGTTATAATAGTTACGAAAAATCAAAATAAATAATATTTTGTGACACATGAAAATTAAATTAAATTCAAATTTTGGTTGCTTAAATACAATTTTATTGAAGCACGGCCATGTTTATTTACTTACATATTGTTTGTGATGTTTTTGTACTACAGTGACAGGGTTGAGTCATTGTGACTGAGACCACATGTCCCACATACTCTAAAATATGCCTCCCATCTGCCTGTTTACAGAAAGACGTTGCTCCTGATCTGGGTTATCTCAGACTTTGCATCTGCTGATTGTGTTTTGCCTGAAGAATTGAGTATGTTTCTCTGATTCTTTGTATATTGAGCAATTCTGGACGTTTTCAATGGCCTGTGTTGAGGTTCTCTGAAAGTTCTCTTGAAAGTGTAACCGACAATCAACCCAGAGAGGGCCACACCTCAAGTTCTGCCTCAACTTTGGTGGGGAATGATTCCAATTTCATTTCAGTTTTCAAAGACTTTGCTGTGCTTCTATGCCTTTATTTAATGTATGCACAGCATGGGGCTAAGCCTGAGATTCATATTGGTTCACACATAAAGTTAGAGGATCTCCGCCAGTTTTCTGTTTAATTTTTCCCCACATTCTGCACAACTCCAGAGGGCCCCTCTGCCCAGCCCCTCTGGGTAGAAACTCTCCGTGTGGTAGCCGCCCATGCTGATGCACGGTTATACCCAGCTGGAGTTACCCTTAAGTCAACACGAGCAGATGGGGTGGGGTGAGATTCATGCCAGTACAACCCACTCTTCAAGTTTTGACTCCTTGCAACAACCCAGCTGTTATATTTTTCCCCTAGTTCTCAAGTACCTATGTGTGTTATCCAGAGCTTTTATTTGAATAAGGTTTTAGCTACTGCAAATAAAGGGTTGAGATTTCCAAGGACTAAGCACATTCTATACAATGTCTTAATAATCTTCATACCATTATTCGGTAATAATTTTGCTTTAAAATCTTGGACTTTTTGGGATTAAAAAAGGAACACCATGGTGGATTTACACAGCACCATGAATGTTCCTGAACCCTGAGAGTCTTTACCAGAATAAAGTAGATGGATGAACTCCTGACATAACAGCAAGTTGACCAGGTGAAGAGGTTCACAGACCATGGAATATCTAAGTGGACTCAAAGTATGTATTCACTTAGATTTAATATGAAGAGTTGTGTGATCAGTGAGGCCAGGACTCTTGTTTGCAAGTGAAAAGGGAGGAGAAGAAGAAAATAACAGTTTGTAAGTCCAGGAGTAGAGTTAATGTGACAGAAAGACTAATGTTCCCTCTTCCACAAAGATGTCCATGTCTTAATTCCAGGACCTATGAATATGTTACCTGACACAGCGAAATGGACTTTGTGATTAAGATAAGGGTCTCGAAATGCAGAGATCACCTGTTACCCGGTCCCAGTGTAGTTACAAAGGTCTTTATAAGAGAGAGGGTGGTGGGAGCGCCAGAAACAAAGAAGAGCCATGTGTGCTGTGATTCCAGCCCTTGGAGGCTGAGGCAGAAGGATCACCGCAAGTTCGAGGCCAGCTTGGACTATATAGCAAGACTTTGACTCAAAAAACAAAAAAACAGAAAAACCAAAACCAAAACAAAACAACAAAGAATCAAAAAAGGAGCCGTGCTCATGGAAGTGAGAGTGAAAGAAAGGGCCCATATTCATTAAGTTTCAGTACATCGTTATATTTATTTTGTTACTAGTTGTTAATCTTTTACTGTGCCTAATTAAGAAATTGAATTTTATCGTATGTGTTTAGAAAAAGCATAGTACATGTAAGATTTCATATTATGAATGGTTTTAGGTGTTCACAGTGGGTCTTGCAAGGTATCCCCTACAGATAAAGCCCAGGCCCTTGGCTCTTGATACTCTGTGCATAAATATGCTCAGGCAGCCACTAATAGGCAGAAGGCTAAATGGGTAGGAGGAATAAATGAAATTTAAAACCAGCGTTGTTTGAATCCAAGTGTTTTGGCACATGCCTCTAATCCCAGAACTCTGGGAGGCTGAGGCAGAAGGATCACAAGTTAGAGCCCAGCCTGGACAATTTAGTGACAGTGAGACCCCGTCTCAAAATAAAATAACATAAAGTAAAATAAAATAAAATAAAATAAAATAATAAAGTAAAATAAAAAGATGGGGGATGTTAAAGCCCTGGGTACAACTTGTTTACACCTTAGTGTAAAGACCCATTACCATAAAACAAACAAACAACAAAACAAAACACCACTGTTTGATCTTGTTTCTTAAAGTTCCAGCCTAAAAGATAAGGGGGAAAGAACTTAACTGAGGGGGAAAGTATGGCTGTCAACATTCTAGCTTGTGATTTTGGGGAAGTCACAACCAGAGACTGTGCTTCTTCATCTGCAATATGCGGGTGTGAAGGTTAAAATCATTTTAACTTCTAAAATTCTTATAATTTCATTTACTTCATAATAAAACTATGTTTCAAACTACATTTTCCATTTCTTTTATCTTTCTATCTTTAGGCACTGTAATTGGGTAATTAGCTCAATACTCTCTAGCAATGGCTAGCTGATTGGCATCATTAATCCCCATGTATTAGTCACTTTTTTTTTTTGTCTCTGGGACAAAATACTCCGTACATGAAACTTCAAGGAGAAGTTTGTTTGGTTCACAGTTATCAGAGGGTTCAGCCCATGGCCAGCTGGCTTCAAGGCAGAAACAGCGTGGTGGAAGGGCCAGATGGAGGAAAGTTGGCCACATCACAGTGGCTAGCAAGCAGAGAGAAGGCAAGAGTCAGGGAGGGAGATATGCCATCAAAAGGTATGCCGCAATTTATTTATTTGTTTGCTGCCTGAACTCTCTGGAGTATATGACACCACTGATCACCCATATCCTTTTGGCACTTTTGCTCCCCTTGAGTTTTAGGATACAGCACTTTGAATCAAGCACAGAGAGACTCACCTCCTCAAAACTAAGCTGCAGTTGGGCTCTGCACAAGAACAGAACTTGACAGAAATCTCGTGGGACGTGGATGCAGCACAAACCAGTGCCCACCACGTACAGTCGTTTCTGTAAATAACCATGGTTCATACAGAGGGCTCCTCTTCCGCCTACCGTCTGCCCCTCTGTGGCGAAGGCCAGTTTCCTTTGCCCCTTTGAGTAGCTCCACTGCATTCTTGAAACACAGGTGAAATATTCTCTTCCCACCCCACTTAGGATCTTTCACTTCCCAAGGTGGTTGACAGTGAAAACCACTGTGTCCTTCATAGTATCTCGGACCCTTCTTCAGTGTGACATCTGAGACCATAGCAGCCATTCTCAATTCAGGAAATGCATACCCAGCAGTAGGTTAGAACTGTAAATGCTCCATTTCCAAATAGCAGAGACACATTTTTAAAAAACATTTCTCAAACTCGTGTTGTTGTATTTTAAAGAATAACGCATGCTAGACAGGAGCAATTCAGCCCCGGGTGAACTTTACCATGCCCAGTCAGGGCTCTTTTGTGACCTCTTCTCTAGTGTGAGGAGAAGAAAATGTGTGCCCATGCTTCCTGTAGTTCTTAGGATTCCAGGGTCTAATCTGTGATAACAGAATACAATCGTCCCAGCAAATCTAGCAATGTTTGGCAGGCACAGGGCACTTGAAATGTACTTGTAGAAAACATTTCTGCAAAGAAGACAAAGATTGCAGAGATTCAGCTATGACTATAGCATTAAAAAAGCATGACACAAATGCAGTTCAGCTTCTTAGGACCCACATCAGACACCTGGATGCCCCAAGCCACATTTCCTTGTCCAGCACAGCTGTGGTGGACAGTTGCAATCACAGTGCAGTGTTCAACCTCAGGTATGGGTAGTGGCATCTCTCTGCCTCTCTACCTCCCAGGCAGGCTTACTTGGAAGTGCCTGCACTGTCACCAAGGGGTTTGGGTGACAGCCTGAGGGTCACCCACAACTAAGGGTAAAAAGAACTTAGAGAATAAACAGCCCACCTCCAATTCTTTAGTGAGACAATTCCAGGGCATACTCTACGTGGTTCTTCAGAAAGTTCCAAGTGGACTCAAACTCCAGGTGCCCACAACTCAGTGAGACACTCTTTTCTGGCTCTTCTCTGTTTCACTTTCTCTACCTGTTTATTTCAACTTCTTGGAGCCACCTGCTAATTAAACCCAAGTCCGTGTCTCAGATCCAGTATAAGGAGAGCCCAAAGTGAGAGTCACAGAGCTCCATCGCCTACACTATCCTCTCTGGGCTCCTGTTTTCTTTTGTGTAATTAGATGTCCTACACATTTGAATGTTTGTTTTTTAAGTTATAGAAATAACTTATATCAAAGCTACGCTCACTTCTCAGCACCTTCCCGTACACAAATCGCAGCCCTGAGATGGCAGAGGCCCTGCCTCCAACTTTCTATTTTTTCATCAGTGCTTCAGAGACTCAAGCTCACAGAACCATGTTCAGTCCCCCAGTTCTTTCTGCAAAGAGGACGCACCTCAGAATAACATGGCTTAGAAACGGGAGCTCAGCTCAGAGAAGATGGCAGAGGAAAGGCCACTTTCCTACCTTCCATCTTGTCCCAAGAGTTTATGCCTTCTTTATGTGCATTTCCTGCCAATTGCTATGTATCTAAGTGGTGTGTGCTGATGTAATTCATGAACAAGATGACCATTTTTGCTTGGGTTGGATACTGTCTTAGTCCACTTTCTGTTGCTCCTGACAGAGTATCACAGACTGTATAAAGATAAAGAAAAGAGGTTCATTTTGGCTGAAGGTTTTAGTCCAAGGTCAAAAGGCCTTATCTGGGGATGGGGTCTTCTCGCTGGCAAAGCCATGAGCTCATGCAGGCAACTGCACATGGCAAGAGACGGGGAGCACCCATGTGTATATTCTTGTCTTGGTTACTTTTCTCATTGCTGAGACAAAATACCTGACACTCACAGTTAAAGGAGGGAAGGTTTATTGGCTCACAGTTTGTAGAGGTTTCAGTTCATAGTTGGCTGGCTCCAAGGCAGGATGGCATGGGAGAAGAGAAACAGTTCATGGCAGGCAGAAGGCAGCAAGCAGCAAACTGCAAGTGACAAGCAGTGACCCTCTTTTTGTACCTTGTATCTTATACAGGTTATCCTTAGGGCGGGGAGCACTCACACTCATGGTGGGGCAGCCTTAATCCCAGCATCACACCATGAATCAACCCCGCCATCACATACTTGATCGCAGCAGCACGCACCTTAGAACCAGCCACCTCTGAAAAGCCCCTCCTATGACCTCATGAGGCTTTGGGAGGACATCTAGACACAAATCATAACAATTTTGGTTCTTCTATTAAAAAGCCAGTATTCCATCATGGGGTTCTACCCTAGTGACTTTTCTAATTTCAGTCATCTTCCAAAGGCCCCATTAAACACCACAGTCTGAATAATTTTCTACCCCCATAACACCTCACCACGGGAATAAAACTCCAACATGAGTTTTAGTAACCATAGAAGGAAAAAGTTAACAAAGCAAAGTTCCAGATGGCACGGGGCTCTTGAGGAAGAGACTGAAACACAAAAGCGGAGTGTGCTGGAGGCTCAGAAAGCGCATGGAGGGGCATCTAGCATGGATGGGAATCCAGAGAGTGAGGTTGAGGGAGGGTCTCGTGAGGAAATGACTCCAGGGGTAAGTGAAAGAACAGTGGAAGTCATCCAGTTGAGTGAGGACAGAAAAGAGCCCTTGGTAGGAGGAACAGCCTTGCAATTGTGCTTGGCGCTGAGAAAGGAAGATGCAGGTGGGGAACTGGAAGCGCAGTGCAGTTAGAGCAGAAATGGTAAAAAATGAGAGCGCAAGTAGGCAGGATTTCGATCACAGGAGAAAATTTGCACTTTTTCTCAGATGTCTGAATTTTTTCAGTGACCCACTGAAATAATTTACTTAGGGAATGAAATGCTTATATTTGTGCTTTAGAGAGAGAAGTTTGGTATTCCCATGAAAACAAATTGGAGAGAGTCAAGGAGAGACCGATTAAAAACTGAGGCTGTGTCCAGGCTAGTAATTCTACAGGTCTCCTAATTCTTTTTTTTCTTTTTCAATATGCAGGTACCGGGAGTTGAACTCAGGACGTCGCTTGCCAGGCAGGCGCATATGCCGCTGAGCCATCTCACCGGCCCTTACAGGTCTAAGCGTACCTATGACATATGTAATCGACACTGGAAAGTTTGTGCGTGGGCACATTCCTACAGTCCACAGAGTATGGTTTGGGGATGGCTCAATCAGGAAGCTATTCGGGAGGCAAAAAGGATGGCGCAGGGAGACCCACTGGATATAGGAATGAAGGGCGAGAGGAATTCAGGATAGTTAGGATATGGAATAATTTAAAGGAGACCAAAAGAGAGGAACGGGATGAGATTTTGGGGATACATTAGTTGTCTATTTCTGTGAAACAAATTTCCACAAACGTAGCAGCTTGGAACAGCATGTTTCTTATCTCCTAGAGCCCGCGGGTTTGTAAGGAGTCCGAGCATGATTTAGCTGGGTCCTGTGCTCAGTCTCCCAAGGCTGCGCTCAAGCTGTGGGCCAAACTGCGGTCTGACAGGCTGCTGGCGGGAGGCGTGTCCTGAGGTGGTCGGACTGAGGCCCCAGCTTCTCGATGGTCAACTGGAGCTGCCTTTGGCAAACTGAGACCCCATACAGTTCCTAGAGGCTGATCACAGCTCCTTCCGTGGGCGCTGCCTACCACGACTGCTGACTTTATGAAACCAGCAAGGAGAGACTCTGAAGTGCGTCGGCTGCTGAGATGGAATCTATGTAGTAGCATGAACACAGGGGTGACATCCCACCACCTCTGCCGGATTCTACTGGTTAGAAGCAAGTCACGGGTCCTGCCCATGCTCAAGGGGAGGGCATCACACAGAGGTGAGAACGCCGAGGGAGGGATCCAGGGGCCTCCTTGGAGTGTGTCTGCCACAGAGGGAAAAGTTGAGTTCAGTTCAGACATACTGAGTTTCCTGTAACATAAGCAGAGATGTCCGGTGGGATAGCTGGGTCTAGAACCAGAGAAGTTTAGGGATGGAACTATGAATTCCGAATCCACATGTGCATCCACACACAATAGCTAAATTGGCGGAAATACACAGTGTACCTCCTGTGCCCAGGGAGAGCGCGCACAGTGTGAGGCGATGGAGAGAACCAAGGTACTTTCTCTAACTGTAAGGACAGTTAGGTTGTTCTCCAACCTTTTGATTTTCATGGTAAAGTGAGACCCCTTTTTTGTTTGTTTGTTTGTTTTTTGTTTTTTTGAGACAGAGTCTCGCTATGTAGTGCAGGCTGGCCTTGAACTCACTATGTAGCCCAGGCTGGCCTCTAGCCGCCTGCCTCAGCCTCCCGATTGCTGGGATTCCAGGCATGCGCCACCATGCCTGACTAAGACCCTCTTCTATTTTTGCCCCATTGATTGCCTTTTACAATCCTTTATTTTGTTTGCTCCCTCTGGACTTACATTTATTTCTCTACATAACTCATAAATGAAGGAATTAAAATTACTGGCACTGCATTAATAAATTTTCTAATTAATCCCTAACCAAGCAGAAGTACTTCTATGGTATTTTTGTTTCCTCTCATTAATATCGTTTCAAACTTTTAAACAATTTATTCCATTTTAAATGACCTTTCACTTACCTTAAACAATACTGAAAGCCAAAAGTAATTGAAATAGTCCCAAAGCAATTAAAAATCTTAGAACATTTCTAATAGTAATTTAAAAGAGTAAGTGAACATGTAGTTATTGACATGTTTAATAAATTAATTTGGGCAATCCAGTTGAAGGGCAATTAATAAAGGAAAATCAATGTTACTAATACATTCCATAAAATTACAACAGTGTACCTCCTTTAGTCTTTTAGATTAAAGCAGAACATCCAAGAAAATGGTGAGTGTTGTAAGTTGTGAATTATATAAATTAGGCAGTAATGTTAGATTGTCAGGTGTTATGGCACATGATCAAAAAAGTTGAAAAAGAAGAGCCGAGGTGAGGATGGTTAAGGGGTGTGGAGTTTTCTGGGATGAGGATAATGAGAAGTTTCTAAATAGCTGATGGCGATGGATGCGTAACACTGCCAACATACTAAAAAACATCAAATCGCACACTTTTAATGGTCATTATATGGTATATGAATTACAACTCAGTAAAACGATTAAAAAGGGAAAAATGAGACAGTGTGTTTACCTGCTAACAGCGTTTGTTCCGCTGTCGTCTTTCCGTTCTACGTGGGGCAAGGCGGAGGGTGGAACTGTCAGGAACTCAGAAACTGCCCCGCTGGCGAGCGGCCTGAACCTCTGCTGTCTTGCTGCTCCCTATGATATCACAGAGGAAAAAAAATCTACCCCTTTCTTTACGGAACTCTCTGTCTGCTGTTTCTCTCTTGCAAATGCATGTAGGCAAACAACTGTGGTGTTCAAAGATACAAATTTTCATTTAGTAACTTGAATTTACGTTTTTCATCACTAGTGTGTGTTTGCAGCGGTTACGTTCATTCTGGGGAGCTGGCACACGTGCATAGCACATCCCCCTGATCTTCCATCTCCGCCTTCCCCGCGTGCTGTGCCTTCCTCCCGATCCCTCCCGCATCTGCAGAAGGTCTTACTTTATGGTTGGATGGGGAAAAAAGCAGCTTATCTATCACTGTAAGATTAAACTTGTGTATTTTATTATAATATTTATGTTAATCTTTAAACACAAAACGGTTACCATTGATTATTATCTGTTTGCCTTTCTGGGTCTCTTTTCTACCCTTCTTTTTCCTGTTACCCCTTTCAGTTCCCTGTTTCTGCAAGAAACAGACCTTTATGAGCAGCATCACTCAGATTTTCGTGGGGCTGGCTGGTTTTGGACAGTGGAAGGCACAGCCGGGAGACCGGAGGAGGGAGGAAAGACAGCCTGGTACCTTTTTCCCCACCGTGCCTTGGTGTAGGCAAAAATGTCATGCTCGACTCCTGTCCTGAAGGTTGGAACTCGGGGGTGGTAAGGACTTCCCGCCTGTTAGTTCTCCAGGTGTCTTGCCACGCCTTATTCGTCTTTGAAACCCTCCTGCCTCTACATCAGCCCCTACATGACCCCTGTCACGATCCTGTCTGTATTTAACCTTGTTGCCGGTTTCCCAGTTGATTAACCACAGAATATGTTATATTTGAATATATATATACACTAAGGAAAATATTACCCAAACAACTAAACAACAGCAAATACCACAAAAACGATGGGGATGAGTGATATACACTAACTTCAGGTAGCGATTTGTTCTGAGGGAGAGAGCAAAAGTGTTACAGTGGGCATTAGGGCTTTTTTTTTTTTTTTTTTTTTTTTTAGCTATATCCAAACTGCTTAGGGTCTGAGAATAATATTTAATTTTAGAAAAACAAGATCTAAGATAAACATGACTAATAGTTAATTCTTGTTCAATCTCAGTCATGGACACATTGAAGTGTCTTTCCTGAATTTTTGAAAGATTAAGAAATCAAATAAAATGTATTCTATTTTGGATTGAATAAGAACCTATCCTGCCAGGCATGGTGGCACATTCCTATAATCCCAGCACTTTGGAGGCTGAGGTAGGACAATCGCCATGAGTTCAAGATCAGCTGAGACCACATAGTGAGTTCAAGGCCAGTCTGAATTACATAGTGAGACCCTGCCTCAAAAAATAAATAAAATAAATAAATAAAAAATAAAAACACAAACTTATCCTGCATAATGTGTTGGTATATAAATAAATGTGAATTTGGTATACATGACTAAGGAAAGCAAAAACAGAGCCTGAACCTGTGAGGTTTTAAACTGGTTGCGCACACACCCAGCCACACCCACACCCACACCCACACCCACACCCACGCGCACACACACAAGCTGAGTCTGTGCGTACATAACAACAGAAGTAAGCGCCTCTTTTTCCCATGAGATGGCTCAAATTCTCTCTCTAGGTCCCTGGAGAAGTCTGTTAAGAAACTGTTGTGCTAACACTTTCCATTTTCCTAGACCTCCTCCTCCGAATTCACATGCACTGGCATTTTATCACAGCCTCTCTGTTTCTTGGCCACGTTGTTTTTGTGGGACCGATTCCACTGGAGGGGAGATTTGTAGGGGTAGATTTCAAGTAGCACAAATCAAACTCACCATGTTATCCCGAGCCCCTGCCCCTCTGCGGATTGGTTCAGAAACCTGCACGCCACCTGATCAGAATCAGTGCAGTCCAAGAACACCCCGAGGCTGCTTCCAGAAAAGAGTTCCTGCCTCTTCCTCTGGACTAAGGAGATGAGGGCAGAAAGGAGACGGGATCTTTGCCACCATCTTGCTGCCCCAAGAGGAGCTGGCCTGCTGATGGGGCCCAAGGGAACAGCGTCAGCCTGTGTCCCTACTTTCTAGTTTGCCTGAAGTCAGGGTGTGCTGGGCACAGCCCTCACTGTAGCTTTCAGTTATAGGAGACCACCTTCTTTTTTCTTTCTTTTTTTTTCTTCTTTCTTTTTGCTAAATTGAGCTTGACAGGCTGGGAGTGTAGCTCAGTGGTAGAGGACTTGCTTAGCATGTGCAAGGCCTGGATTGGATTGAATTCCCAGCACCTCCAAAAATAAATAATAAATAAATTGAGCTTGAAGGCCCAAATAATATAGAGATATACAGCACGGTGCAACGCTCAACAGGTACTCTCGGGCCCACAGACAGGATAGGTTTGCCGAATTAGATTGTCAGTGTCAGGCAAGAATCACATCTGGCTAATAGTACCCTAAGCACAAATAGCTGTTTATGTGCACAAGAGTTTGTTTTGTCACTTACTGTAAGGCCTGTGTTTGCCAGTGTGGGCTTGTATAGGGGTCCTCCAAAGGCCACCCTGTGCTTCACTATCTTAGACATGGATTACACCACTGGTGTTGACTGTAGGCTCCAATGTAGCTGTTGAACTCCAGCTTTCATGTCCATCAGAGGCAAAACGTAAAGAGTAAGAACAAAAGAATATGGTTGAAAGGTACATGCCCGTCTTGTAACTATTCTTTCAAAAAGTGCCCCTGCTTACAGATCATTAGCCAAAATGTAATATTGTAACTATATCTGGAAGAGAAGCTTGTAAATGGAGCTACAACCACCTGTAATGTACAGAATGATGGCTGCCTAATCCCAGAAACCTGACAGCATGCTATGTCACATGGCAAAAGGAATTTTGCTGATACGATTGCTTAAGGATTTTGTGGTAGGGAAATTATCCTGAATTACCCAGGTGAGTCCAGTGTGATCACAAATGTCTTATAAGGATAAGAGAGAGGCAACAAGGTTAAAAGGAAAAGGAGATGGGATGAAGGAAATAGAGGTTGGACGGAGGAGTTTTAAAGATGGAAGAATGCCAGGTGTGGTATACATGCCAGCAACCTCAGCTACGCTGGAGGCTGAGGCAGAAGCATGAAAAAGTTCAAGGTCAGCCTGGACAGGTTAGCAAGACTCTCTCTTAAAGTAAAAAACAATTTTTTTTTTTTGTGGATACCAGGGGTCGACCTCAGGACCTCACACGCCAGCAGGCGCCCGTGCCGCTGAGCGATATCACCGGCCCTTTTTTTGTATGTGGGTTCCGGGAGTCGAACTCGGGCCCTCGCGCTTGCCAGGCAGGCGCTTATGCTGCTGAGCCATCTCACCGGCCCAACAATATTTTTTTTAAAGACTGAAGCTGTAGGTTAGTGGTAGAGCGCTTGCCTACCATGAACTTAGCCCTGGGTTCAGTCTCTAGTACCACAACAAACGAACAAAAACAACCAAAAAAGGAAGGCTTCATAAGGCATGGAACACAGGCGAATTTTAGAAGCTGGAAAAGATGAGGAAATGATTTTCCCCTGAAGCCTACAGAAAGCAATCCTGATAACATCCTCACTGTAGTCCAGAGAAACTGGCCTCAGATTTCTGACCTCCACAACTACGAGAAAATAAATTTGTTGTTTTTAAGCCACTAAATTTGTGGTAATTTGTTACAGCAGCAAGGGAAAACTAGTATACAAAGTGCACATGAAATCTGCGTCCCTTACAGGAAATAGGCTCTCTCAGTTTCCTGTGGAGAGGGAGACAGCAGCGTCTGCAGTGTTGTACCCTCCCCCAAACTACGGTTGCCAAGGGACGGCCGGTTTACAAGGCGATTGCCATTACATTCTTCTAAGCATGAAATTATGGCTGTCCAAAAAGA
This sequence comes from Erethizon dorsatum, assembly GCA_028451465.1. NCBI lineage: Eukaryota > Metazoa > Chordata > Mammalia > Rodentia > Erethizontidae > Erethizon > Erethizon dorsatum. The sequence continues at coordinate 136,508,525 of CM051826.1, read as the reverse complement.
GAACTGCCTTCCATTAAAGCTCTTTAATTTGGCTCCATAGTTAACGAAAGGTCCCCACCTTGTCATTGCAATTTTCATAGAAGGGTTTTTTGTTTGTTTGTTTGTTTGTTTTGACAGTGGGAGTAGAGTGGAAGGGAGGCGCAAAGACATCTTACATTTGCTAGTGCTGTAGTTAACAAAGGGGAAAAATGTATTTGCAACTGAATTCCAAGAGTGAATTAGAGTTTTTTGTTTTATTAGAAAACTCATCATTCACAGGCTGATTGTCATGAATACAATGGTTACAAAAGGGATATTTGGACAATTTTAAACACAGTGTAGTTATCTAAAGTTGTACCTATTAAGAATTTTGGAAAACTTTGTACATTGAATATCCCTCAGTGAGGTCATAATGATCCAAAAACAGGAAGGCCATGAAGGTTTCCCTATTTGTCTTGATACCTGAGTGATAAGGCAAATGCCGTTAGAAACAAAACCCAAACATCAAATGCCTAACATAGTAAACTACTGTCATTTTCAGAAGTCACTATAATGCTCAGAGAACTGTGGCATCTTCTTTAGGGGAGTCAAGGCAACGTGGAAGGGAAGTCTTGCTTTTTTTCTAAATTCTTCATTGCAGAGTTCTTTACTGTTCATTAGTGAGGCTTCTGCATGCTGCTGAAGGAGGTCCGTCTGGCATGGCAACTGTTGCCAGGTAGGGCTTCGCTTCCTAAGGAGTTCGTGGAGAAAAGAGGCTGCTTTGAGTCATCAAGCTAGGGGAACCATGCGTGGCCCGTGGGCTGAGCGCATAAGGGCTGGCTCCACAGGTCACCATCCAGACAAAATAGACGAGGACCAGAGCGGGGCCACGGTGAGACGGGGCTGCGCGTGTGGGCTGAGGGAAATGCCACCGAGTCTGGGCTGCTGGCACCGTGCCTCTTCGATGGCCTTGGGTTTCATTTTATGATCGTCCTCCATTAAGTGTGAACCTTGAACTTCTTTTCATACAAAATATGCTATATTATACACCAGGAGTGTGTATGGAGTTGTTCTTTAAAATAAACATGGCATAAAGTTACCATTTGAGCCATTTCGAAGTGTGCAGTGTAGGGCACTGAGCATGGTCACCACTATTCATCTCCACAGCTTTTTTCTCTGCACCCTGAAACTCTGCACCCACGAGACAACAACTCCCCATGTGTCCTTCTCCCCAGATTTGGCAACGACCATTGTCTATCTCTATTAACTTGACCACTCCAGGTGCCTCATACTGCATAGAATCATCCAGTGTTTGTTCTACTATGTCTAACTTACTCATTTAGCCTGATGTTTCCAAAATACATCCGTGCAACAGTGTGTGTGTGGCAGAATGTCCTTCGTTTTTAAGGTGGAACAATATCCCACTGTGTGTATATTGTATTTTTTAATCCAGTCTGCTATTGATGGATATGTGCATTGTTTCTGCCTTTTGGCTAAGGTGAATGATACTACTATGAATACTTGTGTAAAAATATCTGTTTGAATAGGAAAGTAGTTTTTAAATAGGAGAGGACACGGCCTAAAATATTATATAACAAGAAAGTGGCAGACGATCTTAGTTTGGATTGCTATAACAAAATACCATAAATTGGATAGCTTATAAACAGAATAGATTTACTTATAACAGTTCTGGAGGCTGAGACATCCAAGATCAAGGTGCCAGCAGACTGGGTATCTTGTAAGAGTCCATTTCCTTGTTTATAGATAGTACCTTCCTGCTGCCACCTCACAAGGTGAAACAGAATTTCTGGGGTCTTTTTTGTAAGTAACCTAATCACCTTCCATAGGCTCTCCTCTTGGTACTGTCACATTGGGATAAATTTCAGTACACAAATTGGGGCGGGGGCACCAACATTCAAACAATGGTAGAGACTCTAAGTGAGGGCTTTTGACTCAGTAGGTGTGGGGAGAGATTCCCAAGCACCTATCTGGTTAAAAGTCACTACACTGATGTATCAAGAAGACACATCAATCATGAGGTTAAAAAATTCAAAGAAGGGGCCGGTGAGACAGCTCAGCGGCATAAGCGCCTGCCTGGCAAGCGCAAGGTCCTGAGTTCGACTCCTGGAACCCACATATGAAGAAAGGGCCAGTGATATCCATCAGTGGCACGGGTGCCTGCTGGTGGGCGAGGTCCTGAGGTCAACCCCTGGTACCCACAAAAAAAAAAAAAAAAAAAAATCAGAAACAGCACAGCTTAAGAAATGATTTCTAAGCCCTTTTTGAATGGGACCAGAGTGTTATCACGTAAAAAAGTATTATGATTCATCTGGAAGACAACCAACAAGTATAAGATGCTGTCATGATGTTGGACATTTGTAGTTGAGATAATGTCATAACAGACATTTCCAGTACTGTCACCAAGTAGTCCATCTGAGAAGCCAAGCTCAGTGGTTAATCAGTTATGTCTACAACATTGTCGAAAATAGGGCAAGCTCTGGTGCTAAAAGTGGCACCGGCAAATATTCAAACATTTTATTGACAAAAGAATGCCTCTATCACAAATGTACAGCTTAATAAATTGTCAAATGGCTCCACTGCACAGCTGGCACTCATTAAGCGAGAGACCATCACCAGATTCCCAGAATCTCCCTGTTGGCTGTTCCAGCCATAAATTCCTTATCCAAAGTACCACTATTCTGACTTCTAAGTGTCATTGATTGGCTTTACTTGTTTTGTATTTGTGTAAATGGTGTCATACAACATTTGCTCTTTGTGTCTGTCTTCTTTCACTCAGTATTGTGCCTGTAAGAGTCACCTGTACTGTCATTCAGTTATAACTTGTTCCCATTACTGTACAATTATCCATCTGTACTGGTTTTTGTTTTCTTATGTAGGCACATAGCTAAAGTGTATAAAAGCTATCCATATGTCAATATAAATTCATGGGAAAAATCTCTTAAAAATAGCCAGTGCTTGTAGTTCTAACTCTGTGCAACTGTGATACAAACATCTGACCTGCACTCTGAGACTCTATGATATTATCCACTAGAAGGCAGGACTTTGAGCTGACCGCTTAACGGTTCTGATTCCAGAGGTCCTTTTCTACGTCCAGCTTAATAAACAGCAACTCGGAAGTCTCTCTCAGCACCATGTGTGTCTGACATGAAGAGATTCCTCATGCTTCTGTCATCTCCAGATAAACTGACGAAATTGAAGTTTGTTAATATTAAAACTGAGGTAAAAAATTCTCAAGGAAGCTAGGTCTGAAATTACCTGATGACAACTGATTTGAGCTGTATGACTTGAACTGTTAATCGGAACCGTAAAGATTGTCTAGTCCGAATGTCCTTTGAACTTCATCTGTATCTATCATTTCTCAAAGTGTAAATATCCTAAAAAAGGAGCCTAATGGAAAACAGAAGACATGCTGAACTGGAATGTTGTAGGGAACGTCATAAAGTCAATCCCAGAGGCTTGGGTAAGGCCAAGAGAACCAGCAAGGAATGTTGAGGCACCCAGGCAATGTGAAGGGACAAGGGAAGGTGAGTCCCTGGGGTCTGGGGAGGGGGGCAGGGGAAGGCGGACTGCCTGATGGAGGGATGCTGGGGCTTTTCACCAGCTCAAGTCGTGTGTGTGTGTGTGTGTGTGCGCCATGTGATACTCCAAACTTCCTACCTCTGTCCCCTCCAAACTCCTCCAGGGCCAGAGGGCCAGGGAGCCTGCTGTGCATGTCATGTGGATAAGCCTTCCAGGACATGAGGCAGGACAGAGGGAGTGGAACATGGGTCTCTAGGGCATTGGCTGGGCCTACCGAGAAAACCAGTGTCAAAGGATAAGTTTCATGTGGTGCAGCATTGGCCCCCAGGGCATGGATGAAGAATAACACTTAAAGCCTAAATCTCACCCTTGCTTTTAACTTCACAATGTATTTTCCATGCTTCTGTTTCCCTTGAAGTCTTCTTAGATGAACTGCTGTATCACTTCTGAGTGACCTCGAAATAAAACATAACACAAACTTCTTGGCGCAAGTTTCAGTAATGATACCACTTGCGGGAAAGGGGTCTATTCCTCGGCCAAAAGCCACAGCATCACCCTCAGTCCTCTCAACAAACAGAATCCTGCTCTGGGTTGGAGTTTTAAACCAAGTTAAAATGCTGAGTTTATCAAATACATTTGTCCATCGACAAGAAAAATACACAAATCATATTATGCATTTTAGATTTCAAGGCATTCATGACATTTCTTAGACACATAACCAAAATATTATCTCTTTGGCAATCTCTTTCCATATCTGTAAATGTATTTTGGCTTTTTGCCTCAAGAAATTGTGAAAATATATATTCAATCAGGAAGTGACATGGGGTTCTCCCTAGGCGAATATTCTTGAAAATGCTATAAGGGGTGGAGTTGTTAGGAAAGATGCTGAAAAGTTGAAAACAATAGGAAAATAAGAAATTGAGAAGGACACTAAGCAGATACAAAAGAGATCCAACCGGTAATTGATGTGAACAAGAGTGGGATTAATTTTATGAGTCTTATGGAAATAAAACTTAAAAAGTAATTTATGCATTAAAAATTTTAAAAATTTATTTTTATTAGTATATGTTAACAGTATATAATGATTACATTTATTGTGGGGAGTTGGTACATGTACATAATACATCTCAATTCTTTTAAAATTCTTCTTTTATCAGAAGTACTAATAGTGATAATTTAAAAATCTATCTTATTTTAACCACAGAGATGGTGGAGAAAGCACTGTATCGGCAGAAACTTGGTGGGGGCTTGCAAATGACTTAGTCTTTCTGTGGTTTGATTTCCTCACCTGTTGAGTTCAAATAAAAGTGGAACTAATTCATCAAGGGAGAAATTATATGATGTTATTGAGAAATTCAGTCTTCTTTTGCTAATAATGCAAGGATAACATTCTAAAAAGTTCTCTTCCTTTAGTTTCCCTCACGGGTAAGCAGACCTGGTTCCCCTCCTTACCTGCATTAAGACTTGAGGTTGGGATGGGAAGGAGCTCATGCCATAAAGGCACCGGGCAGCCCGGACATTGCGCTGCTGGCCGGAGGCTCCCGGCCCCACGGAGAGAGCAAGAGGAAGTAGAAGGGACGCCGTCTTTCCAGTTATGGCGGCTCATGGGAGAAGACGGCAGACGGGGATAGGAGAGTGCGCCTCAGGGTACAGGCCCTTTCCTGGCTTTGGCCTTTTGGATGCGTCAGAGCAGGGGCTCTTGCTTTGACTGATATTGAAGGTTGCCGAGGACTGCCTCACGGATGCCCTGGCACCACGCTGAGGGCGTCTGGCTCAGAGCAAACTCAGGGAGTGCAGAGCTATAATGAGGGGAAGAGAAACCCTGAGTTTAACTTAGTACTGAGTCCAGACCATGGAATAAAGGGTGCACATGACTAAAATCGAGAGGAGTCCTTAGCAGGAGTTGCAATGATGACAGAGCAGCCAGGCGGCACCACTGGGCCCAGTGAGAGCTGAGAGCTCCAAGGATGAGTCCCAGCAGCCACGGACACCAACTGGACACCCAGCGGCAGGACCACTGGGCTTCTCTACAGTCCAGGCAGCCCAGAGGGCCATCCCCCGAGAGGCCCACATTGGGGAGACACGTGGGCATCTGGCCCCAGCAACCAGCTCCTGCCACCGGATTGCAGAAGCCACTCCTGCCACCTTTCCTGCGGGGCACTGGCTTGGCGTGGGGAGAAAACATGAGCCCAGTCTTAGTGCATGAGAAAGGTTGAGAATTAATCTAAAGAGATTCTTTAAACTATTAGGTAAACTTAATTTTACCCACATGGCTCCTTCTCTTAGTTTAAAAAAATATTTTTGGCTGCAAGTTCGAGGCCAGCCTGGGCTACAAAGCGAGTTTGAGGCCAGTCTGAACTGCATAGTGAGACCCTGTCTCAAAAAGACAAAAAAAAAAAATTTTTTTTTTTTGATACCAAGCAGGAAAGATCAAATAAGTGAAAAAGACCCAGAAAACAAAAAAACCACAGAAGTACTAATAGTAGAAATTTTTTGCCTCTTTTTTTTTTTTTTGATGGGTACCAGGAATTGAACTCAGGACCTTGTGCTGCGCTGCTGAGCTATATATATCCCTGCCAGAAATACTAGCAGTGATAATACCTTTCCAATGGAACCACGATTTACTCACACCACAATAGTATCTTTGTGTTAGTCTCTGAAACACAAACTTTTAAGAATAAACGAATGATAAAGCTCTTGAAATAATTAGAAAAGAAGGATAAACAGAAACAGAGTTTTGTGAATGGGGAGGGGAAGGGGGTTTGAAAGGAGGGGATGGGAATGGAAGAAAAAGGAGGAATCAAGATATGTCATGTACAGATACAAATTCCCTATAATGAATGTGGTCATTATGTATACCTAAATGGTACCAAAACCAAAACCAAAACCAAAACAAAACAAAAAAATCTTCAGATGGGGAAAACTACTCTTAAACTACAAAAACACCAAAAGTACAGTAGCCTAAGACTGTTTAGCTTAGGGACAAAACTTCTTACACTCACTGGCTCCCAGAGGTATGAGTAAATATGGTGTAGTAAATAAATCATAGCCACTGTGAAAATCATGAGTTGATTATGTTGGCATATTTTCTTTAAAAAGGCCAGAAAAGTTGTAATATATTTAACAGTGTATTTTGGCATTCAAACGGATATCCTTTGATCATGCCTGCAACTCTCTACACTATTTATTCATTCCCTTATGGTGGATGGTGAATCACTATAGAAATGGATGTCTTAGGTAATTTTGTGCTTAATTTAATAACGTCTTCAATCCGGAGTTCCCACTCCTTGAATGCTACCCTGATTAGGCCACAGAGCATCAAGTTCAATTGGAGACAGATCAGTGGGGACTGAAAATGACACAGTACAGGGCACTCGGGGAAAAAACCGCACGCACACATCACAAATACAGAGGGAGGCACAAGGCATAGTATTTGTTTAGAATTAAAAATCATAACAAATTATATATTTAAAAAACTCACAGTGATTTTTATAATCAACTGCCTGATATACCTGATACATTTTCCCATATATATTGTCTGCATAATTTGATTTTTTTCATATAAAATGATTTTGTCCCATTATGTTCTAGAGAGTTAACAGGTATTTTGGTCTTTGTACCAGGAAAGTTGATAACAATTTTTTTTTTTTCCGTTGTTGATAGTTTAGAAGAGTTTGTTTCTAGTACACAACTACTGGGAAAGTCACATACATTTTTAGTATTTTTGTCAGATTTGGAAAATACATGAAATTCTTTCACATGTAAGGATGTAGGAGTATTTTCTATATCCTAATTCTGGATCTACAGATTTCAAACATCATCAATCTTCCCCATATGCTTCTGTGCTAAATGAGAGAACAAAAGTTTATTTTTTTAAACTTAGGGAAAGGATAATGATCCACATTACCTCTATTCATTTTTATGCCTTTTAGTTTAAAGATAGATTGTAGCACAGTGGTTAATCAATACAGGAGGCTAAGGGTTGCAGATGTGGGGTTGCTGGCACGTGGGAGGCCCTGAGCCCGTTCTTCTAGTAGAACCTGGAATTGGACCTTCGGTGGGGAAGGATTCATCAACGAGGCCTGGGAGAACAGAGCAGAGGATGGAAGGAGTCACGGCTGTGTTGTGACACGTGGCAGAACACGAAGGAAACTGGCTCGAGCTTTTTCCTGAACGGATCCAACAAAAGCCCCAGACTGAGTTTCTGGACCAACATTCCCATTCCAGAACCAGTAACTGCGGTCTGGAGTGTGGCTGGGTGGTGGGGAGCAGGGGTAGGAGGGTCAGGGTGCTAGAACCAGGAAGACTCATTGTGGGCCAGGGGAAGGCGGTGCCCACTGGAAACCCCGAGGGCCCTTACCATTACAGGGCGGAGTGGGTGGATTCTACGGAGCACACCCACTCAAAAATCCCCAAATAATGGACACCATCCCTGGGGGCGGGGGTGCATCTTGGAATTTCATACAGATGTAGTGAAACTTCAAGCCGACAAACCTTTCCCATATCTGGATGAACAGCACGCGGGTCTGGGGTGGACACCACGGCCTTACGGCTTTTTCCTTTCTGTCCTCGGCAGGAGTGAGTCAGTGGAGCGGCCACAGAAGTACACAGAAAGCCTCAAGTACTGGTGCAGGCATTTCTGATTTTAGTGCCCTCTTTAAGCCAAGTGTCCCGACCGCCTTCAGTGATCTATTTTCCCTCTTGACCACACCCCGGGTAGCAACAGGGGCACCCTGGTCTATCTTGTCCTCGCAGTTGGGAAAACCAAGGCAAGACACCCGGCCTTTCTCAGCTTCCTGGGGGGATGTGGGGACACTGCTACCCGCACGACCTCGGAGGGTCTCCGTATCCTGCAGGATCCTCCCTTGCGGCCTTGCCTCCCAGGAGCGCCTCATCCCCACTTCCCCGGTCCCCACCCGCGCCCCGGCTTGCTCCCCTTCCTCAGGGTCCCCCCCCATGCTCCTCCCCCCGGGTTCCCCCTGCGCCCCTCCCCCGGGGTCCCCCCATGCTCCTCCCCCGGGGTCCCCCCTGCGCCCCTCCCCCGGGTCCCCCCTGCGCCCCTCCCCCGGGGTCCCCCCTGCGCCCCTCCCCCGGGGTCCCCCCATGCTCCTCCCCCGGGGTCTCTCACTGCGCCCCTCCCCCGGGGTCTCCCCTGGCCCCCTCCCCCGGGGTCCCCCCTGCGCCCCTCCCCCGGGGTCCCGCTTGCTTCTCTTCCCCCGGGTCCCGCGCCCCCTTCCTGCGCGGCCCACGTGTCCCCCCACCCCGGCCCGTCCCGGGCCGACGACGGCCGGCGCGCCGGGAGGACGGGGTCCCACAGCGCGGGGAGCGCGGGCCGCGGGCTCGCGGGGCGGATGGGGCGGAGGGGGAGGGGAGGCGCCGCGGGGTGGAGGGGCCGGGGAGGGAGCGCGAGGGCGCCCGCGAGGGCGAAGCCGGGGCCGGGGCCGGGCCGTGCCGGCGGCGGGCTCGAGCGGGGACGCGCGTGGCGTCCTCGGGCGCGTGCTCCGTCCCCGCGCGTCCCCGAGCCGGCCGGCGGCGCGGGCGCGGGCGCAGGGCGGTGCGGTCCCCGAGCGCCCGGCGCGGGTGCGGTGCGGTGCGGGTGCGGTGCCGCCGCCGGGCGAGCGCGGCCCAGCGCGGGCGGGCGGGGCGCGTGTCCGGCCGGGACCGGCTCCAGCGCTTCCGCGGAGGAGGCCGAGAGCCCCGCGCAGCCCCGCGGCGCCCCAGCCCGCCACCTCGCCCGCCGCCCGGCCCGTGCGCCGCGATGCCCCGTCGCGCCGCCGTCCTCCAGGGAGTCCGCGCCCGCGGCGCCCGCGCTCGGTGACGGGGCCGCGCGTGGCCCGCCGCGGGGAGCACAGCGCCGCGCTCGACGACTTCCCTCCCGCGGCCGCTCCCGGAGGAGACCTGCCCGCCCTGCCCGCAGCCATGCGGCCGCGGCCGCCCGCCTGCGCCAGCCCGCTGCCAGAGCGTAAGACCCGTCTCTGCCTCCTCCGTCCTCGGTCGTGGGTTTGGAGGAAAAACCGCGTTAGCCAGTAGCCTCCGGTTAGACCTGGTGAAATGCGGTGCATCCGTGGGTCGCATGCATATGATTTTCCTTTTGCCGTTTCTCCTCTTCCCCAAGGGCTTATTTCTTCTGTTGCCTAGGGCGAGCTCTCGGGCTGTCTGCCCCTCTCTGCTCACGAGAGAGGGCTCTGTCCTAGGAGGCTACCTTTACAATGACACTGGATCACCTACAAACAAAGCAAGCCCAGTTCTTAAGTTTGTGGAGTTCCTGAAGCAGGAGGCCTGATCTGGATGGTGATGTTATTAATGGTGTGAAAATCTGGGGCTTGCTAATCTGTTTGGTCATCAGAAGGTTCCTGCAGAGATTGTTTATATAGTGTGGGAGACAGATGGCATCCTCAGCCGCAGGGGGAAGCCAGGCATAAAGGGTCATTGTATTCTTCAGAAATATCTACTTGACTGCTGGGAAGAAGGCTAGGGTGGGGTGCAAGGTGGGAAAGACATTCTGATCTCCCCAAGGAGACGTTATAACGGTACCGTCTAGCAGCCTGACCAGTTATTTATTTTTTCTTTCCTTGAACGTTGGAAAAAGTCATCACTGAACCGTTGGTTTTGATGACTACATGGGTACAATTTGGCCTCAATGGTGGTTATGGGAAGCAGTTTAAACAGCTATCGTAACAAAAATGACTTTTAATTTAAAACTATCTTGCCACTTTGGGGGAGAAAAATAGTTGTACCTTTCTTAGGTCTTGTCTATAAATGGCCTTTGGGCTCACAGTGGCTCCGGGCTGGAGGGACTGTAGTCTCGTCCGCATTAGTTTGGATCCAGCTTCCTTCCCGGTCTGCATGACAGATGGCTGGCTAACACCCAGTGTGTGCCCCGGGCTCCTCGCCTGGGCAGCGCTCTTCTTGGGTGATGCCTTGCTGGCCTCGGACAGTGCCTTCGCCCTGTCTTCATCACAGGTAGGGGGACCTCTCGGCGGTGCATCTTGGAAAAGCTGTGATGTCAGAGAAGAAATCAAAGTCATTCTGAGCATGTGAGATAAGCCAGCTGGAGGTTCCTGCTCCCACCAGCTCTGTAGATTATTTCTATGCTGTCGGTTGCAACTAGATAAGAAAATCGGTTTTCTTTCTCTTTTTATGAATGTGAGGGAAATAGTCTTATAAGTTAATATTCACCAACTGCAGGACTAAATGTAAGGAACACAGACAGTGTTCAGCCCCTCTGAAGAGCAGGCCTTAAATGAAAGCCACAGCATCCTTTAACTTGGGAGAAAAACATGCTTTCTTACTCTTTTAAAAGCTTTTGTACCACTGTTCTCAGAAAAAGGCAAAGAAACCAAGGCTGTTAGCTGTAGTTGAGAATTATGCTATGGCCTTTTCTTCTCAGCGAATGTATTTTGCAGGAGGGGTCTCTGCCCAGTTTTTTTTTTTTTTTTTTTGTGGGTACTGGGGTCAACCTCAGGACCTCACGCGCCAGGAGGCACCCGTGCTGCTGAGCGATATCACCGGCCCTTTTTTGTATGTGGGTTCCGGGAGTTGAACTCGGGCCCTTGCGCTTGCCCGGCAGGCACTTACACCCCTGAGCCATCTCACTGGCCCCTCTGCCCAGTTTTGATGATGTGTCCTGGCATCAGCAAGATGATCTAATACTTTAAATATTTGTTGAATATGTGCCTGGTGTCTGTGTACCTTTTCACCAGGTGTGCATCTCTTTCATGAAGTGTTTCTTTAAGAGAAACGGGAGGCTCCTGGGCTGGGCTTGCTGCGGGCCTGGTCTGCATCCCTATTCCAGTGCTTTCTTGGGGAAAATGGAAGCAGTTTTGCCTGGTGTGTTGGGTGGGGGATGAGTGTCCTGCGTGAGAGCCGTCTTGTTGTCGGAAGCCAGGCCTGGTCTGAAAGAGAGAAGACCATATGTGAAGTTTGACTGTCCTGGCAGGGCAGGGGTTGCTCCTTCACACGCGGGAGGCCTGTGTATCAGGATGTGGATGAGGGAGTAGAAGGTGACCGGACCTTCTGGTTTGTCTGTGAGAGTGCCAGTTTATTACCGTCGACCTCTCTTAATGATCAGAGTGTCCCCTTTTAAATGCGCCCTGGTTTGGGTGGTAAATTATACGATCACCCCAGAAATGAAGGAATCCTGAATATCTTCTTCTTCACCCTTTCCTGACTTGATTTGGAGTCTTGCTTCATTTTGGTCTTTCATTTATTAATGGCAAGTATAGAAAAATCAGAAAAATTTAAGCTTGCAAAATGCATAAGGAAGCAATAAGTAGCAGGGAAGATGAGAATGAGATAATTGCTTGGCATCTATTTACACATATAACAAATAAAATAATTTTATTCTTGAGTCGTTAAGTGTCTACCATGCCCTCTTTATTACTGTCTTCCAGCACGTTAAGAATTAGCTCTTGTTCTTTTATTTAGGGCTCAGTCCTGTGCTTCGGAAGAGCAGTTTCTACAAAACCTTTTGCAGAGCGGATGATTCTGTGGTGCTTGCAGATACGGATGTAGTGTTTGCTGCAGTTCTTCGGTATTTGCGAGTCCAGTCACTGTTGCTGTGAGGACTTGTCTCCACATTCTTTTAGTTTCTAAGCCCTCCGGGCCTTGAGGACAATAGCAGGCCTGTTGTTTTCTGTGCTTTCTTCTGTCTCCAGTTGTGTTTGGGTCTCAGCTTTTCACACAGAGCGCTTGTGAAGAAGGAGGATCGATGTGTCTGCTCACCACGTGACCATTTTCACAGGGTCTGGGGTGATGCAGGGAACTTGGTTCAGGTTTGGGCCGTGTCCCAGAGCTAGATACCGGAAGCTTGTAGCACCGCTGCTGCAGGAGTCGCTGTGGGGAATCGCCGCATGTAACAGTTCACTTGCAGGGCTGGCTGGTAGGTGTTACAATTAATTATGGCTGTCACTTCCCGGCAGTCAGTCCACTCAAGTCCTCAAAAGCTTGGTCAGCATGCCTGAATCAGAAGGAATTGTATATCTCCTGTATAAATAGGATGACAGTGGAATTTTTTCTTTAGCCAGTCAAGGACATTTTTGAGAGTGAAATGGGGTGCTAACTGCAAGGGGCATCAGGTTGCAAGTGTAAGCTATGACTGTCTCCGAACACCAGCGTGTATGGTGAGCCCAGCCCATCAGCTTTTACATGAGGGATACTCAATGACAAGCTGTCCTGAGTTTCTCTGCACTTGGTTGGCTTGTGTGTTTATGTGTGTGCATGCCTATATATGCATGCAAGCACTGATGATGTTTGTATAGAATGTCTGTTTGTGTGACTGAAATAAACCACTTGAGAAAGTGTAGTCATTAGAAAACTGTGACCTTCATCATCTCTTTTCCTGGATTGACTTCTTAAACTGTGTACCTCCGGCCCCTCCAAACTTTAAATTCTCTCCTGACCTTGTCTAGTTTTAACACCATTTTGTTGTTAAAATTGTTTTGCTGAAAGACTTTGATGGCTTATGATTTTGTTTAATTCTCAGAGTAAGATCTGTAGGCACTTTGTGCTTAGAAGGGAAAGGCAATGAAAAAATTTTTATTTGTTCATTTGTTCATTCATTCATTAATTCAGCCAGTGTTTACTGTGCTTCCATGAGTTCATGTCCGACCTGTGCTAGGGAAATAGTGATGAATAAAACAAAGATCCCTGACTTTTGGAGTTTTCATTCTGTTGGGGACAGAAGACAGATAATAAACCAAGTAAATAAGTAAATTACATAGCATGCTGGAGGGAGATAGGGGCTTTGAAAGAGAAAGTAGAACAAGGTAAGTGTGGTTGAATAGGCTTTAAGGAGATAGAGATTATAAACAGAGACGTAGGGCAGGTGAGATGGCTCAGCGGCATAAGCGCCTGCCTGGCAAGTGCGAGGGCCCGAGTTCGACTCCCGGAACCCACATACAAAAAAGGGGCCGGTGATATCGCTCAGCGGCACGGGCGCCTGCTGGCGCGCGAGGTCCTGAGGTCGACCCCCCGGTACCCACAAAAAAAACAAAAACAAACAAAAAAAAAAACAGAGGCGTAAAATGAAGTAAGAGGCATTGCTTATGCAGATGCCTGAGGCAGAGAGTTGCACAGCGGGAACAGCAGTGTGTTTACAACAAGACCAGTGTGATGGGCTGAAGGGACCTGAGAGTCAGACGTTAGATCAGAAAGATGATGTAGGGGTGGTGGAGCATGTAGAGTCTTGTTACATGAAAATAATTATGCATTTAGTGGACATCCTACTATGATCATAAAATTCATTATAAAGATTGTACAGTATTTGTGCTACAAAGGCTGCATTGGTGGAATATATAGCTTAAATTTTGATATGACCCATTTTATGTTGGCTAGTTATCACTAAATTGTTTTTATTAAAGTATTTTTTGCTGTTACTATTCTCAAATTGTATCCCTGTTTCACAAAAATAGATCTGTGATTCAAAAGTGGTTCATTGAAGTGTGCGATGAAGATACAGACGGACCATCCCTAATCCAAAAACTGGAAATCTGAAATGCTTTAAAATATGAAGGTTTTTGAGCACTGACATGATGCTACAAGTAGCAAATTCCACACCACAAAGCTTTGTTTCCTGCACAAAATTATTAAAAATATTGTATAAAAGGTCTTCCGGCTACATGGATAAGGTACATATAAACAAATGAGTTTTGTGTTTAAACTTGGGACCCATTTCTAAGGTATCTGGGTATCATCATATATATGCAGATGTTCCCAAATCTGAGAAAATCTGGAATTCAAAACATGATCCCATTTCAGAAGAGGGACGCTCAGCTTTAGTCCTGTAAATGACACATGCCTTTCAGAATGCCTTAGGCACATGCGGGGAACTGAAGCCCACTGTACATACGCAGTGTGAGTCTGTGTGTGTGGAGACAGGCGACAGCAGCAGTGACGTTTGTGAAGCAGTAGCTGAAAAGGAGGACCACAAATGGAAATGGATTTCTCAAAATTGTTTTTCATTGGCCTCACCATCCATTAATGCTTATCTGCATTGGGAGTGAACTCTTAATCCTTGCCTGTTATAAAACTTTGTCCAATCGTGGCATGAGGCCCTGAATGTTTTCATTTTCAAACAAAGCACAGTGGCTTCTCTGTTACACTACTGAAGTTTTCTAGGACAAGCACACAATAATACTTTCCTTTACAAAATATATGTATTCTATTGCTAAGGTAGGTAAGAGACCGTAACTGCAAGCCTCATTAAAGGACCGTAGGAGCAAAAGTAAGTGTGAGTCATCTTACTGAAGAGACACTGGGAAAGTCAGCTGAAAGTTAAAGACGAGCATCACCCTGAAGGAGAAACCAGAAGTTATTGACAAATCCCTTTGTCCGGTGGTACGGTCGGCTGTTGGGTAATATCAGCGCGCGCAGGGTGGAAGAGCGATTACTATCGGGTTCATGCTAGCGGATATTTCACTTTACAGTTGGATGGAGCTGCTGATGTCATCCAGAGGATGAATCAGCTTTTGGCGTTTGTCCGGGGAGTGCTTGGGGGTGCTTTGTTCATTTATCACAGAAAAGAGGGAAGAGGTTTTTTGTTCGGTTAACCGTTATCTGTGAGTTTGGAGAAGCCCCTCAGAGGACGGGAGGGACACAGCATTGGTTTACAGTCCAGCTAAGAAGGCGATGGCTTCATGACGAAGGGAAGAGGTACCAGAAGCCAGTCCACGTGCTAGTCAGTTTACGGAGAGGACGAGGGCCGTCTGAGCTTGAGGAAATGCTGAAAGAACGAGCGAGGACTGTGGATACATTCAGGACTTGGTCCCTGAAGTTCCGAGTGTGCGCGCCTGGTGCGGGCAGTGAGGATGAGACTGCTGGTCCATGCTGAAGGACGCCGGCTCGCCAGGGGACACCGGTTCATATATTTTATCTTCAGAGGGGGATGTTTGTGGAGCAAGAGGAATGTTTTTCGTGACACTGCTTAGAAATAATTTCTATTCTATCAATTCCCAGCTCTTTTTAAGTTTTGAGACAGGATCTTGCCAAATTGTCCAGGCTGAGCTGCAACTTGTAATCCTCCTGCCTCAGCCTCTGAGAATGCTGGGGTTACAGGCGGGCAGCACCACAGCCAGCTCGTTCTTTCTTTCTTTAAGCCATCGAGCTGACATTTCTAAGCTGGCAAAGCCTTAAGAGATATATCCTTGTCACTGCGTCTGGGCGCATACCGGTGCTAGCCACGGCAAGAGGGAGAGTGCCTATAGGGGAGGGAAATTCTGTCTTCCTCCACCGTAATATCCAGTGAAAGTGCACGTTATAATTAAACCCCTATGTTTCAGTGAAGGCCATTTCCTTTTTCCGCCTTTGGACTTTACTGAAGACAGAATCACTATGTCTTGTCTAACAGTTATTTTATGGTGATGACCATTATATAATGCTAGTATAGAAGTTATCCATGCATTATTCATTGACAAAACATTGAGAGCCTTCTGTGTGCCATGCACTGTGCCAAGTGATGGTTATGGATGAGGTTAATGATCAGACACGGCCCCGCCCTGATAAAACAGATAATCTAGAGGGAACCTACAAAGAAGTGATGAATGAACAAATGGAACTGCAAGGCAAGTGTGGCGAGATGGTTAATGTTTTGTTAAATCTGTTACGGTTGCTTCTGAACTAGATGAACTTGTGAATGTGTATTTGAAATGTTTCATGAGTGAGACTGAAAATCCCAGTTGGGAGTGTGACAGGGGCCTTGCAAGGGGCTTTGGAAGACATGGCGCGTCGTGGGGACTTCTTTCAGTGGAGTGGCGTGGGGACGCTGGAGTGTAGCTCCTCACTGGCCTGCGCAGGAAGCGAGTGGCGGCTGGGGCAGGCTCAGGACGAGCCACAGGTGGTGATGGCGCAGTGAGAGCTGTCTCCAGAGCCTGGGTGCCAGTGGCTGCAGAGCACTAGGCCACTGCAGTGAGGAAAGCTTTTTCCTCCTCTGAAGGCGCATTTACACACCCGTTTACACACCCACAGTCCCTTCAGGCGTCTCCCATGGTGCGTGGCAGGCGAGGTGGTGACGCAGGACTCAGGATTTATGTGTGAAGGGAGAACCGGAAGAATTTTGTCCTGCAATTGAGGAAAACCTAGAAAGGACCCAAGCAACGAACTAAACCTGTCAGGCAAACTTCCCGCGAGGTACGAGCCCCTCCTGAGCTTTACAGATAGATGGTCCTCTTGTTGTTGGGCGATGGTTTCCGTGCTTTTACGGCTCAGGCCGGGGTGGCCCGAGCGGGGTGCGCTGGCTTCCTTCAGACTGGTCTTCGTCCGTCCCGCAGCACCCTAATGCCTCCACAGCAAGCAGCTGCAGTGCCCGCCAGTCCTCCCTGCTCTGCAGGCCCCGTGTCCCCGTTACCCTTTGACGTACAGTTTAAGGACAGTGGTTTTTGACGTTTTCTCCTCAACTTAGGCTCTTGAAAAATAGGAGATTCCTAGGAGTCAGTAAGTCTTCCGCTGTGGGGACTGACAGTGAGGGGGAGGGGGATGGGAGGAAGCGGGCTTGGTTTGATGTTTTCTGCTGAAGCTGGCGTGTTACCTCCTTGGGATCACTGTTTTATAGCAGTTGAGACCTTACTCATCTGCTGCTTTAAACGGTGAACTATTTTGTTCCCCATTAGTCTTTTTGCCAACTAGATTTTAAGTGCTCTGAACACACGGAAACGTGGCCAGTGCCTGATGCCCAGCATTGATCATGGAGAGAATGTCCAATAATCGATGCCTAATGGTTTCTTCCTCATGGCTGTTGTGAAGCGCAGTGACTTATCTAAATCGGATACTCACTTGGCACAGGATGCTCAAAGATGAACAGTTTTGTAATTCTAAAATGACAGTCTTGGAGGTCTAATTCATTCAGCTAATTCTCATCCCAGAAACCTTCTTTTCCTTCTGTCGAGTCTTCTGACTGCCTGAGTCCACAGATGAGCATCGTGTCACCGTGGAAAACTTGTTAGAAACGCGGACTCTCAGGCTTTACATCAGACCTCGTGAATTAAAATCTGCATTCTTATACACATAAGGGTTTTTCTTGTTTATTTATTAATTGTACATAAGACATAATTGTACATATTAATGGGGGTATTGTGATGTTTCAATACATGTGTACATTGTGCTGTGTTTATATCAGTTTAAGATTACCTGTTTCCTCAAACATTACCATTTTCTTTCTTTCTTTTTTTTTTTATATGTGGGTACCGGGAGTCGAACTCAGGACCTCGCGTTTGTCAGGCAGGCGCTTATGCCGCTGAGCTATCTCATTGGCCCACATTTACCATTTTCTGCGTGGTGAAAACTTTCAAAATCCTTGCTTCTGGGTTTCGAAAGCACAGAATGTTAGTGCTATCTGTAGTTGCCCTGATACCAGACCTTCTTATCCCTAACTGTAGCCCATTGAGCAACCTTTGCCATCTCTCCTCGCCACTCTCCCAGCCTCTGCTAAACACCCTACTGCTGTCAACTTCTATGACAGCAGCTTTTGAAGATTCCACGTACAGTGAATCTTCACGTATAGGAGATCATGCAGTGCAGTACTTCTCTTTCTGTGTCTGGCTTTCTTCACGTGACATAATGATCTCTAGTTCCATCCATGTTGTCACAAATGACACGGTTTCATCCTCTTTAATGGCCAGGTAATACTCCAAGGTGTGCACCATGTTTTCTTCATCCGTGCATTAGTTGATGAACACTTCAGTTTCCCATTCTTGGCTTTGTGCACGGTGCTGCCGTGGACACAGCTCTTCGACTTGCTGATTTCACTCTCCGTGGATGTACACATAGCAGTGGGTTTGGTGGGTCATAAGGTAGTTATGCTTTAAGTTTTTGAAGAACCTTTGTACTGTTTTCTATAAAGGTTGTACCAATTTACATTTCCATCGGCAGTGTTCTTTTTTCCCCACATCCTCACCCGCAGTTATCTTTAGTCTTTTTGATAGTGGCCATTCTTACTGGGTTGAGGTGATAACTCATTGTGGTTTTGCATTTTCCTGATGATTAGTAATGTTGAACATTTTAAAAATTACACCTGCTAGCCATGTGTCTGTCTGCTTTTGAAAAATGTCTGTTTGGGTCTGTAGCCTATTTTTTAATTGGGCTATTTGGGGTTTTCTTTGCTATTAAGTTTTTGGAGTCCTTTCTATAGAATATGCATTTTTATGAAAGATACCCATATGTGTCATATGCCCAGAAAATTTTGAGATGCATTGTTTTAATTCATCAGAACTCAGAAATTTAGGAGGTGCACATTACTTCAAAGAGAAGTAAATCTCAAAGTGAAAATTTTGCAGGTCTGTGGATAAGAACCTTGTGCTTTCTGCCTGGAATCATGCTGCTGTATGCAGGAGCTGGCCAGGCCAGGAAATGCCTCCGGGAGGGGGTCTTGGGATCATTCACGCATGCAGGTGAATGAGTAATTCCACTCATAGGACGGGAGACCGACTGCAGGAAGACTAAGCAGGACTGCAGGGCTGAGCGCTTAGGAGAGGTTGGAAGGGTAGAAGGACATGGCCGTGTAACCTAACAGCAAAAGACAAGGGAAGAGGTCTCTGCCTTATGATTAAATATCATTCTAACTCCCTGGGCTTGACTTATCTTAAACTCCAACACCTCCTGAGCTAGCAGGTCACGAATGAAACCTGCTGCAGTGGCGAGGCTGTCGGAGAGGCATGCTCCAAGGGGAGGTGGGTGTCGCCACTTGGCTCACCACATTGGTTCCACGTGGGAGTTTGGGTCCAGCATGACCAACTCTTTAGACTTATCCAGCGAAGCTAAACATGTGTGCATATAAAACATCTCTTGATTATAATTTGTTGGTAAATAATTAAAATATTTTGAGGACAGCTCATGCCAAATGAAATTTACCTGCTACCTGCATCTGGTTTACAACCTCTGTTCTGGGTCAACAGAAAATATGAGATGGTGTCAGTACCTGGCTTGTTCAGGGCAAGGCACCAAACACAGGATTTTGGACCCAGTAGGGGCCATTGTGGATCTTTACTAAGTAAAAGAAATATAAACACACGGAGGAAGGAAGCTGCATTTGCTGGGATGGCTGGACAATATGTGATATCTGAAGAAACTCAGTGGCGTTTGGAAAAAAAAGACCTAGCTTCCTAAAGAAAGAAAAAACCTTGATCCTATAAAAGCTGGCAAGGAAGGAAGCCTGGGGTTGGGGCAAGGGTGAGGAAATGAGACAAGGAAAGTACACGGCATCCCCGAGCTGGGATCCCACACTGCAGCAGGCACTCGAGGGTGGGAGGCTTGTGCTGGAGGAGAACTGTGATTGAAGCTAGGCTTCGAGTTAATATATGTTGAGCATCTGATTGTTGAATTTGGGTGACTGCTTGTATTTAAAATTTGTCATGGTTAAATTACCATTCTACATATGTGAGAGTAAAAACTGGGAAGGGGTCAAAATTCTTTCTGAAGATTTGCCATTATTAATTTCTTATTTAAGACTAAATTCCTCAAGAGTGAGGACCATTTATTTATCTCTGCAACCCAGGGAGCATTTAGCACAATCTAAGTCAATGAATGCCTCTTCAGCTGAACTGATTTAAAAGACCAAATGAAGTTAATTTTCTGCCTCAGAAGTTCTTCTACATGAATTCATTTTTCTCAGTGATATTTTTAAATTAACAGCTTTATTGAGATATAATTGACATGTCCTAGAATTCAGCAATTAAAGTGTATAATTCAATAGTTTTTACTACACTCGTAAAGTCCAACAGTCACCACTAATTCCAGAACCTTTTCCTTACTCCCAAAAGAAACTGCGTACCGATTAGTTGTCCTACTCTCCATTTCCCCAACTCCCAAACATCGTCAACCATTACCTTCTCTCTCTTTGTAGGTTTATTTATCTGTGCATTTTACAGAAATGAAATCAACAGTATGCTTGTCTTCTGTAACTGGCCTCTTTCACTTAGCATGTTGTAGCATGTATCAGTACTTCACTCTTTATGGGCAAATAATTTTCACTGTATGGATATAATTCACTTTGTTTATCTATTCATCAGTTGATGGATATTGGAATGTTATTCCTTTTTGGCTATTATAAATAATGCTGCTAAGAACATTTGTGCAGATGTTTTTGTGTAGATACATGTTTCCAGTTCTGGGCATCTACCTATGAGTGGAATTACTGGCTCACATGGTAACTGCATTTATCATTTTGAGAACTTGTAAAACTATTTTCCATAGTGAGTGCTCCATCTTATGTTCCAATGAGCAAGTCCATGAGGGTTCCAATTTCTCTACATAGCTGCCAACACCAACTTTTTTTTTTTTTTTTCTTTTTTTGGCTATCCTAGTGGGTCTGAACTTTACAATATTTTACTGTGGTTTTGATTTGCATCTCTGAAATGACTAATGGTGAGCATCTTTTTATGTGTTTATTGGCTATTTTCATATCTTCTTTGCAGAAATATCTATTCAAATCCTGTGCTAATTTTAAGAATAGGATTACTTGCCTTTCTATTTTTTTTTTTTATGTGGGTACCAGGAGTCGAACTCAGACCTTGCGCTTGCCAGCAGGCACTTATGCCACAGAGTGATATCACCGGCTCTTTTTTTCCTTTATGTGGGTACTGGGAGTTGAACTCAGGACCTTGCGCTTGCCAGGCAGGCGCTTATGCTGCTGAGCTATCTCACCGGCCCTGTCTTTCTATTTTTGAGTTGTAAAAGTTCTTTACGTATTCTGGATACTAGACCCTTACGAGCTATATGACTTACTGGTATTTTCTCCCATTTGTGGATTGTCTTTTCACTTTTTTGTTAGAGTCCTTTGAAGCACAAAAGCTTGCCAATTTGGTGAAGTCCAATTTATCTTTTTTTATGGTTCCTTATACTTTGTTATCATCTATTTTTATTGATCTTGTCTAGTTCTACCCGTTATGGAATGTAGGGAATTGATGTCTCAGTTTTTGCTTCTATATTTTGCGTCTCTGTTGTTAAGTGCATATACCATTATAATCATGGTTTCCTTTTGAATTTATCCTTTTATACCACAAAATATCCCTTGTCTCTAGTAAAAGTTCTTGTTGTAAAGTGTACTTTGTCTAATAATCGTATTGTCACTCTGTTATGGTTTGTGTCTAGATGTCCCCCCAAAGCCTCATGCAGTCATGGGGGTGAGCTTCTAGAGTTTGTGATTGATTCATGGTCCAATGCTGGGATTATGGGCGTGAGTGCTACACATGCCCTAGGGTGGGTAGCCTGCATACAATATAAGGGAGGGAAAGCAGCTTGCTCTCGCACTCTTCCCTTTTTGCTCTTGTTGCTTTTGTTGTTTTCCATGACCACAAACTGTTGCCTTCTGCCATGTGCCACTCTGCCTTTGAGCCAGCTGAGTATGGATTAAAAACTTCACAAACCGTGAGCTAAATAAACCTTTCCTTCCTTAATTTTAGGTGTCAGGTATTTTGTCTCAGCAATGAGAGAAAAATAACCAACATACACTCTAACTCTTTTTCATTACTGTATGTGTGATGTATTAGTTTTCTAGTTCTGCTATAACAAGGTACCATAGATGAGGTGACTTAAAAAACAGAAATTTATTTTCTTAAAGTTCTGGAGGCTAGCAGTATAGAATCCAGGTGTTGGTAGGCTGGTTTCCTCTGAAGCCTTCTCCTTGGGTTACGGACACCACCTTCTTACTGTGTCCTCATGTGGTCTTTCTTCTGTATGTGTACTATGTCCAAATTTCCTCTTATAATGACACCAAATTGTACAGTATTAGGACCTACCCTAATGTTCCCATTTTAACTTAATTTCTTTTAAAAACTCTATCTCTCATTTTAGTTATATTCAACATATGAAGTGAGGGCTTCAACATATGAATTTTAAGGGACACAATCCTGTCCATAACATATGATGTATCTATTCTCACTTTTAAACTTTCAATCTGTTTGTGTCTCTGAGATTGTTTCTTGTAGGCAATATATAGTTGGATCATTTAGGCAATGTATTTTTCCCAACCCTTACTTTTGACTAGAGTATGTAATTTACATTTAATGGAATTATTGATAATCAGGATTTATCCTGTCTGCCATATCTTTTCTTTGTGTCATGTGCTTTTTTTGTTCAGTTCTTCCATTATTGTTTTGTCTCGTGTTAAATGTATATTTTCTAGTGTACCCTTGCCGCTGATTTTCTGGAGGAGAACATTTTTATAGGCCATTCCTCTGTCATTCTTGATGATGTTGTTATATTACTGAGTTATTTTCTTAATAGTTGTCTAGAGATTACAATTGACATTTTAGCTTGAAATAATCTAAGATCAATTTCAACTAAATTCCAGAAGTATTCAAAACTTTACTCCAGCATATTTTCATTCTTTCCTTTTGTGTAATATGAATTACATCTTCATCCATTGTAGGCCCATCATCACACTTTTATAATTATTGCTTTATGCAGTTGTCTTTTAAATAAGATTTAAAAAGGGTGTTATAGATAAAAACACATGTATAGTGTCATTTACATTTAGCTATGTAGCTTTACTGATGTTCTTCATTTCTCTGTGTGGATTTAACACTTTGCGTTTTTTTTTTTTTTTTTTCATTTCAGCCTCAAAAACTCTCGTTAGTATTTCTTGTAGAATAAATTTGCTAGTGATATATCCTCTCAGGTTTTGCTTATATGAGAATGTCTTAATTCTTAAATTTTAAAGAACAGTTTTACTAGATACAGAAGCATTGGTTGACCTTTTATTTCTGATTTTGAGTGTGTTATCTCAGTACCTTTGTGTTTCCCTGATTTCTAATGAGAAATCAATTGTTAACCTCAAAGATTCCTTGCACATAATGACATCTTTTTCTGGTGGTTTTGAAGTTTCTTTCTTTGTGTTTGGACATGTTTTTCTACCTTTTTATTCCCCTTAGAGATTGTTAATCTTCTTGTATTATAGATTGTTTTTTGTCATATTCAGGAAGCCTTTGGCCTCTGTTTCTCTAAATATTGTCTCTGTTTCGTTCTCTGCTCTCCTCCTGAAACTCCCAGTGTGCGTATGTGTTTGCTGGGTTCCCACAGGTCTCCAAGGCTCTGTTAACTCTCTTTCCATTCTTTTTTCTTTCTGTTTCTAAGACTACCTAATCTCAATTGCATGCCTGCGAGTTTACTGATTTGTCTGCTTGTTCAAATCTGCAGTTGAACTTTTCTAATGAATTCTCCATTTAAATTACTGTAATTTTCAATTCTGTGGTTTGTTTTGGTTCTTCTCCTTCTTTTTTTTTTTAAGACAAGCTCTTGCACTGTAGTCCAGGCTGGCCTTGAACTCACTATGTAGCCCAGGCTGGCCTTGAACTTACGAACTTGCGGGGTGATCCTCCTGCCTCAGCCTCTGGAGTGCTGGGATTACAGGCATGTGCCACCACACTTGGCTTTGTTTTGGTTCTTTTAAAAAATACTTTTATCTTTGCATTAATTTTTTGTTTGGTGAAATATCACGTTTTCATATTCTCCTTTAATATTCTGTCTCTGTCTCTTTGTCTCTCTCTTTCTCTCTGTCTCTTATCTGTCTTCTCCCCCCCACTTTTCCCTTTCTCTGAGCTGGGGTTGTATCCCTCACACATGCTAGCCAGGTGCTCTAACACTGACATGCATGCCCAGCCCTCCTTTAAGTCTTTAGGGATGGTTTGCTTCAGTATTTGAACATGTTCATAATTGCCATGTAAAGTCTTTGTCTAGTAAGTTTAACATCTTCTTCTGGGACATTTTTTTTTTTTTTTTTTTTATGTGGGTACCGGGAGTCGACCTCAGGACCTTGCGCGCTTGCCGGGCGCTGCTGAGCTATCTCACCGGCCCATCTGGGACATTTTTTGATTGACTGCTTTATTTTCTGCGAATGGGCTGTACTTTATTGTTTATTGTGTGTCTTGTATGTTTTTGTTGAAAAGTGGATATTTCAAATAATTTAATGTGACATTAGATTTCCCTCCCTCTTTGGGGTTCAGTGTATTTGCTATCTGTTGTTGTTTGTAGATGTCTCTGGAATAATTCTGTAGCTTGTGTTCATTGTCATGTGCGGCTTTGGAAGTCTGTTTGGTTACATTAGCGGCCACTGATGACTGGTCAAGAGATTTCCTTAATGCCTTGAACAGTAAGTCTCTCAGTCTTTGCTCTGAGCTCTGTGTGTGTGTTGGGCAGCTGACTACTTTGTCTTGCCTTTGCATACTGCTCATGCAGAGCCTGGTTAGTGCCTGCCCAGGCCCTTGTTGGATATGTATACAGTGCTGCCCATACATGTTGGCCTTCTAGATCCTAAGGATGTGGCAGAGCTTCTCAGACATGACATGGACATGTCATTCCCCAGATTTTCCTTTTAAATTTAAATTTTTTTTTCTTTTGCCAAACCTTCTCTCCTGGGACCAATAGATCCTTTTTATTTATTTATACTTAAGGCATTTCATGATGAATTTACAAAAGTAAGAGTAAAGGTATACTGAAAAGGAATGTGATTAGAAATTAAAATAAAAAAAAAACCACTAAATTTTTGCTCATATGTTTCTGATTTTGTAGCATGTATATCGCAGTTAGACAATGTTCTATAAATGTAACCTGCTTCTCCTCACATTGTGTCTGTGAAGCTGGAACATATCTGTCTTGTAAATACTGGTGCTAGGATTCACATATATCTCTAAATAAAAGTTGTCACTTGTCATTGTCTCTTTTGCTTCTTTCAGTTACATCAACAAAAAGCATCATATGGAATATTTTTGAACATTTGATGGGTCATAATATTGTGGAAGAAAGGGAAGAAACTTCAGCCATTTTCTTTCTTGTATAATTGTAAATTTTTTTTTTTACTCTTAGATGATTGAAAACTAGATAGATTGATAATTTCAGTAGTTTTTTTTTTTTTTTTTTTTTTTGTGGGTACCGGGGGTCGACCTCAGGACCTCGCGCGCCAGCAGGCGCCCGTGCCACTGAGCGATATCACCGGCCCTTTTTTCATATGTGGGTTCCGGGAGTCGAACTCAGGCCCTTGCGCTTGCCAGGCAAGCGGTTACGCCGCTAAGCCATCTCACCGGCCCCAGTAGTTTTATTTTTGTTTCTATATCTATATTTTTTCTAATAAGCTTTATTTATTTATTTTAAGACAACAAGTAAACATTCTCATGTATTAACAAACTCAAGCATTAGAGAATGTACAAATACATTTTGGAGAAAAACATTACTCAGTATAAGATTAAGCCATGTAAAAGTTAGGTAAAAATAGAAGACTAAGGAATGGAATAGTCACAGTGAAATTGCATTTTCATACTAGGGAGACAATACGATGTTTACAAATGTGCGTCCGGTTTATTTTGCTTGTGAGTATTTTCTCGAGTTGCATCCATTTACCTATAAAAGTTTCCAGTTTATCTTTCTTTATGGCTGAGTAGTACTCCATTGTGTAGAAATACCACATCTTTTTCATCCATACTTCGGTTAATGGGCATTTGGGTTGTTTCCACGATCTAGCTATTACAAATTGTGTTGCTATAAACATGGATGCACATATATCACTGTGGTACGATGTTTTTAATTCTTCTGGGAAGATACCCAGAAGGGGAATAGCTGGGTCAAATGGGACCTCCAATCCTAGTTTTTTGAGGAATCTCCACACTGATTTCCACAGTGGCTGCACCAGTCTGCACTCCCACCAACAGTGGAGAGGGGTTCCTTTTTCCCCACAGCCCCTCCAGCATTTGTTATTAGTTGACTTCTTGATAATAGCCATTCTTTCTGGGGTGAGATGGAATCTCAGTGTTGTTTTCATTTGCATCTCTCGAATGACCAGTGACGTTGAACATTTTTTCATATATTTATTTGCCATTTGTATTTCTTCATCTGAGAAGTGTGTATTCATCTCAGATGCCCATTTTTGGAGTGGGTCTTTAAATTTAGAAGGTCTGATTTTTTTGAGTTCTTTGTATGTTCTCGATAGTAATCCTTTGTCTGAGGAATAGCTGGCAAACATTTTTTTCCCACGTCGTGGGTTGTCTCTTCACTCTGTTGGTGGTTTCTCTTGCTGTGCAAAAGCTTTTTAATAAGATGAGATCCCAGTTGTTGATTCTTTGTGATACTTCCTGTGCCATTGGAGTTTTATTCATAAGTCTTTGCCTACACCAATGTCTTCAAGAGTTTTACCTATTCTATTTTCCAGGAGATTTAATGTTTCTGTTTTAATATTTAGTTCTTTGATCCATTTTTGAATTTAGTGCACGGTGAAAGATATGGGTCTAATTTTAATCTTCGGCATGTGTAGAGCCAATTTTTCCAGCACCATTTATTAAAGAGGCTATCTTTCTTCCAGTGAATGTGTTTGGCACCTTTGTCAAAGATAAGGTGGCTTAGTATGTCTGGAGTTGTTTCACCATTTTCTAATCTGTTCCATTGATCTTCGGGTCTGTTTTTTTTGCCAATACCATGCTGTTTTTATCATAGTAGCTTTATAGTATACTTTCAAATCAGGGATTGTGATACCCCCGCCTTGCTTTTGTTGCCCAGAATTGCCTTTGCTATGCTAGGTCTCTTCTGGTTCCAGATGAATTTTAGGATTGTTTTTTGTAATTCTGTGAGATACGTTGTTGGAATTTTGATCGGAATTGCATTAAATCTGTATAACAATTTTAGAAGTATGGCCATTTTCACTATATTGGTTCTTCCGACCCAAGAGCAAGGGATATCTTTCCATTTTCTGATATCCTCTTCAATCTCCTTTTTCAGAGTACTGTAATTTTCAGTGTAGAGGTCTTTTACTTCCTTTGTGAGATTGATTCCTAGGTATTTCATTTTTTTGGATGTTATTGTGAAAGGTGTTGTTTCCCTAATTTCTGTCTCAGTGAGTTTGTTATTGGTGTACAGGAAGGCTATTGATTTTTGAGTGTTGACTTTGTATCCAGCTACACTCCTGAATTTGCTTATTAAATCTAGCAATTTTTTAGTGGAGTTTTTGGGGTCTTCTATGTAGAGTATCATGTCATCTGCAAATAATGATAATTTAACTTCTTCCTTTCCAATCATTATTCCTTTTATTTCTTGCTCTTGTCTAATTGCTCTGGCTAAAGTTTCCAGGACTATGTTGAATAAGAGTGGGGACAGTGGACATCCTTGTCTTGTTCCTGATTTTAGAGAGAAGGCTTTCAGTTGTTGTCCATTTAGTAAGATATTGGCTGTTGATTTGTCATAGATAGCTTTTATCAGATTGAGATAAAGACCATCTATTCCAATTTTCTGTAGGGTTTTTATCATGAAAAGGTGCTGGACTTTGTCAAAAGCTTTTTCTGCATCTATTGAGATGATCATATGATTTTTGTCCTTGGTTCTGTTAATATGGTGTGTTACATTTATTGATTTACGTATGTTGAACCATCCCTGCATCCCTGGGATGAATCCAAGTTGGTCATGGCGTATAATCTTCTTGATGATTTGCTGCATTCTGTTTGCCAGTATCTTATTGAGGATTTTTGCATCTATGTTCATTAGGGAGATTGGTCTGTAGTTCTCTTTCTTTTTTTTTTTTTTTTTTTGTGGGTACTGGGGGGTCGACCTCAGGACCTCGCGCGCCAATAGGCACCCGTGCCGCTGAGCGATATCACCAGCCCCTTTTTCGTATGTGGGATCCGGGAGTCGAACTCAGGCCCTCGCGCTTGCAAGGCAGGCGCTTACGCCGCTGAGCCATCTCACCGGCCCTGTAGTTCTCTTTCTTAGTTGGGTCCTTCTCTGGTTTTGGTATCAGGGTAATGCTTGTTTCCAGGAATGAATTTGGGAGTATTGCTTCCCTTTCAATTTCATTAAAGAGTTTGAGAAGTAGTAGTGTTAGGTCTTCTTTAAATTTCTTGTAGAATTCGGCAGTGAATTCATCAGGGCCTGGGCTTTTCTTTGTTGGGAGGTTTTTAATTACATCTTTGATTTCATTGATTGTTATTGGTTTATTTAGGATTTTTATATCTTCTTGGTTGAGCTTTGGTAATTCATATGTATCTAAGAATCTGTCCATTTCTTTTGCATTTTCCGTCTTTTTTTTTTTTTTTTGTGGGTACCGGGGGTCGACCTCAGGACTTCGCATGCCAGCCTGCCTGTGCTGCTGAGTGATATCACCGGCCCTTTTTTTGTATTTGGGTTCCGGCAGTCGAACTCAGGCCCTCGCGCTTGCCAGGCAGGCGTTTACGCCGCTGAGCCATCTCACCAGCCCCAGTTTCCATCTTTCTAATAAGCTTTTTTGAGCTTTATTGGGAATATAATTGACAAATAGAAATTATATATATTTAACTGTACACTTTGATGTTTGGACATACATGTACATTGGGGAACTTACCACCACAGTAAGCTTGTTAACATATCTATTACCTCAGATAGTTACTATTCTTTTTCATAAGGAGAACATTTAAGGTCTACCCTCTCAGCAAATTTCAAATATATTACACAGCATACTATGTTGTACATTATTAGATCTTCAGAACTTACTCATCTTGCACACCTGGAACTTTGTAGCTGTGCCCAGTGTCTCCCTATTTCCTCCCACCACACACCTCTTGGCAGCCATCGTTCTACTCTGTGTTTCTATAAGTTCGACTATTTCAGGTTTCACATATGAGTGATATTGTGTGTATTTGGCTTTCTGTGTCTTAGCATAGTATCTTCCATATTCAGCCATGTTGTTGCAAATGATGGGATTTCCTTCTTTTGTAAGAGTGAATAATAACCCACAATGTGTATATGTATATAAGTGTATATATAAATACATATATACTCCATATTTTCTTTATTCAATCATCACTGGTGACATTTGGGATGTTTCTACACCTTGGCTGTTGTGAATAATGCTGCAGGTAACGTGGAAGTGCAGATACCTTTTCAAGATCTTGATTTTATTTCTTTATTTTTTTACTTTTTGTTTTTTTAAGACAGGGTTTCACTATGCAGTTCAGGCTGGCCTTGAACTCACTTTGTAGACCAGGCTGGCCTTGAACTTGTGGCAATCCTCCTGCCTCAGCCTCTTGATTGCTAGGATTACAGGCATGCACCATCACACCCAGCTTCAATACCTTGATTTTGGGCCGATGAGATGGCTCAGTGGCATACGCACCTGCCTGGCAAGCGCGAGGGCCCGAGTTCGACTCCTGGATCCCACATACGAAAAAAGGGCTGGTGATATCGCTCAGCGACACAGGTGCCTGCTGGCGCGTGAGGTCCTGAGGTCGACCCCTGGTACCCACAAAAAAAAAAAAACAAAAAACACCTTGATTTTATTTCTTTGGAATGTAGATCTAGGAATGGGATTGCTGGATGAGGATATGGTAGTTTTATTTTAATTTTATGAGGAAACTCTATTCTGTTTTCCTAATGACTGTAACAATTTACATTCCTACCAGCCAGGTACCAATGTTCCAGTTCCTCTAAATTCTTGCCCACACTTATCTTTTGTCATAGTAACTTTCCTAGTAGGTGTAAGGTGATAGTCTCATTGTGGTTTCGATTTGCATTTCCTTGGCGATTAATGATATTGAACACTTTTTCTTACATCTGTTGGGCATTTGTACGTCTTTTTTTTTTGAGAAATACCTATTCAGGTTTTCTGCTCATTTTAAAATAAGGTTATTTGTTTTTTGTTTTTTGCTATTTAGTTGTTTGAGTACTTTATATATTTTGAATATTAGCCTTCTTTCAGATATATGGGTGGGTATATGGATATATTCTATCAGAATAAATATATTCTCCCATTTCATAGGTTAACTTTTCACTCTGTTCACGCTGCAGTTACTTTCACTTTGAAATCCCCACTTGTCTTTTTCTTTCTTTCTTTCTTTTTTGCTTTGTTGCCTATGCCTTTAGTGTCAGATTCAAAGAATCATTGCCAAGATCAAGTTAAAAAGATTCTCTCCTATGTTTTCTTCTAGTATTTTTGTGCTTTCATGTCCCACGATTAAGTCTTTAATACATTTTGAGTTGATTTTTGTGTATGATATGAGATCAGGGTTCAGTTTTGTTCATCTGAATATGAATGTCTGGTTTTTCCAATGCCATTTTTTTTTTTTTTTTTTTTTTTTTGTGTGGGTACCGGGGGGTCGACCTCAGGACCTCGGGTGCCTGCGCGCCCGTGCCGCTGAGCGATATCACCGGCCCCTTTTTCGTATGTGGGTTCCGGGAGTCGAACTCGGGCCCTCGCGCTTGCCGCGCAGGCGCTTACGCCGCTGAGCCATCTCACCGGCCCCCAATGCCATTTATTGATGGTCCTGTTCTTTCCCCGTTGTGTGTTCCGGGCACTCTTGTCAGAGATCAGACGACTGTTCATCTGTGGGTTTATTTCTGGGCTCTCTATTCTGTTGCTCTGTTCTGAGCTGTACGTAGTTTTTATGCTGATACCGTATTGTTGTGATTACTTCAGCTCTGTGCTGTGTCTTAAGATCAGGCAGTGTGACACCTCCAGCCTCGTTCTTTTTGCTCAAGATTGCTTTGGTTACTGAAGGTCTTCTGTGCTTCCGTGTGAATTTTAAGATTGTTTTTTCTACTTCTGTAAAGAATGCTGTTGAGATTTTTGTAGGAATCATACTGAATCTGCAGATCACTTTGCACAATATGGACATTTTAACAATATTAATCTTTCTAATCTATGATCGTAGGATGTCTTTGCGATTATCTGCCTTCTTTAATTGTCTAAGCTAATGATTTATAATTTTCAGTGTACAAGTCTTCCCCTCCTTGGTTAAATTTATTCTTAATGTATTTTATTCTTTTTGTTCAATACAATAAATAGGGTTATTTTCTTAATTTCCTTTTCAGGTCGTTTGTTGCTTGTTTATAGAAGTATCAGGAATTCTTTTGGTTGAGTTTGTGTTCTGCAGATTTACTGAACGTGTTAGTTCTAGTGTCAAATCCATGTAATCTTCTATTGTGATGTCTTCTACTAACAGAGATGAGTGTACTTTTTCATTTCTGCTTTGGATGCTTTTGTATTTCTTTTTCTTGTCTAGTTTCTCTGTTTTGCCTGCCTCTTGTTTGCCACACCACGGCCAGCTGATAATTTTCAACACATGCTGTGGGCGTAGGGCTTGTCCCATTGGGTGGGTACTGGCTCAGGTCAAGTCCTGAGAAAGGGTCTTTCCCAGATAACCACCGGGTCAAATAATGACGGTCCTCCCTTTTAGGGATGCTTCTGTCCTGCCCTGCCCCTTCTGATGACTGCCAGAGTGGTCTTTTTCATGGTTACTGTGGCTGCCAGGATCCCTGTTTCAAGGGTGGGGATGCTAGGTGAGAGCACTGGCAGTAAGGAAAGTGAGGAAGCCCTCACTGAGAATCGGCCATTTTTCTGGAATAAAGCATTCTTCTAATGTTGCAAACCTGTTGTTAACTTCCAGAGTTGTGAAAGTTGATTTTGGCAAGTTTTCTTTTTTTCAACCAGTTTCTTTATTGCTTTCCTGGAGACGAAAATTTCTGGAAGTTCATATTTGTTTATTCTGAAAGTGAACCCCTGCCCCCCATTTAAAACTACCTGCTACTCTAGGGATGTTATATTCCTTTTGTTAACAACTTTTGCATCTTTTATCTCTTTTGTTTACCTGTCCTTCAAGTGCATACTTTTGTGCAATTTTTTTTTTAAGTGGATCTTGCTATTTTGCCCAGGCCAGCCTCAAACTCCTAGGCTCAAATGACTCTCTCCTCCTTAGCTTTCCAAGTATCCAGACCACAGGCATGTTCCGCAATGCTCAGGAAAAAGAATTATGGTGAAATACACATGTCTTAGTTAGCTGTAGCTGCTGTAACAAAACGAAAACACTGTAAGCGGAGTGCTTAAGCAGCTCTGAGGCGTGGGTCCTGGGTGAGGGCTACAGACAGCTGTCTTCTTGCTGTGTCCTTGTATGGCAGAAAGGGAGCTGGCTAAGCTCTCTGGCCTCTTCTTATAAGGGCACCGTTCCCATTCAGGAGGGCTCTACCCTCTTTTTTTTTTTTTTTTTTTTTGGTGGGTACTGGGGGTCGACCTCAGGACCTCGCGCGCCAGTAGGTGCCCATGCCGCTGAGCGATATCACCGGCCCTTTTTTCGTACGTGGGTTCCGGGAGTCGAACTCAGGCTCTTGCGCTTGCCAGGCAGGCGCTTACGCCGCTGAGCCATCTCACCGGCCCTACCCTCTTGACCTGATTACCGACCAAAGGCCAAATACCCAAATGCTGTGCCACCACAACCGGTGTGGAGTTTCCACATAGGAATTTTGGGGAGACACATTTGGTTTCTTGCAGCATATAAAATTTCCCATCTTAGCTGTTTTTGGATGTGCAATATAATAATATTAAGTACATTTGCATTGTGATATGATCCATCTCTAGAATTCCTTTCATCTTGCAGAACTTAAACTCTACATCCATTAAAGAAAACACTGCATTTTCCTCTCCCTCCAGCCTTGGGACCTCCCACTCCATTTTTCTCTACGAACTTAAATGTGTACCCACAAGTGGAGTTGTACAGCGTTTGTTATTTTGTGACTTCCTTATTTCATTTGTCTCGAGGTTCACCCATGTTGCGTGATGTGTCAGTTTCCTTTTAAGACCGGAAGCTACTCCATTGCACCTGTGCAGCGCATTTGTCTCCGTCTGTGTCTTGGTGCACACTCGGGCTGCTTCCGCCTTTTAATCACTGTTCATAGTGTTCCTGTGAACATGAGTTGCAAGCAGCTCTTTGAGCCTGGCTTTTGGTTCTTTTGAGTATATGATTGGTTTCTTTTTGCTTTGAATGGAAGCATCCTCAGATATATGCAACTTGACAGTTTAATAGGCTCCTGAACTTTAGTGACTTTCTTAAATTTTGCTGTGTAGTTAATTCTTCAGAAGAAAAATAATGTGACAAAATAAAAGTTCCTTAAGGAGAAAATGTGTGTTAGAATAGAAGGATAAAAGTTTGGAAGAAGTACACAGAAGGCATTTCTTGCATGAATTTTGGTGTTGATTTATCAAGAAGTTGACATTAGAGACAGTTTTTGTTTCTGTATGATTTCTTAGTTTTTTTATTTGTTGCTTTGGTAGGCTTTTCATTTCTTTCTTTAATTTTGCTCATAGTTATAGTCTCGTTTTTATAGGAGGCGGAAGAGGGAGAAACTAAGTACTGTTGAAGTTTTTAAATTGGCAGCACTAAAATGCTTTTAGGAACTATAGTTTTATATAATGAGACTACAAAAATAACTACCACCTCATAGAGCATTTCAATTTGGATATGAGTGTCCTGAGGACTTTCCCCCCAGTTTTTAAAGAAACGTACACAACTTGATGTGGGTGAAATTCTAATGGACCCTTAGCTAAATCTGAAAATGAAAAGACAACAAGAGAGAATGGGTGTAGCAAAATAGGCAAAATCTCCCATTAGAATAATTCAGTATTTCTGAAGGATATGGGCTTGAAATGCTTTTTATTGCTTTATTTTTAGTTATGTATTAAAATGACACTGTAGTTTTCAGGATGGCTGTGATATATAGGATTAAAAAATTATTGTCTGCCAGGTGCAGTAGCACATGCCTGTAATTTCAGCTACTTGGGAGGCTGAGGCAGGAGGATTGCATAGTTTGAGCAATTTATCAAGACCTTGTATCAACATAAAATAATAACAATAACAACAGCAACAGCAACATTAATAGGTCTGGGCCCAAAGCCCTAGCCAGGTGCAATTTCCAATACTGAAAAATTTTTTCTTCCAAGCTTGAAGACATAAAATATTCCACTTTTTATATTTCCAAATTGTGAGAAGACTTCAGTGCTTTCTGTTTAATTCCATTTAGGGAAGAATGAAATTAATCTAGGAACAGATTTATTAAGCCATCCTGCTCCTGGTACCTTTATTGTAGGAGGTAAAGGAGCGTCATTTGTTCCAAGGTTTCTCGGTGACAGTGACCCCTCTCAGGGTTGCATAGTCAGTTCTGGTTGATGCCTGTCATTGTAGAAGTTCTCGTTCCTGGAGGCTGATGCCTGCGATTACAGAAGTTCTCATTCCTGGTGGCCTGTCTGCTTTCCTCGCAGCAATGGGGTCCACCGGCGTGGAGTCCACACTGCTCTCCAGGCTGTCCCTGGTGACAGGTCCACCAGCTAGTTCACCGCCACAGATGGGGTCACCAGCATATGACCCTTTTTGGTTGGCAGCTTCTGGACCCGTGTGGCAAGGTGCCCACATGCTGAGCCGATGCCTCGTATCTTGTGTTTACAGAACGTTACCAGCCGGCTCTGGTGTGTTTTCTGTGGTTCCGTGGGTGTGAGCTACGCTTGTCATAGATGCTTCTCCCAGACACAGTGGCCTGACCAAGAGTGGAGCTATTTTGCCTGACTTTTGCCCTCGGATTCTCTCTCAGTGCTTCCTGAGGCAGCCACGTCGTTCCGGATGCTCTGCTGCCCCTTGCTGTGCTGTCCCCAGCTGTGGCTTCTGGTCCCTGTGTTGCAGCCCCAAGAAGGAGGGAAGCAGCAGACACGGGATCACACATGTCCCTGGTGCTGGCTTCCCTTGGTGAGGACGTAGGTCCACGGGGAAATGGGCTCTCGTGTTGTCACCGGAGGGCTGTGGGCCCAGGCGCGTTCTGGCCCTGGGAAAGGAGGTCAGGGGTAAGACACAGCAATCGGCCAGGTACTCAGAGCGTCTGAAGCTTAGTTTCCTCATTTCTCAAGTGTCATAACAATTTAGCTAACTCAGCGATTGTGTTGAGGGTTTAGTAAGGGAAAACATTGAAATTATTCATAGTTTCTGGCATATGAAATATGCATCATAAATGTTAGTTTCTAACTATGAAGGTGTTCTAATGATGAGTTAACTGTTGCTTTCTTGTTTTTAATGCTTAAAGAACTTGTAAGCAATGTTTATTTGACTTCAGGACAATGGCACTATTTTAAGCAGTAAAAGGTACTGAGACTATAGATGTTGTAGAACCAAAACATGTAGTTTATTTTATTTTTTTATTAAGCTTGTTTTTTAACAAGTATTATTAATGGAAGAACCTTTCATATTATTTCTTAGAATGGTTTTAATGTAGATAAAACATAAGTAGATTTTGAGGTAAGTTGTCCATTAGAGTGATTTGATTTCACTTGCAAAAATTTTAGTTGAATTTTTTTCTTTTAACATGGGTCATCACTAGAAGCAATTTATTTATTTGCAGGATATTCTTAGCATATGGATTTGTGCAGCAGAGAGAATTCTAAAGTGCCTGTGTAATTTTAAAACTTGTTTGCTGATATTTGTCTGGGGGACGTACACCTCAAAACCTGTTGCTAATTCAAAGAGAGATAAAAGTTTAAATATATACCAAAGTAGAGAGAATTTACTACTATTTTAAACCGGCTGGTTTGAAAGGAGGGACAGTGATGTACTATTGTGACTACATGAGTGGGCTTTACGTTATTTGTTATTGGTAGCTACAGCGAAATGCTTAACATGTTCACAGCAGGGCCGTATGTCTTGCTGCCAGGCGGCTTGAACCAGCGGTGGTATATGCACGACTGTCCCATTGGGTGGCTTTTTATTAATTTTCTTAGTAAAAAAAAAAACAATAAAAGTGATTTGATCTGTTTGTACCACCAGTGGTACAAGCCGCCCAATGGGACAGTCACGTATGCGCCACGGGGCTTCGGGCTGGCGGGAATGCGTTAAATCCATAACAAGGTATTCTTTAAAAGTTCATAGCCCACAATTATTATTTTTGAATAAAGAAAGATAACTTCCTTTTGAGTTTTAGTTTCCTTACTAATTTTAGCCTCTCAACTGTTAAAGATCATTTATCACAGGTTGTGAAAGCTGTTCTCATCAGAACCTGGTGTTTCGTCAAGAAAAAAAGATGGGAAGTGACTAGGACGGTATTCAATTTATGCAAGGATTTTCACTTGTTTTTGAAACTATACATTAGTATGGATAAAAGAGACTCTATATCTGTTGATAATGTGCTTTGAAAATAAGGATGCTGACTTTTAAATCTATTTGTTCATGACAAGGACACGTGAGAAAATTAAGAACATGTTACAATTTTTTTCTAAACTTAAAGCATGTTAATTTGTTGCATAAGAGTCTTTTCTTGGTTTGCTATTTTTTTTTTCTTTTTGAGAAAATGCTGAAGGAGATTCTGTGTGCCATCTGCTTTGTCACGATCAATTTTAGATCAAATCTCCAAATTTAGACTGAGCCGTCACTAATTTAACCTGCTTTGGTACTTTGTAAAGTGTACACTTCTGGAAGGGCTGCTGGCTTCTTTTTCAGGTACGGTCAAGTCGATCTTCAAATGTGGCGAGATCCAGCCTGGGTCACAGCGGCCACCAGGCTTCGAGACAGTGAAGTCAGATTCCATCGTGAACTAGGGCTAAAGACAGCTTGGGATTCAGGGAAAAACATCAAAGTGCAGAAACAGATGTTACCACCCAAATTTTATGTACTGTGTGCACTACACTATCTTGCTTATTAAACTTGATACTCTGTGTTTAAATATATTTTTATTATGATCTGTATAAATTTGGAATATTGATTGCCTACTTTAGAGATGACTGGAATTGTTACCAAACTCCAAGGTTAAATTAATAATGGAAAAATCTATGGTAGGAGGCAAGAGGATGAGGAACATAAAAACTTTTTTGTGTTTATGTGGTACTGGGGATTGAACCCAGGGCCTTTGCACTGAGCTACCTCCCCAGCCCTTTTTAATTAAAACTTTTTTTGAGACAGTGTCTTGTTAAGTTGCCCAGGCCAGACTTGAGTTTGTGATCTTCCTGCTTCAGCCTCCCTGAGTGCTGAAATTACAGGTGTGTGTCACCATGTCCAGTTGAGGAACATAAACTTTTCTAAAGCAAATTAAGTGACAATAAGCAAAAACATTAATGAATGTTTAAATTAGTTTTCTTCTGACCAGTCTTTCACTTTGAAAAGGACGCATTCATAATTCTCTTCGAGATTGATCCATTGTTAATATTCTGTTACTTTTATTTTTCTCTTTATGAATATATTTTTTCTGAACTTTTCAAAAATGTTGTAGATGCAGTAAAGCATCACTCCTAAATACTTAAGAACAAAGACATTCTTCTGTCACCCTGAACATTATTGTTATTGTTATTATTGTTGTTAATGTTAACCTAATTAACCAGAATTCAATAATACCATCTTATACATTTTAAAGTTATCCCACAACTTTTTTTGATTTACCATGCAATAAAAATTCATGCCTTGCATTGGATTGTCTCATCATCTCTTTTTAATCTAGAAGAATCCCTCTGCCTTTTATTTTGTTTTGTTTTCAGATGGCTAGAGAGTTACACCAGTGGTAGAATGTTCCACGTTCTGGATATTTTCTGCCTTTCCCCAACGTTTTAGACTCAGGGTTAGCATTTTGGCGAGAAGACAGCGAGGGTGCTATCGCTCCCACGAGGAGGTTCGTGAAGCCTGGTGGTCCTGCGTTGGTGACTGTGGGGGCCATCGCTCAGTGATGTGCTGGCCGCCACAGCTTTCCCATGGACATGTGTCCCGTTAGGGTTCCTAGGTAATCTTTGAACTGGGGCTTGACATCACACGGTACCCTGTTTTCTGAAAGTCTTCTCCAAGGTACTGTTCGCCTTCACAGGTGATTCTTACCCAAATTTTTTACATTGGTGGATACAAAAGGATTATTTTCTAATTCTGTCAACCCATTTTCATCTAATAGGTGGCATTCTGCGAGAATTTTCCCCATGTCCCCTCGTCCCATAGTAATCTGGATTCTTGGATTTTTCAGATTAAATGTGGTAAAATTGGTCATTAATATTATGCATATAGATTCACTGATTATCCAAATCTAGGATAATTAGATTTGGATAAGTAGGTCCAAATTAGGGACCATTAGGTCCCTGTCAAGCCAGCTTCTGTGTTCTTACACATAACTACATTAGTCTTCATGCATTTCCTTATTTTCAGGAATAAATTTTTATGTGACTGAAATTTAGAATTATTTTATAATAAAGTAAATAAAGGTAGCATAGACATTTCACATTATTAAATTATTTTCCTTCTGTCATCAGTTGTTTGATGGAAGGTTCTCTTTTTCTGTAGTTTCAGTGATGTCTATGTAACTGACTTACTGAAAGTTTCAAGCACGTCAAGGGCCTGGCTTTTGGTGTGTTTCTCAAAGTTGGCGGGTCCTTTTCTGAGTTATGTTTCGGAATAAAACTCCTGGGTCCTGCCTTCGCCACCTCTGTGTGGGCCCAGAGATGTGGAATGGCATGGAAGCCCAGGATGGAGAAATCCTGGGGACAGCTGTCCTTGGGGTGCTTCTGCTCTGTCCCCCACTTCCTGTGCACTTGGGAAATACAGTTGAGGGCCTGTGTGCACTGGTGCTTATTGTCTGCTACCTTTCCCAAATTTC
This sequence comes from Erethizon dorsatum, assembly GCA_028451465.1. Taxonomy (NCBI): domain Eukaryota; kingdom Metazoa; phylum Chordata; class Mammalia; order Rodentia; family Erethizontidae; genus Erethizon; species Erethizon dorsatum. The sequence goes on along the minus strand of CM051826.1, from coordinate 136,469,726 downwards.
AATTAAAAAAAACCCCTCTGCTTCTCTGCATGCATTTGACCTACTTTTTATATTTCCCATCTCTCTTTCGGCATTGCCATTGAAAATGGTTCGAGTCACTCATAAAAGGAAAATGTCATTAAATTTTAAACCATGTCAGGAGTCAGTCCTGTAATAGGGACTGAAGTGAATCCCTCTTTTGCGAAGTTCAGATATATGCGACTTTGTTTCTTTATACCTTTAATGTACATGTAAGAGTTTCATTTTTAGGACCTGTGACTTTGGTGTTGTTTCTACTTTGGTTGGAGGTTGGGAGGATTTGGAAGTGGGGAAGGGAAGGAATCTCACACCAGGCCCACATTTATTCTACCAACCCAATGTCTGTGGCTCTTCCATTTAATGCACGTGCATCTGTTCAGCACGTCATTATTTAAGGTGTACGCTTTCCTTCTTGGCCACAAGAGTGTTGTAAGAGACTCAGTGCCTTGTTGGGATCTGTATCATTTTCTTGCTGCTGATGTTAGCTGTGCTGCTTGGTGAGGAGTATTCCGATCGAGAAGTCATCACATGGACCTTCTGTGTGGGAACAGCTGATTAAAGAAACTAATTTTCTGGAAATGCCTGTCAGTTGCATCTTTAAAAGAGAAGTCTTGTCACTGAGCCACATAAGCAAAAACAAGTTAACATGCGACGGGGAATTTCTGAAAGCGCAGGTGGGGATCACGGTACAGGAAAATCTGAAATCTCAGAGAGGACTTTGCCATGCAAGGGTGGTCCTGCCTCAGCGGCGTCACCTGGGTGCGTGTTAGAAATGCAGACTCAGGCCCTGCTCCAGCCCTGGTGGGTCGGAGTCTTCATGGCACAGTGATGGTGACAGCGACGCCTTCTCCAAGTGCTTCTGATACAAATTAGGTTTCAAAGCGCTGGGAAGAATTTTCATGAGAGTGTCGCCTTTGCAGGTTAGCTGGTTGAGAGACACAGGCCCATTTTGTGAAGTGGCAGCAGATATTAAGTAGCGCACTTAAGAAAATCCTTTCTGCGTGGAAGGCCTTCGGAGAGGTCTTGTAGGCCGCTGGCTCCACGCCGCTGGTGGCCATTGAGATTCCCACACTGTTCCTTCTGAGAAGATCGAAGGAGCTGTTTTCAAATACCAGGAGCACCATGCTCAGAAAGATGTGCTGTGGTCATCTTCCCAGTTTTTGGTGAGAGAGCTCAGCGCTTTCTCTCTCTTTCCGGCTTGTACATCCTTCGTATTGTGTCATCAGCTGGTTCTATCCTTGGAGTCAGGCATCAGTGTAAAGGGAGAACGCTAGGAAGCCAGGCTGTGGCTGTGGCTCTGCCTCTGTCGTCGGCATGGTGACCGTGTGGCTCCTGGGCACGGTGGGACGGCCTCCTCAGTCCCTTGACGCTTAGGGTTGGGGCTGGTGCGGGTGTCCTGCGTGGCTGAACTGTGCATGGCCCTCCCCCTGGCCTGGCTCCGGTGATGTTGCTGGCAGCTTGGAGAAGGGGTTTCCCAGTGGTCTAGAGACTGTGCTTAGGTCTGGGTGATGCTGAAGGAATGGGGTCTCCTCTCTCCACGTACGACTCTGTTACATCCCTCGTGTCCCGAAGGAGCAGGCCAGGCATGACTGACGCGTGTGCTGTTGAAAACACTGTAAGCTAGGTCCGGGCTGCAGGTGCATCTCACAGCTCGCCGCAGTGCGAGGGTCTGGTGTGTATTTCGGGTGCAGTAACATGGCAGGGGGCTGCAGTACGGTGAAAGAGGGCCTTAGAGTTGGATAGGTGACGTAGTTTGAATGTCAGCTCTCCTGCTTGTTAGTTTTGTGGTCTTGTAGCAGTTACTGTCTGATTTTTTGCATCCCATAGTTGTAAAAATAGTGCTATTTTCTACCTTCTGGGTGCCGTGTTAAGAGCCCAGTATGGTGCCTGGCATAGAGTGGGTGCCCATGGGACGGAAGCACGCATTACTGCGCCCACTTGGGATAGTGCATACCTCCTCACCAGGTGCTCCTCATGCCTGCCCAGCCACACGGAGGAGGGCATCGCCTCTGGGTGAGCGTCCTCTTCTGTTCTGCCCGCACGGCAGACTCCAGCCAACTCATCGGCAGCCGCGGAGCTGCGTCAGGACAGGGCAGCGGTGTTTAGAACCATGGTGCGTGGTGGAAGGGGCTCGGGGAATCGCTCATGTTCAAGTGCCTGCAGCGCGTGGGGTTCCCTTCCCTGAAGAAGGCCGTGGGATGCGACCCTTGGCTTCCGAAGCTGTGCCCTGCGGTCTCCCGCAAAGGGCATTTTCCTGTACCTTCGGGAAGGGTGCAGAGCACAGGGTGAGGCTTCCCGAATTCAGGGTCCTGCATACATGGCAAACTGGATGGTGAGGCCTGAAATTCCTCAGCTCGCCACGGGTTGCCTGTGAATGTTTGGTCATCGCTGTTTCCCATCAATTCCTTGTCTTCCCTGAATCTGAACTCGGAGCCCACATCTGAACTTGGAAGCTCTGTTTTAGATATATCTGTTCAGATATATTGTGCCTTGATTATTTTTATTTTTATGTGGTTGCTGTTTGGGAATGGGTTAGAAAAATAACTTTAATCGGATGTAAGAAAATTACTGGGTATGATTAAATCACATCTATTAATCTTTAAAATGGGATAATAATAGTACCTACTTCGTAGGATTAGTGTCTACTTCATAGGATAAATGAAGTACTATATGTAAAATGTTTAGTGCGGGGCTTTGCAGAACATAAGCACATTTAAAAAATTATTTATTTATTTATTTTTGAGACAGGGTGTCGCTTTGTAATGCAGGTTGGCCTTAAGCTCACTACGTAGCCCACGCTGGCCACGAGCTTGCGGCAGTCCTCCTGCTACGATTATAGGCTGTGCCACCATGCCAGACCATAAGCACATATTGTAATTGTGTTAAGTATTACTAATTTTTTTGTTGTTAGTCTCTCTGATTAGAAAACAGAAATACTCATCATGGAAAACATAAAATAAAACAATGACCATAAAAATCATCATGGACTTTCCACCTCCTAATAGCAAATGTAACTCTTTAGTATGTCTTGTCAGTCTTACTTCTGTTTCCCTGTATACATATGCTTTACATAAGGAAATAAAAATTATACTGGTTTGAAACCCTTTTTTCCCACTTATTGTATTGGTTGTGTTTTCTCATATCATTGATTATTCTTGTATTTCTGATTTCAGTGATATTTTATTTTATGTATGCTCTAAAATGTGTCTCCTGTATTGTTAGATTTTCATGCTGTTCCAGCCTTTATTTATTTATTTTTTATAAGTAACTCTCTAGTGAATTCTTTTCTTCACGGGCTCAGTTCCTGGAGGAGAAATTTCTGGGTCAAAGGCTAGATAGACTTTTGTATATGTTGCAAAACTGTCATCCAGAAAAATTCCGCAGATTTGTATTTCTGTGGAATTTGTGTTGGTGCTCACTTTTTAACAGTGACCATTATAATTTTCTAAAATTATTGGGTCAGTGATATGGCTCAGCGGCATAAGTGCCTGCCTGGCAAGCGTGAGCTCCTGAGTTTGACTCCTGGTATCCACATTAAAAAAAAATTTTTTTTCTAAAATTGTCAATTTCATAGGTAAAAATATTAAAATTTTATTTTCTGACCTTTTTATGTTTAAAAACTATATTTTTCCAAGACTGCTTGTCTGTGTCCTTCATATGGTTTTGGAGGATTTTTGATTTACAAAAAGTCCTATTTGTGTAAGGCTGTCAACTCTTAATCAGGGATATTGCAAATATTTTTTTCAGTTTTTTATTTCTTTTAAGTTTCTTCATAATAGAGATTGATAGAAATTTCCATTTTTCAGTTGTCAAATTTATTAGTTTTTAAGCTTATAGGTTCTGCATAGTATGGCTATTTCCACTCAAAGATTATGTGATCATCTGAGTTTTTGTTCAGTTTTTCAGCCATATACTTTAATTCCTCGATATTGATTGAGTGCCTGTGATACGGTAGTGCTAAGTCAGTTGTGAGACAATAGAAATTATCCTTACCCCTTTGGGACTTCAGCCTGGTAGAAAATAGACCTGAATGAGGTCATTGTTATAAGTGAAATAAGCCCAACATAGAACATCAATACTTTATGATTGCACTGATAAATGGAATCTAAAGATGTTAAACTCGTAGAAACAGAGTAGAAGGATGCTTCATGGGGTGGGTACGGGAAATGTGGCTATGTTGGTCAAAGGGTAAGTAGGAACTTCCGGTTATTAGGTGAATAAGTTGGGGAGATTTAACATACAGCAAGGTGACTCAAGTGTGACAGCAGTGTATGATGTACTGGAAATTTTCTGAGAGAGCAGGTCTTAAGTATTATAAAAAAATGGTAACTGTGAGGAGAGGTTATATTAGCTTGCTTGTGGCAGTCACTTCACATTGTATACATATGTCAAAACGTCACATACCTTAAATATGTACAATTTTCATTTGTCGGTTATACCTTAATAGTGCTGGGGGAAAAACAGACCTTAATTTGTTTTAAATTCATATATAAAATCAAAACTGTGCCAAGTGTTCTGAAGGAGGGGGAAATGGTGATCTAAAAATGTCTATTAGGGTCACTGACCTGTTAGAGGAGGTCCAGGGAGACCTGTTAGGGGAGGTCCAGGGAGACCTGTTTGTGGAGTTCCAGGAAAAGCTGAGGAAAGATTGTAGTTAAATCACAGGAAGGAAGGTGCATGGAGAGCATTTCAGGCCCAGCGGCAGCCATTGTGGCGGAAGTGGAAGAGGAAGCAGGATTAGGTCAAGATTATGGCTTGACCTAATTTTTTTTTTTTTTTTTTTTTTTTTTTTGTGGGTACCGGGGGTCGACCTCAGGACCTCGCACGCCAGCAGGCGCCCGTGCCACTGAGCGATATCACCGGCCCCTTTTTTGTATGTGGGTTCCGGGAGTCGAACTCGGGCCCTCGCGCTTGCCGGGCAGGCGCTTAAGCCGCTGAGCCATCTCACCGGTCCATGGCTTGACCTAATTTTGAAGGAATTTTGAAGACAAGACTGTGTGGGGATTTGTAGGTCCTATATGGATTGTGGTCTTACTAATGTTATTTCAATGGCATATTCAAAGTAGATGATATAATTAAATATTTAACTTTTAAGTTCTTCGGAATTTTATTTGATTAGTGACCCTGCTCCAACAATGGCTTGCTTTTCTTCTTCATTCAGTCTTGCGTGAGGAAAATCTGTTCATTCTTTTTTTTTTTTTTTTTTTTGTGGGTACCAGGGGTCGACCTCAGGACCTCACGCGCCAGCAGGCGCCCGTGGCGCTGAGCGATATCACCGGCCCCTTTTTTCGTATGTGGGATCCGGGAGTCGAACTCGGGCCCTTGCGCTTGCCGGGCAGGCGCTTACGCCGCTGAGCCATCTCACCGGCCCTGTTCATTCTTAACGTAGGCTGTACTTGTCCTTATTCTTGGTGTCCTTATTTCGGGAGACCTTATAGGTCTCACAGCCTCCTTTGACCTCTTTTTTTTTTTTTTTTTTTTTGTGGGTACCGGGGGTCGACCTCAGGACCTCGCGCGCCCGCAGGCGCCCGCACCGCTGAGCGATGTCACCGGCCCCTTTTCCGTATGTGGGTTCCGGGAGTCGAACTCGGGCCCTCGCGCTTGCCGGGCAGGCACATACGCCGCTGAGCCATCTCACCGCCCTCTTTTGGCCTCTTAAGCGAGGGGCAGAGTGCTGTGCACAGCCTGACCCGGCCGTGGACCTGTGGTCTTCACGGGTCGCGGTCTGTTGTCCTCAGCAGGAGTCTGGTCTCGTACTGGTTATTTTTCCATGAGGCTGGGGAAACACTACAAATAATTTCCAAGCCAACAGTTTTTGTCCACAACAGAGCCTACTGCTCATTGTTTTTCTCGGTTAAACTTCCCCAGCATAACTTAGGTTTGTGGATCAGTGTCCTTAATCCCATAGCTTGGTAAGAAGTAAAGTTGGTAAAGACTAAAGTAGCATTGGTACCAGAAAAGAGTTATTGACACAAAGAGAAATTCCCAGGTGACTTATTGAAAAGGTAGTTCACTTCCCATGATGTGCAAGATGCAAGCTCTGGAAGGTGGGGCACGTACTGTGGAGAGGTGGAGGAAATTCTCCCATTCCACTGTCCTCCTCCTCCTTTAGCTTAGGTTTCAGGCATTCAGATGAGCTTTAGTTAGCAGATATCTCCTCAGTTTGTTGATGGGCTATTGATCCCTTTGCCAAGTTTCAGGACTGTGAAAGTGGCAATGAGATGACGTGCCAGTGGGCACAGATCATGAGTTACTTGTTTCTGCTATCGCTATTCAGAGTTCCTTTAAAGATACCCTTCTGCCCTCATCTGAGATGTCTTGGAGATGCCCTCCCTGGCATACATGCTTTGGCTGCTGTGCTTCCTGGTGCTGGATCATTTTATTGGAGTGAGATGTCACCTTGGCCACTGGTTACCTGCAAGTGATGCTATCATAGAAATACGTTATGAGGCTTGTGTGGAATGGGTATTGGTGACTTGAACTCATGTAGTATGTGGGGCATCATCTTGGTTCACTCTAAAGCCCTAAAAAAGCACCTTTTGGACTAGTGGGCTATCAGCTTGATGACTTCTCCAGACAGTTGTTTGCAAAGCAGAGTTTAAATGCAAATGTTTTCCACACCGACAATTTGCTGTACTTCTCTACCGTGTTTTCTTGGTCGCTGCTTCATCCTGCTAAAGATCGTGGTGTCAGCTGAGTAGTGCCTAGAATGTAATTTTGTTGAAGGCTGAAATGCAAACACCTATTACCATTTGCAATGCTCTGTTTACTGGGCTGCTTATTTTCTCTCTGCCTTCTCAGGAACCTGTAAGCAGTGGCCTGTATGTCTGAGCTTCACTGTGTGCCCAGAATCCAGTGCAGACTTTGGGGTTTCATGCTTATTTATTGAGTGAATAAATGAGCTTGAAACCGTCCCAGACCTTCAGGTTTTTGGCCTTTATTGGTTAACCTGCAACTTTGATTAACTGGGTTCTAAAACCTATAGCAGATTACTGGAAGTAGTTCATACCATTTGGCAGAATCTGAACAAAATGGTGTTTCTGGAAAAGAATGGTTCTATGTGAAATGCATTTTCTCATGATTGGCAAGAACAGTTCTAGCTTCTAGTTTATCTGAATATGATTCCTAGAAAGTAGTGCCTGTGAAGCACAAAAGACTGAGAAAGGATAGAAAGGATATTTTCTTCCTTTTGGCCCTACTCACTTAGCTCTTCTGGGATTTGGGGCCCAACTAACTCCCCTCTGGGACCTTAGCCACGCTAGGTCATGAAACATTTTGGTAGGGTGGGGTAGGGATTTAGGGAGCCTTTTTGGTTCTCTTGTTAAGCAGAGCGAATCCTAGGTTCTTTGCTTTGAGCCTGGACCTGAAAGTTCTTTTCTCCTGATCTGTAAAGAGGAAAGACACACCCCATTCTGGCCTCTCCTCTGTCCATTCTCGAGGAAAAGTGAGTGGTGGAGACCCTTGGTCAGCCACAGAGGAAGGTGCACAGGAGCCTGGGGCCCGGGCGCAGGTGTCAGACACTGTGGGGAAGAGATGAGGGACCCCCTCTGCCTCTCAGGGCGGTTATGCTAGGAGCTGAGCTGGTGATTTGGGGAACAATAACAGGCCCATTGTTCACCGACCCCTGCTCTGCACCGTGTCGTTTAATGGTAAGGCTTCTCTGCTGATGGACTTTCTAGTTCTCTGAAGTTTGAGGTTAGGGCAGGTAGAGGTTGCCTGGGAATGTTGAAGAGAATAGAGAAGATAAGAAATAGTGGACCAGAAAGCTGCCTAGAGAAGGTCTAGAAGGATTTCCAGGCAGCCAAGGGCCGAGGGTGACTGGAGGATGTGAATGTGTTCTGGCACAAACCTAATCCTGGTCTGCATCACGTCCAACAAGAAGCCTTCTTTGACCATAAATCCTCAAGTTTGATTCTTGTCATAAATATGTCCCCATGACCTTCATGTCAACTGTACCATGCCTAATAATTCTTATCTTTGTGGGTTGAAATTCAGCTTCTTGCATCTGTGTTCTCAAGGGCAGATGGTGCTCGTTCTCACTAGGGAGCTCCCATCTCCTGGGAGGCTCTGGCGGTGTTTGAGTTGTGTGAGGTAGGAAGGGAGGGGTGGCAGGTGGCTCGGGAGGGTGGACTGTCATGGAAGCTGAGGAGTAGTAATGTTAAGAAAGAGTGATAGGCAGCAATAAGAAGCGCTAGGGAGAGAATCCAGCATGAGAAGTATTTCATATGGTGAGAAGTCACTGGTGACCGTGGAGAGGAGAGTTCCAGGCAAGGTTTGGACCCTGAGGTCAGATTGCAGAGCCCAGGAGGAAGGGAAGAAGGAGGGGAAGGGAAGGAGATGAAAATGTTAGGCTGTGTTACGCATAGGCACCAAGTCCCTCTGATGAATGTAATCATTATGTACTGCAAACATGGACTAGTAAAAATAAAAAAAAAATAATGCATGACTGCACATTGTTCTTTTCCCTCAAAATTTATTTATTTATTTTTAAAGGAGGAAAGGTTTATCTAGCTCACAGTTTATGGAAGTTTCAGTCCATAATCAGCTGGCTCCAAGCAGAATGGCATGGCAGAGGGGCAACAGTTCATGGCAGCAGAAGACAGCAAAAGCAACAAGAGCAAAAAGGGAGGAGTCCCTCAAAATTTAGAGTAGCTTTCAACTCATACTGACTCTCTTTGAAATCAGGGAGCAGTTATTGTACTTCTAAGTTTCTATGAAAAATGTTTACCACTTAAGCAAAGTTATCAGCTACTCTATTTAGATGACTTAAATTGTAGAGATGTAGATCTTTCTTTGTGTAGTACATATGAAGAAAATTACATATATAATTGTATGTATATGATGTGTAAGGAAGCATATTAAATCCAGGCTTATCGTCTGGAATAGTTTTGGCAATAAACAAGCCAACTTTGCCAAGTCACGTCTAACGAGATTAGTCTTTCTACTCCTAGAGTGGAGTGATTCAAAAATTTTTCTGTTTTCCATAGTCTGTCACTTTTTAATGACAGCTTGACAGATTCTTTCTTTTTTGGTATTTTAAGGTCTCATACAAATGTTCCTGAAAAATAGTGTCTAATTATACTATTTCTTTTGACCTAACTTTCCTCTGCCTCTGTCCTTAACTACAGGTTATTGTGTCGCTTCCTAATAAAATGAGGCAGGTGTGTCTCCCAGTTGTTTTCGTTTCTTTTGTCCCACAGGTATTGCATTTCTTTGGCTCCTTCTTAACTTACCTAGGAGCTGTTTACCTGGTCTGTTGTGCTGGCAACTGGAGGAACATTTTGATTTCATTTAATTTCTTAGTTGCCTTGGAGACAATGGAATTTTTACTGGAAAAAAAAAAAAAACACTTAAGTTTCATCCTAATTAGAAGTTTGAATGTTTAGTACTGTTGCGTACGTGCTAGCAGTAAGGCCTGGAAGATTTAAAATCTTCATTGGTCTTATTAGAAATTCTTTTTAGTCATTAGTCTTGCTTGTAACTAAGCATGTGTTCGGTTGGCTATGTTTGTCTTAAGGTGTAACAGATCGTCAAGGCAGAAGATGCGTATCGGTGGTTCTCACACGTCAAGTATACACCTTCCCCAAAGAGATTTTTAAAATCGATGTCAAATAAATGACTGTACATTCTTACAATGGGGTTCTGTTTTACCATTAAAAATTAGTTTGTAAAGAAAAATGTGTTGTCACAAGATGTCTCTGCAATATATATTTGTGGTTCTGGGGATCGAACCCACAGCCTTGTGCATGCTACTCACATACTCTCACTGAGCTATGTACCCAGTACATTTTAAATATAATAACAGTATATTTTAAATATAATAAACATAGTCACGAAATAGTACTTATATCATGACCAGTTTTGTATTTGCTTCTATACCCACTTACTTGCTTATTTATGAACAAAAAAGAAAAGTCTAAAAGAATACATGTCAAAATGTTAACAGTTGTTATCTCCGAGCATTAGAAATAAGGATGGCTTTCCTGTTAAGATTTATAGTCAGAATATTAATAGTAATTTTGAAAGAAAAAGCTGATTTCTTATTAAAGAACTTCCAGTAAAAATTTCTTATCTATAGTGACATCTTGATTCCTTTTTGACCTAGCCCCTTCGTTCTTCATAGAGACACATCGGGAGTGACAGAGAAAAGAACTTTCCGACTGCAATTCATTTTGTGGGGGTCACATCACTGTCCGGACTTGGTTTTAAGTTGGGATCAGAAAACAAACTGACACACACACACACACACACAAAAAGGGGCCGGTGAGATGGCTCAGTGGCATGAGCGCCTGCCTGGCAAGCACGAGGGCCCGAGTTCGACTCCCGGAACCCACATATGAAAAAAGGGCCGGTGATATCGCTCAGTGGCACAGGCGCCTGCTGGCGTGTGAGGTCCTGAGGTCGACCCCCCGGTACCCACAAAAAAAAAAAAAAAAAGAAAACAAACTGATCATCGGGACTGGGAATGAAGTCTGGGTGGAGGAAGTGTGATCTATGCTTAGAGTGCCCATGTGAAGATGGAAGTCCAGTTGGTCCACCTCGGCATGGCCGGGGCAATGACCTGTGGACGAGTTACCCAAAGTAGTTCCATTCCCGCTGGAATTGCAGACCAAAGCACAGCCCACAAAGACAGGTAGGCAAAGCCAGAGGATCAGACCGGTCTCAAGCTGAACTGACAGAGAGCGAATCTCTGTGGTTGCTGAAGATCCAATGAAAATTGGGTGTGTTCGAGGTCAGTGTAGCTCAGCAGGTGACACTGTTGTCTTTAAGCGGCCATGCTCATAGTGAAGCTTGTCAGCCAGACCTCGAGGGATGCCTGTTCCCTCGAACTGCAGAGTCACGTCCTCTGTCATGTTTACCCAGTAGCCCCCACACATTGGTAGAAGTGGCCCGGGGGCCAGTTCTGCTTAGTGTGCCATAGCTTTGCCTTCAACTCATCACACTGATTTGGTAAATGTACTTTCCTGTGAGTATCATTTCTTTTTCAGTTTCTCTGGGAAAATGTCTGTGGAGGCAGTGCTGAAGAAAGTCGCTTGTATTTTAATCTGTCTACATAGAAAGAAACTTTAAATAAAATGTATGTTTTGCAAGATTAAAAACTGTAAGTTTTTGTCAGAGTGGTTTCTATAGATACAACTTTGATGTAGATATTGAAGGATGTGGGGATGTTAAGAAAGAGTGAGAATGATAAATATCAGACAAAATGTAGGTTTGGCCAGCTAGATTGGATTTAGGTTAATGGACCCTGGTACCATTTAGGTGCATGGATGTAAATCCATGCAGGAATGCATTGCACACATCTTGACTGAAAGAAACTCCAAATAATGTTCCAGTATAATTAGCTCACATTCAGTTAAAAAATAGGGCAAAGCAAAGTGTATTTTTTGGGATGCATTTGGAAGTGGTAAAGCTATGAAGGGAAGGAGGAGGTCATTTCCTTGAAAGTGATGAGGTGGTACCTCCTGGAGGAGGCGGGTGTGGGGCTGGGAAGGGGACACAGGGACTCGGGGGGTGGGCAGGGCAGCACCCATGACAGTTCCTGGGCTACCGTCTCCAGAGCTCCTCGTCACACTGCAGATTTACACCTTGAGCGTTTTCTCTATTGGTTGTATTCCCGCTCAGATGCTACAGAAGGATACAATCACGGCCATGGTACGTGCACACTCTGGGCTGAGATTTCAAGGGCTTCTGAGTTTCTCTGAAGGGTGTCCCACTAAAACTGACGTGGGGAAGCCCTAACCCCATACCTCAGATGTGGCCTTATTTGGAGTTTGGGTCTTTACAGGTGTAATCAAGTTCAAACGAGGCCATGGGAGTGGGTTCCAATCCAGTATGACGATGTTCTTCTTAAAAGGGGAGATTTAGCCAGAGAGACACACAGGGAGATGGAGGTGAAGAGATGCGGCAGGGTGGCCCTGCACGTGCTGAGGGGACAGGCCCGGATGGGGCCTTCCTGCACGGCCTGCCAGCACCCTGACTGTGAACTTCGGTCTCCAGAACTGCGAAACTACGTCTCTGTTGTTAGGCCACCCAGTCCTAACAAAGTCACCCAGTTTGGAAGACGGCTAACGATTTTACTCTGTCTAATCAGTGTCCTCACTACTTATGATGACCTGTTTTGGGGTTTTTCTAAACTGGAGCAGAGATAGCTACTTCTCCCATGTGATTTAGGAATTACTAATTAAGGTGACTGAAGAAGGCTAGGAGTAGGGATGTGGCCTATTCTCAGGTCATCCAGCTTTTGTTTAATATGGTAGTTATCTAATTATCTTTCAGAGCTGAGCTTTCTTTCCTTTTCTTCTTTTGTAAACCTCTGTTCTGTGTCAAACTCCATAGAGTATTTTTTATTGATGTTATTTAAGGAATAGGTCATTTTCTAAATTAAAATCATCCATGCTGTGATGATCTCATTCAGGTTTCCTCAGGTGTTGAGAACTGCATGGGGAAGATCTTCAGACATTGTATTACAGCTACATTGCAGTTCCACTCAACTGCACCTCCCTGCCCTGTGGAGAGGTTCCCTGCTGCCTTTGCCTCTAGGCACGATCATGTGATCAATTCTAGCCAATGGGAAAGGGTGCACCCTCCTTTTCTCTTTCCTCTTTCCTGCTGACTGGGACATGGTGAGACTTGACACAGCCCTCTGGAACTAGAAGTGGAAGCCCTTCTAGCCTGTGTTGCTTACCTCTGGACTGTTAAATATAAGACATAAATATTCTTGCTCAAGCCATTTGACCTTTCAGTTTCTGTGTGTAGCAGCTGAGTCTGCCCCTCTAACCAATGTACCACAGTAGTTAGAGGTAGGTGAAGACTATTGGTCTCCCACAAATGCCCTCACCCCTGCCATTAAAGTAAATATTTCTTGTAAGAGGGCATAAAAATATGCCTACAACTTGTTTTATAACTTTGCTAGAATATCTGTCTCTGGTCTTTTAGATATTCCTTGCTTTGCTTAAATGATTTGATTGAGGCAAATATGACTTTTTTGTGGAGACAGGATTCAGTTAAACTTACAGTCAGCATTGGACAACTAGAATCTGTGACCCGTTGATTGCTTGAGAGTGTACTATTCAGTCTCAGTGAGTTTGTGTTGTTTCAGTGCTTTTGTTGTTGTTGATTTCTAGGTTCATTCCACTGTGATGAGATGCATGAGGTTATTTCAGTTCTTTGTATGTATTGAGACTGACTTTATGGTCTAAAATATAGTCTATTTTGGAGAAAGTTGAATGGGCTACTGAAAAGAATGTACGTTTTACTGTTGCTGGTTGGAATGCTCTGTAGATACCTGTCAAGTCCATTTGATTAATAGTGTAGTTTAACTCTGATGTTGATATTTTTGTCTGGTTGACCTATTGGTGAGAGATAGGTATTGAAGTCCCCCACTATGGTAGTATTAGGATTTGTTTGTTTCACATCAAGTCATGTTTGTTTTATGAAATTGGGTGCACCAATATTTGGTGCATATGTTTACCATTGTTATCTCTTCTTGGTGAATTGTTCTTTTTAACAATACGTAGTGACCTTCTTTGTTCTCACTAGCTTTGGTTTGAAGTCACCTTCGTTAGATGTAAGTGTAGCTACTCCTGCTTTTTTTAGGCTCTAGGTTCTTGGAGTATCGTTTCCCATTCTTTTAGTCTGTGCGCGTCTCTGCAGATGAGGTGCCAGCAACATGGAGATGGGTTTTGTTTTTTGATCCAGTCTGCCAATCTGTGTCTTTTAATTGGAGAGTTAAGATAATTTACATAAAGTGTTACGTTTGAATGTTACACATTAATTCCTGTCATCTTGTTGTTTTCCCAGTGTTTGATTTATTTCCATTTCTTCGTTTAATGACTCTTCCAGTGATTTATTCCTTCCCATGGCCTGTGGTGTTTGTTGTTGTCATTGTCTCTTTTTAGGATTCCTTTCAGTATTTTCTGCAGTGTTGGCTTGGTGATTGTGAATTTCTTTATTTCCTGGAAGGATAGCCTTGGGATATAGTAGTCTAGGTTGGCAATTATTTTCTTCCAGGAGTTGAAAAACTTCCTTCCAAGTCCTCCTGGCCCTTGAGCTTTGTGTTGAGAAGTCTGCTGTTATTCTGATGGGGTTGCCTTTACCAGTGATTTGGCATTTCCCTCTAACAGCTTTGAGTAGACTTTCTTTGTTCTGAGTTTCTGGCATTTTGACTGTGATGTGTCATGGAGAGGTATTCTTTTGTGGTCGTGTCTACTTGGAGTCGTGTTCTTTTCTTGTTGTGCCTCCTTTTCTTGGGTATCCATCTCATTCCCTAGATTTGGGACATTTTCTGAATAATTTCAGTGAATGAATTCGTTGTGCCATTTGCCTCATTTTGACACCTTCCTTGAAGCTGATGATTCTTAAGTTTGCTCTTTTAGAGTTGTCTAGGAGCTCTTGATAATGTCTTCACTGTTTCTTGGTCTTATTTGCATTCTTACTGACGGCATATTCTAGTACGTCTACCTTGTTTTCAAGTCTGCATATTCTTTCTTTTGATTTGTCTTGCCCACTGCCCAGACTTTCAGTTGATTTTTTTAAAAACTTGACTTATTGAGGTTTTCCTGTCTAGGGCTTCTGCTTGAATATTTTTCATAACCTCTATGTCTTTACTCGAGTGGTCTTTCATATCCTGCATTGTTTTCTTCACTTCATTCATTCAGCTGCTTATTTGCATCTTTTTAAATCTCATTGATCATCTTAGTAATTGATTGGTTCAGGTGCTTATTTGTCTCTTCTTTGGTCTCAATCATTTTAAGTATTAATTTTTTGAATTCTTTGTCTGGAGTTTCATCCTCTTCGGTATCAGTGGAAGTTAAGAGTTTTTGGAGGCAGCTTGTTGCGTTGATTGCTCGTTACAGTTGTGATTATGTGTTGAAGTTTGCAGACCAGATGGGAAGACTGTCCCTGTTGTTGTGTGTGGCTCTTTCTGCTGAGCACCTTTCTCTTTATAATGTGCCCCGAGTTTGGGTACATCTCTGTGTGAGAGTTTCCCCTAACACTGTTATGAATGCTAGGTCCATGGTTATGAACACTAGGTCCAGCCCCAACACTGCTTTGAGAGGAGAGAGTAACTAGCAGTAACATCAACAATTGAGAATCTAACCATGTATAGTACCTCATAATTAAGAACTTGTTTTTATGAGATCTCTGCTATTTCGCTATCCCAGGAAAAGATGGGAGAGTAATAAAATATAATAAGGTAGAAAAGTTAAACCTTAATGGTATTTAGATTAATCCTGATAATATATAGAAAAGAGAGAAAAAGATGTGAAGGAAAAGGAGAGGGGGGCAAGGGAGGGAGGGAGGGAGGGAGAGAGGGAGAGAACGACCCGAGAGACAAGCTGGTATGTGGGGAAGTATGCTAAGGAGAGGAAGGAAGAGAATATAAATGGGAGATGAGAGCGGAGATATGGCGATTGTGCCCAGTTGTTGAACTAGCAGCGAAACAGATAATTTCTGTGAAGCAACCACTGAGGCAGGAACACGTGACAATATGATGTAGACTGTCGTAGAAGCAAGAGGAGAAGAGTGATTCACGGTTATCTCCACACATATATAAGAAGACCAGTCCTAATGAGGTGGGCCAAAATACTGTCAGAGAAGCAAAAAAAGACGAGAAGCAAACAGTCCCACTGTGATCCCACTGTATTGGTTAGGATGTGTGTCGTAGGGCGCAGGGCACCCATCTCTGCTGCTGGCTCCACCCCGTCCTCTGTGCCTGAGACCCCAGGCTGCCAGCCCCTCCGAGTTCCTCAGGACTGGATGCCCACTGAGCTCAGGGCTGGGGAGACACTGGCCCGAGGCAGAGTCGTCTCCTCCAATTTGCTCTGCTCTGGCACTTGAGCCTCTCTCTAACTCTGTCCCTGATGCCCAGCTGTCCCTTCTGTCTCTCCCTGTCCCCAGTGCTTGCATTTCTAGCTCCACCGCCACCTCCATCTAGGTCTCCCTAGGCTGGCTGTCCCCGGGGCCTGGTCCTGGCAGGCTTTCCTTGGTGAATATTTGAGACCCTGGTCCCCATGTCCCGACGGGAGAGCTGGCTTGGTGGGTGCTGATGCAGGTTTCGGTGGGTACCGAGCAGTGGCTGTTCCCTGGGCTTTGTCTCCTGAGGACTCTGTCTTTGCACACACGGTGCGCTCTTCAGCCCTGCACTGCAAGTGGTGGTGGTGGCTCGCTCCTTCCTCCAGCCGCCTCCGTCTCTGGATGGTGCCTGTTCACGGCCTCCTTCTAACTGGGCCTGGCGGTGGTTTTCAGCCCACGGTGCAGCCGCGTGCATTCTGGCCTCTGGGAATGGCTCAAAGCTACTGAGTGCTGTCATCTCCAGTCTGCCTTGATAGATCTGGAGAAAGGGTCTTACAGAGTTGCTCAGCCACTGTTCATCCCACTCAAGAAAGACCACTGGCCTGCACAGCAGTCAGAGCTGATCCGATCGCTGCAGTCAGAGGGTGCACTTCACAAGCATTGCCCAGAAACTGCTTCTGGACCCTTGGTTCCTAGAGGGGTGACAGATTCCCCTTCCCAATGCTTTCCTCTTGCTTAAAATCAAATGGCGACATAAAGTCTACAAGTCAAATATCCTGGTAAAATCTGGCAAGCATAGTTAATGAAATCCCCTCAATTCGTGTTTGCAGAGTGTCCGGCGGACACTGTTCTAGACCACTCATCAATTCAGAGTCTGCCAGGAGAGAAGCAAGTAAGTGATCATCACAGTTGGAAGAAGATAACTGTTTGCTTTTCTCAGTAGCCTGGGCTAAGTCGGACAACAAGCTAGGAAGTGGAACTGAGGGAGGCCCTCAAAAAATCTAACTACACAGGCCGGTCGGGGTGGTGCACGCCTGTAGTCCCAGCAGGCGGGAGGCTGAGGCAGGAGGATCACCATGAGTTCGAGGACAGCCTGGGCTCCATGATCGAGTTCAATGCCAGCCTGAACTGCATAGTGAAACCCTGTCTCAAAAAATCCAACCCCACCCCTCCAAAAAGTCTAACTACAGACAGGATTTGTCTTTTTTTTTTTTTTTTTTTTTTTTTGTGGGTACCGGGGGGACGACCTCAGGACCTCGCGCACCAACAGGCACCCGTGCCGCTGAGCGATATCACCGGCCCCTTTTTCGTATGTGGGTTCCGGGAGTCGAACTCGGGCCTTCGCGCTTGCAAGGCAGGCGCTTAAGCCGCTGAGCCGTCTCACCGGCCCAAACAGGATTTGTCTTTAAAAGGAAGAAGGAAAGAAATATATTATGGCCTTTATTTGCATAATGAGTAGGTAAAATAGGAGGTAAAATGGGGCCGGTGAGATGGCTCAGCAGTGTAGGTGCCTGCCTGGCAAGCGCAAGATCCTGAGTTCAACTCCCGGTACCCACATAAAGGAAAAAAGAAGGGGCCGGTGATATTGCTCAGTGGCACAAGCGCTTGCTGGCAAGCACAAGGTCCTGAGTTCGACTCCTGGTACCCACATTGAAAAAAAAATAGGAGGTAAAATGACAAAAATGCACGCGCTTTTGTCCTGTGAATTTCTTACAGCAGTGAACAGAAACAGTTCCTTGTACCTGAAAAAAATGTGGGTTTCCAGAAGCCACCTCAGTTGGGGTATTAAGAGCGATGCGTTCATCTTCATTGAAAATAACAAACTGATATGTCCTGGTACTTGGAAACCATGGAATATTTATAATCAGTTATGATGCTGGAATATTCTGGAAGGAATTCATTACATTTAATTCGGTAGCTTTATGAGTTCTCTTGGGCATTATACATTCAGTAATCTATTAAGTGGTTTTCGATTACTCTGAGTACTTAGGATCCAGGGCTGCGTCCCCTAAGAACGTGGGAACTGGAGAAATCCAACATGCTCCGTGGTGTAGCAGAGCCGAGAAGGGTGGCGACAGCTTGGCAGCTGAGGGCATGGAGGACCTGGTTCAGGGCAGAGTGTGTCTCGCAAGGGTCGGGCATCAGCACAGCAGGGTGCCTAAGGCTGAGTCTGGTGTCCTGGGTGGAGACGATGCCCTGAGCTACTTCAGACCAACCCTGCTTACACATTGAGAACGGGTCCTAAGTTTGTCTCTGTAGAGTTGCATTTTCTCTATCAAAACTCTCCTGTGTTTATTAAGACTTCTTTTTGTTTGCAAGAGACAGAAATGTGGCTCTAGCAAAAGGAGGAGTTCATTGCTTCTCACACATGCAGGTTCCAGGGGTACCCTGGCCTCAGTCGTGCTTGACGCTGATGTTAAAGATGCCATTGGGCAATGCCTCTGCATCTTTTCTTCCTGCTCACCTGTTGGGCATCATTTCTAGTAACTGCTCCTCCTCAGTCCCATTTACTTGGGAAATTTCAGCCCTGGGACTGGCCAATCCTGTAACATGTGCCCGCCCAGCCATCCCAACTACACATTCTCATCATGGATGAGGGAGTAGTTCCCAGAAGGAAAATTGTGTAATCAGAATAATAGGCAGTGGGTTCAAGCAGGCAGAAATGACAGGTTTCCTCTGTATGCACTTCTTTTGTTTGATTTCCATGTGATGTGCCTACAGGAAGCCGTTTTCCCTGTAAGTTAATGCACTGGCGTGTGTGTGTGTGAGTGTGTGTGTGTGTGTGTGTGTGTGATTATACATACGCATCTACGCACTTGTAGGTCCTATGAGTTACATTACTGTGCACTTGCCCCTACGAGAAGAGTCTACTTATTCTGAATGTGGCGACTCACCAGGTTGCAACAGCTCCCAAGCTGAGACATAAAGTCTGGACCCGGGCAAAGCGAGGTATGAGGCATCTTGCTGTTACTCCTGGTTCTTTGCTTTCGAATGCCCACACGGATGCCACATTGGGTCACATGCCAGTTTTTATAAAGAGCACGGCAACGGGAAGTTGTGAATGACCACAGTAGATGAGACCTGCGATCCAGCCAGCTTTGTATTCGATACAGATACTGATTTGAGTGGGTCTTTGAATAGCAGCGTTGTTATCTTTCCTAGCCTGACATAATGCTGTGCAGGTATGACTTGGATGAAATTCGTGTCTCAGGGTCAGGGCCTGGGGAACTGTGGAGTAATTTGGCAGCTGTGGGCTGAGACTTTCTGGAGGGGCAGGCAGCGCTGGGGTGGGAGCTTGGCTGTGAGCGGTGGGAAGGGGGGACTGGCTGATTCTCCCCCTCCCTTCTCTTTTCTTTCCCACTGAAGGACTCGTGTGTCTTAGCTCAAGGACAGATGCCACCGCATCAACCCCTCTGGCCAGCCCAAGATGGCAGCATGTCACTCTGGGGCCTGGGGCGGAGCATGAGGGAGACCAACCTGAGTTGGGCCATGGTCCTGCTGGGGACTGGGCTGAAGTCCAGCATGGAGCTTGGGTTGGGAGCGAGGCCACACTTCCTGTCTGAGGAAAACTGGTCACTTTCTTCGTGCCGGCCACAGTTCTCATGGTGCCTATGTTGAGGGCTGTTGAGGTGGTCACTTTGCTTCTTTCCTGCACTGCCCTCTGCCTGGCAGGTTCCTGAAGGGTGGGGTGTGGGCTACTTGCTTGGTGTGTGAGTGGACAGCCGGAGGTGCTCAGGGCCCTCAGCTGTCTCATCACCTGTTCCCCCTCTCTGAGAGGAGCAGGCTGTCCTCAGCACGTGCAGGACAGCTCACGGGGTCAGTGGATGCTGAAGAAGAGAGCAGCATTGGCATTACACTTCTTTTTTTTTTTTTAATTTTAAAGAGAAAAAACAATAAAAACAATGATACAGAATTTCAAAACAAGCTAATAGAGGATTAACAATGGTTAATATATTGCGAATTGTTATCTTCAAAGTAGTTGCTCAGATTACAGGATATAGGCATGAAAAATTGATCAAACAGTATAAGCACAAACCATTCTTTTCAATACTATTCTACTAATAGAAATTAGTAGTGTAATTATCTTAGTTATCTTGTATATATATATATATATTTTTTTTTTTTTTCTTTTCCCTTCCTTCTTTTCTCCTTTCTCCCATCCCAGTTGTTCTTTCCTTTTGAGCAGTTTCTTCCCCTTTCACAATATCTATTGTACATTTTGGATCTTATTTACTCTTCCAGTTTCTTACACTAGGGAGACAATATGATGTTTACACATGCAAGTCTGATTTATTTCTCTTATGAGTATGGTCTCAAGTTGCATCCATTTACCTATAAAAGCCTCGAGTTTATCCTTCTTTATAGCTCGCTAGTACTCCATTGTATAAAAATACCACATCTTTTTTATCCATTCCTTGGTTGGTGGGCATTTGGGTTGTTTCCAAGATTTAGCTATTATAAATTGTGCTGCTATAAACATGGGTGCACATATATCACTGTGGTATGATGTTTTTAATTCTTCTGGGAAAATACCCAGAAGGGGAATAGCTGGATTGAATGGGACCTCTAATCCTAGTTTTGAGGAGTCTCCACACTGATTTCCACAGTGGTTGCACCAGTCTACACTCCCACCAACAGTGGAGAAGGGTTCCGTTTTCACCACAGCCCCGCCAGCATTTGTTATTGGTTGATTTCTTAACGACAGCCATTTTTTCTGGGGTGAGATGGAATCTCAGTGTTGTTTTAATATGCATTTTTCAAATGACCAATGATGTTGAACATTTTTTCATATATTTATTTGCTATTTGTATTTCTTCATCTAAGAAATGTGTATTCATCTCAGATGCCCATTTGTGGGTTGGGTCTTTGAATTTGGGGGGCCTAATTTTTTTCAGTTCTTTATATGTTCTAGATAGAAGTCCTTTGTCTGAGGGACAGTTGGCTAAAATTTTTTCCCACTCTGTGGGTTGTCTTTTCACTCTGTTGGTGATTTCTTTTGATGTGCAAAAGCTTTTTAATAAGATGAGATCCCAGTTGTTAATCTTTGAAGTACTTCCTGTGTAGTTTGTGTTTTGTTCATGAACTCTCTGCCTACCCCTATGTCTTCAAGATTTCTACCTACTTTGTCTTCTAGTAGATTTATTGTTTCTGTTTTAATATTTAGATCTTTGATCCACTTTGACTTTAGTGCATGGTGATAGACATGGGTCTAGTTTCAGTCTTCAGCATGTGGAAAGCCAGTTTTTCCAGCACCATTTATTAAGAGGCTCTCTTTCTTCCACTGAACATGTTTGGCCCCTTTGTCGAAGATAAGGTAGCTGAGTGTGTTTGTAGTTGTATCTGCATCTTCTAATCTGTTCCACTGATCCTCAGGTCTGTTTTTTTGCCAGTACCATGCTGATTTTCTCACAGTATCTTTGTAGTATAATTTCAAGTCAGGGAGCGTTACACTTCTATAATCATCTCCGCATCCACGAGTCAATGACAATATTAATAGTTTACATTTGTGTAGGGTATTTTGTATTGAATATTTAACTTATATTAAAATACATTATAACATTGCCAGATTTATCCTTTTCTGGGTATGTGCTTAGAATGTATCTTGAAAGTTCTATAATATATGTAAAATTCTATATGCATGTAAATAGATAACAATCTTCATTTGTAAATTTGTATTTAATTTCACTATTAATGTCTAAAATTTTTTCTGATTATAACAATTTTTGATTATGGCACAGAATTTGGAAAATATGGAAAGGCACAAAAAATAATATAAAATCACTGAAATCCCACCTCGGTGATAGCAGAGCTAATATTTGGCAAACTTTCTGTCATCGATTTTCTCTGTGTATGTGTATGGTAACTTTGAATTTTGATCTAATGTTTCTATGTGGGTCTCTGCCCCTCCTTCTCTCCTTCTCTCATCTATTTGTATCTTAAAATTTCTGCTTAAAATTATATTATTTCCATAACTGTATGAATGGATTATCCCTTGAGAATAGAAGAACCCAGCAATAGTTGTTGCTTCTGGGGAGAGGGAGGGATTGCTAGAAGGAAATGTGCTGGAGGGGAGGTTTGCTCTTCAATATTCACCCACATGTTGCCTTCAGATGTTGTACTATTATGTCCTCAAGATAAAATACAAACTATCTAAAAATGCTATTATGAACAGTTTCCCATGTCAATAGGTACATTTTCAAAACACAAGTTTTAACTGCTGCTGCCTCTTCTGCTGCTGTCTGTTTTCATGCCCCTGATTCTGCCTTTGTCAGAGTGCTGGGTTTGCCTTTCTCCATCTCCAGTGTGGTTTTAATTCTGTGCATTTCCCCTGTTCTTTCTTGTTCACCAGCTTCCCTTTAATTTGCACCTTTCTCTTTTTGATTTTACTTTTCAATTTAGTCTGTTATTTTTATGTTTACAAAAATAGAGACAAAATATCTCAGTTTTTCCTTTTTTTCTGCTGCTGTTATTTGTTCTTGCATATTGAGGATGGTGAACAGTTTTCTGAAAAGATCCAGGTTTTAATGGAATATATTGGTCAGCTTTCCTGTTGCTGGACACAATACCCAGCACCTACAACATAAAGGAGAAGAGGTTTAATTTGGTTCATGTTTGAAGAGGATTCAGTCCATGGTCGTCTGGCTCGAAGGCAGAAACAGCATGGCAGAAGGGTGTGGTGGAGCAAATCTCGTCAGTTCATGGCAGCTGGGGAGCAGAGCAGAACAGTGCCATAGAGGAAGGGGTGAGGTCCAGACAGACCCCCAGCTCACACTCCATGGCCTGCCAGACACACCCAGAAGTGCACTCTAGTAGTCCCCTAGGTGACTCCGAAGCCAGTCAAGTTGACACTCCTGCTTAACCGTCCCACAGACACAGTCTCCCTTTGTTTCTGATACTTAGAGTTTTGGAATGAAAGTAGAAAGTTGTCGGGCCAGTGAGATGGCTCAGCGGCATAAGCACCTGCCTGGCAAGTGCGAGGTCCTGAGTTCGACTCCCGGTACCCACATACGAAAAAAGGGCCAGTGATATCGCTCAGTGGTACGGGCTTCTGCTGGCGTGTGAGGTCCTGAGTTCGACCCCTGGTACCCACAAAAAAAAAAAAAAAAAAAAGAAAGTTGTCGAGTGTTATTCCGTGTGCATACTCACCAGCCTTCTGACATAGGACTGAGGTCTGCTCTGGGCTTTCACCTGCTGGTTCCTTAGTATTTTCCACCACCAGCCACACCTACACTTCCTCCACAAGTCTCAATCCTGTTTCTTCATTACAGAAAGTCAGCAGTACTTAAAGATGCTTGCAAAGCAATCAGAGATAAGAATTCTCATAGGATTTTAAGATTTCCTTCAATCCTTTGGCCATTCTTAATTTGGCAGAAATACTTTTGTTTATTTGGCTTAACCATATCTTTGCCATGCAACTAACTTGGCTTCTGAGTTGTAGTTATTCCTTCTTTTGTTTTCATATTCTTGTGGCTTGCCTAATACTAAATCATGCAATTAAATGACAGTGTTAATTACACTGTATAGTTAAATTCTGTAATTGCAATAACATGCAGAGCTGACATAAGCATGTTTGGGAACACAGTTGGCTTTTAGGGGGGCAGACAACTCAGCTGTTGGGGACAGAGGTGCACAGGCAGCAGGAGGGCAGTTCTGAGATTCTGACATCACTCAGTGTGTTTTATGGAAGAAATGAGCATTAGCTGAGTGGGGTGGTTGGGTAAGTGAAGGTTGGGTTAGAGAAGGGTGCAAGGGAATTCGCAGTATAAGGATACTGGTAGATAGAAGGGTGCAGATACACTGAGGTTTCTGTTCAGTCTCTTGCCTCAATACTAAGTTTCTGGGTTCTTTTTTTCTTTCTTGTTTCTGATAGCCACATTCTCTGTTGTGTAAATAGGCTGTGATTGTTCAATGGAGAGAGTTCAGTGATTAAACATACTGTGCTTCCTCATGGCGATTTCTGCTCTTTGTTGCAGATGTATGATAAAAGGAGATAATGTCTACAGTTCAGATTCCTCTGGTGCAAATGCACCTCCTCCCTTATCCTTGATTACTAAATTCTCATCAATTTCATTGGATCAATAGACTTCTTTAGGGGAGCACTTTAAAGATTAATAAGTAAAGATTAATTAATAAAGATTAATTAATAAAGATTAATGGCAGGGCAGTACTTGCTCTTTCAATTTTTAAAGTCTCAAAGGATTATCAGTCATGGCGATAAAAAGTATTTGTCTATTGATTAACATTTTATGCAAAGCTCTTACGTACTTTCTGTTACCCCTGTGAAGGGGGTGGGAGCAAATAGTTCCCTCACTTGTAAAATGAGCTGCGGAGGTTAAGTGGTCAGCCCATGGTCCTCTGGTGGCTGACGGTGGCTGAGCCCTGGGGCTGAACTTCGGAATGTCCAGAGTTTCTCTGCTCATCCATCTGTAGTCTCAATTTAAGACCATAGGGTACTTCTGGACTTTGACCATTATGTATGCCACATGGGCAGTTGTTCATTACTTTTAGGACTAAAAAGATGTAACAGACTCTCAGACTACCACGTCTCTCTGTTGGAAGACTTGGTTTTTTGGTCTGGGGATATTTAGAAAACTTAATTTTTCCTGCCTTCAGTGAGCATCTCAGCTCCAGGGAAACTGCCATGGAGACGGGTTGTTTTGGGCTAGAGGAGATGGCTCCTTGCCAAGTAAGTAACAGACTTTTATCTCAGGTGACTTTTGATGAGCATCCCGCAAGCTGACTTCTGTTTTCTCTCTGATCCCCCAAAGTTATCCTTCATAGAAAAATGAAGGTGGTTCCTGGAGAAAAACATATGCAAGCAGGAGTGTCAGCACACGTTGTCTCATGAGATGGTGGTATAGTTTTTTTTAAAATGCAAGTTTTTAATAAATACTGTTTCCCTAAGTACTGCAGACTGCAGTGGAGGGACACTGGCTAAGTGCATGACCAACCAAGCTCCATGGTAGCCTTGCTACCAGAGTAATCAAGTTGGAGTGCCACATCTTCCAAGGAAACAGGGCCAGTCCTGAAGACGTCCTTTGCCAATGCTGCTCTGAGGATTGCTGGGTACCTGAGGTGTTTGACTCAGGCCGAATGAATCTGGGTCTGCTGTGATAGCTAGAAAATTGCTCATTTTATTACCCTCACATCATTCAGTGTTTATCATCTTGTAGCCCAGAGCTGCCTGGATCAGAATCTCTTGAGGTAGGACTTGAGATTCTTGGTTTTAAAACAAACTCTGCATGTCTCCAAGTCTCCAAGATTTGACAACCAAGGGCTCATATATCACCTACTTGTTTGTTTTTATTACAGAGATTTGGGGTAAATCAGACCAAATTGCTTTGTGGAAGAGGGTGAGATGATTATGGGGAATTATTTCCATAAGGCAGAGAGACAACTGAAATTCTTGACCATCTCTGCCAGACTCTGGAGTCTTTCCGCCCAGTGCTGCGCAGCCACATCTCAGCTTGGCCTGTTCTCCACCCTGTTCCTGGCTTTCTGAGAAGTCTTTTCATAATTATAGTCATCTGTGCCTTCTGGTCTGCTTGGCAGGTCAAGAGCTGCGAGCTCCAGATCCCAGCTTCAGCTGGATTATAAACCTTTGGATCCTGCTTGCAGGTCTCTAGGTTGGATGTTTGGATTCCTTTTGACTCTGTTGCCTTCCATGCAGAGCCTTTCCATCCTTCCACTTCCTCCCCAGACCCCAGATATGCACAGCACATTCTCAAATTCCAAACGGAACTGTTGCTTTCTAGAAGCAACAGGCCTGGGATAAGGAAGGAAGAAGAATAGCTTTCTTCCTTGTACTAGGATGGGAATGACTTTAGGCAAAATTGAACAGAAAGGAATCTGGTTTTTGCTCCCTCCTTCCCACCTGTCCCAGCCTCTGTAATCAGATGAGTTGATCAATCTATGGGATAAGGGTGATGTGTGTCCCTGGTAAATTTGGGGAGCTCTGCGTTTGTTCAGTTACAGCTGCTGCTCTCTTCTACCCAGCACCACCACCGATGCACTCATCAAAGATTGGGTGAGTGAGTTGTGGTGGCCTTGTAGCTTTCCGGGTGTATGCTCATTTTATTCATGTAGCACAGCATCCATTTGACAAATGAAAGATGGGGATACCTGGCCCAGTAGCTCTCAGCCCCTAGTTGAGAAAGTTGTGTCTTGTGTCTCCTGAAGATGATTTGTATGAGACTTTTTGAGATGTAAAATCTCCTTTTCCCCTTTAAACTGGAGGTGAATCCTGGGAAGGCACTCTAGGAACAAAATGACAGATTCTGCTGATTATCAAGAAAAAAATATTTTTATTGTACCTCTCCCTTGTCAGTAGAAGAATTTCAAAAGTAGGTGGGGCTAAAGGTACCTAGGCAGATGGTCTTGTGGCCCCTACTGTGGTCCCTTAAGCAGAACACTGTGACAGCTGTCAGAGTTCTCCGTGGCACCATGCTTCTTGATATAGTGTCAAGAAAACTGATGAACTCAGAGTTGGACAGATCCAGAAGGTTTCCTGCATTTTATAGGAGCATCAAAGTGTTCTCAGATCAAGTTATTGGTGCACAAGATCTATTAATCATAAATTTATTCAGTGTGTCTTCCATTCTTCCCTTAACTATTTAGAAAAATGGAGTTTAGGATGCCATAGGTCTTAAGGGCCCACATTACCTTTCCAGATTGTCCTAACATGCTCCCAAATTGTTAAACTCGAACCATCCATTTTTTCTCCTTTGGTAATAGTAGTAGTGGTGGTAGTTGTTGTTGTAGTTATTATTATTTTGGTGTTTTTTGAGACAGGGTCTCACTCTGTAGTTCAGGCTGGCTTTGAACTCACTGTGTAGTCCAGTCTGACCTCAAACTTGCAGTCCTTCTGCCTCAGCCTCCCAAATTCTGGGATCACGGGCATATGCCACATGCTCAGTGGTAGTTGTTTTCTGATGTGTTAGAATGGAAAACAATCTGGTTATTTTCTTCTTGGCCTGTTGATCTCTCTGGAGTTAGCTGGATTTTTTTTTTTTTTTTTGAGACAAGTGATAATTGTTAACTCAAATCTCTAATTGATGACATCTGAAAAAATGTGTCATAATGAAATGAGCAATTTCAGACATTGTAGACAAAAGTGAAGGGACACCATAAATGAATTTATGGTAGTTTGTCCTTGAGGTCTAATCTTCTAAACTGTTTCTGCTTTTTCCTAACTTTTTTTTTTTTTTTTTTTTTTGGTGGGTACTGGGGGGTCGACCTCAGGACCTCGCGCGCCAACAGGCACCCATGCCGCTGAGCGATATCACCGGCCCTTTTTTGTATGTGGGATCCGGGAGTCGAACTCGGGCCCTCGCGCTTGCAAGGCAGGCGCTTACGCCGCTGAGCCATCTCACCGGCCCTCCTAACTTTTTTCTTGTACTTTTTTCATCATTGTTTTCCTGCATTTTCAGAGGGGCTACTGCTTGGGATAGGGAAGGGGAGGGACTATTTTGTGTACATTGAAGCTTGACTAAGCCACAGACAGTAGACCTAGAAAGGCGCGCTGTGAGGGGATAGGGGCTTCATTGCCTGGTGCTCGCATCCAGACTGTAAGTGCTGTGAACTGGATGCTTATAATTAAATTACCTTATAATTTGCCTTTAGCCAATTTCTTTCTCTTTCGGTACTGTCACGTGAGGATTACAACTTACACAGACTCTGACTGTGGCATGTAAAATTTCGCTGTTACGGTGTTAAATCTCTAAACAGCGATGTATTTGGGATCGTGTCCTTCCCTATGCAGCATGTCGGAAGCACGTTAGAATAACACGGTGGTGAGCAGTGTGTGTGTCTCATGGTGGGGGACCAGCCCGCGTCTAGTGTAGTACGGTCCTCCCCTTGATTTCCTCATTCCTCTGTTAGTCTTCGCCCACTTTCTGAACACAGCACTGATGTCCACACACTGGGAAGTCTCTCTTTTCTCCGTGGCAGTGCTGTGAGAATGAAACTGATGACGCCTTCTGTGTGACGTTTTAGAGGCTAGAGGTTCTAGCACTTGAAGGAGAGCACTTTTTAAAATTATATTGGTGATTTATTTTCTTCCTCATTATTTTTTGTGCAGATTGGTGTAGACTAAGGGGGCATCATTAGTGGAGGAGCTGCGTGCTTTGCTAATTTAACATCTGCAGTATCAAAAATTTCCCAATCCAGAGGCAGGGAGCACTGTGGCAGCTGAAATGGCACTGACATTAGTGTCTCAGGCCTGTGTTGAAATGGTTTGCACCTCCCTTGCTCATCCTAGTCTGTTCCAGGGCAGGCGAAGCCCCTGGTGAGTGACCACAAGTGTGTTTCACGGCAGAGATGGGCAGTGGAAATGTTGTCGGAGGCTGGGGCAGGCAGTGTGTTAAGCAGGTCCTCACTAGCTACTTTTAGCTCTTTGAAAAATTTATATCTCAAAGCCCCAAATCTCCCCCCTGCGTCACAGCAGCTGCCCTACATTCCCCGGAATATGCAAGCTCTCTTCTGATATTTATGGGAGATGGAGCAAGGCATAGAACAGAAAATGATTTAGCTCTTATTTCAACCCTCGTTCTCTTTTCCAAGGCTGAAAAGATTCTCCCACAGTCCTTAGGTATGTATTATTTAATGAGGAGAAAATAATAAATTCTCCCCCAGTGTTTCACACTCACTGAATTGAGACCTCACGGTGTGCTGCTGCTAATAATTTATACCTGTTTATTAGTGCTGACATATGAGTGGTTTGTGCATGTGGCGCAGAAGAACTGCATAATTTAAGAACGTAGCAGAGTGAAGATTTTTTCTTTTTTTGCCACACAAGGACAGGGAACCCTGACACACACCGAAGACACATTTACAGCCAGACCGAAGCTTTCCTGTGGTCAGGAAATAAACCACAGAATAGCACGATAAGTAACCGATTGTAAAGGATGTTAGAGGTTATACAGACTAATTTCAAATTCTCTGATCTCATTCAGTTTAGAACGCAGAGCTGGGACTCTTACATATTCTCAGTAAAAGCAGTTGAAGCCAGGATTCTGGGAATAGCATAATAGTAAATTAGGGAGCAGGAACAGAAAAACAAATCAAATCCTCAGCCAGCTGATAGCTCATGAACAGTTTTAAAGTAGGGGGTGTAAGCTGGGCGTGGTGGTGCACGCCTGTAATCCTGGCATTTGGGAGGCTGAGGCAGGAGGATTGCCATGAGTTTAAGGCTAGCCTGGTCTACATAGGGAGCTCAAGGCCAGCCTGAATTACAAGATGAGGCCTTGTCTCAAAACAAAACAAAAAACAAAACAAAACAAAACAAAACAAAACACAGCAAAAGGGGCCAGTGAGATGGCTCAGTGGCATAAGCGCCTGCCTGGCAAGCGCTAGGTCCTGAGTTCGACTCCCAGAACCCACATACGAAAAAAGGGCCGGTGATATCGCTCAGTGGCATGGGCGCCTGCTGGCACTCAAGGTCCTGAGTTCGACCCCTGGTACCCACAAAAAAACCCCCCCAAAAAACAGCAAAATACAACACAACACAACAACAAAATAACAGCTGCACTGGGCAGTGAGGGTATCAATTATGTACAGTAGTCTTTTCCCACAAGGCCAATATTATATTTCAGTTTCAAGCAAAATTTGTTTTGTTCTTATTGATGCAAAGCAAAATAGAAGGATTCATTTTATGTACTTAGTTAAATCCTGAACTCTGTCGTTGACCTTATAGAACTCTTATAGTCAGGTGTGTTGAGCCAGAAAAAGTCAGCCTAGTTTAGGGTGATAGTAACAGAGCTACTTGTCTCATCAAACACTTTGCTGATGGAAAATCGAGAGTGGAATTACATCTTGTCTCCAGTGTCACAGACAGGGATGCAGGTGATCTCCCCGAGATTAAGGAACAGGAGCCTTGCCATTCTTCGTCCTGCAGATGGGAGGGGAGAGCAGGAGGGAGGAAAGAGAAGTGAGATGCAAAGGGAAAAGAATAACGAAAACTAGATGAGCAGTCTCTTGGCTTCTGAGATTCAAAATAATTTCAAGTGTGGCGTTGGGGTTGCTTCCTATTACGGAAGGGACTCTAGACGGTGCCATGCGGCTGTAGGTGCTGATGCACTTGAAACTGCTTCGGATGCAGGAGAGGACATCGGTTGCTAATTCTGAA
Organism: Erethizon dorsatum; assembly: GCA_028451465.1. Classification (NCBI taxonomy): domain Eukaryota; kingdom Metazoa; phylum Chordata; class Mammalia; order Rodentia; family Erethizontidae; genus Erethizon; species Erethizon dorsatum. The sequence goes on along the minus strand of CM051826.1, from coordinate 136,439,788 downwards.
CCAGCGTGGGTTTCTTTCCCACAGCTTCTCGACAGGTGACGTGGTGGTCTCCGTTTGAACATTTTCACAGCATTGTAATTTATTAGTTCACCAAAAAAAAAAAAAAAAAAAAAAAAAAAAAAAGGAAAAATCAGCTGGCCAATCCCTGATTGCTAGGAAGAATTAAAACACAGTTGCTAAGCATTTGTCTTCTCTTAAAACAGCATGGCTAAACTTAACTGACGTCCTTGATCTTTTTATGGTCCTGGGAATTCCCAGGGCCTCATGCATGCTAAGTACACTATCACTGAGCTACATTCCAGCCCTGTAGTTTTTCAGTAAGACATTTTGAGGAGCGGTCTAGACAGGAGATTTACTAAGCCTGCCAAATTGTGCCACACTAATCTCTCCTTCCTCCTTTCTCTTTTTCTCCCCCTTACTTTGCTGTCCTCCTCTTCTTCTCCTTATTCATGTCAGTATAAACAAAATAAAGTAAAATGTGGAGAGATACCTAGTGTTCGGCGAGGTAATTGATGCAGTCCCTGCAGATGTCACTGTGGTGAAGGGGGAGGAGGGTGCTCTGGCTGATCGTACCGTGGGAGCAGAGGTGTGCAGGAGTTGCGGTGTAGATCGCGGATGTTCCCGCCGAAGTCTCGTGTGTTCAGAGGTGGAGCTTTTGGGAGGCGCTTGGATCGTGGGGGCTCTATAACTTACTTGCCGTTAGGAGTAGGACCTCGTTGGAGGTGGTCACTGGGCATGGGACCTGGAGGGTGTTTTGACTTCCTTGGCTCCTCCCTTCTCTCTGTGCTCTGGGACACCATGATGTGAGCAGCTGTCCTCCGCCAGTCCCTTCCACACACCATTTCTACTCTGGAACCATCCCGCCAGGGGCTGTAACCATGGGCCACAATAAACCTCTCCTCCTTTAAGTTTTAGGTGTTGGGTATTTTGTCTCAGCAACAAGAAGGTGACTAAGATAGCGGGACACTGTGCTAGGCATGCCAGTGCAGCAGCACACCAGCGAGATGCGGCCCTTCCCTTCCAGGAGCTCACAGCATTCCAAGGAGGAGACAGTTAAACAGCTTAGGACCGTCAAATCCTTTAAAATAATGATGAGAGGGGGAAGGGTCGTCTGTTGGAGTACATTATGGAGATCTCATGGACCATCAAGATGAGAGGGGACCTCTCCAAGAAGACGGTCTTCAAGTTGCCGCCTGGAGGGTGCTGGCTAGGTTAATGTTTGGAGGTACTAGAGCATTCCAGGCACATGGGATAGCACAAGCAAAGAGAGGAGAAGAGCAGGGTCTCCCCACAGCTGAAAGGCCTTCTGGGTGGTGAGCACATCTCTTAAGGTACACGCGAAGCTGCGGTACCAGAACCGCTCCAAATTACAGTAGCTCAAGCAAGACAGACGTCTGTTTCCTGTCATGAGATAGTGTGGTATATTTTATGTTGCATGTAAACGGAATCATAGAAGAGTGTGGCATTGGTTAACAAGGCAGAGTAGATAGGCAGCTCTGCTCTTAAAGGTCATGATGGAACTTTGGCTCTTTTTATTTTGATACATCGTTTCACTAATGAAAAATTATTTCTGGTGTCCTTTATACCAGGTAATGAGCCAGTGGAGCGTACAACGGTAGGTGAAAGTGAGAAAGAGGTCTGCGGTTGACAAATGTGTCAGGGAGAATGGAAGCTGGTCCTGAGGTCAGGGAGCATCTCCAAGGGAACTAGGAAGCGCAGCGGGCACGCAGGAGCCCGCCCTGTCTTAGGCCCTGGCTGTTGTTTATATGTATCTTTCCCAGCATGCGTCCCTGTTCATTTTTCATCCCTTTTGCCTGCGCGATGGCTATTACTCCTATTCAACAGGTGAAGAGAGAAGTAAGGTTCAGGTAGGCGGGTTGTGACTTGCTCAGGATCACAGGGAGAATTAGTGACAGAAAGAGCAGCATCCACCGCGATTCTTTTAATAATAACAAAATGCCTTTTTAATGTATTTTTAATAATGTCATGAAACAAAATTGAGTCACTCATCAAAGTGTGGAGGGAGATGGCAACATATATTTTTTTCTCCTGGAAATGTTGTTCTGTTCCCCTTCCAAAGCACCATTCTTGATCACGGCTGGCCTTGAATGGGAATCCACACAGTACTTGGTAGGACAGTCTTCTTCTGGCCGTACCAGAACACCCTGTCTTAAGTGGTGCAGTTCAGCTGTGTGGAGGAACCTTGTCCCTTACAGTGTGGGGTCTACACGTGGTTGGAACCCTCACCCTCGTCCAATTTCCATTTCTGAGAACACGATTGCCACTGGCACAGCCAGAACTGCCGTCATTAGTGAAGTCCCTCTCCACTCCACGCACTGATAGATGAAATCTCATTTGATGCTGTCGGGGGGCATTTTCACTAAAACACGTTGGAGGCAGCCTCACGGCTCTCAGACACCTGCCTGCTGTTGTCGATTTTTACTCCAGCTGTGAGTGAAACACTTCACGGTGGATTTGGGGATCTGGAGGATGGAGTGTTAGAGGGAGGCAGAGTTCCTCTGTCTCTTCTCGCTTTTGTTAGAGTCAGGAGCAGAACCAGTATGCTCACATAACTGTGCTGGCTTTGGCAAAGAATGGGCCGAACAATGGAGCAGTGATGTTCGGACAATGCGTGAATGTGCACAATAGAGAAGGCCTCTTTTTCGTTTTGTTTTGTTTCTCACTTTGAGGGAGCATCATGTTCTGGTTGGTGGGGCCTGGGATCAGTATGCCAGGGTGCCAGGGTTCTAGCTCCAAGCTTCTGCCACCAACCCCCAGTGCCGACTTTGAAACTCTATGAACTTTTGGTTGCTTCAGGCAACAAATCATTTTTAAGTGGGTATGTTTCACCTCCTATGTGGAGAATAGGGTGGTGGCAGTGTTGCTCTTATGCAATTTAAATTTACAAAACTAAAAAATAATCCTTTTGATTCTGTTTTCCATTAGTCAGTTTCCAACAGTGTAGGCACCAGTGTTAACTTAATGTATGTAACTAAGTGCTTGGTGACACACGTCACGTTCGTGTATGTGAATCATTTAAAAGTTTAGATGATGCATCTTGTGGGAAGAATCTGGCATATTAAGCAGTGATCTGAATGATCTCTTGGTGAAGGCAGGAGCATCAACTGGAGATGCCCACCGCCACCATGCCACCACGCCACCACGCCGCCACACCGCCACGCCGCCACGCCATCATGCCACCACGCTGTAGTCATCTTCTGAGAACTTGTTGTGGGACTCAATTTCTAGACAAGAGGAATAAGGCTTGAGGGCAAAGCAATCATTTATGGTCTCCATAAACAGTAACCTAAGGAATCCTTATCATTGTATCTTAAAAAGGTTGAAATTCCCGAGAGTGAAGACCTGATGATTTTCCTGTCTGCGAGCGTTCTTTAAGCTTCAGTTTACATGACTGTTTATATAGTTTTAACCAGGACATAATAAATCTCTTAGAATCTTTCACTGGATTTTCTTGTCCCTTGGCCATGTTGGCAGCTGCGCGTGGTCGGGCTGGCGGAGGCCCAGGGCAGGAAGAGCTGCACAGAACATGAGAAGTTGCCGAAGCTGGTGGACTCTGGGTTCCAGCTCGCCGTGAAGATGGCCAGGCCAGGCGAAGGGAAATTAGTCATCTTCACCAACAACTGCCCAGCCTTTAAAGTTAGTGCGTGTGTGCAGTGTGCAATGCTTATGTTCCCCGTGTGGAGTTGGTACATGCACATGGCACATCTGAATTCCTTTTCTTTCCCTCCCCTTTCTCCCCTCTCCTTCCATTTCTTGATCCCTTCCCATTTGAGAAAGATCTGTCTCCCTACTTCCTATTATCTGTCTTTTATTTTGCTTTTTATTTATTATTTGGGTTTCTTATATAAGAGAAACCATATAATATTAAAGCTTGTGTGTCTGATTTATTTCACTTAACATTATGGTCTCAAAGTGCATCCATTTTCCTATAAATGACTCAAGTTTATCTTTCTTTTTGGCATATAGATACATTTTCTTTATCCATGGTGTGTAAATACATTTTCTTTATCCATCCATTGATGGACATAGCGGCTGCTTCCAAGATTTAGCTGTTATATGAGTTGTGCTGCTATGAACATGGATGTGCATGGACCACTGTAACGCGATGTCTTTAACTCATACAGGAAGATACCTAGGAGGAGAACAGCTGCGTCAAATGGAATTCCTGGTTTTAGTTTTTTGAGGAATCTCTGGGTTACAGTAAAAGCGACTTACTCATTTGCATAAATAAGTTTCTAAGACATGATTGGTAGGAAATTTTTTATGACTAGTCTGAGAAGTTTTCTGTATAAAATCAGTTATGCATTGGCAACTGATACTCTTTTCCTTTTGGTCCTCACTTTCCTAGCATGAAACGGAGGGAGACCAGCAGGGCAGAGGAAGCATGCTGAAGTGACAGGCACGGGTCTGGTGCTGGCCTCCCGGGTTGCTAGCTTGCTGACCCGGGGCCAGTCATTAACACTTTATCCACAGAATAGCACTGGTTCTCCGTGTGACGGAGTGATAGTGCCTACACTGGATTGCTGTGAAGAGGAGACGAAATAACCCTTTCTCCTGGACTGGCCCCATCGCAGCATGCTTGAGTGCCACAAGGCCGTAGGGATCTTTGTCAGGACTTGAGCGAAGTTAGGGGATGGAGGAGAGGCCTGCTCTTACTGTCAGATATCTCTTCTGTTCATCCTAAAACCATCCTGTTTTAGCTAACTTTCTCCTCTCACAGCGGTTTTTGACTTTATCAATAATGTTGTGCCTCACCTGCGGTGAGTTATGGTGCTTCCTCCTGTGTGAATTGAACATGGCCCCTAACCACAAGTTTCCCCAGGACCCTGGCCTGTCCTGCCATCAGGAACCGTGGTGTCTCTCTGGGAGTGAGTCTAAATCGGGACTTCCTTGATTTGGTGCCTGCTTCGATAATAAGTGTACCTTTGGCCGATTTTAGTGCATGAGCTGATTTCATTGTAACAACCACACAGCTGCAAGCTGTGAGGATTGGGTGATGTGGCCTATACCTGGCTTACCTGATTGATGCTCACTAAAAGACCCAGACCTCTTGGAACAGTTGGGTTACAATGACTTTCTCCCTGTCTGATTCAGTGTGATTTCGTGTTAGTGCGTTTCCGAGCAACACAGCCTGGATTTTGGAAAATATGGCCTTAGGGAAAGCTATGACTGCATGACTGGTTGGTTTTGTCGCAGTCCTGGACAGATGAGTATTTCTCAATAATCTGTGGAGGAAGACCAGTTTTTCTGTTTTAAAATTTTAATTTCCAATCTATTGTGGACTTATACTAAGAAAAGATTAATAGTCCAAGAAAATATGAACCAGATGTACAAAGTAGAAGCCCAGTCTTTTTGTTATTAGATTCAACAGACAATTACATTTCAATAAGTAGTAAGAATAAACATAACAGGAAAAAGGAAAAATTACAAAAATCATAATTAGAAAAAACTGTACGCATCTTCCTTATATAAGCAATTAATATAGAGAATTGTTATTATATGCATAACTGTTGACCTACAATTCTAAAGAAATAGTTTTTTAAGTGAAACATCAATTCCTGTATTATACATTTATACATACACTTCGAGTGCATACTCTCTGTTAGTATGTCAAGTTTTTAATGCTACCAATAAGCTGGCCTCCTGTTTATTAACATAAATAATCCAGGTTGGACAAATGATAGTGCTCCCAGGGCAGTGTTTACCTGACAGTGGGATGTGCGCTCTCTGAGATCAGGGCTTGAGTGTCGTGCTCAGCATGGGTGCTTAGTGATGGCTCTTTAGGTGGATCCCGGTAAAAGGACGGTCAGTGCCAGCACTACCGCTGCCACAGATGCGGTAGGTTTATCATAAAGATGATAGAGTTTACACGCAAAACTCAGGCTATTATAAATGTAGTATCATATCTTCAATTTTATCCAGGTCTAAAATACACAGGAAGTTTTTATGCTTAAAGAATAAAGGACAAGGGGCCGGTGATATGGCTCAGTGGCATAAGTGCCTGCCTGGAAAGCGCGAGGTCCTGAGTTCGACTCCCGGAACCCACATAAAGGAAAAAAAGGGCCAGTGATATTGCTTAGCGGCACAAGGGCTTGCTGGCAAGCGTGAGGTCCTGAGGTAGACATAAAAAAAAAAAAAAAAAAGAATAAAGGACAAGAATAATTGAATAGATATCCTTATTCGTTTGTTTGTTTGTTTTCTTGGTTTGAAATATTTTGTTAATGGTCCATTACAGTGCAAAGCCAGTTGAAGTGTGAAGTTAGGAAGAGAAGTCCTTTGTATCTAGACGGCTGGTATAAAATACTGAAGGAAGGCTGCAAAGGGGTGGTCCTTCAGCTGGCTTTGTTTGGCCCATAGAGTTGTAAAAAAGTGGAATGTTTCATGTTAAAAAAAATCCCGTTTACCCCCTCCTTTGAAAGCCCTGCCGTCTGCCCACTGTGTGGCTCCTGTGTGACCCCTGAAGGGGCAGGTGCTCTCTGCCCGGTTCCCGGGTCCCCACGGCCTCCGCCTTCTGTGCAGGTGTGTGAGGCTGTCTTCATTCATTTTCCTCCCCTGCCTGGCCTGTGTGGCCCTGGAGTCTGTGACTGCTGGGACAGAGCGCTCTGATGAGGTTTCTCCGGCCCCGGAGTGGGCAGTGGTCAGGCTTGCGAGGGACGTGACCTGAAAGAGAATCTGTCAGACTCCTCGCCAGAGGTGTCCTGGCCCTGTTGTCCCGGGTGCCATATTTCTGATTCTTGACCTCTGGGACTAGTGCCTGTCTCCTTGCCCCTCCTCCTGCCCTCCTGGCCTTGCTGGAAACCTTCCTGTATCAGCCTCCACTGCTCCCTGCCTCTTCCAGCTCTGCCCTGGATCACAGTTTCTCCTGCAGTACTAATCTGGCAGCAACCGTGCCTTTGCCTGTGTGTGTCGAATATTTTTCCCAACACCATCTTTTCAACCATGCCGTCACCAGTCACACCCAAGCTCGTGGACTTATTTAATGCCAACTGTAAGCCCTCTGACGGTCCCCTGCTGTGTTCGCCGCTGAACTCCCAAGTCCCGTCTGTGTCTGGCACATGTAGCACCGACATGTTGGTTGGGTAAATGGAATCCAAGTGCTGGTGCAGCAGGCTGGAGGGAGGCTGTGGAATTCATCTGCACCTCTGCAGCGAGCGAGACTGCACTCAGTTTTAAAGTCCGCTTCTATTCCAGTGATTCCTGAAAATGAATGGAACGCTGACTGATGTCTTTTCTTTTCCTTTGTGGCACTGGGGATGGAACCCGAATCCTCGAGCACGCTACGCACAGGCCGCACTATTGCGCCGCACCTCCAACTCTGATCCTTTCTTGGGTTTATTTATCACACTTTGTGATTTTATGTTTAGTAATTTAATATTTTATAATTCCAAAAATAATTTATTTACTGTGTATGTATCATCATCAATCAGATTACAAAGTCTAATTTTTTCAGAGATTTTGCAAGAAAGTAGGAGAGAATGCTTCACAGTTCTACTAAATTGCTGGTGGTTACAATTCTGAGGGGAAAAAGAAGCCAATATTAAATTAGTTTCATACTACTAATTAAAACCTCAGTGCTGCAGATAATTAGTACTGCTTGCCCATTAGCTCTTCTTGGTTTTTGATCACATCATTAAAAAAAGAGATGGTTAAGTAAAAAAATAATATAGTAATGCCCATGTTGGTGAAAAATAACTATTAAAACTCTACTTTTAAAAATTAAAGGAGTATTTGAAGGGTAAGGGTTCATTTTTGTAAATTTCGAAATGTAACAATTTCAGAGCATCTTTTGAAAGAAAATTCCACAGTCCCATTAAACCATTTTTGTTTTTCTGCCTTTGAGCTGGAAGCTTATTTAAACATTTAATGATTTATTTTTGTCTTGAGTTTGGTAAAACTGTTTTTTACAGAGTAATAATCGAGGTTATTTGAATGCTCAAGGTGAAAATATTCTTAAAAAGGAATCCTGTAGGAAATAGTGGAGCTTTCATCAGAAATGGGGAGAATGGAGGGAGAGTCAGGGGGAGGAATAAGGGGCCTCTCCCCTCTTGACAGTCTTTGGGGAGAAGCTGGTGCAGAGGAAGGGGAGAAATCACATCCTCACAAATTGTGGGAGGCTGGGATGAGGGAGTGAAATCTGCTAAGGACCCAAAATACTGTTCTTTCTTATTATACCCCCGCCTACTCATCCCACACAGAGCTCTGCGCGCACCCTGGAGCTTCTTACAGCCTGAGAACTTTGAAAGTCAACCCCTCCCTGCCCATCCTTTGCAGTGAGAAGCCGTAGCTTGCTTTTGCCCGCTCTTCAATCGTGATCTTGAAGAAGATGCTTAATGGTTTATATTTCAGCTGTGTCACAGAGCAGGTTGGAAATGTGGAGCTTGTTTGCCTTCAGCCTACTCGGGGTTGAGGGGTGCAAGCTTCTGTGTCTGACGCAGGCCGGCTAATTAACCGTTCTTTTTCTCCCATCGTTAGGTGGATCACTGGAGTAAGTGGGTAGAAAACAGGTTAGAAAAAGTAGGTCAAAATAGCTACAGAAAAGTAAAGTAGCACATTTCTGTCTCCTGTTTTTCAGAAAGCAGTACTCTTTTAGAGATAGTTGCAGAGGGATAAAAATAATCTGCTTCTTTAAAGTAGTCCAGTTTTCCCCACCTCTACATAAATTATACAGGTGGCAAAAGCTAACACATTTAAAACACACTAGCCCATCATAAACAGGAAAGTTTAAGGCAACGAAGCAGGGTCCCAGGGCTTACTGAGGTCAAAGAGGAATGCTAGTGTCTCAGGAGAAGGCTGGCCTTCTCTGGTGACTGCCCGTAAGCCCTCTGACCTCCCATTAACTTTCCTTTCCTCTGTGAAAGTCCGAAGAGCATTCCTCATAGAGCGAGAGCTCGTCCCTCCTAATCAGGACTGTCCTGTTACCTGTAATGTTCGGGGGTGATGCGGAATTAGTTGTTTGAAACTCAGCGTGCATTTTTCCTGTAGAAATGTTTAGATTTAGCAGCAGAGTGCAGTAAGTGTAATGAAAAGCTCTCTGGACTAGGAATCTGATTCGAGTCAGGACACCGCATTTCCTCTAAGTTAGGGTTTCTCAGCCTCCTCACTACTGACACTGTTTCCTCTAAGTTAGGGTTTCTCAGCCTCCTCACTACTGACACTGTTTCCTCTAAGTTAGGGTTTCTCAGCCTCCTCACTACTGACACTGTGGACCAGATAATGATTTGCCGTGGGCAGCTGTCCTGTGCGTTCACCGTATGATGTTTAACAGCACTCTGAGCTTATCCCTGCTGTGTGACAAATCAGCCACCCTGTCATGGCCATCGAAAACATCCCCAGGCATTGCCAAATGTCCCTTGGGGGACAGCGTTATCCCTGGATGAGAGCCACTGTTCTACATGTGTGAATTTATAGACCTTGGTTATACTATGTTACTTCCCTGCTCTCCTTTCTTTCTGTCAGCTGGGTACTGCTTACCTCGAAGGAAGTAATGTATCTGTAGTCCATCTACATGTGTGTGTATTTTTATATGGCTATACATATGCATATAGTTAATAGAAACAGAATTTCCTATGTTGAGCCATTCTTCTAAAATTTGGTTTATTTATGGAATAAAAATTTCAAATGCCATTCAATACTCTATTTATTTCTGGAGTTACTCCAATATTCCATTTATTTCTGGACTAAAACCTGCCCAGTCATGATATATTTTTCTTTAAAATATTTTCTGTATTAGATTTTCTAATATTATATCAAAAATTCATTTTTATACATGGGCTCATAAATGAGTTTGGCCTGTAGCAGTGTTTCTTAAAGTAGAGCCCGTGTGCCAGCAGGAATTAATGGCAGAACATGCGCTACTCTTAGGTAGTAGGCAGATAAATGTTTAAAATGCGGTATCAGTTATGCAATGAGCTTAATTTTGACAAGTGGTACTGGTTTTCTATGTATAATAGTAGGGTAAATTTACCTTGTAGAATAGCCAATCAATTTAAATAAACGTTAAATGATATTTATAGGTACAATACATAGGTGGGGTCTGGAAATGTCAGAGATCGCGAAGGTGGCACTGAATGAAGTCTGGGGCCACTGGTCTGTAAAGGGGGGTGTGTGTGTGTGTGCACATTCACGTGCTTGCGTATGTGTTAGGGAAAGAATGGGAAGGACAGCCATGTTTCTCTCTCTCCCTCTCTGGCTTGTCCTCTGGATTCCGTGTGCCTCATTAATGTCCAGAAACTTTCCATACCGGGTTATCGGCTCTTCTGGATGGAATTCATCTGCACAGTCTTACTTTTTGTTTTAGATTTTCTTTTCTAAAAATGAGCTTTCTAAGTTCTCTTGAACTTAGCGGCCTGTGCAGTCTCCTTACCTCTCTTAGCAAAGCTCTGTTCAGGGCAGCTCCAGTCACGCTGTCCCTTCGTGCCCTCACCGCACGCCGGTTCTTTCTCCCTCCACCCGGGTCTGTTCTTCGCGGGCCTGCTCTGGAAGACACATCGCCTTGACTTTGTCTCCTCCCATGGCCACCGCCACTCTGCTTCACGGAACTTACCACCAGTGACACGCTGTGCATATTTTTATTTCTTTCGCGACACCTGCACTTCAGAGGAAAACTCCACAACAGAAGGGACTTCATCTTAGCCACTGTGACAGTCCCCGGGCTTGGCATGCAGATAAATAAATACTTGTTGAGTGAAGCAATACGTATACTGTGTATTTTGCTAGAATTTATCCACTGGATCTGAGTTCTGAATTTCTTGGTATAAATCTGTACTAGTCTCTTACCCTGGATTAGCAGTTGCATTTCTTTTCTCATTTAAAACGTTGCTCATTTGTGATTTTTCTCCCCTAAAAGAATCCGACTAGCCGATGATTCGTCTGCTTTCCCGATCTTTTCAGTGTGGGCTTTTGGTTTGCTGGTTAACTCTGCGTCGTTTTCTCTTTGGTCAATTGCTGTTGCTGCCTTACGAAGTCTGCTCTTTGTTTTGAAACATGAGGCGCGGTTATTGGCGTGCTGTTCCCGTTGCCGGGTCAGCGCTGCCGTCGGGTCCGCGGACGGGGCTGCGGCCGCTGGCGGGGGAAGCGGACGGCGCCGGGGACCGCGCTGTGTCCCGAGCTGCTCAAGCGCGGTGTCTTGAGTGGATCGCGTGACCCCCGAGCTCAGTTCTGCAGAGTGCAGATGGAAAGGCGGTTGGTAGAGTTCTGTGGGGAGTAAATGCGCTGGGTGTAAAAGGCGTGGTTGCAGAGCGGGCGAGCCGCGCTTTCCGGAGACCGGAGGGCGCGGTCCGCGGGGGTCGATCATTCGCTGTGGCCTCGGGGGACGCCCCGGTGGACCGCCGTTGAGTCAGACAAAAGGGGTGCTGGGGCCGGGGAGGATGTGATCTTGGATTCCGCGAGGTGAGGAGGCAGGAGAGCATGACAGTACAAAAACAGAAGAATCGCGCTGTACAGCGGAGTCGAGAAGAGGCCGGGCCCTCGAGAGCCCGCACCCCTGGCCCGGCCGCGCGGACGCCTGGTGCGAGCGAGGAGGCGGCGGAGGAGGGTGCAGCCTGCTGCTGCGGGGCGCGGCTGCTGCGGGCGCCTGGCCGGGGGGCTGAGCGGGCGCGGGCCGGGGCCCTCCTCTGCCATCCAGACGAGGCGGGCGAGGGATGCGCCCAGGTTGGAAGTGTCTGTGACCGCGGTGACCCTGGGAGTGTCCAGGAGGCCTGAGGTGGGAAAGTACTTAACTGTTATTTTTGTGTGTGTAATTTTTTTTTTTTTATTTTTTATTGTGGGTTCTGGGAATCGAAATCAGGACCTCGCGCTTGCCAGCAGGCGCTTGTGCCGCTGAGCCATCTCACCGGCCCTTTTTGGTGTCATTTAATAAAGATCCTTTCAAAGGACACTGCTTATGCTCACAGTTTCTGAGTCTGTGTTTCTGTCCCTGTGAGATGAGCAGCGCTGTATTTGAGCAGAGACTTAATGGGATCAGTTTCCTTCCACCTTCCTCGCTCCCCTGTCCCCTCCTCCCCCTCCCCTCCCCCCCTCCCCTCCCCCCTCCCCTCCCCCTCCCCCTCCCCTCCCCCTCCCCCTCCCCTCCTCCTCACGTTCTCTCTCTCTCTTTCTCTTTCTTTTTGGTGCTGGGGATGGAACCCAGGGCCTTGTGCATTCTAGGCAGGTGCTCTGCCACTGAGCTACAACCCCAGCCCTTTAAAAAGATTTTTATTTTGAGACAAAGTTGCCCAGGCTGGCTGTTGAACTTGGGATCCTTCTGCCTCAGCCTCCCAAGTAGCTGGGATTACAGGTGGGAGCCACACCTGGCTTCTCCTTCCTTCTTGTTTCCTTCCTCTCCACCTGATTCTTCTGGGCTGTGACCCTTTTCCTGGGCTACAGCGCTCTCTCCCTTCCCCCCCCTTTCTTCTGTTGGCCTGGGTGGGACCCCGGGGTGGAGTGGTTGGGACCTTCTAGTGGCATCCGGCAGGGCAGTTTCTTCTCCTTGCTCCTGGCTCCTCTTTCCTTTCCTCTCAATGCTTGATCGGGACGGAAAACATGGATTCTTCCTCAGTCCTTTCTGAACACAACCTAGGGCTTGCCTGGGCCCTTGATGGGCTCCTGTGGAGGCCTGGGGGGCAGTGTGCACATCTTTAGGCCCACGTGGCGTCGCGTGCTCAGCTCTTCCGGGACGTGTGACCAGCTTGCTGAGCCAGGCAGGGTGAGCCCTGTGGGGCTGGTCCTAGCTGGGTCCCGGCCCTTTGGCACCCCGTGTCCTAGCTGGGAGTCTCAGTTGCAGTTTGGCCTTCCAGCTGTTGCAAAGGTCCAAGTAGAAGCACAGAACACGTCCATCAGCTCACTGTGAGGCCTGGAACTTCTCAGGCCCTCCATCTGCTGGCCAAGAGCCCGCCTCCCTGCCTGCTGCTCTCTTTCCTCCCTGTAGTTCCCGAGAACAATGCTTGACCTGTGTAATTGTGGAAGAAGGCAGGAAGAGCCAGGGGACCCTCGCAGCAGTGGTGGGAGGTGCGAGTTACCTCCCCACCCCGTGGGGCTGCGGATGTGTGATAGGCCTGAGGGCGGCGGATGCAGGAGCTCCCGTGTAGTCTCCTCCCCACGGAAAGTTTGAAGTCCTCTGTCGTGTCTGGGGACCCTCAGCCATTTGAATTGAGAATGCGTTCTTAGTTGACTTTGCATCTGTAGCGTATTTTCTCTGTGGGTAGGGAACTCCGTAATTTCCTAATTCATAGTTTCACCAGAAATATCCATTATTTGACGATAAGCAGTTCAGTGAGGTTAAGCAGAGGCAAACAAACGTGTAAACAAAGAAATCTGCAAGTTGCCAATGTTGGTTAAAAGAAGTGGTTTTTACTGATCATTGAGAGAAACTGAAGGCTTTAAAGCACGTATTTTTGCCCACTTTTGCAAGTATTTTAAAAATAAAATTGGTTGAGCCAGAGTCAAGTAAATTCAGAGTTTCTACCCTGAAGACCCTTAACTCGGTAGATGTGAGTGGTTATGGGTGTTCGTAACCTAAAGCTTTTGTCGCGATTGGGGGAGTGGGGTGAGGTGACGTTTACCGTGCGTCTCAGTTCCTTTTCAGGAATGTACAGCAACTGAGACTAGAAAATTGTTAAATGCTGGTCTTGTTTCTGGTTTTGGAAAATTATGCAACAAACCTTTCTATTGAATGCTCAAGTGAGGTATAAATATTCGTATTTCCAGAGCAGAAGACACCATGGGCCTCGTCCATGGAATCAGAAGGAAACCTGAGTCGCTCAGTGCCTTGGTCTGTGGTAGGACCAGTGGGCTTAGGTTTTGAGAATCTTTTGCATTTTAAAAGAACATGTTAAAATAATTGAAAACAGAAGAAACCGTGCTCTCCTAATGCAGAACACAGGAAAAGCTTAGGCTTGTAGTGCTAAAGTGAGAATTGGTAATTTGCTCCTTAAAAAAAAAGTTCTCTTTTTTGTCAGTTTCTGCTGTTGTACCACCACGTCCAGCTGTCTCTTAAATACTTTGCAACATTTGAGAGTTTCACAGCAAAGAAAACAGTTTTTAAAAATATCAGTCGTCTTTTATAACTTGTACTTTTAAAAAGTTGTTGTATTTTAGAGTTTTCATAAAAGAGACAGATGAGAAATGTGTTTCTGTCTTTCCTGCTAGGTGACTTTGTACTACATGAAAATTCTGTGTTGTTAACTTTGGTTTCGAAAAGAGCAGCCCCTGAACAGGGGTGCAGTGGGTGGTTTGATTATATTGTTATTACATTACTTTTGTCCCTGGTCACATCCTGCTGTACCTTCCATGTTTCACTGAGGGGGATCTTCGTTTTTGGAAATGACCTATCCCAGCCAGGCAGGGCAGGAAAAGAAGGAAGCCCTCGCTGGCTGGGGGCCTTGTGTCCCTCCACCCAAGCCTGTGTTTGCCCTGGCTTTGTGGACCGAGACGGGGTGGAGGACAAAGAAGAAGGCGCAAGGAGTGGGCACAAGACAAGGAGATGTGGGCGCACAGTCGTCCTTGTATCGGCCCAGCCCAGGCTAGTTGTTCCCAAAGCTGTTCTGAGACAGCACGTGTGTGGGTTCAGAAGAACACAGGCAGTGGATGGCATTTTTATCAAAGCTTAGTTTATCCAAGTCCAGGAAATAAATAGAAAGATGAGATTAATTTTGCTTAAATCTTTTTTTTCTTCTTCGACAAAATCAGAAGTCAGTTACTTTACGGCAGTCTGTATTCTTCAGAATGTTACTTTTCAGTAAAACCCAGAGCTCTACTTTTTACTCCTTTAGCGGCAGCAGGAGTCACTTTCCGGGCGTTTGGCCTGTCTTCCTGCAGTGCGACTGGCTTCTGTGTCCCACCGCTGCAAGGTGGGAGGCCCTGCGTGTGACAGATGTAGGTGTGTTGGAGACCAGCCGACTGCTAATGCCTGCATTGTCCCGAAGTTATGGCATGGGAGCTGAGCTCTGGGTTTTCTTTTTTTTTCCTGAAAGTTAATATTCAAAGTGTGGGATTTTAGTCAAAAAACTTGAGAAAGTGCTGGAGTCGAGTAGGGCATTGTCACATGTATTAACTCATTTAATTTTTACCACTTGGAGTTCTAAGGGTAACATGATTCCTTCAAAAATTTTAATGGTGACCGAAGGGTTTACATGATATCTTTTATCTTCTTTTCTCCCCCCAAAGAGGGACATTTTTGAAAACTCTTGAGGTTGGCACAAAATATATGGTAGAATTTGAGGCAAAATGAAATCCAAGACTCATTATTCCGTCTGCTTTCATGTGCTTCTAGAAGAGAGTAGAAAGGAATGCCGTACCCAAGGGAGCGTCCTGTAACGCAGTCAAGCCTCTACGAACGGTCACCGAGCGCAGCCCTTAATTCAGGATGATTAAGAAAAATGAAGTTAAAATAAATAAAATCCACAGGAAAAGAACTTTGTGAAAGAACTTGAGTTCCTTAGAGAGGGGTTGGAGTTTTGGTTAACATTAATGTAGTGTATGTTGTTTTTTTTCAATTCATTTTCCTCCCTTTTAAAAAATTCATGCATTTTAGTTTGCTGTAGAGTCCCAAGAGTGAAAAGCAATCTCTAGTATTTAATTTAATGTGAAAATTTACAGAGTGAAGGATCCCAAGTCAGCCTTGGAGAAGATCAGCAGTAATGATAAAATAAATGTGTCTGAAGCTGACACATTCGTAGATTCTAACAAAACTAGCATTATTTTTCAAGAGAAGCCCGGGTCTGTCTGCATAGCTTGCTTCCTTAGGTCTCTCAAGTGTTCACTGGGACCTCTTGCTCTGAGACCTGAGACGAAAAGGGCAGGATTTACATATATCACATAAATTATTTACATTATCAAGATGTGTTTAAATTAGCATCAATTACAAAAGTTTAAGAAAGCTCAGTGTTGCCAAAGTTCCAGTAGACAAATAACATTTGTATTCTGCAGTTGGAATGAATTTAGTTTTTCTTTTAAGGCAGTTTGTCAGTATATCATAAATATTTTACATGTATATGACCTTTTAATTTACACTTATGCTCTTTTTCTGAGGAATAATCAGATATCCACACAATCTTTTATTTACAAAATGTTCATCGTAATCATAAAAATGAAAAAAACGAATCTTTGGGCTATTTTGAATATATGGGAATAGTTAAGCAAATTATAATACAGTCATGCAATAAAATATTCGCATAGCTTTAAAAAATGACACATGCTGAAATTTTTCTTTTTGTTTTTTTTTTCCTTGTGGGTACCGGGGGTCGACCTCAGGACCTCGCGTGCCAGCAGGCGCCCCTGCCGCTGAGCGATATCACCGGCCCTTTTTTCATATGTGGGTTCCGGGAGTCGAACTCGGGCCCTTGCACTTGCCAGGCAGGTACTTATGCCGCTGAGCCATCTCACCGGCCCCTGAAAATTTTTAATTAAATGAAAAAACATGTTTGAATGTTAAGTGAAAAACAAAAACCTAGACAACTTTGAATTGTTAGGAGTGGCAGTAGCTCTTGAAGCTCCAAGTTGCTTTTACCTTCCTGCTGGATTGGTGCGTTTTCATCTTCTGACAGTGGCCTTGTGATTCATTTAAGTCAGCAGTCATTCGTTTCCCAGCTACTGCACCAAGGATTGAGCTGAGTCCTGAGGTACAAAGGCGAATGGCCTAATAACTGTAGAATTTGACCACAAATGTGATATTTACTCGTAAGTGTTTACTAGTAAGCTATAGCGTTCTAGTCAAATATCACAGCCTGGATTTCTTTCCTGTCTGAAAGGCTGTGTTTGCTTTAGGAATCAAGGTGGTACAAATCAAAGTTCAGCAGAAAAGAAGCCAAGAAATCAAATTACCTTAGGAAATCTTAAGTGGATCACTTGGTCTGAACAGTTTCAGCGTGATATTTGAGGGGAAGCTATAGATTCTAGAACTGGGGTTTGGAAGTAAAGTTTGATATACTTTCAGATCTTTTACCCACATTTCTCCCCCTGTGGGCTCCTAAAACCAGGGCTGGTTTGTCTTAGCCTTTGCTTTACCTGGAACTGGGTCCGTCATCCCCACTAAACTGGGAATTCCTCAGAGCCAGGTACCAAGACTGACTTGTCTTTTACCCCTCTTCTCCCTGGCTTTTAATAGTGTCTGGCAAGTAGTGGGTACTTAATAAATGTTTGGAAAAATGAATTACTGGTGCATTTGTTAGTTAACTGCTATGGTATTGAATAGATGGATTAAAAAAGGGTTAAAATTCAAGAAACTTGCAAAAATCATGGTCTTCCTAGTGGTACCACTCTTCTGGGGGTGATATTTTAGAAGAATATTTACTTCTTTTGCACAAGCCAGTGAGGTTAATAGTATTCCTCACCTACTACCTCACAAGGATTTAACAACTTGAGACTCATTATAAAGCAACATAAGCTCCTTGGAAGGAAAGTGCTGTGCATATCTGAGTTGGAAATTTGGTTATTTTTAACTCCAGTGGGAGTTCAATGGCAAATGAAGAGTGAAAAAGGGCTTAAGATTTGGATGAAAACATGCTATAAAAAGAATATGAGCTATATGTGTGATGATTATAAAAAGCTTGAAGTCAGTCACCCTGATAGAATATAAACATGAGAATTACTATATATGCAAGTGTGCATATGTAAATGTAGGCATTTAATATACAGGTGTACATATATGCAGGTGTTGCGTGGTGTCCATGGGAGAATGGTTCTGGGACACCCTTGGGTACCAAAATCTGCAGTTGCTCAAGTCCTTCATATAAAAAGGTGTAATATTTGCACATAACGTGCACATTTTCCAATATACGTTAAATCCTCTTCCGATTACTTGCACTACACAATCAATATAAATTCTGTGTCAATTGCTATCCTGTATTGTTCAGGGAATAATGGTGAGAAAAAGAAATCTGTTGTGTTCAGTACTTTCTGTCAGCAGTTGGTTGAATCTGTGGCTGTGGAGGTAGTGGATACGAGGGTCACCTGTATTCACAGACGAAGTTTATCAATGAATCTCATTTCAGAACTGGTATGCTGCAGTTATGATTAATAAAAATGTCATTGAGAAATCAGTACAGCTGGGGACAGTAGCATGTACTGTCTATCATACTGGCTACTCAGGAAGCTGAGGCAGGAGGGTGGTGAGTTTAATACCAGCCCAGGCAACATAGTGAGACCCTGTCTCAAAAAAGCCCTAGAAAATAAAATGATGACAAAAACATCCACGCATATTCTTTGAGTCTTAAATTTCACATACTGTACTAATCTCTGCGACCACCACAGCCCAAGGTTTTATATTTTTTAGTGATGCAGCACACACACACACACATGCACACACACACACGTGCACACACCTGTGCGCAAGCATGTGCTGCAGGATTCTCAGCCAGTGTTTTGAAGCTGGGCTTTAGTATTGATGATTGCAGACTCTGTAATTATTGAAAACTCGTGCACCACCAGGCATGGGGTGGAAAGCAGAGCATCCATCGTATAATAAGAGTTCCTTGTGCTGTAAACAAAAGTCGGGTGCTGGAAGGCGAAGGGTATCCTTTCCTGCTCTGAAACCTTCAGCAGCGTCTGTGGCCTGGAGAATAAAGTCCGGAGCCACGCTTTAACCCCTGCAGTGAGTTCTCACTTTCCCCTGTGCTCAGCGTCATGCACCCCCACCCCCTCCGTTGCCCCACTGCCCTGGTGCCCTGCCTCTGGGTCCTGCAGCAGGGTGCCAGCTGCCACGCACATGGGGCCAAGACTCTTTTGAGTGATGTCTTGTGAAATCATGACGGTGACTGGAAAAAGTTGGCATCATTCTCACTGGGGCACATTGCTGTGTCCAGCGCTGGAACTTCAGTGTGAGTCCAGGCTCTGTGGCTTCCTGCCTTCCCCCCGCCGAGCCCGCCCTTCCATCTCTCCCTACGTGAGCAAATCCTACCTGTTCTGCCAGTTTGTATGGAAGTTCTTCCCTAAATCTCTGCTACGGGTGGTCTCTCTCTAGCTCTCCGACTTCCCACACTCTTTA
The DNA here is from genome assembly GCA_028451465.1 of Erethizon dorsatum. Taxonomy (NCBI): domain Eukaryota; kingdom Metazoa; phylum Chordata; class Mammalia; order Rodentia; family Erethizontidae; genus Erethizon; species Erethizon dorsatum. Next base: position 136,420,809 of record CM051826.1, on the reverse strand, counting down.
GAAGCATTCTTCACTTTCCACGGTATATTACTGTTAGAAGTTTTTTGTTTTTTTTTGCACTGGGGATTGAATCCAAGGCTTTCTCTCTGAGCCACATCCCCAGCCCTTTTAAAATTTTTACTATGAGACAGAGTCTCGATAAGTCACTGTGTTACCCACACTAGGCTTAAACTTGTAATGCTCCTGCCTCAGCCTCCCAGAGTGCTAGGATCACAGACATGAGTCACTGTATGTGACTATAATATTTTTACATTATGGTGTCATCTTTCCCACTAGCTCACAAGCTGAATATAAAGAATGACATACGTGTATTCTGCCAATTTTTATTGATCACCTGCAGTGTGCCTGGTATCATGCTGTGTCTTCTTGTGCAGTTGCTGCCTTATGTAGTACTCCCAGAATTGCTGGCTGGAAGAAAGCATCTGCATTTTGCAGAGGGGCAGAGTGGGTGAGATCATGGAGCAGGTCAAAGCCACGACCTGTCACGTGAGAGTCTTGACCCTAGGTCTGGAGCTCTCTCGGCCATGCGCAGGAGCCTTGTGGAGTCCTCTGTGCGGTGAGAGGGAGCCCAGAGTTCTGAAGTGGAAGAGGTCCTTGAAAGTTACAGTAGTCCTGAACGTTTGGATTTCCTATATTCAGCGTGCACCTGACCTCTTCAGCTTCCTCTAACACCTGGAGCTCAACTCCCCAGTCCTCAGGCGACATGCCCTTCCTGTGCGCTCTGTTTTGGGAACTGGCAGTACTGTGTTGTTTACTCTGGCAACCTAGAGAAGCCAGGAGTCCTTCTCTAGCTGTCTGTGACCTCCCCGCTCCCGCCGCCTGCGTCGAATTCAGTACCGGCTTCTGGAAGCGTTCGTTACCTCTTAGAGACCTCTCGAGTGTGTGTACCGTCCTTGCTGTTAGTTGCGGTCATGGAAATTGCCTTCGGGTCTTCTCTCCGTTCTCTCCAGCCTGTTGTGGCTCGAGTGCTCTTTCTAATGCGGCAGTCGGATCACACCACCTGTGCTGGCCATTCCTTTGTACTCCCTCCTACCCCTGCCACCTTGTCAGCTTGGTGTACTTGCCGCTTTATGACTTGGGTTCCTCTTGGAGACGCAGAGCTGTTTTCCTGCTAAGTCCTGCTGTTGGCTCCATGCAGACTTCGGGGTAAGTGTAGAGGATCTGCTTACACGGGGCGTCCTCTCTGAGACCGTGGGCAGCTCGTCTGTGCAGTCAGTGCCCGGCACGCGCCCACCAACGTCACCCAGGCCGTGCTTCTTTGGGAAGCCCGCGCCCAGTGTCTAGGCAGGCTGCCTCTGCCTCTCTCCCTCACTTCAAGCGCTAATGCTGACTCTTGCAGGACTCTCTTTCTCACTCACCGCTAGCCCCAAATTTGCTTTTGGAAAAGCACTCAAATATTCCTCCTCTCTAGCTTAGATGATGGTCAGTTAGGCATCTGGCAAACAAGACAGTCTTTTTCATAGCATTTTAAAGTTTTTCACTTTTTATTACTTTCTAGTGAATCAGTCTACTTATTGTTTTTGAGCTTTCAAGTTTACTGTGAAGATTACATCATGCTGCTTTTTTTTCCCGAAACATACACTTTAAAAAATGAGAGATGGGCAATACCTAATACCCTTTATCCCCATTTTACTCTTTGAAAAACAATGGGGTTGAGAATTGCAATACCCAGAAACTTAATTGTTTAAAAAAAGGATTTCCATTATTATCTACTCAGAGGTATCTGAATTTCTGTTTGTTGTACATCATCTAATTCTGATCTTATTAGAAACTTTCAGGCTGATTCTTTTGAAACATCTTCAACACACTTACTTCAATCAGCCATCTGTATTCTGTTGCCCTGTAATTTTACAGCAACGATTTTTTTTTTTTTTAGTCAAAATCTTTGTTGTAGTTACATCTTTCCTCTCTAGCCTTGAAAAGCCTTTGTTTTTGTCAGTATAAGCAGGGTACTGAATTTTTTAATGCGATTTGTATTGAAGTACTGACTTCAAAGATGTGTACTGCAGCATTGAAGTTGAGGGTACAGTGAAAGCACTGACAGCACTCGCTGCTACTGACGCTCGTCTCTTGTGAGTGGTTTTCTTTTGTCATCTTAAACTTTTGGATTTCATGGATTTGGTTGTGCATCTGACATCTCAAGTTTCCAAAATGTAACTTGGCTGTCTGGCCCAGCACTTCAGAAAGAAAAATGGGCTATATCTGGTCCCTCTCCTGCTTCCTTCGTCTCCAGTCCTTTGGCATCTGACTGAGGATGCATTTACCAGGGAGTTTAGCAGTTTCAGCTTGGTAGAGTAGGCTGCTTCTTCATGGGCTTTATCGTTTTATTTTCCTGTTAATTTTCCCAAAGTTGCTCTCAGGCTGGGCCATTCCACTTGGCGCTGGGAGTAACTTTCCTTGGGTTTTTCCCTGAAGAGTGGCACATCACCGTAACTGACCAGCATCTTAGGAACCTGTGGGAAGGTGGTCCAGCCTGCATGATGCCTGTCAGGGGACGGAGGGACACCCACACCTGCTGACTGTGGCGTTTCCTTTGTCTCCAGAACGTTCTGTGAAGATCTACAAGTTTGGGGCTCCTGAGCGTTACTCTCAAACATTTGCTTTTCTCTTTTTCATTTTATGACATTTTTGACTCTGTTAATATTTCTTAAAAGATTATTTTTGTGTTGCGCATTAAATGGTGGTGTATCCTACTTTGAAATCGGGATTTTTATTTTAGGCTTGAAATACTAAATTTTCACTCAGATGCGGACACATAAACCACCCCTTTGAGAAAAATTTTCACACAATTATTTCTGTCTTCATTCTGTTAGTATTATAGTCACTTAATGAAATTGCAGAAGAGCTGATCCGCAATTATAGTATGTTTATTTCTTATCATTATTATCTTTACCTTAAAAGGCAATCATTGAATTTGTTTGTTGTTTAATTTGCTTCTAGCTGTAGGTGCCCACAGCTTCAGGTGTAGTTAGGTAAAGTCTTACCAAGCGGGTCTGGCCCAGAGGTGAGAGGAGCGCGCTGGACCTTGGCTGCTCGCGTCTTTGGTCTGTCTTGGGCTGGGTGGAGGGAGGGAGGAGCTGCTGTCCCCTCTTGCTTTGCCTGGGTGTCTGGACAGTGGTGTGGCTTTGGTTGACATTTGTCTCTGCGCCTTACGTGCAAACCTGTCCAAGAGCCACGGGCCCCTGATTTTCCTCACCGCGTTCCCCTTGGCTCCCTGCTCGCCCCTCGTCTTAGTCTTCCCTGTGGCCGATTCTCAGGTGTAACAGTGGAGGGTAAAGCGTCCTCCAGTGAACAGCAGGAAGTAGGGTCAGTGCGTTCCTCGCTTTACCGCTGCCTGCGCCTCTCCCAGCGTCTCTGGTCATTCCCTCGTCAGCCGTGGACGGGCGCCCTGCTCTCCAGAGGCCTGGGAGGAAAGCATGGGAAACAGGCTCTGGTCTGCTGCTTCTCACCCCGGGGCTGTCTCTCCTTGGAAGTTTTCAGTTTAGTGGCTTGAAGAGGACTTGGATGTGTTAACTTCGTGGAACTGTCATTTCGGAATGGATCCACAGCAGGGTTCTTTTGATCTTTTTTCAGGTCACTCATGAGTCCCTGTTGAATTTAGCTGTGTTCCTCCAGCTCACCACTGAGTAATCACAATGGCTGTGAGAAGAAATAGCTCTGAGGACTTTAGAGGGAAAGCAGCACTTTGTTATGGAAAATGATAGCTTTGTTGTGGTAGGGTGGTTATATCTCCCTCTTTCAGTCCTTGAAAAACCTTCCCACAGTGTCTGGCATAACATAAAGCAAAGCACCATTTAGAAAAATATGCTCAGCGTGCTCTTCCGTGAGCCTCCTAATTCACTACCTCGCGCTCTCTCCTGGTGGACAGAGCAAGCCAGGGGCAGGCTCGCTGCCCCTCTAAATGCTGTGTCTTGAGATCACCTCCCTGTGTAAGTATACCTTTTAAAAGGGATTTAAGACTACAGGAATGAAAGATTACAGGAAGAAAAGGTGTACATATGCCTCTAAAAAAGGAACTTAGTATTATGGGAATAAAAGATAAGTCAAATCTAATTTTATTTTAATTAATATGTTTAGTTTTTAATCTAAAGTAGCCTGGGTACTAAAGTAATATTTTACCTTTCATGTTTTAACTTCTGTACATATGTGTTTTTTTTTTTTTTTAATGTGGGTACTGGGAGTCGAACTCAGGACCTTGTGCTTGCCAGCAAGCGCTTGTGCGGCTGAGCGACATCACCGGCCCTTTTTTCCTTTGTATGTGGGTACTGGGAGTCGAACTCAGGACCTCGCGCTTGCCAGGCAGGTGCTTATGCCGCTGAGCTATTGCACTGGCCCTGTATGTGGTTTTGTGTGTGTGTGTGTGGGTACCGGGGGTCAACCTCAGGACCTCATGCACCAGTAGGCGCCCGTGCCACTGAGTGATATCACCAGCCCCTTTTTCATATGTGGGTTCCGGGAGTCGAACTCAGGACCTCGCGCTTGCCAGTCAGGCGCTTACGCTGCTGAGCCATCTCACCGGCCCCACTGTATGTGTTTTTATGTATTAAATTTTTAAGTAAATTTTTACTGAATGCTTACTTTGTGAAGGTACTGAGTTTTGTGCTATACCAGAGTATCATCTCATTTAATTCCTACAGTATTCTTCTCCCCAAGGTTTGGTGCTATTTTGGCGTTAAAAGTCATGGTCATGGTAGAAATATAGGACAATCTAGAAAAGTAAAGAGAAAAATTATGAGGAATACAGCCATTTAGAGATAGCATTTTGGAGAAGTTAACCCCTACTGGGGTTTTATGGATGTATGGGGGGGAGGGGAGGAGGAGGAGGAAGAGGAGAAGAAGGAAGAGGAGGAAGGGGGAGAAAGGGGAGACAAGAGAGGAGGGGGAGGGGAGGGGAGACAGAGGGAATTCTTCATGACAGTTAACATCGTATTGTATATGTGATTTTGAAACGTACTTTGTATTACTTTAACACAGCACGTGGAACGAACATCTCCCTGTGCTATTACATATTTTCCTGTGACATCACTTTAACAATACCCCTGCTCTCTGTCAGGGGAACTGAAGCTCATTGCCGTTGTGTTAGTTCAGGAAGTGAGGAAGAAATAAAATCACCATTCTGTGTCTGTGCTTTGTTTTCTAGTCTTGATTTCCTTTAAAAGAAGTATTTACATGCGGGTGGAAATATTTGTAAGGATTATAATCTAACAGGCTTTAACTCAACTGTTTTTTTATTGTAAAAGAGAAAATGAGGATTTCATTGTTTTGAATATAAGAAGGATTTTATCCCATTTTTTATACTGTGTGCTAGAGGAACAGCATTGTAAGAGGCGCCTTGGAGAATGTGCTCGAGCGGATCTGTGTGCACGGGGTCTGCGGCGCAGTGTGTACCGAGAGTTTCCTGAGTACTGTCTGGTGTTAGCACGTGCACATCCAGTGCCCCATTTTAACCAGGATGTGCAGTAAGTGGGGTTTAAAGACTCATGGTCATTGAAGCTATCTCAATTATTGATTTGTAGTTCTAGCACTACGCCTTATTATTACTTCCTTTTCCTTCGGGTAAGGATAGCCTGTTATGTGAAGAGTAAAAATGCCTGGAAGCCCAGGACTGCTGAGATGGGTGCTACACTCGGGCAGATGTCACTGAACCCCCGAGAGCGCTGCCTCTGACGTGGGTGGATCTGATAGGTCTCTGTTTTTATCTTGTGACAGTATCACAATGTTTGAGCCAAGCATTGATGTCACAATATTAAGATATTGAATTCATCCAATCTTTGGCTTGTGTCTTGGAAGACCGTGTGTGTTAAAGTGTAATTTTGTGACAAGCGTGAGTGGTGTGGGATGTACGTGAGGTGGGTATCTGGACACCCCTTCTGCGGGCGCTGTGACCCAGTGGGCCATCTTTTCCTGGAGGGTGGGGAGCTGGTGACGTCGGGCTCAGGTCTCAACATCAGTGTGTGGGAGCATTACTGAGGAAGGTCTGGAGAGAGTTAATTTTCCGGAAATAAATAGGGGACTTTCTTCATGAGCTGGCCCGGGAATTATCACCCAGCGATTGATGATGTGGCAATAATTACCCATCTTTTGTAGCACCATTTCAGCAAAAAGAGCAGTTTACTTGAAGTCTCATTTGAGGGTAATGTTAGCCCTGCTTTCCTAATGGTAGCGAGGGAAGCTGCTCGAATTTCCCTGTGCTTATATTTGGAGTCATGTAGGTAAGAGCTGGGCGCTGAGTGCTTCCGTCCTTGTTGAATTGTTCCCTGGGACTGGGTCCCAGTCTTTGGTACCAGGTTAAAATGTCCTTCTGTTCATTAAGCTGCTCTAAAAATAGGACCAAGTGTGCAGTCATGACTAGGGGTGTTTCAGCCTTCGTGTCTTCTCCCCATTTCTGTCCCTGTCCAGGGAAGGCTGCCACCCACACTGTGGGCCTCAGGATGCTCTTGAATGCCACATGTCATGTTTTTCTGTTAGGAACATTGTGTGTGTAATGCTGGCAGAATGCACGGGCTTGAGTGTTTTCCAGAGTCCTGGTTTTTCTCTGAGCCCAAGGGCTTTCATCTGCAGCATCCAACCCTGTGCAGCTCGGCCACCCGCACTGTGTTCCAGCGCAGCGAGAAACCCTGGCTGCTCATCCCCAGGAGCCAGCGCGGGAGTGGGGAACAGGCAGCTCGATGGGGAGCGCTTCGAGCAAGGACGGCTGTCAGCCTGGCAAGCAGTGCGGGTTTCCCACGCGACAGCTCCCGCCAGCCTCCCAGGGTTTTCACTGCCTGTGCTATCTCTCTGTCTGTCTGTCTGTCTCATCTGAGCAGAAGGCTGTAGGACCTGAGGTCCAGACGGGAATTTCCCCCACACAGAGGTGAACTACTGCAGGGTGCGCAGAACTGCGTCCTGTGCCAGAATCAGAGTGGAGAATGTCCCCGGAGCCCTTACCAAACCCTTGAGGACTGAGTGTTTCCAAAACTGTTTCCATGTGACGTAGGTGGGGGGTCGTAGCTGCTGACCTGGGTGATGGTGAGAAAGAGGAACCCTGTGGTTGATGCAAAAGAGCTGGTTCTGAAGAGATCCAGGACCTATCTCCTTGGGTTTTGAGAATTTCTCCTTTTTACTCCTCTTACAGATCTCTTGACTTTGTCTTTCATTTTCTAATCATCTTTCTTGCTCACACTTTTGGTCACTGTTTTCTCCTTAAAATTTATTTTTTTGTTTTATAGTTAGTTTTTTAGATGATGGCTTTTATGATGAATCATCTCTTTATTTTCCTTATGGTCATCTCTGTCCACTTCCTGCCCATTTGCTGTCCCAGACACCTTCCTCAGACCCCCCTTACATGCCGGTGTTTGCCATGGTCTGAAGTGTCCCCCCAAATTCATGTGTTGAAACTCAGCACTGAAATAATAGTATGAAGAGGTGGGGCTTTTAGGAGGTGGTGCGCTCATGGATGTATTCTTGTCAGCCTCTTTTTCTCTTTCCTTCCTTATTATGGATTAGATCTGGGACGTCCCCCAAGAGCCTCATGTGCTCACAGGTGGGGCTTATGGAAGGTGACCACCATGACATGAACAGTTTTTCTCCATCAGACCCTCCCACCATGCCTTCCTGCCTTAGAACTGGCCAGTTACATACTAAAAATGTGACCCAAAATAAATCTGTCCTTGTCTAAATTGCAGGTGTCAGGTACTGTGTCTCAGGAACAAGAAAAGTGACAAAGGCATTCCCCCTTCTGCAGTGTAAGACACAGCAATAAGGTGCCCTCTGGGAAGCTGAGAGATGGGGCCGTCAGCAGACACCAGATGTGCCAACACCTTTGCCTTAGATTTTCAGCCTCCACGACTGTGGGAAATACATTTCTGCTCTTTATCAACTATGTAGTTTCAGGGACTTTGTGTTTTAGCCAAACAAATGGACTAAGACAGTGTTTTCCCTTCAATCCTTGGGCTGGTCCTTTCTTCTTCCTATTTTCAGCTCTTACATTATGCTTCCATCTCTGTTTCTCTAACCCACACATTTCTGGAGACTTCTACTTCGATATTTCACAGATACACTCAACTTACCCCAAATGGGACTTTTCGTTTCTTACATCTTCTCTTGTCCAGGAGCTCTTTCTCTTGTGATCCTGCTCTTGGGAAAATGGGAGTTGTTCTGGATTCCTCCTTCTCTCAGTAACCCAATTTTACCTCTCCTCCAAGACCTGCCGGCTCTTCCTCTTCAATAATCGGTGACTCTGCCGTCTCCCTCTCCCCAACCCCCAGGCTGGCATGAGTCAGACTTGTTTCACTTTTGACTTAGAATCTTGCAGTAGAGCCCCTCACAGTTTCCATTCTTGCCACCCACCCAAAATACAGCCAGGGCATTGCTTACCACATCGACTATTTAACTTTCATGCTTGAATCCCTCATATGTTCCCACAGTTTTCAAGATGAAGTTGAAATCTTTTTTTTTTTTTTCACAAAACATTGAGTGTATTGATCCTTTGGGGGAGTTTGATTCATCACTACGTGTTACAGCTGAGCCATGCATCTTGGAGTTTCGCCAGCACTGACCGGCTCGTATTCCTGATGCTGTCGAGGAATCGGCTCTTTCTCTGGAGGTTCAAGAGGGAGGCCGTCCGAGCAGTGCACAGGTTACTGCTGGGTGTTCGCCAAGGCTTTACCTGCTCTGTAACTTTGTCATCATTCACTGTTTATCTTAACATTGGGAGTAACGGGCTTTGCTTTGCTTTTAGCCTTAAACTCCTTTGGGAGGGGCGTGTGAAACACATTCCTGGCCTCTCGCTCTGCATTTGTTCTTGGCCATGGTCACTGCTCTTCTCGTGCAGCTGCTCAAGCTCCGGTGACGGTGATGTCTTTGAAGCTCTTGAAAGCACATTCAGAGCCCTTTAGGATTGGCTTTTCATGCTTCATTCATATCCTAGGTTGGCATGTTGCTACATGCCCACGTGTGCACACACAGATGCACATGTGCACATGTGGCTGAACACAGGCACACTCTCGCTCCATTATTTCCCTTGCAGGTGAACTGCACACAGCTCGCTGTGTGTAACACACTCTCTTACTCCTTTGCTCTTGTCTGTTGACTTGGGTTTGGCCATGCTTGCCTCTCCTGATGGCTTTTCCTCTGCTTCTCCACCTGGCTGTCTTCTTGCCGTCCACGTTTAGTTCTCAGAGGCACGGTCTTTTCTGAGAAGGAGTGAATGTTCTGAATGTCAGGTGCTCCTGCTTCGTGCGTCCGTATTTCTACCACCTTGGCCGCAGCTCTGCCGTGATGTTTGTCACTCTGCCTTGTGGCGATGTTTGTACTTGGTTGCTCCCTAAGTGTAAATTTATTGAGGCTAGAGACATTTTCATTTCTAAAACAAACATTTGAGTGCCTACTATGTGCCAAGCACTGGTCTAGATGCTGTTTTATTTCTATCCTGGGCCCAACACCTAAAGCGTAGTGACTGGCAAATAGAGTATTCGTGAGATTACAGAAAGGTGTTCATCGGTAGAGGTGAAAATATCCTGCATGAATGCATTAAACTGTTAGTAGCAGTTATCTTTGCTTGTGAAATTATTGGTTATTTACAGTTTTTTTTTACCATTCTCATTTACATTAAGCATATATTATTTTCATAATTAGGCAGAGTCCTTAAAATGATAAAGACAAGGATTACAAGGGAAGATGGTCATTGATTATATATTTTTAAATGATAGAAGCAGATTACAAAATAATATATACAGGAGGAATATAGTTTTTTTTTTTTTTTTTTTTTTTTGGTACTGGGAATCAAACTCAGGGCCTTGCGCCTGCCAGGCAGGCGCTGTGCTGCTGAGCTACGTCCCCAGCCCGAGGAATAAAGTTTTACATTATGCGTTTTTAAAAAAGAGGACCTTAGAAAGAAGCAAGCTCTTGTCTGTGTAGACAAACGTTCTTTGCCAAGAGTGCCTAAGCCGTGCAGTGGGGAAGGGTAGTCTTTCCAGCAACTAGTGAAGAGACCGATACCTAGTCTTTGAGGAAACTATATATCATATATAAAAGAATGAATTTGGACACTTCCACCCTAAGTTATATACAAAACTTACAAAATGGATTAAAGACTTAAATGCGAGACCTGAAACTATAAAATTCTTAGTTAAAATGTAGGGGAAAATGTTACTGACATTGGTCTTGGCATTGACCTTTTGGGTAGGACACAAAAGGTGAAAACAAAAGCAAAAATAGACACACGGATGTAAAAACTTTAAAAGCTCTTGTTTTTTTATGTGCGTACCGGGAGTTGAACTCAGGACCTTGTGCTTGCCAGCAGGTGCTTGTGCCACTGAGCGATATCACCGGCCCTTTTTTTCCCTTTATGTGGGTATCAGGAGTCAAACTCAGGACCTACCTCATGCTTACCAGGCAGGCGCTTATGTCGCTGAGCTATTTCACTGGCCCAAAAGCTCTTGTTTTAAAAGAATATCAAGTTTAAAAACTTCCAGGCAGCAAAGGAAGCAGCACAGTGGACTGGCAACCTAGGGAGTGTGAGAAAATTTTTGTGAACTGTGTTTCTGACTAAGGGTTAATATCCAGAATATATAAAGAACTTCTACAACTCAGCAAGAACAATAAAAACAAATAGTTCAATTAAAAAGCAGGCAAAGGTCATAAATATAAATTTCTTCAGGGAAAATACACAAATTGCTGACAAACACAGAACAAGATCAGCAACAAGATTCAGCAACATCGCCAGTCACCAGGAAAGCACAAATGAAAACCACGGTGAGGTGTCCCCTCACACCAGCTAGGATGGCCACTGTCAGAACCAAAGGAAACCCCTCCCAAACCAATACAACAAGTGTTGGCAAGGATGTGGAGAAATTGGAACCCTTGTGCAGTGTGCGATGGGGATGCGAAGTAAGGTAGCTGCTTAGGAAAGGAGTCTGGAGGTACCTTAAAATATTAAAAATAGAATTACCACATGATCTGCTTCAGGCTATGTGGTGGTTCCTCTTGGTCAACCTGACCGGATGAAAAGACTCCTGGAGAGGTGACTGCATTGTTGGGCACTAACTTCGTGCAATGGGTTAACCCACCCGTGAGTTCTCTGGTGAATGGCCTCTTAGGAAATGCTTCCTTGTTAGAGGAAGTGGGTCGTGGGGGCTGTGACTTTGGGGACTAAATCTGGTCTCTGTCTCCTTGCTCTCTGGCACTTTCCAACCTACTCTGCCTCCTGGCCACCATGAGTTTAGCTTCTTTTCTATGCCTTTCCGCCATGTTGTTCATTCCTCCAAGGCAGCTGACCATGAACTGAAATCTCCGAAGCTTTCTTCTTTCTTAACTTGTGGGTGTCAGGTGTCTTGTCCTAGTGACCAATATAGGCTGTGCATACAAAGCACTGAGAACAGGATCTGGAGGAGATATTGCACACCCATGTGCATTGCACCATTGTTCTCCATAGCCAAGAGGTGGAAGCAACCCATGTGTCACTGATGGACAGATGGATAAAGAAGATGGGATGCATACACCGCGAAATGCTCTACAGCCTTAAAAAGAAGCAAATCCAATCACATTCTATAACATGGGTGAACCTTGAGAACATTATGCTATGTTAAGCCACAAAAGACAAATACACAGGGCTGGTGAGATGGCTCAGCGGCATAAGCGCCAGCCTGGCAAGTGTGAGATCCTGAGTTTGACTCCTGGTACCCACAAAAAAAAAAAAAAAAAAAAAGACAAATACACAATGTTTCCACTTATATGAGGTATTTAGTCAAACTTTCAGAAACAGAACATAGAATGGTTGTTGCTGGAGCCTGGGGGATCAAAGGGAAAAGGGGAACTGTTCTATGGGTATAGAATTGCAGTTTTGCATTATGAAAAAAATTCTAAGATCTGTTGTGTAACAATGTGCATATAGTTAACATTAATGTGCTGTATACTTTAAGTTTTTAAATGGTTAAGGTGGGGTATTTTATGTTATGTGTTTTTTTTTTATCATAATAAAAAAGGTAGCCTTAGGTGAAGTGCTCCAAATTTAGAGTAACAATTGACCAGAGATGTTCTAAGATCCATGTCCAAGCCAGGTATGGTGGCGCACGCCTGTAATCCCAGTACTTGGGAGCCTGAGGCAGGAGGAGCATGAGTTTGAGGCCAGCTTGGGCAACTTAGCAAGAGCTTGTCTCAAAAAACAAAAATAAGAAAGGAAGAAGAAAGAACAAAAGAAAGAAAGGAATGAATGAAGGAAGGAAGAAAGAAAAAGAAAGACCCACGCCCTGTCCTCAAAGCTAAGAACACCCCAGCTCCCAGCATCTAAATATCTGCTTCTCCTATCCCTGTACTAATCCAAGGAGGAACCCCAAGAAACTGAGGAGGGACCAGCTCTGGTGAGGAAACCTGGGACCTGGCTATGCCAGGCCCATGGAGGACAGAGGCCACTTCCAAGGCCCTCCATCCTCTGAACCAAAGGCTGAGTCTCGATTCAGACCCAAGGTAAAGGTGCATTGCTGTTTCGTCACTGCTGACGGGACTTGCACATAGTCATGGTCTCTGCCCATACTTCAGAACCAAGGCAGTAGTTCCTGGTCCCGGTTCCCGGGCAGGCTGCTCGCTCCCTCTTGCCGAAATGGGCTGTCCGCGGCCATCCGTCCTGCATGAGGTCCACAGCTGCCGTGGTGCCGAAGTCCACGTGGCTTTGCTGCTCCTAGAAGTCTTTGTCTTCTGTCTCATTTACGGCCCTGTCCTATACCAGCACTGTGACCCGGGTGTAGTGCCAGAAGAAGGGAACGTGACCTCGGGGTGGATGAAGGTCTTGGCCTTTCCCCGCCCTTCCACCGGCCAAAGGCTGCTGTCATGTTTACGAATCTGCGGTTTGTGTAGAGTTTAGGTCATTCCAGAATCCGCCACTGTGCAGGATTCCCGTTAGCATGAGCATTGAGTGTGAGTCTTGGTCACATGTGATTTTGATTAGTTAGTTGTGTGGTGCATAATTGTGTTGCTTTCTTCAGCATTCTCAATAACACTGTAAGTGTGTCATGGGCCAACTCTAGCCTTCCAAGAGCTCGTCTGATGGCTCCTCGCAGAGTTTTCTTGTCTGCTTCTCTTATTTCCCGTTGCTCCTGTGAGCCTCACACTGCACTGTGCATTGGAACCAGCTGGGGACTCGGGCACCCTGTGGACACCCAGACCCCGTCCCAGAGCAGCAGCTCTTATTGGTCCCCTGAGCTTCATTCATGCCGGAAGGAACGAACTACACTTGGTCTCAAGCACAGCCTACCAAAGCCTGACAAGTCCTGTACCATCACCACTTCAAACTTCGTGGGTTAGCGACTAAAAGTGGCTATTAGGGAAATGCAGAAGCTCCAATAGCATTACAAGATTTGTAATGTGCTAGGCTTTCTTGCTGGAATCCTTGGGATATTTTAGTCCAGAATATGTGCAGATTCCTACTGAGAGAGAACTTGCTTAACCGTCATAACTAGAATTCTCACAGCCTTTGCCCATCTCGGGATCCCTCTACAGCTGCATAGACTTTTTCATGCAAGTGGTCAGATAACATTGGTCTCTGCTATTCATTTTATAAGAAAAGATTTACATAATCATTGACATGAATAATAATAGCTATTTGTGTTGCATGCTTGCTGGCACGTTGAGTGATTTCAGGTGTACAGTGTTTAAAAGACTTCACACCCATGATCTCATTTGATTCCCAGAACAACTAGAGTCAGATGCTGATTCCTTCATTCTACAAACGAGGTGATGTTGAAAGCCCTCACATGCATGTAGGCGTACATACATGGATTTTTGCAAATATCTATTTATGTATATTTATGTGCATGCTCTCACATTGATTCTTCCTGCATGTAATCATTTAAAGCAGAAGAAAAATAGCCTTTCAATTCTACTTGATATTCACATATCCAGATGATCACAAGGTAAGTGAAAACTTTGTTCGTATGATCTAGAGTTAGATGCTTACACTCGTATCCTGGCTCTGCTGCGTATCAGCTCAGTAAACTCTCAGCAGGTTGTTTAACCTCTTTAAGCCTCAGTTTCCTCATCAGTCGAATGGGGATGCCAGTCTGTAGCCATGGGGTTATCGAGAACACAGAGAATGCGTGTGCTGGAAGGAGACTTTGAGCAGTGAAAGGCACACAACATCAGCTCAGGCGATGAGTTCTTATTCAACGCCACGATCTCATCACTGGTGTGCTTTTCTTTTAGTGGTCAGATGCATTTCAGCGTAGAGTTTCCTTCCCATTTGTCCCAGCCGCTGACTCTAGTTGAGCCATCGCGGGCCACACTGGTCCTGCCTCTGTGCCACGCTGCTCTCTGGGTCTGGATGGGGAAGGCTGCACAGTCTTGGGTCGGGTGATGGCGACTGGAAACTGGGGGGCGAACGTAGAATGCTACAGGTTTTGGGTGTCAGATTTTGCCCATAGTCTTTGGAAACAAACCAGGTTATGCCTAACACTTTGTTTTTGCTTCAGAGGGAAAAGTTATCTTTATTTTATTTATTTATTTATTTATTTTTGTGGGCACCGGGAGTCGACCTCAGGACCTCGTGCTTGCCAGCAAGTGCTTGTGCCGCTGAACAATATCACCGGCCCCATTTTTTCTTATATGTGGGTTCCGGGAGTCAAACTCAGTACCTCGCGCTTGCCAGGCAGTCACTTATGCCGCTGAGCTATCTCACTGACCCGAAAAGTTATCTTTATTTTTTATTTTTATTTTTATTGTGGGTACTGGGGGTCAACCTCAGGACCTCGCACGCCAGCAGGCAGCCGTGCCGCTGAGCGATATCACCGGCCCTTTTTTCCTATGTGGGTTCTGGGAATCGAACTCAGGCCCTCGCACTTGCCAGGCAGGTGCTTACGCCACTGAGCCATCTCACAGGCCCCGAAAAGTTATCTTTTTTTTTTTTTTTTTTTCAGTATTTCATTTTATTTTATTTTTTATTTTTTTTTCAAACTTTATTTATTTTTTTTTAAAGACAACAAGTAAACATTCTCATGTATTAACGAACTCAAGAGAATGTACAAATACCTTTTGGAGAAAAATATTACTCAGTATAAGATTAAGCCATGTAAAAGCTACGTAAAAATAGAAGACTAAGGAATGGGATAGTCACAGTGAAATTGCATTTTCATATTAGGGAGACAATACGATGTTTACAAATTTGCATCCGGTGTATTTCGCTTGTGAGTATTTTCTTGAGTTGCATCCATTTACCTATAAAAGTTTCCAGTTTATCTTTATGGCTGAGTAGTACTCCATTATATAGAAATACCACATCTTTTTTATCCATTCCTCGGTTAATGGACATTTGGGTTGTTTCCACGATCTAGCTATTACAAATTGTGTTGCTATAAACATGGGTGCACATATATCGCTGTGGTACAATATTTTTAATTCTTCTGGGAAGATACCCAGAAGGGGAATAGCTGGGTCAAATGGGACCTCCAATCCCAGTTTTTCGAGGAGTCTCCACACGGATTTCCACAGTGGTTGCACCAGTCGACACTCCCACCAACAGTGGAGAAGGGTTCCTTTTTCCCCACAGCCCCTCCAGCATTTGTTATTAGTTGACTTCTTGATAATAGCCATTCTTTCTGGGGTGAGATGGAATCTCAGTGTTGTTTTCATTTGCATCTCTCGGATGACTAGTGATGTTGAACATTTTTTCATATATTTATTTGCCATTTGTATTTCTTCATCTGAGAAGTGTTTATTCATCTCAGATGCCCATTTTTGGATTGGTTCTTTAAATTTGGGAGGTCTGATTTTTTTGAGTTCTTTGTATGTTCTTGATAGTAATCCTTTGTCTGAGGAACAGCTGGCAAACAGTTTTTCCCACATTGTGGGCTGTCTCTTCACTCTGTTGGTGGTTTCTCTTGCTGTGCAAAAGTTTTTTAATAAGATGACATCCCAGTTGTTGATTCTTTGTGATACTTCCTGTGTGATGGGGGTTTTATTCATAAAGTCTTTGCCTATACCAATGTCTTCAAGAGTTTTACCTATTCTATTTTCCAGGAGATTTAATGTTTCTGTTTTAATATTTAGTTCTTTGATCCATTTTGAATTTAGTTTACTGCACGGTGAAAGATGTGGGTCTAATTTTAATCTTTGGCATGTGTAGAGCCAATTTTTCCAGCACCATTTATTAAAGAGGCTCTCTTTCTTCCAGTGAATGTGTTTGGCACCTTTGTCAAAGATAAGCTGGCTTAGTATGTCTGGAGTTGTTTCTGTATCTTCTATTCTATTCCATTGATCTTCAGGTCTGTTTTTTTGCCAATACCATGCTGTTTTTATCACAGTAGCTTTATAGTATAATTTCAAATCAGGGATTGTGATACCCCCTGCCTTGCTTTTGTTGCCCAGAATTGCCTTTGCTATTCTAGGTCTCTTCTGGTTCCAGATGAATTTTAGGATTGTTTTCTGTAATTCTGTGAGATATGTTGTTGGAATTTTGATCAGAATTGCATTAAATCTGTATAACAGTTTTAGAAGTATGGCCATTTTCACTATATTGGTTCTTCCTACCCAAGACCAAGGGATATCTTTCCATTTTCTGATATCCTCTTCAATCTCCTTTTTCAGAGTACTGTAGTTTTCAGTGTAGAGGTCTTTTACCTCCTTTGTAAGATTGATTCCTAGGTATTTCATTTTTTTAGATGTGATTGTGAAAGGTGTTGTTTCCCTAATTTCTGTCTCAGTGAGTTTGTTATTGGTGTACAGGAAGGCTATTGATTTTTGAGTGTTGACTTTGTATCCAGCTACACTCCTGAATTTGCTTATTAAATCTAGCAATTTTTTAGTGGAGTTTTTGGGGTCTTCTACGTAGAGTATCATGTCATCTGCAAATAATGATAATTTAACTTCTTCCTTTCCAATCATAATTCCTTTTATTTCTTTCTCTTGTCTAATTGCTCTGGCTAAAGTTTCCAGGACTATGTTGAATAAGAGTGGGGACAGTGGACATCCTTGTCTGGTTCCTGATTTTAGAGAGAAGGCTTTCAGTTTTTGTCCATTTAGTATGATATTGGCTGTTGGTTTGTCATAGATAGCTTTTATCAGATTGAGATAAAGACCATCTATTCCAATTTTCTGTAGGGTTTTTATCATGAATGGGTGCTGGACTTTGTCAAAAGCTTTTTCTGCATCTATTGAGATGATCATATGATTTTTGTCCTTGGTTCTGTTAATATGGTGTATTACATTTATTGATTTACATATGTTGAACCATCCCTGCATCCCTGGGATGAATCCAACTTGGTCATGGTGTATAATCTTCTTGATGATTTGCTGCATTCTGTTTGCCAGTATCTTATTGAGGATTTTTGCATCTATGTTCATTAGGGAGATTGGTCTGTAGTTCTCTTTCTTAGTTGGGTCCTTCTCTGGTTTTGGTATCAGGGTAATGCTTGCTTCCAGGAATGAATTTGGGAGTATTGCTTCCCTTTCAATTTCATTAAAGAGTTTGAGAAGTAGTGGTGTTAGGTCTTCTCTAAATTTCTTGTAGAATTCGGCAGTGAATCCATCAGGGCCTGGGCTTTTCTTTTTTGGGAAGTTTTTAATTACATCTTCGATTTCATTGATTGTTAATGATATATTTAGGGTTTTTATATCTTCTTGGTTGAGCTTTGGTAATTTATATGTATCTAGGAGTCTGTCCATTTCTTCTGCATTTTCCGTCTTACTAGAATACAAGTTTTCAAAGTAGGTATAGATGATCTTCTGGATTTCTGCAGGGTCCGTTGTGATATCACCCTTTTCATTCCTAATTGCGTGGATTTGAGTACTTTCTTTCCTTTTTTTAATAAGGTTGGATAAGGGTTTGTCAATTTTATTTAATCTTTCAAAGAACCAACTCTTTGATTCGTTGATTCTTTGTATTGTTGTTTTAGTCTCCAATACGTTAATTTCTGCTCTGATCTTTATAATTTCCTCTCTTGTACGAGCTTTTGGCTTAGCCTGCTCTTCTTTTTCTAGAAGTTTCAGGTTCACCATTAGGTTGTTTATTTGTGCTTGCTCTGTTTTCCTGATATAGGAGTTTAATGCTATAAATTTCCCTCTTAGGACTGCTTTCATTGTATCCCATAAGTTCCGGTATTTTGTACTGTCGTTATTATTCAGTTGCAGAAACTGTCTAATTGCTTCTTTAATTTCATCTGTGATCCATTGGTTGTTCAGTAGGGTGCTATTTAATTTCCATGCGTTTAGCAAATTCTTGTGGTTTTTTGCCATTGATTTCCAATTTCATTGCACTATGGTCTGATAATATACATGGGATAATTTCAATTCCTTTGCATTTACTTAAGCAGGTTCTATGAGCTAGTATGTGGTCTATTTTGGAGAATGTCCCATGTGCAGCTGAGAAGTATGTGTATTCTGATGTTGTGGAGTGGAGCACTCTGTAGACATCTACTAAGTCCATTTTTTCCAAAGTTTGGTTCAATTGTAAGATTTCATTGTTGATTTTTTTGTCTAGTTGATCTGTCTTTTTGTGACAGTGGCGTATTGAGATTCCCCCAATACAATTGTATTAGTGGTTATTTGATTTTTCATGTCCATTAATATTTGTTTTATATAGTTGGGTGCACTGGTATTTGTGGCATATATATTTATGATTGTTATCTCTTCCTCTTGGATTGTTCCCTTTACAAGGATGTAGTGACCTTCTTTATCTCTATGAATCATTCTTGGCTTGAAATTCACTTTGTCTGCGAAAAGAATAGCTACCCCTGCTTTTTTCTGGGTTCCTGTGGCATGGAATATTGTTTTCCATCCTTTGACTTTCAGTCTATGAATTTCTTTTTGAATTAAATGTGTTTCTTGTATACAGCATATTGTTGGATCTTGCTTCTTGATCCAATTTGCCAGTCTGTGCCTTTTGATTGGTGAATTGAGACCATTAACATTAATGGTTAAAACTGATATGTATTGCCTTATCCTTGTCATGTTATTTTCTTGTTGTTGGCTCTCCCTCTTTTAATTTTTGTTTTCCCTCCCTCTCTTTAATCATTTGCTCTGCCTGATGGATTCCTTCTGTTGGGGTTTCTGGAGTTGTAGTCCTTGTTATCACTTTCTAGAATGTCCTTCAAAACATTTTGGAGTGCTGGTTTGGTCGTTATAAATTTTCTCAGATGTTCTTTGTCATGGATGTATTTTACTTCTCCATCAGTTTTGAACGATAGTTTTGCGGGGTACATCAATCTGGGTTGAAGATTATTTTCCTTTAGAACTTGAAATACATCATTCCAAGCTCTTCTTGACATGAGGGTTTGTGCTGAAAAGTCTGCTGTGATTCTGATGGGCTTTCCTTTATAGGTGATTTGTTTCTTTTCTCTAACAGCTTTTAAGATTCTACTCTTATGTTGAATTTCTGGAATCTTGACTATGATATGCCTGGCTGAAGATTTTTTTTTTTTTGATCGTTGCTATTTGGAGTTCTATAAGCCTCACTTATCTGAACGTCAAATTCTTTTTCTCTACCAGGGAAATTTTCTGTGATAATGTCTGTGAACAGTGTTCTGATGTCATTTATGCTATATCCTGCTTTTTCATTGACTCCAATCAATCTTAAGTTATTCTTCTTTGCGTCATCTAGCAGCTGCTGGATTGATTTTTCATTGTCCCTTGCTGTTTTTAAGAATTCTTTCTTTTCATGATCACTAATTGCAAGCCTGTCTTCTATATCTGAGATCCTGTCCTCACATTGGCTTAATCTGCTACAAATACTTTCAATGGAATTTTTGTTCTCCTGGATATCTGCTTGAATCTGCTTTATGGATTCCATTTCTTTCCTATGCTGAGCATTCATGGCTTTCATCATTTTCTTAAGCTTGTCTATTTTTTTGTCTGTGTCTGCTCTAGCGTCCTTAAGCATGGTCTTCATTGTGGACATTATCTCTGCAGTTATCTGAGAAATTATTTCTGATTTAAATTTTTCCAGAGCCTTATTCAACTGCTTTATTGTTACCACTTCAGAGATGTCAGGTGGGTGGCTTTCGGTTTGTCCCACCTCAGTGCCCCCTGGGTTTGCCTTTGGTGAACTAGATGTGTGGGGTTGCATCTTGTTTAAGTGTCGTCTCATTTTCTTTTCTTTCTTTAGTTTAATTCCTGGGATGCTGTTTGTAAATTGCCTATGGTAGGTTGCTTTATTGCTAGTATTTCAAGCTCTTAGGAGATTCTTGGAATACCAGGAAGAAAAGCGCAGTCAGTGCGTCCCTCTCGGCTGGTGCTTCTCTGTTCCGCGGCGTCTCGTGTTCCTCCGCGGAGGTCACCGCTGGAGCCGTGGATGGACCGGCGGCCGCCCTGAGTTTCAAGTTCAGCTGCTGCCCCCCCCACAATGGCGCCCGTCTAGTCGCCCTCTCGCGCGGGACGGCTGGGTATCAGCACTCACCGCCAGTCAGTGTGTCCTTCACGGCCGCTGCTTCTCTGCACCGCCGCTTCTCGCGTTCCTCCGCGGAGGCCCCCGGGGGCGCCGGCAGTCACCGTGTGTCCGCAGATTTGAACCGCTTCTGTCGCATCGGGATTCCCGACACAGGGAAATGGCGCCGGAGGCCACCTCCTTCTTCTTTGTTGGAGTTTCTCTCTTCACTTTCTCCGTGGGCCCCAAACTGCGCTTCAGATCTTTCCTGGGTCCATGGGAGCCACTTCCCTCTTTCTTGTCCTCCTCCAGTCACTATATTCCAGTGTCGGGATGGCGACTTTTGGAGAGGTTCACTGCCTGCTTCTTACCGAAAAGTTATCTTTAGAAGCTAAAATTTTTTTAGCTTCTTATTCGTCTTCCTGTGGTTCGGTACACCCTGATTTCAGGAGAGGCATGAGTACTGCTCTGTCGTTTCTCTTCTTTAGAGGTCAGTGCAGTGCGGTTTGTAGCTGAGGAGCTTTTGGTAAAGAACTCAGGGTTTCCACACCAGGCCTGTTGTATGGAGTGGAGCACCTGCCTGGTGCTGAACTGGTGTGAACTTTATAATTGTAACGAACATGTACTCAGCATTTGCTAAGTGGCAGGTACTGTGCTTAAGTGATTCACAAGTGTTATTTAATCTTTCCAAAACCCAGTGGGAAGGGCACATTTATTAACATTTGGCCACGGAAAGAGGTGAGGCTCAGAGAGGTTAGGAGCTTTGCCCGGAGCCACACAGTTCCAGAGATGCACAGCTCCTGCTGGGACTGCCTGGCCTGAGCACCTGGCTTTGACTGCGCCAGTAGACTGCAGTCAGCACACATGCATTCAGTAAGAAGGCCTTGAGTTTGGGATGGAGAATAAAGTTGAAAAGTGGTCGAGTCTCTTCCTTTGTGAAGAAAATAGTATAGTTTTTATAATGTTCAAGTTGAACACAATCTGTTCTTTTCAAAGGACTTTGATCTTTTGACGAAAATGGCTTTGAAGGTGTCTTTACTTGCTAGGATTATATGAAGATTGTGCACTCAGTAGTGATACACAAGATTATTATTTGTGTTATAATCAGGAGACTTGGAAGATTATTTCCTTTCAGAGCACCTCATTACCCTGAGGACAGCTGTCTGCCCACAGCGCCGTGAGAAGCAGTCCCTGGGTTTGCACCTCGGATCTCCGACCACTGGCTGCGTGAGGTCGCATGCGTGGCCCCTGGGTGCGCTTTGCTGCCATCCTAGGACTGCTGAGACACTTCAAGCAGTCAGCACGGTGGAGCCCTGGAGTGTACGGGGCACGCGGTTCACACCCCCAGGTGGCAGCTTCCGTAGAACCAGAAGACAAAAAAGACTTCTGCGAGGCCAAAATGCGGCCCCCAGAGTTCACGTGTCAACGTGAGAGCTCATGTGTTGGAGTCATGGATGTGAACCTTAGGCTTCATCCCGGGGTAGCTCTAAGTTTAGTAACAACCGTGCAGATTTAATTACTGTTTCATTTAAAAGCAGAGACAGCACTCTTGAGGAGGAAGGAGCTGGGGACTGCTTGGAAACAGGCTTGGAGATGCAGATGCAGAAAAGCAGGCGGCTTGGGAACTGCGGAGCCAAGGAGGCAGAGGTTGTTTATACCCAGAGAAGCAACCCCAAGAGTCGCCCTTCAAGGTGCGTCCTGTGGGCTGCTGTCTGTGGGTCACATTTGAGGACGATGGTTCTGGATCCTTCCCTCGGGAGATGCTAGATGAATGAGCTGTTGCACAGGCTGGTTTCCTTGGCGCATGCTCCACTGTGTAGGAGAGGAAAAGAAAACAGGCTTTTTTTTTTTTTTTTTTTTTGGTACTAGTTTCTTCCCACTGCAAGATGGTTGTCTTAGCTACTTTCTCGTCACCCAGTCACAGTACCTGACACTCCGCAACATAAAGGAGGAGAGATTTACTTTGGCTCACACCTTGTAGAGGTTTGAGTCCGAAGTCAGCTGAGTGCAAGGCAGAGCGGCATGGCAGAGGAGAGCTGCTTGTGGCATGGTGGGCAGGAAGCAGACAGAGAAGGGAGAAGCTGGGGACAAGAATACACCCCTCCAGGTCACATCCCAGTGACCACCTCCTCCCACCAGGCTTCACCTGCCAACATTACATTTAGCTATAAACTCATCAGGGGATGCATCCACCATGACTGTCACAGCCCCATGATCCAGTCACCTCCCCACCCCACCTGGGAGCACAGGAGGTTTTGGGGGGACGTCTCGAAGTAAACCGCGGCAATAGTTGTTTGTTGCAGAGACCACAAGACACTAATACATCAGCCTGGAATCCCGCCACTGGTCCCACCAGCCAGTCTTTTTTGTTTGTTTTTTAGGAATCTTACCTATGCCTCTATCTCCTTATCTCGTCTTGTCTGTTGAGAGTAATCACTGAGGGTTAAGTCAAAATACCCACCCCAAAAAGTCCCTTGATCCCATCATAAAAGAAGGTCTTAGAAGGTGTTTGTGTGTAACATGGGACAGGGTTTTGGATGCACATTAACAGTGGCGTTCGGACCACATTGCTGTTAAGGCAGTTCAAAGGCAAGGTGACTTCTAACATGTCCCAGCTGACCTTCTGGGTTTACTCATTTTTAGGTTACTCTCAAACTTCTATAACTTTCATATAATCTGACAGATTGGTTGCTACGTGCAATTTCACCTGAAGCAAAGACTGGATTGTAAAATCAGGGTGTAAGTGAAAGGCGTATCAAACCTAAATGCAATATAGTAGAAAACAGTGGGTCACCTTGTACTACTGCTTTGGAGACTCCTTATGCTTGAAAGTGAACTATAGTTTAAGAATTTCCTTTATCATTAAATACTTTCAGTGGGTACTTAGGATCCTGTCATTTGAATGTGCCGTAATGTCTCTAAGAAGTGCCTGGGAATTAAGTTGCTTCCAGATTGTAATGTTATGAATCATGTCAGAGTACTGGAGCTGTTCTGCTTACCTTTAGGAGAAATTCCTAGTCATGGAATTATAGGTCAGAAAAGTATGTAATTCTTTTTTTTTTTTTTTTTTGCGGGTACTGGGGGGTCGACCTCAGGACCTCGTGCGCCAACAGGCGCCCGTGCCGCTGAGCGATATCACCGGCCCCTTTTTTGTATGTGGGATCCGGGAGTCGAACTCAGGCCCTCGCGCTTGCAAGGCAGGCGCTTACGCCGCTGAGCCATCTCACCGGCCCAAGTATGTAATTCTTAAGGCAAATAGTTTGACATGTTTCATTAAATTGTCCTTCAGAAATGTCATCCTGTTTTCTTTCACTCCTGCTGTTACGCCGGAAGTGTGCGCCCGCAAGTGTGTGGTACTGGGGATCAAACCCGTGGGCACTATGCCACTGAGCTATGTCTCCAGCCCCTTTAATTTAATTTTTAATTTAATTTTGCTTTGAGACAGGGTCTTGTGAGTTGTCGTGGTGGAACTTGAACTTGTGGTCCTCCTGCCTCAGCCTCCCAAAACGCTGGGATTACAGGTGTGTGCCACCATGCCTGACTGGTATTGTTGTTTTAAAAGAAATCATATCATTGATCTCATGGTATTTATTTAAGTTCTGGCCTGGTTTATTAATTAAATTAAATTAAATTAATTAATTACTTTTTTTGGTACTGGGAATTGAACTCATGACCTCGTGCTTGCCAGGTAGGTGTTGTGCTGCTGAGCTGTATCCCTGGCCCCTGGTTTATTTATTATATAATGAAATAACTCATTTCTTCTTCTCTGAGCCTACAATGAATCCAAGTGTACATGGCTCAAAGTGGAGGAATAAAAAGAATAAGGAAAGTCAAGGCTACTGAGTTCTGCACTGGGAGGGTCCTGGGAAGTCACCTAAGGCGATTTTGCGACCAGGGCACTCTGGTAATGAGTTCACTGCCGTGCCACCCTAGAGCCGGGAATGTGCATAGGGCACAAGCAGTGCAGGTCACAGGGGCTGAGCCTGCTTCCCAAGGAGAGGGACACGCGGGCATCACGCGGCAGACCTCCTGCGGGGAGTCAGACTGAGCTTCCCGCAGGCGGCGGGCAGGGGGCACAGGCCCTGTGTTCAGGGCTCTTCTGTGCTTTCTGGAGGGAGACGGGAGCCCGTGGGCAGTGACTGGGTAAAGACGGGCTGTGCAGTGCAGGACGAAGCGCTACAGCCATGGAGACCGAGGGCCGCTCCTTCCTTCCTGTGCCTCTCAGTTCTTCTGTTTCCTACTGTTTGTTTTTGAAATAGTTGCATAATTTTTCAGAAATAGTCCCTGCCTCATTAAATTTTTAAATCCAGTACTGGGGATTGAACCAAAGGCCTTAGCACTGAGCTACATCCCCAGCCCTCTATTTTTCTTTCTTTCTTTTTATTTTGAGACAGGGTCTTGCTGAGTCACTAAGTTGCCCAGGCTGGGATCATCGACTTTGTAGTCCTCCTGCCTCAGTCTCCCAGAATGCTGGGATGACGGGCGTGTGCCACCACACCCAGCTGCCTCGTTAGATTTGATGTCTGTTGATTTTCTTTCCTCCATTTGCTGTGTCCGTGTGACTAACACGTGAAAACCATGGTGGAAGACTGAGCGCTGGGGCGAGGGGTGAGGCGGCGATGGTGTCCTGGCCTCGTTGGTATTCCTACCCATCCTGGAGCTGGCACAGAGCGGGCATGAGCTGGGGCCGCCCTGTGCCCGCCCAGGATTCGTATGTTGCGGTGCTGAGTCCCAGCACCTCAGAATGGGCTGACTTTGGGACAGGTCTTTAAAGATGTGGTGAAGCTGCACTGAGATCATGAAGGCGGGCTCTGTTACATGGAATTAGGGACCGGTTAGAACAGACGACTGGACACACATTTCCATGCTCAGAGGGAGGACATGGAGAGGGAGGAGATGACAGCCAACTACAAACCAAGGCAAGAGGCCTCCAAAACAGCAACCTTGCCAACACCTCGGTCTCTGACGTCAGCCTCCAGGATTGCGACAGATACATCCTGTTGTTCGAGCCGCCCAATCCGCGGTGCTTTGGAAAGGCAGCCCTACGACTTCAGACAGTATGTCAGGAACTTGGTTGAATTAAAGATTATCTTTTGACTGTCCCTGGCCTTTAAAAATTATGTTTTTGATGAATAACTGTAATTGGGCTGTGACTTTTTTTCCATAAAATCTTCCACGTGGTGAGGCAGTGGTCGTGCTCATCCCAGAAGGGTGGACATTAGCTTGCCGGGGAGGCTCGGAGGGGGAAGTGGTCCGATCAAGGGACCGCATCTCACCGAAGGTCCCCTCCATGAGCCTCAGGCTGCTGAACTTCCTGCTTCAGAGACCCTCCGCGTCACTCAAGTTCAGTACGCCCATTGATTCCTGGGTACTTATTTTCCCTCTCTGGGCTTCTTCTGGCTACTTGCCTACTTTCGTTAAGAATTCACTTCTGTGTAAATGCCACATTTTCTTTGTCTGTTCATCTGTTGATGTACGTATGTGTATGCTGTTTCTAGGATTTAGCCTTTATGAATTGTGCTGCTTTACACATGGGTGTATGCATGTATCCCTGTAATATGATAACTTTACCTCTTCTGGGAAGATACCTAGAAGGGGAATAGCTGGGTCAAATGGAATTTCTATTTTCAATTTTTGGGGAACCACCACACTGTTTTCCATAGTGGTTGTAGTAGTTTACATTCTTACCAGCATATAGAAAGGTTCCTTTTCCCCTATGTCCTAGTCGGCATTTGTTAATATTTGATTTCTTGATGATGGCCATTCTTTCTGGGGTAAGATGGAATCTCCATGTAGTTTTAATTTGCATTTCTACAATGGCCAGCGATGTTGAACACTTTTTTGTGCATTTATTGGCCATTGGTATTTCTTCTGAGAAGTGTCTTTGCATTTTGATTGCCCACTTTTTGACTGTATCCACTACTCTGCCATAAAGAAAGAAAAACTTGAGGAATTCATAGGCAAATGGATGCAACTTGAGAACATAATGTTTAGTGAAATAAACATACAGGCTTAAATATGGCATGGTTTCTCTCGTATGAGAATCTCCTCTCTCTCTCTCTCTCTCTCTCTCTCTCTCTCTCTCTATATATATATATATATATATATACATACATACATACAGATAAATAGGAAGTAGGGAGAAGTTCAAATAATTCCCCAAATTACCTATTCTGTTGTTTCAAAAATATTTTAAACATATGCTAATTTGTTTCACTTATGCGTCTAGTTTCTCTTAGTTCATTGAGAAGAAAGTTTCGTGCTGTCATCTATTTGTTTCTTCTTTGTAGAGAGTCTTCTTGTCTATGACTTGTACTCAGAGTAACATTTTGCCCATTCTTTTAAGATTATGCTACACAGTGTATTAACTATTGTTATTGTTTTGTTATGAAATGTTTATTTTTTGCATAGAAGTAAAAAGAGTGCTGTTTAATATTTTTCTTTATTAATACCTGTTTGTATTATATTAAAATAAAAAAATACAGAAAGCTTAGAAAAAACCACTGAAAAAGAATTCCTTAAGATCAGTAGCTTCAGTTTTTTGTTTTTTTGGGAACCGGGATTCGAAAGTAGCTTCAGTTTAGAATCCTCAAACTTACCTGTGATGAGAGTTACATTTATCCTTGAAGGCCTCTTAAGTAATTTTGAGTGCACAATAAGGTAACTGTGATATAGGCCCATACTGCAAGGAAATGAGAGGCGTTTTAATTAATACTGTGCAAACATTGATTTATTCTCCCGACTTACGAATTTTTTATCTGTCTTCATTTCCTGAAACGGGTAGAAGGATATGCAATGCTTTGTGTGTGATCGGGAGTTCAGTGCGGTGCCCTGATTCTTCGCGATGCATTCACCCTGCACTGACCTGGCTTCCTTTGCTGTGCAAGGGTGCCTCTGTGCCAGGCTTTATCTCTCTGTTCTCCATCACAGCCAGACTGACCTGCAGGCCCCGCGATGGCCAGGATGGGGGTCCATTGGAATTTCCCATCGCCTTCCATGCTGCCCACTACCTGCCATGTCAAAGAGCTGCTTGCTGGGTATTTACAAGAGTGAAGGAGAAGTTTGGGATGTGTGCCAGTATTTTTGGGTCACAAAAGTGAGTCACTTTGTAACCTGCTTTGTGAACACTCTATTCAATAGCCAAGTGCTTGAAATAGTTCAGAAGTGTTACACCATTGTAGATGCTGTTTTGGTCAGAGTTCTCCAGCACAACGCAGCCCAAAGGTTACATAGGTATAGATGTACAGCAGTAGATTTATTCTTAGGCATTTGCTCATGAGATTATGAAGGTCGAGGTCCAGTCATCTGCCATCCGTGAGCGGTAAAGCCGGGAAAGATGCTAGTGCCATTCAGCTTTAGTCTCAGGCTGCAGAACGGGGTGGGGGACAGTAACGTCTAAGGGGAGGAGGAGAAGGCGGTCCCACTCAGGAGACAGAATTCGCCCTTCCTCTGCCATTTTTGTCCTGTCTGAGCCCTTGACAGACTGGATGATGCCCACCCACATCAAATGCAGTCTCTTCCAGAAAAACCCTCACAGAGACTTCCAGAAATAGTGTTTCACCAGCTTTCTTAGCCCAGTCAACTTGACACATAAAATTAACCATCACAGATGATCAATATATTTTTAGGTTAGGATCAAAACGAGGTTCATTAAATTGGGAAGGTTACATAACCAGGCTAAAGATACATTGTAAACTTATCCAGCTTGGGATTTATGAAGAATGTGCAAGGAAATAATGCCAGACCTATAGCTAAGTATTTTTAAAACAAAAGAAAATGAGCTCAGTGCTCATAAGATCATCTTCCACGCTCTGTAACCACAGCCGTACTTGGTATCATAATAAAATGAAAATATTTAGTATGAGTCATAAAATGAAGCCATTGATATAAATAAACTGCTTACTTACATATTTTGGTCTGGCAGTGTGTTAAAAGACAGTAATACAAACTTCCTCTTAACCAACTGATTTCAGCTAACAAATCTCTCTAATGCTCTCATCAGATCCTTAACTTCAGTATTATAGAGATAACGCCAGAGGAAAGATGTCACCATTGTTAAACGTGCTACCACATGTAAAGGCTGTCCATAAGTATTAAATTTACAGCCCAGGAAGGAGTGAATGTTATTTCTAGAAATGGGGAAATTGATGCTCATGGAGATTGAGGCAGCTCTGGTGCACATAGTTAGTAACCGATAGACTTGGAATCTGAACTTTCCTTGCTTTTCGTCCTGCGGTCTTTTCACTGGTTTTATCTTTCTAAAATAAATAACATATCTGTAAGAAAATGGTTCCTAAGTTTAATCCCCAAGTAGAATTACATGTGTGATCACTGCATTAATGTTAGTGCTGGTACTGTAATTAACATCAATAGCACCTAAAAATTTAAGATGGGATTTAAACTACAGAAAATAAGAACATGCGTGTTTAATTTATTTTGTATTAAAGTAAATGTATTTTAAGATACCTTATGCAAACAGATGTACCAACCCATGAATCTACACCCCTTCTCCCTCCTTTAAATATTGCTGTATGACCTGGATGCTGAACAACAAAAAGGCATAAATCACCAAGTTGTCCTTTGTTATACCAAGGCCTGAACTAATGAAATGTCACCCCAGCTTTTTTCTTTTTTAAAGTTTATAGGACAGATGAAGGAAATAAATGTTTGTTATTATTTACATGCTTGGACTTAAACCTTCAAAAAATGGGTTTTTACCTAAAGGATTGTGTGGCATAAAAAAAGGTAAAAAAGCCCATGAAATGTTTTGATGCTTAGTATTTGAATAAATTACAGATGAGTAAAGTAGAGACGTGGGATTTAATGTTTGTTCGCATTTTCAAGTCGTTAGGGAGGATTTCGGGTGTGCAGCTGAGGTGTGGGAAAGTATTACAGTGGACATGAGGTGGCAGAGGGTGTGCAAAAGGTGCTCTGGATCTGGCTTCCAGGATTTAAATCCTGACACACCTCTTACTGGCTGTGTGACCTTAACTAACTTTAGCCCTTTTGGGTTCCAGTTTTGTTATCTGTGAAATGGGAAGGTCATCGCTGCCACTCCTGGAGCCGTGAAAGTGAAACGCATCGGTGCCTACGACGCAGGTGGAGTAATGCTTGCGTGCAGGAGGTGCTGAGGGAGCCGTACATGTATGACCTTGGCGTGGAATCAGGAGGAGCAAGAGAAATGTGGGAAGCGACAGCAGCCAGTTCCGTGATAGCAGGTTCAGTGACCATAGATAGCTCAGTTCCTAGGAAGACAGCTGACTTCTTTCAGGTCTTTCTGGATTTTGCCGTCAGACCAACCCTGTCCTGCCTTTTACCTAAATTTCAGTTTCTTCATAGGTTATTGAGAAACCCAAGTAATTCAGTTCAACAAATATATATCGAATGTATCTTGTGTGCATTGGTCGGTACCAAGAAGTGTTTTGGAGCTGAGATTGTAAGGGGAACTGTGCTGCCTGTCCCGGAGAACTTCATAGTATAGTAGTTTCAGGTAAACATCACTGCTTAAGTACAAAGTATGTAAAAAGCAGGCATGGTGCCCAGCACATGAAGAGTCCTCATTAAACGTTACCTGCCATCCTCCTCCAGGCGCTCCCTTTATTCAGGGGATCTTGGAAGGACTGCATGTGTGCTGGGCTTGCCACATATCCTTTTGTGTCAGGACTTGGCAGACTTCTTCTCTAAAGAAGTAGGTTAGTGAATACGTTAGGCTTTGCTGGCCTGTTCCTGCATTGCAGCAGGTACCCAGCTCTGCTGGTGTAGGGAGAGAGCAGCCACAGACAGTCTGTAAACAGGCACATGTGGTTTGGGTTCTGTAAAACTTTACTTACAAAAATGGAGAGTTGGGAGCTGGTGAGATGGCTCAGCGGTGTAAGCGCTTATTTTTTTGAGACAGGGTCTTGCCATGTAGTTCAGGCTGTCCTTGAACTCACTGTTTAGCACAGGCTGGCCTCTGACTCACAGTGATCCTCCTGCCTCAGCCTCCAGAGTGCTGGGATTACAGGTGTGTGCCACCATGCCCAGCCAGTTTTTTTTAATTTAGTAAGTGCTTCTCCACCTATTTTTTCTTAGGATTTAATTTTTGAAGACACTCAGTTATTTTTCCTATCAGAATTTCGCAGTCTAGATTTGGTTGATTGTATCCCTTATAGCTAATATCTTCCTTCATCCCTGTATTTTTTGTAAATTGGTAGTTGGAACTGGAGGCATGAACAAATTTGGATTTGAAGTTTTTGGCATGATGTCCTACTTCAGTGGTAGTGGTGTGAGCTCACATACTAGATTCTGAAAGTCTGTTGGAGAAGGAATGTGCAAGTCTAAGGTGCTATCAGTTTTCTTGGGGAAAGTGTCCGCATAGGTAATGGGCAGGGTCTAGAGAGCCCTTACCACACCCTTCTGGGTGGGTTGGTTGACCTCCCTCTGTGCTTCCTCTCAAGTCTGTCATCTCTATTTGCACTCTTCGAAGGGTTGCAGAATTCTTGATTTTGTAGCAGAGAGTTTAGCATGATGCAGGGGCATAGATTTTTATCGAATATCCACTGAGTAAATTAATAGAGAGTTCATTCTTGTGGCTTGTTTCAGTCCACGGTTGCTGTGATGTTTGGCCAGCTGTCTAAATTATCAGTATTTGGAGGCTCCAGTCAGGCTTTGGACCAGGTAAGAGTGCTTTCTTTAATTATGAAATTAGTGCAAATTATGGAAGTGGCTTAGCCTTCAAAAAAACTAGTCTAAAAATGTTCATTGAAGGGGCACCTTACTTTTCTTGATGTAATCCATTAAGTTGTACCATAGGCAGAATTGGGCTGTATTTGCACATCGGAGCTTTGGCACTCCGTTGACTTTGAGAAAAAGCAAAAAAACAAAACAAAACAAAACAAAACCAGAACTGGCTTCTTGGTACATGACTATTGATCCTATAGGGTACTCTACTCAGAAGGACTCTACACTTGGGGCTCATTGCTCTGTGGATTTGTAGTTATGTATGTGAAGTCTACTGGGAGAATGGAACATGTATCAGGAGCATGGAACTGTGCCTCCTGACATTCTGGCCTCCCCAGGATAGACACTTGGCAGTTGGCTTCCCTGACCCCTGGTACCTTTGTCCATCTTGGCTTCCCTCTGTCTGCACTGTCGAGCAACCATTGTCACCCTCTGTTCCTAGTGGGAGTCTTTGTGTGGGTAGAGTCACAGTTGGATGTGCACACCCTGTGGTGTATCAGTGTGGGCATGGTGGTGATTTGTCCCTTCTCTGGGTTGGTGGCACCATGTTGCTTTCAGCAGGAAACTGTGTTGAGCTTCATACCTACTCTTCATCCAGGTGTGAAGGATGTTCCAGCACAGAGGTTCTAATCCCTAGGGCTGCCTGTCCATTGTGGGCAGACTTGTCTGGCTTGTACCCTGTCAGTCCAGTAGCTGATCAAGTCATGGAATATGGACCTTGCATTAAGTAGATGCAAACACATCACAGAAGTAGCTCATGTGTCTGCCGTACATTGTCACAGTTTTGCTGCTGTGGGTATTATGTCTTAGCAATGAGAAGGTAACTAAGACAGAGTTTGGTACCAGAAGTGGAGTCATTGCTGTGACTATACCTGACCATGTGGTTCAGAAGCTTTTGGAGTGGTTCATGGGAGTTTGGAAAGGCTTTGAGATGTTGGCTAGAGAAGCAGCCCTAGAATGTTATAAGCTGAATTTGATAGGAGATTCTGGTCAGAGCTTAGGAGATGAGAATGCTAATAGAAAGTCAGATGGTAAAGACCAGACTCAAGAGGTTTCAGTTGGGAACAAGATCTCCATTGGCAGTTGGGCTCCAGGCCATGTGTGTTGTGCTCTGATAGAAAGTTTGTCTATATTTTTTTCCTGTCCCAAGACTTCATTGGAAAATATTAAGAGGGGCAGACTAATTAATATGGCAGAGGAAGTTTCAAGGCAGTCTAATGTTGAGGGTGGGAACATGAGTACTCTTAGGAGCTTTTAGTGAGCTCTACCTTGAAAATCAAGAGCAAAATTTGAGAAAGAAAATGGCAGAGTGGTGATCACTAGCAAAATTCAGCCTGAGATCTGGAACCCAGACACTGGAGAATAACAACTTGTCAAAGAAAAAAAATGTGAAGCAGATTGCTGGGAGTTGGGAAGGAACTGATAAGAAAAATTAGAAGCTACAGAAAGTTGGAAAGATGGTCCACAACACAGAGAAAATGAAACAATTTGGACTGTCTCTCTGACTCTTGCAACTTACTGGGTGGGGAACTGGGCTCCCCAGAAGCAAGGTAAGTGTCCACAGCTGAGCTATCCAGGGAGAAACAGCAATAAAGCCCATGGCCCTTGTGAACTACAGAAATAGCAAAAACTCCAAGGGGACTCCTTCCACACAGCAGACAACAGCCAGAGAGAGATTCCAGAATGGTCGGCCACCATATTGCCAGAGTGTGCTTGGTTAGGCGCCATTTCAGAAAGGGGTTGATTATTTTAGTCTGGGACTCAGAACAATGAAAAAAAACAACTTCACTTCAGGAATTCCAGTGTTACCTCCCCACAGTGATTGGGTGAGATACAACCATAGGAGACAGCTGTGGACTGGGAACAGGCTAGATAGAGATGCCTTGATTTAAGTTTAAACTCAGGCTGGGAAGAACACAGGCCTCACGCTCCATGGTGAGAAGCCAGGCCTGGCTTGAGTTACATTCAGAAACAGCTGGGTGTGAAGGTACCTGTGGCATTAAGTATTTGAACCCCTGCCCTGCTGCCTACATCCAGCACAGATCTAAGGTCTGATTGCCTTTCCTGTCTACCAATGTGAGGAAGGACATGTCTCAGCTTGGACATTGCCACAGCCTGGGGTAACCATAGGGGCCTCTGGAATGGGGTCACCTCACAAACCCACAGGCTATAAGGCGAGGCAGTGCCTTGCTAAAGTCCAAAACTGTGGATCCTAGAATTAAACCACTTGACATTTTTTTTTTCTCATTTTGGACTCCTTCTGTTCTTTTTCTTACTCCTTTTTTTCTGTTTTTTTTTTCCTTTTAATTTTTTCTATTTTTATTGTGTATATTTCTCTCCCCTTTTTGTTATCTTTTATTTTTAGAAGATAGGGTTGCTTTTAAAGACCAGTTACTCGGGCCGGTGAGATGGCTCAGCGGCTTAAGCGCCTGCCCGGCAAGCGCGATGGCCCAAGTTCAACTCCCGGAACCCACATACGAAAAAGGGGCCGGTGATATCGCTCAGCGGCACGGGCACCTGCTGGTGCGCGAGGTCCTGAGGTCGACCCCCCGGTACCCACACACACACAAAAAAAAGACTACAGTTACTCAGAGATACCTTAAAAACAACAACAGAACATGAACTATGGACTTAACCACTACTATATGATCAAAAAAGATTTATCTAAGATTAATTGGAATAAGAGAAAAATTGTAAGACAGAACAAAGGGCATAAAAAACTTGTTTACAAGAAATAAAACTTCTGAAATATTGGGAAATAATTAAACATACAGATAAGTGAGACATATAGAAGCCCAAATAGCCATGATCAAAAGAGAACCTTTTCATGTTACATCACAGTCAGAATACTAGAAGGGACAGAATCTTCAAAGCTGTTAGAAAGCAGAATGAGTCACTCAGAAAGGGAAACCCATTAGAATCACAGTGGTCTTCTCAACATCACCATTAAAGGCTAAGAAAGCACAGAGTGAAGTGTTTCAAGCCCTAAACAAACAACTTCCAGCCCAGACTTACATATCGTGCAAAACTTTCTTTCAAAATTAATGGGGAAAGAAAGTATTTCCATGATAAAGAGCATGCCAAGAAATTCATGACCACCAAAACAGCACTCTAAAATAAATTCTCAAGGATATACTAGAAAGATACAATTAAGAGAACAGTGCGAAAAAATTTAATAGAGTGAATACCAGGCAGGGTGAGCAGTTAAGTAGAAAGGGCTGAGGGAGCAAATCAACAGCAGGAAAACAGTGCAATGACAGGAATGCCAGCACCTTTCAGTGATAACTCTCAATGTGAGTGTTCTCAGTTCCCCAATCAGAAGACACAGCCTGGCAAAACAGATCATGAAATAAAACCCAATGATACGCAGTATATAAGAAACATATTTAATCCAAAAAGAAATACACTGATTAAAAGTCAGAGTGTGGTACTCAGTATTCCATGCAAAGGGAAGCTGGAAAAAAGCGGGAGTAGCTGTCCCGATTTCTGACAAAGTGGAGTTCAATCCAAAACTTGTCAGAAGAGGCAAGGAAGGTCACCACATACTGGTTAAGGGAACAAATCAACTGGAAGAGATAACAATTATAAACATATATGCACCAAACACTGGCACAGCCAACTTCATAAAACAAACATTACTAGACATAAAAAATCACATAAACACCAGCACAGTTATAGTGGGGACATCAGCACCCTGCTGTCACAAGTAGATCAACAAGGAAATATTAGTTGATCCAAACCTTTGAACAAGTGGACTTAATAGATAACTGCAGAGCGCTCCACCCAACAACAGAATACACATTCTTCTCAGCAGCACGTGAAACTTTCTTCAAAACAGACCACATACCAGCCAGTCAAGCAAGCTTAAGTAAATGTAAAAGAACTGAAATGTCATGCATATTATCAGAGCATAGTACAATAAAGCAAGAAATGCACAACAAAAGAAAACATAAATTAGGCAAATACATGGAAACTAAACAATACACCCTTAAATGAACAATAGATTACCAAGAAATCAGGGAAGAAATATGACAGTTTGTAGAACTAAACAACAATGCCAGGTAACATACCAGAACTTATGGGACACAATGAAAGCAGTCCTGAGAGGAAAATTTATAGCCATGAATGCCCACATCACAAAAACAGAGTGAACTCAAGTACGTAACCTAACAGTGCACCTCCAGGTGCAAGAACAACCCAAACCCAAAGCTAGTGCGAGGAAGGAAATAAAGATCAGAGCAGAAATCAGTGAAATTGAGACAAAACAAAAAACAAAGTACCAGTGAATTGAAGAGTCATTTACTGTGTTTTGGTACTTTTAATGGCACTTCTCCCACTTTTTGAACAAGGAATCTCACATTTTAATTTTGGATGGAGCCCTGCAGTTTATGTAGCCCACCCTGGAAGGAAGGTAGAAGCATGGAGAAAAAGAAGGAACTTGTCACCGTGCAGCTGGCTTGCTCCCCGAGGAGAGGATGGTGGATTCTCACAGGAACAAAGATGGCATCCAAACTGTCTCAGCTGAGGAACATTTTTAAGTGACTCTGAATCCCTTTTTCTTTGATTTGGTGTATACCAAAACACTCTTCCTTGTAGTTTAGCTATGAGGGAGAATGTGGTAATCAAGTTCAACTTTGGTTTTCTAAGTTCTGTGATAGTTTTTAAAGATGGTAATTAACGGGTTGGCATTTTGGTGTTTCTGTACCGGTCTGTGTGCTTGCTTTATGAGTGCCCGCCTTTGAGGATACACCCTGTGTGGTGGGGTGCTTGCAAGCCTGAAGACCTGAGGCGTGGTCTGTTAGTCCCAGCGCATACAGCACCTTTTGGGTCTCCTGGGAGAGGACCCGTCATGGTTTTTGCTGTGTGTGAGTCCTAGGCAGGGACCATACGTGCACATCTGTGCTCACTCCCCGGAGCGCTTACGCTTGCTGAGCACAGCGAGCAGCGGTGAAGCTCACTTAACAAGCATAACTGCGGCTTGTGGCAGCACCTAATAAGCCTAAGGCTTCCAGATGGGATGGAATTAACGTGCACTTGAAAGGGTTGGGGAAGCCAAGCCAGGATTATGATATTGCACCTCATTTTAGAATGAAGAACAAGTTTGTGGTCTTCAAGATCTTTTAAACATTTGCTGCCAAACACCTGCTTTCCCATACACCGCAAGCCCTGAAGTGATCTTGAAAGCATGAAGGGTTTCACGGAGAATTCAGTTGTGAATCTGAGGCCTTCTTGCTACTCGCTCATCAGAACTCTTTGGCGTCTGCTGACTATAAAGCGGTGACTAGAGAGACTGCAAAAGACTAAAATTAAAATCCTGTATTTCCTCCAAAACATCTGTTCTCAAGTTCACATCAGAAGTATTTCTCGAGCGTGAGTATAGTGCATGTGTGTGTGTGTCCATGTTTATAACGTAAGGGACCCGGTGGAACTGAGAACAGAGGAAGTGGATTAGGGGTCATAGGTGATGCTCAGGTGCCCAACAGAGGACAGGAAAGGGGGTCACACAAAGGTAGTGCTCTGTGGTTATGTGGGCCCTCAAACTTGCAAAGACGAGAGAATTTTTTTACTTGTATGATGGAAAAACCCCAGGGATTGGAGTAGGTTTTGTGTGGCAGCATGCAGGCCTCCATCTCCGCACTCCAGGTCTGTGTCTGGCATGCAGCTTTCCTCCCTCTCTGTTCAGGACTGTCCCAGCCCTGAAAAGGAGGTGGGGACTGGATTGTGATCGAGATGGACGGAACACTGCTGTCTCAACTTGTACAATGTGCGCATCCCAGAAGGCATCACTGGGGCTAGGGCAGGGCATGTGCTCACTGTCTGAGGCTGGGTCCTTGCTCTACCTGGCAGGCCTTAGGGGCTGAGAATTGGGAGGTGGGCAATGGGTGGGTTCCCAAATGGAAATCAGGGCTGCCCACATGGTGAAAAACCCCATTTTTCCTTACAGTGGATAAGTGAATACCATCATAAGTATATAAAGATAGGAAAGTATGAAGTACTGCAGGGGGCAAGTGAAAGGAGAAAGAAATCTTATGTTGGGGAAGTTGGAGGAGCTACGTCAGAGGGACCCCCAAAGCTGATGATTGGACTGGCAGCATTGGAAGACATGTATTTCAGCCAGACACCTCTGTTATGGGGAGGGTGGAGGAGGCATAGGGTGAGATGGGGACCTAGTTGGGGAAGAAGAATGTCGAGGTTGGAAAATAGATATTTTTGGAGGAGTGATGGTAGGTGTGGTGGCAAGGACATTTGGGGTCATGGTACAAAAGATTTCAGATGCTAGCTAGGTCAGATGCTAGCTAATTGAGTAGGCAGTAGGGAGCTCTTGAAATATTTCCAAACATGGATAATGCAAAGTAGAGCTGCAATTAGGACAGATCAGGAATAGTTTTAGGGTGAGCTGGAGCAGGGAGACCATTGCAGAGTTCTTTAGGCAAGAGGATGCCGGGAGGGAGGGAAAGGCAGGGCAAGATGGAAAAGAAAATGTGGGGCTGGGAGCAAGAGTGAAAGGTGACACTTGGAATCAGGCTTCTGCTTATAGAAGTAAGGACGTCTGGAGAGCTTGCTGGTGGAGGGAGAGGGGAGAGATCCTGAGGTCGTCCTCGGAAACACTGAGGACTGTGTAACAACATGTAATGTGCTTGGTTGAACACTAGACGGAGACTCCGCAGTGGTCGGTACCCCGGGATGCAGTCAGAGGCAGCCGGGAAATGTGCCGGGCAGTTCTGATAGTGACAGGAGGGCCTGTGTGACTTTAGAGGGCATCACCCTGCAGTGCTGGCAAGGGAGGTCCTGCACAAGGCAGAACAGAAGCCCCGTTATGACGGGGCACTCCACTCAGAAGATGGAAAACTCCTTACCGCCCTCAGTGCCGGACCCTGGCAGACAGCGTTAGATTCTTACTCTGTTTTGTTTGTGAGCCTTTAAGGAAGTGCTAAGTGTTATGCCAAGCACTGTCAGTACTTCGGGGATTTTAGATAAGAAACTTTTAGGAGAAGGGGGGCATTTGGCTGAGACAGAGCCAAAGTGATGGGAGAGGCCCGACTTTGCTCGCTTGCTCTGGCTCCCAGAGGTCAGCACTCTGCCCCGCGGGTTCTCATCCACTCCGGGGAAGAGGAGGGAGCTCTGCTCTGCTGCACTGCGGCCAGTGCTTGGCCAGGGTCCTCTCTCTGGCCTTGAGGTTGCTGCGTTGCTTTTCACTAAAAGAGGTAGTGGGGATCCCTTCTCTCCTGAGCTGGAGTCCGGGGTCTTCAGTACTTGAGAAGATGTGCCCTCCAGTCGCCTGTGCCCCACATTGGCCTGCTGGTCTTACAGGTGCCATAGATGAGTTTTCGTGTGGGATGTGAAGCAGCGAAGGCTTGCTCCGGGGTCGAGGAGTGGAGAGTCTCCGGCTGCCCTGTCCTCGGTTGCTGCCTCTATGACAGCTGTGCTTTCTGCTGTCTCTTTGGCATTTTTGTTTTTTCTGATGCTGATCTATATGAGAATGTTTATGGTGACAAAGTAAAAAGTAACTGTTGAGAGTGAAGTTAAAACGAATAGTGATAATAATTCATCCTCGACATTCTACTTTTATCCCTTCGGGTTGTAGGTATAAGCAACAGAATAATCAACACTTCTTTAAAGAACCAGCGGTGACTGCCAGGCTCCTGGGCAATATCCCACCTGCCTTGTAGGTTCTGAGCAGCAGGAAAGGCAGGAAGCGCCACACAGCAGCCGCGGGACGCGTCTGTGGAAATGCGCTGTGGGCGCGAGAACCGCTGAGAGTTACTAGATCAGGGTCTTGGCTGGGCTGCTTTCTTTCTGTCCAGTCTCCTGGCATAAATCAGAGCCCGGGTCAGGTTTCCTGTTTGCCTGACGTCACTCCTGGCCCTGGGTTACTCCGATTTCTCCTGTTAATTTCCTTTTGTTTCTGTGCCTTCTGGCAGCATCTGAGTCTCACTGGAGACTCGTTTCGTGAGTGGGACCCGTGTCCTCTGTGCGGTTTGGCTTCTGCAGGCGGGGTGCTCGTGTACCCCTCCTTCTGGGCCATCCGGTCCCTGTGGGAGCTCACAGTGCTGCTGTCACTTTTCTTCAGATTTCATTTAAAGATGGGCGAAGCATGCATTCATAGTTTTGAACAAGCATTTAAAAGAACTAAAGGGAAATCAATTAGTAGCATAGATTTTTATATTGAATTACAGCACTATTAAAAATGAAATCCCCTACGACATTTGAAGGGATTTTGAGGGTAAATGTCTTGGGCTTCCCATTTAGAGCTCTTCTTTGTAATCTGAGAACTACCTGGAAAAGCTTTTTTCTTCATTTCAAAATGATAAAAATTCCCTCATTTCTTATTTCATACAAATGGCCTATTAATTTCTAACTTTAATAAATTTAGATTCGGTTTGATTTTTTAAATGGCAGAGATTTGATGAAGTGAACAAAATTCTTATTAGACAACTGCTAGAAAAATATTTATTATAACTTCTATATCTTAAATATGGCTAATTTTTCCTTTGCAATTTTTCATTTAGCTTTTGTCTTTTCATTTAGCTTTATGAGATGAGTAGATGGTTTATCTAAATAGCCCCGCCCCCTTTTCAAGGGAAAAACTCAAGCTTTTTCAGTTCATAATTCTGCTGTCCTGTTTACCCCTAATTTTAGGCTCTACTCCTTTTTTGCTGATCAGTAACTAAATTAGATAATAGACATGACATAAAATGAATGAGTGCTTTGGATAAAATGCAGGTGAACTATTGTGATTTTAAATCTTTAGGGGTTTAGAGTTTTGTGGATTAAAAATAAAATGTACTTGATATTTGTTAACTGAGTTTTTTCACGATGGCTTTGTGAAAGGAAGTGAACTAATACCTGGTTGGCAAGGGAGGCAGCACAACAGGCACTTTCGGGCACTCAGGGCAAGACTGTGACCAGAAAATGTGATCCAAGCAGACAGTGTGCCCTGTGCGTATGTGTGTTCTTAAGTTGCGCCCTTTTATAACTTGCATATAAAGTTTCAGATGGAACAGGATCAAGGAGCGCTTGTGATCTGTTAACCAGTCATTGGCCATCGAACTGAGCGGGAACTTTGTGCCAGGCACTGTTCATAGTACTTTGCATGCACCTCGTATCATTTTTCATCCCAGCGACTTAATTGAGATGGACCGTTGTCACCTGACTTTCTGTTTGATGAGGAGATTAAGGTGCAGAGCAGTTATGCAACTTGCTGAAGTGATGGAGTCAGAATTAGAACCCAAGCCATTTGACTCTGTGGTTGTTCACTACTCTGTACGTCTGTACACGTCCAGGAAACCCGTGAAGAGGCCGGTGAAGACGGGGCAGAACCACGAGGGGCCTGCGGTCCGTACTGGCTGCTGAGTGCTCTTCCTGTCCCTACAAACCACCCTTCCCCTGTGTCAGGGCGGCCTGTGACCCAGCCTGTGCCCATCGGGGGCGTCCTCCTGCTCAGACCAGAGGGGTGGCTCCGCAGATGGGCCGTTCATTCACCCCCAAGAGCCCGTTAAGGTGATGAGTTTTTGTTCTGGAAACGTGACTGCAGTTCTTTAGAAAGCGGTGCTCTCTTTTCACTGGACTTTGCTGGCAGGAGTGTTAGAAAGTGAGGGTCGTACAGAGGAAAGCAGAGGTGAAAAATGGAGAAAGGAGACCGAGTTATGACGAGGTGTCCTGCTCCACCTGTGTCTTAAGGGATGAGAGTCACTGCTAGATCTCCAGTTACGTGAGGCTCCTTCCCTCCCCTCCAGTCCTCTCATTCTCCTCTCCTTCCTCTCTCCTGCCCCTGTCTATCCTTTCCTTTTCCTCCCTCTCCTCGCCTCCCATTGAGGCTGAAAGAATTCCAGCACAAAAGGTGAGTGGGTTTGGGAGCCGTCCAGTCTGGCCAGCTCCTCTGCTTTGCCCCTGGCTGGAAGGAGCAACTCCTCTGTCGCATCAAGGGTCCAGGGCCAGGTGGACAGGGCAGTGAGGTCCAGCGCCTCCAGAGCATCTCAGAGGAAACAGAAAGGGCTTTAGTCACTGACGGTCTCGGGGACGGAGTCCCCCGGGACCATGAGCATACAGAGAAATGTGCAAGCTGCAGCATCTGTCTGTGATCAGACTCCTCCTGGGGCCCACAGGGCAGAAGCCAGGGCGTGGGAGTGTGACACACACCGTGTCTCCTTCATTGCCTATATTTGAAACCACAGGTTTCTACTTTAAGAGGCTGGATATTAAAAATATTAATTTGCTTAGTCTCGTGTACATGAGGGAAGAATCAGAAATCCTAGCAAATGCTTTCCTCACCAAGTTACCTATCGCGGAACGCCCTTTTACATCCTATATTGTACCTTGTAGGAATCAGTCCTTAGCGCGGAAACAGCAATAGTGACAGGACAGGAACTGTCTCCCTTATCAGCTGTAGCCCGGCAGGTGTGCCTTGTGTGCAGGTGTGTAGCTCCCTTACAGAAGTTACAAAAAGGATGTCTGTAAGTTGGCGCTGCCCTGACTTTTAGGGAGATTTTTCTGGGCTGATAGTCAAATGAATGTGAAAGAAGGTTTGAGAAGTCTTTCTTTTTTCTGGTATGAAAAGATTATTATTTTCAGAGTAATATATGCACTATCCTCATATACTAATTTCTCTTGATTTATGACTTAGTATGTCCACCCTCCTTTATTTCTACTTCTGCCAAAATCCAAGCCTTTCTTTTTGCTGGCTGATATGCATTTTTGTGTTTTGTTTGCTCATTGTGGTACGTGTGAATAAATAGTCACCTCATTTTCACCAAAAAGTGTACTTAAAGACTTATTTTCACCAATGATATATTTACAATACTTTATTAAACATTCAGTAAAACCATGTCCTTTTTTTATTATGAATGCACTTGGCAGTAACCAAGATCACTGTAGTGTAAAAGCATGTTTTATGTATGTAGGTATGTATGTATTTGCAGTGGTGGGAATGGAACCCAGGACCTTGTACATGCTAGGCATGTGGTGTACCACTGAGCTGCACCCCAACCCAAAATGCTGTATTTTAAAATAGTTTCTTTGAATAATTCTTTACAGTAAGTTAATACTGCTTGATTTTATATAGTTTGTTTTATTGGAAGATTTTACTCTCATCTGAAGGGTTTGTGAAACAAATTTTATTTTCTGGATCCTGAAGTTGGTTTTGGAGAAATTCTAGCTGCATTGTATTAGGCAAAACCCCACGCCCTCACCCACATCTTTTGCTGATGTGCCATTTTCTAAATATGTTCTGCTTGTTCCAAAATGAGTATCAATAGCTGGAAGCATTGGAGAATGTTAATTTGGCACTTGTGTTCAAGAGTGGCACTTAGTTTCTTACATTGTGTCCTGTTCCACGTGAGTTTTGCAGATGATTTATTTCCTTTCTTTTAAAAACAAGGCATTCACACTAATAAAATCAGACCTGGTGCTGCATGTGCTGGCATTTATATCCACCTTTGTCTTGAAGTCTTATGTTAAAATTAGCCATAGAAAGTTGGCAGAGACAGGCTGTTTTTAGACTGTAGTTCTAGTCCTCTGGTTTAAGCTATTTTTCACTCATAAATTTTCTCTATAAAAGTTTAGTTCTCCTTAAAAATCTCTATTTTTAACCTTCAGGGTCTGGGTGTAGGTTACGTAGATCATTTGATAGTCATCTTGTGCAAGTTTTTCTAAACTTTTTCGGTCTTGAGTCCTGACCAGTAACACTTTATAAATGGCATATACACACTGCTGTGCAAGCGTACACTGTGCAAATTAATTCACGCTTGTGCCTGCTGTGTACATTATGCAGCAGGGTTGGGTATAGCTCAGTGGTGGATGACTTGTGTAGCATGTGCGAGGCCCTGGGTTTGATCCCCAGCACTGCCCCCCAAAACATAAATATACATGTATGCCTATGTATATATTCATGTATACATACAAGGGATGATTAAAATATATGATGAATGTTTAAATTAAAAATCATTACAGTAAAAGATATATTGTCATTAGTCCCCCTCAAAATACCTGATTTGCTTCAAACACACTTATCCCAGTATTCTTGCTACTTCTGAAACAGTTCTGGAAATCCTCTTTTGTGAGGGTCTGTATGAGGTGTGGTCAAAAATGAGTGCTGCTGCCTAGTGCCATCCAACAAGGAGGGGGGCTTGTAAAAACATAATGGTGTGTCCTCGTTCACCTTATTCACCAGATCTGACACCATAAGATTTCTGGATCTTCCTCAAGTCAAGACGACCATGAAAGGTAAAGGTTTTGAATCAATTTGAGACATCAAGGCAGCCACAATAGTGCAACTAAAGACATTCATGTGAGAGAAGCTCAGAACTGTTGCAGAAAATGGGAAAAACCATGGGATAATTGTGTTTGAAGTGTGTGAATGTATGTGTGTATGGTGTATTTTGGGGTGGACTAATGACAATATGCCTTTTACTGTAATAAATTTTTTTTAAAGATTTAAACATTCACCATATTTTTTGATCACACGCATATGCACCAGATAAAACCTAGAAGGTACAAGGATTTTATGGGGAGAAAAAATATAAGTTCTAGCCAGGGATATAGCTCAGTGGTACAGCGCCTGCCTGGCAAACGTGAGGTCCTGAGTTCAATTCCCGGTACCCCCCCCAAATATATATATAAGTTCTAATATTTTCTTCCTGTGCTCTCCAATTCCAGAACGCGAATTCAGGCCACTGTCAATTGCTGTTCATTATTAAGAGAATGTGATTACTAACTCTTCAGAGTGAGGTCTAAAGATAATATAAAATATTTAAGACATATGATAGGGATAAAATAGAATGTGACAGACACCCACGTCTGTTTCCCCCTCCTCTTTAGAAAGAATTCTTGTTTTTTCTCTAAGGATCGCTACACTGCAAGTGAGGCGTAAGAAGCATTTTGCCATCCGAAGGCGGAATGGCAGAGGAGGCGGATGAACAGAGGGAAAACCCACACCGCGGGCTCTGTGCGGCGCTCCGGACCCCGCGAGCTTGGCTTCCACTGCTTATGTGTTTACAGCTTCTGTCTGTGTCTTCCCTCTGTCCTCAGCCGGGGTCCCATGTTAGGGATTTTGCAACCTTAGAGTTACCATGTATCTAGAGAGTCTGTTTCTTCCCTGCCCAGTGAAGAAGTGGGGTGGGGCTGGGCTTGTGGCTCAGTGGTGGGCGCCTGCCTGCCCTGCAGAAGACCCTGGGTCCGTTCTCTGCCCAGCAAGACAAAAAGAAATGTGGAAAAGGCGATCTGCTTCAAGTGTGCTCGCCTTCCTCCATAGTTTGCCAGAAATGCAGGTTCTCAGGCTCCATCCCACGCATCCAACGGAGTCAGAGGCTGCGTTTTCACAAGTGAAGTGTTGCTTTCAAAATCGGAATCCTTGTCCAGTTGACCTGCCCAGAATGGACGCTGCTTCCCTGATCTTTCAAAGTAGCCAAGCCCTGGGGGTCAGTGGCACGGACAGCCGTGTGCGCACCGTAGAATGCAGGACTGTGACAGTGCGGATTCATCCTGGTTAATTTAATCCATATAAGCCTTCTTGAAAGAAACAACTGGGAGAAGGAAGGGGAGACTGTTGACATTCTCTGTTCTTACAAAATAAGATCATTACAAGTTCAGTAATGAAGTTTAGATACTAAGTAAGTAATTTTGTAAATTGACGCTAGACTAGGCCTGGACTAGAGGGGACTAAGGGAGAAA
This sequence comes from Erethizon dorsatum, assembly GCA_028451465.1. NCBI lineage: Eukaryota > Metazoa > Chordata > Mammalia > Rodentia > Erethizontidae > Erethizon > Erethizon dorsatum. Next base: position 136,376,099 of record CM051826.1, on the reverse strand, counting down.
CTAGGGACACTTGAGATTTATTTAATAAGAAAAGGTATTAGGAAGTGGGATAAAGGTACTGGAGGATTTTGCCCAGAAATAGGGAAAAGAATCTTCCCTGTTCTTGATTTTATGTCGCAAATATTTGTATTGTCAGGATCCAGTACTGATCTTACGATTTTGATTTAACTTTTCAAGTATAACTTGGAACTTCATCACTATTTCTAGTGATGAGTAGAATAACAGTAGTCACTATTGTTACCATTCGACACCTTTCCATTGAGTACCCCTGTGGCCATATGACAGGTGGGGTCGCACTCAGGCAGGAGCGCAGTCACGTTCTGGCACTTAGCGTCCTTAGAGACTAGGAAGGGAGCTGCACTGGAGCCAAAATCAGAACGAAGCGTAGAAAGTGCAGCGATGAAAGTATTGACTTCAGCCTCAGTTTCTCCCATTTCACAGGGTTACAGCGAGGTTTAAATGCGATCTGTGAAAGACCCAGGGGAAGCTCTGAGGCACAAAGGCAGCACCTTTACCCCGTCCTTCTCTCTCAGCCAGTGTGTTTCGGAGTCTTTTGAGGCTAGGAATTACACCGCGGACAGCAGGAGTGGTGGAAACGTGCAAGTTGCAAAGATAAGGAGGAGAGGCGTTTCAGTGGGGAGAGACATCTGGGGTTCCCAGTAATCAGCTTTAAGAATTTACAGGGCAGTGTTTTCTAAATGTAAAAGACAAAGATCACCTTTGTTTTAATTAAAATAATTTTCAGTTTACTAAAGACAGAGGCTGGGCTGGAACTGACCCTACACCATTTCTCTGGGACCCTAACAAGAGCGTTCTGAGGCCAAGCCGGCCCAGCTGGTGCTCCTGTGGGGCAGGGGGCTGGAGTCACCGAGTGACACCAGCGAAGCCGTCCAGTGAGTCTGAAAACGAAGGGGTTTCTGGTTATCAGAGATCAGAAAGAAGTTAAAGATCAGAAAAACAAGGAGTTGAGCAAACTTGAAAGAATAGTCCTAAAGTACATCTTTATCGTTCTTTTCACAGAACTTCAGTAGCTCCCTCTGCTTGGTCAGCTTTGCAGGACTCTCGGCCCTAAACAAAGTCCGTGTCCGGCTCACCTTACTTTCTTACCTGTTTTCCTGCCCGTTCAGAATCTCCACCAAGGATGACAGTGTGCACTCCTTCCCCGAGAGCTGAGAATCTTATAATTTTCTGCTCTTACAAGTTCTTGCTGTTTCTTATGAGTAGAATTTCTTTTTTTTTTTTTTTTTGGTGGGTACCGGGGGGTCGACCTCAGGACCTCGTGCACCAACAGGCACCCGTGCCGCTGAGCGATATCACCGGCCCCTTTTTTCGTATGTGGGATCCGGGAGTCGAACTCGGGCCCTTGCGCTTGCAAGGCAGGCAGGCGCTTATGCCGCTGAGCCATCTCACCGGCCCATGAGTAGAATTTCTTAATGTAAGAGGTAACCCATGCTAGTTAACCTTGGACTACCAAAAGACAGGAAGCGAATAGATTTGGCTATCTTTTTTAGGAAATGGGACTGTTTGGTAGCTTATTTCAAGCTGGAAGTCTGAGGTCTATGAAGGTTGGGAAGAGATGGTTCCTAAGAGCCATCCAGCACACCACTTAAAGGGAGCCCCATTTTCCAACACATTATCCAAACCTCAGAAACCAAATATTAATTGATCTGGAGAGAATGATTTCCCTGGCTATCAACTTCATAGAGCACGTGGGGCACTTCTACGCGATCACTGGCTTCTCCTGGTATATGGCATGGTGAAGAGAATTCTTAGCCATTAGAATTCTTAGGCTTCTGGTTTCTAAAAAAAATATTATAATAAGGTACTGTGTTAGCCTGCTAAGAGATTTTAGGATTGGGTCTGAAAGATGATTTATAGCTATATATTTGGACAGCCAGTGAATGTAATTTCTTTGAAAAACTGCGCAATAGCAAATATTCGGTAAGCATTGTCTAGATGATTGATCTAAGGAAAGAGCCAAAAAAAGGGGATAATTCCATTGTGGATCCAGTGGGATTGAGCGAGGCTGAGGGAAATACAAAGTACGCAACCGTGAAGCTTTGTTTTCTGTACTGCCCTGATGGATCGGTGGTCGACAGAGTGGCCAAGGGTTTGCCTGGCACAATGAGAAGGCAGGAGTTTGTTTGAACTTAATTCAAGCACAGGCATTTATAGGGGAAGTTTACTCATCCCTATTATAGACAAAGTGAAGGATAGGACAGGTTGTCTACAGCAAAAGTAGGGTTAAAAGTAGCAAAGCAATGGTGAATTTTCACCTCAAGAACAACTTAAAACATTCATGATGTGGGTTCACATCACCATGCGCACATGGCTGTTTTTTAATTCATTCTTCTTACTTCGGAGGCCTAAGGACACTGAATCAAGCATGATTTTAATTATTTGAACTTCCATTTCCACTTAAAGCTAACTCCTGCTTCGCAGATTAATTTAGATAAGGAAGTTAGAGCAATGTCTGTTGCCTGTAATAAACACTGCTGAATTTGGAAGACAACTACATTAGCCAAAATCTTATTTTATAACTTGAGGTTCTAAAAAGCAATAGCAAATCAGCCCTTTAGCATTTCCCAAAATATTCCAATCCATCTGCTTTAAAAAAATTATTGCCAAATTCTTTAATTTGTTAATAAGAAATAAAACATGCTTACTCTAACAGCTGTGCTGTGGGGGGCCATTGAACCCCTCTCCAGGAGGGGTGCATCCCCTTCTTTGAGACATTTTACACACATGCAATCGTATCCTATTTGGAGTTTTATCATCCTTCTAATATGTGCATGAAAAATTATCATGGCACTCTCCTTTGACCTTCCTTGAATCTTGCTGGTTTTAGCATGGCTGATGTAATTATAGACTAACTTTTTGCCCCTTGTTTACAAAATACTGAGAATTAATCTTTGGGTTTTCCTTTGACCTTTTTCTCTTTCTTGATTGTTTGATTGTTTTATAGTGGAAGGAGGATTGAATGTCTGAGCTTAGTCACCAAAAACCTGTCATTTGATATCTTGAAAGGAAATAGGATCTGTCTTAGTTTTGGTGGGGTCTTTATGATTAGAAACTAGAACAAAACAAGAACATTGGTGGACTCAGGTCATAATTCTAACTGCAGGAGTCCTGGGGGCCCTGGTCCTACACCACATTTCCCCTCCTCTATAACATATGGGCTTTTCCAGATGGGCGTTCTGGGTATGTTTAAAGGCCCAGTAATGGAAGTGAGATGAGGCAGCTAAAGTGGCGGCATATGCTTGCTTAGGTGCAATATTCCTAATGCTTCGTGTTGAAAGAGCCAGAATGAAACTGGAAGCAGTTGAAATGATTATGGTCCTCAAAGGGGGTGGTAATGTCAATGTACCCCTCTTCAGAAGTATTGGAAGAGAGCGTCAAAAGAGCTTAGACATGGATTTGAAAGTAAAATAAAAGGCCCTGATTCCGCATAGGTGGAGGAGGAGGAGGACCTGGAAGTAGCTTATTCTCAGGTCCTTTTTGGGAGGCTCTGAGAATGGTTTCATTTGTGTTTCCTGGACCAAAACAAAGCCTGGGTAGTGGATGTTTCCAGCTGGTTTGGTCCTCGGGGTTGGCAGGGAAGGAGGCTCACTGGCCAGGCTGCCCCCGGGTCCTGTCAGTAAAAAAGAGAGAAGATCTCCAGGTGAGGACTGGAGCAAGGAGCTATTTTTGTCTAATAGAATTCAAAGAACAAAGAGATTAGGGAGTTAATTATCTTGGAAACGGTTTCACTTTATGATATAAACTAGAAAATTAAAGAAGCAAGTTTAAAAAGATGATGAAAAATTAACACTTTCTCTGCAATCACTACAGTTTTGGTCACGATGGAAACCAAGGCCAGGCTACGTCCATCTTCTGGAGAAGCCCAGCCTCGTGGTCTTGCACTTTCGGGGCTGTTAAAATCTCCCCTTTGCAGCGGCAGTTTCTTCTCTTCTGTTGCAGAGTTGGGGGTGGCGGTGCGTGGTGTGCAGCCTGACTCACATGCCGAGCCTCCTTTGGCTCTCGGATCTGCTTCCTCCTCTCCCTACCACGCCAGGCACGGAGCAGGCAGTCCTCTTCTATTTTCAGAGAACTCGTCCCTCACTCAGTAACCTGTGCTAGAATTCCAGTCGGGGGGACAGACACCTGTTGGGATAACAGCCACCGCCTTCTCTTTCCTTCTGATCTTGTGAGAAAGCGGCAAGCTGCCCTTTGAACCCCACAGCCCTGCGTGCTGTCACCGGTGACCGGTGGGGCAGGCCGTGTGGGTCATTGCATGGCCCGGGGCTCGCTGCTGCTGCTGACCACAGAATGTCCACGCCTGACGTCTGCCTCCTCCGACGCTCACACTTGCTCTGTGGGCCGCAGCCTCGCCCTTCAGACTTCCCTCTGTGTTTGTTTTCTAATCTCTGTTGAGATGAAAGAGTGCAGTTGCTTTGACCTGGTTTGTGCCCAGTATTACTCAGACTTGGAAAACACAGTGAGAGGTCATGTCATTTTGTTCAATAGTGTTTTATTTGGGGAGGTGTTGGTGGTTGGGAATTGTTTCAGAGATTTATAAACTTATCATTTACTGCTTTATTAGTAAATGGCTTTTTGGGGGGCAGTAGTGGGGATTGAATCCAGGGTCTTTGCACTGAGACACCTCTCCAGCCCTGTTTTTGTTTTTATTTTGAGACAGGATGTAAGTCGCTAAGTGGCCCAGGCTGGGCTCGAACTGGCCTCCGCTTCCCAGAGTACAGGGATTGCAGGCGTGCTCCACCATGCCTGGCTAATAAATGGCTTTAAAGGAAGAAAAAAACTTCTTTTGATTATGTTTCTGGGAAGAGGTGATTATGTTAAGGTTTAAGATTTGATTCATCTAAGACTTGATTAAATCATAACCAGGAATTGACCATCTGGAAAACACGATCAGTGAGTTTGGAAGTGTCGTCATCATCTGTATCAGAAAATAGAATTTGCACCAAGGAAAAATATTGGTGCACAAAGAGAATCCAAGTCTATACAAAGGTTTGAGCTCCTTAATTTTATTTCTCTTTGGGCCAATTTATTTTGCTTGTAATTTCCAATGAATATTTTTCCCCTTTCCTGTTTGACCCCTCCCCATCTTCTCTGAATTTGCTATATGATAGGCTGCTTTTCAGTCTGATTTAAATTCTAGCTATAACTATTCTATTGAGAGTAACTACAGCTTTTATTATGACTGTTTACCCTTTCTTTAAAACGATTCAATTTATATTACAGGAAGTAAGAGTCCTGTTTCTAAATGTCTGTATAGAAAAGGTCTGGTAGGATGGTCACCTACTGATGGACATTCCGGGTATTTCTAGAGTTGAGCTATTGCAAATAGAGCTGCCAACGAACATTTGTATATGACATTTTCCTCCCCTCTTCCTCTTTCTCTCTCAGTTGAGGGGTGCTCTACCACTGAACTACATTCCCAGCCCTCCCCCCCTTTTAAATTTTGAGACAGAGTCTCACTAAGTCACCCAGGCTCGCCTGGAACTTGTAATCCTTGTGTCCCAGCCTCCCAAGTACCTGGGAGTACAGGTATGCACCACCACTCTGGCCATTTTCATTTCCCTTGAGTAAATAATTATGAGTAGACTTGTAAATAGCATGGCATACATATTCTTAATTTAAAAAGAAAAAGTTTTTCAAAGAGTTTGCACCATTTTATGTTCTGACCAGCAGGTATGAGAGCTCTAGTTATTCCATATCTTTGTCAACACCTAATACTGTCTGTTTAAATTGTAGCCATTCTAACAGGTGTGTAGGAGTATTAATACTTCCTTGTGTTCATGGTTTTAGTATTAGAATTTTCTTTGCTTTCCTAATGCCATTCTTCTGTGTTACATGTATTTTATTTCTCTGTTGCTTATTGCCTGCTGGTTTCCCTCCTTCCCTTCTTCATTTCCTTATTCCTTCTTTCAGCCTGTGTGTCTACCCATGGGTGCTTTACTTTGGTTGTTACTCATCTTCCAATGAGGGCTGTCTGTTCGTGCTAGCCATTTACTGAAGTACAGGCTGGGTGGGAGGTGGAGAAGGGAGTGGGGTCAACATTAGTGTCAGTTCAGACGTCTTATCTCAGCATTCTTACCTGACTCACTGTGTCCTGTGGTTGTGACATGTCACACTTAGGAATCTCTGTGTGACAGGATCAGGGTATGTGTTAGGACGCCAGTGCTCTGTGAAGCCCAAGCGATAGATCTTTGATGTCATGACCTTGTGTTTACCCACCTTCCCACCCTTCCCACCATCCTTGCAGCCTAGCTCTGCCCACCCTGCTGTGGACCCTGACCCCACCCTCCAGCCAGCTGGGGTTGCCCGTGCCTTCCAGCTCAGTCCTTTACTCCTCGCAGGTAACCATGTACCTGTATAAGTTTTTTCTGTTTGGTTGTTGTATCCTCATTCGATTTGACCCAGGTTTTAATTTACTTGAATTAACTCCTCAGGGTTTACAGATGAGCTGGTCTTTCAGTTGGCTTGAATACTGAATCCTCCCCGTTATGAACTCTTTTTATGTCGAGTCGGCCTCAGGAGGACAGTGGAGTAGAGCCGCCCCAGCTCCGCCACTTCCCACCGAACATCTTGCTTGACATTTCCCAGCGACTCTTCATTGTGCTGTGGCCTTTTCCCACGCTGTTCCTGGCTCTCCACTTCCCACTGCGTCAAGACTGACCCTCTTCCTGCTGCTCTGGGTTTTCTACTCCTGCCTCCCTTCATGAACAGGTTTTTCTGCAGTCCCCAGTGCACTCCCTCACACTCCCACACTCTAACCCGGACTTTCCCCTGACTGTTCTGTCCTCACGCGAAGGCCTGCTGGAGCTTCTAGCCACCCCTCTCTTCCTGCGGCCTAGGACACCCGTGTCTTCCCACTGTCTTCCCCTGTGCAGTGTGGCTGTTTCCGGGAGGCTGCCCTTTCTACTCCAACCTGACCCCCCACTCATGTGCAGAACTTAATATTTCATTATTTGTAGTCTCGTGCTATTTGTTGTTATTTTTAATGTTGTCTCCCCAACTGGACTGTAAGCAGTGGAGAACGTGGACTGGATCATTCCATTTTCTATGTACTTACCACGCCTAGCATAGCACTGACATAAAATAAATGCTTAACAAACAGCTAGTAGTTAATTAGTCATCTGGATATATGGTTGTTAGGTCTGTGTTCACCCAGCTTATCATCTTCATCATCTGGTTTTGTAGTTTTCCATTTGGGCCTTTTTAGGGTCTTACATGGTTCGCCTGGTAGTGCTGAGTTGCTGATTTTCCTCCCTTGGGTAGTGGTTTTTATGTGTGTGTGTGTGAGTGTGTGTATATGTGTGTGTGTGTGTTAACGCTAGATACTCTGAGCTTTGTAGGACCTGTCATTGTCAGAGCCCTAGCACCTGAAATATAATATAGATTAGAACTTGTGGAAGGCATAGGAGAGAGACATAGTTCCCAATGTATCAAACCTTGGTGCTTTTAAGAATTGTGATTACTGTCCCTTTTGATTATTTGTTGGGATCAAATGCCATAATGCAATTTAGAGATAAATAGCTTGCAATATTTTGGCATATTTCCTAAATATAGGACGCTTCTGTATTTGATCTTTTTATGTTTTATAGAAATAGTGGTTTTGAGTTTTCAGTAAGGGAAAAGAGGGAAGAAGTGGGAGACATGATTACACCGATTTGTAAACGAATCACTGACCACATGATGTGTACAGTTAGAGATGTCTTGGAGATCATAGTGCCCCACTTCAGTTTCTTTTAGGTGAGAAAATTAAGGGCCAGTGTGGTTATGTTAAATCACAGTTAGTAGAAGTCGGAGGAGGGCAGTACTGTGGCTAGGTTGAGGTAATTTATATTATTTCTGAATTCTCTCACCCAGTTTGTAGAAAATACTGTTCTACAAGTAACTATCTGAGAAACTCACACATTATTGAAAAGTGTAATCTTTTGAAAAGAAAGTCTTTCCAGAGATTTCTAATATGCTCTGCAAGGCGCCAGACAGGATTATCTTTCAAAAACAAATGGATTGGGCTAGATTCTGTCTTAGCCACGCTCACTCTGGTTCAAGGGACGCGTCCCAAGGGGGTAGTAAACAGGAAGATCATCTGGTTGTGCTTAAATATCACCGCACCTTGTCTTCTGTCACTGCAGGCTGGGGTCTGGTTACTCTTCTTTGCTGACTGTGGTGATCCTTGAGTAATCTTTCACCAGCCCGACTCCAGCAACATCTGTAGTGCCCAAAACCCTGAGGCTCCCCCACCTTTTTCAGAGGACTAAGGTCAGTAGTGGCTGCCACGGTGCCATTTGCAATCCGGCAAATTGGAAATGGAAGCGCTCTTGGAGGCTTGGCAAAGGCAATGGGGAGCCAGTGGGGTGGCAGTGTTTTCCCAGCTGATGGGGTAGATAGCAACAGGAGATGATCCGCACGGAGCTCCCTGCATAGATGTGGCTCTTTCTCAGTGGTCAGGAAATATGTTTTGTTCTGCTTTTCAATTTTGCCTCTAGATTTGTAACCCTAAGGCAATCATGCATTTTGTTAGGGTTTGGGAAAGACCTTCCAGAATATTTGATGTAGTGTAGAGTTTAAATACAGTGTCCTTTCTGTTGTTTAATTTAAACCCATTGAAATGTTTTGTAACTTCAGTATCCTTGTTTTGGGAATTAGCAAGTAGGGACCAGATTTCTACTGAAGACTTGTATACCTGGAAATAATTCATGCTTTTTCTTAGGGCATGGGAATGTAAGGGTATGAATCGTGAAAATGGAGTCTTTCTTCTGAGAATTAAATGCAGTTTTAGGATGAAAACACAAGGAATCAAAAGTACTAGAACAAAGCACAGCCTTTTAAAGTTAAAGGGGGTCAATATTTTTGGTTGCAAATAGTCGTCTGCATTTTTTCTGTTGTTTATAATGTATATTTACTTAATCGAATTTGAGTCATTGTATAAAATATATTACTGTCTTTTGAATTTCTTTTGCCTTGCAAGTTAATTTGAGTAGTATTATTTTTAAAAAATTTATCCATTATATTCCTGGTATTAAAATTTACTATAATCTTTATTAAAAGTGCACATTAAGTTTAGTTAAAGAGGATTACTTTAATTAAAATATTGAGGCTTTTCCCCCATAAAAGAATACCACAATTTAGAAACAGTACAGAATTTGTATCTAAATTAGGATACTTTCTAAAAAGAATGTGTAGAAAAAGTTGTCTATATGCTCACCTTTTTAAAATTTTGAAGTTTGAAATACTTAAAAGTGCTTTTTTTATCATAAAGTCATGAATAAGGATTTTTGTGACCATTACTGTTATCTCTTTTGTTTTAGAAGTTCTAACCAATGAAATTACCCTATAAAAATAAATCAAGAAGATCCAGAAATCATTATTGGTAAATGATGTTTTACTTAAAATGATAATAAATGATTTTTTACTTAAAAAATAGGCCTAGGAAATAGAAGTTGCTAGTAAAAATCTGAGGTCAATCCCTGTAAGAATGAAGTAAACATAAATGAAACCAGAACAGTGAAATTTATTTTTATCTTTTAGGTGAGCATTTTCTAATGTAATAAGAGCTCATTTTACTGTGTGCATCTTGTGTCAGACATTGCAGTAGCTCATTTAATTCTAATAATAACACCTTTAGGCAAGTGCAAGAATCCAATCTCCATTTCACAGAAATCTGCAGAAAACTGAGTAACCTTCTTAGTTCCCAGCACAGCTGGAATTTGAACTGAGCTGCAGAATGCAGCTGTAGACCCTGCTCTCTTATCCACTACACCGCCCCTAAAGATAGGTGCCATTCAGTATTGCCGAAGGTATCAGGAAGAAAATAGCTTCCTTTTCTGTACTGCAGATGAGGGATGTTTATCTGCCTCCTATCTAAACAGCCTTCTAGTATCACCCATCAATAGCTTAGAATCCAGCCATTCCAGTTCTAAGAATTTATCCTGAAGAAATGATCAGGCAACTGTAGAGTGGTGAAAATGTGAGGACTGTTTGCAGCATGGCTTATATAACAACCTAAATAGCTACCTTCAGGGAGTTGTTCAACTCAATCATGCTACACCGTGCAATGAGATGTTAAATGGCTATCCAAAAGTGTTATGTGTATTAATACAAATGGCTGCATTACATTTGTGTGATCAAAAGCAGGTTACAAAGCAGTTTGGTATTGTAGCATGACCTCATTTATCCATACTTCTAAATAGCTATGCATGTATTTATAGACCAAAATGCTATTGGCTGTCATCTTGGAGTGCTGGCTGTATGGATGATGTTTAGTTTCTTCTTTATATGTTCTCATCTTTCTTTGGAAATTGTATAGTTACATGTCATTTTTATAATTGGGAAAGCACCCTATAAAAATACTCATTTTCCCTGACCTCCAACCTATAATTTTATGATAAAATTAGTTTTGTAGGTTTTAACTCAGTTTCATACTTTCTGAGTATGAGGCAGCTTTATATGAATTTTTTCATAAAGTGCCATTTCCCAATTTGTTTTTAAAGTCTCAGCTTCCAGGGTTTACTAGTCCCTCATCCAGAACTGCTCCTGGAACCCAGGTGTGCTGTCATTAGGTGGGGCCAAAGAGCTGTGTTTGCTCTAAGCTGCAGGTCCCACCTTAGTTTGCCTGAACTTCTTTATTTAAACAGGACTTTTCTGTAATTAATTTACATACAAGTAGAACTCTGTTAGAACAAACTAAACGTAAGGTATTGAACATCAGAGCAGACAATAGTTTATGTTTAAAATCGACAAACGTTATTAATGATCAGAAATCTTTTGTCCGTCAGAATGCTGCTGTCAGGCCTGGCTATGGGATCCTGACGAGAGAGCTCTTCTCTTTCTCAGTCTTAGCTCAATGTAAAGCCCCCCAGGGCCCGTGCTCAGCCGCACACTTGACTGTGATTTGGACTTGGCTGCTATTGAAGTGCTTTGGGCATTTCATTTTTTTGTTCAGATTTTTTGTACATAGGCTTAAAACTAGTTTAGTTGGCTGAATTCTTTCAAAGTCTTCTTTAAAAGTAATTGTCTGGCAGATTTTAGCATTACCCCATTCTGAGACCCTAAAGTGGTGTAAAAGAACAAAGAGCCATTACTAATTTCCTAAAGAACCCCAAACTCTGGATGATAGAGATCTTTCAACAATAAAATTTGTTTTCTTAAAGAGCAGCAAAGCCTTCCCCTTCTTTCTTATGTGAATGGGTTAACTCACATGGTCTATGCAAGCAGAGTGAGTACATATGACGGGCTTGCTCATTGCCTAAGCATACTGCTTAGAACAGAACTAAATAATTAAGCAAAGCAGATTCCCAGAAAATATGCTAGTTGGAGGCCACAGTTCCATCATGGATTTTCACTGGTCCTTGTGGATAGGGTGGCTAGGGCTTAGTCTTATTAGATTTATCTTTCTCTCTCTCTCTTTTTCTTTTTTTAGTGCTGGTTCTCTTTGTTTTTTGAACATCAGGCCTCGTACATGTGTGGTGTGACACTTAAGCTTACTTGTCAACTTGATGGGCTTGGGCGCTGCCTAGGAGATTAGTAGAGAACACTTCTGGGTGTGGTTGGGTAGGTCATGGAGATTCTCCTGCTGCCATGAGCTAAGTATCTTTGTTCTGCCATGTCCTTCCACCATGATATTCCTGCCTGGAGCCAGTCTGCCATGGACTGAATCCCTTGAAACTGTGAGCCAAGTAAAGCTTTCCTTCCTTAAATTGGGTGTGAGATATTTGGTCCTAGCAACATAAAGCTGATTAATACACTAGGCAAGCACTCCACCATTGAGCTGCGCCCCAAGCTCTCCATTTGTTTTGTATTCTCAGCTCTGGAATTATTTGCCAGAATCAAGATGAACTCACTGCAGTGGGCCATTGATAAAACCATGCTCTGAAAATAATCCAGATTGCATTTGTGAGACCCATGTGTGTTTGTTGGAGCTCTGGGGTTAGTGACTCACTTGGTCATTTATAGACAAAGCCCAGAATTGATTTCTGTGAAAGATCTTGCCCAGAAATACCACCCCCCCACCACTACTCTCCACGCCAGGGGGGAATAGCCTTTGGAAAAGGCATGCATGCTGGTTGGTTTCCTTCATGTTCATAAAAATATGAAATTCTTCCCTGTGGCTTTGCTCTTAGTCACATGTCAAATATTTAAGGTCATATTTCTAAGAGTGGACATATCTTGAACTTTTTGTTCCCAAATTTTTACAAGAAACTCATTATGAGAAATTATGTTCACAGAAAATGCTTAAAAATTTGAAGCCTAGAGACTGCTTTCATACCTAAAATTTGGGTTGCAGGTGTAGCTCAGTGGTAGAGCACTTGCTTAACATGAACAAGGCCTTGGGGTTCATCCCCAGCACCATACGCATAAGGAAAAAAAAGATCTAAAATTTAAGTCTAAGTTTTATCCTTCAGTTGGAGTACAGTTGCCTGTCCAGCAGTATTCTAGTAGAAATAAAATTTAGACCATACAGATTATTTTTTTTACCTAAAAAGGTAAAAAGAATTGGTGAAATTAATTTTAGTAATATATTTTATTTAGTGCGATATGTCTAGAACATTGTTTTAACCTGTCATCAATATACATCTTATTAATGAGAAATTTTATCTTTTTTGTATTGTCTTTAAAATTGGGTGTCTGTTTTTGTACTTGCTGCATATTTCAGTTTGGACTAGCTAGGATTCAGACACTCAAAAGCCAGCGGTGACCACCTGGGGACAGCCCAGTGCTTGGCATGACTGAGCTGTGTACGCATGATCCTGAATGGGTGCCATGGAGGAAAGCCGGAGAGATACCACAACATGGTCACAAACAGCACCACTGTACTTGACCTACGCATGAGACTGTAGACAATACTTCACGTATCATGAAGACTAGGAGGAGACCTTCCCTCGGGTCTCATCACCTGCAAGTCGGATATGTGGGATGGGTCTGTGAGAATCTAGTGACTCTGCTTGAGATTAGAAAGCTAAGAGACAAATTAGTGGCCAGTTTCTTGTTTCTGAGCAGAGATGAATGGCAGGGTTCTGGGTGTGAACTTTGCCCTGATTTCTCACCTGCCTTGGCTTTCCTAGCCTGCTTTCAACAAGCAGTTTTCAGCCTGTTGAATGTAATACTGCAACACTCCCCACATCTTTTCATTTTATTATAATTTTTGTTGGATTTGGAATTGAACTCAGGGCTTGGTGCATGCTAGGTAAGTGCTCTACCTCTGAGTTACATCTGCAGCTCTTTTTATTTTTTCTTTAGAGACTTGGTCTTGCTAAATTGCTTAGGCTAAAGTCGAACTTGTGATCCTCCTGTCTCAGCCTCTCAACTAGCCAGATTATAAGCATGCACCACTGCATCTGGCCCTCCAGGCATCTTTTAAGTAAAACCTCATGTTATTTAAATTTTCATTCATTATGTCCCTCTAAATATTATGGGAATAGAATTTAAAATCTTGGAAGACTGAAGGTTCTCAGTTGCCTTTTGGTTCTTTTTAAATTAGTTTAACAAATTTGGATATAGTTAGGGCAATTATTTGCTCTAACCTGAAACTATGTAGAGATATTATCTGGTGATTTTAGCAGTTGAAAAATTTCAGCATCCTCAATTGGGAACATATTAAAGTACGATGTTTGGGCGCCACTGCATGGGTGGGTTATGATCAGTAGGTTTGGGCTGGAGGCTGGTTCTTTGTTGTCAGATTTTTATTAGTGCCTCTTCCATTTCCTTCCTCCTCAACCTAATCTCCCAGGAAAAAAAAAAATCTTTCCATACCCAATTTCCACAGTCTTTTTCTTATCTTCCTTCCTCTGACTCTCTGGCTAAGCACCATGTTTTGTAGGTCAACTCCTCCTTTCCTTCTTGCCTCACCCATGATCTCGGTTTATGTACTAAACAGTGGGAGACATCTAGTGCATTATCGAGGATTCTTTAACACTGTGACCTGAATCCAACTCAAACTCTCTAATGCAGAAAGAAAAGCGTTGGAGGAGCCCAGGAGTGGGTCCTGTGTCAGGCACTAGATCGAGACTAGTGGGAGGCGCACAGCATCTCTGCTCCCCAGCCCAGCTGAGCACCAAGACCCTAACTTCTTCACAGGGCGGGGAAGGCAACACTTTCTTCTTAGGGGAGGGGAGAAGGAGTGGTATAGTTAAGATTCAGAATCTTGTCTTTCTCCTAGTTAATCATGCATTATTGCGGAAGCACCTACTGTTACAAAGGATGAGCGCTTGTCTTACACCGGGATCTTTCTTTAAATATAAACCTGACTGAGAAGGCAGTGGATAAGGGCACGGTGTTTGCAAACATTCTCCCTATTACAACCAGTTAAAGTTGGTTTGCATTTTAATGAGATTTTAATTTGTTTGAAACAATTATTTATTGAAGACAATGGCATTTTTCTAATTTTAATGGTGCAGCATTTAAGCAAAAATAAATGTTTAATTTTATTTATAAACTAAATGGATTTCTGTCTTTGAATAGATTTTACTCTATTAATTGAAATGCATCTTCTAGTATATTAAATTTGAGAGCAATAATCTAATTTCTCTAAATTTAATGAATTAACATAACTTGAGTCATTAAAACAAACAGAATTTTGCAGCCTCCTGAGAAGGGAATTGGCAGTTTCACTCGTAGTCCTATAGCTTTACCTGATATGTAACCCAGTTAAAACAGCTGTATGTTATTTGTAAGAATTATCTGTTCTGCAGTGGTCATTCCGTCAGACTTCGAGGCTTGCTTTCACTCATGTGTTCTCATTTTTCTACCTTGAGTAAACAGCGTCTCCACCACTGCAGTAACTTTTGGCAAAACAGGTGGGAAGAGAAAAGAGTTGGAGAAGACCCTGCTGCTTTGTTTGAGAGCACCCTGCATGCAGGTCTGCAGTCAGCTGGAGAGGAAGAGCCGTGTGCATCAGTGCACTGGGGTAGGAGGAAGCTTCAGGCAGGCAGTTTCCAGGTGCGGCTGCACCGATTTCTCCTTGCCCATAGCTGTAGGCTAAGAGATTGTCGTGTGGGGTGGGCACTGCTGGCCACTGAGCTGGGATGAATTAGAGGGACAGAGTTTAAAAAAGAAGATGATTATTTGTAAGGAGGAGACAGCAGAAGACAGAAAGCTTCCTCATGTGAGGTGAGGGCAGGGGGTCCAGATGGATGTCCTGGAGCCATTGTCCCTGGCTCCTTTTGTTAGGACTAGTGACCCTTCCCGCCACGTGGGTACCTGGAACTTGTCACAGTCTGATCGGCTCTATGGATGACTTCGACCCTAACCTGGGCACCTCTGCCTATATTTCTTTGGTCGTTTGACTCCTTCCTGCCCTTCTGTGATGGGTAAGGTTTTTTGGGGTAGGGTGGGGCTTATAGAAGGGCAGCTTAGAGTTAGTGATTAAATAAGGGAATGTGTGTGTGTATCTAGTGCAGTAATAGAGCGAAAGAAAAAATATATATAAATGTATAGGTGTGTGTATTTTTATATATTGAATAAGAGTTTTCTTTTCGGTGGCCGCCCCTGGTCTCCTTTGTGTTCTATTGGAGGCGGGTGAGGGATGGTTATCCTGATCTTTTGTGCTTCCAGCTTCCTCCGTGCTTTGTCTGTCAGTTCTTCCTCTGATAAATTCTCATGTTAATTGCATTACCTGGCGCTTTTCTAGGTCTGGTTTCTCTCTACCTTTGTGCTTCTAATCACTAGAGTCTAACTGCAGAGGCAAAGCTGCTTTTATTAAGATTTTCTATTAGTTTCTTAAATAAAGCCCAACAAGGCCCTTATTTTATTCTTTCCCTGCCTACTGACCCCTTTCCCTACAAGGTCACCATTGCCTGGGTGCCGTGGAGCCTATCCCAGCATTGCCATGGGGGGAGGACCTTCCCTTCTTAGTCTATGGCAGAATTGTTATTATTAAAGTCTGAAAAACTCTGAGATGTCCTACATTAAGGACAAGGGCTGGAAGGTGGCTAGGGCAGAGATAGAGAAGGCAATCTGTTACCAATCCTGTGGGTCACCAACAAAAAGACAGTTGAGATCTCCAAATGTATGTCCAACCTCGACTTAACCTCAGCATGGCCCGCGAGGGCCCGTGCCCTTTATATATGGATTTTGAGGACAGCCGGGCCCAGCCAACCCAGAAGCAACGTGAGTCTCCTGCAGACTGCCCTCCTGTCCCCAAATTTCCCTGCTTTGCAATATCGCTGCTCTTGGCTGTAGCTGATGTAAGTTCTGTGTAAACAACTTAGGTCTTCCTTTGCCCAATTTTCATGATCAAAAAAATGCTTGTAGCTCTGGTCCAGTGATGTTTTCCAACGCTTCCCAGCCCTGATGCTTGCAGTTGTTAAGAACTGGGTCCCTGGACTTGGTCCTTTCACTGGGTAGCATCTGTAACGTCTCAGTAAAACTTTTTATCTCAAAGAAACCTTGATCTCAAGAGTTTTGGTTTAGCAGAACACTCTCCTGCGTGGTAAGTCCTTCAACTGAAGGAGCCATTGTTCCTTTCAGAAGTGGGTGGTGAAAGGAAGGGCAAAAAGGATGGATTTTTGTCGAGTTCCTTTGGAAGGGCTCCACCAGCAGAACCTCGGTGGCCCCCTTTATTTTCCCTGCCCATCCATGTGTTACCAAGTCCACTGAGAATGCCTGGAAGGGGGGAGATAATTACTTCTCCATAGCATTTTGGGCTTCTAAAGCCACTTAAATCTGTGATTCACAATAAAATAAATAAATAGTTAACCGTGTCTGCAGAGGGCTTTGCTTTGGGAGCAGGAGGCTGCTTGGCTTCTAAAACAAAGGAGATAATAGTAACGGTCACAAAAATCCTTATCCATGACTTTATGATAAAAAAGCGTTTTTAAAAATTTCAAACTTCAAAATTTTAAAAATGTGAGCATGTAGACAACTTTGTCTACACATTCTTCTTATAAAGTATGCTTTAGATACAAATTCTGTATTGTTTCTAAATTGTGACTTTAAAAACTGTAAATAGTTGATTATGTCTTTCTCTCAAATTCTGTGGGTAAGCCTAGGTACCACGGTGCTGTGGTTTGAGTTCATGTTTTGGAACGCGAATCCCCTTGTTCTTACGTTGATGGTAGTTTGAGTTGACGCCTTTGTGAGGTGATTTGGATTCCACGAGGTGGTGAGGGGGGCCTCATGGCGTGCGGGTGTCTGGCGAAGCAGATTCTCGAGACCTGAGCCTCGGTCTCGACTCGGCCACCCCTGCTGGGCGTCGTCCTCTGAAAACTGAGTCTGTGGCTCAGGTCCGTGTGGAGAGAGCTGGAGGGACGGGTGGGGCGGAGCGGCGGTCCAGACGCCAGGGAGGCAGCTGTCAAAGGGAGCCCGTGTGTGTTGGAA
This sequence comes from Erethizon dorsatum, assembly GCA_028451465.1. Classification (NCBI taxonomy): domain Eukaryota; kingdom Metazoa; phylum Chordata; class Mammalia; order Rodentia; family Erethizontidae; genus Erethizon; species Erethizon dorsatum. Next base: position 136,358,774 of record CM051826.1, on the reverse strand, counting down.
GCCAGATTTCTTAGTTCATAGGGCCAACAAGGGTTCGTTCTTGACAAATAAAGTTTAAATGGTGGGAATTGGGTCATTTTATCTTACAACAAAATATAGCATATAGTCATAAATGTGACACCATTAGAAGCAAGAATAAGAGAAGTGTTAAAATTTTTAGAGGGTTGGAAGAGTTCATCTTTTTCAAGAAAACTGTATGATATCCCAGTGTGACATGTGACTTTCTCACCACGGTCATAAAGAAAGTCATATTGCAAAAGCTGCTCTAGAGCTTTGTTGAATTTCTCATGGGCTCTCTTTAATCCTGTGATATTCAAATAGTTCTTAGTGCTTTTCTCCTTCAATTGTCATTTGTTGTAACCTTGACAGGTTTTTATTACTTAGTGGTTTTGCCTGTGATTCAAGTATTTCTTCAAAAACACTTTTTTTTTTTTTTTTTTTTTTTTTTTTTGTGGGTACCGGGGGGACGACCTCAGGACCTCGCACGCCAGCAGGCGCCCGTGTCACTGAGCGATATCACCGGCCCCTTTTTTGTATGTGGGATCCGGGAGTCGAACTCGGGCCCTCGCACTTGCCGGGCAGGCGCTTAAGCCACTGAGCCATCTCACCGGCCCCAAAAACACTTTTGACTTTTCACGCATCCTGAATCTTTGAGGAGCTCGTGCTCTTTCTGTCTGCAAGCCGGTTACTGCTGAGACATCTGACATTCAGTGAGTGACTGGTGTGGGCCCTGTCAGGGTATGGGAGGCACAGCTGGTCAGGGGTTGATTAATTTTAAAAGTCTTTGCTCCATTGTTTTGCGGTATTTATTGTTTCTGTTTTCAGTGTAGTTGGGCAATGAATACAGTACTTAGATAAAACTTGAGTCATGTGTAGGAAAATGGATGCACCTTGAGACCATAATGCCAAGTGAAATAAATCAGACACACAAGCTTAAATATTGCATACTTTCTCTTATATGAGAAACCCAAAGTATAAATAAAGAGCAAAATAAAAGATAGGTCGTAGGAAACAGGAAGATAGCTCTTCCTCAAGTGAGAGGGAGGGGGACCAAGAGAGGAGGGAGGGGGAGAGATGAACAGAATGAAGCTGTGTTACATATGTGCACCAGCTCCCCCAAGGAATGCAATCATTGTGTATTGCATAATGGACTAATAAAAAAATAAAAACTGAAAAAGTGCTTTTTAACCAAAAAGTATTTGAAAACTATAGTGCTATATAGGTAATCCTTTTGGAAAAGGCTTCAGACATTTTTAATCTTAATACTTGAATTAAAATTAAACTTGGCGTTGGATGCACGCCTGTAATCCCAGCTACTCCAGAGGCTGAGGCAGGAGGATTGCAAGTTTGAGGCCAGCTTGGGCAACATAGCAAGAGACTGTCTCAAAAGAAAAATAATGAAAAAAGAGCTAAGGTGGCAGCTCAGTGGTAGAGCACTTGTGTAGCATGTGCAAGGCCTTTGGTTCACTCCCCAGCATCACCAAAAAAGGAAAAAACAAAAAACAACAAAAGAAGTAAAACTTGGTGTCAGCGGGCAGAACCATGATGCTGAGCAGAACTGTTTCTTCACCCACTTGCTGCATGTTGATGTTTGTTTAATTTTTTTTTTTTCTGATGATTCTCTGCACTGTTAAGAATCTCACAAGCTGGGGACTTTGTTTATTTATTTATTTATTTTTATGTGGGTTCCGGGAGTCGAACTCAGGACCTCGTGCTTGCCAGGCAGGCGCTTATGCCGCTGAGCCATCTCACTGGCCCAGGGGGACTTTATTAATCACTATTTTTAATCCATTCTTTTTCCAGTCTTAAGATTGTGAGTTCCCAGAGAATGGAGTCTGGTTCGTTCGTTCTTCACCGTCTGAGCCGTCTCTGCCCCCTTTGGTTTTGCTCTAATGCACCTATTTTTCCTTCCGTCCTGTGGTGGACGCCGTCGTGAGCTCCGCGTTGCGCAGTGTGTGCTCGCAGTTGCTGGGTTCTGCCGGCAGAATCACTTCCGCTGTCAGTCTTACCGCAGCGTGGAGTCTTGGTGGCGCTGAGAAGATCACTTCACCGATCGGGACAGCGCTCCGGTTACTCCGCTGAGAAGCCCAGGGAGGTACAGTCGCCAGTGTAGAGGCGACCTCTGTCTGTCACAGCTACTTCTTGATGAAGCACGCACTCCAGCGGGGACGATGCCATAAACATCCGCCGGGATACTGTACGTGAGGCTAAGGAGAGTGCGGCGGGGGAAACGCAGAGCAGAGGAAGGTGCAGGTGGCATCGGAGCAGCTGAAACGTTTCATAGGGTCGTCAGAGAAGGCCCCACTCCGAGGCCTCCCTTGATAAAACCGTGAAGTGGGTCACAGAGGGGACCACGCGGCCACTGAAGGAAGAGCAGGGCGATGCCGAAGCAAAGCCCCGTGGTTGGACGTGGCTGGAGTGGTCCAGGAGCTGGGCTGCAGCCGCATGAGCACAGGTGGTGGTGGTGGATGACGAGGGCCGAGCAGACTGGACCGGAACCACGTGGGGCCGTGTGGACCTTCCTAAGGGTCTTGGCCTCTTCTGAGATGGGGAGGGCATCAGGGGGCTTGGGGAGGAGGTCAGCACGGTCTGGGTTCTGTCTGGACTGGACCCTCTGGTGCTGTCCTGCGGCTACACAGCAGGGAGTGAAGTTTGGAAGCAGGGAGGGAGCTCCGTACTCAGAGGACAGGTGATCGTGGCTTGGACCACAGCGAGGCAGTGAGAGCCAATTTGCACGACTCTTCCCTCTGCGGCTGGATCGGGTTTTGGCCTGCAGCGCGTGCCCTGTGTCCGTGGCCTCCTCGTGTTGGTCACGGTCCAGCTCTGGCTTTCTCGAGAGGCTTCTCTTAGCTGCTCCAGCCCTGAGATCTTTGCTGTTCCCGCTCGCGCAGCGTAGAAGCCAAGGCTTTCTGTCTCCTCCGCGTAGCTTGATTTCTGTCTGCCTGTGTTCCAGCAAGGGCTTTGTCCATTCCGCATTCAGTAGGCACTTGATTCAAAAAAATTCTTTTTAAGTGGCTAAGGTGGCCAGATGCAAAAGAAGAGTCAGTATTTTCCCGCACTGTTGATTTGGTCTCTTTGTGATAATATTTTCCCCCAGGGAAGTTGGCCTCATCCCCCATATGTCTGTGCGGACGCGATATGCAGGGAAACAGTCGCTGGTCGTTCACAAGCCGGAGCCTGGACGAGAAGGCCTGAAGCTTCGCAGCCTGGGGAAGTAGAGGCGACAGGAGTGGAACAGGAAGGCTGCGGGGCTGCAGAAGCAGGGATGTTGTCTCTGCCGAGTGTCCTCTGTCAGAGAGGCCCTGAGGTCTTGGGGGTGGAGTGGGAGGAAAGCGAGGAGTGGGCAGTCTCGAGGGTGGCAGAGCAGGTCCGCGTGCATGGAGAGGGGTTGCAGGGAACCTTCGGTTTCTTGAAGGACTTATGAGTGAACCTACTGAAAATCCACTTCCTGCTCTCTACCCTGGCCTCAGACCCATGCTGCCCTCCCCTCTCACCTGAACTCCTCCACACTTGCTACCTTCAGGTCTCTGCTTTATCAGCCCCACGCTCACTACCTGTGAGAAGCCTGCTCTGGCGACCTCCCCTGAACTCAGCCCACCCCCACTGTTATTCAAGCCCATCCTGGCTCTTTAACTGTGGGATCGAGGTGTCTGGGAGGGTTGTCGTGGGAATGCAGTGTCGGGAGAGTGCATAGGTTGGCTGCGGAAATAGAAGGACCAGAGAGGGCTATTAAGAAGTGATGGTTTATGCATGGAGTAAGGCAAACTTGGCTTGGTGCTCCTGTGGCCGCGGGAATGGAAGGGAGGAGAGAGCAGAGTTCATTTTCCAAAAGTGTGTCCTGCGGTATAGAGCAGAAAATAGAGTTACTAGTGTTTGTAGTGGGGATCTTTTGTGTTTGGTGGAATAAACAGTTATATTTAAATGTAGTCGTTCTTCTCGTCCAGCAGCTTTTGACGGTCATTAGCCAGGAGCTCGTATTTCGTGGTTTGCTTTTCAAGATGATTTTCCTCTGTAATATGCTCAGCCACCACAAAGTAATGCAGAATCCTTCAATATTTGATTTATGTTTACCAACAATTGGTGTTTGGGATGTATCGTATGCAAAGAAAAAAAGACGTCTTTCCTCCTAAGGATGGGCAAAGAAAACACTTACCTGTAGTATTTTTCAAGAGGGTTGAGTCAAGGTTGAATTAATTTCACTTTTCCCACAAAAACATCAATACTTGTTAATAAATAACCAGTCTCTGCAAGTAGTTGATATGAGAGCAGAGAGCTTTTCTTTCCTTCCCTCCTTCCCTCCCTCCCTTCTCCCCGCCTTCCCTCTCTCCCTGTCCTTTTCCTCCTCCCCTTCTTTTTCTTTCTTGTGTACTTGGATACACTATGAAATTTCATACGTGCTTACGGAAAACAGGTTAGAATTTTTAAAAGCAGTGAAAAATACATGAAATTTTGTTTTCCATTTTTCTAATCTGACATGACACTTTAAAATGATTTTTAAAGTTTTGCTCTTCTTTATTTAATAGCATATTAAAAGTATAGATTGAGGTTTAAAAATGGCACAGGTGTCTCATTTACCAAATAGCGTTTCAGTAAGGGCTCACAGTGATGCAGTAACAGTGTACTGGGTCTGAGGTCCTTTGACCCAGTGATAGTAGAAATTAAGAGCTAGAGCAAGAGGTATGAGAGAGCAGGCGAAGCTTCAGTTAGAAAGTAATCGGGAGAGAGACTTCGGCGTGAGAAGCAGAGCTTAACTGGGACGGTAACAGCAGGCAGAGCCGGCTTGGATGGACTCACTTGCTCCTGTCTCAGTTCTCCTTCTCCAGGGTGGCTCCAGAGAAGTCCTTCCGGCCTGAGAGACAATCTGGTTTCCATGGGATGATTCTCTGCTCGTGGGGTTGGCGGCTGGGGTGAGATTTGGGGAGTGGGAGAGTGAGCTGCATGATGAGTGCTCTTGGGAGGTGGGGTCTGCTCAGAAGAGACAGCTCGCTGGGGTGCGACCTGGAAGGGCGCGTGTCCTCCCGGCTCCTCCCTTCCCTCTCTGCTTCCTGGCTGCCCTGAGGTGAGCAGCTCTCCTCCGCCAGGCCCCTTGGCCGTGCCATTTCTGCTTTGGAGCCAGCCCACTGCACACTGACAACGTGAGTCCAAAGGAACCCTTTCTTCCTCTAAACTGTGGGCGTTGGGTATTTTGTCCCAGCAATGAGTACTCTTAGTTCCAGTGACTAAGATGCCACATCAAATGTGAAAAATACACCTTTAAAGGCTTCATAATAGCCTAAAATATAGAGACACCGAAATTTACTCCTCCATTGTCGGAAATGTATTTTGCTCTCCACTTGCCTGTTTTGAGGAATGCAGTGATACGCATCCTGCTTCCCCCTCAGGCCAGAGCCCTGGAAGTAGATCACTGGGTCGAAGGGTGTGAGCGCGTCCGGACTCAGGGAAGCTTCATAAACCTGTTCCGTGTGCACCGAGTTTCTCTCTCACTGCATTTTCACTTCATTCTATTATTTCTAAAAGTCGACATTTTTAAGGGACAAAGAATTTCTGGTTTTTTGTTTAGTTTTTTGATATATAATTATTGATATAAATTTTTTCTTTGGTTTCTAGCTGCAAAAGAAAAAAAAAGTTCAATTAAACACTTTTTTGAGTTTTAAGAACTGAGGAGAGTTAAATCAAATCTCATTATATTGTCTTTATAATCTATTTATATAGTTAGTGATTTAAAGCCAAATCAACATCCTGAAAGCATTATTGAACTCTGTCTTTATAATTAACAATTCTTGGAATTTAAAATTATGTATATTTGCCTAAATCCCTTTCTCAAGTTGTAAGTGGGCTATTTTTTATGTGGTGGGTTAAAACACATTTGGTGAAATTGTGGGGAGAGTTGCCTTTTCCTAAAGGGCTACAGTTCGGAGGATAAATTGCATTTTTCAGATACTTTTCCACCTGGGGGTAAGGTAGGGTAGAAGAAATAAAGATAGGCAAAATGGAGGCTAGAAAAGGCATAATTTTAAAACTGTACTTTTAAAGAAAATTGCAGCTTCAGGACACAAAGTTACCCAGAGTTGCAGGGTCTTTTCCCCCTCTGGGAAACTCACTCTGAAGAAAAATAAATCCCGGAGCTTGGGAACAGGGCCAGGGCTGCCCCCCTGCACGGGGAGCCCGCGCTCTTCCTCCAGGGCGGCGGCAGCGCTCCTCTGCGGGAGACGCTCTGGATGCTGCGCAGCCCGCCCAGTGGGATGCTCATCCTAGCTCGCCCACCCCGGGGACACCCCAAGACCCCCGAAAATGTGCCTGTCTCTGTGAGTGTCCCCGCCTTCCAGATCTTTCCGGGGCCCCCACTGACGCGTCCCGACGTGTTTCCAGCGATGGGGTTCCCTGTGATGGGGTGAGTGAGGCCCCCATCTCCTCCTTGGGGGCTCCTCACACCTTGGTGATGGGGAGGAGTGGGCGGCAGCTCCAGCCGCGCAGGCGGTCTGTGTGGAGGAGTTTCCTGGTCTTACTCATCTCACTCGCGCCCTTTCGGCAGGTAAGGAAGCTTTCGGGTGTGATCGGCGAGGTCAGCACCAGGTAGCCGCTCTGGAAATGCTTTCTCCAGCAGACACGGGAAAGGCTCTGGGGAGAGCACGTCAATCAGGAGCTCGTGATGTCTCTGTTTACCTCGGATGCCAACGGGCCCTGCTGCGGAGGGAATCACTGTTTTCTCTCCCGACATTCTCCCATCTCTATTTGCAGCAGGCTAATTTGGTGTCTCTTGACTGTAGATATATAGTTTTCTCCTCTTCGTTCATTCCGTGTATATTGGAGTTTGAAGAGTAGCACAACTGTGTGTGTGTCTGTGTGTGTGTGTGTATGCGTGTATTATATTGTATTTTGGGGTAATTCAAAGGGTTAAGAGAAATGTTAATTATTAATACTGATTTTATTTATCAATGTCCAGTCTAGGAAATTCAGATCTTAGCATGCATTTTTTGGTCTAGAAAAATCCTCTGACAATTCATGTTTTTAGTACTTGAGGTGTGGTTTAGTAAACTGACACTGACTTCCAGATTCTTTAGCAAAAATGTTTTAGACAAAAACACTTGCTTCATGCATTTGTCATCAGCTGCTGCCTGTGTCTTTTGAACAAAACCTGCTGGTTTTGGAAATGAAGTTGTATACCATGGCATTTTGCAGTTTGCTTAGCAATTAAATCTCTCTTGACCTCTGGAGGAAAGTGGTTTTGTTTCTGGCTGTTGTTTAAGCAGATGTCTGTCTCCGAGAAAGCAGCGCAGTGCAGAACTCATCATAATTAGGAGAACAAGTTTTTGTGGTGGTGTATTTTTTTTTACAGGTGCTACCTCGTGTGAAATTGCATACACTGGGAAGGGACAGAGTCACAGCTCAGACTACGCAGAAGGGCTGTGTTATTGAAGGGACTTGGAAAGTACCAGCTTTCAGTTTAATGAATATAGTGACCCTTGTCAGTTTCTGTTCCCATCAGCTTTATCTTCTAAAGCATTTTTCAGAAGGACATGGATAATTTTCTGAAGAGAATTTGCCTTCGTTATTAGAGAAGGTGTAAGCAAGCAAATCAGGAAATTGTAGGTTTCCTAAGGAGAAAATGTACATCTGCTGTTGCCTGTTGTTAGAGTAGTACTGGTTTCACACATGAAAACACTAAGTGGGAAGTTATAATCCAAAACTTTTACTGTAAAATTTAGAGTGGTTTGATTTTCCCCCCACGTTTATGCAACTTTGCAAATTAAATATTATAGGGAATTTGACCTTATTTACTCTGAAAACATGAACTCTAAAAAATACATTTTCTATAAGGGAAAAATTCAAGTTTCCAAAGAAATTTTAGTAATTGTCTCTCATTATCATCTAAATGTTCTACTTCTATTTCTTTTGAGGTTTATACGTGTTATGCAAAGTGAAACTTCTCAAAGAAAATTTTAAGCCCTGAACTAAGCCTTTTAGGAATTGACACGGTCAATTTAAATTAATACTAACATTATTTTTAAACTGAGAGTTGCATTTGAATATTAGTTTTATCTACGGTCTCATGGTTCGGCCCACCCCCCATCCTTCAGGAGGTTTTCTTGGGTACACTGCACTGACCTCAAACTCGCCCAAGATGGTTTTCATTTCCTCAGTCCTATCAGCGTTTCTGAGATTCCCTTGTGACTTAGATTGGAAAATCCAGAATTTAGTACTAATTTCTGCCTCACTATTATCCCTTATATTCAATTTGTCACCAAGTCTTTGGATTCTTTCTTTGAACTATTCCTGATTGGTAGTTCCTTTCTGTGTCATTAAGACACATTTTTCTTGAGCTGTAACCCAGGGGCCTCTGTGACCTAAAGTAGCTGATTTCTGAGCTATGGAGGTACACGGGGAGGGCAGGGGAAGGAGGGACTGTGGTTTTCTCTCCTAGTTCCCCATTATCCAGCTTGAGGTGGAACTTGGGGTGACTTTTCATGTGTCAGGTTGGCCTTTAGCATATGACTTCTGTTAACTGGCACCCAAATCCTAGTGTGCCTCTACCCCGGCTCTTAGACATCAAGAGCTACCCCAAATGAAATCTAGCATCAAGTCAGTGATTATATAATTTGTCTACTAAGATAACAAGAGGCCACTTTTATGGAGCTCTTTCACCCATGATACTTCTAATCCTTACAACAATCTTACGTGGTACATTAATGTTGCTTCCATTGAGTAGATGACCACATTGAGACAGGGTGGTGTTCAGTATATACTACTATTGATTTGTGAACACAGGACTTAAAAATAACCTAGGATTTATATATATGAAGATCATCTAAGTGGGACATGTATAAATCCCTTAGAGTAAGTGCACATGCGTGTTTGTTAAAGAAATACATAACCTTTATCTCTCATGACTTCGTCTCCTTGCGGACACACACAAGCACCACTGGGGCTCTGTCCCTGCTTTTGAAGACTGAACAGCTGCAGAGTGGAAGAAAAGAAGCTAAAAGAGAGCACAAGAATTTCTGAGATGTGTCCCCCTCCCAGTCCTCAAGTCTGTCCCAAGGAAACCCTTCTGCCCAGACTGGATGTCTCTGACTGACCGGACTGTAGGATTCCTGCAATTAGAGACGGGGCTGAAAAAGCCTCTTCATGCTAAAATCCAACAGGGGAATTCTTGGAAGAGTTAAGGAATTCTTGGTTATTCTTCTTCACCACCTTCCAGCCTTTAGTTGAGCAGGAAGAGAGCTGTTTTGCCACCCGGGGACACGTCCGTCCTTTCACCTGTGCCGTGCAGTCCGAGAGCCACCTTACCGCATGGCCACAGAGGGCCTGAGATGTGGTTACTTCGAATTAAAATGTGCTTTCAGTATTTAAAACCTTATTGTTCAAGGGGGAAACCCTCGTTAACAACTGTTTACATTAATGTTGAAGTGATAACAGTTTGGCTATACTGAGTTTTTAAAGTGTTATTAAATTTTTCACTTCTATTATGTTTTTAGTGTAATTATTAGAAAATGTAAAATGTCATATGTGGGTTGCATTATATTTCTATTGATAGTGCTGGTTTTAGATTAATCCTCCACTTGTCCTACGGATTCCGACTTTCTTCTTGCTCGGTGATTCCATCCTCTCTCTCCTGTTTCCTATATCTTCATTTTCATTGTCCCTTTACTGGTCCTTTTCTGTCAACTTCATTGATGCAACAAATACTCTGTGGGTTTTTAGTTACTATGCTAGTAGTAGAAACATGAAAAAAATTCTTTCTCCTCCTAAAGCAATACAAGAAAGCAAACCAGCCCACCATGGTCTCAGTGCACACCTCCTCTACCACTTGCTTTCTTCCTTTTATTATGCTTTATTCCTCGGGGACAGAGTCTGAACTCTTACTCCATTTATTTTTTCCAGCCTGCTGCCTCAAGCCTCAGCAGTCTGGCTTTTACCACTCCATGCAAAACTGGTTTCCTTAAAGGCCACCAGTTCCCTTCTAGTTTTCAAATGCTGCAACTTGGTCTTTAGCTGTGACATGTGACACTCTCCTCATAACCAATGCCCCTCCCCCCTCCCTCCTTCCCTCACTTCCTCTCTCCCTCTTCTTCTCCCTCTCCCTCTCTCTCTCCCTCTCTCTGTGGGCAGATTAACATCACACATCAGTATTTTCTGTGTCAACTTGGTGCTCTCCGTGCCTCAGTGGTAGGCTTCTGTTTGGTCTCTTTTGCAGGATGGTTACCATCTTCACACATTCTGTGATGCCTCTGGGTGTGTTTTTCCTTCCTTCTCACATCTTCTTCCTTGGTATCTTCTCCATAGCTTCAGTTAGAATGATCTTTATTCATTTCTTCTTTTCTTCTAATCAATCCTTTAAGGACCACCTCAATTGTAACCTCTGCCAAAAAGTATCTTTTATTTCCTTCTGCCATCCTTCTGCCTACAAATCCTTAATTTCCTCTTCTGAAACTGAGATGGTGGTGATACCTCTCAAACTTAATTCAGAGTATCCCAAGGTCTTAGTTGAGATTATGAAATTGGACAGTGCTTCAGAAAATGTAGGGCACTTTCTATCGTGAAGACGCCACATGGTGGGGAGCATCGGGAAAGGACAGTGACACATTCATTAGGACATATCATGCATATGTAGAAAGTGCCACTGGTAGCAGATTGTCTTGTTTCCTATGTGAATATTTGACCTTCACCCCCAAGAGTTCAAGTTCCTGGAGGGTGAGAGCCATGGCACATTTTTTGGTAAATGAAAAGAAAGAATTTGAAAAAAGGCTTTACCTTCCTTACTCTTTGGTATACTCTGCTATGGCTTTATGCTAGACATGTGGTAGGAGATGCTTCCTGCGCTTTTTCAGGGTTCAGTTAGACTAGCACTCTCACACATTGGTAGATCCTTTGACTTTTCCACAAAAATCAGTATTATGTGTTTAGTTTTTTTGACTTTTCATTCCGTGTCTCTTCTTGTGAGAGTGCAGGCTTCACGAGGGTAGGGCTCTGCTCTTCAGCTCCCTAATGCCTTGCATGTGGAGGTCCTCAGTAATGAATGAGCTCACTGCTTGTGAGAAAGTCACTTTCAACTTTTCTCTCCAGCTTGAGAACTAGAGAGTGGCTCTTATCAGGGTCGTGGGCTCCTCAGTAGATGAGTTCCTCAGAGCCAACAGGGCCCATCTGCTTCTGGGTGGGGGCTGTGCTGTGAGTACTTGAGGGTCCTCACAGCCCACTGTACCAGTAGGTGAGGGAGGGGACATCATGGGAGTGTGGAAGCCAGTTCCACTTGCTGTCATTAGGGGAGAATGCCATCACAGGAGAATATTTATTGCTAAACTTGGTTGAGCACGTAATATACGCCAGACACTGTTTTAAAATACTCTATTTGTACTAATTTGTTTAGTTTTCTCCAAAATCCTCAGAGGCAGGCTGGTGTTATTCCTCTGTGACAGGTGGGATCATGGAGGTGTGAGGAGTTAAACTGTCAAAGATCATAGAGTGAATTAATAGGAGAGACGTAACTGAAGTTCAGACGTTGGGCTTTGGAGCTCATCCACTGGGCTAACCTATTTCTGTGCTTAAATAGAGGTCATATGAAAACAACAGTTTGTGTGTACACACATGGATTTCATTCTTTTCTAGAGCAGAATAATTGTTAGGTGTTCTTCTATTGCAGTTTTAAGATATAAAGGTTCTGGCCTGTTTCTTTCAGGAAAATATTTGAGTTGTGTCCAGCCTACACGTTCTATTCAACTGTGATTTGTTAGGAGTTATTTATAGTTCTTGTTGAAGCTGATGTGGTACCTGACTCACCAAGCTTATAAAGAAATAATGCCTTGCTGAAATCCACTAAAATGAAAATAGATTAAACACTGACCTACGTTTTAGGCTTCAGAGTTGCAAGATTATTGGACTGCTGTGGGTGTCTTTTGATGTCACAGTTATCATAGACCACATAAGGAAACAGAAGTGCTCACTTTATGAAGAGGGATATGGGGTTTAATCCCATTAAATGGGTAAATAGGCTTGTCTGTCCATTTTTATTTCTATCAGTTCCATGTAGCATATCTTGCCTGCCAACCCAAGTTATTTTAATTCTAAAGAGAGTGCTTTAATTATAAAAACAATCATATGGCAGAAATTACTTGAATAAGTATATTTGTACATACGTACAACAATCCTATCATCAATAGAAATAGTCCTCTTCCCCGGAAGTGTGGAATGGATAGGGAAATGGACAAACGAGGGGACCTGCCTTCCCTTCCCCCGTACCCAGGGTTGTTAGTTCTATGGTAAATATTGCACCTGAGTTAGGTAGCTTCTTTTTTCCATGGAAGCTCATGCCATCTTCCCGCAACCTCAGTAACATCTGGCTCTAAGTCAAACTCAGTACACCAAGATTTCAGTGGACACTAAAGGTGCAGAATAAGTGTTGAGTCCACAAGTGTGTTAGTGGATTGTGTTGTTCTGAAAGCGGAAGTGTAGAAGAGAACCAGAGACGGTCTGTGGAAGCCACTAGGATCTGGGGGAGGTGGTGTGAACCCATGGGCAAATCGGGCCAGCGCCGGGAAACAGAACCTTGAATATGCTGGACTAAAGCGCAGAGGTCTCAGAAATCTGAGTCTCTGTGTAGCAACTGGCAGCGAGGTCGGCCCAGCCCAGTGTGCAGGAGGCCGCATCTAAGTCCCAACAGGCAGACGCCTCTGTCGCTTTAGATGGAGGCCAGTGGATGCCAAAGGAAACCGTGACCTAGCTGGTGGAAAGGGTAATGACGAGCCAGAGACTCGGGATGGCAAGATGCAGGCTTAGAAAAGAGAGTCCGATAGGTCACGCCAAGCAGCGCCGAGGAGGAGAGGCCCACCGTGCCTTGCTCTGTGCACCTGACAAGCGCTTGTCCTGCTGTGCTCTGGCACTGCTGTGGACCCTGGGGATGAAGCAGCAAGCAGAGGAAAAGTGCTGCTTTGGTGAAGCTTGCATTCTTGCTGGGGAGTAGACAGCAGCCAGACAAACCAGTAAACATGTGGTACCTTGGACTGTGATAATCGCTACAGCAAGGCAGGAGGGATGGGGAAATCTGGGGGCTAGAGTCTTAACTATGGTGCTCCTGGATTTACGTGAGGAGGTGACCTTTGAGTGAGCTCCGAGGACGACGTCAGTGAGGCATCTGCTCATGCTGAGGGGCCCGAGCAGGTGAACTTGCACTCAGTGTGATACATTTCAAGTGTTGTAGCATGCGCCAAGATTTTCTACCTTGAGGTTTTAAACTCTAATTGCAGAAGGAAATAAATAACACGAGTGGGATGGAACAGGAGACGAGGGTGCCATTCTGCAGGGGGTGTGGTTTGGGAAAGGGCTGGTGAAGTCCCCTCATTCCTGATTGCTGGGAGAAAGCTGTGCCAGGGGAAATGGGGCCACAGGTGGGGGACAGCCTTTGCCATCGGGTGACCTCAGAAGTTATTTTTGACACCATCATTTGACAGTAGAATAATAGGTTTTATTTCGGTGGCAGAGGATTATTACATGGTCAGGCCTTAATCCGACTCCTGGGGGCTCTGCGTCCAGGCAGCTTCCTCTGCTTCTTCATCAAGTGCTAAGGTTCGTGCTGTCTCTCTTGCAGCTCTGTAGGAGGCCGGCCCCAGGAGGCAGGCGGCATGGCTGGCTCAGCCCGGGAGCATCTGCTGTTTGTTCGGCGTCGAAACCCCCAGATGCGGTACACGCTGAGCCCCGAGAACCTGCAGAGCCTGGCTGCTCAGGGCTCCCTGCCCGAGAACATGACCCTGCCACGCGCCAACAGCGACACGGACCTGGTGACTTCCGAGAGCCGCTCCAGCCTCACGGCCAGCATGTACGAGTACACGCTGGGCCAAGCGCAGAACCTCGTCATCTTCTGGGACATCAAGGAGGAGGTGGACCCCAGCGACTGGATCGGCCTCTATCACATCGGTGAGTCGAGGGGCAGAGGGTCTGTCCTCGCGCTGGTCTTGTGTTCTCCCGGGCAAAAAGTCCCATGCATGAACACACCTGGCAGATTCGGGGGTTTTCCTTCTTCCCTGGCAGGAGGAGAGTCACTGGTACCTCGCTTCGAGGAGTTTGGTGGCTCTGTTTCCACCAGATTAATCATCAGAACTTGGAGATGGGACAGTGTTTTCTTTTTAAAACTTCGATTGATTGCCTTTGGTCAGCAGTTTCGTTTTGGAAAAGGTGGTGATTAACATCTAGTAACACATTTAAACTGACAAAAAAGATGTCTAGATTTAGATAACAGTTACGAAAAGTTTTGTTTTCTCTGAAAATTGAATTTCGTGAAGAACAATCTGCAGTTTAAGGTATCTTTTCGTTTAAAAATTCCTTGAATGTATCCCAGATCGATTAGGTGAAAAATGCATCATCCTCCTGATTAATGACTTAGAAATAGTGCTGCTTGCTTTAATAAGAGCAGTCCCAGCCCTGTTGAGTTAATTTGCACGCCTTTCATAGGTGAATGAGTGACGAATGCAGCATCCCAGCAAGGAAAAAGCCTGCTTTATCTGAGAGCAAAAATCAAAACTTTCTATGTAACCAAAAAGAAAACCTAAATTCAACCCAGTAATAAAATCTGACACGCTCTGAAAATGGAGTGTTTTCCTCTACGTGAAGGAAAATCCTTAGAGAATTGAACATCAGATATTTTATTAGAAGAGATGGTTGTGTTCAGTGTAAATTACAAGCCACGCATTTTTTTTTTTTTAAAGAATGAATTGGTGGGAGAAAACCTGTTTATGACTTCACCTCTTAGGGCCCCCCAGATGGGAGTTGTGCCCCGAGGAGCACATTTGGCAGGCTCTGGAGACAGATGTCCTTGCTGCCACTGGGTGGGGCGAGCAGCTGTGTGATGCTGAGCGTCCTGCAGTGCCGGGGCTCTGGTGGCCCATGGTCAGTAGTCCCCCTGCCCAGAACTGCTGGGGGCAGAGTAACATCCTGCTGGAATTTTGTCAAAATGCTGAATACACTGACAATTGTGCTTCTCTGGGATGGGGAATTTTGTGTAGAATAAAAAAATAAAAAAGGTTTGTATTTATTTATGTAACTCCTAATGATTAATCATGCTGGATAATAAGGAATCTAAAATGGCAAAGAAGGGCCGGTGAGATGGCTCAGCGGCGTAAGCGCCTGCCTTGCAAGCGCGAAGGCCCGAGTTCGACTCCCGGAGCCCACATACGAAAAAGGGGCCGGTGATATCGCTCAGCGGCACGGGTGCCTGTTGGCGCGCGAGGTCCTGAGGTCGTCCCCCCGGTACCCACAAAAAAAAAAAATAAATAAAAAAAAATAAAATAAAATGGCAAAGAAACCAGTGAATTACTATTTTTCTTTTTTTCTCTTATGGCAATAAAAAAGAGGGAAAATTTTTCCTTGCTCAGAATTATCCAAAGATGTGTTTAAATATTTGTTTAAAGTGCAGAAGATACATTGTTTAAAAATCATTTTTGTTTTATTACGATCACAAAAAGTTCTGTGAATGGGGTTTTATAAGTAAGTCTTTTGGTTTTGAAGTAATTTTGCCCTTTTGGGCTTCCTAAAACTTCTCTTTTCATTTTTCTTATATTTTTCTTTTTCTTAATATAAAACTACACATAGAACATTGTATTTTGAAAATGCTTTATGTGATACTTTTTTGGGAAATAATTACTTTTTTTTTTTTGTGGGTACCGGGGGTTGACCTCAGGACCTCGCGCACCAGCAGGTGCTTGTGCTGCTGAGCAATATTACCAGCCCTTTTTTCGTATGTGGGTTCCGGGAGTCGAACTCAGGCCCTTGCGCTTGTCAGGCAGGTGCTTATGCCGCTGAGCCATCTCACCTGCCTGGAAATAATTACTTTTGCTTTCTTGTACGGATAATTTGTCATATGAAAGAATAACTTACCCTGTAAGATGCTGTAATCATTTAAGGCATGACCATATTACTACATATTTTTTCCATATCTTTAAAAAAATTTTCCCATTCACTTGTTACATTTTCCTGTCTAAATTAATTATGAAGGACACAATTGTCTTATTTCTGAGTTACCAAAGCCAGTCTTGCTGTCCTTATATTTTACTTTCCAGAGGAAGAACTACAGGTCAGACTTCGAAGTCTCGCAGTATGGTATCCCCACTCACCCTACTGTCTACTTTTAAGATTTTTCTCTTTATCTTGGTTCTCAGAAGTTTGACTATGGTACACCTAGATGTGATTTTCTTTTTTATTTATCTTAGGACTCTCTGAGCTTTTTAAGTTAATGTTTTTGATGAGTTTTGGAAAATTTTTGATTGTTATTACTTCTGAAAATATTTTTCTGTTTCTACTTTTATTCCGAGACTTCAGTTACACCTATGTTAGATCATTCCATGTTGTCAACCAGGGCCTTGAAGCTATGGTTCATTTTCTTTTTACTTTTCTTTTGATATTCAAATTTTGAAATTTCTATTTATCATCAGGTTCCCTATTTTTTCCATCTTCGTCTTCATTCTGTTATCATTCCCATCCAATGGATTTTCAAATTTAAGTTATTTGACTTTTCATTTCTAGAATTTGCTTTTTTTTCTTTTCATAGTTTTTAGTTCTCCTAGGAGTTTCCCTATGTGTTAACTCACTTAGGTCCCATTTTTGTTCATTTCTTTGAATTGACTTGGATATATTACAGCTGTTTTAAAATATCTGCTTTCTAATTGCAACACCTGGACCATCTCAGGGTCAGTTTCTATTGATTGTTTCTTTCCTTGGGTCGTATTTTTATATCTTTTGTATGTCCGACAATCCTTGATTTTCCACTGGACATTGCAGATTCTGTGTCATAAACATTATGAGTTCTGTGGCATAGTATTTATGCCAGCAGGCAGATTTGTTTCCTTGACCTTTTGTGGGTTTGATTTCACACTGTTAGCATGGCTCTGTGGAAAGCTCAATGTAGGTCCTCCTGGGTGGAATTCAGCTTCTAGCTTGGTCTGTGCTGTGAGTTTTGTTAGGTCTTGGTTCTTGGCTTTGTTAAGGTAAGTGTAGAGTAGGTCTTACTCTAGAACACTGTGCTTATTCCTAAGGGATCATGAGGACGGTCATAAGGAATAAGCGTTTCTTGTGACATCTTAGCTGGATGCCCATGCTGACTGGCTCTCTTCACTCCAGCTGGGCTAAGACTCCACCGTTCTCTGGAGCTGTTTCACCTCTGGTAACTGTTGCCCTCTCAACTCTGCAGTAGCTGCTTTCTACAAAGCCTCAGTAGCTTCTTCCTGAGCATGTGCAGCCCAGACATGGGGCAGAGATTTACAGGGGATCCCCGTGTAGACTTTCGACCCTCACCCCTCCATAGCCCTTAACCTGCCAGTGCCCTGGCCTGGAGATTCTAGTCTCTTTAATTGACCCAAACTCTGATCCCTGCTTCCCCAGCTCACATAGCTGGCATGGATTCTAGGTCCCTGAACTGCACTCCTGGCTGAGAGCTGGGTGGCCAAGGAGTTAACTCATGACTGTCTCTTTCTTGTGGGATTGCGTCTTATACTGGGTCTTATCCAGTGTCTGGCAGCCACTGCCTGCGTGCATTATAGTTGCATACGTCAGGAAGCCTGGTCTGGTGCTGATTACTTCCTTATGACCTGAAGGAGAAGGTCCTTCCGAGCTGTTGGCTTAGAGAGTTAAGAGGTCGCACTTAGTTTTCTCATCTAGCCATTTCCGGAGGACTCTGAATAAAGTTGATGTTGGGGTCCCTTATGTTTGTCAGTTCTTCTTACTGTATTTTCTAGTAGATTTAGATCCCCAGCAGGAAGGACGGGTGAGGAGCCAGCAGCCCAGACCTCTCAAGGATCAGTGGCTAACACAGAGGCTTGCACATCACAGCGCTGTGTGGCCCTGTTGCTGCTGCCATGCCGTGTGTCTCGGCAGAGTTCTCGCGATGAGTGGCCTCGGAAGGCGCAGCTCCCAGGTCTAGAGCACTAAGTATGGCTTGTTCCTGTAGTAGCAGGGCTGCGCTGCGTTGGAAAGAAAGACTGATTTATCTGGGTCCTCAAACAGAGTGAGCAAGGGCAGAGAGGGCCATTTCTCTCCTGGAGCTGGATGAGCTCTTTTGACCTCCAGGTAAGAGAGATCTCTTCCCTTTTGTGGGGACTTGGCCATCTCGTGTAGAGAGCGATGTATGGCAGAACTGTGGTCTTTAACCGATGCCATTTCCTACCCTTTCTCTCCCTGCAGGCAGAAGCCTGATAGTGTGGGGAGGGGGGATTGAGCCCTTGATTCAGCGCAGCCTCTGCGGGCTCAGGAAGGGTTCAGCCTCTGTGGGAATGTAGCCAATGAGCAGTCCAGGAGCGGACACTGGACCAGTTCTGGCCAATGAGATGTAAGGGGAAGACAGCAGAACTTCACTGTCCAATGGAAAGCCAGTGCTAATGAAGAGAGGTTCTTTTAAAGCTTCCCTCCTCCTGTACTTGGGACTCTGGTGAAAAGATGTGATGCATCGGTCCAGAGGACAAAAAGCTAAGGAGGGTAGAGTAGAAAGAAACAGCTCGGACCGGCATTCCAAAGTCCGTGTTATATGAAGAAGAAATTCTCCTGTCTTTAAGTTGCTATTGGTGAGGTTTCTTGAACCAGCAGTTGCTCCTGAGCCTTCAGTGCAGCCGCAAAGACAGGAAAGAGTAAAAGGATGGCGGTTGCTTCTCAAGGCAGGATGGAGCCTGTGAGAGCAGCTGCTTCCAAGGTGACTACTCATGGAGAGTTCCTAGGGCTGATTTAACGTGTGGGCAAACCGCGGGGTTGTCTTTAAAAGAAGCAACAGAATTTTGAAAACAGTAACCCCAAGGCATGTAGAAATTTTCAGAGGTTTAACGTGATCAATAATGGATAATTCTTTGAGTGATTAGCAACTTAAAAGTACACAAGATGGTTTTCTTGGTGACTATTAGATGAAAGTAGGTGAGATGATACGCTTGCAGAGTGATTGAAAAAGGAGACACATGGGTAGGATTGGAAAAAATCGGGGAGGGGTCCAGATTAAATCATACATTTAAGGCTATTATGGTTAAGCAGGAATATGCATAATGAATTTTAATTATTAATTAATTAATTGTAAGACAAAGGTTTCACTGTGTTGCCCAGGCTGGCACTCTAACTCTTGGGCCATCCTCCTGCCTCAGCCTCCCAGGAAGCTGGGATTACAGGCATGTGCCACGCGCTTGGCTCCATAATAAATTCTTCGTGGGGCTCTGTGGAGTAGATGTGCTGTGAATCTCGATTTCATAACAATAGCGCGCATGTCAGAAATAGTGTCAGGTTTCTGTACCTCTTGGCAGGAAGCAGCCGCGCCCTTCAGTTGTGTCCTAAGAAGCTATAGCGTTTCCTAGCAACTTCTGGTTTTATTTATGGAATGAAGAGATGGTCTCTATGGAAATGAGTCCCAAAGAGGAAGGAATCTAGTGGAACAGGAGCTGGCGAGGTGTGGCCTGTTGAACAGTCTGCATTTTGATTGTGTTGCTCTTGGCTTACGTTTTCTTCCAAAGTGTGAGTTTTGTTTTTGTTTGTCCAGTTGTTAATCATGTTTTTCTCTTCACATGACCTTTAGAACTACTAATCTAGGGGAAAAGACATCCACTGGGATCAGAACAATAAAAATGTTAAAGGCATTTTAGTCAGTTGGTAATTTCTATTGGAAGCACAAAGAAAAAAAGTTGGGAATATCAAAACACCACGTGCAAAAATGTGGGTGTTACTGTAGCTCTCAAAATATATGCTGATCATATCCTTCCTCCAGAAACTTACACACCTCGAGATTCCAGAGGTGGTCACCGTGCAGATGGGTTACGGAAGTCACTAGGTTTCTAACTTATTGTAGCCTCCAGGATGAGGCCCCTCACAAATGTAACAGTGTTTCTCATTGCCACATCCTGAGCTCAGGCGGTAGGAGGGGTAGTTGACATATATGCTGAATATTTAAATTATGAAAAGTTTTAGGGTCAAAGACACTTTGCATGAACCCCTCTCAAAACACTCCCCCTCGCTTCAAACACACTTCCACATTGTTCTTGCCACTTTCTGAAGCAGTTCTGGAAGTTGTTTTTTCCTAAGTGTCTTTACAAGGTGTGATAAAAAATACGGTGAATGCTGCTGCTACGTGCCAACCAGTGGAAAGGCAGGCTTGTAAAAACATGATACTGTGTCCTCCTCCACCTTATTCACTGAATCTGGCACTGTGTAACATCTGGCTTTTCCCCAAGTCAGAATGACCAAGAAAGGGAAATGTTTTGAATCAATTCAGGACATCGAGGCAGCCACAACAGTGCAACTAAAGACACGAAAGAAAATGTGCATTGTGATTATTTGAAAGTGTGTGCTGTGCTGTACACTGGTGCTACTCAAATACTGGTAAGTGGAATGTTATTTATCTATGACTAGATAAGACTCTCCTTCTATCATGCAAATCAGTGTCCTGTCCCCTTTACTGAGAAACTCTTGCTATGAAAAAAATTCATCTGAACTAAGGAATGGATTTATTGATGTTGGTATTACATATTCTTTTCACATTCTGAATTGAGCTTCTCGCACGGTCATAGAACAGAAACAACTAATTCACCAGCACGGGCATTGATTGTACCTTAAAAGATGAGTGGCAGAACAACTGTATTTTTTGATTGTTAGTCTTTAGAAACTATTGTGGCTAATGCATGTGGCATTTTTCATATTTCTTGGCATTTGGATTGTAAAATCAAGTATGATTGCAAGAGTGAACCAAGGCATTAAGATCATACATTTTAGAGCTCTGAAATCCCAAAATTTAAGCTGATATTTTATATATAAATAAGTAAAATTTAGAGTAATAATAACCTGTAGTTTGGTGAGGGCAGAGTCAAGGATGAAACCTAAGTGTCCTGTGCCCCAGACTTCATTTTTTGTGTGTGTGTTTGGAAATGTAGTCCAGTATTTCCCAATCCTTAGGTATTTGTCCACTACCTTCTTGATTTTGCCAAGTTGGGTTGCCAGCTATACTATTAAGATTTTTAAAAAACATGTGATTAACAAAGGCTCTGTCTTAGTCACTTTCCTGGTCACTGGGACAAAATACCCAACACAACTTAAAGGAGGAGAGGTTTATTTTGGCTCACGGTTTCAGAAGTTCCAGTCCATGGTTGCCAGGCTCAAATGCAAAAACAGCATGGTGGAAGACCTGCCACCAAGGAAAGCTGTTCATTTCTTGGCAGCCAGGAAGCGGAGAGTAAAGGGAGGAGCCCGGGAAGGAGATGCCCCTTCCAGGTCCTGCCCCCTGGAACTGTCTGTAACTAATCTCTGCCTCCTAACAGCACCCGGAGCAAGTTGTGGTTAGATGTGAGCTCAGTAGCACTTGGGTGGGCCCCCACCCCTAAGGCATGGCTGGTTGCAGCCCTCACATCTCTCTCTTGGAGTGGCTCTGCTCACTGCCTGCAGGTTTCTTCAGCAGACATCCCATGTTTCTGGCTTCTCCAATTTCCCAGCATCTCCACTTTTGGCTTTACTCTCGCAGCTTCAGGCAGTGCTTGGCCTCCCAGGGCTTCTTCTGAAATCTGGATGGAAGCCTTCCTGACTTCATAACTCTCAACTTCTGCGTGCCTGTATAACCCATGGGTTATACACACGTGGATGACACTAAGGTCTGCTGCCAGCTCATGCAGTGACCAGACTTCTTTGGTAGTGGCTGTGGAGGCCTCCAAGTGCCTGGATGGCTGAGTGCTGGGAACCAGTTCCCTAGGCAGCCTTCCGGAGCAGGAGCAGAGTGCCCTGGGGCTCTCTTCTCAAAGCAAAATCTTTGGAAGGAGTTTACCTTTACCCTTTTACATCCTTGAGCCAGTGAAGGGTGGGCTTTTCCTGATTCCTGAGATGTCTCAAGCTGTTTTTCTGATGTTCCTGATACAAAGTACTTGGCTTTTTAAAAATGCTAATCTTTTCAACAGTTGAACTCTTTTCAGCCTCAGCTTTACAGGCACTTGTTTTCTGGTAATACTGAACACTTTTAAAATGGACTTTTTGCTCCTGTTTCTCAGTATAAATCTGGCTAAAAGCAATACCCATGCCATAGCCTGAGTGTTGGGCTGCCTTGCAGTTCCTCTGCCAGAGCAGTCAGTCACTGCTTTTATTTTATTTTTATTTTTTTTTTGTGGGTACCGGGGGGACGACCTCAGGACCTCGCGCGCCAGCAGGCGCCCGTGCCACTGAGCGATATCACCGGCCCCTTTTTCGTATGTGGGTTCCGGGAGTCGAACTCGGGCCTTCGCGCTTGCAAGGCAGGCGCTTAAGCCGCTGAGCCGTCTCACCGGCCCAGTCACTGCTTTTAATCTCAGTCTCCTGAAAAGTCTCGGGACATGAGCAAAATGTCACAAATTTTCTGCCAGAGCATGACACACATGGTCTCAACCGCCAGTGGAGCCCTTGTTCCCAGTGGAAACTCCCTAAGCCTGAGCTCTGCTGTGTGTCTCTATCAGCATTCTGGTCTTCTGAGCGCTGACCAGAGTCTCCCGTAAAGCTTGCTTTACAGCGTTCCGGAGCTTCTCTAGCTGGGATCTCCAAACCTTTCCAGACTCCTGCCAGCCAGTTCCACAGGCTTCAGAACCACATGGTCAGGGGTAGTCATGGCAGTGACCCCACTTCTCTGGTACCAGAATCTGTTTTAGTTACTTTTCTTGTCACTAGGACAAAATACACAACGACCACAATGCGAAGGAGGAGAGGTTTAGTTTTGGAGTTGTCAGTGGTTGAGAGCACAGTTGCTATGGTCAGGTAGACCGGTAAACACCATGCCTGATGGGCTGAATGACCTTGGGCAACTAGTTAACCTTTTAGAACCCCAGTTTCCTCCTCTGTCAAAAAAAAAAAAAAAAAAAAAAAGACTAAGAAAATGTCAAGTATCGCATGGATTGGATGAAATAATGTGTATAAAACTCTCGGCGTCGTACCTGGACTCATTGTTAAACTCTCACTGGTTGCAAACTCGTTATTTTGGCTGCTATTAATAATAATGAGGAGGCCATGGAATCGCTACTTCTGGACTGGAGCAGCAGTGCAGACTTACTTGCCGGATGAATCCATAAGAAAGATTTATAGATTAAAGTAGCAAACTGGGCCATGTCTGCTTACAGGAAAAAAAAAACCTCTTTCTTCGTTACAGGGCTCCAGAAATTATATAAGCACTTAAAATATGAATGCTAAAGAAGAATGTTTTAAATTCAGTGTCATATACCCCCTAAATCAACATACTTCCCTAGTTAATGGGAAAGCTGCAATTAATGATAAATTCAGTTAAATGGAACAAAGAAGTAATGTATTAGGCATTTCATTTCCAGAATGTTACCACATATAGCTGAGTGCCTGTTCTCAAGCTCTTTTGATATGTTCACGTGATTACTGCCAAAGAAAAGTTGTCACAGTAGATAACGACATTTTCTTTAGTCACAAAAGTTGTTTTAGTTCATATCTTTACATTTTTCAAATGTTCTTAGAAAATAAGCTTTGAATATGAGGTTGTTTTTTGGAACAACGTGACTCTGAATTACTTATTACATAGTTGTATTAGGCAAGATAGTTCAGAGTATGTTGCAAAAATGAATCATTGAGGGCTGAGCACAACAAAAGATTATTTATCGGTGTTGCTACGTGCCCCTGGGTTTGCAGGGACTCGGCCTCACCACCTTCTTTATTTTTGCCGTATTGGATTATAAAGTCTCGGCCGTCCTGTGTACTGTCTGGTGCACAGGACCTTCTTGGTCAGGTGCCGGGAGGAGAGAGAACTGGGGATGCTTATACCAGCAGCTAAGTACCGTGGTGCCAAGGTGACACAGTTTGGTCTGTCCAGAGCCCAGCGTTCAGCATCATTAGCATGAGTCCGCCTACATCAAGGGCGAGGGAAATGTGGAGAAGCCCCTGGCTATTCAGCCAGCACTCAGTGTTCCTGCCGTACGAGTGTCCTGCTAGCAGAGTGTCAAAGCCTAAGACGTCCTTGCATGGTTGCTACATGGGCAGATGCTGGGGCTAGCAAGCATCTGCTTTGGTGTACACTTTGCAGGTTGTTCAGCGACTGAGTGACCAGACATGTGCCTGACGGTGCCAAGGACGGTTCCATGACAGAGACAAAATAATTGCGGTGGGATCTGAATTCAGATGGTCCAAGACATGGGTGTCTTAGACCATCAGGAATCCTTCTTTTTAAAGTGCACGTTGGGGATTTGGATCACAGAGTCCCTGTGTTCGTAATGGCTGGAAGAGGCTCCCGTAGGCATTCAGTGGGTTTTTGGAAATTCTGAGGTCAGTATGCTAGTATCCAAAGAAGCTTCAGTGTATGTCATTTTTTCATGTTTTAGTTGCAAGCATTACTAACACAGGCATCTGTCTGCCTATGGATTGAGGTGGTCTTTACTTTCTACGCAGTTATGCTGGAAACGTGAGCTGAGTTAATTTTCCAGTCTGATTCGTGTCACTTTTCCAGAGGAGGATTGCATAGTCAAGTTAGTAAATGTTAAGTACTTCTTGTAAGTATTTTGTGGCAGAGTTAAGATAGCATTGGCATGAGGTTTAGAAATTCTCCAGTCTAATAAAACCCTTTACTAAGCCCAGAAAATAACTGCTTCCCATACACGCTAATTTTGTAGGGTTATATAAGTAGCTTTTCTTACTTCCTTAAGGGCTAAGTATGGGCACAGCTATAAATAAATATATTTATAACACCACATCTTTATCCTCATATTCTTAAAGCCTGCTTTAACATTTTTGATTTCTGTGTCAACTTCCATAGCTTGGTGTATGCTTGGTGTGTCTTTTCCCACTGACTTATTTTCAGCCACTCTTTGGTACCCATTGGATTTATCTGCTGTAAATCATCTACAGCTTTGTGATTTTTAATCCGAAGTGAGTGAGCATCTTTTAAAATGGATACGTTTAGCATGTTTACATTTTTAAAAATTATTTTTGATGTATTTGGACTTCTATAACTTATTTTTTAGTAGCATACTGTTTCTTAGTTATTTTCCCCCTATTTTTATGCCCTCTGTTGAAACAATGGGTTTTCTGTACTCTCCATTCCCACATCCTTCTTGGTTTGGAAGTCAAACATTTTCATTTTACTCTTGTTAGGAGTTATCCCTAAGCTTTTGATGTGTACAACAGAGTTAACAAAAGCTATAATCAGCTAGTGTGTCTGAATGCCTCACGCCATACAAGATTCTTTGGGTCTTTTTATTATGATCTCTTTCCTCCCCATCTTTTCTCTTTTTCTCGATGGTGTTTAATTCCATCCTATTGTAAATACCTCCTTCCACATTGTCCATTACTATTACTGTTGTGGTTTTTAACAGACAGTAGCCATATATTCCACATAACAAGACAGCAGCTTAAAGCAACAATCTATTGGATAAGTAATTTTTTTTTTTTTTTTTTGTGGGTACCAGGGGTCGACCTCAGGACCTTGCGCGCCAGCAGGTGCTTATGCCGCTGAGCCATCTCACCAGCCCCCAATGGATAAGTAATTTTAAGAAAAAGAAAAAAGATTTACCTGCGTCAGCAGCACTGGTGTACACTGGGTTTGGTTTTCTTACAAAACACGTACACACAGCAAAAGTTGCATTATAAAATGAATGAAAACGCATAGACATTTAAAATTTAACTTCAAATCCTTGTTGATTTACCAAACCAAATAATATCTTTTTTCCCGGGTTAATGTAAGTTATGAAAAAAAAGTGTACATATGTCCAACATCTTCTCTTCATTTTGGGTGTTTCCTTAATGGGCTGTCGTGTGTTCACTGGTTCATTTTCTGCCATCTGTTTGTGCTGTTGTTTATAAAGCCAGGGCCTTACACCTTACAGGGCGTGTTTGAATTCCAGTAGAGCTGGGATAACGGTCACTGTCATTACATTCATTTCTGTCAGTTGTCTCCACAGCCAACCTGACCTTATTGCTGAGGTGTTGAGTAAACACGGACCGCTTCTCAGCAGTGTGCTCTTTGTGTGGCCTTTGGAGCAATAATAGAGAACACCGCAGATTTTCAGTCTTTTTTAAACTGTGGAGTCCAGGGTATCATAACTCAGATTTAATGGTGCCATTAAGGGATTCTTCCTCAAGTCTTCGTAGTTGTAACTTTTGTGCTTATTTTGCTTAAATTATGAATTACAAAACTCCCTGTGTATGCTCATTAAGAAAGCCTGATTTTTCTGTTCCTATAACAACATCTATAAAACCAGTCCAATACTATCAAGGGACACATTTTCTCAATTTACTGTCATTCATAAAGTCATTACCAGAGCCGCCTTAGTGCTGTGATTACAAACAGCTCGAACCCGGCAGTGTCGAGCAGACCCATTACCCTCAGCACCGGATCACTGGGTCATGGGAGGGCGAGGAGGCTGGTTTTGGAATTGGGGAATGGGACAGACCTGGCTTTAGACTCCGGCTTCATTGTTCGTGGGAGTCCTGGAGCCATGCTGAGCCCAGTTTCTTCATGTACGAGCAATAACATGAGAATAGTAGCCTCCTAGAGTTGCCCGGACAGAAACAGAGAATGTTTATAATCGTGTGCATGGCAGTTGCGGCTCCATATGGGGACAGCCACTGTCCACACCCTCAGAAACTTTTGCTGAGATCCTACTGTTTGCTACTAGGCAATAAAACGGAAACATGGAGTTTGCTTGCAGTCTGGTGGGTGGCACACGGGTAGGAAAGAAGTAGTCACTGTCATGCAGCGTGTTTGCAGACACCGCAGGGCCGCGGGGCACGATCCGCTTGCCTGAGATGCGCCCAGAGATGGGAAGGGCATTGAGAGGGCTTCACCAGGAAGGTGATGTTTGGACCTAGCATGGAACAGAATATTTTTGTGTGTGTTCACATAAAGAATACCATTGTGGGATTAGGGAATTCCACCTGCCCATGCTGTCCTTTCTCCTGAAGGGCTTGCGCGAGCTCTGCTGGAGGACTGCGCCTGCGGTCCCCCCGTCCATCTGCCTGGTCAACTTCTGCCACTCTTCTAACAGGGTCTTCTCTGGGGCCTGTGGATTGTCTCAAGAGGATTCAGAAGTCACCCACGTGGGACGCGCCCTCCAGCTCCCTGGGCAATTGATGCTTTTCCCGCTCCTGCAGAGTTCTCCCGGTCACCGTTTCAGTGCTGATTACAGCGTGTTAAGTTGCCTCTTTCCTTGTTTCTTCAGTTCCCCCTTAACTCCTTAGCTGTGCCCCACTGAGGCTGGGTGCTGAACTCCTTCCCTGCTTTCCATGCTGTGTGCTCCGTGCAGGTTAATTTCAGGAAAGAGTGGGTTTTAGGCTAAAATAATTATGATGTAAAATAAATACTTTTACAAATTGAAGTGTGATTCAATAATTAGCCCATATTATATAGTTTTCTCCTAACCATGTTTGAGTAATTTTGGTATTCATTTGTTTGTTCAACAAAATTAGGAGTTCATTATGTGCTAGGTATCTGTAAGAATTTTAAGCCTATCCTGTGTACCAAGATAATAGCTAATGGACAGTAATCCTAGCTTTTTTATAATTATTATGCAATGTACTGTCCTTTTGCTTCTTGTTTCCTTACCCTTAAAATCTGTCTTCACTAATGAAAGCGCTGTATATTTATGTAGGAATAGTTTTTTTTTTTTCTGAATTGAGTGTGAATAATACTTTATATTCTGAAATCTTTGATCCTTTCTCTTTTTCTTCTTAGCAGCCATAGATATTTTCCTGAGAGTTGTGTTTTATTTGGCATAGCAAATATCTGTGGCATTTAGATGTATTGAAATACACACCTGAATATTCACAATACTACTGTTCTACCTCCAATACAGGCAAGTGGTATTGAAATTATTCCTACATTGAGAAATCATCATCCTTTCACTCTGCAAAACTATGTACTTCTCTTTTTAGTCTATAATTATGGCATAAGATATAATGTTAGGAGCAAGTATATTATCAATTTTTTTTTAAACTTGAAATTTCCAACTGGGAATTTACATTGACTAGTAGGATTCTAAATATTTATTATATGTCTGTGTAAGGCATCCAAATAGGTAGATATGTTTTCCTTTATGTGCACATCTGTGGCATGCTTCTGGTATAATAAACATTCCAAAAGGAGCACTTTAAGAACTCAGCCAACATCTGGAGGAGGTTGAATTCTTGTTTTTGGGCTCTGTGACAACGTTTCTTTCTCTTTCACTCTGACTGCCAAGCCTGTCATTTCTGAGCCGTTTCAAGGAAATGAGCAAGTTGAACCGTGCTGTGCACCTGAGCAGCGGAGCTGCTGACGTGGGCAGGGCTGCGGGTCACCCGATGGCAGGAAACTTGGAGTCTGTGGCCCAGCATGTGATTTGCTTGCCTGGATGGAGTGCTATAAAAGTAACACAATTTCTTTTTAAAATTTAGGATAATTACTATAAAGAACGTGAGAGGCAGAGACTAGCTGAGACCACCAGGCTTGTGTAAAGGCAACATGGCGTGGAATTTATTGTGCCTGGGTCAGGCAGACAGAGGGCAAAAAGGCCGTCTGTATGGAACAAAGAGAAATGGGCCCCTTTGATAGGGATGGAAAGAAGGCAAGGGACATTAGGTGGAAAATTTTAATAAACTTTTGTGGTCAAAGTTCTCTGGCACTCTTGCCCCACAGCGGGCAGAGTCCTTGAAACAT
Organism: Erethizon dorsatum; assembly: GCA_028451465.1. Classification (NCBI taxonomy): domain Eukaryota; kingdom Metazoa; phylum Chordata; class Mammalia; order Rodentia; family Erethizontidae; genus Erethizon; species Erethizon dorsatum. The sequence goes on along the minus strand of CM051826.1, from coordinate 136,330,186 downwards.
CCGGTTGAAATTTTCGGGTGGCTCCAGAGATCCCCAGATGTCCCCAGATGTCCCTAGGACCTGCAAATTTCCTTGTCCTATCTTATCTCCTTTGCACATCCTGTGCTTGCTGATGACAGCCTCGGGGCGGAGCTGTTCTCTGCTGAGAGTCGAGTCTCTGCTGGCAAGCAGGCTGGGGGCTGGGAGAGTCAGGTCTGACTGAGCCTTACAATTACTTGTACAATTCTATGTATCCGTACTGCTAAGATCGGCAATAATATTGTCTTCTTGATATTTATTATGTGGTGCTATCTTTGGGAATTCCAGAATTCTTAATTCAAAATAAGTTTCACTCAAATGTATGGAAACTATGTTCCTTATTTAGGGAAGCTGGATGCTAGTAGTGAAGCACTGTTTTTTTCGTTTTTGTGTTTTGTCATTTGGCATCATTAAAATACTGTGTATCACCCCTCCGTTACAGTTCATTTTAAAACTGAGGTCATGGAGGTTTTAGGTTTAGAAAGAAAACCAGTGATTGTTTCCTCTGTTGGCCTTATTTTACCAAGGAGAGGCTGAGGGCCCAGGTGGGTTGCCCAGGAAAGTAGTTGGGGAAAAGTGCATGTGTCCTAGCAATTTCCTTTGCAATGGATTGCTTCTTAAAGGGAGTTCCTGAAGGTGATTTTTCATGGAAAGCCAAACTTTCCCTGGAAACCTTAGCTGGGCGATAGGACTTCATGCTGAGCCCAGCAGTCAGGTTCTCCTCCAACATGGGAACAGACAGCTGTCTTCGATTGGGCTATATTCAGGGGCTGTTACTATAAAACACAACAGAGCAAACCCTTTCATTAAAATATAAAGTTCCATTCAAACTAATGGGATGCTTGGAAGAACTGCATGGCTGGTTCCTGTTCCCTCCCAGGCCTGCCCCCAGGGCTTGGCTGGTCCCCTGCTCTGAGAGTCTTCCCTTTCTCCAACAAAAAGATTTCAACAAAATTTCTTTAATATCTCCATTAAGAAAAAGATGCAAAGAAATAAGTGGCTTGCATGGAGGAGATTCTTATTCATAAGAGGTTCCAACTAGAACCCCTCTGTCTGCTTTATTACCCGACGCTGTGCTGTTGTGAGCCAGTGATAGCTTGGAAAGTCAGCCCCGGCCCTATGAGCATCTCCTGCTTCTGGCCTCGGATGTTCCTCCTGCCCTGTCTTCCCCCGGCTCCTTTCTTCACTGGCTGTGATGCTGTCTGGGTCCCCATTTTCCAGGCCATTCATTTACTTAACTCCCTTCTTTCCACATCTCTGAAGTATTCAGGCTGTGTCGTGGATTTGCTTCTTTATAACAGCGCTCTCCTTGCATGGTTTCACTCAGTCCAGTCTTCAGTTGGTTCTAGCAGGAAGCGTCGTCTTGCACCATGGCTGGCTGGAGCCATCTCTCTGTGCCCTCTCATTGTTGGTATGGCATCAGTGGCAACAAGGGCACTTACACCACTTCAAGCCAAGGTCCCCACTAGGAGGGCCAGTATCCAACACCCCATGGCCCAACCCGCCTCTGTCTGGAGCTCTGGGTGGGGCGCACTTCTCTCTCAACGTCCCACTCACCACTTCAGCCCTGCCTGTCCCTAACACATGGCTGACACGGCAAATCAGCTCTTTGTTGCCCTATTTTTTGGGGTAATTTTTAGTCTTTCAGGTTTAAAACTTTGCCAAGATTTTGACTCCTTCTCCACTTGAAACCTGTACATCTAACCTGCTAGTTTTAAGTTAGCCGTCTTTCCCAGTGCAGTTACGTGTTTGGACCCTGACCGTGTTTAGTGTTTATTAGCAGCTTCCTAAGCAATCTCCTCCGCCCCACATCTGCTAGTCCAATTGATGTTCTCTGTAGCTGCCAAACATTTAATTGAAACATATTTATTTTTTGCAGGCACTAAGCTAAGCATATTACATATCTTCACTCCTGCAGTTTTTTTTTTTTTTTTTTTTTTTTTTTTGGTGGGTACCGGGGGGTCGACCTCAGGACCTCACACACCAGCAGGCGCCCATGCCACTGAGCGATATCACCGGCCCCTTTTTCGTATGTGGGTTCCGGGAGTTGAACTCGGGCCCTCGCGCTTGCCGGGCAGGCGCTTAAGCCGCTGAGCCATCTCACCGGCCCACTCCTGCAGTTTTTAACACAAACATAGGGGTGGAATATGAGTTAGGAGTTGTCAGCAGCCAGTTATCCTCCAAGCTAGCAAAGGTCCACCTGCAGGAAGGGGTGGCATTGGTGCTGTGCACTGCGACATATATCTACCAGTGGGGCTTATTAGTTTCCCCATTTTATGGCTGAATAAACAGACCAAAGGTTTCATTAAATTCTCCAAGCTCTTTCACCCAGGGCAAGGAGGAGTTGAAGTTTTCCTGAATTTGGAGCATGTACTCAGTCCATTTTCCCTTCTTATAAACTTCGCAGCATATATAGGAGAAGCTGGTGGTCAGTGCTGGAAACTGCATGGACTTGTGTTCAACCCCTGCTTTGCCACTTGCTTCCTGTGTTGACTTCAGCAAGTTGCTTGCTCTTTTCTGATAAAAGTACCAATCTAATAGGAAAGATAATATTCCAGGAGGATTTTTCTGCCTGCGTGTAACATGCTTGTCCAGGGCTTGATTTAACAAGAGTACAGATGCTGCTTGACTTCCAGTGGGGTTGCGTACTGATAAATCCATCATGAGTTGAAAACATTGTAAATAAAAGATGCATTTAATCACTTAACCGATCGAACACCACATCATCTATATGAATTTGTTGAATACTGCACAGAAAATAAAAAACCAGAGTGATTGTATGGGTATGCTTTTACATAATCATAAAGTAAATGAATTGTTAATTCAAATCATTGTAAGTTGAGGACTGTTCGTAAAAAAGTGACAATTCTCATGATGATGTTTATGAAGATGGTGTAATATGATTAAATTGACTGTGTGTGCAAGACATGGAGTGTTATTTATTTTTCTATTTCCATTTACTGTACTGCAAAGTGCAGATCATTTACTTTTGGGTAAATTATTTGCTGAGTTAAAAAAAAGACGTAAACACTGTATCCAGGAAAATGTGATGGTGCAAATTGCATTTCAAGGGTTGAGGGCATCGTTAATGTTCGAGAATGGCAAACGGAACTCATCCTGGCTCAGTTTCAGCAGCTGTCCCAAAGTGTAAGTTGGCAGCCACCTCCCCATTCCCAAAATGAGATCCTTGGCCACCCAAGCAGGACTTGGGAGAGGCAGTCCCTTACCTGGCCACCAGGTGGGAGAGGAGTTGTTGATTTGATGGAGGATTTCTTTGGGGCTGGGGAAGGCGTTTTCGCTGTTAAACATGGAGAAGAGGAACTCTTCCCCCCAACCAAGTCAAATGAGGGGACCTCCAGGGATCTGCTCCGAATGCTTCAGACTCGTTGGCACGAGAGACTGTGGATGGGCTGTGACTACGCCTGGCGAGGTGAGAGGCTGTGCCTGGAACTCAGCCAGAGGCTGTGCTGACAGTGGCTGGCACGGCCTGAGTTGTTGGGACTGAGGGCCAACCCTTGTGGACCAGCTACGTGGGGTTGGCCCACCACAGCTCCTGGGCGTCATGGCGACTCGTGCTCCCCAGAAGGACCTCGAGCAGCTGCTGCTGCCCAGGGGTCACCAGATGAAGACCTGGGCAGGACAATGTCAGGACCAGCTCAGCCAGACCTCTCTCAGCCTCCCACCTCTCCTGCCTCCGCCCTGCAGCCACCCTGAGAGTCTGCGTCAGCAGGAAGCAGAGGCAGTCACTACTCCTTTCCTCCAAGGCTTTCTGCCGGAAGTAGCCCCAAGCAAAGGGTGAAGATTTCATTTTAAATCTTCACTGACGTTTGAGATTTGTGACTGTTGCACAGGACTGGATGTTTTCTTTACAGACGTTTTTGTGGCTTGCTGTGGCCAGAGTTCTTTTCCTGATCTCAGAATGACCAGCTCTTTCATCCAGCGATGTGCGAAGAACCTGTCCCAGGGAACGCGTTAGACCAAGCCGCAGGGTAAGAGAATAATGTTATTTGGGCTGGCGAGGCAGCTCTGTGGTAGAACACTTGCCTAACATGCAAAAATAAATAAACTACAACAAACAAATGAGTAAAAGCTGCGATAAATAAATAAATACAATTCTAAGAAAAGAATGAAGTTGTGGTAAGTGGTACCCTACCAGGTTTGCTTGTTTAATATACATAGTTCACTAAGCATCCAGGCATAAAATTTATATTGGAAAATATGCAATTGAAAGTTGTCTTTGGGGCTTGGAGCAGACAAGATCTTATTGCATCTCCAGATTTGTTTGGCTTGACGTTCCTGCCTGGAAATGAGATATTTCAGGAGCGGAGGTCGGTCGTGGGCTCAGCCTTAGATTCAGAGGTGACGTTGAGCCAACTGCGCTGGGTAATGGAGACCCAGAATGGTGATGCTGGGGAAAATGTGCCCTTCTCTGGTCTGCTGCTTCCCGGTTGAGCTGACTGACAGCTGTGGTCCAGGCCCCTGGAGAGAAGCACTTGTGGAAAAATATTCATGTAGCATCAGGTTCTGAACTATTTATGGAAAAGCAAAGCACCTCTCTTAGAAAGGAGCAAAGAAGGGGCAGTCAGGGGACTGTGTTCTTGGTGCTTTTTGATGACTTTGTGTTAGTTGCAGACAGCTGAACGCCGAGGGTGGCTGCAGAGTGATGAGCACCGCCCGCTGACACGAAGGGCGGGACCCGTCTCTGTCCTTCAGGCGGGAAGCTCAGGTTGACTGAAAGGAGGCCGCCTGTCCCTAAGAGGGGCATTGATGTTCCTAAGGAGACGAGCACCGAGTCGGGCTGGGCAGGGAGCCGTGGGGCGAGAGGCTGTGGAGAGGTGGAGTGCCTCCCAGAACAAAGCCAGGGCTCCAAATGAGAGCGTGGAAAAAAGGCAGAGGACAGTGTCAGTCCTTCAGTGTTCCTGTGACAGTACTTGTACAGTGCTTTTGCGTTTAGAGAGATCTCTACATGACTTTTTCTCTTGTAATTCTTAGGGCATCTGCCCACCTGCTGGTAGGCACCAGAGGAGCAAGTTAACCAGGTTAAGTTGTTTTCCAAGGTCAGATAGGTGGGGTCGGAATAGACCAAGGTTGTCTTATAGTTTCCAAAGTCAGAGGGCTTTTTCCAGTGTGCCAGGTCTTTAGTGTTGTGATTAATAGTTATGTAATTTTAAAGGTTGCCTATTTTTGGCAAGGTTTCCACTCACGGACTAAGATCAATTTGTTTAAAAAGAGTAAACAGTGGCACCGAGATGGGAATGGGGACCGCGCACGGTGTACAGGAACCACTGCACTAAGACCTGTCGGCCAACAGGTAGGGCTTGCTGTGTCAAGTGTCTAAGTCTTGACCCCACGGTGGGATGATCAACTTTGTGAACTTTATATAATCCCAGTGAAATGGGCTGAGTAGTGTCCCTCCCCTAAAATTACAGCGTTCAAGTTCAAATCCCAACACATCAAAATGCGGTCTTAACTGGAGGTAGGGTCTTTGCAGAGGTCATCAGTTAAAATGAGCTCCATGGGATGTGGCTTCACCCAGGGTGAGTGCTGTGCTGTGTGCACGTGAAGACAGCCGGGTGTACGTGAAAGACAAAGGTCCGGGACAGAGGCTCCCTCGCAGCCCTCAAGGAAACCGCCCCGCCAGCGCCTTGATTTTGGACTTCTTGGGTGCAGAACTGTAAAACAACACATTTCTGTTGTTTAAGATAACCAGGTTATGATACTTTATTATGGAAGCCCTCAAAACTAATATAGCATGGTCTTGCTTAAACGCAGGGACTGTAACCCCATGATAATTCCTAACTTCATCTTTTGTGGTTTTGCACAAAACCATTCCAAGTTCCAAGCTAACGGTGCCTCCCCGGGAGCTGCGAGTCTTCGCCCTCTTGCTGCTTCGGCAGGGCTTGCCTGGATGGCGCCATCTGCTCTGCCGGGAGCCTTCTGGAGTTTGTCACCCAAGGTCCTGTCCAGGGCCATCCTTCTTCCACAAGGCCTCTGTATGAACCAGGGTTGCTTTCGTAAACTTCCACTTTGTGGGGTTTTTTAGCTTCTGACCAAAACCAAACTGCTACCTTCAGAAGTGGTAGCACCCGCTAAATACAAAGGCACCATGTGGCTTGTCCGCCGCGCCCGGCCTTAGTGCGCAGTCGCTACTGCCACCCACTGAGCTGCAGCCTGGTGTGGCCCGAAGCTCGGGAGCCGTGACTGTCTGGGGCGCTTGTTGCCTCGAGATGGCAGCCTGGCCACGTCTGATTCAGGTTTGGGCCCCCAGCACCTGGCACCCAGTGGAAATGTAATAAACCGTGTGGACTCCATGAGTACCTCGAAACGCGAGCTCAGAGTCAGCGTCCTAGGCTCCACGTCCGACTGAGTTCTGGGCGGGAAGCACCTGAAATGTTCTTCTAGTCTTCAGATTCAGAATCTTGGTGACTGAGGATACATTTTGTCTTGGACTGGATTTCCAAGACTTTGTGGATTCTGTTCCTAAGAATTTAAGAATTATTTTTAATGGTTTAGGCCCGGATCTGGTTTAGACACATCAGACTGATGGAAATACATAGGCCTTGGGCTGGGGATGTAGCTCAGCGGCACAGCACCTGCCTGGCAAGTGCAAGGCCCTGGGTTCGATTCCCGGTACCAAAAAATAAATAAATAAATAAATAAATAAATAGGCCTTTTCCCATTATTCTCTTAAAGATCTGTTTCTGTGACTTACATACATAAGATCATTTTCTAGTATTCGTTCTAAGTGTAAGCCCCTTTGTCTACTTTTAAGTTCCGTTCTCTGTGACTGATTTTGTTTTAAATCTGGTTGCCAACACCCTGGCAGATAGGTCTGCCGGGTGATATTGTAGCTCTCACTGCTCTTAGACTTCCATGTGGAATGCACCGTTGCCTTTTACTAATTGAATGTTCCACCCCGAACGCGTTGCATGTATTTTTGCCCAGAAGACCAAGATGATGGAACCATGATGCCGTTCGCAAATCCTTGTGTCCAGAACTGCGAACAGGCAGAAGAGCAGGCGGGAGCAGCATGTCCATTTTCCCTGACGCAGCTTCCGTAGGGTGCACCTGCACTGGCTTGTTGGGGGCAGCAATTTTGAGGAGTCCTTTGTCGCTCTGGGAGAGTACTTAACTAAAAGTTATCTGTTGCTCATAGAGCAATACCAGGCTGATGATTCCTAAATTCTACCAGACCAGGCAACACGTGATTATTGTTCCTGGTTTGTGGGCAGCGCACAGTCTTTGCCTTCAAGGGACTTCTGTGTAATGTGCTCAGGATGGTGGCTCAGGATCAAGGCTGGAACTCTGGGGTTAATTGCTAAGCTTCTTTTACACCTTCTGGCAGCACTTTTTGTCCCTTCCTGCCTCCGTGCATGGAAGGCTCTTTATGGAACCTCACCACTGTGACAGGATATAGAAATCACACATATTATTTGACAAGAGGCAGACGGACTCTGAGGGCCTCTAGCCTACATCTAAAGGACACCTTGAATCAACTGGAGGCTGTCTGCAACTTTCTTTGGTGCAGCTCAAGTTAAGTGACCCTGGGAACTTTAGAGCTGCGGCCAGGTTTGAGCGTGGTTGAGTGACTGAAAGCTTTGGGCTGAAACTGCCCAACTGTGGTCTAGACATAGCGGAGTCACGGTAAGCCTGACCCAGATGGAAAACCATGAAATCCTAATTTTAGATCCCAAAGAGATCTTTGAGTTCATTTTAGTCAGTAAGAGAGAGGTTCAGGGGTTTGCTTTAGTTTTCATGGGTAATGGTTGGAAACGTTAGGACTAAAACTCAGGTTTCTTGGTTTATGAACCTCTGCTTTGTCCTTTAGGTGTCCCTTGTTTTTTCCCAGTCTTTAGTTGTGCACTGTGTGGACAAGCTGACTCTCTTTAAAACAAAACAAAAATCCCTGGCTTGTATATTTATATATTTCCCTGCTGTAAATTCTCCCACCATGGCTAAGGGCCCGATGTCTAGTAACCATGTGAGCTAACAGTGGGCTGCAGCACACCACTGATTGTCTTCTCCTGCCTGTTCTCTTTGGCACTGTTAGTACCATATCCTTGGCCAGTGCCTCCTGAGATAGGTAGGCCCTTTGTTGTGATGGGAGATAAATTAGTATGATTATTATAAATCAATGAAATGAGTCCAGCATTCCCTGGATTCAAACCTCTCCATAGACTCTCGTTTTCTGGAGTTAAAAAATATGGTAATATATACAAGGTTCTAAGGAAGGGTGTTTCCTTTGGTTGTAAAGCATTTTGAACCTGTTATGTTGTGGGACTTAGATTTGCTGTTCATAGAAAATCCACAGGAGGGGTGTAAAACATTTCCCATCCATCTATTCATCCATCCATTCATTCATTTTTCATTTATTTATGTTTTTCTATTACTGCGGCACCCAGACCTAACTATGGCACTTCTCCATCAGCTGTTTTGGTTTTAGAGACTGGAGGGAATAAGATGCTGGGGACAGTGTCATAAAAACCTTGACTATTAGAGAATAACAAGTTTAAGAGCTTCCCTGAGAAGGGTCACCCCTCTTGTAACATGGATGAGGAAACTGAGAAGCTGACAGAAATCTACATGTAGTCACACAGCTGCTTGAGTCACTGTTGGGATCGTAACTTGTGGTTCTTGATGCCCCATCCCGTGTTTTTTCCATTATGCTGCTATGACTAATTGTTTTCCCCCAGATGTGGAACACGGGGAAAATGTGGCACCTGTCACTAGGCTGTGACTCAGCCTCAGGAAAGCTTAGATTATCTGCTCGCCCTGTTGATCACATCAAGAAGTAGACAGTGCACTGGAACACTGATCAGGAGGACGGCACAGGGCTCCTGGGACTTCCTACGTCTTATGGCACAGAAGCTGTCAGTGAAGAGCCTGGGAGATGCTGCATGGTGTGACGTTTAGGGCTTTCAAAAGAGACATTGGGGTTTTATATATTCAGAGCAAAGTCTGGAGAACTGAGCTAGAATAACCCATCTGTTTGGCACTGAGAGGAAGACTCAGCTCTGGCGTAGCTAGTAAATTCGTTAAGTTTAAATTCAGAGTGCCAGGCAGTGTGCTAGGTACTGTGAACGCACAGAGGACTGAAATATGAACTTGATTTTGCAGGAACATAGAGCGTGCGGGAGAAGAGACTTGTCAGGGAATAATTTCAGTGTAGTCTTCGGAGCGTGACACACACAGGGCTCACAATGGCGGGCGGAGCCTGGTTCGCTGGACTGCTTTCATTCACTGACTTGGCTGACTAGGAAGACCATTGTACGAGGGCTCCGGCCACTGCGGCTTTCATTGCAGCACGGCCTCGGCCTGGTTGTGTGGCCTGGTGTGGATCACCTGGCACCTTCCTCTCTGTGGTGTGGAAAGGAATAATCATGAGGACCATGGAAAGGGACATTGGGAGAATTAAATTGAAGTCTGTGACTGTGTTTGGAAGTAATACCTGTCCTGTAAATGAAGTATGTAGTTTTCATTTTGCAAACAGGTAACTTTCTTTTTGTACCAGAAAGCTCATTCTCTTACTAAGCTGTACATACAACCATTTATTATCAAATATTTGTCAAGTGTCCTCTTGGTACTTCTAGATCCTGGGGAGAGCAGTGAGTAAAACAGAAAGGCCCCCTACGTGTGCAGCTGCCATTCTAGAGGGGAAGACAAAATAAAGGAATGAAAAAAAGTATTAGATGGCATTCTAAGGAAGCACAAAGCGGCCGATGAAACAGGGCAGCGTGATAGGAATGATTGGGTAGACTGTGGGTTGGGTCAGAAAGGGCCTCTCTGAAGCCCGATGTTTAAGCTCATCGACGAGGAGCAGCCATCCTTGCCAAGCTGAGATCGGAGCGTCCAGACGGGGGAGAGTGGTCCCAGCGCGGGCTCTAAGTAAGAGAAACCCAAGCAGGTTTCAGGGGCAGAAAGAGGGCCATGTGGCCGTGAAACAGCACATGGTGTGGTCGGAGGAGAAGGCAGGGACCTGGGCACAGAGAAGCTTCGTGAGTCAGTGTGAGGAGTTTGGGTTTTATCCAAGACCCGTGGAGACCAGGGAAGGATTTCCAGCAAGAGAGTCTTAAAGTTTGACCTTTTAGAAGATCATTTGGGTTACTCAGGGAGAGGAGATTCTAGGTCAGCCTCTTAGCTATGCGGAAGAGAGGGAACAGGGGCTTATGCTGGACTAATAGCAGGCAAGTTGAAGCAGGATGTATCTAGGATATTATGGATATCAGCAGAAACCCCTTGTGGCTCAGACAGGCTGCTGCAGAAAACAGAAGAACCAGAGCTGGTTCTTTGATTTTCAGGCCAAGTGGTTCAGTGTACTGAAGCAGGAGCAATTGCGGGGAATGAGGAGGAACAGGAGAGCAGTTGGGAATCGCTCTGGCTGGCTCAGACTTGACATGCGCATTAGCTGTCCTGCTAGAAATGTCCTGGAGGAAGAAGCTGGGTCTGTGAGTCTGGAGTCTGGGAGTTCTTGGCAAACTGGTGGACCTGGTGGAGCTGGAGGAGCTTAACCTGGGAGAGTGTGTACCGGAGGAGAGGGGATCTAGTGAAGGCTGAACAGAGGGAGGAGTCACCAAAGCCAGAGAAAGAGTAGTCAGGGAAGAAACCGCAGAATGAGGTGGCCTGGAGGCTATGAAAATAAAGTAGAGGATAGTGGAAGAGGAGGGAGGTCCAGTCATGGAAGAACAGCGAGGTGACCCCTGAGCTTGGCGAGGAGCGGGGTGGAGACAGAAAAAGGAATGGAGTGGGTGGGCAGAAAAAGGCAGGTGAGGAGGCAGCTGTTTTGGTTGCAGCTGGTCTCCTGAAGGCATCTCCTGGGAAGGGGGTAACGCAGTGGGGGGCAGTGAGGAGAGGAGTGGTTAGCACGATGTGAAGTCGTCTTGGTAAGTTTGGATATGACCTAGTGCACGTGCAGATGACACTGATGACGTGGAGGGGATCACTGCAGAAGAGAAATCTTTGAGAGGGGAGAGCATGGGACTTGGAGCACAAGGTCAGGGGTTAGACTTTGACAGGAGCGGGGACACTCATCTAGAATAGCAAAAGGGAATGTAGAGGAGATGTACCCAGTGGCGGGGGAGTGGTAGATCTGCCAATGAAAAGATGGATCTATTTGCTTCTGTTTTTAATACATCTGATGGCAGAGTAGGTAAACACGGGACGTAACCACCTCAGGAACTGAGAGAATCCAGTTAGTAGAGCCGCATAGGAAGGGAGCCCTTCAGGGTGGATGTTGGTTGTCATGAGTCTGCAGTATGACCGGTGTTTGGGGTTTTTATGTTTTCCTGCCAGCTGGACTGCAGGTGTTGTCTGAATAGCAGCTAGTTTGGTCACCGTTGGGCTTTCCCACAGGAGGACGGTGAGGGGAAGAGGAGTTAGAGGTATTACCAGAGGGGATGATAAAAATGGATCAAGGAATCCAGCAGCATAAAGAGATGACTGATGACCTGGGGTGACTGATAGAGAAAAAGCGAGTGGGGGCATCGCTGTGGAGTGGAGCCCTGAATTGGGAGAGATGGGGGAGCAGGTATGTGAGTACAGAAATCCAGACCCCGAAGGACGGGGGCAGCTTCCAACGCGATACCGCGCAAATCTTAGGAGTGACCCTCTCTGCAGGGTTAAGCGAGAGTATGTTGAGGATTTTGCCACAATATAAAAAGTGTCACTGTTCTCAAGTTACAGACCTTTGACTAGGGTGGCATCAGAAGACTTTGGAGCCAGCCAGTTGGGACAGACTTAGCAGCTGTTGGGCAGGAGAGCACATTTGCTTCCTCTAAAGCCTAGAAAGATTTGCTGGAGTGGCTTTAGACTCACATAATCCCAACAGACCAGCACGAAGGGCGGGGGGATGCTTCGTTTGGGTGAGTAAGGATTGGTGGGGATGGGGCGAATGAGGCTTTTTTAACTATTAGAGGTCACAGAATGGGACGCAGACTCGGCCTGCAGCTCCAGCACGACGTTTCTCCGGGCCTGTCCACTGTGTTTAAAAAGATCAGGGGTGACCAACGTGGACGCGAGCTGTTGCTACATCCTAAGGAAGCCCTCTGTTTTGTGGATTCAAACAGACCTTCCCTTGGCACCGAATTATGTCGAGGAAAAACCCAACCGAACACGGCAGAGCCAACCCTAGGCAAGAAATGGTTCCACTGCGTATTCCTGAAGTGGTGATCTTAGGGGAATGAGAGCCCTGAAATGCACCCACGTGGCATGATCAGAAGGAAGTCTGGGTGCTTAGAAAAGTGTGTGACGAAGTTGGACACCATGGTTGACAGCGGCCTGAGACGCCGTCTGGTTCACAGCCGGTGCACGGTGAAACGGGGACAGATGCGGTCTTTTAAATTTTCCTTCCCCACTCTGAGGCCCTGTTACATTTTGCCTTTCTCCCCTGTGCACTTCCTCAGGCCGATAGCCTTCGAGCCATGGTTATCTTATCTCCCTTGCAGACAATGAATTTTCCAGAATGTTTTGGTTGTTTCCTGGGGAGCTTTTAAGCTTCAGAACTTTTTCACTGACAAGAGATAGGGGTAAAACTTTAGGGAAGTGACTCAGGCTCCGGAAATAAACCATGGCGTCACCGAGGACTTGGTAATCAAGTCACATCTTGCTGAAATGGGCTGCACAGTACAAATGTCTTTTTATAAGGACATTTAACGAATTATGGCAACTTGAAGATCTGAGGGTTTGCGCGCACGGAATCTCTTTCATCTGAGGAGATGAATTTTTAATGATAGAGTCTGCCTTTCCCTGGAAGTCTTTTTTCTTTTAGGTGCTGGGGACTGGACCAGGGCTTGGTGCCTGCGAGGCAAGCGCTCTGTCACTGGCTACGTCCCCAGCCCCGGGAAGTCTTTGTAATAGACGCTCTATATATCCAAGTATATGTGCGAAGCAGAGACAATTAAGGGTCTGTTGCTTTATTAGCATTACCATGTTCCTTAACATGTATCTATGAAATGCTTTCTTGCACATTATCAACTGTCGAAGTATAAAATACAGCATTTGGGTGGGTGTCATCCGAGTGGCCAGCGGCTATTTAGAGCTTGAAATTGATCACCAGTGGGGAGAGCTGCAGACTGACAAAAAGCCCCAAGGCAAGAAGATCCACTTGTTAATTCACTGTTACTTTATTTGGTTTGAAAATATTTTAGTTTCCTTTATAATACGTATTTTAAATATGTACTCGACCTACTGAATTCAATGGTTGACCGTAGATATTTCGCTTGCTGTCTCATTATGTATTTATAAATTTATCTATTTATTTGGTTTAGGGCTATTGTCAAAGGCACACGGTGATAATTTGTATTAGGTGCCATGAGCAGTGTCTCATCCCGCATAGCGCACTGCACGGTCCACTCCGAGAGTGTGGCTGAAAAGTGGCAGAGAAGCTGTGGGGCGCATCTGCCAGGGGCCTGAGCGAGTGAAGAAAAAGTGGCGGAGTCGCCGTGGAAGAGAACGCAACGGGCACAGTTTTTAAGACCAAGACTCTCTCATGTGGGTTCCCATGTTGCACAACAGTTCCAAAGTTTCTTTAAGATTAAAAGAAAACAAAACAAAACACCATTTGCAAACAGTCTTTCCAAAAACTAAACTCAGGACCGCGGAGGGCCACGGTGACTGAGATTCTGAGCGAACGCCGCCATTTCTCCACCCGTCGTATCTCCTGGCCAGGCCTGGTTATTGCAGGTCTCCTCTCCACCTATGAGCCCTAAACCAGCCCTTGATTCAGCGTTTTAATTTTTCTGGGGAATTTTGTTTGACATTGGAAGACGAAAGAACTTGGTGAAGAAAGTAGCACTTTTTCTCTAGGATTACAGATTAAAGTTTTTATTTCATTTTAAAACCTCTGTGAAGGTGTATTCACATCTGTGTGCACAAAACATTTGTGAATGGCATGTTATAATGTGGCCTGGGCTTTTCAAATATTTATTAAGAGAAACACCTGATCCATATGTGTGAAGAGAGTTTTTAAAGAACTTTTAAAAAAAAATTTGCCATAAGAGGGCTTTATTTTTGTAAAAGTCCTAATAATACAAATTGGTTTCCTTTCTCCATCAAAGGAAAGATGTGTAATGATGGATTATATATAATACATGCGCACACATGTGTACCCACAAATATACTTTTAAACAAAATACACACTGTGCTATACATATTCTTTAAATTGCTTTTATTTTCATTTTGTATATCTGGGGCGTCTCTCTGTCTTAATGTCCATTGTTTTTAACTTCTTTAGCATGCTCCCTAATGTGACCGTACTGTAACCGTTACCCTATCAGTGGGCATTCGGGTTGGTTCCAACATTTGATATTTCAAGGACAGTGGTCCCAGCCTCCATCCATAGGTTTGCTTTCTGCAGTTTTGGTTACCTATAATCGCCTTGTGTCTGGAAATATCAAGTGGAAGATTTTAAAAGTAACTAATTCCTAAATTGTGAGTTGCTCACTTTCTGAGTGATGTGATAAAATCTCGCACCACCCTACCCAGTCCTTCCTGGCACACGTGCCATGCCTTCCTTTACAGCACACGCTCGCTGCACATGCTCCCTGCCCGTGTAGCCACTTCTCAGCCAGCCTGGCTCTCCAACTGGCCATCACAGTATCCCCGTGCTTGTGTTCAAATCAGATATGCTGAAGAAAAGGTGCTTCCTGTAACGAAAAGGTGCAAGTACAATGAGATCTTCTTTTGGTGGGGAGAGAATTCACATTGTTCTATTTTATGATTACTTATTATAATGAAGCTCTTACTGTGCCTAATTCATAAATTAAACTATCATTTGTATATGTAGATAGGAAAATACATAGTATATATGGGATTCTGTACACCAGTTTCAGACATCCCACTAATAAGAGGGCACCCACTGCAGTGTTGCCGTAAACATTCCTACGTATTTGAGCATTTGTGTCAGTATTTCTAAAAAAAACAATTTCTAAGTATAGAACTCCTAAGGTGAAGAGTGTGCACATGTAATTTGAGGGATACTGCTAAATATCACCCCAGAAACATACCAGTTTAGTAAAGCCCATTATTAAGCATGAAATGAAATAAATTAGATATTTCTCAAATGATAAAGGGGTTCAGGTCTGCTGAATGATTCAGGCAGTTATCGCAAATGAAGCGGTATAACTCAGGGTTTGTGGTAATTTAAAATTTGATGCAAGTTGAATATAAGAAATAGAAGTTACCCTAAACTTTGTATTTTGCGTTGAGGGAGAATGCAGGTTAGTGGTTCAGAGAGAGGACAGAGTCACCCCTTGGTCTGGAGGGAGCAAGGGTGTCTCCTTCGGAAAATGCTATTTGGGACAAGATGGTACTTAGGTTTTCATGATTTTAAATAAACCGACCATGACTGGGATTCGGTCCAGGAAGGTCTTTGTGTGAGGACAATACAGATCTTTAGGCTGTGGAACAGGAGTAGAACAACAAAATTTCCTGTGCACATTTGGGTTATAAATATAACCTCTTTGAAAGCACAGTTTCGAGCTTTAAGTGTCCCGTGCTTCTGAACTATTTCTAGGCTATCCTGTTTCAGTCAGAGGGCTTGATTTTAATACAATGCGCAAGCTTATCTCCTCACTCAGCAGCAAAAGTGCTCTGTCTTCCGCAGAAGTCGCAGGCGTGGCCGTGTGCCCGGCTGTCCTTCCCCCAGCACCGAAGTCCTTCCTCTGTCTGCCCCGTTTCCTCGCTGATGTGTGTAACGGGTGACACAGCTGCTCTGCCACGTTGGCGGTTACAATCAGGCTGTTGTGGAAAGGCCTCAGAATTCCATACCAAAGGCTCCAAACGCCGTCCACTGTGGGATGAGAAAAATGGTCGAAAATCTGAGTTTGATTCTTGGAGCTATGAAGAAAACCAGGGAATGGAGCCAGTTAGTTTCTGGGGAGACAAATCTCTGTGCTTCCAGCATATCTTCCGTGTTAGGGGATTCTCGGTTATTGATTACTCTCGTAGTTCAGTTACGTGTCAGACACTTGTTGCCTGCCTCCTGTGTTAGGACCCTGCCCCAGAGGTCACTGAAGTCCGCAGGGCCCTTTCTTGTGAGCTTGGCAGCATCTAGGGCACCGTTCTCTTGCCCAGAAATTATCAAGAGACATGACAGGGCGAGGCTGTTGAACCGCTATTCAAAGGTGTGTTAGTGTTTGCTTGTAATTTGAAGTTTTCGCTTGAAAACTAGGAAGCCGTACAAGTCCAAGCAGCTGTCAGGGCTACTCAGGAGACGGTAGTTAGAAAGAAGAGCACTGGTGCCTGTCTGGCAAGCACAAGGTCCTGAGTTCTATTCCTGGCACCAAAAAAAAAAAACAGCGCTGATGTTCAAAGGGCTTCCGTGCGAGTCCCACCCATGTTGCCGACCACTGACCGAGCCCGGGCGGGCTATGTGTGGTTTTGCCATTTGTTTTGTGGAAACCGTAGTTCTTTGAGATGAGAGGAAGAAAGGCACACGGCGTTTGCAGATCCCTCCCACCATGCTTGACTTGGAGGAAGATCTTGATTGACAGTTGCTGTTCTCACAGGTGACACCTCACCTCCGGTTTGCAGATTACTTGAAACAGTGCTTCTCTGAGTTCCCCCGGAGGACCTCCACGGTAGAAGGTGGCGAACAGGAGCGGTGGCCTCTGGAAGATCAGAGCACATTAGCCTGCCAGCAGGGCGCAGTTATTCAGTGTTTTGTTTAACTTCATCTCTTTGTAATATTCATGTTGTCTTGTAGAAATGCTGTTTTTTTTTTATATATTTTTTTTTTTGTGGGTACCGGGGGGTCGACCTCAGGACCTCGCGCGCCAACAGGCACCCGTGCCGCTGAGCGATATCACCGGCCCCTTTTTCGTATGTGGGTTCCGGGAGTCGAACTCGGGCCCTCGCGCTTGCAAGGCAGGCGCTTAAACCGCTGAGCCATCTCACCGGCCCCTAGAAATGCTGTTTATTACCAATTAAATTACTTAATCTTACCTGGTGTTCTACTGGCTTCAAATCTTTGCATTTAGCCTCCCAAAATACGGTCCGTGTTTCCCGTGGGGTTGGGTGTGGTGGACAGCACACCCGTGTGTTCTGGCCTAGACATTCTCCGCCCGGGAGCCGGAACTCAAGAGCAACTCCAGGGGGCCGGTGAGACGGCTCAGCGGCGTAAGCGCCTGCCTGGCAAGCGCGAGGGCCCGAGTTCGACTCCCGGATCCCACATACGAAAAAGGGGCCGGTGATATCGCTCAGCGGCACGGGCGCCTGCTGGCGCGTGAGGTCCTGAGGTCGACCCCCTGGTACCCACAAAAAAAAAAAAAAAAAAGAAACTCCAGGACGGTCAAGGCTTGCACGCACTTGGCATTTCGAGGTTAAGAATCGATTTGGGTGCTAAAATTTCATCATGAATTAAAACAAAATCATGTAACACTGGATTTTAAAAATGTTTTTTATAAATTTTTAATTTTTTTATTAGTACATGTTTGCAGTACATATTGTTTACATTTGTTGTGGGGAGTTGGTACATGTACATAACACATCTTCATTCTTTTTTTTATCCCCCTGTCCTCTGCTCCCTTCTCCTCCCTCGATCTCTTGATCCCCTTTCCATTTGAGAAGGAGCTATCTCCCTACTTCTTACTATGTAAATTTATTTTGCTCTTTATTTATATTTTGGGTTTCTCATATAAGAGAAACCATGCAATATTCAAGCTTGTGTGTCTGATTTATCTCACTTAATGTTTTGGTCTCAGGGTGCATCCATTTTCATACAAATGACTCGAATTGATCCTTCGTTATGACACAGTAGTATTCCATTGTGTGTAAATACCACAGTCTTTTTTATCCACTGGTCTGTTGATAGACATATGGGCTGCTTCCAAGATTTAGCTATTATGAATTGCGCTGCTATAAACATGGCTATGCATGTATCACTGTAATGTGATGTCTTTAACTCTTTCAAGGAGATACATAGAAGAGGAATAGCTAGGTCAAATGGAATTTCTAGTTTTAGTTTTTTTGAGGAATCTCCATACTGATTTCTATAGTCTTTGTATTAGTTTACATTCCTACCAACAGTGTAGAAGGGTTGCTTTTCCCTGCAGCCTCACCAGTATTTGTTATTATTTGATTTCTTGATGATGGCCATTCCTGCTGCAGTAAGATGGAATCTCAGTGCTGTTTTAGTTTGCATTTCTCTAATGGTGATGTTGCACATTTCTTCATGTATTTATTGGCCATTTGTACTTCTTCTGAGAAGTTGTCTGTTCATTTCACTTGCCCATTTTTGATTGGGTCTTTTATTTTGGGGGCTTAATTTTTCTGACTTCTTTATATATTCTAGACATTAGTGCTTTGAGAACTAGCTGGCAACATTTTTTTCCCATCCTGTAGGTTTTCTCTTTGCTCAGTAATACTAGATTTTAGATGTGTTGGTTTGTAAAACACACTGTCATTTCTATTTTTTAAAAATTTGTTTATCTTCGGAGTTACTTAACTCCTGCCTAATATTATGAGTCTTGTGCTCTCCAGGAGAGGCAAGATTTGCGGTTACAAAGATACAAAGATTCATAGTTGCATACAGTGGCAGACGATTAGGTGAGAAATTGTTAAGGATAGCAAGGGACGTGTTTAAGAGATTAAGATGCCATTTTGGGCTTAAAGTGGTTGTTTCATAGAAATTCCAGGGAAGCTCATAGTGGACTTCATGAGAATTTGATTGAGATTTTAATGGTTGGAAACTAAGGCATAATAGGATATTTCTTCTCTCTTTTCCATATCTGTTACTAAGTCTTACTGCTGTTTCCTCTATCAGATCCTGAAATATCCTGTTTATTCAAATCTATGGCAACGTCTCCTGCTTTTGTAAAGGCCTATAGTGATTGTGTAACATTGTCCCTGGCTGAAGTTGTCAAATGTGTTTGTTTTAACTGTCACTTGGTCCTTAACCTTCCCAGTGGCTGTACCATTTTACATTCCCACCAGCAATGCACAGTGATTCCAATTTCAACACGTCCTGGCTAACACTTGTTATTTTACTAATTTAAGAACTAATAGCCATCCCTATAGGTGTGAAATAGTATCTCACTGTGATTTTGATTTGCGTATTCTAACGATTTGTGATATTGATCATCTTTTCATGTATTTATTTGTTGTTTGTGCATCTTCTTTGGAGAACTGTTTCTTCAAATCCTTTGTCCATCTTTGAACCAGGTTATTTGGAGTTTGGCTGTGGTTCAGTTGTAGGAGTTCCTTGTATATTCTGCATATCAATCCCTTATTGGATATAGGCTCTGCCTTCATTTCCTGTGATGGTGTGGATGTTCGTGTCCCCTCAAAATTCATGTGTTGGAATCCTAACCCCCAAGGTGATGGCGTTAATCGATGGGTATTTAGGAAGGTGATTAGGTCATGAGGCACCTCTGTCAGTGGGATTAGGGCCCTTATGACAGAGAACAGTTTAAACAAACGTGTTTCTGAGAGCTGGCTGGCTCCTTCCTCTGGGTGAAGACAATGGGAAGGGATTATCTATGAGGAAGCAGGCCCTGCTAGACACCAAATCTATTGGCATCCTGGTCTTGGAGTTCCCAGCCTCCAGAACCATGAGAAATGTGTCCTTATTGTTTATAAGATCAAATGGCAAACATACTTTCAAATAATGTTTTCCAACCTATTCTTTTTCTCAGAGAGGCACTGCGATATATTGAGTTTTGGAATCATACAAACCTGAGTTTAGATGTAACTCCTCTACTAACTGTAGAATCTGGTGTAAGTTAGCTACCTTTCTCAACCGGGATCCTGGATGGCTCCGTCTTTCCGGATTCCATATCCACTGCAGGTGACATCAACACTCACAGGCTCGAGGTGATGTATTCACTGATGTACTAAGTCACGCTCCCAGGCCCAAGTTCACACGAAGAGATGGAGGAAGCTACAGCAGATTTTACTTTCCCTTTATCTAATTGATTTATCTTATACCTTAGGTAATAGGAGAAATAGAACATTCTGCTTTAGGTTCACTCTTGTTTTCTGTAGTCATTTTCTAGGTAGGTAAAGCTTTTTCATGTATAGAGATGTTTTTGCATTTTCCTTTTCTCTGTTTACCAACTTGTTTCAGTGTTGATTTCTTTTGCTTCTGTACTTCTGTAATGTTTGCTGGCAATATTTTTGAGATATAATGGTGACATTTGGCATTTTTATATTTTATATCTTGTGAAGGGGATGACTCATGCTTTTCATTACCTTCTACTTCTGAGATTTATAAACTCTTATGTTCATGTTTTAGAAGATAGAGTACATATCATGGACAAAACATTAGCAAATCTCTCCTAAGTTTTTGACTTAGACATTTATGATTAAAACTTAAATTTATTTTTCCTTAAAATTCTGTGTGTAGCATTTTAATTAGTGAGTATAAAACTTACAGTCAAAGAGCTAGAAGGACCCTTATCTATCACATAACCCCGGCTGAGAAAATTGGTTTCATCTTACATACCTGTCTGAGTTGAATAATAGGACCTCCCAGGGTGCTGTGTGTAGCGGACTAAGGCTTCATTCAGCAAGGCCTGTGTAATCACATTAGCGCTGTTTGAATGGGTAAGAGATGGAGAATAGTATTACTCAATTTTATTATCAATCTTCACTTAATTATTTTATAGATGAAGTTGAATCCAAAAAGTAAAGTGGGTTGCACAGATTTACGTAGCTCGTATATAGTACTTTGGAATAGTGTCCTCCCAGAATCCCCGTCTACTGAGACTTGAAAATATGACCTTACTTGCAAGTCAGATCTTTGCAGGCATAATTAGTAATGATATGGTCACACTGGGTTAGAGTGACTCTTAAAGCCAATGACTGTCACCCTTGAAGAAAAGAAGATAAACAGAAAGACGCAGGAGCAGAGGCCCTGTGAAGACAGCAGAGGTTGGAGGGATACAGATGCAGCCACAAGCTAAGGAGTGTCCAAGATCACCAACAGCCACGGAGTGCTAGGAGGAGCAAGGCAGGGTTCTTCCCTGGAGCCTTTGGAAGAGGCACGGGGTTGCTAGCACCTGGATTTCAGGCTTCGAGCCTCCAGGTCCGTGAGAGAATGTTTCTGTTAGTTTGAGCTGCTCTGTTTTCAGTACTTGTCTATGGCAGCCCTAAGGAAGTAGTACAACATTTAAGACTAGAATCCATACGCTTTTTAGTCCCAAAGAGTCAAGTACACCATTAGGAGATAAATATAGAAGAACTAAACTCTAAAAGTGGAAAATCTACGTGATTCTATTTGATAAACTTTTGGGTTCCAAATGTGAGATCCTACAACCTAAAATATGTATTCATGAGTTACAAAGTCTAATGAGAGCAATATCAATTCATTACTGAAACGGCAGAAGGAAGCTCTGATTGGGTGCTTGGTGGTCAGAGTCCCTGCGGATCCAGGTGGCCGTCTCCATTTCAGTCACCGGAGGAGTCTTTAATACAAGGGCTATTTACAAGGGGATGGACCAGGCACAGGGAAATCAAAGGGCTGAAACTTCGTAACGTGACCCATGGCAGCAGAAGAGGGAGTGGTTCCAAGAGCCTGGAGAAGAGAGAGCCAGCTGGAGGGAGCCATGTGGCAGGAGCCGTAACCTGAAGACAGCTGGATATTCAGGACCGGGGCTTAGCTGTCCCAGCCTCACTCTCCTCCCTCCCTCCCGTCTTGCTGGTGCTCCTGTTGACAAACCCTGTGTAAAGTGGAGCCACAGGTGCTCAGGGACACAGAAAGCGGAGTGGAGGAGCTGAGGTGGGGCAGAGGGAAGCCAGCCAGCACCAGTGCGATGGCTATAGGCAGCTGATTCATAAAGACGTTAACTATGACAGTGTAGAGTTTTCTGGACCACATGCAAAGGTCAAATCAGAAAATCCCCTTTTATCTCAGGACTTAGTCCATTTCCATCACAAATAAAAACGTTCCTGCCTATTGTGACGTTTTCATCTACCGATCCCCAAGTACATCCTGATGGTGGCGGGTTTTGTAGCAATGTTCTGGTTGTTTCCAGATCTATGAGTGGATTGGCCCCAGCAGGCAGTAAGTGTGAAAGTGTTGCCTTAATAAAAGCAAGAAGGTTGTAGATGCCATTATTTCCCCCAGGAAGAAACAAGCACACTCTTGGTATTGCCCAGCCATGTTGTAAATTAGCGCAGGTGTAATTTCTGCATCACAGAGAACAGCCAGGCACAGGAAGGGTTGGTAGCCCGCCCACAGTGGCCTTGTGTATTTTGCATTCTGTACGGTGACTTTAGCTGCTGGGTTTCAGAGGCGATTGAGTGGCTGCTGTGAAGTCATGACATTTGGGGCGTGCAAGAGTGCTGCCAAGAATGTAAAAGTAATTTGTGCTGAGAATTAAACGATGAGGCTGGCATGTTGATCATTCCAGGAATCTTTAAAGAACTGGAAGGGTCTCAGGTCTTTAAATCAGAATGGAGTCAGGCGTGGTGGCACCTGCCTGTAATCCCAGCACTTGGGGGGGCTGAGGCATGAGAAGTGCCACAAGTTCAAGGCCAGCCTGGACTACGTAGTGAGACCATTCTCACAAGTAAAATAAAATAAATTAAACAGGAGCTCGTGAAGGGCGTGGACTCCAAAGACCACTGGCCTGGATTCGAGTTTTGAATTGGCCTCTTT
Organism: Erethizon dorsatum; assembly: GCA_028451465.1. Taxonomy (NCBI): domain Eukaryota; kingdom Metazoa; phylum Chordata; class Mammalia; order Rodentia; family Erethizontidae; genus Erethizon; species Erethizon dorsatum. The sequence continues at coordinate 136,307,574 of CM051826.1, read as the reverse complement.
TTTCCTCTGATTTCTTTTTAGCTTTTTTGAGTCCCAGGTACTTCATGAATAAAATAGATATTGTCATAAGATCTATCTCATGAAGTTGTAGGGAAAATTCTAAGAGATAATGAATATAATGTAATATCTGAATGTAACACCAGGGCTTCGTGCACTAAGATTTCACATATCGAGGAAACACCGAGTAAATGAACAGTTATTATTCCAGGCTGACAGAAACAGACCTAAAGTCTTAAAATATCTCAGGAAATTGTGAAAAACCAGAAGGACCTTGGGTAGCTGCAGGAGCTTAGCTCGGACACATCCAGCCTGCTCTCTGCTTGGGGAGGGAATGTGATGGTCCAAGGCTGCCGTCTGTGGTTCAGAGGCCCAGAGGTGTAGGAATCAGTAGGAGCCAGAAGCCCTCGCACATATGAATTCATTCCCCTGCTTCTCATTTCTTGCTATCTAGAAAACTTGGGAGGATAAATTGGCTTTCTCTGTAGCTTCCTGGACGGCCAAAGGATGCCAGAATTGGGCCCCTTTTGAAGTCTCCTCTGTTAGTCAACTTAGTTTACTTTTCCTCTTCTGACGAAGGCCAGGATCCTGATCAGGTCAAGCCTCTTGGGGAGCCAAGGGGCAGATTCAGAGTTGGGGGCTTCATCCAGTCACAGCCTCTCCTGCTGCGTCCTCTGGGCCATTCCAGGGTGTTCTGTTAGGACGCGCTCCCTGGGCAAATCAGCGCAGGACTCCGCGGAAGTCGGGAGGCACCTGGAGTGCCTGTATTTGCTAATTGTGTTGTGACCCTTAAAAGAGACATAAGAGTGACCCCATATCCATGTCCTACTCTTATTTGACCAGGAGCCACTTTTTCCTTTCTCAAGGCATTAGGAGTTCTCAAAATGCACCTCAGAAAGCTCCACAGAAAGGAAATCTTTCTATGCAAGGCTCCTCGGTAGCACATCCGTTTGCCTGCCACAGCCAGTGCTGCACCACGACAGTTGATTTCATGCACGAGATATCCTCCACTAGGCCTTATGGAGAAAGAAACCAGATATGGGTGAAAAACTTGTCCTGCATGGCCCATAAAGTGACTAATCCACAACAGATGGCTCTTTAACCACAATTTATTACTTATCAATCCAGTGTATTTATACCTCAGACTCTAGGGTGTATGGGTCCTGTGGCCCGTCAAGGTCATCCTGTCGAGAGGGTGCCCCTCACAGTGGTAGTGGCCCTGCTCCTCGTGCAGTGGGCCAGTGGTTCTGGTATCTGAGAAGTAAGCAGATCTAGTAACCCTAACATACTCACTTCTAAATAACTGCAGAACTTGTACAAAATGGCCACAGTTTTGGTACCTAGAAAAACTTACCCCTTGTTTTATTTTTTTTTGCTAGGTTTCTATTCTTATATTTTGAAAAATCATATATATGATTAGCGTCTGTACCTGCATTAAGAAAAAAGATGATAGTTGTATGTGGAAGGCCAACATGTAAATATCCATATCCTCCAAATCCTGACTTTGCTATTAACTAGCACTATGGGCATATTATACAACCATCCCATGCCGTGTGTAACATGGGAAGAAGAATAGCATTTAACTTACAGGGTTTTCGTTAAGATTAAATGAATTAATATGTCTAAAAAACAAATGCACGTGCACCAACCCCACACAAGGCATGTAAACGCTGTGTACTGCAAACAGTACTAATAAAGAAAATAGCCTGAAGATAATGAAGTAAAATATTTGAATTAAAAATAAAAAACGAATACATGGCAGAGAGTAAGCACTCTAAAATGTCAAATCCATATGCTTGGAGAAAGGCCGAAGAAGCAAAATAGGTCTTTATAAAATAACCTTTTTGCACAGTTAAATGACAATATTGTACTTGGAGAACTGTTACCTCAGGGCTTGTGAGGCTTAGTTGACATAGTTGAGGTGAATGACAGCTTTGAATTTGACAAAACTCATCTATTGCCACCACTGTTCAGTGAAAGAAGGAAGCTGCCAATGACTCCCAGGGTCCCAGCAGGGGAGACAGTGGCTCTCACCTGTCGTCACCCCTCCCCCACGTCACACACCGCACTGGCCTCGGTTGTCTCTCTCTACCGTTGTCTGCGCGCTGAGGTGGAATCATGAGATTCCAGTCCCTGGAGAGAGCCGTGTCTGTGCCTGCGTCTGCATCTACATCCAGGCCTCCCTGTGTCTGCAGATACAACAGGCAGACATGGAGACGTGGTGTTTTCTAAGGGATGTGATTTGCACAGAAGTTTTAAGTTTTGTGTTTTCATGGCAGAGGTAATCTACCTTAGTCTGCTCGGGCTATTAGAACAAAATCATTTGGACACTGTAATCTATAGGCAGCAGAACCTTCCTGCTCCCTGTCCTGGGGGCTGCGAAGTTGAAGGCCTGGGTGCCTGCAGAATCACATCCAGTGAGGACCGTTTCTCCTAAATGACCCTTGCATACGTCGCATGGCAGAGGAGAGGAAGGCAAGGGGGACGAGCACACTCCTTTCTGCGAGGGCTTCACCTCCGAAGGCCCCACCTCTCAGTACTGTGGCCTCAGGGAGTTCGATGTGTGGATTTGGGGGGCACACAGACATGGGGAGCACAGTCCTCCCTAGAGTGGGAAAGCGCATTTGTACGAGTTGAGATCGGGGCTTTCTAGCACGCACTCTCAGAATACTGCTGTCATCGAGAACACTGCTTTGGCTGCGGTGAGAAAAGACAGGAGGGTCTGATATGTCGATGGTGGGTTTGTGCCAGGAAAGGGCCCAAGACAAAGATTCGACAGCAGATTTCCTGCAGAAAGATAAGAAAATTCTGAGTTCTCGCCCAGCGTCGTGCACTGACACTGGGGTGAACACCAGATAGCTCAGCTGCTGGGCTCAGAGTTCGTGTCCTTCGAAGCATGGCGATTTCCTTCCCGCCAGCCAGCTTCAACCCTCAGTCAGTGGGTGTCGCTAATCACAATTTTGCTTTCTTTGGTACCTTTTTCTTGCTTTATGAGTTTGTTTAGCTCCATGGACAATTATGTGCTTGTGTGTACTTAAAGAGAGAATAAAAATAACTCATCTCCCTGTGGAACACGTCAGAAATGTTGCCCCTTCATATTAGGAATTCGTTGAGATCACATTTGAAAAGCGCTTTCTGTGTAGGGAGGAGGTGGTCTTGGTCCCAGGCCTTTGCTTGGAAGAGCCCGGGGCACAGAAGCCCAGGGATTCTCCCGCCCTGAAGGTCGGGATTTGCAGCGCCGGGTGCATGGTGCATCCCCTCAGCCCAAGCCAACATTCTCGGTTGCTGCAGTGGCAGCTGCTCTGTTGCTCTGAGCCTCCCTGTGCCTTTGATCTCCTTGCTGCTTCCCCAGCTAAGCCTGAGGCCTTTGCACCGCTGTTCTCTGTGCCTGGACCGGAGGGCGAGCCCCAGACCTCACTTAGGCCCCTGCCCAAATGCCCCCTGCTGAAAGAGGTCTCTGAGCTTCCCCACTCTTGAGCGGCTTGGCTCGCACCTTGTAACACACCGTAAAACTCACCTTATTATGCTAAGTGTTGGCTGTCCATCCACTCCTTCCATCTCTGCTAGAATGTAAGCTTCAGGAAGAAAGGAAGTTTTTTATTTTTCAGCACTGGGGATTGAACCAGGGCCTTCACACTGAGCTACATCCCCAACCATTTAAAAGAAAAAATTGACTTGGAGACAGGGTCTTGCTAAGTTGCTGAGTTGCCCAGACTGGGCTCAGACTTGCCATCCTCCTGTCTCAGCCTCCCAGAGTATTGGGATTACAGGCGCGCGCCACCACGCTTGGCTAAAACAGGAGATTTTGTGTGTCTCTTCCTCCTCTCTCGTCGGGATGTAGAATTGTTCCTGGTACAAAGCAGACAATCAGTAGATAATCGCTGATAAATCTGTCATTGTACTTTTTGCCTGGTCACGTTCTTCATGATGCTGTAGTCTAAGTTTTTCTCTTCCCAACAGTTTCGGGATGGGGGTGGAGGTGGCACCTTCATATGTATCAATGGGAAGAAGCTCAGGATACACAGCTCTGCACGGATCTGACCTTTTTCGTGTCAAATGAGGCATTTCACATCAAGTGACCCGTATGTAATGGCTTTTTATAGATAGGCTTCCAAGGCTAGTTTCCTCTGGACTAATTTGAAATAAATAAATTAAAAAAAAAAAAACCAAAACTCACTATTATAGCAGTGATTTTAACTCAGGTTAGTTATATTTCAAGAAAACACTGTGCATTTGGATCGCAGGAGTCATTCTGAAGAGCCACATTGGTAGAAATTCCTTGCTTATTCTTTTCAGCAGCCTGGTTTCAAATACTTGAACGGGTACATTCAGTCCCCACGTACTCAAGAGAAGCCTAACTTGCGGAGAAGTTAAAGGATGGCTCTGGGTCACAAAGGTGATTCTGTAAGACATGCAGCCCCCGTCCTTAGAGTGCTGCTGGGCCGGGTGGAGCCCTCCTCTTGGGAGAAGGTGATGGTAGCACTTTACAGGGCTGTCAGTGCGGAGGGACGGCTGAAGATCCCTAATGTCAGGGAGACATTCAGCAGGATAAGAAGTCATATCTCTACGGAGATCACCTTTAAAAATCTGCCTTTAGATTCCCATTTTCAGTGATTTATTGAATATTTTTCAGTAAGTAACTAGAGCTTTTATATCCTAATTTTAAAAATGAGCTGGTTTATAACGCAGAGAAGGCTTCTACTGTCTTAATTAGATTACTTTTTGATTTATCGAATATGGGATACAGAAAAGAAACCATCACACAGATGACTCGGGAGACTTATTTTTAATGTCATGAAGCTACTAAGAAATAAAGAAAAGACTAAAATAGATTAAATATAAGTAGCATGAGTGATTAACATTGTATAAAATATGCAAAATAAATTAATCAACTGGCAGCTTAGTGTATTTTTTAAAATCTTAATTCAGGACATTGAAGTGAACTATAAAGCTGGTAGGAAGGACATTACAAAAATGCTGCTTTCATTATTTCATTGTATAAATTCACGTACACAGGTGTTCTCCTGTTTGATCGCCTACAGCTCATAAATACCCTTTGCATTTCTGTATTTTTTTTGCTGCCTTGTGATTTTTTTTTTTCAATGTAGCTGTTGCTTCTCCTGGGCTGTGAGTGTTGGTCCGAAACCTTAGTTGTTTTTGGGTCCCCGAAATCCAGTACATATTTGACCCGTGGAAAGGGCTCAGTGGATACTGAACCCTCTGGTCAAGCGAGTCAATAGCTTAATGAACAAATTATTTTAAACACCCAGACCTTCACTGAGGGAGATCCAGATGTAATTTTCCTTTGGTTTTGCACAGATAGGAGATGTAAGAACTACAACATCTGAATCTTAAGTTGGTAGCTACCAAATGAGTTGCTTTGCAGCTCGGCAGCCTGCTAAGGTTGCACAGATCCTGCCCCCATTTTGCAGGTGAGGAATATGTGCAGGTCACGGCGATTGTATATTAGAGCGGCCCGAAGTCGCACTGGTGATAGAAATAGCATTTGAACAAAGAGGATATGTTCGACTACTCAGCTAAACGGCTTGACTTTCTTTTGCCATGAAATAAATGAAAATACAGTTTCTATGTTCAGCTCTTAGGGATTTGAAATGAGTGATTATGTATGGTGGGGAAGTTCTCTCTGGAATGATTTTATTTTCTCACCTGAAAATGAAGTCATTCTTGGCTTCCGGTACCAACTGGTTGACCGTCACATGGGTATTTTGTCTCAACAACGAGAAAAGTAACGAAGACAGCAGGTTTGATGCTGTTCTCCCCTCTTCATGTGAAGGTATTTTTTTAGGTCTCCATGAGATTATTCCCTCCTAACTTTCTGGCTACCGTGTCCTTTGCAGTCTCTTCTTCTAGTTTAACTTGGTTTTCTCCAGGGACATTTTCTTCAAGTTTTGCCCTTGGTATTCTCCGCAATCTTTCATTCAGCGAACACGCGTAACCATCATGTTTCCTGAGTGCCTTTGCTGTTGACTGGACATCTTTACCTGCACGGTCTCAGATGCCTCAGACTCACCGCAGCCAAGCGAACTCGAGCGCAGCTCCTCCTGGGACCAGCCCCCCTCTCCTTCTCTCATGCTGCGGTGACAGTTGCCAAATCAGAAATTTAAGACTTTTCTGAACTTTCTCTTCATCTCGTCCATCCAGTCGGTCAATTCACCTCCTCAGCTTTTCTGTTTCTAGCCCCCTGCTTTTGCTTTTACTTGGACCCTTGTCATCTGTTTAACTTTTCTGATCGATGTCCCAGCTGCTGACTTCCTCCTACTGCAGGTCATCCTCGTCAGGCCGCAAGAGTCGTCTGTCTGGTAAAAAATGGTTTTATCCCTGCTCATGAAAGTAAGCTCAGTGAAAAATGTGGAAAATGCAGAAAGTAAAGAGAAGAAAAGAAAAACGACTTGTAGTTCTGCTCCCCTCTGTGATATAATTCTTAATAGTGTTGTGGCCAGGTACGTTCTAACGTACAGTGTGCTTGCGTCCGAGACGGCGGTGTGGAGCCTGAGGAGGAAGGAAGCAGGGCAGTCTCCATCGAGGTCTTCCACGGTCATTTAAAGCTGGGTCACTGCGCGTCATGACGCAAAGTGGAGCTTGTATTCTGCCGGAGAGGGATGCGTCCCCACTCACCCTGCGCTGACTTTCAGTCCATCCTTTTGCGCTTTCTGTACTTCACAGATTCTCTCCGGTGGTTATATTTAGGGATTCAGCGATTTTCTCTTGACCATGGTGATTTGTAAAATTTGAAAATGCCTGTTGTTTCTAATTTCATTTTAAAGTAATCAGAACATCATTTTGTTGTAGCGTCTTTTGCCATATTTGAATAACCAACGGCCTTTTTAGATGAGGTGATGCAGTCACATGGCTCTAAAATGTTTTTTAATATGAGAAGGTAGATCGGTAATGTTTCCCTTCAGCCTCTCATGCATTTCCTGCTTCCCCTTGCCCTTAGGGGTAACAGCGCTCATTAGTTTCAGGTTTATCCTTTCATAGATTCCAGATAGATAGATAGATAGATATTCCACCTGTATGAAAGTGTGTGTATATGAGGTGTGGTAAAAAAAATACAGCGAATGGTTAAATTTTTGGTGTGTTTTAGATTTTGTTATATAACCGCAACTCTACTTTATACAGCTAAAAGTGGTAAATAACTGGTTAGCTCAGTCTGTCATTTTCTAGGCTGTGTTTGATGCTTCAGTTACCATTATAGCCAAATGTAAAATAATTGTTCTAAACAGCTTTCCTTCCTGATATTTCATGATTGATATTGACTAAGGGACACAGAAAATAGAGTGGCACAGTACCAAAGAATCAAGGACTGGGCCAAACAGGTAGCAACTTCTCACATCCAACGAATTGAAGAGGTAGGATCGGGCACAGAGCTCAAAACCCAAAAGCAAGCTCCACTTGGAAGATACTGCAGAGAAGTAGTCATCTTCTAAGGATCTTGAACACTAGCAATAAAGTAACCTATCATAGGTAATTTACAAACATCACCCCAGGAATTAAAGAAAGAAAAAATGAGACGACACTTAAACAAGATGCAACCCCACACATCCAATTCACCAAAGGCAAACCTAGGGGGCAACGAGGTGGGACAATCCGAAAGCCACCCACCTGGCCTATCTGAAGGGGTAACAACAAAACAATTGAATGAGGCTCTGGAAAAAATTAAAACAGAAAAAATTTCACATATAACTGCAGAGATAATGTCCACAATGAAGACTATGCTTAAGGACACTATAGCTGATACAGACAAAAAAATAGATGAGCTTAAGAAAACTATAGAAACCATGAATGCTCAGCATAGGAAAGAAATGGAATCCATAAAGCAGATTCAAGCAGATATCCAAGAGAACAAAAATTCCATTGAAAGTATTTGTAGCAGATTAAGCCAATGTGAGGACAGGATATCAGATATAGAAGACAGGCTTGCAATTAGTGATCATGAAAAGAAAGAATTCTTAAAAACAGAAAGGGGGGCCGGTGAGATGGCTCAGCGGCATAAGCGCCTGCCTGGCAAGCGCGAGGGCCCGAGTTCGACTCCTGGATCCCACATACAAAAAAGGGGCCGGTGATATCGCTCAGCGGCACAGGCGCCTGCGGGCGCGCGAGGTCCTGAGGTCGACCCCCCGGTACCCACAAAAAAAAAAAAAAAAAAACAGCAAGGGACCATGAAAAATCAATTCAGCAGCTGCTAGATGACTCAAAGATAAACAACTTAAGAATAATTGGAATAAATGAAAAAGCAGGAGATAGCATAAATGACATTAAAACCTTGTTCAAAGACATTATCAGGGAGAACTTTCCTGGAAGAGAAAAAGAATTTGACCCCCCAATAAGTGAAGCTTTTAGAACACCAACTAGACATGCTCAAAAAAAAACTTCAGCCAGACATATCATAGTCAAGATCCCAGAAATTCAACAGAAGGGCAGAATCTTAAAAGCTGTTAGGGAGAAGAGACAAATCACCTATGAAGGAAAACCCATCAGAATCACAGCTGACTTTTCAGCACAAACCCTCAATTCAAGAAGAGCTTGGAATGATGTATTTCAAGCTCTAAAGGAAAATAATTTTCAACCCAGATCGATGTACCCCGCAAAACTATCTTTCAAAATTGATGGAGAAATAAAATACTTTCATGACAAAGAACATCTAAGAAAATTTGTGACCACCAAACCAGCACTCCAAAATGTTCTGAAAGACATTCTAGAAAGAGATAGGAACCCCAACAGAAGGAATCCACCAGGCAGGGCAGATAATTAAATAGCAGGAAAGGGGAAAAACAAAGAGTGGGAACCAACAACAGGAAAATATCATGACAAGTATAAGTCAATACATATCAGTTTTAACCATCAATGTTAACGATCTCAATTCACCAATCAAAAGGCACAGACTGGCAAATTGGATCAAGAAGCAAGATCCAACAATATGCTGTATACAAGAAACACATTTAATTCAGAAAGAAATTCATAGACTGAAAGTCAAAGGATGGAAAACAATACTCCATGCAACAGGAACCCAGAAAAAATCAGGGGTAGCTATTCTTTTTGCAGATAAAGTGAATTTCAAGCCAAGAATGATTCAGAGAGATAAAGACGGTCATTAAATCCTTGTAAAGGGAACAATCCAAGAGGAAGAGATAACGATCGTAAATATATATGCGTCAAATACCAGTGCACCCAGCTATATAAAACAAGTACTAAAGGACATGAAAATTCAAATAAGCAATAATACAGTTATATTGGGAGATCTCAATACTCCACTGTCACAAAAAGACATATCAACTAGACAGAAAATCAATAATGAAATAATAGAACTGAACCAAACTTTGGAACAAATGGACTTAGTAGATGTCTACAGAGTGTTCCACCCCACAACATCAGAATACACATTCTTCTCAGCTGCACATGGGACATTCTCCAAAATAGACCACATACTAGCTCATAGAACCTGCTTAACTAAATGCAAAGGAATTGAAATTATCCCATGCATATTATCAGACCATAGTGCAATGAAATTGGAAATCAATGGCAAAAGAAATCACAAAAACTCCTTAAACACATGGAAATTAAACGGCACCCTCCTGAACAACCAATGGGTCACAGATGAAATTAAAGAAGAAATTAGACAATTCCTACAACTGAATGATAATGACAGTACAACATACCGGAACTTATGGGATACAATGAAAGCAGTCCTAAGAGGGAAATTTATAGCATTAAATACTTATATTAGGAAAATAGAGCAAGCGCAAATAAACAACTTAATGGCGAACCTCGAACTTCTAGAAAAAGGAGAACAGGTTAAGCCAAAAGCCTGTACAAGGGAGGAAATTACAAAGATCAGAGCAGAAATTAATGTATTGGAGACTAAAAAAACAATACAAAGAATCAATGAAGCAAAAAGTTGGTTCTTTGAAAGAATAAATAAGATTGACAAACCCTTATCCAACCTTATTAAAAAAAGAAAAGACTCAAATCCATGCAATTGAAAATGAAAAGGGTGATATCACGACGGACCCTGCAGAAATCCAGAAGACCATCTATACCTATTTTAAAAATCTTTATTCTACTAAGATGGAAAATGCAGAAGAAATGGACAGATTCCTGATTCGTATGAATTACCAAAGTTGAATCAAGAAGATTTAAAAATCCTAAATAAACCAATATCAACCAATGAAATTGAAGATGTAATTAAAAACCTCCCAACAAAGAAAAGCCCAGGCCCTGATGGATTCACTGCCGAATTCTACAAGAAATTTAGAGAAGACCTAACGCCACTACTTCTCAAACTTTTTAATGAAATTGAAAGGGAAGCAATACTCCCAAATTCATTCCTGGAAGCAAGCATTACCCTGATACCAAAACCAGAGAAGGACCCAACTAAGAAAGAGAACTACAGGCCAATCTCCCTAATGAACATAGATGCAAAAATCCTTAATAAGATACTGGCAAACAGAATCCAACAAATCATCAAGAAGATTATACACCATGACCAAGTTGGATTCATCCCTGGGATGCAGGGATGGTTCAACATACGTAAATCAATAAATGTAATACACCATATTAACAGAACCAAAGACAAAAATCACATGATCATCTGAATAGATGCAGAAAAAGCTTTTGACAAAGTCCAGCACCTTTTCATGATAAAAACCCTACAGAAAATTGGAATAGAGGGTCTTTATCTTAACCTGGTAAAAGCTATCTATGACAAACCAACAGCCAATATTATACTAAATGGCCAAAAACTGAAAGCCTTCCCTCTAAAATCAGGAACAAGACAAGGATGTCCACTGTCCCCATTCTTATTCAACATAGTTCTGGCAACTTGAGCCAAAGCAATTAGACAAGAGAAAGAAATAAAGGGAATAATGATTGGAAAGGAAGAAGTTAAATTATCATTATTTGCAGATGACATGATACTCTACACAGAAGACCCCAAAAACTCCACTAAAAAACTGCTAGATTTAATAAGCAAATTCAGTAGTGTAGCTGGATACAAAGTCAATACTCAAAAGTCAATAGCCTTCCTGTACACAAATAACAAACTTACTGAAAGAGAAATTAGGGAAACAATACCTTTCACAATAACATCCAAAAAAAATGAAATACCTAGGAATCAACCTCACAAAGGATGTAAAAGATCTCTATACTGAAAACTACAGTACTCTGAAAAAGGAGATTGAAGAGGATATCAGAAAATGGAAAGATATCCCTTGCTCCTGGATAGGAAGAACCAATATAGTGAAAATGGCCATACTTCCAAAATTGTTACACAGATTTAATGCAATTCCAATCAAAATTCCAACAGCATATCTCACAGAATTAGAGAAAACAATCCTAAAATTCATTTGGAATCAGAAGAGACCTAGAATAGCAAAGGCAATTCTGGGCAACAAAGGCAAGGCAGGGGGCATCACAATCCCCGACTTGAAATTATACTATAAAGCTACTGTGATAAAAACAGTGTGGTACTGGCAAAAAAACAGACCTGAAGATCAATGGAACAGATTAGAAGATGCTGAAACAACCCCAGACATACTAAGTCACCTTATCTTTGACAAAGGTGTCAAACACATTCAGTGGAAGAAAGATAGCCTCTTTAATAAATGGTGCTGGAAAAACTGGCTCTACACATGCCAAAGATTAAAACTAGACCCATATCTTTCACCATGCACTAAACTAAATTCAAAATGGATCAGAGATCTAAATATTAAAACAGAAACATTAAATCTGCTGGGAGGTAGGATAGGTAAAACCCTTGAAGACATTGGTGTAGGCAAAGACTTTATGAATAAAACCTCAACCACACAGGAACTATCACAAAGAATCAACAACTGGGATCTCATCTTATTAAAAAGCTTTTGCACAGCAAGAGAAACCACCAACAGAGTGAAAAGACAACCCACAACATGGGAAAAAATGTTTGCCAGCTGTTCCTCAGACAAAAGATTACTATCGAGAACATATAAAGAACTCAAAAAAATTAGACCTCCCAAATGTAAAGACCCACTCCAAAAATGGGCATCTGAGATGAATACACATTTCTCAGATGAAGAAATACTAATGGCAAATAAATATACAAAAAAATGTTCAACATCACTAGTCATTCGAGAGATGCAAATTAAAACAACACTGAGATACCATCTCACCCCAGAAAGAATGGCAACTATAAAGAAATCAACTAATAACAAATGCTGGAGGGGCTGTGGGGAAAAAGGAACCCTTCTTCCCTGTTGGTGGGAGTGTCGACTGGTACAGCCACTGTGGAAGTCAGTGTGGAGATTCCTCAAAAAACTAGGGTTGGAGGTCCCATTTGACCCAGCTATTCCCCTTCTGGGCATCTTCCCAGAAGAATTAAAAACATCGTACCACAGCGATATATGTGCACCCATGTTTATAGCAGCACAATTTGTAATAGCCAGATCTTGGAAACAACCCAAATGCCCATCAACTGAGGAATGGATAAGAAAGATGTGGTATTTTTATACAATGGAGTACTATTCAGCCATAAAGAAGGATAAACTGGAAACTTTTATAGGTAAATGGATGCAACTCGAGAAAATACTCATAAGTGAAATAAACCAGAAGCACATGTGTAAGCATCGTATTGTCTCTCTAGTATGAGAAACTGAAAGAGTAAATAAGATCCAAAATGTACAATAAACAGGGTGAATCAAAAAGAAACTGGTCAGTAAGAAAGAGAGACTGGAATAGGGAAAAGAAAGAAGGGAAAGGGAAAAAAATTGTATATGTATATAAGATGGTTAAGATAGATGCACTACCAGTTTTACTTAGTTCATTGAAGAGTAAGGTTTGAGCCAATAATGTTTGGACAATTGAATGCTAATGTCTGGTATCTTGAATAACTAACTTAAAGATAATAATATGTAATGCATTGACCATTGTTACCCTCATATTATGTTGTTTTGAAAATTTGTTCTTTTTTTGATTTGTTTTGTTTTTTCTTCTCTTTAAAATAAAAAAAAAGCAAGATAAACATCTCCAATGACCAATAAAAGGAAACTTGATTAAAAAAAATTTATTATAGTACAAGACACATCGCCATTAATCCCCTTCACAGTACTCCCCTGGCTTCAAACATACGATCCTGTCTTATCACTTTGCAAAGCGGTTCCGGAGTCCTCTGCTGTGAGTATCTTCGTTTGCCTCGATGTCCTGAATTGGTTCAAAATGTTTCCTTTTCATGGTCATTTTGACATTGGGGAAGAGCCAGGAGTTGCGTGGTGCCAGATCCAGTAAATAAGATGGATGAGGACACAATGTAATGTTTTTATTTTGCAGAAATTCCTGTAAACATTTGATCGAGAAATGATAAAAGTATGATGAATATTTAGAAATTTATTACACAAAAGACACTTCACCCCTAATCCCCCTCAGTGTACTCAAGATATTCCTGTTTGCTTCAAACACACCTCTCCAGTTGTTCTTGGAAATGTGTCTTGTACTGTAGTACTTTTAAAAATTTAAATATTTACTGTTTTTTGTATCACCCCATGTATATACATACACATATACACATGCATATATATATATATATATATATGCAAATACAAATATATTTAAATCTCTCTTTTAATGTAAAAAATAGCACAATATAAATACTACTTTATACCTTAATTGTTACCATTAATATATTTTTCAGATTTTTCCATGTCATTACATGGAAAGTTTTGCATTCTTACATATTTGGTCACTATTTCGTTTTTGAGATATAACATAATTTATTAACTGGTACACCTAATGAATTAAGTGATGGACATTTAATTGTCACCAGCCTGTAATAAGTAATCATATACATATGTGGCTGTATTTAAACTACACAATGCAATTATTTTTTTCTCTAATTGAGATAAAGTTCACATAGTATAACAACCATTTGACCAGTTCAGTGACGTTTGTTATCTCTACATTATTGTGCAACCACCACTTGCATCAAGCTTCAGAACATTTTCATCACCTTAGAAGAAAACCAGGTGTCCATGAAGCATCACTTACTAATCCCTCTTCCTCCAGATCCCAGGCCACCACCAGTTTGCCCCCCGCCTCTGTGGGTTTGCTCTTCTGGATGGTTCATAGTTCTGTCCCTCAGCGTGTTTTAGAGATTCACCACTGTGACATAGATCAGTCTCTCATGTCTTTCTGTGGCTGAGTAATATTCACTTGCATGTTCAAGACACATTTTCTTTATTCATTCATCTGTGGATGGATGTTAGAGTTTCAGTTTTTCGATCAGTGTGAATAGTGCTGCCATGAGTATCCATATACAAAAATTTGAGTATCTACTTTTTAATTCTTTGGGAATGGATACCACATGTGAAACTGTGGGGTCATATGGTGACCGTGTTTAACTTTTTGAGGCACTTCTGAACTTTTGCCACAGCATTCGCGGCATTTTACCTTCCCAGCAGGAGTGCACGAGAGTTGCAGTTTCTCCACATCCTTGTTAGTGCTACCCTGGTGGGTGTGGAGTGGTGGTCAGCGTGATTTTGATTTGCATTTTTCTAATTACTAATGATGTTGGTTATCTTTTATGTACTTGTTTACTATTTGTGTTTCTTATTTGGAGGAATGTCTAGTCAAGTGCTCTGCCTGTTACAATTTTGATAGTGATTGCATTGCATCTGTAGATTGCTTTGGATAGTAATGATATCTTTAAAATATTAAGCTTTAAAAATATTAAGGATCACAGGATGCCTTTCTATTTATTTAGGTCTCCTTTAATTTCCTTTTTTTTTTTTTTTGTGGGTACCGGGGGTTCGACCTCAGGACCTCGCGCGCCAACAGGCACCCGTGCCGCTGAGCGATATCACCGGCCCCTTTTTCTTATGTGGGTTCCGGGAGTCGAACTCGGGCCCTCGCGCTTGCCGGGCAGGCGCTTACGCCGCTGAGCCATCTCACCGGCCCCTCCTTTAATTTCTTTCAGCAATATTTTATAAATTTCAGTGTGTAAGTGTTTCATCTTTTGGTTGAATTAATTTATGGATATTTTATTCTTTTGGATGCTGTTGTGAAATGAACTGCCTTCTTAATTTCCTTTTCAGCTGTTTATTGCTGGCGTGTAGAAACACAGCTCATTTGTGTGTGTTAATGTTGCATCCTGGAACTTTGCTGAATATATCTATTAGCTCTACTGTTTGTGTGTGTGTGTGTGTGTGTGTGTGTGTGTGTGTGTGTGTGTATTCTTCAGGGTTTCCTGCATATAAGATCATGTCACCCATGAATGGGGATAGCTGTATTTCTTCTGCAATTTGAATGCCTCTTATTTCACTTTTTTTGCCTATGTCTCTGATTAGAACTTCTAGTACAATGCTGAGTAGACATGAAAGAAGACATGCTTGTTAATTTAAAAAGTGATTTTAGGGGGGAAGCTTTCATTCTTTCACTGTTGAGTATGATGTTTTTCATAAATGCTCTTTATAAAGTTGAAAAAGTTCCTTTTTATTTCCAGTTTGTTAAAGTTACTGTCACAAGGATAATGGATTATTTCAAGTGCTTTTTCTGCATCAAGTGAAATGATCATGTGGTTTTTTTCCTCCTTCATTCTATTAACATTGGTTGATGTTTGTATATTATGCCACCCTACCCTCTCTTGGGATAAATCCCATTTGATCTTCACAGACTTTTTAAGACACTCTGGAGACAGTTTGTGGTGTATTCTTATAAACATGTCACTAATTTGTTGAAAATGTGACGAATGGTATATAGGCCTTCTTCTCAGAAAAATACTATAAATATATGCACAAGATTTGCCTACCATTTTAAAGAGTTCAGGGTCTTCAAGAAGATTTAAGAAACTAAAGTATAAAAGGTCTTACTTAAGGCTTTAAAGCAAGGCTGCTCCTAGGGTTACAGGGAAATATGTGGTTATTCCATTTTAGCTCTTTCTGATTTTTGTCTTATTTGATGCTATATTTAACTTTATTTCTGTGTAAACTAATCAAAGAGCCACTGTCAGCCATGCCCCGCATTACGTGGGACTCCTCTGGTGGCTTAGAAAAGCTCCCATCTGTGTAGCAGGCTCAGCCTCCAAGTCACAGCCCTCAAAGCCCACGGGGGTGATTGCTTTGCTCAGTGACCCCGCCAATCTCAGCGCCCCCGATTTCTGGGAAATTCTTGCCCTCCCCTAGGAGGTAAGTGTCTGCGTCCTGGCTTCCCAGAACTTCCCTCTGCTTTTATGTATTATGATGTTCAAAACATTTTCTGGCTATTAATAGGCCAGACCCCCCCTTTATTATCCCCAACCTTGTGACAAACCAGTGATGAGCTTGAATATTTCATGGTTGAATCATGTTTCCTGGGAATTTTATGTGGGCTTTGATTTTACTTTATCGTGCTGTACTGATTCGCAGCTTGTCAACAACGAAGGCACCGAAGTGCTGTGAATGAAGGTGAGGCCCTCAATGGAGTTGCTGTCATTGGTCACACGTGGTCAGCAGGGTGTAGTTGCTCTTCCAGTAAGAGGGTGACTTCGTGCTGAAATGATCTTTAGCGTCACTGATGTGATCTCAGCGTGGGTTTACCAATGCAGTTTATGGTCACAGAAGTTTGACTTTCTAGGGAACATACTTTGAGCGACTGTTCTTACAGTAAATGGCAGTTGATGGATCTGAGAAGCCCAATAGGAAAAGCCCTGGTTTAATCTTCAAGGGGTGACTTCGAGGAGACACATGCTGAATATGGAATGATGCACAGTAAGGAGTGCCAGAAATCTCCTTAAAAAAGCCAGGAGAATGCTGGAGAAAATTGTCAAAATCGCCTTCTTCAGAAGTCTGGAATCCACAGAAGACTTTCGGGTGTTTTAGGGACAGATTGACTGTCACTTACCACCACAGACGGTGCTTTGGGCTGCTGCCTTTTGCCTTATTTCACCTCCCTCCTCCGCTGCACAGCAGCTTGGAAAAGCGACGGCTTTGCAACCATGATAGCCATGAAGACCAACACCTCCGCAGCCGCTAAAGCGGACAGAGTACCTCATTCTAGGGAATGTCAGTGTCTCACTTGTCTGGCCACACTCTGGAAAAGCCCCATTTGTAGCATTTTGTTATTTAACCTGGCTCAGAGGTTGCTTCATGCAAACAGCCTTATCCCCAAAACATTTGTTGAAAACATTATATGATGATGACTCAACATTGCAGCTGCCTGAGGTGGCAGTGTCAGGGCATGCAAGGAGCTGACTAAAGAGCATAGAAGGGCAATGTGGGGAAAGGGATAGCTGCTGGAAGCCCTGAAAAGCCCAGGTATGTTCCTGGGAATCAGGAAAGCCAGACATGCCTGTAGGGCTTTGTGCATGTCTGGGAAAGGCCTGAGAAGGCCCTTGTTTCCTTTCTCGGCCTGACTCTGAGGCTGTGTGCAGCCAGGAAGTAAAGGCTAAGGCAGAGCTGTAGAATGTTAGAGAGTTGGTCTCATGATCCCCTGTACACACAGAGTCCATCTGCAAAGGCTGGAGGCCTAGGGGTTCAGTGCATGGAAGGAAATCTCCATGCAGTTGTTATCTGACCGTAAAATGAACTGAGAAGAGACTTCAGTGCCCCCAATGGCAACTGTTTTACGATGCCTTTGTTAAACTTAGTACAATGCACAAGAATTACCCAATATTAATTTTGCTTTCTCAAAAATCAATTGGCGGCTGGTGATATAGCTCAGCGGCATAAGCGCCTGCCTGGCAAGTGTGAGGTCCTGAGTTTGACTCCCGGTACCTGCATATACAAAAAAAAAAAAAAAAAAAAAAATCAGTTGGTTTGCTGAAAACAAATCCAGTAAACAATTTATCGTGTGCATATAGAGCAGTACCTCCTTCTCTCACCCTTTTTTGTTGGGATGTTGTATAACCGTGTATACAAAAGAGTGCAGTCATCATACAGTTATGGCTTTAAACGAGCACATTCGTGATAACAGCACCCAGATCAAGAAGCCACATTTCCAGAGCTCAGAGGTTCGTTTCCTGCCTCTTCTGGCCACATTCCTCCCTCAAGGCGATGTTTGTCATGACTTTCAACACCATAGATCAGTGTTGCCGCTTTTATTGTTTTTATTTAGGAATAGCACGTATTATGGAAAGTCCTTAAAGTGCCTTGACCCTAAGAGGGCCATGGCATGAATTTTACGTATACAGCATACAGCTGCCCCTCAGATCAAGGTCAGGACTCTGTGAGCACCCGAAAGTCCTCCCAATGCTCCATCCCTCCCCAGTCCCAAGTGCTGACCTCTAAAACCGTAGACTAGTTCTGCCTGTTTTTGAACTGGGAAAACAGGGAAAGAATTACGTGGAATGCATTTTTTAAAAATCTGGCTTCTCTGACTATCTTCTGTCCCTTTTATTTTTCTTGGTGACATTGTCCACCTTTATGAGCCGTCCTACAGAACGTCTCACATTCTGGAATTGTGTTGGTAGTAACTTCAGACCTGTTCCGCTGTCCTCCATGTTTGTGGTAAGTTAGAGGTTAGAGCAAAGTTCGTGACTGGAATGGGTTCATTCCCCACCTCCCCATGGATGCTTTCCGGTTTGCGCTGTGCCCTTCACATCTGTAGCCCGTCAAAAGACGCAGGAGATACGCAACAGCTGGCTTCATGTTCTTTGTGACGTGATCGATCAGGGCATTCAGCCTAATGTTCTCATTATAAAATTTCTCATCAATTTTTCATGTAACATTTTCAAATATGTTACTTGCTTAGGTGCTGAAAATTGTGACATTTCTGATTCTTTTATCCTTTCTACATTTATTTCTTAGACTTCTTATATAAGAACACTTTCATCTATGGTTCCTTATTTCTTGGAATTCTTATACAAAAACACTTCTCGTCTGTGGTTCCTTAGCTCCTTTGAAATACAGTTCATGCTGGAATGGCAAGGCAGGTACTTCATTCTTTAATTTTCCTTGACAGTGTTGAGAGCACACAGGCGTTGGTGCCCTGCTTGCTGTTTTTTGGTTAATGGCTGTGTATATTTTAGTATTGTTGTGAATTCACTTGGCTTAAAAAAAAATTTGTGTTTTTTAATGAGCTGAAGGGTTTTTCTGGGGGGTCAAAGGGGAAAGCTTGAAAAGAATGTCTGAATAGTGTAGTTTTCTATTTTATTCCTGATAGCTCCATTCTGAACCCCCAGACACTGTAGTTCACCATTTGTGGTGGCTTCTCTACCATTGCCTTGTTTCTTTTCATAAACAGCAGCACACTGTGTGAATCTGTGTGCATGTGTGGGGGTGGGTATGCATGTGGCCCAGTATCTCTGCTGTTTTGTCCCTAGGCAATGGGATTCAGGTGACTTGGCCAAGATAACTGGAAGATGCCCTGGTTGCGCCCAGATTCAAACTCAGGGCTGCCCTTTAGCTTGGGTTCTCCCCTCCTCTGCCATAATCCTGGGGTCCTGCTGACTCACGCCCCAGGGAGAGGCCAGAGAGGAAGCGGGGTTAACTGTGCTGCTCAGTCTGAAAGTCCTTCGAGCTCAGAATTGGCAGCGGAGGCAGTGGAACCTGGTTTTAAAGAACTATAAAAATGCTTTGTGAGATGCATCACCATAACCTGTTGCGAAGAAAATATGTACTTTGTGCTCTTCTTTCCCTTTTTCTCTTTTGTATTTTCCTTGTTTGTTTGATCCAAATTTTCTGCTTTTGACTTTAGTGCATGTCTCCGTTTCCAGTAGGAGTTAGAGGAGAGCCTGAGATAGCCCGAGACTGAATTCTTTTGATGTTTGCATTTGATTTAAATTGACGTCATGATTTCATTTGGGACTGACCTCCTTGTGTTGATGACTACCGTGATGACCACTGAATAAAGTTTTGCATACAGTCTTAAACAACGGTAGCCCGAAACTTGTTTTCATGTGACATCTTTGCTTCAGTTTTTTTTTTTTTTCCTTCAGTTTTTGATTTTACTGTTCTCTTCCTAGATCTGTCCTGAATCTGCATTTTTTTCATTTACAGATACCTGTGATGGGGGAGTCTTGTTTTTCAGAATCTCGAGACACGGTTGATGACATGGTTAGCTACAAGGTCACTTTTTGGGGAACCTCTATTGGTGAATGAAAAGTCTTTGACAAGTGCATCATTATCCCGCACTGTAAGGACGAATTTCAAACGTGAAAAGTTGATGAGTATTGGATAGATTTTCAAGGGAAATAAAAGACAAGAGAAACACCAACTCTCATTTTTTTCTATACTACTGTTCTGAATTTCACTGTGCCAACAAACTGTATTGAATGATTAATGCAAGTTCCTCGTGGCCACTTGGAAAATATGGAAGAATGCTTAGAATTTCCACCAATCAATAATTACTATGAACATTTTGGCATATCTCTTTTACAATTTTATTTTTATGTATTATTTTTAAAACCAATTTGGATTCGTACTGTGCATATAGCTCTGTGGTATGATTTTCTACTTAGTATATCATACACATTTTCTGTGTTATTAAAAGTTATTTTGGGGCCGGTGAGATGGCTCAGCGGCTTAAGCGCCTGCCGGCAAGCACGAGGGCCCGAGTTCGACTCCCGGAACCCACATACGAAAAAGGGGCCGGTGATATCGCTCAGCGGCACGGGCGCCTGCTGGCGCGCGAGGTCCTGAGGTCGACCCCCGGTACCCACAAAAAAAAAAAAGTTATTTTGGAGTACCATGTGATGGCTACCTAATACCTGGTATTGTGGCTGTTCCATAAGTACCCTATCTTTGATTTTGGGGCACTTATTCTTTAATTATCATGAATCTTGACACAGTGACTGCTGGTGGCCCATGTTTAGTGGCACATGTTTCTGGAGAATACGTCTTATTTTGCTTTTTAAATCTTAGTGAGTAATATTTTTCCATGTACTGTTTGGGTGCTTCTGCCCCCCCCCGTATTCTTATCTCTTATTGAAGGAAGTTTGTACATTTAAAAACAATAGCTTTTTTGTACAAGTTTGATGGAGAGGTTTATATATAGACTCCAAAACAGGTTAAAAGGTAAAAATTACAAATCCTGATGATAGCAGTGTATAATGGAAATGCTTACACTCTTGATACAGCTGGGTAGGGAGGGCAGGAGGGAGTCAACTTGTCACACTTTGTTCCCGGAAAGGCATTTTGGACGAAAGCCACCTACTTTTACAAAGATGTCCCGTGATTTCAGTTTTATCTGCTCCACTTAACCTTTTTTGAAGTGGTTGCTGAAACAGATGTATGTCATACGCTTCAAGAAATTAGCATTAATTCCTTTAGTTAACTGAAGACGGGCAATTCTTTTTCTCCAAAGGTATTACTGGAATTTTAATAAAACTACTGGTCTGAGCACAGTGAGCCTTGCAGACGACCGCGACTGGACCCAAGCAGCGGCTGCCTGCTGGGCAGCTGCCCCTCTGCCTCGTGTTCTTGTTCCAGTGAGAAAACCCTAAGAAGCATCTCTAGATCTTATTGAATGACGTAGAGTCTTTCCACTGAGAGTACTGGCTACCCCAGTCCTGGGGAGCCCCTCGCGGTGTCTGCACGCTGTGCCCACGCTGTGCTGCTTCCCCCAGGTGACACGCGGGATAAGCGTCCACTCTGACAGCAGAGTCAGTGCTGCCCTGACAGCTGTGACCAGCTTAGTCATGGAGTGACCGATGCAGGGGAAATGTCTTCAATTGCACTTAAACAAATGTGAAGAAAATACAACAAACACATCAAGTGTGACTTAAATTGTAAGTATCGCAGAAGAAATTAGGATACTTAAAGATGGACTCTATTTTTTTAAACAGAGACACAGTTCTTTTTTTTTAATTTAATTTAATTTAATTTTTTTAAAGACAAGTAAACATTCTTATGTATTAACAAACTCAACCATTAGAGAATGTACAAATATCTTTTGGAGAAAAATATTACTCAGTATAAAATTAAGCCATGTAAAAGCTAGGTAAAAATAGAAGACTAAGGAATGGAATAGTCACAGTGAAATTGCATTTTCATACTAGGGAGACAATACGATGTTTACAAATGTGCATCCGGTTTATTTCGCTTGTGAGTATTTTCTCGAGTTGCATCCATTTACCTATAAAAGTTTCCAGTTTATCTTTATTTATGGCTGAATAGTACTCCATTGTGTAGAAATACCACATCTTTTTTATCCATTCCTCGGTTAATGGGCATTTGGGTTGTTTCCACGATCTAGCTATTACAAATTGTGTTGCTATAAACATGGGTGCACGTATATCTCTGTGGTACGATGTTTTTAATTCTTCTGGGAAGACACCCAGAAGGGGAATAGCTGGGTCAAATGGGACCTCTAATCCTAGTTTTTTGAGGAGTCTCCACACTGATTTCCACAGTGGCTGTACCAGTCGACACTCCCACCAACAGCGGAGAAGGGTTCCTTTTTCCCCACAGCCCCTCCAGCATTTGTTATTAGTTGACTTCTTGATAATAGCCATTCTTTCTGGGGTGAGATGGAATCTCAGTGTTGTTTTCATTTTCATCTCTCGAATGACTAGTGATGTTGAACATTTTTTCATATATTTATTTGCCATTTGTATTTCTTCATCTGAGAAGTGTGTATTCATCTCAGATGCCCATTTTTGGATTGGGTCTTTAAATTTTGGGAGGTCTGATTTTTTTGAGTTCTTTGTTCTGCAGGGGGAAAACCCCATTTTTCATTCTTCCTGGTTGGAGGCCGTGGCTGCTAGTATTACGACTTTGCCCATTGTGTGTGCACATCCACTCTCCTGGGTTCTTCTTCCTACGCCTTTTATAAACACCGTGTTTCACTTGGAAGGGGACAGAGTTATTCCTGGCAGTACTCAGCAAAAGTAGAAACAGCAGGGAATCTCTAAGGGCTACACTGACCGGAAGTAGGAACTGTAAAGAATAGATTTTGCATTCTGCTTTCATACTGTTCAGAATGCAGAATGCATGGGAGAGCGTGATTGTTCAGAGCTTACGAGGAGGTGGGAAAACTCCAAGGTGAGATTTGTGTCCCATGTGTATATATATATACAAAAAAAATATATATATATATATGTATATATATATATATTTTTTGTGTGTGGGTACTGGGGGTCAAACTCAGGACCTTGCGCTTGTGAGCAGGTGCTTGTGCCGCTGAGCATATCACCGGCCCCCGTGTATTTTTAACTGGAATAATTTGTTGATACTTTGTGCTTCTTATAGCTATTGTCATTCCACGTGTCAAGAAAATCATTAGCTAGTTAATAGCTAAGATGACCAAAGCACCTAAAAGGTCTGCTGAAACAGTGTCGCATCAGCAAGGATGGACATAGGGTGGCGATGTAGTGCAAATGTTTATCACTGGGTGCTCAGGCAGAGGGCTCAAGAGCCCTTTGAAAGCTGATGGAAGTACATTCACGCGTGAAAAGGTACTGCTTTGCCTGTTGAAAGTAAGTTTTTAGTAAGTGTTACTAAGACATTATTCTAAATGGTGTTACAAGTTTTAAAAAATTGGTAGATTCATAAAAAACACAGACCAGTCTGTTGCTGACAGATTCAGAGTGAGTTATGAAAAGAAGAAAGTCATTTAGATGTTCATCCGACCTGTCTCTGCTAGTCCCCTGACCTTTGAGATGATATCACAGGAAGTCACTTTAGCACCTAAGTCCCGGGCCAGGAAAGTGCTGGGCTGACCTTGGGGGTCTGCATTCTTTCACCGAGAGCCCACAGTGCTTCTCAGATTCTCTGTGGTCTTTTAAATCCATCGTGGGCATTGAGCATTTGTAAAATAGGAGGTACAGATATTAAATGGAGTTACAAACTACATCTACTTAACATAAACCCTGAATTTTGTTATTAGATGGAAGAGACATAAAATTACTCTAATAAATTTCTGTAAATGCTTATCAAGGCTCACAATCAATTTCAGTATTTATATCTTATTAGCAGCCAATTCATGGGCCAGCACTGGCCCATGTCCCGTATTTTAAGGAGTGTCGGTCTAGACTTAGTTAGAGACTATAACTTTTTTTTCTCATATCAATGACCCTAATTTTTCTGGTATTGCTTGTCTTCCTACTATGCTTGTTTCTTCTTTCAAAGGTGAATTGATTATAATCACTGTAAGAATCGTTAGGGTAGGAGACACACGTCTCTTTTTGAGTTTTCCAGTAAAAAGAATATGGAGAATCGAATGTGGTATTCACATACATGTGCACGTGAGTATATGGCCTGTTAACACTTTGAAGCTCTGGATCAGAGCCTCTTAACATGTGGCTGAGGACCACATGTATCAGAATTTGCTAGGGTAATTGTTTAAAAATGCAAACTCTTAAACACTTGTCGTATGTCTACTAAATCAGAATTTCTGTGGTTTCCTCTACAGAGTCTGAATTTTAAGCACAAATTCCAGATGCTTTTTATACACAATAAAGTTAGGGAACTAACTCTTTTAAGATTTGGGAATCTTGAGTGATAAGTTTGAATCATACACTATGGTGGTATATTATAAATTATAAAGAACATTTTGAAAATGTTCTTTAATGCAAATATGTTGGAGTCGCTAAACTGCTTTCAGCAAGTAGTACATTTCTAACATATATTATTGGGCTCACTGCTATCTCAGCCATATGTAAACAATTTTTGGAAAAAGCTAATGTTCTCATTTTACAGAGAGAAAGAACACACATGTACGAGTAAAATACAGTTACCCCCTTTGCTACTTGTTGCATCTTAATTGCAGATTTTCACATGCCTAACATCTATTCTGAAATCTTCCCTGATTTATCATAATACTATTTTATTTGGAATTAGAAATAGCCTAGCTGAAGAGCCCATGCAGTTACACAGTTGTCATGAACTGAGTGGCTTAAAAACACTTGTTGCTATAGCTTGGAGGCGGTTCCAGAGATTCACTCACTCACTGAAGCTCGGTGCCAGTGTGGTGACGTGAGAGGTGTTGGGACTTCGAAGACACGCGGCCTGTTCTCGGGGGACTCGGAGTGATTCTAGTGGGGGGGCCGGTATAAGAGAGCAAGAGCGGCCCTTCCCCCCCCTCTGGCTTCCATCTCATCATGTGATCTCCTTCTCGCGTGCACTCCCGTCCTGGGCCACCTGTCTTGGTGCAACACAGCAGGGAGGCCCTCATTAGAGCCAGTGCAGTGCTCTTGAGCCTCCAAGGCTGTGGGCTGAGGAACCCCTTTTCTAAAAATAAAGATCCCGGAATCAGTTATATTGTTATACCAGCAGGAAACAGCCTAATACTTGTCTGTATTTCAAATAGTACAAAGTTCATCAATATGGAAACATATAACACTCTCAAATGTTCATATGAAATTCACCTGTAAGAAAAAATATTATATCCCAAGAGCCTCATGGTATATACCTGACTAAGAAAGCAGGTGTCACTATCGCCAGGTCTTTAGTTGTGTGGTGGAAATAGCTGAGGGAAAGAACCACATTTATTCCTATTTGTGTACAGGTTTAGAGTTTCTGGTGCGTTACATCTGTTTGTGTCAATGAGTTAAACATAGAAGAGTGAGGCTCCTTTGGTTCTGTGTGTGAGACGAATGGATCATCTTGCTGACATTTCAGCTTGAATGGACATTGATAGAGATATTTCCTTGTCCACCTAATATGAGGAAATTAGTACTTTCGGGATTTCTTCTCTCCCAGGGAATTATCTCCTGATAATTTTCCAGAGAAAACAGCAAAATCCCACAACAGCGACATGCGCACAACGGCTTTCACAGCACACAGCGCTCGCTGCATGGAAGCGGCTGTCGTGGGGTTGTGTGGGCTCCGGGGCGCCCTCCCTCCGAGCCTTCGCCGTGCCCCTGTGTCCCTGCTCAGCCACTGCCGCTCTCTGGGCTCCATCTCTTCGTCTCGGGACGCTGATCCTGCTCAGAATTGCTGCGAGACCCGGCAGTGGACGAGTCTGGACTACAAGCACGGATTTTGGCAGTGGGCGAATGGCAGGCAGTTAGTGCTGGAGAAGGATGTGTAACAGAGGCAAAAGTGTGGGTGCGCTTGGTGTCAGACTTGAAATCCAGCTGGTCTCTGGTACGTGATATGTGTGAGCAAGTCATTCAGTGTCCCCCACATTTCCGACCTCGTGAAGTGGGGACTGTGGTGGTTACCCCGGAAAGTCGCTGCAGGGATGAAATGAGGCTGGCGAGCAGACACACTTACCGTGCCCAGCATGTAGTGAGTTCTTCATCGGTGACATTCAAGAGGCGTTTATTTTTATTGAATTTGATTGCTTACCACTTTCTAAGCTAAACTAAAAAAAAAACCCTGTGTATCACCTTGGGTTTAGACTTGAGGCTGTATCCTGGATTGTTTTTAGCAGCTGTCTCACTTTGGTATGTATTTTTCAAAATGCGATTTACACAGAAGCTGCTGTGTATTCCCATTGGAAGGTTTTGGGAATCTGAAACTGGCTGATAGTGAGACGCTTCATGAACACCAGATCAGAGAAAAGGCCTCCAACGGGAGGTGCAGCAGGGAGGCGGCCGCGTGCAGCGGGCTCCCGAGGCGCGACAGTGCCGTGAGGCTCAGGCAGGCGGGTGGGTGCTCAGGGAGGGAGTGGCCGTGGCCTTCCAGGCAGAGGCTGCTCTTCCTCACGCTCTCACCTTGCTTCTGGCTTGTGTTATTGGTGGCAGCATAAAGATCGGTGGAGGAGACACTGCTGAATCTTTCCACTGTCAACTGGAAATCTAAGGGTTGCCTCTTTGCTCTTCCCTGCTTTACTCTCCGTAAATATTCTGAGCTTTTGGGAATAAATTGCTTAAAGGGTGTCTTTAATTTTCTACATTTAATCCATTCAGCCAACACAAATCACAGTCCCCCTGTCCCCCCATCCTTGCTGATTGGTAGTTGCTCGGCATTGTGATGATCAGTTGAGGTTTCAGAGGTCGTCTGAGGGGGACATGGAAGGGAGCAGGTTCCACTCCATCTTCCTGCAGCATCTCTTTCTCTCCTTGCATACTGATGCTTGAAATTTCTAGAGCTTGCTCTCCCTCGGTGGCTGCCTCTCCTGTTCTCTGTGTCCTGGTCACACGGGTCTTCCTCCTGTTCTGCAGAGCACCATGCCGTTCCCACCACAGGCCTCACGCGCCTGCCACCCGCAGCCACCTGCTTCTCCCTTCCACACCCAGTGCCTCGTCGTCCTTCAGGGTGCTGTTCCCACACTGATTCCTTGAGAGAGCGATCCCTTCCTCTCTGGCCTGGGCCATTTTGGCAGCAGCTCATCTATTCCCTTAGGACCTTCTCTTTTTCCTTGGTAGTATGTCTCGTAATCATAATTAAATGTGTCATATCCTCCTCCCACCCAGGGGCTGTGTTTGTTCTGTTTGCAGCTCTCTTCCCCCGCCTTGCACCATACGATACACTAGGAGAAAACACAAAGGTGGTGTATGGATGCAAAGTTGTTATTAATGTGCCTCCCCATTCAGTTGTTACTACTGATATTGCCAGCCTTTTTCTGCACAAAGGAGTGTGGCCGGAGATGAAATGGCATCACAAACTCTGAACTCTGACACTGGTCCCCTGGCTGTGCCTTCATTTGGTTGTGAACTGTGATTGAAGAGCCGCTGGCCAAGCCACCTGTGTTTCACATATACCCCCATGAGCAAGTACATGCGTGTGATGTCTTTAAATCCAAGCCCAACATTTGTCTAACCTCCCCACTGCACGATTTCAGTTTCTCTCCAGGCACCTGGGAAATCTAGTTTCATTAGGACAGCGGCTGTGTGGGTGGAAGTAGATTTCTTTCACATAGGAAAATGACCTGTCTGTCACATGCAGATGTTGGTAACACAGTGGGCACCAGGAATACAGTGCACAGCGGGCAAACTACTGCATGGGGAAGACAAAGGAGGAGCAGGGGGCTGGGGCAGAGGCAGCCAAGATCTGGGGGTGACGCTGTGCTGTGAGCAGAGAGTGAGGCACTGCATAACCCGAGGAGAGCAGCTAGCCCACGACCAGAAAGGAGTTAGGAGTTCAAGACTAAGCGCTGGTTTTTATAAGAGACGAAAACAAATGCTCACAGTTCAGTCTGTTTGTTGTTCACAAGCTACAGCCACCTTTGGATGACAACAGAAAGAAACGAATCCAGTCTCTCTGCATTTATTTTTGTGATCTCCTAATGGTGACCGAGGCCCCTTACAGATGACCTGACTTTTTCAAGAATGTAACTTGAGGGAGGCAGTCCTGTAACAGCTTGGTTTGGCTGTCATTCAGATCTGACCTCAGTGCCGGCTGTGGTCACCACTTCTCCATGAGCCTCAGTTTCCTCGTCTGTAGCGTGGGTCTGCAGCACCACTGACCTCACCCTGACAGCACTCAGTGGAGACCATTTTCCACGTGTTCACCCGGGCCCCTCGCACAGAGTAGGCCTTTTGCACGTGGTTGCTGCATTGTGTTCACCGAGACACTCTGGAGAGCCACGGGGCTCTGTCCTGGGTTCTGTCCACGAGAGGCCCGGACAGGAGGTGGGGATCTGACGCCAGGCTCACTGTGACTGGGCCTTGTGCCCTCTGTCCCCTTGAGGTGTCTGTGTTACGGGGACAGTGCCCTCCTCCTGAGTGCTGTGGAGCTTAAACCCAGCCTGCCTCCCCTTACAGCCAACGCGCTGGATAGATTTCATCTTCATTTCCTGGAGGTTTGTTGGCAAGACGGTGTCTAGCAGACTGTGACAGCATACAGCCAGCACTTAATAACTGCAGTGCCTGGGCCGGTGAGATAGCTCAGCGGCATAAGCGCCTGCCTGGCAAGCGTGAGGTCCTGAGTTCAACTCCCAGTACTCGCATATAAAAAATAATAATAATAATAATTGCAGTGCCTGACACGGGGCGGGGGAAGGGCTGACAGCTTCAGGCAGCTCCTTTCTCCATTAAAAACCTCTGGGTTCGCTCCCTTCAGCTCTTTGCAGCGAAGACCCGGGCACTAGCCAGCCTGATGATTGCATCTGCTTTTGCATTAAAAGTGAGGTCTGAAGATAACTGCTGATTGATAACTACATTTGGGGATTTTCATTAAAACTGTGTACTGTTTGGAAAGGTCCTGGTCCTTCATGACAGTTCGCAATCGCGAGCGCACAGATCCTCCACTGGTGGGGCCAGAGTTCTCCATGCCTGTTCCAGAGCCCGGAGGAAGGCTGGAGCTGAGAGCACATTGGTGCTCCCAGAGCACGGCCACTGCACCAAGTAACCCTAACAGCAAGCTGCCTTGGTGAAGCAGTCAGCTTGTTTGACTTGGCCTGCTGTGTGTGTGTGTGTGTGTGTGTGTGTGTGTGTGTGTGTGTGTGCGCGCGCGCGCGCGCGCATGCACATAACTCATTCCTTGGAGTTCTCCCATGGAAAAGCAAAGGAAGGAAGCGAGGGGAGGATGGGGCAATTGCATCCTGTACCCTTGTGGGGTGTGGCCACGACGCCTTGGCTAAGGGGACACAGTCCAGTGTGTTTTTTCACTTAGGACGCCTGAGCAGAGATAAGCCGTGGTGAGGGGCCGAAGGGGGCCTGCAGGGTCGTTCTTAGTGGGACACGAGTCTCCAGGGAGCTGCCTGCTCGCACACCAGCTGGAATTTATTTCTAGGAGGTTTGGGGAAGAGGAGGCCTGCAACGCCAGCGTAGGACACCAGGGGCCCCAGGACTTCAGTGCTGGCCACTGCTATGTATGAAACTGCCGGGCGGCTGAGCCACGTGGGGACTTTGAGGAGGACGTGACAGGTGACTTTGTGCTGCTTCCCAAACCTGATCGGAGATGATGGAGTCCCCCCTGGCGAGGGCAGACGGGAACTCTGTGGGGCTGGAGGAGGTAAGGTGCAGGAAAACTCCGCGGAGGAATTCCGTTCTTACCCATGTCCTCATCCTTCCCACAGCCCTTTCTTTTTTTTTTTTTTTTTTTTTTTTTTTGTGGGTACCGGGGGGACGACCTCAGGACCTCGCGCGCCAACAGGCACCCGTGCCGCTGAGCGATATCACCGGCCCCTTTTTCGTATGTGGGTTCCGGGAGTCGAACTCGGGCCTTCGCGCTTGCAAGGCAGGCGCTTACGCCGCTGAGCCATCTCACCGGCCCCCCACAGCCCTTTCTGAAGCTGGATCCGACCAGATTTACAGCCCTTTCTGCCATTCTCTTTGTCAGGTGCTTAACCATGGTCCTTCCCCAGCTTGATTAAGAGCAGTGACTCTCAAACTCGGCGGTGTCCCTTGACAACCGGACGCAGGAGAGCAGAGTGGGGGTGGGAGTGTACGGAACCCTTAGTGGTCGGCACACGTGCCCGGCTGTGGATGTCGAGGTCTCACTGGTTGAAGTGGAGGACTTCACTGTAATGTTAAGTACAGGTTTTGCCTGCAAGGATGCTTTTGAAAATGGCATTAGATTGAGCCTAAATAGGTTGCATGACAGGGTATCTGCCCCTTGAAAAACTAAAGCTTTTTGGATGAAATTTAGAGCCCTTCTTTCACAGAATGAGATGTTAAAACATTTATTTTTAAAGTAAAGTGTCTATGGGCAAATAGTCACAAACAGTCACGTTCTAGAGACTTGTACTGTCTTGCAACAAAACTTTGGGAATAAAATCCTGCTTTTTAGATATATCTTTGTGGCAACTGCAGCAAACTGTTTTCTGTGGACCTAAAATCGACAAACATGCATCTGCTTTAGTTAACTGTTTGAAACCTGTTACAAATTAGTTTCGTACAATGAAAATTTTTATTTTGGGTATAAAATGCCAATCAGAGTTGCTCGTGGGAGCGGGGGTGTTACTTTTATTGCCATTTGGGAGGCAGTTGGTATTTAGTGCCCTGGAGCCAGGGATGCTGACCATTCTGCCTGCACTGGAGACACCCTCCCAAGGAAACTGTGCGCTACGATGACAGGGGCGACCTCACTGAGCTCAGTTCACCGAGTAGTAAAAGCTGATGCTTTAGCAAAGTTTCAAGTGAGCAGTCTAATTTCTGGAAAGGTCGTTCATCTTTGGGGAGTGACCTGCAGGAAGTGGGCACTTCTGTGAAATTATTCTTTAGGATGAGTTAGCAATGAATGTTGCAGAAGTATTGCTTCCACATGCTTCTGACATTTTCAGACTGAATTTCGATTTGCTCCAACAAATGTTCAATTCAGTTCAATAAGAGTAACCTCCTTCTTTAAAGAAAGTTAGTGGTTGCAGTTCCTGATCCGTATTGCATGAGCTCCCTGAGATCAGAGGAATTATTTACTCCGAACCAATGGATGTTTTCGTGCCGAATGTTGTATTTTGCAATGATTTGTCCAGTTCTGAGGCTTCTGCTGTGGAAAGTGCAAGGTGAAAGTGACAGCCTGAAGGACAGTTTGCTTTCAAACTTCACTTGGTGTTGAAAGGGATTACCCCTGGGTGACGGTTTAGTGTAAACACGATATTTTTTAAACGATTAGAGGAGAGAAAGGAGGCTGTGTACCAAACCCGCATTATCATTCCTGGCAAATTTTCTGAGACAGATCCTCTGGTGAACGCTGCAGTCAGAGCCCTGATGAGTTCGTGTGAGGAGAGGAGGGCACCTCCGCCGGATTCCTTCTCAAGCCAGGCTTGAAGCTCAGTGGCAGAAATCGAGCTTTGGGTGACCTCCGCTGGAGACCTGGGCGGTGTGGAGACCACGCGTGCAGGAGGTGCGGGCGTCGAACCCCGCCGAGGTTTACAGTCGCTGCGCAGCAATGGCTTTCCCTTGGCCTCCTGGGCATTTGGCAACTGTTAATTAAGAAAGCAGAATTAAGAAAAAAAAAAGAGGGCCGGTGAGATAGCTCAGAGGCATAAGCGCCTGCCTGGCAAGTGCGAGGTCCTGAGGTCGACTCCCGGTACCCACATAAAAAACAAAAACAAAAACAAAAAAAAACCCCACAGAATTTCAAAAAATGTAAACACACTTCTGTTTTACCTTATGCATATTTGTGCGAAATTAGGCTACAATAAATTTTTAAACTAAGGGAATGAGGTTGAAGAATCGTGCTTTTAGGTTTACAGTAAAGACGGAGCTTCCTTTGAACGAAGGAAGACAGATGAAAACTATAAAACCTCACTCCTTCACTCTGCTCATGCCAGGCTCAAGTGCGCTTCCTCGCACTCCAAGCCGGCCACTCCCGCAACCATTTTCTAATCAAAGTATGGAATCTTTGCATTTTAAGACCGGCCCCAGGTTATGAATCCTGTGAATCCAGCAAATGGAATTTAAACTCCCATCTGCTGCCACCTGGTAGCCACAGCCTGGCGGTGTCAGTACCAAGTAGTGTGTGGTTGTCCTGAAAATCACAAGATACACTTCTCTTGGCAAATAGAAAGTACATGTGGATGCAGTGCAGTGATGCAGGAAGTACGTAGCATTAGGGTTTTACTGAGTTACTAATGGTGGAGAATCACAGCTTTGTACTTTGACTGATTAAGGCCACTAAATGAAGTCGGGCATGGTGCTGCCTCTGCATGGAGGGCCGCTGTGCTGTTTGTCTCCGCAGCTCCACAGGAAGGATGGCGCCGGGGAGGTCGTGCTGTGCCGTGGCTGTGGTGCTTGGTGCTCCCTGGGCACAAGCTGCGAGGGTCCTCCTACCTTCCCGCAGCCCCTCTGCATGCAGCAGGCAGGAGGGCTTTGTGTTTGTTCAGGGTGGGTCGTGTCACTTCCCTGCCTTAAATCCTCCATCCCTGTCCATCCTCCTCAGAGTGTAGCCAGGCTCTTCGCTGCCCAGTGCGCAGTGCGGGGAGCGTTGTGGGGCGCGCTCTCCCAAGCAAGGCCCTGGTTTACTGGGCACAGACTCGCCCCGTGGCTGCTCTGCGTTAGCTTCCTCATCGTTAAACGCAGGATATCGGTTCTCATCTCAAGGAAGTGTGGGTTTAAATCCCTGACCCTAAGCTGTTTCATTAAGCACTCATTTTGTCAAGGGAGGAAACTGCAGAAAGAACAGAGAGAAGAAACACTTCGACCCACTTTAGCAAACACCACCCAAGCGTTTGGGCTGAATAGAGATGATAACAGACCATCCAGAGACGGCTTATAAAGGCATTCGTTGCAAACACAGGGCCTGTGGAAACACATCTCTGCTGTGTTGGTGGCTCCCTGCTTCTTTCACAGTGAGAAGCCAAGTCTTTATCCAGTGAAGGCTCACAGTGCCCTTCAGGATGGGACCGCCCACCCCTCCCATGGCCTCTGGCTTCGTCTCCCTGCTTCCCCACTTCCTCACTCCACTCCAGCCTCTCTGGCTCCTCGATGGCCTAAAAGATGTGGTTGAGATTCTGCCTCTAGGCTTTAGCTCTGGTTGTACCATTTGTCTAGAAGTGTCCCCAGATATGATTTGGCTTAATCTCTCCCTTCAATTGTTGTGCTTCTCTACCACTTTCTCAGTGAGGCCTCCTCTCACTGCCCCAGTCAAAACTACAACCCTTCCCCCAGCATTGCTGGGCAACTTTTTTCCATAATGCTATTGCCTTCTGACATGCTATCTTATCTACTTGTATGTCTGGTACACTGTCTGTCTTCTCTATAGAATGTAAACTCCCAGAGGCTTAGAATTTTAATATATCCCATTCACCGATGTGTCCCAAATGCCTGCTACTATATCTGGCACATGGTTCTCAGATTAGGTTGAATGAAAGATGTCTTGATATTTTCTCTTGACTATATGATGTTGATTTACATTAGTATTATATTGTTAAAATATACAAAAGAGACAACATTCTTACCAAGGAGTGCTTACAGGCTTTTGAAAGAGGTCTCTATTTCATTCAGAGTAGAGAAAAATGAGGGCACTATTACGAATTCCATGATAAGCCTTATTAGATGATTCAGCAAGATCAGTTTAAACTCTCAATCTTTTCAGCAAGAATTTCCAGTTAAAATTCACTCTTAATTCAGGCACACTTCTTTTTTTTTAATTTGTGTTTTTTTTTATTAAGTTTATTGGTACAGTTTAGATTTACATCATGATCACATTCATCGTAGGGAATTTGTACTTGTACATGATATGTCTTAGTTCCTCTTCTCTTCGCCATTCTCCTCCCCTCTCTTCAGCCCCTCTTCCCCTCCTTATTTACAAAGCTTTGTTTCCATTTGATCCTTTTTTTCTTCATTTCCCCCCCGACAAGTTCCTCTTTCCTTTTGAACAATTACTTCCTGTTCCACAATCTCTATTATACATTTTGGTTCTTATTTGCACTTTCAGTTTCTCACACTGGAGAGACTTCTCGGGAGATGCTTCATACCTAAGCCATAGCTAATCTTGTATTTTACTCCTTTGTCTCCCAGGGTGAAATACTTCAATTCTTTCGTGGGGAAGTAGACTTAACAGAAGTAATTACAGCTTCAGTAACAGGATTAATTGGAGTAGCCCTAAAGCATAACTTTTAAAAACTGAATAAAATCACTTTGGAAAAGCATCATGAATTGTTAAAATATGGCAGGTGTAAAGATTTTTAAAAGTTCTCTCGATTATTATGCTCCCACAATATTCACAAATCGGTATGCATGAAAATTAGAAGGAATGGAGAGCCCCCTGTGTGTGTGTTTAGATAAAATAGACAGCCAATAATACTTGTAAGCAAATATGTCCTTCCTACGTCTTCGGATGCCCCAGTTCCTTATATAAAATGTCATGGTATCTGCACGTCATGCATGTGCGTCCTTATGTTTTAAACCATCTCCGCATTACTTATAATACCAATACGATGTAACTGCTTAAAGAGCGTACTGCTTGTGGCATAATGACAAGGGGAAAAGCCTGTACAAGTTCAGTACAGATGCAGTTTCCTCCAAATATACTCTGTCTGCAGTTGGTTGAATCCGTGGATATGAAACCTGTGGATATGGAGATCTAGTTGCGAAGAAGACATATGGGATGTTAAGGGACTTTAAGCTTTCTATAAACCCTACCAAACGAAATTGGATTTAGAGAAGGTGTTTATGTGTATGTGTTAAACACGTTCAACATTTCTTTCTTTGCCACTTTATTCCAGCTGGGAAATTACTCTGGCACCTGAGTCTATACTGCCTGTTATAGATGCTACTGTAACTGGAGGCAGACACTTTCATCTGGTGGGAAGGGAGATGGGGACAGGATGGAAAGGGCAGCAAGGGAGGTCAAGAGCAGACAAAGCCGGGGACGCTGAGTGTGTGAAGGCCGAGCACGCGCTGCTCTCCATCATCGTTGTCAGCCTTTCCCTGTGGCCAGGCCACGTTGAGTAGAAAGGACTGGTCTTGGGCTGCGTATGAAATAGGCAATACGGTTCACATTTGTAAGTAACAAAACTTCCTTTTTAAAATATTTCAGCTGATTGAATAATTTTATGAAATAACACAAACAAGCCTAAGTTTAATAATTAACTAAGAAAACTTACATGCGTGCCTAACAGCAGTAAATGTGTGTGTTCACAGGCACACATGCATTGGTAGGCTGAAATACTACACAGTCCAACCAGCAAATATGGAGAATGTTTAACTTTTTAAAAGATTATTACAGTAAAAGACACATTGCCACCAGTCCTCTCGAAATCCTCCCGCTTGTTTCGAGCACACGCACCCCCTCGTTCTTGGCTCTTTCTGCAGCAGCTCTGGAGTCCTGTTCATGACATCTTTAGTTGCCTGTCCCAGCTGCCTCGACGTCCTGAACTGACTCAAAACATTTCCTTCCATGGCCGTTTTGACTTTGGGGAAGAGCCAGAAGTTGGGCCATGCCAGATCTGGTGAATAAGCTGGAGGAGGACGCAGCGTCATGTTTTCACAGGGCTGCCTTTCTGTTGGATGGCACTCACCAGCAGCAATCACCGTACAGTATTTTTTATTTTATCACACCTTGTAAAAGCATTCATACAAGAGGACTTCCAGAACTGCTTCAGAAAGTAGCAAGACAAAACATAAATAATTCAAAGAGTGAAATGAAAGATGAGAAGAAACAGAGAGGCAGGTTTTGTGGGAATGAGAAGAGGAAGTAAAAACGATTAAGCTAGAATATGTACGTGCACCAGTTCCCCTAAAGTGAATATAATTACTGCATATCGCAAACAGTAATAAAAAAGGAGAAAGAGAAAAATATTTTTTAAAGGTGGTAAGAATGATGAGATAAATGTGTTTGAAGTGAAGGGAATATTTTGAGGATTAATGGCAATGTATCTTTTACTATAATAAATTTTAAAAATTTAAATGGACGCTGTATTTTTTGATCAGCTGTAGTGTTATTGGTAATTGCTGCGTTTTATTCACCAAGTCATGTGAGTGACTGATATATGAGGGCTTTGATTTGACTGTGGAAGGCACAGGCTGCAGTCAGGGGCACCGTGTCCCTCCCTGCAGTGTCAGATTGTCACTTACGAAGTCCTCGCTGGAGCACTGCCTGATCAAGCCATGAAAAATATTGCTGAGAATCTCATCACAGTGTTAAACGTTGACAATCTCGTAGAGCTGCATTCTGAGCTGTCCAGGGCTGTTGTGGCCTGCGGATGACAAGGTAACACCCCTGGACTAGAAGGAGAGGGTCAAGATTATGGAGAGAGGAGACTGACGGAAGGATTGCGTTGAGGTGACCATAATGAAGATAAGTGGAACCCTGGGCAAGAAGGCATGTGGGAGGGATGGACACAAGAAGACAGAGCTTGAAAAGCCAGGGGACAGCAGCCACTGTCCTCAGTCACTTGAGTGCTACAGGATGCAGGGTACCCTGCTCCACATAGGGGGCTAGTTAGGTAGCATCATGAGGAGGCGGGGGGGATGGATTTGGATCCTTGTTAAGAGAAATGGGGAAAGGAGGTGGCAGCATGTAAATGGAACAATTGGTAGGTTGTTTCAAAGACCAATATTTCATTGATTTGTCAGTTACAGCAAGAAATAGATTTATAATTATCTCTATGTTATACTTGCAGGGGATTTAGAATTCTTTCTTTGGTGTAACATTTTATACTCATCGTTCTCTTGGGGTGGGAGCATTTTTAAAAGACTGAGTACTCAACATAGGTGTTTAAATGAAGGTAAAAAGAATAATTCATAAAATCTACTAAGAGGTATTTTGTCTTCAAAAAATCCATGAAAAGAAGATGTGAGCAGAGAAACTATTGCTGTCAGAGTAGCCTTGGGCTAAACTGTAATTGACTGCAACCTACACAAAGGTGTTAATCCGCTCGACCTGAAGAAAAAAGGCTGGGGCGGGGGATGTAACTCAGTGGTGCAGCTCCTGCCTGGCAACTGTGAGGTCCTGAGTTTGATTCCTGGTACCCACAAAAAAAAGAAAGAAAGAAAGAAAGAAAAAAGGCTTAATCTGAAGGATGAATTCACATCAGTCTCCTTGGGACAAAGCAAAGGACAGAGTCCTCCTAGGCATCCCTTAGCATGCTGTGCCCGTGGGCCGCCAGGGCTCTGCTGGCCAGCGACAGAAGGGGTGATGGTCATGGTGGAGCTTGTGGTGCACGTACAAAGTAATTTGAACTCTTTCTCAGCTGGTTTATTTATAGGAACTTTATATTTGCAGTTAGAGTGGCTGCCATTCAATGGGAGAAGTATTTGTCAAGAATAGCGAATTGTTGGAAATAGAAGAAAGGAAAAGTGTATAGCTTCTCCTAATCCACTTGACCTGATGTGCAAATCAAAGTGAAGTCACTGGTAGTTGATAAGTAAATCTGTGAAAATATGAGCGTCTGTCTGCTCATCCTAGCAGCGCTGCCCATTCAGGTTCCTTTCTGCGGGAGAAGCACCTACGCTCGTTGTCTAAACTGGAGCCGTGATGCACACTCAGAGATTTCAGGTCAGCCCGGGCATGGTGAAGCTAAGTCATCAAGTCATTTTTAGGGTGTGGCTTTCACCCAAGAAGAGAGCAGGAGGCAGGGCAAAAGGGTGCTGAGTCTGCCCTTCTGCGGGGAAAGTAACAGCCTTCCTCGCAGACGCACCAGGCGACTTCCCCTGGGTCGCGTGGCCTCTTCACTGCAAGGGATCTGAGGAGGCAGCCTGAACACAGTGGGGTTTTCTTGGCAAGGAAGCAGTCTAGCGGCCAGGCAGCACACGGCCTGCCCCGAGGAGCTACACGACGTCCTTCAGATCCAGTGTGAAGCGACTGCCTGGCTGCCTTCCGAGTGGCAGCGTCCTGCTTCCATTTCTGCGTTGAGGGGGAGCCGTCTACCTCCACTGCTCGAGTGATGGCTTGAGAGGGTTGTGCCCTCCCTTTCCTAAGGGGAACAGTGCTATTTCGTGACTCTGCACGGTAAAGACTCCATGGCGTAGATGTGCAGAATGCAAATGGCATGAAAGTACCACCCCTCCCAGAGCGCTTTGGCTTCTCAATATGGTACCCTATGCTCTTTGCAGGATTGTCTTTGGCAACGTTGGCCACCCTGGCCAAGCCCAAATGCACTGTCTTCTTTCCAGCCTCCTACCCCACCTGCCATTTTCCCAAATAAACACAAATGGAGACACGCAGGGTAATGGTCTGCTGGGAGGGAGTCATTGAGAATAGTGTTCACTAATATTTTCCCTTCCATTCTTTTTCTATTTGTTTTAGAGGTTGTATTTGTCTTCGAGCTAACAGAAGACAGGTTCTAACTAAGCTAAAAGGCTCTCCTTGGTTTTTCCAGATGAGAATTCTCCAGCCAACTTCTGGGATTCTAAAAACAGGGGTGTGACTGGAACACAAAAAGGACAGATTGTGTGGAGAATCGAGCCTGGGCCCTACTTCATGGAACGTAAGTAACTGAGTGTGAAATAAACACATGTTTAGCATTGACTGTTGTTTGAGTATGTGGCAATCTATAGAATCTTTTCTGAATGTTATTGTAAAAGTCCTTTGTTCTTATTTACATATTTATGTCATGAAGCCTATAGTGGAAAATACATTGTTTTAGAAAATGCTCGTTAGTGAATTCTCACTGATTCTGAAAAATGTGTATACATATATATACAATAAAGGTATATGTATATAAATATATATAATAAGTGTATTTTTACATACACTGTGTGTGTGGTATATAAACTACATGGCTATTTTAATACTTCACAAATTATAGATATACTTGTAATTAATATTTAATTATATTAATTTGTAATTAATATTTGTAATTAGTATTTAATGGAAGCAGAAAGAACAAGTCAAGATTTTGGTCATGTAAGAATTTTAGTTGCCTACACAGTACTCCATGATTCTTTTTGCCAGCAGCAGAAAAATGAATGGTTGTATAGTACATAAGTAACAGAAATCTCTCATGTCTTTTGATTCTGGGTTAAGTGGGGGGATGTCTTTATATTTGCCAATAAGAACATATCTAATACTCTACATTTTATGGAATAGATGGAAAATAAATGAAAAATGACTTACTAGTTGGTCAAGATTATCATCTATGTTTACAGAATTTATTTTTCTTCAACTTAGGAAAGCATGGGCCCTTTACATTGTTGAGCTCTGGGGAAGAATTAAGGTTTCTAGATGCAGGGGGTTTAACATAAGACAGAGAGGATGAATACTAATAATTAAGGTTAGTACTTATTAAACCTTAAAATATAAAGTACAAATTGATTAAATGGAAACTTACAGCAAGCACATCTTTATTGAAGCATCTACACCTTCTGTGATGTAAAAGTTGTTTTAAAAGATTAGCATCTATTACTCCGCATTGGCATTAACGGTGTCAGGTGATTTCTTCCCATCCCTACTGGACGGTCAGCATCCTGGGCCTTTCTCTGGTCCTGCCTCTGCCCCATAAGGTGTCCTTCTTTTCATAATCCGATGTTCTGGGTAGACTTTCTCTGTAAACCTTAAGTGCGATGTAGTTTTGAAAGGAAAACATATGCTTATGATCTAACAAGAAACGGAGTTGGGATGGGTGGATGTAGAGAATACACATATAATTGTCATCTTCCCGACTGATAGCATAGTGTGTAGGAAAAGTTTTGCCAAGGGTAGATGGGGTTTGTTTCTGGGAGGTGAGGTGGTGGGTGGTTTGTTTTTCTTGCCCATTTCTATTGTTCTTTCCAGCGTTAGCTTAGCTAGTACTCCTACATAGTAAGTAAAATAAATGATAAAAGAATGAGGAAAATGCAAAGAGAGATAGCTGGTGTTACTTTTAATGTGATTCTTTCCTTGAAAGAATCCCAGGGTCCAAAGGACTGTGGGGTGAGGAATATCGCCGACCGAGTGTGAGGGGACGGGTGAAACCACCTTCCCGCTGATCCAAAGTGCTGAAGAGATCAGGGGCAGTCGTGACTGCCTGTTGACGAGGGCGTGACACCTGGGAAGAAGCCCGGTCAGACACTACGACAATTCAGAACCTTGTAGGAGGGAAAGAACCCATTTACAGGAGATCTCTTCTTTTTGTGATTGATTTTCTTTCTCCCCTTAAAAGTGTTAAAGACTCCTCATGTCCCAGTGATCGGGCGACACCAGCCAGTAAGTATAGCAAATACAAATTTATTACATAGTAAATAAATACTTGTCTTGGCAAATGTTTTCTCTCCATCACAGTTTGTTGTTTCACAGAAAGGGGCTTGACATTGAAACTAGGAATTGGGAATGACAAAAAGAGCAGGGTTTTTTGTTTTTTCTTTTTCTTTTCTCTTCTAGTGGAGCATTTTCATACCTTAACTCTTCATACATAAAATTGGGAGCATTGCATAGCAGGATTGTAAAACTGGACACACTTAGTAACGTATTGTTTAAAGACAGACAGAAGTAGTCCCCGTGCAGAGCCCAGGACAGTGAACAGGAAGTTCGGAGGGTCCTGGCTTCCTTAGTCAGAGTGAGGCCCCTCCCAGCACATCCCTAGCCTACAGTGTTACAAGATAAAGGTAATATTTCTGGTCACACTCAGACATCAAGTCTCTGTCTTTTAGATGTCGAGCCGATGTCTGGCTGGAATCGTCTCGGGGACCTCACAGCGTAATGGATGTTGCTTGTCCGGGGTCGATGACACGGAATTTTTAAAAAGTGGGAAGGGGTTAGACAGCTTCTGAAATGCTAGGTGTTGTTGACCTCTGGCCTTGAACACCGGGGTATTTTAAATTTGGGGGCTTGATCTTCAGGAAAGGAAATGTGTTTATCTTCAGCCCATTAGAAGTCCAAATGAGGTAAAATTCCCTGAAAGTTGATCTGTCCAAGTTCCCAGGCCTGTGTGGATTTGAGCACTAGCCAGGATCTTCCTGAAGGTCAGGCAGCTTCACGTGGTCTGGACAAACCCTCAGACTGACACTTCACAGTGCCCACCTGACTGGATTCAAAGGAAAGAGGTATGATTTGAGGCGGTGACCTTCCTGGGCATCAGCTTTACCTGCATTTTCTCATCGTGAGACCGTCAGCTATTCCTAGCACAAGCTTGTGCTCACAGAAACTGTCATATGTGCCTGTTCTAAAGTTGTGAAACTTGAAACCGATTTGGCATGCCAGGGTGCCCGTTTGGTTCTCTATAGTCTTTCATAAACGGTGGCCACTGGTTCCCTCAGTCATACCTGCTTTTTGTCTTCCCTTCCTTCTCTCTCTCCTCCTACCCATTTTCTCCCCGTACATCGGCAGTGTTTCCTGAGTACCAACTTCACGGGCACTGTCGCAGGTCCTCCCTACGTCCTGGGCCGGTGAGGGGCTCAGGAGGAGTGGGCTGCGTTCTCTGCTGCTGGGCACTGAAGTGCTTTCTGATTGTCACGCATAACAGCAAATCATTGGCATGGGCAGCAACACGCGGCGTCGTCCTGTGTGGCCGGTCCCAGCCGGGGAGGTAGAGGTAGGATTAGGAGATGCGGAGCAGCACGTGTGAGTCTCCACTCTTTAGTTGGAGCCTCACCAAGTGACGCGTTATGGGATGGCTCTTGTTTGGGGGAGAGGAAGTGGCCCCGGCTCTTACTTTTACTCTCAGAGCCCCTACTCTAGACGCCATCATCCTCTAGTCCCTTCCCCCGACACAGAGGGTCTTGCTGCCCTTTGGGTGGAGAGCAGGTGCTCCTCGCCCTCCATCCTCGTGCTTCGTGTTTGGGGTTCACTTGGTTCTCTGGTCCTATCGGGTCTGTGTCTGATCCGGGCTGGTGTTGTCCATCTGCTCTTTAGCTGAGGAAGGGCTGGTGTTTCCCCACTCCTTGGGCCCTTATTAAAGAGAAGGCAACTTGAAACTGTATATAAATGACAGTTGGGCTTGACATTAGGAATGTGGGCAAATCTCAGAAGTGTGAGGATTAAAATGTGTTCACTCCTTCTCAAATGGTGACCTCTGAGGAAAAAGGAGCTAAAAATAGGAACCATGATATAAAAAGTTCCATAAAACATAAGGTCCTGACTTCGATTCCTGGTATATAAAAAAAAAAATTCCATAAAAGCACGCAGGGCAACCATTAAAATCATGTTTTAGAATAAATTGTAATTAGCTTCATTTTTTAGATGATTCTGTTTTAGTGAAATAGTGCTAAAGGAAGGAAGGTGTGTGCACTCCATCCCTCTCTGTGGTCCGAGTTTATAGTCTACTTCTAGAAACCTGGGGAAGATCCATGCTTCTTAAACGAGAACAGGCTGACAACTGCTACCTCCGTGTGCCTCGTAGCTGTTTCAGGTGACAGACAAGATCCTGGTCTTCGGGCAAAACGACCTGTCGCTTGGAGAGGACCGTGCGTTACAGTTGTGTCTAGATGCCCCCAAAGCCTCACGTGTTTCAGATGGGGCTTTTTTGGAGGTGACTGAATCTAGACTGCGATTGATTCATGGTTCGATGCTAGGGTTAAGGGTGGGTGATTGCTGGATCAGTCCCCCGGTGGCATGGGCCCCGCCCTAATCCCGGTAGACTGGATACAGTATAAGGGACAGAAAGAGGCTCGTCTCCCCTCTCTCTTGTGTTGCTTTTGCTGTCTTTTGCCACCATGACTGGTTGCCCCGCTGCTATGCCACCCTGCCATGGAGCCAGACTTAAATGTCTACAAACTGTGAGCTAAATAAACCCTTCCTCCTTTAACTTTGGGTATCGGGTATTTTGTTTCAGCAACGAGAGAAAAGTAACTGAGAGAGTGCAGAACCTTTTTTCAGATAAGGCTTGAGATATAATTATATGAAAATGCTATGATTAATGATGAGTTGAGATTGCTTTTAAAAAATACTTTTTGAACAGGTAATTTGTGAGAGGACTATAATGTTAAAAAGGTAGAAAAAGTGAAAGTAAATGTCTTCCTAACTTTGGGCCAGTCAATAGTCTCCCCTCTCTGATGGTAACCAGCTACCCATTTCTTGTTATCTCTTGGGAAATATTTATCCATATATAAACCAAGAAATGTGTTCTCTTTTAAAAAGGCAGTAGTAGAATGATTACTTCAAGTGCAGTATTTGGAAACCCCTTTCCTTAAGAGCAGGGTTGAGTTCCCAGGGCCCTTTACACCCCAAACTCCCTGCATCCAGCTGCCCCTGTGTGTTGGACATGTGGTCGCCATGTGTTGGCCTGGGCAGGGGGTGTCTTCATTTGTATTTTTTGAACATTAGTAAGTTCAAAAATTTTACCAGTCTTCAGACAGAGGACTAATATCTAGAATATATACAGAGCTCAGAAAAGTTGGACCCCCTCAAAATAAAAGACCCAGTCAAAAAATGGGCAACTGAAATGAATAGATACTTCTCAGAAGAAATACAAAGGGTCAATAAATGCATGAAAAAATATTCAACATTGCTGGGCATTTAAGCAATGCAAATTAAAACAACACTGAGATTTCATCTCACTCTAGAAAGAATGGCTATCATCAAGAAATCAAATAACAGCACATGCTGGAGAGACTGTGGGGAAAAAGGAACTCATACATT
This sequence comes from Erethizon dorsatum, assembly GCA_028451465.1. Lineage (NCBI taxonomy): Eukaryota > Metazoa > Chordata > Mammalia > Rodentia > Erethizontidae > Erethizon > Erethizon dorsatum. The sequence goes on along the minus strand of CM051826.1, from coordinate 136,263,910 downwards.
CTTGGTGGGAATGAAAACTAATACAGCCACTATGGAAATCAGTATGGAAACTCCTCAGGACACTGAAACTAGAAATCCCATTTGACCTAGCTATGCCCCTTCTAGATATCTTCCCCGAAGAGTTAAAGATATGATATTACAGCAATCCATGCATACCCGTGTTTATAGCAGCACAACTCATAATAGCTAAATCTTGGAAGCAGCCTATATGTCCATCAGCAGATGAATGGGTAAAGAAAGTGCAGTATTTTGGACAATGGAGTACTACTCTGCTATAAAGAAAGACAAACTTGATTCATTCATAGGAAAATGGATGCGCCTTCAGACCATAATGTTTAGTGAAATAAATCAGACAAACAAGTAAAAATATCACACAGTTCTCTTATATGAGAAACCCAGAGCATAAATAAAGAGCAAAACTGGGACACAGGCTTCTCTGTCTTATAAGTATTTAAATAGAGGATACAAATCTTTATTTTAATAGCCCTATAAGCAAAATGTCCAAAAGATTGTTGCAAGAGCCAGAATGTATTTCCACGTTCAGAAGGGACCTGAGGGGATGATGTGACATGGGCCACTGCCTCTTCCTGTGGGCCCTAGACCTGCCCTGCTGACAGCGGTCTTTCCTGGGTCCGTACGGAGACCTCGCCCCTCTGGCCTCCCGCCCTCGCCCTCGGAGGCAGCGTGCTTTCCTTGATTGTTCTTTGCAGGAACTGCTTTGTTTATATAGCCTTGCGGTGGGTGGGTTGTTTGTGTCCTTGGGATTGGCTGCCACATCAGGCGGGGAGCAAACCCTGCAGAGTTGCTGCGGTCATTCCTTCCCCTTCCCTCTTTGTCCTCCATGGCCAGGTTTGTGAATGGGCACTGTGGGCTCCCCCCTGTTGGATGCACACTGGGGACTGCATTTCCTCTGTGCCCTTCCTTGCATGTGTTTCTGTGGCGCAAAGGTCCACGGCAGCTGGCCTGGTGGATGCCTGGGCACTGCGTCCCTCTCTACCCTTGTGAATCTCTCGTCCCATAGCCAGGATGTCCAGCTCAGTCATCAAACACTGCCCTCTCCCCTACTCAGAGGGTGCTGTTTAGTGACCCCAGGTGAGAAGCCCTCGAGTGACTTCCTGAAACCCTGATGTGTGAAGATCAAAGATCCCTCTTGGCACGGAACATCCCTGTATCCTAAGAGGCAGAACTCTTCAGTGGTGTCCAGGACACTACTTTCCATCCAGGTTCGACAGACCCCTTCTGCACGGGGCCACTTCCTCTCTCTGGTGACCAGCGGCCAGCCTGTGTGTGGTTTTGTCACGGGACATCATGTCAATCCCCAGGCTTGGCATTTGTGCAACTCAGCTCTCTGGGGTTTTGGCGACCATGACCACATAATCTATGTTTTTGCAAATTCAAAGTACGTTTATCTTACAGTTTCATGGATTCTAATTTGTCCTGTGGGTACGAGTGGGTCCGCTGGCCAAGGTGGCCTGGTCACCAGCATCTTCTCACAGGAATAACACTTGAATTTCTTGGTCTCATCTTCTGTTACCTGGCTGAGTGGTGAAACCTTAGAAATGAGCAGTTGGCCTCCTCTGGCCTGAGAGGGAGTTAGGAGAGGATGATATAAAAATGCTCTTCTCTTTATTGAAAAACGCCCTGCTCACTCCCTGAGCCTTGATTTGATTTATGCGTTGCTGCTGCAGGCAGATTCACAGACCGCTGGTTCCCCAGCATTTGGAGAGTGATACTAATGAGCTGGAGCCCACAGAGTTCAATCACGCACATCACACACATCACTGCGCTTTGTTCTGCATTTTTGCCCCCGCTGCTGCTGGTGACTTAGGTTTCTTCTTGTGGAATCCACACTGTGGGTTGGGGCGCAGGGCTTGCTGGGATCTGTACAGCTATTGCTGTTTCAAAAGTGACCAGAATTAGTGTTAAGTGTTCAGGAAAATCACGTGAAGGAGCGTCCTCAGGAGGCAAAGCAGTGGTGGAGTGGAGTCCTCGCTCTTCTGCCAGCGCACGGCCGTCCCTGTCCGCCAGACCCCTTCCTCCCCTGACCCCACCTGACTCCACCCGCCCTCGCTCACCTCCTCCCCGGCTCTGCGCTCTTCCTCCGGGTGCTGCCCCTTTCCAGGGTCTTCTGTCCTGTGTGGTTCCTGGGATTGTCATTTCAGCAGCTGTGCTGTAAAACACCTGCGGACCACGGGGAAGCTGTCCCCGGTTCTCGCTCTGCCTGGCACGGCGGTGGGGGCACAGCACAAATCTCTTAGTGGATGAGCGATAGATGTACATCGCAGACGGACTCCGTGTTTTACTCCAGGAAATGTTCTTGAAGTTTCCTATTTGGTTATTGATGAGAAGAGGATGATGATACAGATTCCTAGAAGAGGATTTTAAAAATTATATCTTTCTTTTAAAATAAACCAAGTACTCTGTAGGAGGCCATTTGGTGCAGGCAGGAAAGGCAGTGATTTTCGGCCTCCGGGAGATACCTGGGGTGGCCCACTGTGTGATCCGGGGACTTGGTGGAGCCAGGGGCTCCCCACTGTACCCAGGAAGGTCTGGCTGGGTTGGCGTGGCTGCCTCGTAGGCCGACTCCAGTGACTTGGACACTGTGCATAGAGAAAGGCTGGCGACTCTGTGTTTTCTATTAAACATGTTTTTGCTTCCCACTCTTTGTAGCTACTTTCCCAAAACCATAACTGGTACTTGCGTTTCTTTTTGTCAAGCTCAGGTGCACAGAGCAAGTTCCTAAGATGTATGGATTTTCACATGCTGTGAGGTACATCTGTATATATCACTGTTCCCAGATTTGATCCCTGTCTAGTGGCTACGTTGAAATCACACGGAAAATTACAATAGTACAATATTTTTAAGTGAAAGTGTTCCATTAGGGCAGTGTTATACTTCCGTACTTCGTTAGACTACTTTCTCTGTTTCCACTGACAGCTGACATCTGTCTACAGCACAGATGTCGGGAGCGAAGGCTCTGGGATTGGGCGGGGTGGGTTCAAGTCCCAGCTCTCGTTTGTTCTGCGTTTGACCTGCAGTGACCCACCCTCGTCTGTAATGTGGGGACAGGAGTTTCTGCCTCCTAAGTGTGGGGGGAAGGAAGGTCAAGTGGCAGCACGACCATGAGACGCAGCATGTCTGCCTTGACAAGTGTCGCTAGTCTCACTGTCACCCTATGCTGAATTTCAGTGCACTGTTTTTGTGCATCATTTTTCAGATCTGTCTGAGATGTTCTTAGGAAATTTCAGAAAAGTATGTAAAATCAAACAGGAATCAGTATACCCTGTTGCCTGTGGTTGGAAAAGAAGGGGTCATTCACGAAATGTGAGGGGTCCTGCAGCAGATTCCTGTGTGGCTCGTCTCAGTGCTTATTGTTTTCTCCCATTGTTTTGCAGCGGAGATAAAAATCTGCTTTAAATATTACCATGGCATCAGCGGAGCCCTGCGGGCCACCACGCCCTGCATCACCGTGAAGAACCCAGCTGTGATGGTGAGCGCTTCCCAGGACTGCATGGACCCAATTCTGTTCTTCCTGCGCAGCCCCACGGGGTTACGAGGGACGGCACCGAGGAAACACACAGCGGCGTGGGCACTGCTGTAGGGAAGGAAGAACGACAGGGGTGGCCGCCCTGGGTCTGTGACACAGGTCAGCTGGTGGCAGTCCCTGCTCGTTGGTCTCCCAGGGGCCTGCTCAGCAGCACCGTAGAGACTGACCCAGCGCGGAGGTTCTAAACCTGGGCCAGGTGACCGATTGGTAGGAAAGAGCGGGGTTGTATCTTAGGTGAATTTAATTGGCACAAATTCAGGGAATAGGAGAGAAAAAGCAGCTATTTAAATAGTGGCTGATTCTGCCTCCCAGTAAACTCAAACAGCTTTGCTCAAGACAGTGTGAGATGACAACTGTCAACACAAAGCGCTGCGGCCTTAGGGCTCGCTCCCTCTCGGCACTGGGCTGGTGTCTGTGCCTAAGGATACCGCACAAATTTGTTGGCAAAACCCAGTCACTCCAGGAAACCAATTTCTCCAAACTGGTTGTGTTGGACTTTTGAAAGAAGCGTGTCCTTTTCTAGCAGGCACTTACTCAAGGACTATTTTTTCACAGTTTCGTGAATTTTTTCACCCAATCAACTAACTTTACGAATCTAGCATTTTCACAGTATAGGGCTGCATTATACATGGGTAGCTGGATTCAGGTGATTGGGGGAGATTCTTAGAGCCCAAGATATGTACATCTTTGAAGTTTTTATTATTCAGTAAGAAAATCAGGGTCATGAAGTATAGAAAAAATGTTAACTCTCATAACGTAGAATCTTCAGAACTGTGTGTGTGGGAGTGTGTGCATATACACATTCTTATAGATGGTTGCACTTTTGGAAATAGGCCAGTATCCAAGTTGATTCCTTGAAATTCAGAAAGTAATTGAAATTGTCTAGATCTACCCTGTGCTGTCTTTGATTGTGTCTGTGCCTCAGAATCAAGCAGTCTTTCCCTTATGGTCATTTATTCAAACAAATATTCATTGCGTGCATTGTGCCCCCCACTAGAGATGAAACGGTAAGAGAAACACAGCTGTGGCTCTCATTGGTCTGGTGAGGAAGAGCGACATCAAGCTCATTATTGTATTTCTTTGTGAGATTATTGTATGGGGGAGAATAACGGAGCCGTGACACACATACTAGTAGGATTTGTCCTAAGAAAGAGTGTATGAGGGACGACCTGCAGGATGAATGGAAGTAAAATTATATTTCAGTCCCCATTGTAGTCAGCCTAGTATAGAATATGAGAATAGCGTGCATTGCTATGTAAGACTTCGAAGGTCTCAGAGAGAGAATAACAATTGTTGACCATAAAACCTGCCATTTCACAGAACAAGCACTGGAATGGTCTTTGCTCTAGTTAATATTCCAAAAAGAAAAGTTACAAAACTAGAAGAGTGAAGCTGTTTATAAAAAAACCTGTGAGAAGTCATGGTGTGTGAAATTAGACAATAACTAATGCGGATTAGCATTTTCTGGATTCAGAGCTTTTTAGACTGGAGCAGTTTTGATATCCGAGTACCAGTGAAGTCAGAGGGTGGGTTGTAGCCTGCTGAGCATTGATTTCATTCCATGGATTTTGTATTGAGACCACTCTACTAAGCCTGGACATAGTTTACAAACAATTAATTTGCTCCAGACAGATTTTGTGGCACCTCAGCAGCTCCATAGACACAGCGCCAGCAATCAGAAAAGAATACCGTGGTTCAAAGGTAGACTAATGGACGGTGGTCAGTTGGTGTCCGGCCAAGCTTGGAACATTGGGGTCTGTATCCAGAACGGAAGGGTTGTCCCAGGTGGAAACCTGTACTTCTGCAGCAGCACGGTGGTCCCTCGGTACAGGACCTGCGGTTAGTTATTGCGACTGGTTCACGACGCTGCTGTTCACAAAGCTCGCTTTATGATCAGTCCACGACCAGACGCCAGGAGTGGACGCAAAGGAAGCAGCTGAGAAACTCTGTGGGAAGGAAATGAGCTCCTCGCTAATCACACTTCCTCACATATCCTCTTGCAATGCTCAAGGGTTAAGGAATAATTGTGTCTTCTTTGTCATTTTTGCTTTGATGTCATTGTCATTCATCAGAGCACACGTGGTACATGTCTCAGACCCTTGGAACAGGACGTCCTTCAGCTGCAGGGCCAGGTCACGGCCACCGTCCCGCACCACCTCGCCTTGTTTGGTGCTTGGCTGACGGTGCTGCCTCTGGGTTTCCTGGAATGAGTCTGTGGAGGCGTTAAAACCCCTCTCTAAGTGCTGAGCGCAGGTGTGTTTATTATCACCTGTGTCCCTGAACTTAGTGGTAATGATTGGTTTTTCTTGGCTTTATTCTAACAAATGATTCTTCGAGTATTATTTTAGATGAATTCTTTGAGTGTTATTTGAGATGAACATTTTGGCAGAGAGGTCGTGTAGGACACTGCTTTTATGGGAATTCTTCAAGAATTGTTTCATATTAGCAATGGGTTACGTTTTAAAAATAAGAATTAGGGGCTGGTGAGATGGCTCAGTGGTTTAAGCGCCTGCCTTGCAAGCGTGAGGGCCCGAGTTCGACTCCCGGAACCCACATACAAAAAAGGGGCCGGTGATATCGCTCAGCGGCACGGGCGCCTGCTGGCGCGTGAGGTCCTGAGGTCGACCCCCCGGTACCCACAAAAAAAAAATAAATAAATAAAAAAAAAATAAAAATAAAAATAAGAATTAGAGGACTTTTTTTGTTCCTCATGATTTCTTACGTTCTTTTAGTTGGGTTTTAAATGAAGACGGGCTGTGAATCTTTTCAGTCTTGAGTAACTCACATAGCTTGAGTATCCAAAGTGGGCGCAGGTACCACATGCTTGGAGCGACACCTCTTGCTGGGCAGCGTGCTCCATTTGAGGTGAGGCCCAGATCTCACAGGTCTGCCTGTGCCTGGGCAGGTGGCTGTGTGTCTGCCTTAGTTGTGGCCTGCACTACCTGGCCATCGTCTGAGAGTGGGTGATGGAGAGACGGCAGGCTGAGGTAGTCACAGTGATCGGTTGTCTGGCTGATTTGCTGCTGTCCTCCTTGCCCCCATTCATCTGGAAGTGAGGATTTGAAGGAGTACAAAACAGTACAGCAAACCACAGGTATCTACTGAACTCCAAATCTGTGGTCATCAAGGAGCTGGTTCTACAGATGGGATGAAAGAAAGATACCTGGGTGGTACCCTGAGATGTTGCAGATCAAGAAGCGATTAACTATGACACAAACTAGTCTTGACTAAGGTATGGGAATTAGAGAATTAGAGAAGGCAGGAGAAATTTCTACTTTAAAATTTGAACTCTATTTAGAATTTCTTTTGTAATTTCTCAACTTTTCATGGATTAGTGATGCTTTTCATCTCCAGATGGGACCTCATTTTTACGGGAGTGTGGAAAGTGCAGCCAAGATAAGGTGGAGGAGGTGTCAGAGAAAACCAGCGCTGGATGGTAGTTAAGATAAAAGCAGATTGTGGTAAGGAGCTATTGCAATAAGGGAAAAGAGACCTTGGTGTAGAATTGGCCCCATTCCAAATATAACAGTGGAAAGTGGGGTTTACAGGTAAGGAGAAGAGCTGAGAGATGGGGTCAGTAGTGGCAAGCTAATATGTGGGCAGAGGGCAGGGTGATTCTTGCCAGACTGGCCTAAGAGAATTCTTGCTGCAGGTGGCCAGAGCAATCAGACACCTCCTGGGGGTGAAGGATGAGGAATTTGGCTGATATCAGTGTCCACATACTGATGGGGGGGCTTCTCTCTAAATACACAGCAGGGATTTTGCTGAAACTCAACTCTGCAAAGACAGAGGTGGAAGCCAAGTTTGGTTCCAGTCGAGCAGAAGACTCAGAGGGGTTTGGTTAAAGTTTGGTCAAGAAAAGAATGTTTCTAGAGGGTTGAATCGAAACTTCAGAGTTAAAGTGTGATTTCCATTTTCCAACTGTTCAGAATATATTCTCCTGCCTGTTTCGTCTTTTCCAGTATTATAGACTTCTTTTTCAGAGGATCACGGAGGTCTTCTTTTCTAGCGTGCCATAAATTTTGCACTCATTGAACATACATTGAAAGAAAGGTCTAAATTTGCTATGCAGTCTATAAATTACTGGTTTCATGTGGGGTATAATTTACTCAAAAGCTTTTAGGAAAAAGTTATCAGTACAATAGCATCACAAATTCCTATTATTGCTAATTATAATAGTGTGTGCTGTGTACCTACAGCTCAATAGAACAGAACTCAAAAGGCAGGTAGGACACCACGTGGACGCTCAAGTATTTGCTGAGAGAGGGTCGTTCTGTACATATAGATGAGTCTGACATAAATATACCACTTATTCTAGGTTTTCCTAATAAATCTGAAGAAATTTGATGTTTGCTTTTTAACTGAAGGGAATGCTTAATATAGCACTAATAATATCGGTGCCTTTCTTACATATCGACTATATTCTCATTAGGGGAAAAAGGACATATGAATAATAGTCTGGTTGCTATTCATTAGGGATTTCAAAGCTCATTATTTTTAAATTTTGGGTAAGGATTAAATTTAAGTATGATCCTACTCTTGCCTTTGAGAATGCACATTGTGTCTCTATTCCAAGATTTTGAAATTTAAGGACAGGGCCGGTGAGATGGCTCAATGGCATAAGCGCCTGCCTGGCAAGCGCGAGGGCCCGAGTTTGACTCCCAGAACCCACATACGAAAAAAGGGCCGGTGATATCGCTCAGCGGCACGGGCGCCTGCTGGCGTGCGAGGGCCTGAGGTCGATCCCCGGTACCCACAAAAAAAAAAAAAAAAAAATTTAAGGACATACGCTATGATGCATTTTGATAAAAAAATGTTGCTGCATTTGTGAACACATGCGCCCCCCTGGAAGCTCAGGCAGCATCGTACCCGCTGGGAACGTCAGCTCTGTGTCTTTCCTCTTCAGGTGGGGGCAGAAGGCACGGAAGGTGTCGTGTCGGGAAGCCTGCACTCCCGGAAGCTGGTCAGCTTCACGCTGTCAGGTAAGAATGCCTCAGTGTGTGACACCGAGCTTGAGAGCACGTGATGTCAAAGGCAGGGTTAGTCCAGCGAGGGCGAACCTTTCAGAGCTTTCAGTGGTACAAACAGCCCACTGTCGCATGCATGCCACAGATTCGCCACCACTGGTCTGATAGTCACTCCTTCCTGCACACTCTCATAAAGGAACTAGTTCTGGGGTTGTCGGTGACACTTCTGGAAATTCAAGTGTATCTCTTACCGTGATAAAATTAGATTACTAATATAAATCCAGACATTGTTTCTACCAAGTTTTCTGGTGATAAAGGACCATATAACTGCATATAATCACTAATGCTGTCACGTAGCATGTGCTAATTTCACCAAGGAGCTTTGATTATTTTAAATAACTTGTGCTTTCTTCAGATAGAGAAAGGAAAAATTTGAAGATTAGGAGGAAAAAATCAAAGCATACTTCATTTTTCCTTTGGAGATGTGCACATAAAAATCAGAAAGGAATAAGACTTTTTTTTGTTTGTTTTCTGGATGTGTGTTTATCATCCAGGTAAAGCACTGCATTTCAGGTTGAGTTGGGTAAGAATTGAAACTAACAATTTTTTATTAAAGAATTGAATATCAGATTTCACTACCAAAGGGAATTTTTCCCCATAACCTCAGTGCATGCTAACAAAACTTTCACACAAAAAAGTACGTGTGTCCTGGTTGCAGTGTAAAAAATGTTCAATGTATTTCATACATGGGTCACTAAAAACATCAAAAGCCAGTGTTTAAAAAATATGAATCGTCTGTCACAAAGTCACACATACACTCAGGAGATCAGTATTTGAATTGCAGTGTTAAAATAGACGACTGTCCTACAATGTCTACAAAGAAAAGTCGACAGATGTCTATCACTGGAAGTTTGCATTTTTCGGTAGATGCAACGGTTCTGAAATTTTAATTAGATCCACTTTTCCTGACTGCAAAAAATTGTGAATGAAACAGACATTCTCAGAAGTGAGGTCTTCAAAACAGACCTTCCTCAAGGCCTGTCACGTGTGACAAGTGTCCACACGTTGCTGGCCCTTGGGCTTCCAGGGTCTGCGCCTGTCTTTCCTGGTCCTCCTCCCCTCCTGTGAGGCTGTTTAATCCAGCGCCTTTTTTGCTGCAGCTCTGTGGTGCCTTCCAGAGGTGTAAACTGGTGGCTTACGGTTCAGATTTGGCCAATAGCTATGTCTTGCTTGGAACCCTTGGGATTTTAAACCAATCTAGGCTTATGTAAACGGCATTTAAAAGTACCACTGCCTGTTATAGTCCTCCCTTTCCCCATGTCTCCTGAAGACATTTTGGTTGCTTTAGACCTGCGTAGTCCTGAGGGCTGCAGATACTGAAATCCCTGGCTCAAGTAGGGACCAATAAGGTACTCAGGTGGTTTGAGTTAGATCACAGCATGCCTTCCTTTCTTTTTTAAATAACAAGTTAAACTTACATATATGGTGTACAATACAATATTTTCATATAGTCCATGGATTTCTTAGCTTAGAATTACTGCCCTGTGTTTTCACTGATCTGTATCATTCTAAACACAACACGGATATAGTGATTTTGCCTACAGAGGGGATGTTAGTGTCTCGTCATGGGGAAATCTGGAAGGTAAAAACCTGATGCATTTTCCTAAAGAGTAGGAAATAAATTTGGGGGCACAACCAAATACTTCCTTAAACACTTCTCCCTACATTCTACTTCTAGTCGCAGGGAGGCTGCTACCTAACATCTGTTTTATTCCCTACCGTATAGTCAGGCTTGTACAGATACACGGAAATGGTTGCAAACTTGGGAGATGAAAGCAATTCTGTAATGTTATTTCTAAAATATTAACCTGGCTGTAGCCTATTGACAGTGGATGATAATATTTGTCTGAGACCGTTGAAGCACTGTGTAATGTTTGCCTGTAAATGCTCTACACCTGATGTCTAAGGATAGGTAAGGACACAAATCATTGAACTCTACAGCTAAAATAAAAATTGTTTTGATTAATATTTTAAACCTCCTCCAAATAAGGCTGCATCAGGATCTTGTTTTTTTTTTTTTTTTTGGTGCTGGGGATCAAACCCAGAGCCTTGCGCATGCAAGGCAAGAGCTCTACCACTGAGCCACAACTCTAGCCCTGCACCAGGATCTTTTTTTTTTTTTTTTATGTGGGTACTGGGTGTCAACCTCAAGACCTCGTGCTTGCCAGCAAGCACTTGTGCCGCTGAGCAATATCACCGGCCCTTTTTTTCCTTTATGTGGGTTCTAGGAGTCGAACTCAGGACCTCACACTTGTCGGGCAGGTGCTTATGCTGCTGAGCTATCTCACCGGCCCCTGCACCAGGATATTTAACATTTCATACCTCTGTGACTTTTGAGTCCTTCGTAGGCCTATTGTGTGGGATGGATATTTATGCACAGTAATATACAGAAAAGAGAGAAGCAAGAGTAGAAATGAAATGGATAAAGGGCACTGAATCATCAGATTAAAAATAATTGGTAGTTCAGTGTATTTATGAATCAAGTGTCTTATCTCTCACTGCAAAAGGGTTTTGTATCAGGGTTACTATATCTAAAGAAAATGACATCTTTTATCACAGTGACTTAGTCTTCGGGTGAAGTGCTTTTTGTTCAAAACAGTGTTTTTTGTGAATGGCTTAACTCTGTCAGGCTTTGTAGCAGCCATATCTGCCCATATTATTTGTCCCTTACTACAGGGAGAGCCCTTGTTTGGAAGTACATTTAATATCTAAAAAATATCATTTTCTCCCTGAGTCTAAAGTAAGCATACTCAAGAAAGGCAAGAAAATAAAAGTATAAATTATATTTTCCTCTTAGAGTTACTTTATGCTGAATAAACTCAAGTGAAACTATGTGGCAATATTAACTTGACAGTAAAATGCAGGTGCTGCATTTAATAAGGACTTGGTCATTTATGAAGTGCTGAGAACAGGGGTTGTGAGGATGATGAGATTTCAGCAGTTTTTTTTCTGATCGCCTGTCTAGTTCTTCACTCGTCTTTCTCTTCTCCTGGTAACTTCCAGATCAAAGATCTTGCTACGTTTCGTGCAGTATTGTTAACGTAAGGTTGTCTTGGTTGAGTATTTCAGCATTTGCTGACATGTGAAATTGCCCCCTCTGCTTCAGGGTGTCCTTGGACAGTACTGTCTCTCTCTGTCTTGTATCTAGGCCACGAGTTCTTATGGGCCCTCAGTGATTCTCCTCCAGGGAGCCTGCTCTAGAGAAGAGGGTTTTTTGTGGGGAACTGTAGACCAGTCCTAAGAAAGACCTTCTGTTTGGAGAACGGCTTGCATGTGATGACCTTGGGGAGCTTAGGGTAACTTAGGGTCAGACACGTGTCTGTTCCCCACGCTGATCTAGGTAATCCGGAGGCTTCCATGTGCAGAATGCCTCTCTGAACCTAAGAGCTCCCTACACCGATCCTAACCACCTAAAGTTACCCAGTCTCTTCTTCCACAAGTTTTCAAGATTACTTAGCTCCCAGATCTGTAGTAACAAGCCGACAGTCTCAGAAAGGCTTTGGGGACCCAACAGAGCCAGCTTAGTCCCTGACACTTTTGTATCTTTTAGCTGGATTATTTTAAAAAATATCAGTGTCTTCACTAATGAACTCCAGCTAAGACTTCTAGCAGCCCACATAATGGAAATGACAGTTTGTGAATCTAAGGTGAGTGACAGGCCAGCCATCAGATATAGATATTTTTTTTTATCCATCAGACATTTAAGTTACTTTGTAGGCTATGGAAAAGTAGCTGCAGAATTATTTAAAGTAGCAGGTAGGATTCACATTTTACAATCATTTTTGGTGTTTTTTCTGCTCAGTATTCATTACACATCTGGAATATATTTGGCATTTAAATGCGGTACAGAGGAACATGTGCTTGGAAGTTTCACGTCCACTTAAACTTAGTTCAAACTCATTTCTATATATATGGACGAGACTCATTTTTTCATGAAAGAGCATGTTTTTAAGTAAAGCACTTGCTAAGGATTCCTCTCAAGGCATTGTATGAAACTTTGTTTGCCAAACTACATCGCAGCATGAAAACGATGGTGAGGATGGATGTACCTGCATCCTCAAAACAGTCCGAGGAGAAGTCAGCTGAGGGTGTGAGGTTCAGGTGTGGCTTCCCTTGTGCGGCGAGTCAGGAAACCCCTGCTGCAGTGGCTTCCGTCAGCCACTGTCCTCATTTATCTAAGCAGTCATCGCGTGGTCACCAGCTGTCAGGTTACGGAACAGTCTGTTCAGAGCCTCCTGGGCGATGATTGAAGAACAAATTATCTTTGCACTGCTCGTTCTAATCGTGGTATATGTATCTTTCCTTCTTCCTGTTTCTGCCTCTCTCCCTCCCTCCTTCCTCCTTCATTGTCCCTCCCTCCTTCTCTCTTTCTTTATAGATCTTAGGGCAGTTGGGCTGAAGAAAGGGATGTTCTTCAACCCTGACCCTTACCTTAAGATGTCCATCCAGCCAGGGAAGAAGAGCAGTTTCCCCACCTGTGCCCACCACGGCCAGGAGAGGAGGTCGACTATCATCAGCAACACCACGAACCCGATCTGGCACCGCGAGGTAAGACAGGCCCGGGCGTCTTCCCCTGGACAGGACCTCAGCCGTCATCCTTTTCCTCTGAACTCTGCATCCGGGGCTGTTCGCGGGTGTGGTAAGAAGGCTGAGGTGTCCCAGGTGTTGGAAGGAGTGATGAAAACGAGCTATCTCCAGGTCTGTGGGAGGTGGGGAGGCATTGACCCGTGAGCACAGCTTAAGGGTCTGCCAAAGACTCAGTCATCAAAATAAATATCTTAAGAAATATTTTTTAAAAAATCAAAATGAGTGCAAAAAATTCGCAACGAACCCAATATCAAAATCTTAAATATATCAAATATCCGAATCTTACATGGTCAGTAAAAGTGCCATGCAGAGCCATCACAAAACCTGGGGCAAAAGGAAAACTTAGTAGTATGGTCCTGTGTTGACTTAAAATTTTGCTATTTTGTTCTAGCATGAGCTAAAGGAATTTCTCTCTCCGTGGGCTTTGGCAAACCTCTTATGGTCCCTAGGTGTTCCCTGGTGGAGCCGTTGGGGAGTTGCCACCATGGGCGAGGGCAGATTGTGTCGATGGTGGTTCTCACTTAATGCTCCCTATCAGTGCAGTCAAGCAAAGATGTCCTCATGGGAACTACGGAAAGTCAAAAGAGCAACAGAGTCAGCACGTCCTTCTCATGTCGTGAACAGAGCTTGGCGTTAGAACGTTTCTGCGTGTTGCACAATTAGAGCACACCCTAAATCTTCACGGACAAGGACGCACTCTGTGTCGTAGAAATATTTACTTGGAGAGAGCGCGGGGGATTTAAGAGCAGTTGGAGAAAAGACGTGGCTCTTTGGTCCTTGTTAGCACATGAAGTCTCTCTGCTCGGTTCCTCTGGTTATCTGTATGGATGAAGGTTGCCTCTGTTCTTATATCTGGTTTTAAAAACTACTTATAACCTCCTAATGACAAATAATTCCCGAAGGCACACCACTTAATCTAACGAATTTCAAAGCCTAGCGACCTACACTGTGTCTCCGAGTGAGCTTTAGAAGGGGTGTAATGGATAAGGTAATGAAACGAGCTATAACGTTATATTTACCGAGTTCTTGACCACAGTACCGGTGCAAGCCTGCCAGGGAGGCAAAAGAGATGAGATTATCACCTCTCCGCTTTGGTGGCTAAGAAACCGTAGCTCACAGTGTCAGTGTGGCTGGATACTCAGAGGCAGGGGGGCAAAAATTCAGCTTTCTTAGTCGAAGCAAGTGCTTTTTTTCCAGTCAGCAGGCTGCCAAATAGTGTGGCCCTTGGAGAACTTTAATTATTATGACTAAATAAACTTAGTGGCGCCTGCATGGCAGGCTGGCTGGCACGATTCTCATCAAGATAGCTGCAGGGATCTTCCAGGGACACAGCGGAAAGTTTCAGGTTAGGTTCCTGGCTCTGTCATTTACTCATCTCGAGAGCCTCACCTTTAAAATCTTATCTCAGTAAATATAAAATGAATAAAGCTTCTTTTATATTTATTTTTTTCTTTGTTAACATCCAGTCATTTTTTTCTAGTGCAAAGAATACAAAGAATGAAGCCTATCTTAATCTCATACTTTTACTTCTTTGTCCCAGAAGAAATGACCTCATGTGTCTTTAAACTTAAGCAATAATTCCATTTAAACATTGTTTTATTTTAATATTTATCAGGGAAATCACAATATGCAGTAGATGTTCCTACGTCCTAAGTAGAGGAAAACTTTAACAGCGTTTTGCAACTTTAAAATCCCATGAGATGAAGGATAAACTGGAGACTTTTATAGGTAAATGGATGCAACTCAAGACCACACTCATAAGTGAAATAAATCAGACTCACATGTGTAAACATCGTATCGTCTCCCTAGTGTGAGAAGCTGAAAGAGCAAATAAGATCCGAATGTACAATAGATATTGTGAAAGGGGAAGAAACTGTTCAAAAGGAAAGAGAAACTGGGATGGGGAAATGGAGAAAAGAAGGAAAAGCAAAAAAAAAAAAAAAATATATATATATATATACACACACACACATACACACACACATATATATAAAAGATAGTTAAGACAGATACACTACTAATTTCTCTTAGTTAATTGAAAAGTTTGTGCTAATATTGTTTGAACAATTGAATGCCGATATCTTGTACCCTTAGTAACTAATTTAAAGATAACAGTACGCAATGTATTAACTGTTGTTATCCTCCTATTATGTTGTTTTGAAATTTTGTTCTAGTATTTTTCTCTTTAAAATATAAATTTTTTAAAAATCCCATGAGATTAAGAATATAAATTGTCATTAATCAAATATACTAGTTAATCCTAAATCATCCTATAACAAGATATCAAATGTCAAAAATTAAGATACAGCTAACACAGTGAGTACTGAAATTGTGTTGGGTACGATTTGGAATTTGGCAACATCTCCTAACACGATGAGACCAGGCAGGGCTGCGTGACTGAACGAAAGGGCTGCTTTGGGCTGCACAAGTTCGTAACACTTGCTTTTTGGTCGTTGTGAACGTTAGCGGTTCTGTCTGAAAACAGGCTTGGTGATGGTTACAGATATTTCTAATGATGTGTACTCCGTGTCATGAGAATTTAAGAGATCGTTTCCTATACCATAAAATGACGTGATATCATATTTGGTTTTCTTCTGAGCCAACACATCACCTGTTTTTTTTTTTTCAGAAATACTCCTTTTTTGCACTCCTAACGGATGTCTTAGAAATTGAAATTAAAGACAAATTTGCCAAGAGCCGTCCCATCATCAAGCGCTTCCTAGGGAAACTAACCCTTCCGGTCCAGAGGCTGCTGGAGCGCCAGGCCATTGGGCAAGTATCCGCCTCTTCCTGCCTCGTCGCATGGAGACCGCCGACCTGGTGCTTGGTAGTCCTGGGCCTGTTCTGCTGAAAAGAAGTGGTAACAAAATTCTTTAAAAATAAAAGGCCCTTACGGCCTTAAACTATCCTGGACCAAAAGTTTTAGTTACATACCTTGGACTTTCTTTGCTTGGTATTTTTATCTTTTCTAAGATACATTTCAGCTTCATCTCATAGTGCTAAATTGTTTTTTTGAGTATGTTGAAATCTTGCTGTAAAACTGTGTCCCTAGAGCAGAATTTTAATATGGATATTTACCTTATCCTGATTAATCCCACCCAGAGAACCTGCTGTTCTTAAAAAACAGAAGAAACCTGATTTGGAGGCCATTTACGGTGAGACCCCGATACAGGAGGCGCTGTAGTTAGCTTCTAGACATCTGTGTTCATTCGGGCATTGACAGAACCTTAAGCTGCTGTTTTCTTTCAGTGAGTTCTTTGTAAGTCGCGGTGAAGTCGGTAAGAGACCCTGACATACCTCCGACCCTTGTTGTGTTGTGTGTGTTTTTGTACAGCAAGACCCAGTAAGCTCAGTACCACAGCGCTCTGGGGTGGCCCTGAGGGGCAGCTGGTGCACTTTTCTCACCCAGAGAAGTACCAGTCCTGGATTCCATGTGTGCCAGAAGGAATTCCAACAAGGATTCATAAAATATCAGGATTATGAGATATTTCTCTATAGGTTAAAGCATTGCAGTGATGCTACATATTTTCATAACAGTTGCTAACATATAAATGTGTTTCTGATCAATTATTGTTTTCCATCAAATACTTTATACATCTCAAAGCATGCTGTACTGGGGCCGGTGAGATGGCTCAGCGGCTTAAGCGCCTGCCTGGCAAGCGCGAGGGCCCGAGTTCGACTCCCGGAACCCACATACGAAAAAGGGGCCAGTGATATCGCTCAGCGGCACAGGCGCCTGCTGGCGCGCGAGGTCCTGAGTTCGACCCCCCGGTACCCACAAAAAAAAAAAAGCATGCTGTGCTTTGATTAGTGATGCATTTGGCGGACTGCGACTCTCTGAAATCATTGAAGTTTCACAGGGTGTGGGTTTCTAGGACAAGCTAGAGCTCCTTGCCCATAGCCTGTTTTGAGAGCATTTGTTTAAATGTGACATTTCACGGAAGTGGGCTGAATTCCTTCAGAAACACACACCACATCCTGTGCTTTGTCAATTTTTTTGATTATAAATTGATTGCAAGAGAATGTCTTAGTCAACTAGTGGAGTCTTTTGGTGCTTATTTTTCATAATAATGTCATAATAATATGTGATATATTCTTCATAATGATATCTCACAGCAGGAGGTAGGGCGAGTCAGGGTAGGGCGGATAGGACAAGCTTCACTGATAGGCATTCAGTGAATGAAGAAACCCCTGACTTAGAATCAGTGGAGAATAGGGACAGCTTCCCGTACTGGTAGGTGGAATAGCTGTACTGAGTCTTTTGTCAGTTGCATTCTTTTTTCCAGGTAAAGAGGCTGTATTGGTCACTTTCCTGTCACTGGGACAAAATACCCAACCCCTGCAACTTAAAGGAGTTTATTTGGCTCATTTTCCGTTGGGTTCCATCTGTGGTCAGCTGGCTGCAAGGCAGAAATGGCGTGGTGAAAGAGCGCAGAAGATAGCTGCTCATCCCATGTCAGCCAGAGAGAGAAGGGAGGAGCCGGAGCAAGAATACACACTTTAGCTCACAGCCAGTGACCCACTTTCAACCAGGCCCTACCTCCTAACAGCATATTCAGCTGTGAACTCATCCATGGAAGAATCATTGATCAGTATAGCGCCTGCCCCCATGATCCAATCGCGTTTCAAGTGCATACGACTTTGGGGGGACAGTTTAGATCTAAACCATAACATTCTGCCCTAGCCCCCAAAAGGCTCATGTACATCTCATTATGTAAAATGCATTTAGTCCATTTCTAAGAGTCAACAAAGACTTAATAGTTCCAGCATTGGTGAAAAGTCCCAGGCCAAACTGTTAACTCTGAGCCCCTGTAAAAATCAAACGGAAAGATAAATATTTCCAACATACAATAATGACACAGGTTAAACATTTGTGTTACCAAAGGGAGAAATAGAGGGATAGAAATAATGAGACCAGAGGAAGAGTGAAACCCAGCGGGGCAAGCATTGAATCCTGTAGCTGCATGTCCGGCAGCTGGGAGCAGGTTGTGGTGAGAGGTGAGCTCCAAAGGGCTTGGGCAGTCCCGCCCTACAGCGTTGTCTGGCAGCCCTCATGGCCTCTCTCCTAGGCTGGCCCTGCTCACTGCCTGTGACTTCACTCAGCAGATGATTCACATTCCTGGCATTTCCGACTTCCTGGGGCCTCCACTGCACCTTCGGCTTCATTCCCACAGCTTGACACACTGCCCTCTCAGTGTGCACTGCCTGGCCTCCAAGGCCTTCCTTTGAAACCTGGATGGGAGTCTCCCTGGACCCACAGCTCTTGCATTCTACATGCCTGAAAAACCAGCATCACATGGATGATGCCAGGGTCTGCTGCTGGCTTGGTCAGTAGCTGGGCCCCCTTGGATCATGGCTGTAGTAGCCTCTGAGTGCCTGAATGGCTGAGGTCAGGGAAGCACTGCCCTAGGCAGCCCTGAATCTGCTGGGCTGGGGTCTCTTCTCAAAGCAAAATGTTTCAAAGTTGTTTACCCTTTATATCCTTCTGATACCCTCTGTGAGCCAAATTAAACCTCTCTCCTCTTTTAAATTGTGGGTGTCACATATTTTGTCACAGTGACAGGAGAGCTGATTGATACAGAGTCTCCCCCCATATATATTCCATCAAAAAAGTATACATCAGGAAAAGAAAAACTTGTGTAAATACTTTAATACTAAATTTATTGAGATATCATGAGATTAATACCAGTTACCTTTGGCCTCTACAATTACAAGAGGTGCTCAAAGTGGTGGCCATTAGCATCCAGACAATTTTTAGTATGGTGAACTGCTGAAGTGCACATACATTTTTTTGCAGACTCTGATATATATCTTACTTAATATTCTACTAAAGCTCTAGCACTGTGCTGGGTGTTAAGATGAGATAGTGACCAAACAACTGGATATATATGGTAGCCCTTTCCTTACAATTCTTAGGAAATACTAAATGCCTTGCTAAAATCCATTGCTTTGATAACTTGTCATCATTAACCCCAACACTTTATTTTGATTGCCCTAGGAAGAGGGGAGGCAAGTCAATTTGTTTTGGTCCAGAAAATAATTTTATTATTAAAGGACTGAGTATCCAAAGAGATGGATGAGGAACAACGAAACTTGGGTGCAGATCTGTTTAATTTGCTACTGGGCTGAGCCCGCCTGTATGTCAGGCACACGTCTGGGAGTGCAGTGAGGGGAGAAGAGGCCGCTCCTGCTGTCACTCAGGTCACACCTACCCTGTGATGACAGCACGCTCTGATGCAGATGGTTCGGAAGGCCTGTGAGGTCTGGGAGTTACACACGCCAGTGTCCCTTTACAGAGGGTTTCTCTAAAGCACCAGCTCAAGTAGAACCATCGATAGCAGCCACTTAAAGTGACTCACAGTCAAGATGTCACCAGACTGTGTGCTCCAGGGAGGCTGTCAGGCGGTGTCTGCAGGCAGAGCCAGGCTCTGTGTCAGCTGAGCCTGTGTCCAGTCCCAACTCTGTCCCTGTGTAGCTGTCTGGCCACTCCTTAGTTTCCTCCTTGAGGAAACAGGGTTGCCTCTTAGCACGCAGGCTGCCAGAAGGACTAGAGGAGATGGTGATGCAGAGCCCTCAGCAGAGCATGCATGCTACTTGGTAAGCATCGCCCAAGAAAAATCATCACCACACGCTGTCTGGGAAAGAAAGAGAACTAAGGAATTCTTGCTGTCGCGTCAGAAGAGTTTATAAGAACCGAGCTGGATTCGACCTTAGTAGCAGATCGCAGTAGTTAACACTGTGCTGAGGAGATGGAGACGAAAAACAAGTCATGCAGAGGGCTACTAATAGCTGACTGCCTGGCAGTTAGGCAGAGGCATGGTGCTGTCCCAGCACGGCCGTTAGAGGGCACTGTGAGAGCAGAGACCTTCCGATCTGACACTGTGCCTTTGAGTATTTCCCTTAAGAAAAATCTGTTTGATTCAGAATAAGAATTGTTTGCATTTAAGCACATTTGACTTTGATAAATAGACACAGACTCGGCACGCTGGACAGTTCCATCCTTGAGGAACTGGCAGCCCAAGCCTGGGACCAGGGCAGGACAGAGGCCGGCAGGTCTAGTTGTGGTCCCCTCCAGCACCAGGTGTGGGACACAGGCCCCCAAACTGTGGCTCCTCTGGCTTCTCCAGCCTGCCCATCTGTGTCACTCCCAAGCAGTGAGAGGCAGGCTCCCAGCGAGGGGGGGCAAGGTGCACCCTCTGTGCAGGGGAAGGAGGAGAGGCTGGTTCCTGCACCCCAACACCCCCCCAGCTGGGGCTGCTGTCCGCTGTGGCCTGTGCCTGTGTTTCCATGCTCATCATTTCCCTTGCAGCAAGCTTTCCTGTTACCCCTGGCTTCCAAGTGTTCACTTGTGTGAATGAGTACTTACTAATGGACTCCATATGCCTTGAGCCTGTATTTTCTTTACTTCCAAGTGTGCAAGCCTCACAGGAACTGGGAGGCTTTGGGGTGGCTGTGGGAAGAAGTCACAGGCAGACACCGTGTGAGGAGGGTGACCGACCCATGTCTCCTCCGGCAGAGATCAGATGCTGAGTTACAACCTGGGCAGGAGGCTCCCGGCCGACCACGTGAGCGGGTACCTGCAGTTTAAGGTGGAAGTCACGTCCTCCCTGCACGAGGGTGAGTGCCTCTGCTGATCCCCCTCGGTTGGCAGTTTGTGTCGGAATAGAGTTGAAGGTGTGTCCCATCCTAAGAACAAAATAGTTTTCAGATGATTACCTGTGGCAGCTTTTGAAACAGATAGGTGAGCCTCTTTATGAAAAACTGTCTTACGGGGCTATGCCTGCATTTTGAAACTGGCTGCAGAATTTCCAGCGATTGCTGACATTTATACCTCCTATGCCGACCTGACTGGCACCACACCTGCCAGTGGGGCTTAGCAAGCTGGTACCACCAGCAGGAGGCTTCTGTGGGAGGCTACACTCTGGACTGATGGGCTGCCTGGCAGTTGGTCATTAGAAGTTCACTTGATATTTATTTATTTATTTATTTATTTATTTATTTATTTATTTATTGAGGTAGGGTCTTGCTATGTAGTTCAGGCTGGCCTTGAACTTCCTTTGTAGCTGAGGCTGGCCTCGAACTCACAGGGATCCCCCTGCCTCAGCCTCCCAAGTGCTGGAATTATAGGTGTGCACCACCACACCCAGCTATTGTAATTTTTTATTTGTGCACCTTTGCAGTACATAATGATTGCATGTATGATGGGGAGTTGGTCCATATACATAATACATCTTAAATCTTTCTTTGTCCCCTTCCCCTCTTCTCCCCACCCCTCCCTCCATCTCTTGGTCCCTTTCCATTTGCAAAAGGTCTATCCCCCTGTTTCCTATCATCTATCTTTTATTTCGCTCCTTAATTTAATTATACTTTGGGTTTCTCATAGAAGAAAAACCATACAATTTTTAAGCTTGTCTATCTGATTTATGTTCCTTAACATTCTGGTCTCAAGGAGAACGTGGTATTTATACACGAGGGTGTACTGCTCTGTGGCAGAGAAGGATCACTTTGAGTCACCTGCAGGAAAATGCATCACTCGCTATTTCTAGTCCGCTTTTACCCACAGTGCTTTCTCCTCCAGATGCGTCTCCAGAAGCTGTTGGCACGATACTGGGAGTCAGTTCCGTGAACGGGGACCTCGGAAGCCCCTCCGATGATGAGGACCTGCCCGGGAGCCACCAGGACAGCCCAGGCTGTGCTAACGGGGCAGTGTCTGAGGACAGTACTGCAGACGGGACGCCCAAGCACTCTTTCAGGACTAGCTCTACCCTGGACATGGATGCAGAGGAGTTGACCTCTACCTCTTCCAGGACCTCCCCGCCCAGGGGCCGCCAGGACTCCCTCAACGATTACTTAGATGCTCTGGAGCACAACAGCCCTTCCCGGCCAGGGGCTGTGGCCTCAGCTGAGCGGCCCAGGGGCGCCTCTCCGAAACTCAGGAGCAGCTTTCCCACCGACACTAGGCTCAGTGCCATGCTGCATATTGACTCAGACGAGGAAGACCACGAGCTCCAGCAGGACCTCGGCTACCCGTCCTCCTTGGAGGAGGAAGGAGGGCTGATCATGTTTGGCAGGGCGTCGAGGGCTGACGAGGGGAGCCTGACCTCTCAGACCAAGCCGGAGGACACCAACGCAGTGGACCTGGAGGAGCGCTCGGTGCACGAGGCCCCATCCTACGAGGACAAGCCAGAGGATCTTCCGGAGCTGGCTGACAGCCCCTCTGGCGCAGCCCCGGAGGAGAGCGAAGCTGCCGGCCCAGAGTCCCAGCCCAGGGCGGAGCAGGGCAGCACCGAGCTGTGCGGCTCCCAGGAGGCCGAGCAGCCCTCGAACGGGGCAGACACGGGCACCCCCGACATGTCAGGGGGCAGCCGGAGGGCCATCAGCGAGACCGAGTCCCTGGACCAGGGCTCTGAGCCCTCGCAGGTGTCCTCGGAGACCGAGCCCAGCGACCCGGCCAGGACGGAGAGTGTGAGCGAGGCCAGCACCAGGCCCGAGGGCGAGAGCGACCTGGAGGGCGCGGACAGCTCCTGCAACGAGAGCGTGGCCACGCAGCTGTCCTCGGTGGACACGCGCTGCTCCTCGCTGGAGAGCGCGCGCTTCCCTGGGACCCCGGCCTTCTCCTCTCAGGAGGACGAGGACGGGGCCTGTGCCGCTGCCGAGCCCCCCGGCCGCGGGCCGGGCTCAGAGCCCGCGTGCACCCCGGGGACGCTGCCGGCGGTGCAGGTGCCCGGAGCGCGAGAGGACGCGGGCCCCGCGCCGGAGCCCGAGGAGCTGGGCGAGGTCTGGCAGCGCAGGGCGGGCCTGGAGGGTGCCGCCGCCGCCGAGAGCCGGGCGCCAAGAGAGGAGGAGGCCCGGGAGGACGCGGGCGAGGACGCCGGAGCCTGTGAAGGGGCCGCCGCGCGCGAGGAGGGCGCCGCGGGAGGTAGGCTGCGCCCTGGGCCTGGCCGGGGAAGGGGAGCGTTTCCCCCCCGTGGGAAGGCCCTGGACGCCCGGAGGCCCGGGGAGGCTGCGCAGGGTGAACCAGGGCGGGGGGAGAGGAGGTGAATGTGGGCGCTGAACCCTTCTCCCACTAGCTCAGAGCTGGGGACCGCACAGCCCGCGCAAGGGGGCTTCACGTGCGTGCAGGCTGACCTCGGCTCAGAGCCAGCGCTTTTCACAAGGGGTCTTCTCCGGGTGAATAAGAGGCTGGGCACACCGCAGCCTGCAGACCCACGTAATGATCTGGGTCTCCAGGTGCAAAACCAAACAGGGCAGCGGCAGGGCCCTTAGTGGGGCCTGCAGAGGTTATCGGGGACACTGAGTCACCCCCCTTTGAAACTCCAGAACGGAGGGCAGAGTGCGCTTGCTCACCGTCTCTGTCTTCGTGGTGAGAAAGGTCGGCTCGGGCAGGTGGTGCGTGAGCCTCCTGGGCAGCGAGCTGTTCCGCACTGAGGACGCGGATACGCACAGCCTGTCGAACTGGACCTCGGCGAATGTACTCCCCGGAACGAGTCCTTTAAGATGCTCTGCTAGCGATGTGTTCGCATGTCAAGGGGTGGCTTCACATGCTTCAGACAGAAATAGGAAGGATTTTCTTATCCTGTAATTTGTTTTTCTACCTCAGTTCCCCTTCTTTTCCTCTTCCTCCTGTTTTGTTCTTGTGGCCCTCGTTATCTTGCGACTCCTGGACAGGGCGGAGGTGGGGAAGGCAGGGGACCGCACCTGCAGCGCATTCTCTAGGAGACCTCTCTGGAGCCCTCGGCTGCTGTCTGTCCTCTCCTTTTGTTTCCGGGCCTCAGATGGGAAATGAGACTCCAGGCAGCAGAGGGACCGGCCTCCAGATGGATGCTTGGCAATCTTGTTATAAGACCGCGTTGTCACTGAGGCGACACATGGGTAACTTTACCTTTCATCCTAGGTTCTCCAGCCAATGGCCACCAGCCCTTGCGGTCACTGCCTTCAGTGCGCCAGGACGTCAGCCGGTACCAGAGGGTGGATGAGGCTCTCCCACCAAGTGAGCAGCTGTTAATGGAAAGGTCGCCTTAGTCCCGGGGTGCGGGGCGGCGGGCAGACCATCCCCAGGTCCCGGGGAGGAGGAGGAGGACTCTGGGCGTCTGCAGAATGATGCGCCCCTGACTCCTCGCTGGTGTCGTTCTGCCCAGTGAAAGGCCAGCGGGGAGTGGGAGCCCTGGATGGCAATCCTGGATGCACATCCAGGTAGTGTGGGCAAGCGGGTGCATGAGAGAATGTTTAAAAGTTGCACCTCACAGCGGCACGGATGTTCTTCCGGTTGGCAGACGGATTGTAGCCTCTTAGGAGACCACGCTCTGTAATACACTGCTCTTGGTTCACTCGCATCATTTTCAATCATGCAGCAGGAGAAAAGTCATTCGTTTCAGAAATTAGCCTACTGCTGGGGGGTGGGCGTTTGACCATGGCTGGGGATTTGAAAGAAGCGTCCTTTCTCTCAGAACACACTTCGCCCAAGAAAGAGAGAAGACAGTCATACAGCCCGCATTCGCAGGCGTGGGCGACACTTGTGCCACTCGGGATCTGGAGACGGTTTTTCTCCATTTAAATCCCAGAAGCCCTTAGAGGAACTTTGCTTTACGAGAGCAGTGCAGCGATGAGCAGCGGTGCAGCTCAGGAGGCAGTGCTTTAGGGAGGCCTTAGAAGGTTGACCCTCGGGCTCTGTTGCTCCTTTTACCACTTTCCTCTCTGCTCATCCTCTTCTGAGTGACGCTGGGGGGCCCAGGCCTGTAGCCCTCTGTGGTATGAAGCGTGGGGTGTGGAGCAGAGCGCTTACCTTTCTAGGGCAGAAATGCTGCGAGGTTTGTTTTGGTGAGGACTGGGCAAGAGCTGGCGGGTACTGCATAGCTTCTCAGTCGTTGGACGGATCCTCTTCAAATTCTGCTGTGCGTGGATCCTTCCTTCAGTCATACCTTGGGTAACAGGGCGTTACTCATAGGTAACATATATTTTAAGCAGTGTTTTTTAAAAAAGAAACACAACAAGAGATGGATTTAGCCATATGTCATCTGAAGCAGGTGGAAGAGCAAGGAGAGACATGTCCTTATCGTTTACCTTTGGAGAAAAACTTAGAGTCAGGAAAGAGGGACCTCCTGGAAGGTCTTCAGGTATCACGGGAATGGTGTGGCTGGGGAACGGCAGGAGAGGGTGCTGGAGAGCTTCGCTGTTAACGAATATGAGGATTAATAGTGATTAGCTGATCAGCGTCATTGATGAGTGGCATTCTCCTGGTCACACAAAGTTGCCCTCGTATTTGTTGGACCTAATTTTGGACTTTAAGTGGTAGTCGATAAAGACAGGTACTTCCTTGCTGAATTCGTGACCACTACTTGTGATCTCCCCGTATCTTTGCTTCAATGCTGATAACTTGGTGAAGCAGATAAAATCTATCTTGGGAATTTTGTATTAACAATTGCTAGTTCCCTTTAATAAGTCAATATAACCCAAAGTAAAAGCAATTTATGGCTTTATCCTATTTGAGGAATGAATGATGAGCAGGTGGGGAAATCCTCAGATGTGTTCCTTCTGATGAGGTGACTTCCAGGGTGGTGGCCAGTCCCCTCCACAGGACGTCTGGAGTGTGAGGGCTGCTCTCATCTCAGTAATGTTTGAAAGGAGGCCCTGGTATTAGTGGCTGGGGACAGGGGTTCCAAACATCCTGCAGTGACAGGACAGTCTCAATGACAAAGAATTGTCCCACCCCAAATTCTTTATTTTTTGGTACCAGGGGTTGAACTCAGGACCTCACGTGCCAGCAGGTGCCCGTGCCGCTGAGCGATATCCCTGGCCTTTTTTTCATATGTGGGTACCGGGAGTCGAACTCAGGACCTCACGCTTGCCAGGCAGGTGCTTATGCCGCTGAGCCACCTCACCGGCCCCCAAATTCTAATAGTGTCCTCACTGAGAAATGTGCGTCTGTACTAATTTAGTTAACATTCAATAAAATGACATCACTTTGTAAAACATAACCAGAATTTCTATATTGTGAAGGCTCAGAACTAAAAGTGTCTCCCTCTAAAGATGAGGTTAAACACACTCACACACGCGCGTGCGCACTTGTGTCGTAGGAGCATGCCGCTTGCAAATTTGAGAGTTTGTCTGACCCGGGGTAGATTACAGATTAGGCCATGCATGTACCCGATTGCTGTCCACTCTGTCCCCATCCCCGTGTGTGTCAGCCTCCGACAGTCGTGTGGTCACTTCTTTGCCCACCTCAGCCTGCTGTCTGCCTTGCTGTCTCCTGGACACTCTGCTGCCACCTCCAGCTGTCCCCTGCCTGACAGCAGGGCCATCTGCCCTCTTCTGCAGTCCAGGTACAGGCACCTGGTTGGAGGGAGCAGACTGACCGGTCTCTTAAACAATCTGGCTGCATTACGTTGAGGCTGACAGCTCTGCTTTTTAAAACACTGTTTGTTATGATAACTCAGGTTTGTTTACAAGCTTTCTGTTTTATTGTTGTTTTAATAATAGAGCAAGCAGGTCTTATTTGAAATTTGTACTGACCCATAGAAGTCAACTGATTGGCTTGTTTCTAGAGGAAGCCCAGATAAATGAAGGAACTTACTTAAGAGTCCATGCTAGTAAAAGTAGAGGCAGAATCTCGGACAGCCCCTCCTGTGTCAGGGAGTCTTGTCTAGGATTGGAAGGGGAGGACCTGTGGCGTGGCTGGCGGCTGTGAATTCCGGCAGTTCGGGTGCAGGCAGAGGGGTGGCGTGTTAGCTTATTGGGTGCCAGCAGCACCTCAGACTCACAGGACTCGGGGCTTCACGGAGCATCATTAGATGGCCGTGCTATGAGGTCCAACCCAGGGAGGCTCAGACACACTCAGCTGTTCCTGCTGGGAAGCACACGCGGAAGGACCCTCTGGGATTGCGCGTCTTATTGGACACCGCAGCAGGAGGAGGAAGTGCTGACCTCCCGGGTTTCTAGCTATGCCTATCTGACTTTAACATCATCCATCTGAAAAACTTCCATGCTGCAAAATGTGTTCCCAGAAGCTTTCTTATACCACGAAGAAGCCAGGCCTAACAGAAAGACATACAAGATGTGCGAGCAGGTGCACCCGTAATGTGACCTTGCTGGATGTGGCCAAGGCCCAGCCTTCCTTCGGGTCCCTTTCCTGCCTGTGCCTGTACAGACGGGCTTGAGCACTGGGGTAGAAGTGATGTGCACCTTGTCTGTAGGCCAACAGGTGACAGTGTTTCCTGGTCCAATGCCAAATGTCCCCTTGAACCCAGCATTTCAGAGTTGCTCTTTATGAGGGTTTCAGGGACGACATCAGCGTGAAGATACGGCATTTAATAGGGAGAGTTGTAACATACATTCAACATCCCGTGTTCTTAGAAAGCAAAGTTTTTATTCCATCTTCTTATTCTCCCTATTGAACATAGAAATGTCTTTATTGATATGGGACTTACGGTTATTTCTCGCCTTTGTGGAAGGTGAATACAGGAACCATTATTTGTATAGCATTATGTCGTTTTAAATCTCTGTTCATTTATTACATGCTCTGTGCAGGGCACTATGGTGCAGATGTTTGAGGCTCTTCCCGGCCACCCCACTTTGCCTCGGTCCAGCCATCGAATGGGCCACATGTGCGTCTCATTAGGCAAATCTCCATTCAGTTAGTTCCAAGAAAAAGTTCTATCTTTGAAGATTTTTTTAACTCTCTTTTGCCAAGAAATGGAAAGTATGCAACAGTGTGTTTTCTTTTCTGCTTTCACTGCCAGGAAATTTAGAGCCACATTTTGGTAATAACTTTTCCTTGGAAGGTTGGCAGCATTTCTTTCTGCTGCCTGTAGTTGATCTCTGTTCTTTTTTTTTTAATCTCTAATTGACCTATTCTGCGTTTTTAGAATCGAGAGCTTCTGTAAATGTTCTTGGAGGAAGGGACGGCCGTTTGTCCTCGTGTGTGTGTTGTTTGACGTAGAGTCTGTGTTTGAATTATCCTGGCCGTCGTGAGACAGGAACGAGATGGGAGTAATTGGTCCTGAAAGCTCTGAGATGGGAAGGCCTGGTAGGAGCAAAGCGGTAGAGTAGATCAAAGGGTTTGGACCGCGGCTCCTGAAGATACTTTCTTGTACGTAGCATTTGTCACTGTGTCCCAGGCTAAGCACGACGTCTTTTGGAAATGTCCCATTGACGGGATTGGAGCTGTGCCCAAAAAGTTTGCCATTTGCCATAAATCACAATGTGCTGAAATGGACAAAAGATAGACTTCCACTCCCGCAGAGGCATGGGCTCCAGCCAGGGCCCCATACCATCTGGCAGCCGCTGTGCGGGTCTTGCCCACCTGGAGCTTGTGTTGGGACCTTCACTCTGTCCCCCGCAGTGTCAATGCTGTAGGTGTCAGGGATTGCTTCCGTTTCTCCTGGATCCAGGATTAGACTGTGGATCTGTGCAGAAGCCAGAGGACAGGACGGCAGGGATAGTCTGGAGATAGCTGAACTTCGCAGGAGAAGGGCTGGTTGATTTAGAACAGCAACACACACAAATGTAAATATGTAAATTGCTTTTCTGGGTAACGTATAGATCTTTGCTGTTCTTGTTTCCTATGTAAGTTACTCTTCCTAGCTGCACTAGGTTCCCAAGAATTTGCCTTTTGAGAAGGTGAGCTTGTGCTCTGTGGCTTTCAGTGGGGGAACAGCCTCCTCACAGTCGCAGGGGCGAGGTGTCTGGCTCTTTGGACTGAACATGCACGTAGAGTGTACATTTACAGAGGCTAATGCACTTAATGTGATTGAGTCACGTACAATTAAATAATTCTTAATTTTTTGTTTTGTTTTGTTTATTTGCTATGTAGTTCAGGTTGGCCTTGAACTCACTCTGTGGTCCAGGCAGGTTTGAACTCCTGGTGATCCTCCTGCCTCAGCCTCCCAGGTGCTGGGATACAGGCGTGCGCCAACACACCTGGCAATGATAGTTTAAAGTCTTGTATTTGTGTGAGATTAGAGGGGAGAAATTGTCCTTGGTCTGGAAATGTATTCATCTTGGGCAAGTGCAGGTTGAAGCATGTAGGTGAAGGTACTGGTTGGTCACTATGCTAGCATTAGTTACCCACTTTTCTTCTGAAGACTAAATTTACTACAACTGTGAATAAATACTGGATATACATGGAAGTTTCCAGCTATGAGTATTTCACCTAAACTAGAATAAACAGAGAAAAATCAGGTTTGGGTGAAAATAAGCGTCATATCAATTTTGATGTGAATACTAAAGTTATTAATATACCAACTGCTTATTTTGGAGACAACTTGCTGGCACTTCTGTGTGAAAGGTGAGATTTGGAAAGATTCTCTGCATTTAGAGATTTTTCAGGAGACTGATGTGGTACACACGGGATGGGCTTCTGACCCAGTAGTGGCAGTTTCAAGACAACTGGGGAGAAGGGTCGGCTGGTGCAGGGGTCACTGTGTCATCAGCCCTGCATCATCGCATGGCAGAGACAGCGGCGCTGAGGCTGCTGAGCCTCGTTGGTCCCCCGCCCCTCTCTTCATCCCTCCTGTCCCTTGTTGTCCTTTAGACTGGGAGGCGCGCATCGACAGCCACGGCAGGATCTTCTACGTGGACCACGTGAACAGGACCACGACGTGGCAGCGGCCCACGGCCCCGCCGGCCCCGCAGGTGCTGCAGAGGTCAAACTCCATCCAGCAGATGGAGCAGCTGAACCGGCGGTGAGGGCCTCGCCTCCTCTGCGTGCGGGTGGGGCTCTTGAATGGCTCCGAGTGGAGGGCACCGCTGTCTCTTCCACCTTTGGATGTCCTGTCATTACGTTGTAGCTGTCACCTCGGAGTCGCAGACTTCACTGGACCCATCTGGGTTAAAAAAGATACCACATGTGCACAGCTTGTTTGGGAACCAGAGGGGGAAGAAATAACGAGGACCCCTTGAGCTAGCCCAGGCGATGGTTTTCAGTAAAGCAGATCTATAATTTGAAGCCAAATTTCTGACCTCTGCAGTCTTTCTTTTTCTTTTTTTTTTTTGTGGGTACCGGGGGTCGACCTGAGGACCTGGCGCGCCAGCAGGCGCCTGTGCCGCTGAGCGATATCACTGGCCCTTTTTTCGTATGTGGGTTCCGGGAGTAGAACTTGGGCCCTCACGCTTGCCAGGCGTCTGCTTACGCCACTGAGCCATCTCACTGGCCCTGCAGTCTTTCTTTGTGATGCATCTTTATTATTAGCCAAAGTTTTTTTTCTATCAGCCATTCTTTTTTTTAAACCAATTTCTGTGGAATGTAAACTTGTTTTCCCGTCAATATAGGCATTTAGTGTTCTTTGGCTAAGGGCCATGACATTTTTAAAGGTTTATTGACCTGTCAGGAAGATGTTCCACAAGCAACAGAGAGAGAGTTAAATGCAGTGCAGTTTACTTAAGGGACAGATGGGCTGTGAGCTCAGGGAACCGGGTCAGGGGAGGAGGAAGCTGAGCCTGAGGAGGTGGGGACGACCTCTGGGTTTGGGGGAGCAGGAGTCCCATCCTGTGGGCTGCTGGAATGTAACCCCAGGCTCCTGCTTTCAGTTATCAGAGCATCCGCAGAACCATGACCAACGAGAGGCCAGAGGAGAACGCCAGTGCTGTGGATGGGGCTGGGGAGGAAGCTGACTTTCACCAAACCAGCGCAGGTAAGAGACGGTTTGGTTTGTTTCTGTGACCTCCTGAAAGTAGAGAAGAAAGAGTAAGGAGAACTCTCGATTGTCTCCAAGATCTGCTAATCCAACTCAAAAGCCGGGGTTCCCCAGAAACCTCTTCAAATCCTTGACCTTTTATCAGTACTAAGAAAAGAATCACAAAACCACCTAGAACTTAAATTTCCACCTTCTCCCAATCTGTGGGGTAGTGAAAAAGGAACCCAGTCATTTGACAGAATAATCTAAGGACGCATTAAATGTTAAAATAGGGATGGGAAGTGTTACTCAGTTTTCTCTCAGTGTAACTAAGAAGAGTTGGGTTTTATGTACAGATTTACAGCAAAGAAAAGGTACATGGGGGGTGGGAACAGCGGCAGGTGCTGCTTGGTTCTGTCGCAGTGTGGGCCGCAGGGAGCAGCGCGCCCCTGACCGCCCTGTGCTCTGTGCGCAGACTTCCGCCGGGAGAGCGTCCTGCCGCACTCTACCTCCAGATCCAGGCTCACGCTGCTCTTACAGTCGCCCCCCGTGAGGTTCCTCATCAGCCCAGAGTTCTTCACCGTGCTGCATTCTAACCCCGTGAGTAGCGCGCCCGGAAATGCGCGGGGCACAGCAGCAGGCCAGGCTCACGTCACCTAACAGTGACCATGGCCCGTTGCGTGCCACGTCCTGTGTCGAGCACCATTGCGTTTTAACTGGCTTCGTCCAAACAGATGGTCGCAGTCCTTTGCACTGCTCTAACACTAGCACCCGGGAAAAGGCAACCCCTAAAGCTGAGTGGCTTATAAACAACGCAGATTCAGTTCTCCCTGTCCCGGAGGATCGCAGTCCCAGTCAGTGTACGGCCAACCCTGAGTCAGGCGAATGGCCTCCTCCAGTTCTTAAACGGCCCCTTTTGCTGCGTCTGCCCACGGCGGAAAGGACAAGGGGCTTTCTCAGGCTTCTGCAGGACAGTGACCCCGCTCATGCAGGCTCCCGGTGATGCCCCGCTCACCCCGATGCCATCACCCTGGTGACTGTGCGTCTCTGGGGACACACGTTCAGGCCACAGGAGGAGGGCCATTCCACAGGTCTCGGGGCTGGTGAAAGGCTTGCTGACGACACCGGTTAGAGGAAAGCTGGTGCGCGGGCACGGTGAGGGCAGCACTGCCCCGAGGTGCGGCTGGTGGTAGGAGCCCGGACGGAGGGCGGGACCAGGGGAGGAGGGAGGCGCCTCGGCAGAGGGGGAGCTGCCTGGTGGGTGCATAGACGGGAGAAGCCGAGGGCGGCCCGAACGTCCGCAGTCACACATGGGTAATAAGCGCTACATGATGAGCACAGGGAGGTCGTGTGAGGGATGCGTGAAAAGCATGGAAGGAGAACATGTGGAATTGAACGAAACACATTCTACACCTGAGGGGAAGCCGCCAGACCATGGGGAGAAGGAGCGGGCAGAGTTTCAGCGAGGTCTTCAGTGTGGACTCATTCACCGGCGGTAGCACATTTCTCACTCACTTCCGGAGCTCTGCTGTGTACGCCTAAACATCGCCCCTAATTCGCTCGTCGTCGCCTCCTGGCGTGCAGGTTCAGCTTTGAACAAAGGTGACCGGTGGTGAACCTACAGCATGCGTGCCACAGTGGGCCGTCTGTGTCACTGACATAGATGGGAGGAGCAGTACTTGCAAAACACACGAGAAGCTGCAGGGCACCTTGAGAATCATGACGGAGGCCCCGCACTAGCAGAGCCACACAGCCGTGGGCCGTGCTGCTGCGTCGGGAGTACCGGGCACCCGGGAAAGCTGATTGGAGTGGTGGGCACAGGCCAGTTACACAAACCTAAGCTCCTGTATGTGACAATTCCCGATGACAGTTGTCACTAAACACAGAAGAGCGTGCTCGTGGGAAGAGGTTTGGACTTGGAGTCAGATAACGTGAGCTTCCCCTTGCTCGTCTGTTTTTGTTTATCCATTCATCCAACCAGTGTTTAAGTTTCTGTGATTAACCTGGGATATCTAGACTCCGGGGATAGCGTGGTAAACAAGACAGGGGACTACAGATAAGACGTGAGTGAATGAAAAGAATACTTCAGATACCGCGGTGGACGTCAGGGAGCTGAGAGGGTCCGGGAGGACCGAGTGACTAGGGACAAGCCGAGAAGGCTGTGTTTCAGATGAGGTGGGCAGGCGGCCTCCCCAAGGGAGCCGGCCACACTTGAGATGTCACACAGTGTCAAGGAGCTGTACAGGCAGAGGCTGGAACCTTTGCTGAGGAAAAGCTCCAGCTCGAGGGCAGAACCAAGGGTGATGTGGTCCATAGTCAGCTTGGAGAGCCAAGCATGGGTGCAGAATGCAGGCCTCTTTGCTCTGGCAAGGAACTTGGGTTTTATTCTAAATCGATTTTATTCTAAAAGCATTTCCTTCCGGGGAGTTACTTACATTTCTACGTTTTTCCTAGCTGCTATGCGGAGAGTGGGTTCCGGGGAGGCTGGAGGGAAGGCCTGGACAGCCACGGAGGGGGTGTGGACCAGTGTGGCATCAGGAGCGGTGGAGACACAGGGTGACATGGGGTAGGTTTTGGAGGGAGAGCTGCATCCTAGTAGATTGGAATGTGGGGATGAGAAAAAGGCCTCCAGAAGGACAAACTGATTGGACAGCAACATTCAGGGGTTTGTTGGTATGGTGGTACCCCAGTTCTTGGAGTTAATTTGTTATACAGTTTTGGAAAAGATGCCCGAAGTTGTGTTTGTCACCTGATGCAGAGTTTGCAAACAGAAGTGAAATTTTGCTGAAGGCTTCTGTTCAGGAACTGCCCATCTTCCCCAGAATGGTGGAATGAATTAAGTTCGTGAAGCGAGGTACCACTGTAACGTGAACTATTGTACATGCGAATACTTTGTTGATGTGTGCCACTCGTGTATCAGTAGCCAGCTGACAGTAGTGATTGGTGAGCACGTAGAGTTCTGGCAGGCATGAAGGAGCGGGACCCCAGCGAAACCAAGCACACGGAGACGCAGGAGTCAGCACCCCGCACTCTGCTCCGAGGGGCCAGCCTGCTCTGGCTTGAGCCGGGTTACTGTGTCTAACGGGGTTGCATGGCTTCGTTTCGTGTGTTGAGCTTTCATCCTGGAACCGCATACTTTGAAGTGTAATTTGTATGATCAGTGTAATTTGTATTTTTCTCCATTAAGTCTAGAAAAAGGCAGCAAATTTTTTTTCTGTAAAGGGCCAGAGAGCAAATAATTTTAGGCTTTGGGGCCAAGGACACTGTGTAAACATGTGGGCCTAGCTGCATGCTGGTGACACTTTGTAGATGAACACAGACAGATGGCCCATGATCTAAACAATCAAGGAAGCCTCGAATTGCATGTGTGATTTCCGCGGTGTGAGTACCCCTGCTAAGGGCCACTTCACGCTGCTGTGACATCACGCAGGGCTGTGACATCTCTGTCTGGCTGTGGTCTGTGGCCCAGGTTCCTCCCTACTGCACTGCTTCAAGCAGAGTGGGATTGGGGCTTAGACCCATTGGCTTGGTCTAAGTTTAATGTGGGAGACTTCCAAAGTAAATGCGTATTCTTGGTTCCTTGGAGATTCTGGTTAAGTAGATCTAGAGTAGATCCCGAGAGTCTTTTTTTTTTTTTTTTTTTTTTAGGTCCCTTAAGTAATTGTGACACAGTGAGTCAGAATCTGTAATTTAGGAAGTCCAAGAACAGAAAGATGCTGTGTTAAATGGTCGCACTGCCTTCGTCCCGGCTGTAAGTCATCTGGGCTTCTGACAGCTAATACCACAGCGTGCGAGTGCTCAGCGGGCCACCGGTTTTCTTGCTTAGTTTTCATGTTGTTGTTTCTCTTTTCTATACTTGGAAATGAATCAAAATGCCTTTTTCTGGACAATCTGTCTTGATTTTAAAGTATTCTTTCTAGAGCATTTCAATTTTTTTCTTCCTTCTGTCCAGCTTTGGCTAAAAGCATCATCCATGCTGTACACCTTTGCATTTCTATAAGTCTTAAGAAGACTCATTTTGGGCCGGTGAGATCACTCAGCAGCGTAAGCGCCTGCCTGGCAAGCACGAGGTCCTGAGTTCGACTCCTGGTACCCACATAAAAAAAAAAAAAAAGAAGAAGACTCGTTTCTCTGAATTATATGTGGCAAAATTAAAGTAGTTGGATTTTTCTTGCTAAAGGTCTCAGAGGTACAAATTGATGGCACAAGTCAGACAATTTTTTTTTGTATAAGGCATTCCTTGCTGGAGTTTATTACAAAACAAACTTGTATTTGATCTTCCTATCTTAATTTTTTTTTTAATGTGGGAACCGGGAGTCAAACTCAGGACCTTGCGCTTGCCAGGCAGGCGCTTACACCACTGAGCTATCTCACTGGCCCCCTATTTTGATTTTTTTGTGTAGTGTTTTACTTGAAATTTTTATAAGACTTTCAGTAAATTTCTTGTTTATATTATTGAGAATATTTAACATACAAAAGGAATATTCTAATTTGAAAGTTTTCTTAATTCTTTTTTTGATTTGAAGAAAGTAACTTATGTTGAAAGATAGGCATGAAAAATAGATATCATGTAGCAATAATTTACATAATACTATTTTCTGAAACAAAGCTAAGTAGGCCTCTGGCTGTCCTAACTTGAAAAATAAAACGTTGATGTTTTTCTGTGTTGTCCTTTTCAGATGTATTCTACTGCCCACTGCTGGCTGCTCTCACATTTCTTCCAAAATTGGCTTAATAAACTATTTCTCCTGTTAACTTAAAATTTAGTTATTATATTAAAAAAGAGTAAGGAGATGGGAATATGAGTTATGGGGAGGGGGAAATGATCAGGATATGTTACAGGTAGGTACGAACGAATATTCCAAAATGAAACCCATGGTTCTGTAGAACTAATATGCACTAAAAAAAGAAAAATAGTTATTTGTGCCATGTCTTTATAGTTGGTTTGCCTTTTAAAACATAAATAAATTTAATTATATGTAACCAAATAGCATTTCCAACATGCATGTCAAATAATCACTCGTCTGGCTCTTAATGAGCTCTTGAAAATATATTAATTCCATCACCTAAAGTCCTTACTACTTAATGAAGAAAAACATTATTTTAAAAATTCATAAGTATATTCTTACAAGTCAAGAATTACTGTTTATGCAAAATGATGAACTGATAGTGTAGTCATTTCCAGTAACAAGTTTAAATTTCCCTCCACTTTACTGTGAAGCTAGATGAAAACAGTGTAAAATCCTTTCTGTATAAGACAGGATTTATCTTTCCAGATTCCAGCAGAAATCTTCCGGAAACAGCATTTCTTGATTTTGTTTGTAATAGATTTTGTTTAGCAAATGGCAGATCCAAGCGTGTGGGTCCATTCCCTGTGAATGCGAGAAGCCTCGCTGTGGAGTCAGCGGTGCTGTTTTCTAAGCAGAGTTCATTGTGCCTCATCTGAGGAAGGATCTTTTAAATATGAAAAATGTTATTCATCAGTAATATACCTAACCTTGTTACTTTAAGAGTAGAATTGGGTGAAATCAGGGCTACACCAGGTAAACGAGGAGATGTGGTCACCAAAGCACTGAAGAAAACTTGCAAAAGAAAAAAGGATTACTGTCATTCAGGTTGTGGTTGGTTGATGAGCACTGACTCTACGCAGTTTCTTACGCTGATGCTCGGTGGCAGTAACTTTCCTCTCCAACCCTCTCAAACCTCAACCACGTAGCCAGACGCGTGCACTACAGCTCTGAGGAGGTTACTTTTGAGCACAGTTCCACCGAAGAAAATCAGTGGATCATGGGCTCAGCCATTGAGTATTTCTTGCAGGAAGATGAGAAATGAGGGAAGAAGAAAGGGGAGTTAGGGAAGAGAAGTACCTGAAGAGGATGCGTTAGATCACAGCAGAGGAAAACAAAGCTCTCCGTCCTCCGGAGACTCTAATGGGGCTCTGTCTGTCTCTTGTTGACATTCACCTCCCGCTGAGCTACCTGCAGGTCCACACGCAGCCTGTCCTGTCCGTGGGTCACTCCACGTGTCACGGGGAGGCTGTCTGAGGAAGGAGGTGCCCTCTGCTCTCTCCTGATCTATGTTTGTGTCAGATTAAAAAACATCAGGTCCCCTGCTTCATCCTTTTCTAAAAAACAAACAAACTGACCAACACAGAAAAGGATCCTAATCTGAGTAGGACAGCTAAACTCCGACCGAAGAGGTGAAGACACCCCTTTTCTCGTGGCCTAGCTCTTTGCCATGGTCGCTTCCACGAGGACTGAACACCTGCAGCCGCCTGCTCCTGTTCCGCGGCTCTGCTGTGTCCCCGCATTCCCGCCACGCTGGCCTCTGTTTCCAACTCTGCTTTGTGTCCCATGAGCCACTCCCCCCACCAGCCCTGTCATTTTCCTTCTCCATCCTTTGAGTGACCAGTCCCTGTCCTCAGGTGTAGACAGGGGTTAGCACCAGTTAATGAGGGTTAGGAGCCCTGGCTGCAGGTAATGGGGGGTGGGGTGCAGACTCAAGATCTTCAAAGACTAAAAGGAAAACGCAGTATTAGTACCGTCATTTATCACTTATAGGTGTGGTAGGCTTAACCTCCTGTTTATTCTTTTAGTTACTTATACCTTGTGTTTTTATACTGGTTTCTACTCCCACACATTTTTACACCCTTCATTTTATTATAGTTGAATCTCATATGGCTACAGAAAAGCATGGGGATTATCATTACCCAGTCTTGCAGTTGAGCGAATTAAGGCAAACCAAGACTAACTGGCTTTCTTTGTCTCTGTGCATGAATGATAGAGTTGTGATTAGATTCCTCACAGAAATTCTGTGTGAACAAGAGTTTATTATACCCTCTTTGAGTTCTATCTCTGTGTGTATACATTACGTGTATATCTATACACATAGTAGTGTGTATACGGTATGTTACGTATGTTTGTGTGTTCATTCAAAAATAGTTTCTTTGTAGGAATGTACCTGTCTGGAAGGGCGTTCCTGTTTGCCTCAGGTGTTTTATGTAGACCCCACGGTCCTGAGCCCATGGTTCAGATTTGATGGGGATGTGATTCTGAAGGTCGTGCGCTGCTTACTAACGAGAGAAATCTTTCTTTCACTTCATTTGCTTTGGTAGATGCTTTCTGCAAAGATCGTTTGAGCTTGGCACTCTGTTCCATGTCTCGTTGCATGGGGAGGAGATGAGAGGATAGAACTAAGTATGAGACCAACCTGCGAGTCCCTTGCTTAAAGAAAGTCGGCTGAGCATGGGCTCTGTCGTTCACATGTGCAGGGAACTGCCTCGACTCCGCCGCTGGGACGGGCTCCGTGACCTAACTGCCGCAGCTCCTTGCCTAATGGAGTTCTGCCTTTTCCTTTAGCAGGCGTGGGAGCATTCATGGTGCCCTGGATGAGGAACCTCAGTGTGGCCTCTGTACTTATCAAACAGGAGATGGGGGAAGTGAAGGGGACGACTTAGAACAATAGTTAGTGTCGTGATTTATCTAACAGAATTATCCCACGATGCGTCCCTAGAGAGGCTTTTTAGGGAGTAAGGCTCGAAGCAGTTTCTACTGCCACACACAAAGAGAGCCCCCTCTCTTTTCATGGCATCACTGTCCCATCCTCCCATGCTCACTGACAGCCAGGGCCCTGGACCACACACACGGCTGCGCTCTGCTGTAAAAACACACTGTCATTTAGACGGGCCTGTGGAAATGCAGCCGAAGGAGTTTTAACTCAGGTACAGCAAGAACTAAGATCTGAGGGTGGTCCAGTGTTACTGCCTTCCTTCCTCCCTCCTTCCCTCCTTTCCTCCCTCCCTTCCTCCCTCCCTTCCTTTATCTGCTTCCATAGGGGAAAGTATTTTAAAGCAAAGCAAAAATCATACAACAATAGTGGATTAACCGAACACTTCAGGTTACACTTCAGTAACAGCAGCCAACAATGTCAGTGGTGTCAGTGTACAAAGGTGTATTTCTCACTGCAGATTGTGTCCTTAGTGGTCGCTCAGGGACCCAGGGCCCTGGGCTGGGAAGCAGCCACCGTTTCTGACCTTGCCAGTTGTTGTGCTTGCCGGGACGGGAATGGGGATGGGGATGGCAGCTCTAGAGGGCTCGCGTGGCGGTGAATGTGCTGAGCTGGGTGTGACACAGCTGAGGCCCCAGGAAGACCAGAGCACTGTTGATGGCCTCCATACTCATTTATCTTTTGTCTCAAATAACTAACACAGTGCTTAGTACAGCAAAAACAGTGCATATTTATTAAATGGAAATGATTTCCAGGAACTCTGGTATCTTTGGGATTTGCTTTGGGCTTAGAATGAAAGAAATAACAGAACCCAGAAGGAAAGCTTGAAGGATCCCAGCCTCGGTCACATGTCCTGAGGTACTGAAAGCAAGAAGGATCCATGGCCCTTGGACTCTGTTTGAAAAGCACGGAAACCAGGGTGATCATTTATTGCCTAGGTGGATCCCTGGATATCACATCCCCAATGACTCAGGAAAACAGCTCTATACACTCCTTCTCTTTCTGGCACTTGGTATTATGCAGTAAGTAATTGTTGAATGGGTGATATATGCACAACCAGTGGCTAAGAATCAATTTTGGAATCTTCTTTAAGTATCATAGATGAGGCCTACAGAACTTTGGACAAAACAGTCATTTCTTTGTGAGGTAGTATAGTGGAGCTTTACTCGAGTGGTATTTCCATTACTGTATATAAATTCAGCCACACACACACACATAGAAAGAGAAAGAGAGAGAGAGAGAGAGAAGAGATGGAGACAATCAGAGAGACAGATAGACGCAGAGTCCGGACGGTTCGACCTGCTATTCCATTCACTGAGTTATCCTCTAAGAAAACCTCCGTCTGCGGTGGTCTCAGTCAAAGGTGACCGTCCGAGCCACTCATCTCATTTCGCGTGCCTCTAATATTTAGATACATGGCAAGCGCCCCCCAGCTTGGCCCCCAGATGTGTGCACCCCGAGTCTCCTGGCTCACGAGACAGTCTGGCACCGCGCTGGAGGAAAACAGCTTGAACCCACTCGCTGTGAGGTGCACGGCCCCTCAACTTGGTGTATTTCGATTGTGTGTTTTGCTAAAACCAGTTTTAGGATCTAACGTCCCCGTGGAATGAGACACCACAGCATTCTTGTCCTTTAGGCAACCGAACGCCGACCGTGGAAAAGACCTGACCTTCGGCAGTCTTTGTATGTTGTTTCGTTCGAGACACCCTGCTCTGTCTGCTGTCCCTGTGCGTGGGTCTGGGGTTAGGGAACAGCCTGAGTCCGTGTTCCCGGCTGTAGCCATGGTGACGTTCCTGGGCGTAGACTTGGCTGCGGCAGGTTAACGCGGGTTCTCTGTCCTCTCCCCAGAGTGCCTACCGCATGTTTACAAACAACACGTGTTTGAAGCACATGATCACCAAAGTCCGTCGGGACACGCATCACTTCGAGCGCTACCAGCATAACCGGGACCTCGTGGGCTTCCTCAACATGTTTGCCAACAAGCAGCTGGAGCTGCCGCGGGGCTGGGAGATGAAACACGATCATCAGGGCAAGGTAACGGGGCTGCTGCTCGGGAAGCTGCCGGCTGCGCAGGGCTGCTGGGGCCTCGGCCGATTCTGCCCTTCCTCGCCCGCAGGGCGTTTGGTAGGCAGGGCACGGGGTGTGGAGAGGTGGGCATTTGGCGAAGCACTCAGTTTTTCTCCGTGTTTTTACCCCTGCCATCTCCCACCATGTCCCTCCTGCTGGTTAGAGGAGAGGTTTCTTATGCAATGGCCCCACTTCTCCCAGACTTCACAGCTTGCCTTGTGGGTATTTGATGGAAAGTTGTGGTATTATTTGGAGAGGGAGTCCCAGAGCGAGCCGCTGCTGCGCAAGACACCCTCTGGGTTTGGCCTTGGGGTCTTGTTAGTGCAGAACTCTGATTTTGTTAGTACCTTAAAGAGCTCACTGATGAATCTGCGATGAAGAAAACATAACTGCCACACAGGCCAGAGGTGCAGTGTTTGCACTTCCTTCGCAGACAGATGAACCAGAAAGCCTGGTTATGATCAGGAAGTTGCTGTATGAGTAGGAAGCAGAATGGAAATGTTTGTACTTGTCAGGAGGTATTCACCCCTAAGATTTTATTTTCATTTAACATTTGTGTAGTGACTTCCAGCCATGAACACTTCCAGCTTTTTGTGCATAGGGGGTCCTTGCCACAACTCAGTAAAGCTATGTATTGGTATTGCCACTTGCACAAAGGGAGTCCCAGGGCCAGACAGGCTGTGCCCTGCCCACATCACTGAGACAGAAAGTGGTGGAGTTGATAGGAAGTGGTGGAGTTGACAGGAAGTGATGGAGTCATGACAGGAAATGGTGGCACTGTGACAGGAAATGGCAGAGCTGTGCTCTGATCCAGGCAGTCTGCTTCTGGGGCCACAGGTACAGAGAGCCAGGGCACAGCAGGACACAGTGGAGCCTGTAGCTGTGGGGGGGACTCCTGTCACATTTGAGGGTGTGGAGCTTTCAGAGGTGTCCTCTCAGGGTAGCCTACTAGGGTGGGGGGCTGCTCAGAAGCAGAGCGACCAGTCCTTTCCTTGAATTCCCAAGTAACTTTGCTTCTACAGTCGTCATCCCCATCACCCCACCGTGTAGGACTCACAGTCTTCTCTTCCCTAGCAGACGGCCCCCTCTGTGAGCCTTCCCTTTTACTCAGTGCTTTCACACAGAAGCTTCTCGAAACAAGTTGATGATGACACTTGTCTCCTGTAGTTTCCTGGCTGCGCAGCAGGCTTTGCTTTAGATCAAACAGGAAGCTGGCAGGCTCCCTCCCCACTCCTCCTCCTCTGCTCCTCTGAGAGGCAGCCCCAGACCCGTCCTACTTGAGCTCTCCTGATGTGTGTGTCAGCTTGGCTATTTTGGTGTTTGACAAGGGTAGTGATTGTGTTTGTACCGAACTTAGGTGTCTTCAATCTTCGAAGAGGCTTTTGTAGTAATCACATAAGGCCAAGGATTTCAATTCATTGAGGATTAAGTATCTGGTGTGCTGTGTTTGGGAGTCATAGGGTGGGAAATGTGTTTGGGTTACATAAAGAGGGAGGGGAGGAGGGGACAGAGAGGGAAAGGGGGTAAAACACTCGTTGAAAATATTAACCGTGAATTGGAAAGTAAGAACAAATATCAAGTCTCACTAGGTGAAAGGATGACAGTGATGATGCCTGTACTTAATAAACTTATACCGTGTGCCAGGCACCATGCTGGGTATTTCCCACATGTTGTTCTATTTTTACTTCATGGCAGTTTACGAGGTGGAATATTTATTGATATTTTACTGAAATTCAGAGGCAATAAATAATCTGTATATTAACAAAGAAGTAAGGAACCCAGGATTCAAATTCTTAGGAGTGTGACTCAACCACTACAATAATAATTCCTTACAAGGAATTATTTTTGGAAATGAGACACTTTAGCATCTTAAGGAAGAGGAGTTCCAGGCCACATTGCTAGGATTACAGTTGTCCCTCAAAGCTGAGTAATATACAGGTTTCAATCAGATCATGGATGGTCTCCCAGAGGACACATGCTCAGGGTCACATAGGTGTCTGTGTACAAATAACAGAGGCCCCATGCCAGGGACCCACAGTATCATTGTAAAGAAGGGTGTTCAAGCCAGGTGT
Source organism: Erethizon dorsatum (assembly GCA_028451465.1). Lineage (NCBI taxonomy): Eukaryota > Metazoa > Chordata > Mammalia > Rodentia > Erethizontidae > Erethizon > Erethizon dorsatum. Next base: position 136,221,495 of record CM051826.1, on the reverse strand, counting down.
GGTGATGCACACCTGTAATCCCAGCTACTCAGAAGGCTGAGGGAGGAAGGTTGCAAGTTCGAGGCTAGCCTGAGCAACTTAGTGAGACCGTGTCCAGAGAGAGAGAGAGAGAGAGAGAGAGATAAGTAAATGAAGGGGCTGGGTGTGTGGATCAGTGGCAGAGGCCTTTGCATAGCATGCACAAGGCCCTTAATTCAATTCTCATTACTGAAAAAATAGCAGAGAGAGGGAGAGGGAGAGAGAGAAATAGGAGTGGAGTTTACATATCCTGATGGCTTATACAGTGCCAGACTCCATGCTAGAGATATTACATTAGCTCATTTAGTTTTAACGATTCTGTGAAATACACTTTGCTGTGGAAGAAACCAAGGCTCAGAGAGGCTACGTTAATTGTGTATGAGCAAACTCTCAGACACAAACCCAGCTCTTTGTGTATTCGGAGCTTTCCTGTGCAAGGCTGGACTAGGCCTCTTGGGCCAGTATCTGTCTAATCTTGGAAGCACCAGTTCCTTGGATCTGGCTTTCCTCGTGTGTACAGATGAACAGGTTGATCCTCTTTTCATGTGCTTATTGGCTGTTTGCACATTTCATTTGGAGAATGCACATCGAAACACTTTGTCCATTTTTAGATTGGCTTATTTATCTTTGTGTATTGAGTTGCGAGGGTTGAGTTCTTCATACGTTCTGGATGCTTGTCCCTTATCAGTATATGTTTTCTGGGTTATTGTCCCACTATCTCAGTGGTATCCTTTTAGCACAAAAGCTTTCCGTTTTTAGACAGTCCAGTTTATCTGTGTTTTCTCTTATTGCTTCTGCTTTTAGTGTTGGAGCTTAGAAAATAGTACATAACTCAAGGCAATATTTACTCTGTCTTTTCCTCAAGGGTTTCATAGATTTAGCTCTTTGCTCCATTTAGATGTATGATTCCTTTTGAGTTGATGTATTTTACGATGTGAGATGGGGTCCAACTGTATGGCTTTTATCTGGATTTCCCCCCAAAGCCTCATGCACTCATAGGTGGGGCTTTATAGGTGGCTGGATCTAGGGTGTGTGAATATGGATTAAGGGTGTGAAATAGCTAAATTAGTTCACTAATTGGCTTAGCATAGTTTTGAGTGTGGATAATGGGAAAGCCCACCCTAGGTGTGAGTGGCACCATCCAATAGACTTGTAGCTTGAATGGAACAAAAGAGAAAGGGAGGCTCAATGCTGCTGCTTTCTGTCTGCCCTGCCATGGACTGTTTCTCCTGTGCCATGCTGCCCTGCCATGGAGCCAGCCAACTATGGAGTGGAACCTCTACAAACTGTGAGCTAAAATAAACCTTTCCTTTCCTCCTTTAACTGTTCCAGCAATGAGAAAGTAACTAAAACACTAACTTCATTTTTTTGGACATCCAATTGTTCCAGCACCATTTGTTGAAAAGACTATTTTTTGACTATTGAATATTGTTAGTCATTGGGGAAATGCAAATGAAAACCACAGTGAGACGGTACTTTACACCCAATTGGAAAATAACAACTGTTGGTGAGAATGTGGAGAAATTAGAGCCCTTGTATGTTGTTGGTGGAAATATAAAATGGTGTGGCCACTTTGGAAATAGTTTGAGAGTTCCTCAAAAACAAATGACTGCTTCATGACCTAACTCCTAGGTATATATCCAAGAAAAATGAATATACCTCCACATAAAACTTATATATGAATATTCAGAGGAACATTGTTCAGAATAGCCAAGTATTAGAAATAACTCAAATGTGCATCCATGGATAAATAGAATGTGGTAGATCGATACAATGGAATATTACTTGATGTAACAGGAATGAAGTAACTGATACACGCTGCAGCATAGATGAACTTTGAGAACATTTGCTAAGGGAAAGAAACTAACCAAAGACCATATATTGTATCATTCAATTTATATGAAATGTCTAGAATAGGAAGTGTATAAGGAAAAGTAGATTACTGGTTGCCTAACGTTGGACAGTGAATAAATGCTAAGAAGTAGGAGATTTAATTTCAGGATGGGGTGGGGGATAAACAACGAAACGTTTGAAAATTGGATAGTGGCAATGGTTTCACAACCCTGTGTCTATACTAAAAAATGTAAAATATATACTTTAAATGAGTGAATTGCATGGTATCTGAATTAAATGTCAATAGAACTGTTTAAAAAAAAAAAAGGAACAAGTTGTATAGAAAGCCAAGAGTCACTTTGTCGCTCCTGGATTCTTTAGATCTCTGCCTCCTTAGTCTCAAAGTATAGACGATGCTGATCCAAGCTGGATTTAATATCAAAATGCAGTGGTCTCGGTCTGCCTTGGCTGTTTGAACAAAGTATCACCGCAAGCAAGTCTTACAAACAACAGAAGTTTATTGCTGTCAGTTCTGGAGGTTTCAATCTAAGAACTGGGTGGGGGGGCAGAGCACACCGATACTCAGTCTGTAGCCACATTGCTTTTTTTTTTTTTCTGCTTTTAATTATATTTGGAGAGGTACTATAGTAATATTTGTTAGTATTATTTTGTTCCATTACTTCATCTCCTTACACTATTATTTCAATTTTATAGTGCTGAGACTGGTAATTAAACCAAGCTTAATTGTATACAAGATTGACTTTAGGTGACTGTGTGGTCAACCTCTGGAAACATCTGTCGAATCCAAGGCCTAGGATTGTCACCTAGGTAGGAGACACGCATTTGACTTACCTCACTTGGAAGTGATGCATACAAGCCAAGGAGGGAGGCCAGTGTGAAAGGAAACTTTCTGCATGCTTCTTATTATAGTAATTCCAAACTTCTGCATACTCTCAGGAGGGTAAAAATCAGGGTAATTTGGAATCTGAATAACAGTGTTGATACAGGCATTTTATTATTTGTGCAAGAAATATGCATCAGCGGTATTAAAATATGACTTATTTAAAATGCTTCTGGCTCTTGGCTGAGTTTAATGAGCAATTACTTTGTGCTCATGGGGATAACTTACCTAGAAAATAGAAATGTGCTCTATCTAAGAAGGAAAACCAAATGTTATTTAACTTTATAATTGTGTGTGTGTTTGGTTTGGTTTGGTTTGGTTTTTTGCCATGGTTAATTTGATGGATCTGAAAAAATTCTGCTGAATGGGGTCAGGATTCTTGGCCAGATGTGACCTCTTTGAACCTCCTTTTTCTTGCATGTGAGGATTAGTGCCTGTCTGTTCAGCTCCTGGAGCTCCGATTAACATCAAATTACATGATTAATTCTGGGTAAACAGTGGGATTACAAGTGGAAGATTAACAGTAGTAGTAAGGATTGGTAGTGATCGCAATTCATTCAGGAGGCACAAGACCCTGGGGCGGTGGTGGTGAACCTGTGGCATGCATGTTACTGTGTTTTTCTTTTAAGACGAAAGATGTTAAGGGAGAGTTGATTTTTCTAAACTAAAACCTCAGTAATCAGGTTTAATTCCACGGTTGGCACGTTACAATAAATAAATGGGTTTCAGGTTGCAGTTTGGCCCTCTGTCTCTAGAAGGTTCGCCATCGCTGTCCTAGGTTCAACCCCCCCATTGAAACGATAAAGTACAATGGTAGTAATATTTTCATTTACAGTGAAATATATTTCCCATATTTCTTGGTTTATTTTTCTACAGAAATCATATGCTATACTATATTCCAGCTAAACTGCCACGTTTCCCAGCCGAGCTCCACACCTCTGTGGTTTGTGACTTTGTGTCTCACTGTACAAGTTTGCCTATCGGAATGCTCGAATGCCCCACGTGGATAACCACGCAAGCGTGCATTTCAGAACAGAGCAAACACTTGTGAGGGGGAAGTCACTGCAGGCAGAGCCTCGTGAGGGCTCCTGTGTGGCCAGACCAGAGGCCCCCGTGGTGACCCCGGCCCTGGTTTCAGTCCCACATGAAACCATTGGTGCTGCTTACTACACCAACTTCTAGTTAGCTCAGGGACTAAAATGCAGCTGAGTATTTGGAGGTCTCCAGTAAATCCCCAAATCCCTTTAGCAGTATAAGTGCTACGCTTTGAAAAATATGTTCATTGTCTATTTGACTACGTTTGTTGCTTTTCTAGTACATGTATTTGTTTTGAAACAAGGAGTACCTTTCGAGTACCTTTCGGCAGTGGTGGTCTAGTTTAAGTTCTGCAGGAATCCAGACAGAGATGGAATTAAACCCCCAATGTGCCGACAGCACACTGGTTTTGAGGATTTCTTGCCTTTTCTTTAGAAGGGTAAAAAGATATCAGATTAAAAAATAACCTACAAATAAGTTCGAGTAGAAGGCAAATGGCAAGTAGAAAGAATCTTTCTGGGGCTGCATACCCTTTTGAATGAGAGATTAGAGCAGATTTTGGCTTTGTGGACATATTTCTGAGAAAAATGCCAGAAAAATGCCACATCCTCGGATGTGGAGAGAATTGCCCAAGTATAGAGAGGCTTTGCCTTTTCTAACACTTGTCTTCATGACTTGCATTGGATTTAAATATATATATATATACACATATTGTTTTGCGATTTCACCCTTCTGCCCCACCTAGAATGTGTCGATTTGGATAAATCCATTCTCGGTTTCCCACACAGAGGTGCTGGTAAATGAAGATCTGAGATTCTTTCTGTAGCGTAGTCATAAGCACTTCTTGTTTTGTTTTGTTTTCATGGCTTCTTGATATGTATTCCTGGTTTGACACAATAATAACTGGAAACAATTTCAGACTTCTTTAAACTAGATTTGTTGAGCCTGAGGTTGGTATTTCTTCACAAACACTGATGGCTTTTTCTTTTCTTAAAATAATAGAAGTTAAAAAAATAAAAGAAAGAAAGAATTGTGTAAAGAAAGAAATATATTTTGTTTGGCCTCACTAAAATTCCACTTGGCTGCCTCCAGCGCAGATTTCCTTACTCTGACGCTGCCCTGCAGCTGTGAAAGGCTAGAAGTTTTCAAAATGAGATTCGAGTTTGTGTACTCGCATTCCTCTCAGTTTTTGAGTTGTTCATTGGGCTGGCCCTGCACTGGGCAGCTCCAGCGAATTTCTCTGATGAAGCTTAGCAGACGTGTTCAAGATGCACTTTGCAGTGGCTAGTAGGGAAAGGACTTGTTTTTTCAGATAATTACTTTTTTCCCGTCGTCTGCATTCACAGTATCATCTGTAGGGACAGTGAGTACACCCTATACTGGTAGTTTCATAACTAATTGCAGATTATTCAAAAATTGTGATATCAAAGTGACCTAAATAAAAAACAAAAAAAAGTACTAGGTCTCCCTTGCACCAGTTAGCCTTTCCCATGGGAAGGTGATCCACTTTCCTGACACACTTGCTGTGCGCGTCACAGAGAGAAACAGCACGCCTAGAATTCGCACAATGATTTTTCCATGCCTTCCTGCTCTTTTGGGGGTAGAACATATTTTTCACAACCCGGCAATCACCTGAGTTGTCACGTTGACATAGATAAAGCACAGCGCTAAGGAAACATGTCCAAGATCACCCAGCTGCCCAAGGTCACCCAGTCGGCCCGCTGCAGAGCCAAAACATGTGCCTAAGAACTGTTCCTGGTGCAGTTTTCTGCTAGTGCCCTGGCTCTGTGGTATCGACGGAGGACTCAACCAGGACCTTTCCTGCCAAGTATTTTGGACTGCAGAAGCATGTGTAAACAACATGCGCATTCCACACAGATGGCACCGTCCTGCCCAGGCCAGGCTCCAGCGGGAGGGGATGCCAAGGGCCAGGGTCCCAGGCAGCCTTGTCAGTGCGGAAATAGGGGTGGCAGCATGGCTGCCATTGTCAACCAGCTCAAGGCATACTGAAGTGATGGGTGTGGGAAGAACACACTAAGAAGGAAAGGGTGGCAGAGAAGGCAGAATGGAAGGAAAAAGAGAGAGAGGAAAGGAGGAGCAGGGAGGAGGTATTGCTTCCTTGGCTTTGGAGTTAGAAAGCTGGGTTCAGATCTTAGCTTTGTAAGCTGCCAGCTCTATCTTTCACTCAAATTGGGAACTCTTACCCAAATGTGTTAACAGTGAATGACTGTGAGCTACCATTATTTATCAAATAACTAAGACTTCCATGTGTACTGCTGGTTCCTAGCGCTAGTGTTAGAGGCTGTGTTACTTCTGCAGTGTGGAGGATTTGGCTTGGCTGTGTTGTGAAGGGGAATCTACAGAGTTTCAGCTCGAAGACTGTGCTTGGTCACGTGGAGAAGTTCAGAGACAGGTGCTTTGGGCTAATTGGGTGGCTCACTGAGAAGAAAGAGCTCCCTGGCTCCCTCCAACTGTTTTTCTTGGCCACCTCTGTTTGCAGAGAGGCTGCTGGAGCTCCAGCTATCACATCCTCATTTCAGGGAGCAGAATGGACGAGGGACAGAAGGAAAGCCCAATGTGTTTTATGTGAGGAGACTTCCCAGAAATGCTGTATTTGACATCTGCCTGGTCAGAATTTATCTTAGACTTAGTTTAAGGAGCTTGGGAAACATAGAATTCACTGATTCCCCATTTTGTTTGAGCCCTTTGTGTGGATGATAGTAAGAAACATTGTGATCCTTAGGGAAATGTCTTAGAAACAAAAACTGTTACACATGATAATAATGGTAACTCACATTTGAGGTACCACAGGCACTGTGTTGACAATTTTAGATTTACTCTTTCACTGATTATGGGTGTGATTATCTCTAACAGAAAAGAAACTGGGGCTTAAAAATGTAAGTAGTTTGGGCTGGTGATATAGCTCAGTGGCAAAAGCGCCTGCCTGGCAAGCGCAAGGTCCTGAGTTTGAAAAAAATGAAAAAAAATGTAAGTAGTTTGCCTAGGGGTACATCACCAATAAATAGTAGAGCTAGAACTCACAACCACACTTGGCTTTTTCCAGATCCTAAGCATTTAAGCATGGCACTGCTCTCCACAGCTCAAGTTTTAACTTGGTAGCTTATAATATATCTACAGTGACATTTTGAAAACCTTCTATCCTTTTTGTTCTGTAATCTTTAGCTTCCTGCCTCCAAGACATACACACATGCACACCCCTTATCTAATTTTTCCAAAGGTTGACCGTTTTCGTGCTTGTGGAAAAGGACGTGCTTTTACTATTTCATTAACACATTTGGATAAGAGTTTCCAATTTGAGTGAAAGATGGAGCTGGCAGCTTACAAAGCTAAGATCTGAACCCAGCTTTCTAACTCCAAAGCTGAGGAAGCAACACCTCCTCCCCTCTCTTCCTTTCATCTCTCTCCTTTTTCTTGTAAAAAGCGCACCATGAACCTGATGCAAACCTGTATTGATAGTCCTGGGCCCCAAATTTCATGCAGCCTTCGTTTGATTCTGGCTTATAATACCCTTGTTCTTTATTTTTGACACTATTCAACAATTATGTTGGCCAGGAAGCTGTGTATGGGAGTTGTGGGCGACTTGTTACCTTGTTAATGAGCACTGTTTTTGCAGGTACAGCCCTAAAAGAAGCCACTGGGGATCACAGGGTGGTAAGAAAGGTCCCTTCCCCAAAGGCGTCACATGCAGTTCTTCAGAGAATGGATCTCAGACAAGCCTGTTAACATCCAATTAGGCCATGACACTACATGCAAATCACAACTGACCTAGATGTAGACGCCCATTTGGTCCTTATAATTACAAATGTGTCATTGTCCCTGTAATGGCCACCCATCCCTTTAAAACATTCCTAAGAAATTACGCAGAGTAAATCAGCAATCCATTTTAGCACTCTTTGTATTTTCCCCTTAAACAACATGGTTTATGTCACTGTGTTAGTAATCAAAAGTTTGTTAGTGTTAGTTTACATAAAGAAGATGGCGACTTAATTATGATGCCTATTATGTAAAACTAGGTGTTACCCAGTTCTGTTTGTAAAAATAATTTAATTCCTGTTTTATGACATATTGAATTGTGTCAAAAATAAAGAACAAGGGCCGGTGAGATGGCTCAGCGGCGTAAGCGCCTGCCTTGCAAGCGCGAGGGCCCGAGTTCGACTCCCGGATCCCACATACGAAAAAGGGGCCGGTGATATCGCTCAGCGGCACGGGTGCCTGCTGGCGCGTGAGGTCCTGAGGTTGTCCCCCCGGTACCCACAAAAAAAATAAAAATAAAAATAAAAATAAAAAAAATAAAGAACAAGGGTATTATAAGCCAGAATCAAATGAAGGCTGGGTGAAATTTGGAGCCAAAGCTTGTTGATACATGTTTGTATCAGGTTCATGGTGCACTTTTTACAAGATTTGAGAAAAACAGTGTCTCACCTGATTAGATAGAGATGAGATAGATTAGAGAAGAGAAACCATCACCTGGGATATGAGGCCAATGACAAAAATCTCACACAAAATCTCCATTGCCTCTGTCTTTGTGCCTGGAAATCAGATATTAAGAGAAGGAACTGCAAAAGCTTCTCATTGTGTCCACTTTTTTCTTTGCTTGGTTTTCCAGTGCATTGAGTGCTTTGTGTAAAGTTATTTCTTTATAAAGGATGCTGTTTTCCATCTCACATCTACCTACAAATTATTTTTGCCCCATTTCCCGATTATGTACATGCAGAAATGTTTTGTTCCATAATGGGAAAGTGATTGCTTCCCATTGGTATAAATTCATGATCTGTCTCTTTATTCATTCCAAGCCTTTATTCATTCCGAACACTTCAGGAACTTTGTTAACTGAGCTCCACCGTTTGAAAAGTCAGTTCTTTTCTGTGCTTGGGTTACTTGTCATATCTCATGAGCCCAGACACTTGGTTTATAGATACCGAGTCTCCTGGCTGTCCTAATCATCCTTTTCATCTTTTTTGTTGTTGTTGTTTTTTGTTTTTTGTTTCTGTGGGTACCGGGGGGTTGACCTCAGGCACCGTGCCGCTGAGCGATATCACCGGCCCCTTTTTCGTATGTGGGATCCAGGAGTCGAACTCAGGCCCTCACGCTTGCAAGGCAGGCGCTTACGCCGCTGAGCCATCTCACCGGCCCCCTTTTCTTTTTTTTTTTTTTTTTTTGTGGGTACTGGGGGGACGACCTCAGGACCTCGCGCGCCAACAGGCGCCCGTGCCGCTGAGCGATATCACCGGCCCCTTTTTCCTATGTGGGTTCCGGGAGTCGAACTCGGGCCCTCGCGCTTGCCAGGCAGGCGCTTACGCCGCTGAGCCATCTCACCGGCCCCCCCCTTTTCATCTTTAATGGCTCAATTAACTTTACTGGTTCGTGGAAAACTTACAATTTCTAGTTGTACTTGAAATAATGGATCTTATGACCTTGAGTTAATTTTACTTGGAAAATTTATAACTTCTGGCCCAACAATAATGATGAATAGTACTTGTGTAGAGTTTTATAGTGAAACAAATGAAAATATCATTCTCCACTGTACTCAGCCCTTCCCGTGTCACGGAGGTAAGTGGTTTATGCTCGTTGGAGATTTCAGGCCGCCACCCTGACCTTAAGGCGACAGGCACGGGGTGGGGGAGAAAGGCCGTGCGTGAGTGGTTTATGACAGGGTCTTACGCAGGATCAGCGGCTTAGAGAAAGGAAGCGACTTGGCCTCTGCCACCACTGAGCATGGTGAGAGTCTCGGTGCATCGTGGGTGCCTCAGCGGCACCGGCACGGGGAAGGGGACTTCGAGAGTCTTGCGAAGCCGCCGAAGCGTGGATTGGCTTTCTGCGGGCCGCGTGTAGCCGTCGGCCTTTGGCTTGGGGTGGTGATGTGATCGCAGCGTTGAGAAGCAGCAGTCGCGTGTAAGGGCAGCGTTCAGGAGTGCGGTGCTGGAGACGTGGACGCCTCCTGGCACTGACGATGAGGCGGAAGGGAAGGCCCTGAGATCACGGAGCGGCCTTTGGGCCAGGAGGGGCGGACAGGGCTCGGCGGCCCCTGCTCGGGAGGGAAGGATTAGCCGGGGCGTGCAGTGCTGAGCGCTCGGCGAGGCCGTGTGAGCTGGGGCCCGAGAAGCCCGGGCGAGAGCAGCCGGCGACAGTCCTGGTTCCTGCCCGTTGGTAACGTCTCTGGTGGCATTTTCTAAAACCGGGCACAGCATCCCTCCCTCCCTTCTGGACCCAGGCTCAGCCTGGCCCCGCTCTTTCTGCTCTGTCCTACGGGGCACGAAGAAACCCAGAGACCGGAGATGCGAGAAAGCGGGGCTGAGGCCCTGACTCGGGAGCGGGTCTGCTCCGGGCTGCGTGGGCCCCAGCTCCACCTGACGTGTCGCCAGTGTGCTGACGGGGACTCTGCCTTGCGTCCTAGGCGTTTTTTGTGGACCACAACTCCCGGACCACCACGTTCATCGACCCGCGGCTCCCGCTGCAGAGCAGCAGGCCCACGAGCGCGCTGGCCCACCGGCAGCACCTGACCCGGCAGCGCAGCCACAGCGCCGGCGAGGTGAGTGCGCGGAGCCACAGCGGGTGGCACTGGCGGGGCGGCTTCTCGTCATCTCGGGGTTGGCTTTGTGTTTCTAGTCTGATTTAAAGAGTGTCACCCAGAGGCCGCAAAGCTTTGGAGTGTTGACAGGGCTTTCTGGAAATACAAACTTAGTTAAAAATTAAAAAGGTAGAACACACGAAGAAACAGTAAAGAATAGTTTTCTTTAATTCAGAGAAAAGTGAGAGGAGTTGACAATGTGTTAGGAGAAGACAATGATAAGCTCTTTCGCACACCCACGATGGAGTACTACTCTGCTATGAAAAAGGACAAACTCGAGTCATTCATAGGAAAATGGATGTACCTTCAGACCTTAATGTTAAGTGAAATAAGTGAGACACACAAGCTTAAATATTGCATAGCTTCTCTTATATGACAAACCTAAACTATAAATATGTTTTTGTAAATGAAGGACAGATAATAAGAAACAGGGAGATAGATCTTTTGCAAATGGAAAGGGAACCAAGAGATGGCAGCAGGGGGCAGGGGAGTACAAATCCAGGAAGGATTTGTAAAAGAATTAGGATATGTCATGTTTGAGTACCAACTACCTACAAAGAATGTAATCATTATGAATTACAAACATCTACTAATAAAAATAAAAAAAGAAATGGATGTAAGTTTTAGTGGGCTAAGATTTTGTTCAGCATAGGGAAGAATTTCTTGAGGTTTGCTGGCTTCTGTTGAAGTATTCATCAGTGGCGCGGGTTGTGGGGCCTTCTCTAGAGTTCTTTAAAGTAGACAGCAAGCTGTGAACCTGTGCTCAGAGAAAGCGGGCTGCAAGAGAATGACGAGCGGCTCTGCTGTGCTCTGCCTGGCTGTCCGCAGTGGCCCGCGGAAGCCACACGAGGGCTCTCCAGTGTTCTGACCCAAACGTGAAGATCCGTCTCCCTTCACTTTCTCCTCCTTAGCCTGACTGAATAAAAGGCGTGTTTTAGTTTTCGTCTCCTTAGTATGGGTTTATGCTTTGAGTGTAATCACTGCTTGATGTACATTGTTTTTCAAAATTCCTGAAGACAAACAGAATTAAGATTCTTTTCCTGCATACATTTTCTGTCTTGATGAATATCATACTTTCAGTGTTACACTGTAGGTCAAATATTTTTGTAGTCTTTCTTAAAAAAGTTATGAATGCAATAAATAACTGGATTCAGTTCATCAGAATTCTAGTCTTGGAATTTCCCCTTGTGATTTACATTCTTGCCTCGTGCATCGTGTGCTTACTGGTTTGGTGCAGACGTAGAATACACACAAGGTCATATAAAAATGATATATAAATCTATTGCAGGGTGAGGTATGCACCAAAATATTTATGTTTTATGAGTAGCTAATAAATCTTTACCTTGCTGTCATGTAAACCATTAGTGGTGAACTGGAGGACACTAGGAACATTTATCTTGAAAACAGAACAGACCTCTCACCTTTGGCCCTGTGCATATGCAGCATAATTAGGACGCAGTGTGACCTCTCACAAGGCTGGTGCCCTTTAGCCACTTACCTTATCCTGACTTCACCCAGTGCAGCCTGGACTGCCTTCCTGGGAAACACGCATGAGATTAATAGCTGGACTTCCACTTCCTTTCAAACCCTCTCTCTCAGGATTGAATTATTTTCATGGCCCAGCAGTAGCCTGTTGCAGGAGAGAGGTTTTAAGTGGTATATTAAAATTTGAATGAAGATTTATCTTCCTAGTGATAGAAACTGAACTGTGGAACCGAGGGAACCTCCTGGACTCTGCACTCGGCCACAGCACTGCTAGAGTGTGGAGGGGATGTTCGCGCGGACGCAGAGAGGAATTGCTCGCTGCCTTGTGGTCTGAGTTCAAGAAATGAGATCTCAAAGACCTTTGGCTGTTCAGGGAAGTGAGGATATGTGACAATACATGGAAAAGAGGGAAATCACACAAATATTGGTGTGTAGAGATGCTAAATTCTCTGACTGACAGATGACCTGTAATGAATGGCTGAATCTCCACAGAGCGGTTGAGTCCACTCCTCAAAGCCAACAGCTCAAGCCAAGAAGTTAGGAGAACTGGCTGTGAGTCTTTCCAGCCACCATCCTATTTCCAATATTCAGATATTCCAATCAGGAGAGCTACTCACCTCTCTTCCATCCAACAGAGTAATACGAAATACCTACGACAGTGTAGAAATATGGTGGTTGCCATCCTGAGGAATAAAAATAATTAACTTGTTTCCCTTAATAAGGAAAGTATGAAATCACAATTCAGATGAGTAAAAATATGAGTGAAAGATCCTAAACTGTTTCTTTTTTAGTGGTTGAGAAAGAAAACTGTACTTTAGTAGCTTTTTTAGATAATTGTGGATTTTTTTCACTTATTTCTTTGCCGATGTATTAAGGCATAACTGACAAATAATATAAACTGTTCATAAAGACAGCCACTCTAGAAATGTATGTCAGGTGCTGCTGGAGCTCAGTAAAGGTGGCCTTTAACTTTGCTTGCTCATTTTGCTCATTTTGAAGAATGAGCGAGAACATTCTGGAAGGATAAGCGAACAGTGGATTGTGGGGAGGCTGTTGGTATTTTGAGGGCCTTTGGAAAGTCCTCAGAAAACATCCAACAGATACAGTATGAGAAAACGATTGTGAAGGTTTTCAGTGGGCAGAAAATAGTACCGATTTAGAAATCCAGCATGTTATTTTGCTTCTTGTTCTCTTACTCTTTTACACTATGGTTCCATTGCTGTCGACAACTCCTAGATTACAGAAGGAAGTGCTCGAAGAGAACCAAAAGTAGCTGGAGAGCCCTCGGGTACCCACACGATGGGTGTTTCGGTTTTCTGCTTGTGTGTGAGTTTCTAAACCTACAGCAGGTACAGCTCCACACCTGCCACTCTTAGCCCCCTGACGTGGGAGGCTCCAACCGGAAGGAGCTGTCGAGCAGGTGCCCTGGAGGGCACGCAGGACCGGTTCAGAGGAGGGGACACCCGCTCGGGAGGAGGCTGCTGGAGCCTCCGCGGCTGAGGCCGGGAATCCCTGCCTGCCTCGGCCAGAAGGGGGAGTCTCCTGGCGCTGGCCCAGAGCACGCTTCCACCCCGTCTTTCCTGTGACTGTAGGGTTGCAGGTTTGGGTTTTGTCCGTGCAGAAGTTATTCCTGATCAACGAGTCTGCTCTTTAGCTGCCGCAGCCTCGGCAATTACGCGCGAATCGAGCCACTCTGTGTCACCTGTAGTCACCGCCCTGGTGCCTCAGCCTTCTCTCCCTTCTCAGCCACTGGAGCAGGGCGTTCAGGGCCTCCGCTGGTGCTCGTTCTGTTGGCTGGTGTCGGCCATGCTGGTCGCTAAGCATTTTGAAGAGTTGGGTTTGGGGTGCAGACCGTAAACGATGTTTGCCTTCGCAGGTGGGAGAGGACTCCCGGCACGCGGGGCCGCCCGTTCTCCCCCGGCCGTCCAGTACGTTCAACACAGTCAGTAGGCCACAGTACCAGGACATGGTTCCAGTGGGTATGTCACCCCTCCCCAAGTCTCTACCTGCGTGTCTGCGTCATTGTACACCACGCAGAGCATCCGGACAGCTCCTTGTTGTCAATTTTTTTTGCCCTGTATTGAGAAACTGTTCCATTATCCCTAAGAAATTTGTAACAGAATAGAGGCTTGCATCTTGAAGGGCTTCTGTCTTATAAAATTCTATAGGATGAGATTTTTAAATACCACTCTACCTTTTCTGGGTAGAAGTATTAGATTGTCAAAGTCAAGGAAAGACAATTTACGGAAGCAGTGTATTAAAATAAGCATTTGGATGTGCATAGACTTAGGATATATTTAAGGCATGAGACTGAATTTAAATGGTGTTTGAATATGTGGTAGCTTCACAAGGTAGCCCAGCAAAGATAGCACACTCTTAAGGATTTTTGTAGCAAATAGAAGGCAGCAAGAGCCTGCTAAGCAATAAACTAAAAATAAATGGATACAAGCATAGAGGTCTAAACAACAGCTAACTGGTGTTAGTGTAAAAATGATGACGTTGAAGTGGATTCATGATTTTCAGACCTGAGGTCCCTAAGGCAAAAATGAAGTGGAAAGACAGATGGAAGACCACACAGACCCCTTCTCCAACTTAAATTAAAACAGATACATATATATATGTATATATATATACATATACATATATATATATATATATATGTATATATATATAGTCTGTTGTTACTTTAAAATTTTTACTTTAAAAAAACTTTGTCATGAAATGCAGTATAATGCCCAGGACTTAAAGAAGTTTGACAGCCAGGCGTGGTGGTGCACACCTGTAGTCCTAGCACTCGGGTGGCTGAGGCAGGAGGAGCCACAACTTCACAGCCAGCCTGGGCTACATAGTGAGTTCAAGGACAGCCTGAGCTACATAGCGAGACCCTGTCTCAAAAAAAACCAAAAGAAAAAAATAAAGTTTGACAACCACTGGCTAAAAACAAATCTAGAGTCAAAGGCTATCTACATTTTATTCTGTCATTACTAATATGATATTAAACACTGCACATACAATTTTTTTTTTTTTTGTGGGTAACAGGGGTCGACCTCAGGACCTCATGCGCCAGTAGGCGCCCGTGCCGCTGCATGATATCACCGGCCCTTTTTTCGTATGTGGGTTCCAGGAGTCAAACTCAGGCCCTCGCACTTGCCAGGCAGGCGTTTACGCCACTGAGCCATCTCACCAGCCCTGCACATACAATTCTAAAGTGTTATAAAATTGTTACAAAGTTATCTAGTTTCTGATCATGAATATAAAGATTGATTCAATTTTATAAGTGTCTTCAGTTCACATATAATGAAATGTATATTTAGGCACACTTTGAGTTACACTGGAACACCATTTTAGCAGGCTTGTTAAAAATGTTTTTTCTACATTTAACTAAAATATGTATGTACAGGCAGCATAAGGCAACATAAAGTTTCAGATGGCAGATTTCACAGAATTATACTTCTTTTGTTTAATCATTTGTCAGTTTAAGAAAGGCTTGTATCTTGATCATATTTAGAAAAACAAAAGTGTTGACTGGTCCTGGATCTCTGATATCAGAGAATTTGCACACACAGTCTGAGTTGTAAATTTAAATATATTCATGCCTACTACTGATTACAATAATATATATAATTAACCTGAATCATAGTAACAAATTTATATGTAAACAAGTGTTTACAAACAAATAAGTAAACAGACAAGTAAGCAAGTAAACAAATAAGTAAACAAGTTCATTTTCTTGACAAAAGAGATATTCACAGAGCCTTTAAGCAATTGTAATGAACTGTTTCTAAATCTCTTTAGCCATCCGTGAGTAGGAGGCAGCCTTGCAGAAGATGAGTCTCGAGTATATTGAAGATGATTGTGTGGGAGGTGTTTTGGTAACGCGCTATTTGTGGCTTAATGGCGCCGAGTTTGGGGATGGTTTGTCCCCTGCCATTACTGCAGCTGTTTTGACTGTAGCTGTTACTGGTAGCTACTGGATTTGCGGGGCACCAGGGCTGCCTCCTTACCTCTCTGGCTGTCTTAAGATTTAACCAGAAAAGAGTTTTCCATTTCTGACTGTTGTCATTTCTGTGAGGTTTATTTGAGTAAACTTAAGGTGACTGATAGTTAGTGGCTTGTTGGCAAACTTCTCACTTGACAATAAATATGGATCATGATATGAGTTTGCTAAGAACACTTAAGTGAGCCACACTTATCAGGTCTGAGACCAACAATCGTGGAGCAAGTGAGACGCAAACTGGAACATAAGCTTCGGTGGTGGGAGTGGCAGGGTAGTTTCAAACTATTCATTTGAGTACAAAGAATATTAATTAGAGAAATGGATTTTTAAAGTTTGGTTTTATATGCACAAAACTAATAATAGATTTTTTAAAGTTATCATCTTTTCTGATTTTTTTCAGCTTACAATGACAAGATTGTTGCATTTCTGCGTCAACCCAACATCTTTGAAATTCTGCAGGAGCGTCAACCTGATCTTACCAGGAATCACTCACTCAGGTAACTGTAGCATCGGGGTCTGGCTGAAGCTGCGTAAGCTCCAGCCATTAAATCTTGGTAACGTGGATAATCATTTTATAAATTCACCCTGACATTCTTTACAAAGGCATTTTACATACACATATTTTATGTTGCTAACAGCAAGTCATGTGGCCCTGGCTTCTCTTGGTTAACTTTAAGAGTTCAGTAGGATTAAGCAGCCTTTGAAGACGAAATATGAGAAAGGAAAAATTTACAGTTAAGAATGCACCCTAGGGCCGGTGATATCGCTCAGTGGCATAAGCGCCTGCTGGTGAGCGTGAGGTCCTGAGTTCGACTCCCAGTACCCACATTGAAAAAAAAAAAAAAAATAGAATACACCCTAAATGGGCAGGTTATGATGAAAACAGTAAGACACCAGTTTTTGGAGTGTAGCTTCAGTAAACAAAGTAAAGGTTTATTGAATTGAGATCTGCAAAGCTCTCGACTCAGAATTCACATTTTTCCATAATAAAAACACAGTGGAACTCAAACAGGGGAGCTCGTTCTCTCTACAATCCAGCATTGCCGGCCCGAACCTGTCTTCTAAACAGCTCCTCAGTGCTTCCGTCAGTGCTTCTGCTCCTGTTCTCTGGCAAGCTTTCCTCTTCTCAGTTTGGCGAGAAGGGTCTTTCTTCTAACACTCGGGGCAAGGTCTCCTTCCTCGAAATCTTTCAGCTCCACTGTGGACTTAGTCCCATGGTCTAGGCTAGTACAGCGGTACCTCGGTTCATGCACTTAATTCTGGTCACGAACCAAGTCAAATTTCCCCACTGTGCTGATGATTACACATATACTGTATCAAATTGTTCTTTGTACTCTTTTTACTATTACTTTTTACTATGGTACTTTTGTATTTACTTTGTACTCTTTTTACTATTTGGCTTTCATGCTTTAATTTGATTTTTTTAAATTTGTATGCTTTATTTTCCAATTAGATTTTACAAATAATTAATAATATTCAATACAAATCTTATCCAACTCATTATCCTTCTCCTTACTAATCCAGTATCTAGAATAGTGCTTTGCATACAGTGAATATGTAGTAGATAATTTGTTAATTTGAAAATAAATTACCAAATATTAACATGATTTTCTCAGTTTCTCATGTCTTGAAGTTATCACTTTTACAGCTTCTAAAGGCTAAAATTACACAAAATTTCAAGTACATTACAGATGTTACTAATAAAGAAATCCTGTTTTCACACAGCTAACATCAAACTTAAATGTGAGTGCTTCCCCCCTACAAGCTTGATATTCTAGATCACACACAGAAAAAGTGAAAATAGGGCTGGTGAGATGGCTCAGCGGCTTAAGCGCCTGCCCAGCAAGCGCGAGGGCCCGAGTTCAACTCCCGGAACCCACATATGAAAAAGGGTGATATCGCTCAGGGGCACAGGCGCCTTCTGGCGCACGAGGTCCTGAGGTCGACCCCCCGGTACCCACAAAAAAAAAAGAAAAAGTAAAAATAAAAATTATCTAAGTATGGATTTTGTGGTTGTTTATTGTGGCGTCCAATCAGCAGCCCATGATCCCCTAGGGAATCTTGCGTAAGATGTTTTGGTTATGAAGTTGCAGAAATGAGTTTCTCAGTGGTCTAGTTACAGATTTTAGAGAGTCCGAACCTCAGAACTAAACAAACAAAATTCTTCCTTTTTTTGCTAATCATAAAATAAAGAAAACTGTTTTCTCTCAATCTACCTCATCCAGCCACAACACCCATACACACATGCACACACAAGCACACACACACACACACACACACACACACACACACGCCCCTCTAGTTCATGTCTTGTTTTCTGAATGTGCCCCACCCTCCACAAAAAGAGCGAGAAACAAGAAACTCAATTTTCCAACTTTGCTCTGTACTGCACATTATAATTTAAAACAATTAGCATATCTTTAAATCTGTGCCTTGAATTTACATGAACTTTATCATTGTTCTCTAAGGACTTGACAGAACCTTAACAGAGTCCAACTGGGGAAAGCTGAGGGCGCAGTTGGAAGCTTCTAATTTTATTTCTGTTTTCTTCCTGCTTTTTAGAGTCTTACAAGTCTCTAATCTCCTAAAGATTGCTGAAGATTTTTTTTATTTTTTAGTGGGATCCTCAGTTAAACACAGTCTTCCTTCTAATGTAGATCTCATATGGTGATATCTTACTAAGAACTTACTTGATGGGCTTTGAAATATGTATGCATCTCTTTGTCCTTTTAAAAACTTTTCACAGAACTTGACCATGGAAGTTAATGCAGCTGTGACAAGTAGAAGGAAGTAGGGCTTAAACCAGTGAGATAATGCCTGTCCTTTTACCCAGAGTATGGGTCACACTGCACTTTCATTTTCTGAAAAGTTTTTTTTTAGTAGCTAGGCACTTTGCTTATCATAGCAACATAAAGGGGAAGTTTGTGTATCCAAGGGAACATTCTCTTTCATACAGTTAAGAACTGCATCATAAGGAACATTCCCACAAATGCAAGGGTGGAGCAGCAGCTGGTTTTATTAATCTCATGTTGTAGTGGTATTTGTGATAACACCGTGTGTTGGTCACCTTTTCATCACTATCACAAAACATCTGAGATAATTAACTTATAAAGAGAGAAGTTTTATTTTGGCTCATAGTCTTGGATATTCTGGTCCATGATCACAGACCCCATGTTTTTATGCCTCTGGTGGGGGAGTTGGATGGCAGTTTGTTTTGGCTCACAGTTTCAGTGGGGTTAGTCTATGGTTGACTGGCTCCAAGGTAGAAACAGCATGGCAGAAGGGCATGCCCACCCAATGGCAGCCAAGAGGTGGAGAGAGAATGGTAAAGCCAGGGATAAGAATGCACTCTTCCAGGCCACATTGCAGTGACCCTCATCCAGCCAGGCGCCACCTCCTGAGAGCGCATTCAGCCGTAAACTCCATCAGTGAACCCTCTGATGAGCACCCCCGTGATCCAGTCACCCTCCACACACAAGAGACTGAGGGGACATTTTAGATCTAAACCATGCAGTCTTCCTTATCTGTGTCACAGGCACTTAAATAATCATTCTTGTTTCCTTCTTAATAGAATGAGGAAATAAAGAGTAGCCCTTGGCAGGTTAAAGTCGGTCTACCTCTTTATTTTGTTTTTCTTCTTTGTAGTTTCTTCTAAACCAGAAGGTAGCGAGCCATTGGTTTAGATTGTATTCGTGTACAGCTCCTTCTCCCTCAAGACACCACTGCACGCATTTCCTGTGGAATGGCTGTGGGTTTTCATGCAGCAGAACCTGGCCTGCACCTTCAACTGCTGCACTGAAATTATTTCTCCTAACTTAATCTGTCATACAAGTATGAATGCTACCAAGTTATTGTCCTTCTTCTCTGATAGTTTGCTCTCTTAATCTTGAAAGAGGTTTCTTACCCCAGTTGGGAAAATCAGCATCCGACTGCCGGTTCTCACCGGAAGACGGTAATTACACCTAGATGCACATATGCTGTGACACGAAGACCAGAGCTGAAATAACAAGGTCTGATTTGATCTGTAATTACAAATGTAGTCATTCACAGTAGCTTAATACTTTGTAGGTGAATATAATGCATACAAATTCAATAAAACTTTTAGTTTTGCTGTTTGTGCAATATTCTATTATGACGAAGAACCTGAATGTCATAAACCTGAGTTGAGCTGAGAATTCCCTCTCTTCTGTGATTATTATGCCCAGCCACTAAATCTACTACAGGCCAGTCCTGATCTCCCCAGACATGAGTGATAATCACTTTGGGCATGAGGATGATTCTTCTTTCACTGACATGGAAATTCCCTTGCCACAAGAATGTGATCAGTGCTACTAGTCCATTGCACAAATCAGGCCATTCTGTATTTTATGGTATTAGTAAATCAGTAACTTAGAGGCCCAAGAAATTCTGAGCCACAAAAGGCAAATGATTTTAGATTCACCAGGCTAGAAACAAAAGCACTCAGACTTTCTGTATCTTTCCGTCATCCTATTTTGAGAGCCTTGTAGCTTTGCTGTAATTTAATTTTACTCTTGATTTAAAAAATAATTATTTTCCCATTTTAAAATGATCAAACAATACAGAAGTCTACAGAATTTCTAAAACCTGGCTGATATTAAACTCCGGTGTTCAAAATTTCTATTTCTTGTCTAGCTTTATAGCAAATGAATTTTTCTACGTTTAATATTGGGCTGAAAATGTTAATCTCAGTTAAACATCTGAACTCCTTGGTCTAAATAGCATGAATTCACCTGTGCTCATCCTGCTGAATTTTGT
The DNA here is from genome assembly GCA_028451465.1 of Erethizon dorsatum. NCBI lineage: Eukaryota > Metazoa > Chordata > Mammalia > Rodentia > Erethizontidae > Erethizon > Erethizon dorsatum. The sequence continues at coordinate 136,200,861 of CM051826.1, read as the reverse complement.
TTTTCTTTTTGCCAGTCTTGGAGTTTCTTTGTTAATACCTGTCGAGCTCTGTCTCTGAGTCCTCCTCTAATTTGTTTACTGGTCATTCAGATGTCTGGGTCACATGGCAATCATCTGATCTTTCTTATACTAACTTCAAACAGTATAAAATCCAGATTGGGATTGTCATTCTCCAGTGGCCCATTAGCACAGGCATAATTATTGAATTTAAAAACATTAGGTTAAAGTGATTTGTAGACATCACGTAGGAATGGTCATTGGAAAGTGCTGGTAGAAATCTCTCTTTCTGGAGACCAGCAGTCACGACTCTTAGCAATTAGGAAGGTATCTACTGGAAGAGTTCAGACTTGGGGTCAGACAGACCTTCCTTTGGATTCTGCCTCTGCAGTTTACTCAACATTGAATGAGGCATTTAACTGCCCTCCAAGGTGTTACCCTAAAAACGATAGGAGTTCTAACTTTGCAGTGTTCTTTGAAAGATTAAATGACATAATAAATACAAAGCACTTGGTTCTTTGTAAGCATAGTAAGCATACAATAAAATGAAATTTATATTCTTGATTGTATCACAAGGACTCAGTTTAATTTGCCCCTGAAGTTAACTAACTTTCAAACCACTTGCCTGGAGAATGATTATACAACTACAGGAACCATGTCACCTGTGCATGTAGTTGACACCTAGGGTCGCTTTAGTTCCATGATTAGCTTCCATATGGGAGGCTTTCTGGGGCTGTTCACAGTTTCCTACAAGAAACGTTTCGCTAAACTCTTACACATATCCGATGAGGCCAGCGTGGCCTCTCCACGCTTACACAGAGGGCTGAGCGAGGTTCGGCAGAAGTTATGAGGGCCAAAGCACCAGGGAGAAAATGTCCCGAAGCCACCCAGAGGTGTATTAAGACATCTTCATCTTCCTGTAGGCATTTCGTCCCCTACGACAGTAAGAAATAGACTCTTTACAACTTGTTCTAAGTGCTCTCTAGTAAGCATTTTTTGGTGGGATTTTTTGGTATGTTTCTTTTTCAAGCAAATTTACGAGGAATAATAGTATAATTTCAATTATTAAATATACTTTTAATTAAATACTTGTTATCAAATGAATAATAAAATATTATAATTCATAAGAAATTATACACCTGTAGTTATAGACTCCAGTATATCCTAGATATTAATTCTTCACAATAAAGATGGGCTTAGGGTCCAAGCTGTTAAAATGCCTTAGGAAAAATGTATTTCAAGTCGGTGCTTTTGCACCGACTAAACTCCTTTGGTAGAGTCCAAAATGGTTTTGCTGGAAGGTGGTAATGCTACCTGCAGAGAATATGTTCCAAGATTGCCAGGGGATGCCGGGGACCCACAGAGTAATGAACTCTGAATAGCTTGTGAGGCCTACCTAATAATATACTCAGTTTAAATTCTTGAAGTCTTACACTAGGCCCTGGGCTAAGTATTTTATTTGCATTCTATAATGGTGCTTAAGGTGAGGAAACAAGCAAAGAGAATTAAGTAATTCTTAGTTCTTAGCCTGGAGATGATTTATACACACTTACAACAAATTTCACTCTTAATTTATGTGACTCCTCTGAACCCCTAAGAATCATATAGCCGTAAGGACCTAAATGTCCAAATCGAACCTATATGATGAGCGGTAGAAAGAAAAGTGAGCTTCCCTTCTGCTTGGGTACTGGTAAAGTCAGACAGTGCCCACTGCCTACAATGACGAGTATGAGTGGTCACTGCTTATTTTCCTTTCTTGACATTAGATCATGGGGAAGTCACCAGTACTTCTCTAAACTGCCCGCAAGCGGCTGTAAGGGCCTGTGTTTGTAATGTGTCCCTGAGCCAAATCTGTGCAGAGGGAAGAGCACGCGCCCTTCTTCAGCTTCGGAAGCGTCGCTTGGTTTCAGTGAGAATACTTCCTGTGGGAAATTCCAGCCCGAGACTGTGCTCCTTGTCCTCAGATGATCTTCTGCTCGCGCTGGTCTTCTGCAGTGGTTCCGCGTGTGGGAGGAAGTGGTTACACAGCCTAAATATTGTGCATCTGAGGGACAGCGCTAGCTGGCGACTTTTTCCTAACGCTGTGCTGCGCCATGCAGTTTAGCATTGTGTTTTAAGAGTTGTGGGTTTTTTTACTAAAACATTGCCCCTTAAAAAAAAAAAGATTGCTGCTTTACCTGTCGTTGCGCTTCCCTTGGTGGATTCTGGTTTAGTAAATCACTTGACATCAGCTTTCTGACTCTCTTTTTCCCCCTGCCACAGCAGAATATGATAACAAGATTGTTCATTCCAAACATGGAGTGGAATGCGAGGATGAGAGCTGTTACATGGGCATCAGTGGGTCGTGTGCCCGGCCTGTCTTTTGCCAAGTGCTTGCTGTGTGCGCAGTACAGTACTGGGAGCCAGAGATGGAGGAGGAAGGGATTTTGCCCCCCACAAACCCACACTGCAGCGGAACTTAGAATCCCCATCACCGCCCTCTAGGATTAAACAGAATTTCTTCATGCCACAGGTCCCTTCTAATGCTATACATTAGCCAATAAACTTGATAAACATCTTCAAGTAATACGCAGACATCCCCAGGGAGATAAATCTTCAATAGCATTTCTCCAAGTAATAATGAATTCTGAACCCCGAGTGAACTCGTGGAAATACGAGTCGAAGCTGTTCTTTTCCATTTTAAAAGCAGAAGAAATCTTGCAAACCCATCACATTGACTTGAACTGTGTTTGTGTCTGTACAGATTTCTTACATTTACAATTTTTGTAAACTATAAGCCAAAAGATACATGAATTAAGTAAAAACTGAGAAAATTAATAGCATTTGAATTAATACTTAATGTGAGGACAGCTTGTTTTTCAGAAGCCGAACGACCAGTGTTGAGACCATTGTCAGTGGAAAGGCACATTTGTGTTTTTTGTGTCGCTTCTGTTTGATCTGGTTCATTTTATTTTTCGTCTCACAGTCTATCACATGTCTGTGGCATTACCGTAGTCGCCACTTTCCCTTCGTATCTACTGATTCCTTGTTTTATTAAAGTTTATTTGATGGTGTTTCCCCAAGTCTAATACTGAGGAAGAACTGGATCATCAAGCGCCCTGGGATGGGTGGGATCCGCCACCACCTTTCCATTTGCAGACTACTGCCACTGTTCTTGGGAGAAGCCGTGACATCTTTTATGCATTATTTAGCATAAGTACATAATTCACTTTTTAAAATCTGTCTCTTCTGTTTTCTCTTTAGCCTGCAGCAACTTACATTACTTAGTCCCATTCGATCATTTTCATGATGCAAATTGATACTGCACCAGGAAAATTCTGTCTTTCTGGTTTTTGGGAGAACGGTGCATGTGGGCTCACAGGCACTGCTTCTGTCCTATTCACCATCAAGGCCCTGCTGGCCTGAGGGTAGCTCACTGACTCCTCCTGAGTCCTTCTCTGCTTGCTTGGCAGCAACCCTGTAAATGCAGACATGAAGCTGAGTCACGTGGCAGGGCTCAATGACATCATGTTATACAAATTCACTTCTGTCATTGTAGCCACTCTGATCACAGCATGAAAACATAAAATTTAAAAATTCTTGCAGAATTCAAGATCTTGCCTGAAGATTTCTCATAGACGAGGACACCAGTTTGAAAAACACTCTTCTGTAGAAGATTAGGCAAATATCTGATAACCAGGGAGCAGTTCCTTTTTCATTCTCAGAAAAGATGAAACATTTCTGAGGGTTTCTGAAACATCAGCCTACTTCTCTTTCTTCCTCTGCCTTGAGGTGCTGTCTGGACCATCAGTAAAATAATGTCCTTGTTTCTACATGAAAGGACTTTACAAAAGACCATCTAGACTGGGTGCCAGGATAAGGCTAAAGAGTTCAGTTCAGTGGACAGGACGATTTGCAGTTTCAGCTAATACTGGAATTGCCTTTGATTTTTCTCTCTTCTACTGCACTGCAAGCTCCTTGATTTCTGATTTTTGTCTCGGCCCCTGTTGAGTTCCTGGTGAGTGGGCCCATGCTTCGCCCATACGAGGTGCTCAGAAAATGTTTGCTGAAAAACGAGTGAATATTAGTGTAAGAAAGTACTCAGTGGTGTGGCGTACACCAGATGAGATGTCGCAGTCTCCCCGTAGCCTGTCTCTGTGACAGATTGGAAGACTCCTCTGCGTGCCTCTGGTTGTCCTCACCCGGAGCATTGGGCCCTCTGCCTCCACTGCCTAGCAGTGTGTAGCTGGAGCGCGGTGGAAATTTTCCCGGCTGGCACGCTTCCCCCCACTTTCCTTCCTTGTGACTCAGTGGGACTCTGATGTTTTTCTTATTCACAGGAAACCGGTAGGCCACAGTCCAGAGCATGCATTTTCAGCCCGTTCATAGGAGAGAGCTCAGACTGTTTGCTTTTTGGTTTCGTTCTATTTGCTCAGTTGCATTGTGAGGATAAACTAAGGAGATAAACTGTGTGGGAGATAGCTTTTGATTCTCCAAGGTGATACACATAGTTACTAAACCTCATATAAGTACTTTGGTTAAGTAATTGTCCATTTTTCTCCAAGGTAGTTTTTTTCTAATTTAGCTTTTTAAAGCCAATGTTTATATCTCTCATCAAAAAAAAAAAAAAAAAAAAAAAAAAAGCCGTTCAGCAGATAATGGGCCTTCAGATGCACGGTCCCTCACTAGAGGAAAGTGTCCTTTCCGGTTCCGGCCTTGACACTGGAGGAAGGTTCGCAGGGAGGCCATGTGAGCAGTTCCTCCATGCACGTGTCGACCACTCACTTCTTCACAGCCTTTTTAAAGAATATTAAATAGCTGTGGCAGTAAAGGATAGAAAAGAAAATTGGCCGCTACTAAAGATCCGATGCTTCACATACTGAAGTATTACGTCAGAGGAATGTAGCTGGCCGAAAGCGAGGACTTAACTGAGTATCATGCCTCCCAAGCTGCATGGCTAAGAGCAGATCACTTTCTGTGGATTAGGGAATTTTCTGTCTCAATCTTGCCTTCTACCTCATTGCCTTCTAGTCGGTAAGCAGTTTCCTAACTTGAAATTAGGAAATATAAAATGCAGTGGAACTTTATGAAAAATCAAGTAGAAAATCAAAATGTTCTATAGATAAGAACTAAATCTAAATAAAGGCATCAAAGACTGATTTTTACTTAGTAGCCCAGTGATCAGAATACATTGTCCTTGGCATTCAGAGTAAAATTATCTATCTTACGGCATCCATGTTCCAATCAAATGTAATGGCATCAGTACTGTAGTTAATGTTCTTATTATTTTTTCCTCATCTTATAAAAAGGAGTACAGTGTGCTCTGAAATGGTGTGAGGTAAATGAGAGAAAACAACTGGGAAAATTTTTATTAAAAGTTTATTTATATTGGGCTGGTGAGATGGCTCAGCAGCATAAGCGCCTGCCCGGCAAGCGCGAGGGCCCGAGTTCGACTCCCGGAACCCACATACGAAAAAGGGGCCGGTGATATCGCTCAGCGGCACGGGCGCCTGCTGGCACACGAGGTCCTGAGGTCGACCTCCGGTACCCACACACACAAAAAAAATAAATAAAATAAAATAACATAAAAGTGTATTTATATGACAAGTTGAAAATAGTAACATGATGGAAGATGACTCAAAAGAAAAAGAAAAAACTGGTGTTACCATTATATCTGTGGTAAAATAATGGTAGAAATAACAATGCTGTGTTTGATATATGTGGTGTAGGGATATATGTGTGTATGTAGGTATATTCATACACACACGGGTATGTGCACCATCTGTTTCACCAACTGTGTAACTAAACGGTGTTTCATTTCTCACTTCTGTAAAAAGCCATCTGCTTTTATATTGAAGTCGTAAGGCCTAGATACTATCTGCTTCCAAAGGTGAATCCTCAGGAAGACATCACTCCCTGTACCTCCCTTTTTTGGATAGCAAGGGATGGACCCTGCTTTTATAGGAACAGGGGAGCAGCCCAAAACTGTCGCTTAGGGTCAGGCTTAGAACTGGCCTTAACTCCAAGTGGATTTATTGGTTGGATGGTGCTGCTGTCGCTCATGGTCCATAGGCAGCAAAATGTCCAGACGATCAAGTAATCTCCCCCGAAGTGTTTGAAGTGGGAGGCATGGACGCTCACGAGGTCCTTCTTGCAGGCAGGGACCATGAGGCATGAGGATGTGCATTCCCGGGCAGCACAGAGTGGCTGCCACGTCTGAGGCCCCACGAGCTGCTGTGGCCGTTATGAACAATGGGCTTGACCACCGAGTTATCTTCCAAAAGCCTGTCGCGTATATTCTGAGCTGTTTCTTTGTCTGAATAGGGAGAAGATCCAATTTATCAGAACGGAAGGGACCCCAGGATTGGTGCGCCTCTCAAGTGATGCAGACCTTGTAATGCTGCTGAGGTAGGTGACACCAGGACCTACGGTGATGGAGCATTTTGGAAAAGAGCATGTCCATGTCGGTAGCCTCAAAATGTCTGTTTTGTCCTTAGAGACTTAAGGAAATACTCATGTTCAGCATTTAGGGTGCTGCTCTAGTGAGCGTCATTTCATTTTGCATTTGTTGCCCCTGCTGTAAAGGATGTGGTGTGGAAGGGACTGTTGTAGAAACTAATCAGATGTGCCACTCAGAGCGGACCGGGAGGATAACCAAATAAGGTACTCATGCTACCCCCTTGGTGTCGAAAAGAGGTCATATTTATATTTTCTTTCAATTATTTTCTCAAAATGTGCTTTGTGTCCTTTCGCTGAGTCAAGATATTATTTATTTACTTTGTGGTTTTGAGAATTTAGGCTTGGGAAAGCAGATCAGAAAGTTGAAATTTGGTCCCTGTACTCACTGCCAACTTCATAGGCCTTCATACAGCCAACCAGTTGCATTTTCTTTTGTGATGGTTAGACTGGCTTTGGTTTTAAATTTTAGAGTAGTGGAGAACGGAAACTGTCAGGTTTTCAAAAGATTTTCTTATTTTTAATATTATCCCTCAAACGTAGGAAGCCAGAATAAAAGAATGCTGTGCTGTGCTTTGCCCAGTGGCTGGGACACCCGCCACCGAGGTCGCCATGGAATGAGGGGGATGTCACCCCAAGCCAGTAAGGCTCTGTTCTGTTTATCCCTGAGCGCTGACAACCCCACTCAGGTTTCTCATGAAGTTCTTGACCTGGCCATTTCCGGTTCTCCACTCGATAGTTACCATATTAGTTGCTGTATTTTGACTGCCCACTTGATGGTTACCAAAAAGTTATTTCCTTTAGTATGTAGTTGAAGCATAATTGGAAAGGATGCAGTTACTCTCCAGAGATAGTTCTGGTCCCTTGATTCTAAACAGCACCTACAGGAGGCTGTCCCACCTCGGTCTAGGGATGCCCCAACTGCAGGCCACGGAGCTCGTTCTGAAAGCACTGCGCGGCTCGATAGATGGCCTGTACATACCAGAGGGTGTTCCAGATTTGGTTGGTGATAAAATAGTTAAACTCTTGTTACAAAATTCTGGGTAGGATATAATTCTTGCTTCATTCTAGAAATCTAAATTTGTTTCATTTAAGCTATGAGTTCTGCTTTTGGAATTATTTTTAAAAAATACTGATAATTATCGTTTACCTCTCTTTATTAAATCATCTTTAGGTGGATATTCTTAACTATTTTATTACACTAGACCTTAGAATATTTGTACTTTGATAAACACCACATTTTGCTTGAATTTCTGTGTTATGTGGTCGAATTCAAAAATATCTGAAGCTCTTACAGGAAGAGCAAGGCCACATTGTCCCTTGTCTGGGGAATAAGCGTGTGTCTGAAGCTTCCTAGGTCATGAGAGAAGCACGAGAAATTCACTCTTGTATGTTTGTTCTGTGGTCATTACATACAAATGATGTTTTCAGTTCTAGACCTTTATTTCACTGGAGTGACCAAATATGTTTGTTATTTTAATAATATGCAATGAAATAATGTGTTATATATACCTGTTTAAAAGCACTATTTAATAATTATTAAAAATGTAGGTGATTTATTCATATCTCCAGTTCATTATTTTTATAGCATTTTAGAATTTGAGCCATTTCAATCAGTGACTATACACTCAATGTTCTTGTAGCATACAGAGTAAGGATTTGTATCTGGTTTTGTAGTTTGTCTATTTGTTAAAAAGGAAAATCATGCCAGGCACGAAGGTGCTTTATTGTCAGCAAATCACAGTGTACCTCTAGGACATCATTCAATTCAAAATAAGCCCCTATAAAGTTATTTTCTAATATGACTATTACAGACACAAGAATTTTTAAATGATCTTGTGTTTTTATTGATTATTCTATGTAAATAACTGGATAACTCCAGTCCTGTAAAGTAAGTACTTCTCACAGATCTCCTATCTCATTGGTCAATTTGGCCACATAAAAAATAAGTTTGTATAATGCAAGATACCACACACAAGGATGAAGGGTAATAAACTGGGAGAACAATATTCACCACACATAAAGCAAAGAGACCACGAATAAATAAAGAATGCCCTTAAATCATTTTAAAAGAAGAGAACTCAAAAGGAAAATGATTAAGGATATGAAAAGATAAAAGAAATTGAAGCATACGTGGCCAATAAACTCATGGAAAGATGCTAATAATCGTAAGATGCAGTTTCAAATCATGAGATGCTGCTTCACACTATTAGATTTGAAAAAAATTCAGAAGTCTGATAGTACTAAAAGAGAAATATGTATATATATCCTACTGTCTGGGCTGGGTAGGACTGCAGTTTCCATAACCTCCTTGGGGTACTGATTGATAATGTCTTGCATAGCTGAAAAGGCACAAGCATTTTGACTGGGCAGCTCATCTTTTTCTTTAAGGAGTACACCATTTTTACACCAAGAAACTTTTTTACACATTTACAAATTGACATGGAGAGGGCGTTCATGGTACCATTGTTGATAAATGCACACAGTTGTCAAAAGTGGTACAGATAAGTAAACTGATTTATTCATGGAATTACCTGCTCTCTAGCAAGCAAAAGGAACAAACACTGTAGATCCTAGTTATCCACATAGTATCAGAACTAGAACAATATTTTTGAATGAGAAAAGATCTCAAGAATGCCATGTACTTACAGAGCTTTATATAATTTTAACAATGCATAAGGCAAAATTTCATATTATTTATTTCTCTGTACATATATATACATCATCTATCTATCTATCTATCTATCTATCTAGATATATAAATGTATGCTACAAAATATAAAATTATGGAAGGAAGGTAGCGTCTATGGATCCTGGCAGAGGAGAACGGAAGGGACCTCGATGGAGCAGGTTGGCGTGAGGGGTTGACCTTCCTGCTGGTCACGGAAACACCTCGTTGACTAAAATGTGTATTTTGCGTCCTGTTTCTCCAGCTTGTTTGAAGAGGAGATAATGTCGTATGTGCCTCCACACGCCTTACTGCACCCCAGCTACTGTCAGTCCCCACGCGGCTCCCCCGTGTCCTCGCCCCAGAACTCTCCAGGTGAGTCCCCTGCTGCCCCATGGGCGCCCTGTGGAGTGGCCCTGGGTCGGTCACCCTGTCCTTCACAAAGAGCGGCAGGGAGCAGGCGGTTCATCTTCAGAGCGAGCGCAGCTTCTGCCCGTGTGGTGGTTGCTGCCCCTTCGAAGCGGCTTGTTCCCATGGGGACTTGTTTGGACAGATGAGTTGACAATAAAAGTTAATAGTAGGGTGCACTCAAATATGCAATTTACTTTCACGATATTAGGTAAGACCAAATATACCTTGGGAAGTGTTAAGGTACAAAATATTATGTTAGTTTTTTTGGATTTAAAATGTTCTAGTGGGGAGGCGGATTGGATAGACAATGACAAAGTATCATGTCAAGAAATAAAGTGGAATTTACATAAACTAGAAGGTAAGGCATTCGGTGTAATGGACTTGGATATTTATCCTGCAGGGTGAACTAACTGCATTAGACTGGAAAAATAAAAGCAGATGAATGAGCAGATAGAACACATATTTGTAAGTCTGACTCTTTTTGAAAAAGGTAAATGTGAATTAAGGACTGATGGGATAAGTGAATGGTAAATGAAGAAATGGTAGACAATGAAGCTTAGCAAATGAGTATTTTAAAGAAAATAGAGTTGATGTTGACAGAACATCAAATATATTTACTCTTATTAGTAGGCAATACATTGTTCACAGCTTAACAGCTGCCAGAATTTAAGACTATTTAATAGAAATCCAAACTTCAAATGCATCCCTGGAAGCTGCTATGGGTTCTTTGATATGTGACATGTGTTTTCACATGCTGCTGCGGTGACAAAACTGCATCCTAATTGAATACCCCAACAGGAAAAGGTCTGGCAGCTCGTTCATGTAACACAGGTTTATTGGGCATCCAGCGATGATCAGGCACTGAATCTGACCCGTGGTGGAGATGAATGACACTGTCTCTGCCTTTGAAGCGCTCATGGCGGGGCGGTGAGTCAGCGACGACTCCGTGGAGCTCTGTTGCTCCTCCATAGTGCGGAGAGCTCTGGGAGCACAGGTGTGGGAATAGTTCTTCCTTCAGGCCGGGCTGGGGTGTTTGGGAGGCGGTTGCCTTCGCCCTGTGACACTTTTGATAAAAAGCTGGACTAAGAGTGCTGGAGAAGGAGCCAAGGGAGTGAGTTCAGGGAATGCACAGGATGCGAGAACATCAGGGCTGTGAGCCCAGATGGGGAAGAAATGAGGCAGATTCATGAGCTACACTACTAGGCGGATGTTAGCACCATTTACCAAGAAAGGAGATGGTTGGTTTAGAAGGGAAGGGTGAAGTGACTGGTTTTGTGCCTGCATTGTTGAGAAATCTTTGGCCCGTCAATTGGAGATACCCAAAGATAACTGGAAAGACACTCATGAAGAGCGGAAGAGGTCGCAGCTAGGAATTCAGTGCACACGTGGCGAATGAAGCCCAGATGAGCAGAAGCAGGAAGACCAGTGAAAGAATACAGAGGACGAGGACGTGAGGAGCCCCAGGGTGAAGGTATGGGCTGAGGCGGAGGAGCGAGTGAAGGGAGGAGAGCTGTGGATTCGGGATCAGGTTAAGAAAGTCTTTCCTGGGGAGCCAGGATTCAGGGAGGGGTGGCTCACAGAGCCAGGTGCTCATGGGTTCAGGAAGGATGGGGTCTGAAGAGAGGCCATCAGCTTTGAAAATCGTGAAGTCATAAATCACCTTTACCAAAGCAAGGCCAGTCGAACTAACAGGTCGTACCCTGCGTGACGGTGATGACCAGTTACAGAGCGATAGAGAATGGAAAGTTGGAGCCAGGCACGTAGAATACTCTTGTCACAAAATGTGGAGGGGAAGCAATAGCAGGACTGGACAGTAGTCTGAAGGATAAGTGTGAGGGATAGGATTTTAGGGTGGAGAGTCGAGCGTGTGTCTGTGGAGGTTGCAGGGTGGCCCCCTCCCTCCATCTTTTGGTCTTCTTCCCATTTGCAAAAGATCTGTCTTCCTTTTTCGTATTATCTGTCTTCTATTTTCTTGTTTATACTTCGGGTTACTCATTTAAGAGAAACCATGTGATATTTAAGCTTGTGTGTCTGATCTATTTCACTTCATATTATGGTCTCAAGGTGCACCCATTTTCCTACAAATGACTCCAGTTTAACTTTCTTCGTGGCCGAGTAGTACTCCATTGTGTGGAAATACCAGTTTTTTAAGTCCACTGGTCTGTTGATGGACATACAGGCTGCTTCCAAGATTTAGCTGTTACGAGTTGCGCTGCTCTAAACATGGGTGTGCACGGTGATGTGATGTCTCTAATCCTCTTGACGAGACACCTAGAAAGGGGAATGGGCCCATGCGGGATATTGCTCGTGACAGCCAAGGTTGTCCTTTGCAAGCCTTTCCTGAGGCCCGTCCTCCCAGAGAAAGAGGCAGATCGCCAGCTTCTATCTCTTGCAGGCCTACGGAAGCCGTGCTCTTGAAGCCTGGCTGCACATTTCTGAGATTGTGCCAACACTCTCAACGCTGACCAAGTTCCCATCTTCATTTAGGATCACAACTGCACACGAGTACTCCACGGTGGTAATAAGATGCATTTGGGGAACCCAGATATGGCGTTAAGCATTTTCCAAAGCCACGCATCACGTGACTGTGTCTGCGGTGCTCTTTTCGGGAGGAATCACCCCCATGTCTCTGGCCGTGCTGGAGGTTGGGACGTGCTGCCGGCTAACAGTGGGCACAATTCAGCTTGTGCCCAGGAAAAAGGGCAGGACTGCCTGCCTTGTTTTGCCCATAGAGGGGCTTTTGTTTCTTTAAATAAAACAGCTTCCTCGTCCACCAGTGTTCCTGGAGGTCTTGTAAAAGCAACATTTCAAACAGATTTGTTTTTTATAAAGTGATCTGACCCTTTTTCTTGTGACTACAGTTTCACTCTTTTTAGTGTGTGAGAAAAATACTGTGAAAATCATGGCAATGATAAATGTGACTGTTCTCCAGTCAGAATGCCTGGGAACCTGGTCCTCTCCTCGCCCTTCCAAGCACATGCACGCGTCTCTTCAAGCACCGAAGAGAGAGGGGCTTTGGAAACTGTGACTCACTGCTTTTTGCAGCTGCTGAAGTGCTCACCTAAAATTTGTCAAAATTCCAGAATGTGAAGGTTTATTTTTCTAGCACCATTATCATGCCAATCCCAACCTCAGTTATGCCATATGGTTTATTGTGCCAAAGAGTGGTCCCAGATGTTTATTTAAGCTGCACATTTCTAGGAATTTAAATGCAATAACACCTAATTTGTCTAATATTTTTGGAGATGTGCTGTCTTATGTGAATTTTCCAGGTAACCAAAGCTGTGACTTTCACCACATAAGAATTTGTTTAACTCGCTGTTTGCTGAAACTCTGTAAATACATCCCGTTTCTCCTTGCTTTATGAACATGGCAGTGAGGATGTTCTCTGCTTTGGGGGAATCGCTGTGCCGATGAACTGGGTGCAGAGCTGGGGGTACTTGACTAGCACTGGACCAGCTGGAAGCTAGGACCAGCACCGGGTCACAGTCTGGAGAAGGAAGAAAGCTCAAAGGGGACAGCAGTCGTGAGGATCCTTTCTGAAGATCTCTGCGCAGAAGTAATGCTTGTGGCACGTAGCGGGACTCCTTGAGTGGGATCTTCTTGGCTTTCTCTCTCTACCCAAAGTCTTCACATCTTACGGGCTGCACGTCCGACTCCTTACCCCATTCTCTCTTTTCTGCCACCCTCTCCCTCTCGCTCTCCCTTTCCTCTCAGCTCTCACCAGACATTATTTTTTTTCCTTTATGTGGGTACCGGGAGTCGAACTCAGGACCTCACGCTTGCCAGGCAGGCGCTTATGCCGCTGAGCTATCTCACCAGACCACAGATTTTATTTTTGATTGGTTGTCTCCCTCGTCATCCGCACTGGTGCTGTCAGGGTGTCGGCCATTGGTGCGCCTTCCGGGGTTCCCTTGTAATGAGGCGCTTCTTCGCCAAGGTCTGAGAAATCGGCACATCCAGTTATTGTTTTCAATAAATTGTGTGTTGATGAATAGCCACAAGCTTGAAAAATGACCCGAGGCCCTTCCGGCGCTCTCGGAGAGTAAAGCAAACACACAAGGACTCTGGGGCTCGTGCTTTCTGCCAGCTGTTTTAATTCAAGGACGCATGGTTTTTTGGTTTTGTCCCCTGAAGTTCTAGTGTTGAGCTGTATTTCAGAAAGCAGAGCCTCCCAGAAATTACAGTAATGCTTGATGATTTGTTCTTGATTGTTAACAGGGAATTAAAATAAAAAAAAGATCGTGGAGTTTTGTGCATGTGTGTGTTTTTGAACTGAACCCAGAAAAAATGGGCTTCCAGGCCATCCCAGGACAAAGGCATGGAGCAGGAGTTGTGTTGGTCAGGCCGAGCTCCGGTCCCCCTGGTGCAGAGCTAGTGTCGGTCCTCAAAGCCACCCAGGTTCCCAGGTGCACACCCATGGTCACAAGCACCCAGACTTGTCAGGAGTTTGAGGCCAACATGTTTAGTGTCTTCTGAAATGGAGTTCTTCCGCTTGGATGTAATGATGCAGTTTTGTAGCAGTATATGGAAATAGAATCCTGCTCTGTGAAAGTGCTTGTGGTCTACCTAGCAGTGACAGAGAGAGAAAGCCCTGATAACTATTACTGAGGTGTTTTTCCTCCCAGTAAGTAGCATAATGCCCACCATCCAGGAGGTCAGGTCTTAACGTGATCACTTACATGTCGTGTTGACGTACGCGTAGCCAATTTCCTTTCGTAAGACTGTAAAGATCATAAAAGTGCCCGTCTACATAGAGTGTGGTATCCTAGTGTGAAGTTATGGTTCCCCTGCAATTCTAGTGCTCAATCTTCTAAGAACACTTTTGGTTTCCAGAGTGGAAGTAGCATCATGTCTGTCCTGGATCTTGGCAGTAGCGCGTGACTTGTATTAAGAATTTGGCCAGAAACCCCATTTGACCCAGCTATTCCCCTTCTAGGTTTGTTCCTGAAAGAGTTGAAGACATCATACTACAGTGACACATGCACGCCCATGTTCATAGCAGCACAATTGTTAAGAGCTAAATCGTGGGAGCAGCCTATATGTCCATCGACAGATGACCGGATAAAGAGAATGTGGTGTCTACACACAGTGGAGCACTGCCGTGCCCTAATGAGTCATTTGTAGGAAAATGGATACACCTTGAGTCCATGCGAAGTGAAATAAATCAGACACACAAGTTTAAGTATTGCGTGGTTTCTCTAATATGCGAAACCCAGAGTAAAAATAAAGAGCAAAATAAAAAGTAGATAATAGGAAGTAGGGAGGCAGATCTTTCTCAAAGGGAAGGGGATCGAGAGGTGGAGGGAGAAGAGGGAAAAGGTTATGTGCATGTGCTAGCTCGAACAAGTAGTGCAAACACTAGGTGCTGCACACATGGACTAAGAAAAAAATGAAACAATGAATTGGTCAGGGGCTGTGATTGTTAAATGATGAAGCATGTGTAAATGATTTGTTATAAAAGAATCATTAGCAAGAGGCTCTGCGTTAAAACTTGTGTGTCTCCAGAGCCCTGTACCCAGACTGCAGGTGGAGGCGGGGCTTGTTTTTCTTGTGCACAGTGATCAGATGACTACGGCCTTTCCCACACCTTTTTCAACATCTCGAATCATAACACTATACTCCGTGCTGTTCCTTGAAGTTACCAGCTGTTAAAGAGTTGTGCTTCTGTTGAGTCTTAAAAGATTTTCATTCAGTCCTTTCTTCTTCCCTTCCGCCTTCTCTGTCAATGGCGTGGCCTTGGAAGCTGAGTCCTGGTGGCTGTGCTCTGGGCCGCGTGGTAGCAGTCTGAAATTTCCCAGGCTGGAGCAGGACAGCTTCACTGTGCCACCCCTGTGTGGGCTCAGGCCACACTGCACCAGTCCAGGGGGGACAGCAGCCTGGGGCTCCCAGAGTTCACCACCTTTGTGGCACAGATGGCATAGGCAGGAAGCACTGCCCCGTGAGAGCCCTGGACGCTGCCCGCACGGTTCCTTGGTTCCATTTGATCTTCCTTCCTGGGAGGGCATAATGGTTCTCAGCCACAGCTGCTCACTGGAATCCTCTGGAAGCTGTACAGAAGGCTTCTGGTGGGGCCACCCTGCAGATTCTAAGGGATGTGTGACTTCCTGTGTGACCCCAGTGTGCAAGATGGGGCATCACTGCCTAGGAGTCTCTTCTGCTTCCCAGACCTGTTAGGGCGAGTTTATTCGTTTTCTTTATGCCATGACTCTCACCTCTTTGGTGAAAAGTTTCCTAACTAGTGGGTATGGTGGTGCACGCCTGGAATCCCAGCACACAGGGAGGCTGAGGCAGGAGGAGCTCAAGTTCCAGCTCATGCTGGGCAACTTAGCCACTTAGTGAGACCCTGTCTCAAAATTTTAAAAAAGGGAGCTTGGATGTAGCTTAGTGCAGAGGCCCTGGATTTGATCCCTAGTACCACACACACACACACAAATCACAATTCTACAAACAGACCTCCAGGCAGATTACTGGTCAGTAGCCAGTTTTGTAAAGATCCATCCCTACACCCCAACAAAGTTCCCACGTGTTTAGCATGTACCTCTCTGCAGGTGACAGTAACATCCACCACTTCTGCAGGGCTTTTCGTGCCGCAGACGTACGCGCACAGTCACGTCCAGCACAGTGTGCCTGCAGCGGCACCTGCCCCAGGCGCATCTCACTTCCCCACTGCCTTCGCCTCAGATAGACCTGGCTCAGGTCCTGAACCTACTGTCACCGCCAAGTGACTGGGATGGGAAATGGCATCTTCCTTTTCTTGGGTACAGAGTGATGATGTGACGATCAGCCTGTTCCACACTTGTTGTTAGGGTTTCTCAAGATCTCCAGTGTGTAGCAAGCACTTAACCAATGACAGCGCCTGTTACGGTTGCTAAACCGTATTACCCTCAGAGCCCCCTACTGCCTTCTGTACTTGTCTCTGTGGCCCCTCGGGGTCCCACTGTGCGTGGCCCTCTGAGCTGCCACACTCCTGGCTAGGCCATCTCCTCACAGGCCTCAGTTGCTGCAACTGCTCCTGCCTGTGCCTCCACTCTCCCATCTCTCCTTCCCTCTTTCCCACCCTCCATCTGCCCAGCACATTCTAAAAATGATTTCTCCAATAAACACCGCTGTGTGCTACTCCCTTGCTCAAGAACTTCCCTCTGTCCTCTGCTCATATGCGAGCTACCTAGGTCTTTCAAATCCTCTCTACTTTGGTTCCAGCCCTTCTGGCCGATTTAGTTTCCCATTGACTCCCAGGTTAGTGGGGTCTCCTCAGCCTCCTCTGAACGCGCAGGGTGTGCTCATCCGAGCTCCCGCAGCCCTGCCCCAGTGGACAAGACCCTCTCCCGTCCTCGCCATTTGCTTCCCATGAGGCTCTCTCCCAGGTCCTCTCTGTCTTGCTCTGTACTGTAACACTCACTCCTCTCTGTGGCCTTTCTATATCACCAGGGTTCAGTGCAAATACCTAGGAGCAGAGTGCACAGCCCCACTGCCTGCGTCTCCCCAGGGAAATGCAAGCCGGTTGTAAGAGTCCCCAAATAATTTGCAAGAGAAAAAAACTTGAAACTTGAAATTTTAACTTGAAATACAGTGTAATTGTTAAATGTTGGCGATTACTTCAAATTTTTTTTTATACAGGTAGGGCAGACAAAATAGACCTCTAGGACTGGGTATGGCCCCAGGGCTATATTTTGTCTCCCCTGCTTTATAGTTTGTGTATTGTCTTGTTTAGGATTTAATTTTTCTCTAATTGTTTAGTATGTTTTATTTCTGTCTCCCCAGCCAAAATGCCCTCGACAGCAACTCTACCTGATGCGTTGTGGGCGTCTCTTGTTGAACCTAACACAGTAGTAGCAATGAATAATAACCATGATGCAATTCATTTGTGAAATAACTTTTTAATGAATTTGCATGATGCATTATGAGCAAGATCGCACAGTGCGTGTTTTCTGGTTGTTTTCATTCTGTTGGGAAATATTTAGTGGAAGCCTCCAGTAGTTTTTGTTATGCCTCTGGATCCAATTCCCATATTCATCATCAGTTTAATATCCCAACTTGCTGCTTAGTCACACTGTGACACAAAGCCAGATTTTTCTGTGAAAGAGGAAGAAACGGGTCACTTTTACATTTTATTAATAATGTTTAACTACGGAGTGACATAAATATCTTTAGATAATCTGGATATACTCTAATTGGTACATTAAGAATGTGATAAATATTAGTGTTACTCTTTGTGTAAGCAGGTGACATGTGCCTTAATTACATTTGAATTCTACTTTTATATTAAAATTATTTGACTAAAAATGGAAGCGTACATAATTGTGTATCTGAAATCATTCTTAGTTATAGCGCATATCAAAAAGAAGTTTGTGTGGGGCTGCTTGGGTGAGGAGTTTAGGGCACATGTTATAAGCTTACTGTCCTTGCCCTCTGTACCCTGTACTTTCACACTATAACTTCCTGCCTAATTGCTGTGATTTCATTTCAGCGCAAGCAGAGAGATTTCACACTGCACAGTTACCATTAGACATGAGTTAACTGCTTGACTCATGTGCGGTGGGACTGAAAAGGGAACATATTCCAGAAACACGTGGTTGTCCTTGTAACCATTCAAACAAGATCTTTATTCTCAGCCAAAAAGCAACCAAGAAGACTTCTCCTGAGACCCTGGCTAAGCTTTTCTGCATGCTTGCACTTGCAGAGGGGAAATGCAGAGGCTAAGGGTGTCGTCCGGTTTTCTTGCTAGCTGTGGTGCTGCTTTTCGTGGTAGGGGGTGAACGTGAGCACCGTGCACCAACACAGGCTGTCCTCTTCCCGCAGGTACCCAACGTGCCAATGCCCGGGCTCCGGCCCCTTACAAGCGAGATTTTGAAGCCAAACTAAGGAACTTTTACAGGAAGTTAGAGACTAAAGGATATGGACAAGGCCCAGGGAAATTAAAGTAAGTCAAAAATGATACATACCACATAATTTGTGAAATTGCTTGTGATTTGGGACCACGAGCCTTTCAGTGGGTGTCATTCTTTAGGTATTTATAAATGACTGGATCATGTAAAACACAGTTCTGGAATTAATCACAAAAAAGCTGATTTACTTCCTTGTCCTGAAGAGTAGCTCTCTCCTGGTTTATGGGACGTTGCTCGGACATAAAAGAAAAGCAATCGGCTCTCTTTTCTTCTGTGAAAGCAACTTCACTTGTCCAGCAGAACGAGTCGTGAATATTGTTTCTGCCCTTCTTCATCCGCCCCCTTTCAGAGGGGGTCATGCTGTTCGGCCTGCAGTTGTTTGCATTCCCTACTGCCACTCCTCCCCACCCCTGCTGGGTCCCATCCCACATCCCCACTGAAGCTCATTCTGCCACCTGACAGAGGAGGGAGAGTCAGCACCAGAAAGCCACTGGGCCCCTGGGTCCAGCCCCTCATCTCCGTCCGTTGCCAGTGAAGGGCACGCTGGTGTCCAAGGAAGGATGACTTTAATTGTCATTGTCACTTGTTGATTATTTGTCCAGAAGCATCCTTCATTTCTATCTGTCCTTTAGAGAATCTCAAGATGCTTTTAATTTAAAATAAAGGTAAGCACCATTGTACAGGGTTTTTTGGTTTTTTTGTTTATTTTGTTTTGTTTTTGCTTTGTTTTGTTTTGGTTTGGTTTGGTCTTTGGAGAACACAGGCTTTTCCTCGCTCCCTCCCTCCTGCTTCTCAGTCTTCCCCTAGGTACTCAGTACCTAGGATTAATTCCTAATTGAAATCCTTGTCTAGATGCACTCAGGATTAAAGCGTTATGTCACAGGGCTGTTAGCCCTTCAGTAAACAGAAGTTGTGTGGGGCGTGTGTGTGTGTGGTTTTATGATTTTGCCTTCTGGGATGATTGATTTGGCCACTCGGACAGGACTGGGGTGCTCCTCAGGGCGGGGTGCTGTTTACCTGCGACTCTGTTACGTAACTTTTGCTGATGCTATTGAGTGTTGCCGACCAGTGTGTACTTCACTGCAGGCAGCGTGGGTGTTAGGTAACTTCACTTCTCACCTAGTTAATTGTTGTAAACAGACATTAAATGGCAGGTGCCTGAGTTCTAGAGAGATAAGGATCAGAAAATAATCTGTATTTTTTAAATTGTCTCTTTACGGCCAGATTAATTATCCGAAGAGATCACTTGCTGGAAGATGCTTTTAATCAGATCACGGGCTACTCCAGAAAAGACCTACAGAGGAATAAGCTGTATGTCACCTTCGTCGGGGAGGAAGGGTGAGTGGAACAGAGAAGTGGCCAGGACGCAGGCTGCGGCCGGGGCGGATGTTTCCCCACATCGCTGCGGTTGCCTGAAACAGGAAACCCTACTGGCAGGAAGCGCCGTTCTCATAAGCTTGAACATGTTAGCTTTTTTTTTTCTTGGTAAGACTTCCTCTGGTTTTTAGATCATTTGACCTAGAGATTCTTGGGTTAAAACTTGTAACAAAAATAATTTTTGGAGGGCAGAAGTCTCATTTGGTTTCTTCTCTCTGCATTTCTCTTAAAGGAAAAAAGTGGGGCTTCAAGGGACAAAAACCAAGGAATTGCATTTGAACATCTGGGGTCTCCTTTGCCACCCTGGGTGCCGAGTAGAACACGGGTCACCTGTTAAAGTTCCGTTTCAGAGACACGGCTTAGAGTCCTGCTGGCCTTCTCCCAGGAAGCGTCCTCAGTGCTGACTCTGGGCGGGGGCCCTTATTTCTCCAGCCCTAGTGTTTCTCTGGCCTCAGGAGGCAGCGCCGGTGCCAAGGGGACAATACCCACAGAGCTTCCTACCAGGCCGCCCTTCGTGACTCTCCCATGAGTGTACGCGTCTGCAAGGGTTAAGAAATGAAGGGGCCAAGACTCCCACACCGTGTCTGCTCTACAGGTAGACAGCGAGGCTGGCGTGGATCACCTCAGGCTGATCGCCTCCCTCTTTCCCTGGGGCCTGTGTCACTGCCTTCTTTGTCACCTGCAGCTACAACACACAAGTTAAAAATACCCTCCGAGTTGTCTGAACGCTGGCTGTGCTCTCTCTGATTTTGCTGATTAGCATCGTTTGAGGGCCGCCCCCCTAGTCGTGTGCAGGAATAAAGATTATCGAATTATGGTCATAACATCCGACCAACAGAACCATGCGGCATATGGTTGATGACGTGGAGACTTTAGAGTATGAGATAACTTCCCGTGCTAAAGGAACTAGGGAAGAGCAAAATCAGGACTCAACCCTGGGCCTTTTGTCTTTTCATCCAGCGCTCTTGGGGCCAGGCCTGGGAAGGCAGCTGAAGTCCTGAGCTGTGGTCTATCTAGAGCTTTTCTTGTCCCACTGGACCGTTGTACCCAGACTGATAACTGTCTCCCAGCCATGAATAAAGTAAAATATTCATAAAGTGACAGGGTTTGGGCAGAAGCCTGCCTGACACCTGAGCCTTTCATTCCAGTATGCGCAGATGGACTTCCGGCTGGTGTTAACCTAAAGATGCGGGTGCACCGTGGGAAAGCAAGCAGATGTTGCTAGCCTCACACAGCTGTACCTGGGACTCCAGGCATTTCCTTACAGAACCAGTCTGGTGTAGCTGAGGATACTTCCCTCCCCCAGGACTCCAGCTGCCTCTTTCATTGTTGGATCATGGAGTGTTTTGGGGTTTTTTGTTTTCTTGTATATTGGTTTTTTTTTGAAAAGATCTTGTTATGTTGCCCTAGATGGCCTTGGAATGCCTGGGCTCAAGTGATCCTCCTGCCTCAGCCTCCTTAGGAACTGGAACCACAGGCATGCATGGCTGTGCCCAGCCCAGTTGGTTGAGATCTCAGAGGCAGAGGGAAGAGTCTTAGAGCACTGGATGGTTAGGAGGCGTGGCCGTGCCAGCACCATCGCCCACGGTCAGGACTGAGGAGATCAGTTCCCAGGAAGGGTGCGGACTGAGTGGAACCGGCTCCTCTGTGTTTGACTCCTTCTGATATCCAGAGCTCCCGGCCTCTGTCACCCCCGGGAAAACAAAGCAGAGGATGTTCTAAGGGCGACCGTGGTGATCTGGAGCCATCTCTTACTCTGCCCTCTCTGCATGGTTTGTTGAGGCTGAGTGTCTGGGCTCTAGGCTTAATCATTCCTGCATAATATATACAGATTATTAGATGTTGACATTATTTTGCTGTTGAGGTGCCGAGACTTTACTGCTTAGAAAGATCACAGCAGTACTCTTGCTGAAAAATAGGAACTCAGAACTGCATAAAATCAAGGAGATCTTGAAGCCTTTCCACCTTTTCAAACACGTTGACTCTATCACGTGAAGTGATCCTAACATTTCTTTCTGGCTTATAAGAACTATCCAAAGTGAAAAGCTACCCAGATCTTTTCATTGAAGTACAAAAATGGAGGTTTTTCTGTTACTTTCCTTTCCTCAACTTTAATAACCACAAAATGTGTCATTTTGTAAGTTCTTCATGTCTAGGTCTAGTCGTAGGTATTTAAAAACGTAGTATCTGGCACTCAAGTCTTGGTTTCTAGTGAAGGAGAACTGCCAGGGATGGAGAGATGGCAGATTCTAGAACTAGGGCAGGGAATAAACAAGACAGAGCCTGAAACACCTCATAGCACCTGCCAGAAAGCACAGAGGCCCTCAGAAAACCTAGAGTGATGGAGGCTGTTGGAAGGTCACAGGAGCCAACCCAAAGAGCTCCCGACGGCCAGAGCCGGGGTCATCTGAGCAGCAAAACAAATAAATAAAGTAGTCTTGGGTTTTAACCCAAAGTGTAAAGTACATATCCATGCTGATTAAGCACATGAATGAATACATAAATAAATAAATGGAAAAGAATTTTAAAATGTCCTGTGCCGAATAGTTCCAAAAGCTCAGTCTAACTCGCTACGTCTTACATGTGGGTTGTGCATGGTGACTTTCTTCCCAATAGTACAGTATGGAAAGAGAGGAAAGAAGGAGGCTTACAGTAGAGAAAGCCGGCAAACGCTGTGTCGGTCAGGTGGTCAGGGTTAGCATCAATAGTCCCAAGCCATGTCAGGAGAATATACCCTTCACCTCCCGGATGAAAACACCGTTAACCCCTGCGTCTCCTCCCCTCACCCACCACCTCAGTCCAGCCACGAGGAAGACGTCAGGTCGGGCCCATCTGGGCACTGTGGGAGATACCTTACCAGCACTCTTCAAACTGTCAAGGTCATGAAAACCAGACAGTCGAGAAGAGACGTGATAATTAAATGTCATGTCCTGGGTGGGACTCTGGAACAGAAAGGGGTATTAGCTGAAAGCTAAGGAAATCTGGGTAAAGTATGCATTTTCATTAGTAATACTGGATCAATATTAGTTTCTTAATTGTGTTACCACTTTTTCCCACTGTGCCCTATGTCAATTATCAAAAGGACAAGTTTTACAAAAGTTTAGTCATGAGAGGACTAAGCATGAGGAAGCTGGAGCCCAGGGTCTCCAATCCCCCTCCATGAGAGGGTGTCTGTGGGATCGAGAAACAGTGTGGTCTGAAGTGAGGGGAGAGGTCATTGCAGGCAGGGAAAGGCCAAGTTAGCGGTCTGTCTGCAAGCGTGTAGTCCAGCTCCATGGCTCTTCAGAAGCCGTGGTCAGAAAATGGCGGAGGGTGGAGTTTTGGCCCTCTGATGTCACAGGTCACCCGTGGGGCACGTGCACAGGTCCCAGTGAAGGGTCGGTTAGACAAAAGAGATAGACAAAAGTGGCCTCCAGATTCCTAAAAAACAGCTTGGGCGACTGTACCTACCTCAGAGGTGTTGCCTGTAGCAAAGCTAATGCGAGTGTACCCCTCAGCAGCCTGACTTCTAAGATTGGTGACAAAAGCAAGCCTCCAAAAGTGAAGCTAGAAGGTTTATCCCAGGTTTTCAATTATAACCAAAGATCTAATGTGAGATATTAATAAAAGGGAAACCGAGTCTAGGGTGTGCAAGAGCTCCCTACACTGTCTTTGCAGCTTTTCTGTAAATCAAAACTCTCCTAAATTAGTTTATTAAAAGAAAATGTATGTTCAAATAGTGAGATTTAGGAAACGTTTCCCTAAGGGATGTTTCTTATTGCCCAGGGACTGCCTCTGCATAACTTTTGGTTGTGTATAAACCTCTGTCATTACTGAGGTAAGGAGAGTAATAAGCCCATAGAGTGAATTCTGTGGAAAGTACAAACCAGTGGGGATGTTGATGTATAGAATATTATCTTGTGTCAACTTTACACTATCTGTGAGGGATTAATACTTTGTAGTTTTTATTGATACCATCTCAATGACAGCTTTTCTATTATCATACCCTAGGTCTTTCTTTACAATAAATTAGCTGAAGCATAAGGAAAAGGGGATTTACTTTGCTGAATGATACATTTATTTGCATTCCAAAACAGTATGAGGGTTTGCAGATTCAGAAAGACTTCAACTCTGCTGAAGCTATTTCTTTGCATAGATCTGAATTATGATATGTAGATTGTTCCTAAAATAGAAAGAGAGACTTGTTGGGAAATTTTAGTCAGAAATTTACAGGATGGCTACAGGTTAATATTGGAGACGCCACTCTTCAATTACAAAAATACAGAACTACTCTGGGAGTCTGTGAATGCGCATGTGTAGTCTTAGTTGGCAGCTATTATTTCTCACTAAAATCGTATTTTGTGTTATGCTTGGCGTTGTACAAAGAGTAGATGGTTTTTACACACTGTCTTGTGATCAGTGGTTTAATTTGGTTACAGCTGGGAGTTTGTCCTAGTCGTTAAGTCATTAAAATTTCCACCCCAGTTAATTTGATTATCTTGCGCCGTACACAGGTGTGTGTGTGTGAGTGAAATGCCTGGAAACCGAGTCATTGAGGTTGAATGTTTTGAGAAACTGCACAAAATGCTGGCCTTGTCCTGTTGGGCTTCAGTCTGCCTGGAAGTTGCTTCTCGAGGGAGGGAAGCGATAAAATACTGTATATTCTCCTGTGTTATTATTTTTGTTAATTAAAAGTCCTAGCAATGAAAGTCTGAGCGACATCAAGCTAGCCAGGTAGATTTCTGTGCTCTGATAAGGCATCCATTCAGGACCATTAACTTCTTAGACTCAAAACAGTAAAGAAATAATAGCCTGGCTCAAGGGAGGACGTTTACACTGGTTCTGCCTCTCTTTTCTCCACGGCCCGCCCTATAAAAGGTACTTTTATTTAAGGAAGAGTGAGCTCATTATGCAAGAGGGCTCATCGACGTGACATCAGTCATCTGTCTTTCAAAGCCACAGTGAGAATATGGGGAGAGGTGGTCAGACAGTTTTGGGTGGGGAGCGTAGGACTTTCCTTGGCATCTTCCTGTCAGCTCTTTCTGCAGTTCTCTCCTGAGCCAGGCAAGTGAAAGCAACCGGGGCCAAGGCCTGAAGCAGTCCGCCTCTTCCTGGCTGGAGCAGAACCAGCGGTCCTCACGTGTGACTGCAGATGGCTTCTCTGGAAGTTGGTGGGGTCCTGAGCTTGACCACTGATTTCTCAGAAACCCGGAAAGCTCTGAGTCAAACTTACAATCCTGCTTGTTTTCTAGCAAAAAGAGATGTTCAGAGGCTAACCAAATAACCCATGCTTTACAAAAGAAGGGTGCTTCTGGTTCTAGGCTGTGGGCTGGAAGTGCCAGGTGCCACTCTATCGTATCGGAATCCCTGACTCCCCTTCCCGGCCTCCCTGAGTGGCTCGGTGAGAATACCTGCTGCTGTAAACACTTGCAGGTGAATCTGAAGGCACGGAGCCTGCGTGGACCAGAACCAGCCTGCAGGAAATGACGGTGCCTTCCTGCAGTTGTCTTCCTCCACTGCACGGTCTCCTTCCCATGGGTCCTTTGTTTTCAGCCATTCCTAGTTGAAAATAAGGAACAGGAGAGTAAAAATTCACTGTCATAACATGTATCCATTGCTGCTATCAACACGGGGCGGGCTGGGGTGCCAGCCCAGCAACATGCGGGTGTTTGCGATGCTTGGTCTGCACTTGGGCTCAAACAACTGGCGCCCTGCGGTCATCTGCATCTCAGAGCTGCCCGCCCTCCACACAGCTGTCCTGTGGCTACACTCACTGTCCAGAGTTTCTGCATTTCTGTCCCAAGCCTTTAGCTGTGGAACCAACCGAACTGGCAAAACAGGAATGAAACAAACGATCCCTGTGATATGAGTCATATTAACTATTTATATGGAAGAGGTAGCTAAGGTGTTATCGGAACCACATGCACGGAGTGCCCTGCTGTGACATGTTTTAGTGAATTTGCTAGACTTGTGATACAGACGTTGGAATTGTAACTATGATAGATACATGCTGTCCCGTAGGTGGTCCTGAATTTCAGCTCATAATCAAATCAGTCGAAAGACTGTCGGCTTTAGAGTGACTCCTTCCATGCATCTAGAGTTAAAAACAGCCAACACGAACCTGACCAGTTTAAGATCCGTTTCCTCCTGGAGGAGCTATCGCTTTGTTCTCTCTTGCAGGGGGAGTGACTGTTCGGTTTAACTCCTCGGGGAAAATTTGTCTTATCATCAGGCACGTTGGTCCATTGTCATAGAGAAAGAACCAGTTGGTGAGTTCTCTGTTGTTTTAACAAGGTGGACCGCTCGTCAGAAGGCGTTACACAGCGGACTTCCCACACATAATTCTCCTGTGTGATTCCTGACTGTTTTCGAATTGAGCTGTCTCTGAGGGACGGACATGGCCTGTTTATGTCACTGAGCCAGTATACGGCCTCACAGCAAACTTGATCCAGTTTGTTCTCTCTGCTGGATGCCAAGTAGCCACAGGAACAAGGCTGGTTTCCTCTAGAGAGCACTGAAGAGCCTGTGCCCTTGACTCAGCCTGGGTGTTGAGCCCCTGCCGTGCATAGGGCCGGGGGCCTGGGCTGGGAGCGTGAGCAAGGCTTAGTGCTGATCTCGCTGCGGTCACGTCCTGGGCGTTGGGGCAGGCACACGAGAGGATCGCGGTAATGCGCTCTGCTCTGCGCAGTGGGATTCGAACCCTCAGAGGTTAAACCCAGAGAAAGCCCGACTTTTTAAACCCAAAGCCACAGTAAAACTTATTTGATTTACACCGGTTGTAAGAAAACTGCCTCATCTTTCAGTGGCCGGAGTCCCTGAAGCACAGCGGCCTCAGAAGCATCTGCAAAGCCCCAACCCGGCAGCAGACAGATGCGCGCCGAGGGTCCTGGGCCTGGGAGCTGTGGCCACTCCGTGAGGTTGCTGCACCCCAGAAAGCTGTGGCCAGTGCATATTTCCTGGAAGGCTCTTCACTAAGGAAGACGCTTTATAGAGAGCTGGACTGTGTAACAAAGTAGCATGTCCCCTACTCTTTTGATCTTTCCTTCGGGTATGTTTGCGTCCACCCCGCACATGTTGGTCGTGGGGTGTGGGACACACCATCCCTGCCTGATCCTCCTCCTCTCCCTCTCCGCCTCCCACCGCCTGCACCCAGCACTTGGCAGCATCTTTCTGTAAATGTTTCAGGCTCTGCCCCACCTCGCACTCACTGAGGTGCCTTCCGGCTCTGCCACTCTGGCAGGAAAACAGGCAGTGACAGCACATGACAGGGGACAGCTGTGCCCCAGTAAAACCCTATTTACCAACGGGGAGGCGGGACACTTGGCCCATAGGCCGGAGTTTGCCAGCTGTACTGTGTGAGCAGTATGATTTTGGTCTTGACAAACATTTAAAATTTACAGGAGGACAGGCTGGAAGGAGCAACAGACAGTAAACCCAGGGGTCAGGAGTCTCAGTTGATTCGCTGAGTGATGTCCTCCAGCCGCAGTCTTCTGTGTGAAGCCAAGGGCTGGCCGAGCTGGCTTCTAAAAGCCTTCGGCCACTGCCATTCTTGCTCTGCAGCAAGACTAAGTGATTCATAGCAGGGAGAGGTATGCAGTCCGGTGCTAACCTTTGCTAGGCCGTCTTTAGTAAAGCTACTGCAGACCGGATGAGGAATCCAGGATGAAAGCAGCATAAATCAAAGGTCTGAGGCTTTAGCTCAAGACAGGCTCATTATGAGTCACTAGAGTAAGGTGGCTTCCCCACTCGCCGGGGAATTTAACCTGTGCGGGTAGAGGAAAGCGGGCAGGACTCTGGACGCTCTGCTCTAAGCTCCGTGCTGAGGAGGCCACATGCCCAGGGCTGGGTCAGCCTTAGATTCCCCAGGGTGGCCCGGGGGTTCCCGCCCCTGCCCTGAGAGCAGCTGGAAGGGAGCAGAGGAGACCAGGAGTGGGGTCATGCACGCAAGCTAAATTTAGAGTTCCTCTAGAAAGTGGCTGTTCACAAACTGTCCCGTCTCGAAGACCTAGCGTCGTGCCCGGTACAGCATTGGCACCGGTGGTTTGTTGGAAGAAGGGTTCTGAGTGTGTGAGGGACACTCGAGTGCGAGAAGTGTTCTGCTTGCCCTTGGCAGCCATGGCTCCAGACCAGGACCAGTGGGGGAGCCAAAGGGAGCGTTAACAGCCCCAGGACGGTCCCCCTCCTGCCACCCATTAGCTGTGCTCTGTTCAGTGGCCTGGGCCAGGTCCACCGTGTCACTGCAGGCCCAGTGGCCTAGAGTCTGCTGTACGAATGCTTCCTGACACACAGGTTTCCTGGCAGTGCGGTGTGGGTGTGGGTGCGAGCGTTGATGCCACTGGTGGTGTGCAAAACAGCCTGAACTATCACGAAGACTGACTGCTTGGCTTTAACACGTCTGCATTTCTCTTCATGTATATTAGAAGAAATAGAGCTAGCGCAAGAAAACTTCATAAATATTGTGCAAGACGAAGTTATGTTGAAAAAACAAATCTGGAGTTGATTTGACAAAAGATACTAAGTAAATAACAGCATGTGTGCATTCAGATATGGCAAACACGGAGAAGTGGTTGTGTGTGTAATGGACGCCTGGACCATGTAAACTCAGTTCCATTCTCAAGCAAGCAGATCAAGGCCATGTGGGTTTTGCTTGCTGGTATCCCGGCTCGCTTCCGCCTGTGATAGGATCCCTTTCGATATCACGTAATCACTGGGAAAGAGCAGCTGGTTTCCTGTTCATTTAAAAATGCACTGATACCCATAGAATAAACGGAGAGGAGGGAGGAGGGGAGGGGACGGTAAGGGAGAAGAGAAGAGGAGAGGAGGAGAGCAGAGGAGGAGAGGAGAGGAGGAGAGAGGAGAGGAGGAGAGAGGAGAGGAGAGGAGGAGGGAGGAGGAGAGGAGAGGAGAGGAGAGAGGAGAGGAGAGAGAGGAGAGAGGAGAGGAGAGGAGGAGAGGAGAGGAGAGGAGAGGAGGAGAGAGGAGAGGAGAGGAGGAGGGAGGAGAGGAGAGGAGGAGAGGAGAGGAGGAGAGGAGAGGAGAGGAGGAGAGAGGAGAGGAGGAGAGAGGAGAGGAGGAGAGGAGAGGAGAGGAGGAGAGAGGAGAGGAGGAGAGAGGAGAGGAGAGGAGAGGAGAGAGGAGAGGAGGAGAGGAGAGGAGGAGAGAGGAGAGGAGAGGAGGAGGGAGGAGAGGAGAGGAGGAGAGGAGAGGAGGAGAGGAGAGGAGGAGAGAGGAGAGGAGGAGAGGAGAGGAGAGGAGGAGAGAGGAGAGGAGGAGAGAGGAGAGGAGAGGAGAGGAGGAGAGAGGAGAGGAGAGGAGGAGAGAGGAGAGGAGAGGAGAGGAGGAGAGAGGAGAGGAGGAGAGGAGAGGAGGAGAGAGGAGAGGAGAGGAGGAGAGGAGGAGAGAGGAGAGGAGAGGAGGAGAGAGGAGAGGAGAGGAGGAGAGAGGAGAGGAGGAGAGGAGAGGAGAGGAGAGGAGGAGAGGAGAGGAGGAGAGGAGAGGAGAGGAGAGAGGAGGAGAGGAGGGGAGAGGAGAGGAGGAGAGAGGAGGAGAGAGGAGAGGAGAGGAGAGAGGAGAGGAGAGGAGGAGAGAGGAGAGGAGGAGAGGAGAGGAGGAGAGAGGAGAGGAGGAGAGAGGAGAGGAGAGAGGTGAGGGGAGGAGGAGAGGAGAAGGGAGGAGAGGAGGAGAGGAGGAGAGAGGAGAGGAGAAGGGAGGAGAGGAGGAGAGAGGAGAGGAGAAGGGAGGAGAGACTTCCACAATCCTTATCCCAATTTACAGTTGGTTTCACTCTGCCATAACTTCCTCCCTGAATTTGAATCTCTGTGTACTTTTTATCTTGGGGTAGATGTACTTCATAGTTTCCATTTTAAATGTAGCATATCAAACTGCTTGGTTGCAAACTCCTCTTCACTGCAGTTTTTGCTCTCAGCGTTGTTGGCCACTTGTCATTCCTCAAACCTCACACGCTCTTCCCTTCGGCTTCCCTTTGACCCTGAAGCCCTTGTGAGTGAAGTGGAATTCACAGCATAGTTCAGGTGCCAGGGTTCCAGCCTCTTCCCCAAGGACCTTCCTCAGAAAACTTTCCACACGCCTGTGCTTAGTGTGTGATCTTCTGTGACGTTTTGTGATGTAAAATGTTCACTTGTATCCTGTCATTCTGTATTTTGCCTCTGATCTCCGGAGGGACCCTTGGATCCATAGTCACCTCTCTCCAGTTCGTGGAACTTTCTGTATTCCCTCATTCAGAAAGTCTCCAGAAACCCGAGGGAGGCAGCACGTCCTGGAACTGAACGTGGCTGACGCCTGCTAGCTTCCCCAGGGAACCCTCCTTCCCCATAACCTCACTTCTGATATTTAAAAGCTTTATCTCTTGTGTACATTCCTTCACATTGCTGTTTGCCTGTCTTGTGCATTATCTGATGCATAGCTTACTTTTGGATGCACCGCAAGGAAAATATCCAGTTCACTGTGTTGGCTCAAGGCGCAGTGAAATCAGGAATTTGTTCAGTTTATTTTGTGCAGACATGATATATAAACAATTCTCTTGTAATCAATATGCCATAGAAAGATGGGCTCAGGAGAAAATATCCCTAATACTTAGGAAGGAAATAAAAGCTGACTATTATTTTATGGTGTTTTGTTTTGTTTTGTTTTTTAACAGGCTGGATTACAGTGGACCTTCCAGAGAGTTTTTCTTCCTGGTATCCAGAGAGCTCTTTAACCCCTATTATGGTTTATTTGAATATTCAGCCAACGACACCTACACAGTACAGATAAGCCCCATGTCTGCTTTTGTAGACAATCACCATGAATGGTAAGAATTTTCCCCCCAACATTTGTCTTCAGTTGATTTTCTGTGATATTTGTTTGTTCATCTTTAATTGGAGCACACATTCAATATCGTTTTGCTTGGAGAAAATCATATTAGCTAAATACCTCGTTTGACTAATTTTTGTTGTTGAGTTGAAATAGACGGGCAGTGTCCGGGCTGGGAACAAATAATGTTACAGGAGCTCAGTTTTAACTGAGTTGGGTAGAAGTCAAAAGCTTTTTCCCAAGCTGTAGATGATTTTAGGTTCCTGGCAAAGCCCTAAATCCCTCTGTGCATCTGTGGGTGTCTGAGTGCTGAGCTGGGGAGGGGAGAAGGATGAGCCTGACCCTGGGGTCTAGGAGCTTTTCTGGTCCCCCTTGGGGACATGGTTGGCATGGGGCAGGGAGGGAGCCAGCAGCTGGAGTGCTGGCCAAGGGGTGGCTGGGTAGGGGTGGGCGGGGTCCATGACCTGGAGGAGCTGGTGGTCAGTGCAGGAGCATGGTGTCGCCCGAAGTGCCCCCTCCGTGTAGGAGCCACTCCAAGTTTATGATCAGGGGATGCCTCTTCCCTAACCCATCATACAAAATCATCACGGAGAACTGATCTAGGAGTCCCGTCCGGAGGTATTTACTCTGGGAATCCCAAACTGTGCTGTTTGCATCTTTTTTAAACCCTTGAATTTGTAGGCTGTAAACATTTGCACAGCCCCGTAACACGTTCCTGCTCATTTTCGCTGTTGGCAACAAGGAGAGGACGTGCCCGGGGCTCCTCTAGAGAGCTTCCTGAGTCATGAGGGCAGCGTGGCTGGCGGAGGGCGTTAACTCTGGGGTGTGCTCTGCATGCCGGCCTCCGGGTCCTGCCGTGCGCTCCAACAGTTGCGCTAACAGAAGTGGACATAGAGAGGAACGAAGCTGCTGGGCATTAATCTCAAAACAGCTGCCTGACACTAAAATTACAAACCAACAGAGTGAATCCCAGGGTGTGTTTAAACTTTTGGACGGCATCCCATCACATCTGAGACAGCACAGAGATGTGAAATAAAGTTTCTGAGTTGATTCAGAATGGAATTGAACTTTGACATTTTGGAGAACAGAATGTCCCACGAGGAAACTCCCCCAAATGTCCACACACATGATTCTTGTATGGTGATGGTTACCATCAGGAGTTGGGTTTGAAACTTTCTCAATCTGCAATGGGGCTTTTCTCAAAAGGGAATCGAGACCGAGTTTGTCCTAGAAAAGCCTAGCCAGTACTCACACATGCAGATTCGAAGGGGACAACACCCTCCCTGCCACCCTGGCCTCCTTCTGTCAGTGTCTCACGCAGGTTGCCTGGGGAAATGTCATCGAAATGCTCACGGGGGATTTGTGTCATCACATGTGGGTGCCACATGGTGACAGGGACACAGGTCAAGGTGGAGCTGCGTCTCAACAAGACATTTCTTTAGTAAGCAGACATAAATTATTGGCTGATGAAGACACAACCTACAGTGCACACAAATGCTCATAGGCCTAATCGGCAGTTCATCTTGGACAAACAGATGGTTAGAGCTGGAGCTGTTCTAGAAAGCAAACAGAACCGTTTAGAAACTGGTCTGACATGCACACTGTCTTGTGTTTTTCTTTCTCAGGTTCCGGTTCAGTGGTAGGATCCTTGGTCTTGCACTAATACACCAATATTTGTTGGATGCCTTCTTCACACGGCCCTTTTATAAGGCTCTTCTCAGGATGTAAGAATATTTTTATTGCTCCTGTAATTAGCATGTGAAAATGCAGTGTCTAAACTGGGCACGTGACACCTGTATTAGCACTGTGGGAGGATGAGGCAGGAGGAATGCAAGTTCAACCCCAGCCTGGACAGTTTAGCAATTTAGTGAGACCATGTCTCAAAATAAAAAAAATTAAAAAAATAAAGAAATGAAGAGCTGAGGGTATAGCTCACTGTGAAGGCCCTGGGTTCAATCTCCAGGACCACAAAACAAAAAAAAAGGTTTATTTAAAAGAGTCTTTAGTCTTCTGTCAGAGTTGCTGTCTGTTCATTGCTGCAAGTCTATTGCTGTTAAACTGAATAGTGGTTTTGATTTTGGAAAGCAACACAGTTTCAAATACGGTTACTGGTTCTTTCCCTGCTTCTGACCCTTATTCCTGCCTCGCGCCAAAGCGCTTTGCTCTGAGTACCTATTCTCATTTGTTGCAACACGTGTTTCCTCAGAACAATTGTACTTCAAACACAGCCCTAGAATCCCTGCGGTATTAATGCCAATTATTAATAGAATAGTTGTGGGTTAGCCTTGGTGACTCACAGCCCTGTATCCTTCATGGGATGCATTTTATATTTCACTTCATCCCAGCCCTCAACTGCTTGCTGCTGCTCAAATTTTCCTTCTCCTTTGTTCTGTTCTTGTTTTATATTTGGTTTGTTTATTAGGGGTAGGCGGTGCCATACTGTTCTCGAGATCTCCCCATATGCAAAACAGTAATGTATCACAGCAGGTGAAAATTCAGCATTTTTCTTTACTGTTAGAACAGTAAGGGACTGCGATTGTTGTAGCGTGTGGCGCAAACTGCTCCTGTCCTGCAGTCATTCACCAGACAAAGCAGGAGCGCGCGGCTGTTGGGGTGGGAGAGAGCACTGCGTCCTGGCTTGCTTGTGTCCTGCGCATTCTTGATCTGCTTTCTGCAAAACGGAAGCGAGGACCGCACCCCGAAGCAAGCAGACTATTTCCTGTGGCCCTGGCGTCCGGTGGGGAGTTTCTGCCTGCCTCTGCCTGCCTTTTGGGGTTTTGCAGCCGCAGTTCTCGCTGGGTCCCGTTTTCTCAGGCCACTTGCATCTCTGCACTCTGAGCCTGTCTCCTCTGCTCCATGGCTTCCTGGGCAGGCAATCTGACCAGCTGTTCCCGTGGGCCTCAGGTTCACACCCTCCACACACTTTGGTCCAGCTGCCTTCGCGCCAGTAGCTCAGGAGGCCTTTACAGAACGTGCTTCAGTCCTCTCCCAGGGCCGTTGTGCAGAGCACCTGCCCTGTCCCCAGCTTTCCCTGGCTCTTTCCTCCGGGCACAGATGCCACCGACCCCTTCCAGTTCTCTTCTGACTTCTCCCTCTCCTCTGCCCCGACTGCCTGCAGCCTCGGGGTCCCTTCCACGCTTGGCCTCTGCCTGCCCACACGAGGCAGACATGGGGAGGTTTCGTCCCCTGCCTCACACCTCGCCTCCGAGGCCCCCAAACCTGTGCCCTGGCCTCGCGCTCTCGCATCGCAGGTGCAGGCAGTCAGCAGTCCTCTCCAGTTGGGGCTCTCACGGGGACCTCCACATCAACACGAGGAAGGCAGAGCTCATCGTTTTCCCAGATCTAAAATGAGGCCTTCCCTGGTGTCCAGCCACCGTTAACGGTGCGTGTATTCTTGGTCACTCTGGTCAGAAGTTGGAAGTGACCCTTACATGGGCCGGCAAGTGCACGGGACGTGTCCTTCTCCCTTCTCCTTCCCGCCTCAGATCCCATCCCTGGGAATGGTTTGCACGTCGTTTATGCATTTTCCCACCGAACTCATGTTCCCTCGTGGCTTTCTCAGCTCACGGCACTCAGGGCTGTCCACTGATGACAGTTGGCTGTGACGTGAGTTCATTCCCCCCCATTTAGATTAGCCCTTCCCAGGAAGAGCATTTATCAATTCCTACACTTGCTTTCTAAATGATCCTCAGCTTTTTCTTCACTCTTAATTAGAACCCTGGTGTTCTTTTTACTGGGATTACTGAAGTGGTCTTTCAGGGGGTCTCTATCCCATTTTAAGTAATCCTCCGCACGGGACTTCTAGAGGACCTGTTTGTATGGCACCTGTCACATCTGATCGTGTTCCCTGACTCGAGTTCTATCGGTAGTCTGAGTCATCATGCTCCTGCAGACGACACTCAGAGCCCATTCGCAGGCTCTCTGCAGCCTCCGGATCTGGAGATGGTCCTGTGGCTGCTGCTTTAATGCCACGCCTACACTTGGAGAATTCTGCACTCAGCTGGTTTACTTTGTCCAGGTTATTCTCCCCTCCTTCCGTTCCCCCTTTACTTCCTTCTCATTCCTTCCTTTTTTAAATATCTCTACCTTTTAAATATCCTACAAGATTTAATGTAAGCATCATCTGCTGCACAAAACTTCCCCTGAATCCCTAAGTCAAAGCAAAGCCCGCGTTTGCACTAACAGCTCTCTGTACTTACCTTACCTTTATTATAAGTTGAAGATTCGTTTAGAAAGTACGTGGATGGAAGCACTTCCACACCGTGTCCTCATTTACCACCTCATTCGCGCTTCTCTGCTGTGTGTGCCTGTCTTCCCGGGAGCAGTGACATCGTGTTCGTCACGTTGCCATGAAGATGTCTGCACACGCTTGATGCATGATAAATGTTTAGAACGAACCAACAAAAATGACCCTTGAAATTTCAAAACGGCTGTAGCAAGTCAATTACTACCACCTTGCAAAGGGCAGATAATCACAGCTCCACCTCATGTAGAGTCTGTCTCTGCAATGAGAAAAGGGAGGGGAAGAAACACAGAAAGTCATTATCGTGGAGAGATTCTTTGGCTTGCTGTCTTCAGAACTGCAGAATAAGAACTGTGAAGAGAAAGGGTGTATGTGAACATGGGTCACAGAATCTAGTCTTTAAAAAAAGGAGAAACAAAGCACAGTACAGAAATATGTAAAGAATTTCAAATTAGGAGAAAAATATTTTAAGGTGGTGTAATGTAACTAAAAAAGGAATATTGAATCCAAGTTATCAACCCAAGCTCCATTTGGAGACCTGCGACTCGTGGGTGTCCATAGCAGCCACTCTGCAGCTGAGTATGTGGAAAAGCGACACGCTGAGTGGTTCCTGTGACGTTTTATATATCCAGGATGTTAAAATCAATGCCAAGCTTGAGAATTACTTCACTGGTTTGGTTACTGAACTTGACTGAGAACATTTCTGTAATCACTGCCCATTAAAAAGTTGATCTCATTCTTCTTGATTCTTGGTTCCTTTCTTCATGACTGGGTTTTTGCAAATAGCCAAGCGCCCGTGTTTGCTTCTGTTTGTCACCTTAGCCTGTGTGATCTGAGCGATCTTGAGTACCTGGATGAAGAGTTCCACCAGAGCCTGCAGTGGATGAAAGACAATGACATCCATGACATCCTGGACCTCACGTTCACCGTGAACGAAGAGGTGTTCGGGCAGGTCTGTGTGTGGCACGCCGGCGCGCTCCTGGCTGTGGTTGCTGGAATGTAGCTAGTGAAAAGTTAATTCCATAGCTCAGATCGGATGCTTATTTATTTGTGGCTTATTGGGCGATTTAAACACAGGATTGCACTCAATTATAATATTTTTGGTTATGAGGATCATTCTGATGCCAACTGCAGACTAAGTTGGTCTCATTTATAGATTATAATAAGCCTTTATATGCTGTAAACAGCCTTCCTTTTATTTCCAAACAAGGTATCCACAAAAGATATGATAACAAATACCTTCTAAATAATAACTGTGTGCTTATAGAAAACATAGTTTTTAACAGTCACTGCTGTCCTAGAGTTGACTATGAAGTTGCTGAGCTGGCAAATGCTTTTAGCTCTCATTCAGAACTGAAATTGATTGTTTTGAACTAGAACAATATTTTGGAGAAGGCTTAAAAACAAAAGTTTAGTTTATTTCAAAGTTGGTAGAAGTATAGATTAAAGATTTCTTTCAGCAATTATATCTTAGTTCTTAACAACGCACTGACATTTGGCTTGTTTTCTGAACTTCATGTGTTTTGAAAACTAAGTTCTCAATTTAACATGCACTTGAGTGTAATTGTGTTTGCTTAAGTAAATCTTCAGTATCGGCTCTCTAGATGTAGTTGATTCTGAGTCTTAGAGGAATTTGTGGAGAGGGTTCTGTCAAACATTCAGAGAGCAGTGGGTATCTGGTGCCAATTCATCTGTGTTTAAAAAACACTTGCCCACGCTGGTCCATGTCGTTTTGAGTCATCCAGGCTGCAAACTTCAACTCCGTCCCTGGTGTCTCCCGAGTACCTCTGTGCATGAGTTTGAGCTGGGACCTCGTTGCCCACTGCAGGCTCCCCAGGGGCTGGGCGGGGATGGGCAGCAGTGTTATAACACTGAGTGTGTTGCTTTCTGGTCAGATTACTGAACGAGAATTAAAGCCAGGGGGTGCCAATATCCCGGTGACGGAGAAGAACAAGAAGGAGTACATCGAGAGGATGGTGAAGTGGCGCATCGAGCGGGGTGTGGTGCAGCAGACGGAGAGCCTGGTGCGCGGCTTTTACGAGGTGAGGACGCACGGCTGATGTGCGGGCTTGCAGCCTGGACTGGCTGCAACTTCTGGAAAGTCCTCCAGAACTTTCCATGTGTGGAACATTCCTGTCCCCTCTTGTGCTCTAGTTACTGTTGCTCTTTTAATTACAGAAGTCCAACTTTTCCTGCATATTTCAAAAGCCCACACATAAAAGTTTAGTCCCCTTGTTACAAGAGACCACTGAAATGAATGTTAGGACACGATTGCAAGTAGCATTTGATGCTTCCGTGACCTATAATAATGTTGAAGTCATGACTTGGACTCATGCTTAGATACAGTAATCAAATCTAATGCTCTATCTGTGAAATAATTGAGGGCTAGAATGAGTTGTTACATGTCTTCCATGTGACTTTTTCAGTAGAAGCATTAGATCTTTTTCAAAAGAGAAAAGCAAATAGTTTCATCGGTGGTCAATTATAAAACAGGACTTCTCCCATTCAAGGACTAAGCTGCTTCGCTTCTGAGGTAAATGATATCAGGTATGTTCCAAATGGTACAGCCAGGCACTGAACAGATTTCACTGAGATCATCTTACCCACTTCGTGCTTTAGCAACACCCTGTATTTACAGAGAGCCTTGCCGTGTTTCAGGTGCTTCCTGGGGTGCACTGTGTTACCCCACAACTTCCCATGCCCTCTTTTCCCGCCGAAGCTTAACGACTGCATGTATTTCCCCAGGCACACTACGCCCTGTACTCTCTCCATCCCGCAGGTAGTGGATGCCAGGCTGGTCTCTGTGTTTGATGCACGCGAACTGGAACTGGTCATCGCAGGCACCGCTGAAATAGACCTGAGTGACTGGCGAAGCAACACCGAATACAGAGGAGGTGAGCTGTGGTTGGAGGTGGCTGGGCTTCAGGTTCCGGTTGAAGGGAGGCATGCCGGTGTGGGCACAAGGCACACAGACACACTTGCACGCTACTCATAGCTCTGACGCGGTCTCCCAGGAGACGCTGGGCAAGGAAGACTCCTGCTCTCCCAGCCACTCCTCCTTCACAGCGGGGAGGGGCCGTGTGTGCACCACCCAAGGGTGTCATAACGCCTCATTGTTTGGGAGCCAGTGTGTCCATAGGAGCACTCACGAGTTATTTTATGGCGCTGTTGCTGCAGCTCGAGGAGCTGACAGCCAGCTGGTCCCAGTCCACGTATCCCATCTGTCCGCCTTCATTCTAGAGCTTCACGCTTACGGCTTCCTATGCGGACAGCCTCCTCCAGCCCGTGGACCACTCGCCACTGGCAGTTCAGAGTGAGACACCTGACTGGGAAAAGACGCACTTCTCGAAATTCAATAAGTATATTGACCAAGCCCCACTCAGTGCAAGTTTTATGTTCAGCTGAAAAGGAGGCTGTTGTGAGATTAGTTTCAGCGGAAAGCTTTAAAAGTGGATTTCTGTAAATAAGGACGAATTTTCAATTAGTAACTAGGGCCAAAGGTGTTGACATTCAATTGTTACATCTGGGGCCTAATGATACTCAACGGTTCGTTTTGTCTAATAATTTTAAGCAAGGAAAGACTACACTTTCTGGGAATTTGTTGCATATTAGAAAGTCTTCAGAAAGTCATTGCAAATACTAGTTGTTTTCTGGTTTGGGTTTTGTTTTTTTAATTCAGAATAGAAGAGGTTAGTAGTTGTTCTGAACTTGGACAGTGAAAAATACACTGCCGCGCACTGAGTGTGGTCACGTAGCAGAATAAATTGAGAGCTGAAAAGGCCTCCCGTTACCTCTGAGTTGGAACAGATCAACGACAGCCATCACAATAGTTTTACAAGTCTGGAGTAAAAAACAGCTTAACACTTGCCAAATCGCTCTTGCTTTTGCCCCTGCCTGGCTCTCGCAGCCTCCCCGGT
Organism: Erethizon dorsatum; assembly: GCA_028451465.1. Lineage (NCBI taxonomy): Eukaryota > Metazoa > Chordata > Mammalia > Rodentia > Erethizontidae > Erethizon > Erethizon dorsatum. Next base: position 136,162,134 of record CM051826.1, on the reverse strand, counting down.
GAGGGGCTGGCCTTGCTTGCCAGATTTCTCTGAAAAGTGGTATTAAACTGCAGTTGCGATTGCTGCTATTTCTGAAGCTCTTTTGCTGAAGTAAGTTTTCCAGTTGGCCCCCTGTATAATCCATATATAGCTTTGGTTTTTATAACTTTGGTAACCAGACTATTTTTACTAACTAGAACATAACTTCTTAATATGCTTCAAATAAATATTATTTGCTCGTTTCTCCAACCCCCAGGAAATTCTGATAGCAATGTAGTTCACCCAGTCAGCCACATTAGTATTTATGCGGTATAAAACTACATCGCCCTGTCTGACTCATCAAGGGTGACACAGATAGAGTTGTAAATCTTACCCAGTGAGAGCCCTGGGAGCAAGCAGATAAGGGGCAGCCATGTCTGCTAACCCAGCTCATTGGCACCAAATGGCAAAGCAGCTGTGCTGCCTCTTGCCACGTGTTCACAGGCAGAGAATTCGATAAGACACATTCAGTCCTCCTCCTCCCAGGAAGGTTTAGCGCAGACAGCAAGGGGACCCTTAAGGTCAGAAGACTTGAATGCTCCAAAACACCAACCAGTGCGCTTGTTGTGTAGACAAGAGCACTACTCACTCAGCACCAAATCGTTTAGTCTTGATCAAAGCCTGGACACGGAACCTGTGTGTCACCGTGCCCAGTCCAATTTTGATTACCTGGCTCTCAGGTCTCTTTCTTCTCCAAGGGGCACTAAACGCCCTTGATGAAATGGCAAAGTGTACGGTGAGAGGCCCTCAGGTCCTACAACCATGAGTAAAATGGTCTCTCCTCACCCGTTTTTATTTTTGACCGTTGACTCAGAGTTAAATCTTCTGTGAATGTGAAGTATGACTGGTCATTGGTTTGCATCACTAACCGCACTTTAATCCTGCTCAGGCTTCTCTCTGAGTTTAATTTTCATGGAAAGGTCTTAGGATCCACAACTACCGCTTTAACTCACCTGCAAGATGGTACTTCTGACATTTTATTAAATTCCGCTGAACTATGGGATAAAAGTAAAATTTGGTTGATGATTAGTTAGAATTTATTGGTTGAAGGACCTAAAGGTTGCTTTTCCCTTTTTATGAATAAATCAGTATGAAAGTACTTTAGTTTTAAAATATGAATATTATGTGTAGCCTTTAAAAGAGCTTTTAGTTCTGTATTTCTGTGTGTAAATTACTTGATTAATGTGTCTCTCCTTTGCCAGTGTCCCAGTGAGGGTCTCTTTCTTTGCCTTGGTTCCCCCAAGCTTAGCACAGTGCTTGACTCAGTGGTAGCAAAAATTACATCTTGCATAAATGACCGAAAGAGTTACACATTTCTCATAGCAGCAGTTATATTATCAGAAAAAATACAGCTAAAGTAAGCTATGTGTTATTCTTGCCACTGGTTTTCCTTCAGTGACCACTAAATGAAAACAGACCTCTCGGTTTCATTTAGTGTTGTTTTCATTTAACTTTTTACATTCGTATGATCATATTTACACTGCTTTTCCTTAGTCTTAAATTATAAACAATCTTTAAAGAATCCAGGATGATGCTTCATGTCGGGGGTGTCTTTTGTTATGTATCTTTGTGGGTTAAGAGAGAAGACTCAGTGTAACCAGGGCTTTGCCCGTTGATTTGCTAGGGTACCACGACAATCATATCGTAATCCGGTGGTTCTGGGCCGCAGTAGAAAGATTCAACAATGAACAGCGACTAAGGTTGTTACAGGTAAGATGTCATTGTGAACCCTTTTGATGCAATAATATTATTGTTGGAAGTGTCTATTTTAAATAATTTCTAACTGTTCCCCATAAATACACACCATGTTTATCTGGAAGTGAGGGATACACCATTCCCATCCTCTTCCGATCGCATAGTGACGTGACTCCATAACTCTGTGAACGCCTGGTCAAATCAAGGCGTTTCCTGAGTGGTACGCAGCATCGAGTCCAGTCCAGCTTCTGCCCTCAGGATGGTCGGGTTCCTCCAGCAAGAGCCCCAGGACCCTTTGCAGCCAGCATCCCTAGCAGCAGCAAGAGACGGTGTTCAGTCCTTTAAGGGTCCCGGTTCCTTGATAAAGAGACCTGTCTCCCCCTTCATCTGACTTCCACGAATTAGGAAAACAGTGACATTCAAGAACACTGGGAAAACGAACTCATTATCTGTTTGTCACATTCCTGGCTGTGCAGGGCACTTGCTAGTTGGTTGCAAAAGTATCAGCCATGAGGAGGCCTCTCGGGTTCTCAGGCAGAGCCTTTTGAGGAGCCCAGGCTTAGCTCCTTTGAGTTAAGGGTCTGGATCTCAGATCTGCAAGTCAAGAAAGTATTTTTTTAAATTCATCGAGTTGCTGAAGGGCTGAGGCTGAGTCGACGCGGGCTGGTTGACGCACTCACTTTATCCATCTCTCATGGGAAATGTACCTGGCCGAGCATCCGAGCGGGCCAGCTGCACAAGGCCTTGTTTTCTGTAAACCCTCCGGACCCCCCCCCACGTAATGCGCTCTTCTTCCCTGTCTGCCAGCCCGCTAGCGTTAGGGTCAGGGTCGAGCCACGCCTGGGAAGCTTTCGTCCTCTGAATTCCGCACTGCTCTTCCCGAGAGCGCTGCGCTTGGAGACGCGGCGCCTCCGCCTTGACTTTCTCCTCTCCTCTTGGGTTGGCAGTTTGTCACGGGCACGTCCAGCATTCCCTATGAAGGATTCGCTTCTCTTCGAGGGAGCAACGGCCCCAGAAGATTCTGTGTGGAGAAGTGGGGGAAAATCACTGCTCTTCCCAGGTAAAATAGAAAATAGCTTTTCTTTACTGCCACTGTGGGGCTCTAGGGGAGACCTCAGCATACTTGTTTATATTTTATGTTAAAAGTTTGGGAGAGGGCCAGGCATGGTGGTACACACCTGTAATCCCAGCACCCAGGAGGCTGAGGCAGGAGGATCATTGTGAGTTCAAGGCCAGGCTGAACTACATAGCGAGACCCTATATCAAAAAAAAAAAAAAAAAAAAGTTTGGGAGAAACAGAAAGTTTTTACAATGAATTTCTCTCTATTACTTTCCTAAAAAAAGGGAAAAAGAAACAAGATCTCCTCAGTCAAACTTGAACTATCTACATCTACATCTCAAAACACAAACACAACCAGAGCATTAGCTGTATCTTAATCCTTGCCAGACTGTGCTGACGTTATTAGAAAAGCAACAGTCGTTGTTGTATTTGCCACTTTAATCTAGATGTTTGCAGAAGTTCTAGTTTTACGTTTATAACTGTGTAGAATCCTTACTCGAAAGAAGACCGTAGTGTTGCTAAAGAATATTGATCCGTGCGGATGTGCCCTCTGCTTCCTTAGCTCATATTGTGCACCCTAATTCCACGTGAGGGCTCTCTGTCCTGGATTCTCTTCATAGCAAGAGCATACATTTCCTTGGGGTGGAAAAAATTGCTTTATTCCTGCTACTAATAAATGCATGAAGATTGTAAGGTAGGATTTGTGGGGGAACACAACTGTTTGAGATTGAGTGGAGATAACTAGAGCAGGGCAAAAGCAAAGGAGGGTGAAATGAACAAAGGAGAAATGGAATTCCTTCCCGGTCCAGTCAGCAGTGCTACTGCAGAAGTTTTGAAGTAAAAGAGATCTCAGATTACCTCTAACTTTCCTACTAATAGAACTGCAATCTGGAGAGGTCGATGGATACTAGGTTCCCCAACATGCCAAGTAGAAATGACTTTGCAAAGCTGTTATATCAGTAGAATAAGGTGATATTAATACCCAAAGATGTCACCACGAACTGAAGTACATTTAACTTTGAGAAATCTAGCAAGTTTTTCTTCTTAGTAATGCAAGACACTGATTCTTAAGAATTGTGTCCTTAGTATCAATCAGGTGCCACATCCAGCGCAGCTCTCAAAGTTCCCAGGGGGAAGGATGGCGAGAGGATGGAGAAATAAAGATAAGACACAGTATACAGAAAGCTGAGGTCAGGTGGAGCCCTCTCTCCGGATGGGAGGAAAGGAACTGCTCAACCACAGCAATGAGTTTATTTATACATTTGGCACGTTGATGTCACGTGACACCCCTCTGCTTAACTAGCTCGCCTCTCAAGTCCCGTGTTCTTGGGGCTGGAACACTGTTCCCCTGGGCGCTCCGTGCCTTCGGGGCGTTCCTCGGGCGCTCCGTGATCTCAGCTCCGCACATGGAAGGGTCACTAGCTCAGCCGCTCTGACAGTCAGGGACTGGGGCACTGAAAATACAACACTGCCTCAGCCACCTCGTTATTATCTGGCATGCTCGGTATGACAAATTTGGGAGATTATAGTTTTACTATTTAAAAAACTAGTTTATTTTATATATGCTTGGGTAATAGATATTTTTCCCCTTTAACACATTCAAGGAGTAATCAAAATATACATTGAATTTTTAAATTTTTAAAAATTATTACAGTAAAAGACATAGCCATTCATCCTCCTCCCCTGAACACACTTACCCCATTGTTCCTGCCACTTTCTGAAGCAGCTCTGTAGTTCTCTTTCCTGGGGATCTTTACAAAATGTCATAAAAAATACAATGATGCTGCTACCAAGCGCCATCCGATGGAAAAACAGCTCGTAAAAACACAACACGGTGTCCCCATCCACCTTATTCACTGGACCTGACACCGTGCAGCTCTTCCCCAGCGTCAAAATGACCATGAAAGGAAAACGTTTTTAATCCATTCAGGATGTCGAGGCAGCCAGGACAGTGCAACTAAAGACACTCAGGAAAGAGGAAAGTGACAAGAATGATGGGATCAGTGTGTTCAAAGTGAAGGAGAGTATTTTTGAAGGGGATTGATGGCAATGTGTCTTTTACTGTAATAATTATTTTTAATTTTAACATTCACTGTAGTTATCAGTCATATCTCATATTTACATCTCAAAAGCAGATTTAAGCTGTCTCAGTTAAGGCTTTTTTTTTTTTTTATGTGGGTACTGGGAGTCAAACTCAGGACCTCACGCTTGCCAGCAGGTGCTTATGCTGCTGAGCAGTATCAATGACCCTTTTTTTCCTTTATGTGGTTACCGGGAGTCGAACTCAGGACCTTGTGCTTGCCAGGCAGGCTCTTATGCCACTGAGCTATCTCACCGGCCCTCAGTTAAGGCTTTTAACTTCTGGGAAACCTAAAAATTAGCATCAAAGATACAGAAAAGAGCAGATTAATCGTGTCACCTTCCTGTCAAAATTCACTTTTGTGAAGCCACTAGAGTATGTGGAATAAACTGTGACAATGAATAGACTGTCAGCTGCTTATATTTAATCCCAGGGATTTTCATGCAACCTGGTGGGAGAGAGGAAATTCAGAACAGCCTCTGTTTCCTCATCCACCTGCGGCTTGCAATTCCGAGGGTTAAATGCAGTTATTCATGGAAGACACTGGTCTCTGGCCTGAGTAAGGACCCAGTCGGTGTTGTGATTTCTGTTACCAGCACCTGTAAAACATAGCAGGCCACGGTGAACGGAAGGAGCAGAGGGCTGGGGGTTAGAACACCCGGGTTCACATCCCCCGCTGTCTGCAGCTGCGTCAGGAACTGTCAAGATCGCTTGACCTCCGGGCGTCAGCTCACTTAGCTGTAGAAGGCCAGGTCAGGGTGGCGGGTTCGGTTTAGACCAGAGCGTTGCTGGGGAATCTCCGCACTCGGGCTGGGTTCACGTCTCTCCTCCCCCGGCAGCCCCAGGAAGCTGGCATGACGCTGACTCACTGCAAGTGTGGTACCCTCGGCCTCGTTGCGTACACACCATTGGGTAACTGGGCCAGGCACCTCTTCCTCTCTTCGTGGAGACCTAACTGGTTCTACGTTCTAGTTTTACCCTGATCACAGAATTGCACAAGCGAAGATGGTACTGCCCGTGTCTGTGAAGTAGGCACAACAGTGCTGTGCGCCAAGAGTGTTTGTGATGATCGAGAGAGACAACATCTATGAAAGATTTTAAGGATAGTAAGTTTGCTCTTCTTAAACCTGTAACCCTTACCCTGAATCTCTGTAAGCCTGTAGCTGTAGTTATTTGCTAAAATGTGCTCCACAAAAGAGCGCATTTGAAGGAAATAATAAAGACTGTAGAGCATGAGAGTAGAGTTTTATCAGAAGCAATTTCTTCACTGGCAAAATCTGCATCACCCTTTATGAAGTCTAGGAATCTTGGTATAAAGAAGATCTGTAAGTTCTGGTCTAAAGAGATGGTTTCAGATTCCCACATCCCTTCCTTCCACCACCAGAGCAGATACCCCCATGCCGTCCTGGCATGCGTAAGTTGCAGAACGAAGAGCTGATGGGTCTCAAACTGGTCAGCCCCTATGGATTTCCTTTTCCTTTTCACATTTAAGACGTGACCATGAGAGACAAGGGGTGGTGTCCTTCTTACTTAACAAATGCATCCTTTCAGAAGCCTGGCGCCATTGTAATGGGGAGAGTGGAAGGCTGTGGAGGAGGCCAGGACACCCCGGGACATCAGAGCCTCGGGGAGGCATCTCCAGTCTTCTGAGACAGGGCGGATTCGGGGCCTTTCAGCCCTCCAGGCAAGCGGATCTGAGTCTCAGTCTTCCCTCAGAGAGAGTTCCTACTCTCACTTTGTAGCCAAGAACTACATTAAAATACATATGGTTGTCGCCAAAGCCAGCAGAAGTTGAATCGTGGCGCTTTTCTTTATCTCTCTTCTGCAGTGATGAAGTGACTAGAGACCCAGCTAATCCACAGTGATGGGGACCCCGGTGTCTCCATGGAGACTGACGGCTGGAACCCGTGTTGCACTTGCTCTGCTTGGGGACTGGAGCTTGGTTAGCTGCATCTGCATTTCTGTACGACACTTCCAACCCCTGTGGCCCCGTCGGGCTTCGTGGGAAGAGAGTAAATTCGCTTCATGGCAGCTGCTCTTAAACGGCCCCAGGGGGCTGCCCACACACCGCCTGGAAGATGGGTGCAGAGCGCCTGCGTTCATCCCTGTTTGCCAAGAGAGATGAGGGACTGGGAGTCAGACAGCTGTGCTCAGTCTGGGCAAGTGACGGTTTCTGCCAGAGGGGAAAATGTTGATTTTTGAAGATGGCTGTGCCTGGAGGTTAGGATGAATGAAATGCTCACCACATTAAGAAATTAAATATAAGAGCTAACTATGAAATAGGTCTCTCAGGGAGACAGGTTTTTACCACAGTATAGAACTTTAAAAAGATAAAATTATTATTATTATTTGGTACCAGGAATTGAACTCAGGACCTCATGCTTGCCAGGCAGGCACTGTGCTGCTGAGCTATATCCCCAGCCCAAAATCATTCTTTAAAAATGACAGCCTTTTTTATCTTAAAGCTCCATTTTTTATTTTTATTAAGAAAAGAAAATATCTTGCAAAAAAAGGAATAGATATATGTTTAAATAAGTTAAGTATATATTTAAATACATACACATATACCAATCAAAAATCAATCACTGAGATAAACTTAGTATTTTGGAGTATGCTTCCACATTTGTGAACACATGCACACACATTTTTAAACCAAAAGAACAATTGTACTGCATAATCTGTTATCAATAATCATGAACATCTTTCCATATCATTAAATTTTGCTCTACAATAATTTAATTTTTCCTCCTCTGGTACAGAGAGCATTGTCTTCTACCAAAGTGAGCTAATAGCTATTGAATAGGAAAATAACTGAGCAGTTCCAAAATATAAGGTCACTATTCTCAATTAAAAAAAAAAAATGCTGGGCCAAGTGGCCCATGCTGTGATCCTAGCTACTTAGGAGGGTGAGGCAGGAGTGTCACAAATTCAGAGTCTAGGCAACTTAGCAAGACCTTGTCTCAAAATTAAAACAAAACAAAACAAAATTTTAAGGGCCAGGGATATAGTTCAGTGGTAGAGCTCTTGCGTAGAATGTGTAAGGCCCTGGGTTCAATTCTCAGTACCACCAAAAAAATAAAGTCTGAAGGACAAGCCCCAGGAGGACCCTGGTGCTGCCTCTTTCTTGTATTTGCTTTGAAGCAGCCCCCCTTGGTCTCCCTAGCTCACCACCATCTGCTGCTCAGTGAGATGGCTTTTGACTCAGTGGCCAGTTGGCGGAAGATTCTCCAACCTTGGCCTTCTCCTTTGCTTGCTCTCTGACACAGGGCCCTTTTCCATTCCCTCCCCTCTGTCCTCCCACTCGGCTCTGAATAATAGTAATATTTAGAATTTTTACTTTGTTCTACCACTGAATCCACAAGGGCTAACAAAAATCTACCAGAGATAACTTGCAGTATTAACGTGCTAAAAATCCCTGAGTGGGGTACATCTTTTGAATTACTCTTTACTTTGTAAAGTGGGTAAATTTATCATTAAAAAACACATCACGTCTAGAAAGGGACACTTGGGTGAAGAGTACAGTGAGTGGAAGAAGTTGCATTTAATGGAATGAAAGGAGTTTCCTTCCTCCTTGAACAGAGGAGAGGACAGTCCAAGTCAAACTGACGCCTGGGCCTTGTGAGCACTCAGTCATGTCGTCAAGTGTGTATTTGTAGGTGCCTCTTAAATAAGCTACCCCTCTTCCCTTGGCCTCAAGAACAGAAACGGGTTGGGTTCATCTCGTCCCCCAGGCCTGGTCCACACCACAGCCACCTGGTCGACCCACTGTGTGGTTCCTGTGTGGTTTCCGTGTGGTTCCATGCTTACCACTTACCACTCTGAGCTCTGAATGCCGGTGTTACCCCCTCCCTCCCGCGCTGAACCTGCCAGTGGTAAAAATAAAATCCAAACTCCTTCCTGGGCCCTTCCGGTGGGGACCCGGCCATGCCCCCCATGCCGGCCTCAACGCACACCTCCCTGCCGCTGCCACAGCCGCCGGCCTCCCAGACTCACCCCTGCCAGGACACCGCCGCCCACACCGCTCTTCCGAGAGCTCTTTCTGTACCTGAGGATGCAGCTTAGATGCAGTCTCCCCAGAAAGACCTGCCTCGCTTCTTCACCCTCCTCGTGTCCTGCACAGGGCTCACGCTGAGTCCGTGTTCAGTCCCGGCTTCCTTGTGGGGTCCCCCGCCCCCCTCTAGAACAGGACGCCCTGGGAACAAGGACTCTGAATTAACTCGGCTTTGTGCCTAGCATTGAACCCACTCCTGGCGCTCAGTGAATACCGTGTTTGGCAAATACTTAAACTCGAGGGATGACTTTGGACCAGTCCAGGGAAGATACCCCCAAATTGCGTTTGTATCCCTGTATCCTCATCTGAAAAACTGAGGGCAGATAGTTACACTCACATTACGAAGTCTTAAAGATTGAACGACACATGCAGAGTGCTTAAAACAAAGCCTAGAGCATCTCTTCATAAATTGAACCATTATGACTGTTTCTAACACCTAGCCTGGGGGCCTAGCAGCTATCTATCTATCTAGTTATTTATTTATTTATTTATTTTTGATACTGGGAATTGAACTCATGACCTTGCACTTGCCAGTCAGGCGCTGTGCCGCTGAGCTACATCCCCAGCCCAAGCGGGGTATTTAATCTCTAGTTGTGTGAAAAGTGTGCTGTAGCCCCAAGATACTTGTCTTTTGTTTGGACTTCCAAGAGTGCCCGTTCTTGGACCTGTTCTACCTGTTGAAAAATACACGTTCTCTGTCTCGCCCCAGAGCCACACGCGGCTACGAAGTTACCTGCCCAGAACGCACAGTTTGAAGCGTTTCTCTGCTCGTTTTTCACAGATACGGGGACCCTGCTGTGGGATCAGCCCACCCTGTGTTTATAGGTGCAGGTGCATTTTCACTAACGTGGCCTAAAGTGACCTTGAAGTTAGACACTAATAGATCTGGCGCCTCTAGCCAGCCCGTGGATAGTCGTCATTCTTACTAGGTGCAAAACCTGTGGGAAATATAAATTGATCTCGGTCCATGTGGCCCTTGAAAGACAGGGAGGGAAGTGTTAGATGTTTATGTGCACAGATAGCCGGCATCACTGGCCACCAGATGGTGGGAAAACCCGTTAGTTGGGGTGGTCAGTACTGGGGAATTCCTGTCCCTTCATCCACATTTGTGGAACTCCTGGTGAGGTCCCTGGTCATGCTGTGCAGCCACAGGTATTTGTGACCGAGTCTTACAACAATTCCTGCTCTAAACCTCATGGTTTACCTGAGAAGTTAGTGAGTGTGTTAGAGAAATGATCAATATTTTTGACAAGTTACACTGCTCTTTCTGTAAGCAGAGCTACCTAGGCTAACAAAACTGTCACTGTATTATTTCCCTTGACTCTTACCACTTGTGCGATTGATGACCTTAGATTTGCCATGCTGATTAAAAGCTCTGGATTCACCCTCTATCCTCTACCCATTTCCAGTAGCTGCTGCTTGGTTTCATGGCACCTCTGCCACCCATCTGCACGCCTGGTCACTGGCTCTCTTGGTGCCGTGGAGTCAGTGGGAAAGGTCTTTGCACGCACACACCTGGCTTCCCTGTGTAGCCCTGCCGCCCCAGTCTGGCTCGTCACCTGCACACATTTCCTGATGGCACAGTGTGTTCTCAGACTTCTGGGCCATCTTCTGGGAACATCCTCCTCCTGGTTGATCCAGGAGAGCCCTGCACACCCACACGTCCTTGCAGCCTTGGCCCAGATCCGTGCCCTATGTTGCTCCCCAGAGCAGACTCATAACGCATTGTGTTAGCATTGTTTGCATACGGAGCGCTGAGAGCCCACAGGAATCTGGGATTCAGTGAACAAAGGTGGCTCAGTCTGCTGGAGAAACGCAGCCCCGGGTGAGGGCACAGCGCTCCTGCAGCATGGGCCAAAGGAAAGCTGGACTTCAGTGCCACCGCCCCGGGCAGTGCCCTGGTACGGAGTGCAAGCTGCACAGGCTTGAGGGTGCCTGTCGCCTGTGTGTTTTGCTGCCAGAGTGTAAGCAACCTGAGGGCAGAAACCAGACTTTTTCTCCTCATCTACGAGGAGCCGGCTCAATGCTTGGCACCCAGTATTCGCTCAGGGTTTGCTCTGTAAATGGTGGAGTCAATGAAATGGAGTGCAAGTCGGAAAACTAAGTTTTATTCATCAGAGCACTTCATATGGGAATGACAAGCTTTCACACAAAGAGGTCTTTGAGGGAGAAATAATAAGAGGTCCTGTAAGTGAGAGAGGTTGGCCTTTGGGAGTGCTCAAAAGAAGCCCAGCTTTGTCACCTTCAGTGTGGGACAACATCGCGAACTGTGGGTACACAGGAATCCCTCGGGGACACCTGTGAACACACTTTCAGACAGATAAGATTTAGAACTGCCAGATTTTAGGTTAGGAGGACACATGTTTCCAAAAAAAATCTTTACCTTGACAAGTGATGTATTTCCAGATTCCCTGGAAATTCTCTGGAGTACTTTAAGCATTTGTTTTTGATTAATTGCTCGATGAAAAGGTGGAAATCTGAAAGAATAACTGAAATCTGAAGGGTTACACACCACTGCCAAATGAAAAATAAGAGTGCTGACACTTCTAAATTTAACGCAAATAGAAAGGATTTGTTCAGGGTAGAGACACTTCATGTCTAGGACTGCACCTACTAGATAAGGCTCGTCGTTTTCTCCTTCCCTGTATCATTCTTATTTTAAAATCTTTTTTGTAATATCTTCTTTGTCTTATATTTTGGACGCTTATACAAAAATCACTTCTGGGAGAATGGGGACTAAATGAATAAGTTAATCGTGTACATACACATGCACCAGTCTGTAGAAATGCAGATGTGATTGTGGTACTTCCAGTCACTGGATTTGGATAACCTCCTCCCGTCTACACGAAAGAGGAGGGGGGTGAGCGTGTGAGCTCCTGCTTAGCATTTGAAGGATCCAGAAAGCACAGAGAGATCTATTAGGGCAGACCGGATGTCTGCAGGGCTTCTAAATCTTTTTGATTTTGATGCCAGCGTGATTTCGCAAAGATGGGTTCAGACCTGCTCTGGAGCTGCTCTAGCTATGTGGATTAAACTGAGGTGAACGCATTACAGTTTCAGTGTGGCTGGCTTCAAAGATGTGAAAAGTGTTCTTTGATGGAGAATGAATAGCTGGATGCACTTTTGCTGCCAATACCAGCACAGCCCAGTGGCCCTCCCATTATTTTCTAGTAGTTTTCTTAGGACTTGGAATGGGATGGAGATGACTGTGTGAAGCCTCGGTGGATTTTGTTTTGTTTTGCTTTTTTGCCTTCCTGTTTTTGGTTCATATAGCAAGTCGATGGTAAATATTGAGCAATTTAGTTAACCATACTGTTTCCTCAATTTCCTTATTAGTAATGTTGTCTTGTTTATAAGCAGCTTCGAAATGTTTGCGAGCACACAAAATGTTGGTATGCATATCCAAAGTAGATATTTTATTTCTAACCTACTTGCCATCTTTCCGATAGTGGCAGCTGCCTACATCAGACATTTGAAGTGATTGTTAAAATGCAGAATCCCAGGCCTCCTCCAAACCTTCTGAATTAGAATTTCAAGGGACACAACCGAAAGTCTGTGTTGTGGCTGCTTGTGGTGGCCACACCTGGAATCCCGGACTCAGCAGCCTGAAGCAGGAGGATCAGGAATCCGAGCCCATCTGGGCTGCACAGCCAGACCATGTCTCGAAACAAAACAAAACAATTAAAACAAAAATCTTCTCGGGGAGTCTGATGCACTGCAGAGCACCACTTTGAGTGCCTCTGTTTTTTGGTAAACCTGAGACTGAATTGAGATAGTTGGATCACTTAAAAATCCCCTGGTATCTCCCAGGATTTTCTGGACTAACCCAGGCCTGACTGTTTTCCCCAGAGGTACTGCATATTGCGATTTATTCCTTTAAAAACTACCTTCGGCTTATTTTGCCTTTTCCTGTCCTCAGAGTGGAGTGACCCGGTAGGATGTTGAGGACTGGCCGTTCCTAGTCAACAGTGGCGTGAAATTAACATCCCGCTTCTGGAAGGAAAGCATGAAGTTGGCGAGCTGCGCGCCTGCCTGCTTTCAGTTTAGTGCTGGGCTTCCCCTAGGAGCCCAGGGCTCAGCTCCTGTGCTTGATTTGACCCCTGACTTGTTTGCGACCCTGAGGAACCATTCGGTCTTTCCACCAGTTTCCCTTGCACGGTGTACCCTGTCCCCTCCTCACGGAGCAGCTTCCAGAGGAGCGGTTTGGGTTGCTCAGGAGGACAGCTGTGTGACGGGGACCTTACATCGTGCAGCCAGGTGGGGTGTAGCAAGCAGTAATAGAGAGCTGTCTTTCTTTTGTCTGGAGGGGAGCAAAAAGGGGCGCCTCTCTTCCCTTTGGGTGGAGACTGACGAGGGGGCATGGGCTCGTGGAGGTGCCAGATACGCGCCGTGGCGCCCACAGAGGTGTCATGGAGGCTGCAGGGAGACAGAAGAGTTCCCCCTTCTCTGCTCATGCTAGAAGGAAAGGATGCTCCTAACCCCAGCTTTGCCTCCCTGCCTGCCCTCCTGGAGACGGCTGCATTCGCAGCATCGCCATCTCCTTTGCGACCTTTCTTGGAGGTGCCCTGACCTTGAGCCCTGTTGCTAGTTTTCCTATTGCTGCAAAATCAATTAAACTAATTACACAAACACAGCGGCTTCCACAGCACAGTCATCGTCTCGCTGCTCTGAGGGCAGGTGCCCAGGTGCAGCTCGGAGCCTCCAGCGCACCTCTCCCCTCCCGGATGGGCGTGCAGGGCTCAGCCGGACCCTCTTCCTCTTCTCCCCGCACAGCTTGGGCAGAGGGGCTGCGGCCGACCCTGCAGCGCTTGGCACCTTTCACTCCCTGCAGCCGGGAGCTCACAGTGCCTTTCTTCTCCCAGCGCAGCAAAAGTGTAGTGTAGCATATGCACGAATCAGTACACAATCCTTTTGAAGTACACAGTCCTTTCCAGTACACAAGGCTTTCTAAGATGAATGCATTTCGTATCCACTCAGATGGCAGCTATAAGAATAAAAATTTTAAAAACACAAACAGAAAATAAGTGTCGGTGAGGATGGGCACTGCTGGGGTGATGTAAAGTGGGCAGCTGCTGTTGACCAGAGCACGTGGCTCCTTAAAATATTCAAAGCAGTGTTATATGTGAGTCCACGATTCCACTTCTAGGTGTATCCCCCAGAGCAGCGCGAGCAGGGACTTAAACAGCTGTCTTCACACCCGCAGTCATAGCAGCGGTATTCACAGCCTCCGTGATGGGGAAGCAGCTCTAGGCTGTGAACAGATGACTAGGTAAAGAAAATGTGGTTTATACATACAATGGAATATTAGTCAGAAAGGCAATTCTGGAAAGGAAGGCAATTCTGACCCATGCCTCAGCATGAACCTTGAAGACTTTATACTAAGTGAAATAAGCCAGGCACAGTGTACAAATACGTGAACATTTCCACTTATATAAAGTGTATCAGAGTAGTCAAAAACAGACAAAGTAGGATGGTGGGTCCCAGGCGCTGGCTGGAGAAACAAGAGCTGTTGTTTAATGGATGACAACGTTCTGCAGGTAAACGGTGGCGGTGGCTGCCGAGTAATGTAAATGCACTGAATGCTACAATGCCGTGCGTTTAGAAATGGTTACAGTGATAAACCTGACACGGTGTACATTTTACCACAATGAAAACAGTGGAAAGGAAGGAGAAACGGGCCAAGGAGATGAACAGGAAGAGTACAGAAGAAGCAGTGCAACCAGCAAGCAGCCTGGAGGGAGATGTTCCACCTTGCTGGCCGCCAAAGAAATGAAAATTTAAAAGCGATGCAGAGGTGGCATCTTTTATTCTGTGGGATAACGGATGCTGGGCATCTAACACAGAAAGTCTGGCCTGTGGTTCTATTCAAAACACACTTCACTGATCTGCGGCTTCTTCATCTCCCCCAGAGCAGATTTGTATTCCAGGGTTTCAGACATGAGAGATTTTAGACATTCCTCGACTCGCTTTTAGTGTGCTAGTTGAGTTTTTAAAAGTAAAACCTTTTCCTTGAAGCCCAAGTTGTTGGTTCTAGTGTAAAGAGGTACAATATGAGTTCTAGTAAATGCAATTTGGAAATGTTTATTGTACTAAAAAAAGTGTTTTCCTGCAGTGATTAATGAGATAATTTCCACCCCTCTATCCCGGAGTGTGGAGCATCTGGGTAAATTGAGAGTCACGGTGTTTCTGTGTCCTAAAACTGGCCGCTTCGCATTCCTGTTTCTAATAAGCCATGTGGCCGCACACCTGCGTTAGTATCTCCCTCTTATCTCACAGTTTCCACCGGCCATTGTTACCTCTTGGTAATTTATTGAAGGTAATTAGAGTAAATCTTTTTCATGACAAGGAAATGTAGCTAATAATACATCGGTTAATAATTAGTCAAAGACTGTGAGCAGACGTTCTATTAAGCCTGTTTATATTATTTAATGATCACATCCTTCTTAGACAAGTTATGTAGTTATTAGGTGAGAAAATTAAAACTCCATGTTTCGATAACTCAATCCAAACCACAGCTCGTCGTTGGAGCTGGATTCAAACCCAGCTCTCTCCAACTCCAAAGTTCTCATCTTCCCACCGTGCCCCACCACACGGAATATAAATATATAAATATATAGGAATATAAATTATACTTATTTCATAAATAAAAGTGATTTATAAACATGTTATTTTATAGAAGTAACCTGTTGATCATAGTTCCTAAATGTTCATATAAATTCGGAAGCATTTTAAAAACGCAAGATGCTTTAGCTGCAGCATATGTTCAAAACACAATGCTTCCTATTCTATGTCAAAAGTGCAGATTTGCTCCCCGATAATATGTCCTATTTGGAGACTATTTCTTATTGTGATTCAGGTGCAAATAACAGGAAACTATTTTTTTTTTCCTATCTTGGCAAAAGGAGAGGTATTCGTAAAAAGAATACTTCATGTAATAGTGATTTAAATGGGCATTTTTTTCTGCACTGTGAATAGGGAGAAGACAGATCATAGCATGAGATTCCAAGGAGTAACAATGGCCTACTGACTTGGACGCTGAAGTCAGCCAGGGGCTTTCCCAAGATTCTGAGCCAGGGGCAGTTGAGACATTGGTGACTTCCCCGCCCGAGAGGGTGGGACCGTGCCAAGCCTCAGAGAGAGACAGCCAGGCAGTGGCTGACACGGGAAATGAGTTACTGTGCACAGCCTTGTAGCCAAGGCTTTTATATCTTTAAAAAAAAGGTCTAACACCAAAGGAAAAGCAAAACAAACAATAAAACTAAACTTGCTTTTGTAGTTCATACACAACAAATAGGAATACATACGAATATAGTTTTGAAATTGTTGTGAAAAAATGTAAGGAAAATGGTGCCAAAATATTTTCTTACTTTGTTTAAAGAACTCAGTCTTGTGTCTTTTAAGTCAAAATATTTTCAGAGTTTTTCCAAAAGGATTGTGAAAATTGGCAATAAATAGATTTGAATATGAAATAGCGTGTACACACACGCACACATGCATGCATGCTCGTTTTCCTGGATTTGGCCTAACCTCTGCTGCTGCTTCCGTTTGCAGAGCTCACACGTGTTTTAACCGCCTGGACCTGCCCCCGTACCCATCTTTCTCCATGCTGTACGAGAAGCTCCTGACAGCAGTGGAGGAAACCAGCACCTTTGGACTCGAGTGAGCTGCAAGCCCAGCTCTTTGGGGACAGGCGATTCCAAAGCTGGCCGCCAGGAGACAGACTGGCCGTGGGGAGTCTCAGGAGCAGGCTTCCGTGGGAGCAAGGCCGAGCGCTGTCACCTCC
Organism: Erethizon dorsatum; assembly: GCA_028451465.1. NCBI lineage: Eukaryota > Metazoa > Chordata > Mammalia > Rodentia > Erethizontidae > Erethizon > Erethizon dorsatum. The sequence goes on along the minus strand of CM051826.1, from coordinate 136,145,447 downwards.
AGGAACACGTGCTCTTGCGCTTGGGATGGGCCATGCATCCTCTCACAAGGATTTGGGTGAGCTCGATGCCCAGGAAACAACACTACGGTCTTTCAATCAACAGTTCTTGACTGCCAAATGTTTTCCACTTCTTGTGCTCCAAGACAAAGACGAACCTGTCCATGACCAGCTCCGCGGTAATTTTTAGGGACTCAGGAGAATCTTGAATGTGGTTCAAGCCAAACTGGCAGCACTTGGCCCAATCTCCAAATTAGTGCAAGTTCATTAATATAATAAAAAAGTATATGTCCTGAAAGTACATTCATTTAAGCCCCAAGTTACAGTGGAATATTCATTTCTTGCTTGTAAGTGTCTGCATGGTGCGCACTACAGGTTTTAGCTCTCATGGGACACAAGCAAACCTGAACCCCAAGCAACATAAGGTAACTTCGAAGACTTGCAATGAGGTGGTTTGCGACGATGTGTATGCAAATGGTGTATGTGTAATTATGGCTAAGGACAGCTGATAGTCAGTGAATTACTAAGGACAGATTCTATGCTTTATAATGCATGAAAACAATTTAAAAATAACTAGCAATTAATCACAGCCTATCAGGAAAACGTACACAGTGAGTTCTGTTTGTTTTTGATGGGTTCATTGTGTTTCTGTTCTGTAAGATGTGTACAAGGGCCTCCCATCACCCTGGGTGTCCCCGTCCGTTAACGTGTTCCATGCTTTCTTGGGCATCATGCTAGTCTGTATCCTTTTAAGCACTCTCAAGGGAACAAAAGGGCCTTTTATTTTTATAAAGGTAAAAAAATATTTCCCCAAATATTTTGCACTGAATGTACCAAAGTCGAAAGGACATTACAATGTGACGAACAGCAATTCCATCACCTAACAGTGTCATAGAAACTAGCTTCCCAGTCAGACCTCCCTCACAGTGCCATCGCAGCCACTCCGAGGACTGTGCACCTCAGTGATAATTTTTTAACACTCACTCTACGTGATAGTATGATATGCATTTATTTCAAATGCATTAGATTCTCTTCCATCCATCTAATACTTTCAGGATGGCATTTAATACAGATATTTCGTATTTCCCCACTGCTTTTTATTTGTACAGCATCATTAAACACTAAGCCCAGTTAGGGAGCCATCAGCAACACTGGAGAGCTCAACTCTCTTAGGTAATAAGAACCCCATTTTCCGCAGCAATGAAGATGCCACAGATTGAAACTCTTAGCACTATATTTCTAAGCCTGCATTTTCACTGATGCATAATTTTCTTATTAATATCAAAAAACAATTTTTCTATGGTATCACAAAAACTGCATGACATCACTGATCTTATTTCTGCTTCATTTTATGAGAAGGTATCCTGCGTTTTAATTGTTTTGGGATTACACCACCATGGTTTACCCCTTGCTTTATGGCCATAACTAGTCAGACACAACAGAGTAGAGTTAAACGGAGGCTGTGAAAATGCTAAGTTAACTTGGGGTTGGCAGCCTTCGGGCTGTAGGCATTGTTGGGACGTTTCTTTGAGAGCCACATTTATAAGTAGCTGCAGGGTTGGGATGACGGGTGTTGGCTATCCTGTTTCAGGGAGGTCGTCTGCATAGCTTCATAGGTGTTTTGTAAGAACGGATTGCTCTCTGGTTAATGACGCTGGGATTATTATCGGGACCGCCAGAGGACTATGCCAGTGATACTGCGTTCCCCCGCTGAAGGCAGATAACATGGGGTGGAGAGATGGTCTAAAAAGTAAAGTTATAGAAACCTGGAAATAAAGATTTATCTGTATGCAATAATTGGGCCAGGAAAAAAAGGGCAGAGGATAACTTTTAACTGGAAATATTAGTTTGTATTTATGGATCATGAATATAACTATATAATTTTGCAAATGGTTTTTACTTGTTTGTATTTTTTCATTATAAGGAAAAACAGTATAACACACTAACATGCTTTTTTTAAGAGAAAAATCACATTTTTGATGTTTCAGAGTTGACATTCTCTAAACAGCTGATATGAAAATTTGCGTTTCTTTTTAAAAAAATACATTCATGGACCATGTTAGCTTTCATTTGGTTTGAGAAACTTTGTTACCATGTGTCATACTACTAGGGAAAAGAGACTTGAAATAAAATGTATCTCTTGAATTATTTCTAACAAATATATTTCTTTATTAAGGCATCCAACTCCTCAAATAACAGTTCTCTTTAATGTATGCAGACATTCTTAATAGAATTGCCTAGTTGACACTGTTCTCAAAATTGGGAATTATCAAAGATGTACTTAGGCTATTAGAAAACCATGATGATCTATCTAGTAGTCTTCATTAGTAAAACAAAAAGCAGCCAAAATAACTGTATGAAATATTAAATAGTACTTCCACAGGATTAATTAGACTTTAATATACTCTACAATTAGAAATACCCATAAGTATGTTCTGGACTGTGAACCCAGACACATCCTTGGCTTTTGGTCTTAAGGAATTTGTAAGTGATGCTCCTTACACTCGAAAAGACAGTCAGGCTACGTCCCAGATATAGGCAGAACATCTCAGGATGAGGGCACACAAGACCATCGGCATCCTGAGTCCGTTACTGGGTTTGATGTTGGAGCTGCAGGATGCTAAGCCTGCCCGTGAGAAGCTCACGGTCCGGTAGAAAAGACACCAACCCTCCAAAAAGAGTATGTTAGATGAACGGTCTTAAGTTCCGCAGTCCAGGTATGAAGAGAGAACAGCCTGTGTACCGGTGATTCCATCAGCCCTGGCATTGTTTACGTGAGAGCATGGCTAAGATGAACCCCTAGTGCCGTTTCTGTTGGTGGCAAAGGGCAAAGGGCATGCGACAGTGTGTCAAACCTGCTCAAGTGTTGAAGCCCAAGGGCTTTTACACTGAAGGCCTAGCGTGGGTGTGGAGAGCTGAAGTGTGAAGGAGCAGCCCTGGGATCTTCAAATTAGCAAATAAATGCCAAAACAAAGTCCCGTCCCTCCCCTCTGGTCCTCGGCACCTGTACTGCAGTGCACCTTCAGTCTGCGGTCCTTCGTCCAAGCCACTGACGGGATCGAAACATGTTGCTTGTGCACAAAATGCATGGATCTGGGTAATAAATAAAATCCAGAAAATCTGACTGAATTAGAAAGAATGTAAGTTTTGCAGAATTAGCATATAGCTGCCAATGATATTCTCATTCATTTAAACTCGGGTCTCAAGGAAGTCAGGAGGCTAAGACGTACAATCACCTGCATGATGGTAAAAATGGGAAAATGCATTCAGATGGTGGCAAAGGTAGAATATGTTTGTTAGTGCTTTAGAATTTCAAAGGGCTTCTAGGTCCATTGTCTCTTTTGATCCTGAGTTACTTTGCTGAATTAGTTTCAAGTGCTACCTCGTTTGACCCTGATTTTTGTGGATGGCTTGCAGGATTCCTCGCAGTACTTTATGGTCAAAATTCTGTGTTTCATCCCAAGAAATATGGAGACTAATGGTTGTACCAGTATGTTCTACTTTCAACCAGTTTTGGAAGATGCTTCATCTATCCAAACTCACTTTCTTAAATAAACACACTTAAAATGTGACACCTCCTGAAAATTCCGTGAGGGAATTAGTATATTCATGGAAAGAAAAGCCTCATAGACTTAATATTTGCTTTTCACTATTTGCCATGTGATGTTTAAACCAGGAGAAGGAACTTGATCGCTTTCAGTGGATTTATATTGTACAGCAGTTTAGTTTTCTCAAATACCATTTGGAAGCAATATCGTGGAACAAAGCACTAATCAGAAGCTGTATTTTCACTTTTAATTTTTAACGAGGATGGATCTAGAAAGCCCTGGTAGCTGAATTCCCCTGGGATGAAGGAAGAGACCACCATTTTTCTTCCTGTTTTCCCATTTGTCCAAATGACTTTTTCCTATCTTTTTGCATAAATATTATTTATGACTTGGCCATTTCTAACAAGGCAAACATCTTATAATGAAGGAAGTAGAAGTCTAGTTAACCTTATTCATGAAAACTTATTAAAAGGTTGCAATAATAATAAACATGCATAAGGCGGCCTAAACGCTAAGCCATGTCTGGATTTCAAGCCCTCTTCCTCCACTTACCAGCTTACTGATTTAGTTGATGAGCAACAGCACTCTAGATCGCAGTCGTCTCCTTCCAAGAGACATCAGTGTACATTTAATGGGCATGTCACTTGGAACTTGCTAACTTGGCAAAACTCATTGTCTAGCACGGAAGCAAGGGGATGCCCAAGACACGAAAGTCCTCTGAATTGTGGCTGAAGGCCAACTACTGCCACTGAAAGGGTGATAAAAATAAAAAGGGAAAGGAGCCAGCAGTTGTGCCACCCCCAAGAATGCAACACTAATCATTGACCGTCAAGTGCAGGAGTGGCAGCTGCGTTCCCAGGGGCTGGCGCCAAGGGTGTGCTGGGCATGGTGCTGCCCCGTGAGGCCAGGGCTGAAGGGTGCGGAAGACAGGAAGGCGGCCACAGCCGCAGAAGGCATGGGCGAAGGGGCTCAGACCACAGGCTGAGGGAGGAGCACGCCAGTGGAAAGGAGAATAATGCCCTGCTGTTAAGTGGGAGCTCTGACTTGCGTCAACCTGGTGGGAAATACCCTCGTTTTGTAATGTCAGTAGGTTAGCATTTGCCTTTCTGCAAAACAGAATTTAAGGCCCAAGGTATTAAAGCTACCTAGAGCTTAGGAGATTCAATGATTTTGCATTTTCATCTAAGAGTTAGTTTACTAGTATTGAACACCATATATGAAATGAAAGAGGGCTTTTATTTCATTATGCTTAATTTGTTCTTAAGCAAACATCCTTTGCCATTGGAATAGCTTTTGAGGCATTTTCGTGCTATAATGGCAATTTCGATGTTCCCTGTTCATCTAGAAAGCAAAATCCTAAGAATGAGGTCACTAAGTTGTAAATGGAGACCTTATCATTGTTTCCAACCAAGAAGTGAATTAAGGCAGGAAATATACTTGCTTAGATTTTTTTTTCACTCAGATTTTTATCTGCAAGGTGCTTTATTTGGTGTTCATGATTGAACAGCTCAGCAGAATAGGATGGCTCTAATTGTGTGGTTTCTGGGAACACAGGAGAATCAAATTTATAGACATGATTTTTATGCCTAGTGGCTTTGGGCAGGTGACATCTTTCTATCCAGCTTTCTTTGAAGATATTACAACCCTGAGGAGTGCTGGTGGGTGGGCCGTATGATTCAAACTGAATCAATCAGCAACTACTGCTTACCATCACCTTCTGTAAAACCATGGATAATGCTCAAGAAATACCTTGGCGGATTAACGAGGAAACACACAGAACCGAAAGTTCCTTCAGGACCCTCATGCTCTAAAAGATGTAATCACAACCTATTTTTCTTCACATAATATCATAAGTCAAATTTGGGCCTGTTAATATGTTGGAAAGTGCGTAAGATTATATGTTTTTATAATAGGGATGCAGGCATTCCAAAATAAATGAATGAAAACACATGCATCTCTCTTGCCTCTTACTGAAAGTATTAATCTAATTTTATAATAATGCTTACTTTTTAATATTAAGGTTCTGTAAAAAAAATTTATTTCTAAGATCTCAGTAGAGCACAGGTGGTGTATTTTTTTAAGCCTTTCCATTTCTCTTTGCCAATACCACTCATGTCCACCGCACCATGAATCACAGTTAAGAGTGGTGTCTTTATTTTTGTTGAGCTGATTTAAGCTTCATATTTATTCAATGTGACTTTTAATAGAGAATAATAATGGGAGATATTTGATATTAGGGTTAAGATAACACGACTCTCATTTCACCTTACATTTAAATTTCTTTCTTTTCTTTTAAAGCAAATAATGCAGATTGTTGACATCCAAGATCTGGTTCATGGGTGGTGTTGTATGGAGCCTAGGACTGAATTGTGGACTAGTTGTTCATTTTCTGGCAAGTCTGTATTCTTAGCCTCACCTGAACCCCTGATTCTTGTGTTGTATTTTTTTATGATTATGAAATGCTTTGAGGGAAAGATATTTTAATGTATACAATTTGTTTTATTTTCATACTGATCTCTATTTTTGTTTAAAACCATGTTACATCATGAAATCACTTAATCCAAAATAAATCTTCTTTTAAAAAAATAGCTCATGACTTTTCTGTCATACTTTTGAAAAAGCAAAAACTCAGGAGGGAAGAAAACAAAAGTAGGGGTAAAGATCTCAGGCAACAGCCATGCAGCTCTGGGGTTACAGGAAGCTCTCTCTTTGTTGTATTTATAATTAGAAATTGATTTTGTTTATCCCTATGAGAATATTTACTGTTTGATAAGCCATAAATGAATGTTCAAGGAAAAAATTAACACAGGTCATAGCCTCTTAACTCAACATAGTTGCAACTATTTGTTAAGTCATCTTGGTTGAATGCTTAGTTAGTAAACCTATGTGCACACACACACCCAGCACACCAGTGTAATCTGGCAGTCACTCACCTGCCTGCAGGGAACAGGTATGTATTTTATTATGAGGAAAACTGGCTCAGTGTAAGCAACAGAGAACAGTGAGGGGAACTGAAATACTTTGTTCCAGTGGATCTGGCCACATGAAATACAGGTCCAGTGCTGCAAGATCTTCTGATGTATCAAGAGAAACCTAAAAATCCAAATTCTTACATAATATTTCCGTATTTTTAAAATACTAACCAAACTAACCATGTCTACAGGTTGAATTTGCCTTAAGGTCATGAGTTTGAAATCTTGATTCAAAAATGTTACCAAGACATCGCCGTTAACAGAAAAAGATGGGAAAGGAGAAGGGTGGGTATACAATTTGAGAGCAGTCAGTTACAAAGCATGTTTTTGAAAATTACCTGTTTACAAGCATCTTTCTGAAAGCCAACTTGAGTTAATTCATTGGCGTTAAGAATGTCCTTATCAGGATTTCATGGAACCCATGTAGCATTAAACTCTTTATTCTGTGTTTTAGGTTGGAAATCACTTTCATATATTCCCAGAGAACACGGAAGGCTGAGATTCAGCTTCTGCAAATGGCTAAAGTTTGACCCAGTTATTGAAGTGGAAGTCCTGGCACTGACTTCCTGTTTTTTGCACCATACCCTTTCCTTAATATGCTTTTATTATCATAAATTTATCTGCCTTCATTATGTGCTGTTAATGTAAAACCTAATCCATTTAATTTGTGGGCTGGTGATAATACACAATTTCTGCCCTCTACCATCCCAGGCAGTCTTTCATTGCTGTTTTTTAAATATTTTTATTTCATCCTTAAACCGGTAAGCCTTTAAACTCTTCAAGGAATAAAGATTTTTCTTACACTTTCTTCTTTTTCTTGCTCAAAAATGTTGACCTATTAACTTTTTTCCTTCTAAATAGATACCTCACTAGCATTACATTTGTCACCCAAATATAACTTTGGAATCATAAGAATAAATTAAAGTTAGAATATCTGATAAAGACATAATATTTACATTATGCACATGAGTTCCATACACTTTATTTTCTTGATTATCTTAAAATTCTCATATAGATAGATCTTCCCAAAGATAGTTACTGATTTTTCATTTAGAAAATAACAGTAATTTTCCAAAAAAAAATATTTAGAACAATATATATTTCTTTTCCAATTTATAATAATGTTATAAAATACCATCTCTGGCTAAAAAAATACTTGGGTCTCATACAATAATTTCTATCTAGGTTGGTATTCAGTTGCCATTGGAAAATGGACCCCAAGTTGAATCCTTGAACTCTCTCATGAGTTTGTCAACAAATATCTCTCCCTGATCCACTCCCACCCCAAATTAAACTCTTAAATTCAAGGTCAAGTAAAGATCTACTTTTTTATTATGACATTCTTGTCCCACTATCTGATATAGTTTCTTCAGAATTGGATTAAACCATGTGAAGGCCATCTTTTGCAGTGCACAGAATCAAGTGTAAAGAAAGCAAATGCCTTCAAGTGAATGTTTCTGTCATTCCAAAATTCATATGTCGAAATCTAATCTCCAATGGGATAGTGTTTAGAGGTAGGGCCTTTAAAAGGTGATGAAGTCATGAGGGTGGAACTCTTGTGAAAGGAATTAGCGTCCTTAGACCCCAGAGATCTCCTTCACTCCTTCTGCCATGTAAGGCCACAGCGAAGGCAATGGGCATCTATGAGGCAGGAAGTCCTCACCACACACTGCATCTACCAGAGCCTTGATCTTGGCTGCTCAGCCTACAGAACGGTGAGAAATAAATCTGTGTGGCTTATAAGCTACCCAGCCTCTGACACTGTGCTATAGCTGCCCAAATGTACTGAGACACCAAAAGAGGCCGAGAGGCTTCCTGTGTGTTTCCTCCTGAGCTTACACTCACACCTTGACCCTCTACATCTTAGCTGAAGTTCTAGCAAGAGAAAGCCAGGCAACGAAGAGAAGAAAATACATTTTCAAATGCTTAAAGCATAGCCGATCTAGACTGCTGGATCCAGATCTTCTAAGGCAAAGGAGCCCTGGATGAGAACAGTACAGGTTCCTCTGACAGGTCCAGAAAATCAGCAGAATCCAAAAATCAGATGGTCAGACTCGCCTAAGGTGGAACAGCTCTTTTCATTTTCCATCCGTATGATTGGAAACCCAAGAGAAATCTCAAATCATAAAATCCCAAAAGAGAACAAAATGGGAGCCTGGCTTCCCGAACCTGGCCGATCCAGAGCAGCACTTCGTCCTTCGGATGGGAGCGTGGAGAATAGAGAGGGGCTGTGCGTTTCCTTCAGGGCCAGTTCTATTCCCCAAGGGTTGGCTTCCTAGAATGAAACAAAACAAACAAACAAAAAGACAAGCAAACCAACAAAAATGAACAAAAATCCAACTAAACCATCTTTAACTGTTGGGCAAGGAACTAATCTCAAGTTAGTGCTAATTGACTAACTCTAGCTGCAATTAGAAGACCATATCACCATTTCTTAAATTTTGCATTATATCACCAGCAATGACAAGACCTTCAAATGCTGAGATGTAGCTTCAAGCTTGTCTAACCCATACAAAATTACTTGTATGTTTATTTTTAAGTAAATTCTTCAGGTATCAAATTTAGTTTCACTTTGAAAATAGGATATTTCCCTTTTTGCTTTAATAAAACTAATTCCCTCTGCTCCCAAATATTAAAGACATTTGATGATCCTATAAGAGGCCACTTTGATTTTACCTGTTCTTCGATGGCCACTGTATGCCCTGCAGTGTGGACACATCCAAGTATGTTTATTGCATGTATATGTGAAAATTCCACAATGAAACACAATATCCCATGTAATTAATATGTACTAATAAAATGTATATTGGGGAAAAAAGGAAAAACAAGTTCTATAGAATCAGGGCGTCTCCCTCCCACAGCACGACTGGAGATTAGGAGCTAAAATGTTCAGGTTTGTTTTCCCTTGTCTGCAATTAGCCTGTCTGTTGTATGCCTCACAACAATGTCGAAGAAGGAATAAAGATAACAGGGCGTCTGAATCTCAGAAGCAAGCAGGAATGCCAGAAGTTTCTCCTAACCTGCTGTGCAGTTCAGGTGTGCTGATGGTTAGACCAATACACATTAGCAAATGCTTCTAGTCGATTTCGACATGTCCTTAACTAAGGCCTTTTATTTACACATAAAATTATATTTCAAAAATTTGCCTCACTGCTTGAGAAAACGACTACAGCAAAAATACAAGATGAGCCTGGGTCATCTTGTACTGCTACAAATAAGGAAATGTCATAAAAATAAAGTAAAAACATCATGGAAGTCTTTCAAAGAGATGCAGGCACCAACTAAAAGGCCTCCCGAGGTCAAAATGGGAAAAAGTTTAGCAAATAAGTAAAGTACTATCAGAGAGTCACATAAAATATGAAATATATACCTATAAGTCCTTACTGGTAAATAAATGACTGAATAATTAGATGAAGAGATAACCCTCCTGTGTGTAAACCTTCCAAAGAATTTGTGCAGGTACAGTATTTAATTCATGTTGAGCTTAACTGTGGGCTGAGCACAATGACTTCCCTCCCGAGAGTACATCGAAGTGAAGGGCTAAAGGGAGAAAAGTAACTTTACACTGAAGAAAGCTAATGGATACTGCCTCAGCGAGGTGATCAGGACATCACCACTCATTGATCGTGTGGGTGGTGCGGGCCCTTGATATGATGTGATAAGGACACTTTTTTCTCCCCAAAGCCCATAATCCCAGTCTAACCAAGAGAAAAATATCAAAGTCCAATAGAGGCACAGCATGCAAAACATTTAACCGATAGTCTTCAAAAATATCAAGGTCATAGAAACCAAAGAAAAGTCTGAGAAATGGTTTCTCAGCAAGAGGAGTCTAATGAGACAGGATAAGTAAATGTATATGGCATTCTGGTTGGATCCTAGCACAGACAAGCACATTAGGTAAGTACGAAAGAAATCTGAATAAAATGTGGACTTCATTTAATAGTAATGGAACAATATCAGTTTATTAAGTATAACTAATGTACCATACTAATGTAAGATGTTAGTAGGGGAATCCAGGCATGAGGTTTAGAGAGCTTTATACTATTTTCTCAATTTTTCTATAAATCTAGGACTATATAGAAAATAAATAGCTGGGCTCATAGAAAAAAATGAGCACTAAAAGCAGAACATGTAACAGAGCCTCAAATCAATTCATTAGTGATTATTCACAGAGTAACCAAAGCCATTCTTTAATCAAATAGCAACTATAAAAATGGGCACATCTTGGGCTGGAAATGTAGCTCAGTAATTGAGTGCTCACCTAGCATGCACAAGGCCCTGGGTTCAATCCCCAACCTCACAAAACAAAACAAAACAAAACAAAAGAAGTACAGAGAACTGTATAAAGGCTAAACAATGGGAGGAATGTTTGTTTCATATGGGATCAATGATTCCATTCTAAGTAATATTATATTATAGGTAGTAAGTCTAATATTTTGTAATAAAAGCAAGAGGATTTTAAAAATAATAGAATTATTGATTACCAAAAAGTACATCAGTGACAGAATCTTTCTAATGAAATGAAGAAATATCAGAGACTTAGAAACCAGCTAATAGGGTGCCATGGCTAGAAAGATTCTGGAATAGTTAACTCATTCTATGGATGGATGTGCAAAAATCTAAAGAAACAATTTCACACAACATAGCTAGGTTCATTCACACCATGGATGATGTCATATATCTATTTCTTCTTTTAATTTTTAAAGTAATACCTCTGTTTATCTGCTATTCCCAAGACATACTTATTGATGACTTTGGGTCATCTTTATAGGCATCTAATATAATATTATGTGGTAATTGTTATCTAATCCTCCTTCTTTGTTGGCTAAAACTCCAGTTGCTATAGTCTTATATTCTTTGTGTTGCTAGATTCCTGTTCCATTTTGCTGTGTCAAGTTAGTAGTGTGCTGGGGAGGCAGGTAGAGAAGCCCACCTAACACCCTTGCTACATAGCACACATGACGCGCACCCGAGGGCTGTCCTTGGGTTGAGGGTGACGTGAAACAGTGGCCTTCCCACCCGGATGTCCTGTGGCCCTAAAAGTCAGCCCCCCACATACCTTAGAAGAAAAAATTTGGTTAATGGCTCTAGAGGCATGGACTCGTGCTACATACCTTAACCTTACATGTGGTAAACAGGAATTTTAGCAATAATAATTGGCAATTATCTCCTCTTATGATTAGTACATAAAAAAGTATAAATTTTAACACATACCTGAAAAGAAGGGTAATCTCAGAAGAAACAGCTACCTTCTCAGTAAATTCATCTTTATTCATATTTGGGGTGGATTTTGTTATGTATAAACCAGCAGTCCTAAGCACTGTATTCTACGAAGCACGAAGCCCCGAGACTGGACATAGAAAAGCGCTCAGAATACATGGACTGGGTGGCACCTGTCTGATATCCGACATGACCTGGGCACATCTGATTCTCCACGACCTGGGCACTTCTTACCTAACCCCAAAGAGTCCCGCTGTGGTTCAAATGTGGTTGATCTCGATGAGGCCTTACTGTCCCCTTTGGGGTCATCACAGTGGCTCTGGATGAAGACAGGAATGTCCTCCGTCACTCTCAGACCCAGTTCTCTCTCTCCATGGGGCCACTTGCCTCAACAGCATTTGACAGTCAGGCTCCACTTCCTTTCCTGATGGCCACACACGTGAGCCTCGTCGTCTTGATACTGCAGAACAGGAAGTGGCAACTTCATCTGAGAACCAGAAAGAAATTCTTGGTCTTTCTTTTTCTGAGGGCTCATGCCCTGTGCTAAGATACCAAGGTGTAGTTTGTAGAAGCTTGGCCTAGTCCACCAGAGTGGCTAGAATTAAAAGGCTGATGATATCGACAGGCAAAGATATGGAGCAAGGGGCAGTCTCTGCATTGCTGGTAAGAATGGAAATTGACATAATCACTTAAAAAAAACTGTTGCACAGCATGGACTAAACCCAAATACATTTGGATATGAGGGGTGATAGAGAAATATGGGGAATATTTAAATTTTATAATGTTGATGATGGTAAAAGACATATTGCCGTTAATCCTCCTCAAAATACTGCCCCTTACTTTGAAAACATTTTGATATCACATTGTTCGTGCCCCTTTCTGAAGCAGTTCTGGAAGTCCCATTTCATGAGTGTCTTTGTACACCATGATGTTTTTACTGCGTCAAACTCATCCATCCATCCATCCATTAATCTGTCCATTCATCCATCTATCCATCCGATCCATATATCCAGTCCCTACTTTGTGCCAGGAACCGTGGTAAGTGCTGGGGAATCGCTGCAGAATAGAGTGGTCCTGGCGCCCAGCTTTGGAACTTCCTCTGGGGGGTTAATCTCACAGAGATCACAGGCAGTAAACACATAAATCCATGATGATTAATTGTGATTTTAAAAAGTGCTATAAAGCAGAGAGAGGCAGCAGTGGACAGAAAAACCTTCTCCGAGATCCTAACATTGAAGGTGAGGGCTGAAGGTGGCAGGGCAGCCGGAGGCAGGACGGTCAGAGGGCGAGCTCCACCGTGTCTTGCCCTCGCAGCCTGGTCAAATCCCAGGAATCACGGAGTGCACAGGAGGGAGCAGCGGCTGCCAACAAGACCCTTCTCGTGCATGGACGCGTGACGTCTGCCCCGCCCTTGGGTGTTTCGCCCACTTCCTGTTGCTTATGAGCTGGACAGCCAGGGAGTAGGTTTCCGCAATGGTCGTACAAGACAGGGCACAGTGGAAAGAGAAAGTGGGAACAGGTAACATGTACTTCGCATGCAGTGCGGGATCTGGAGAAGGACAGGAGACGGGGCATCTGAGTTCAAATTCTGTCTCTGCGTCCGGGCTCAATGGTCCGAGGCAGATCACTCCGAGCCTGAATTTCCTCATCTGAGAAATGGGAATAATGAAGCTTACCCCAAAGCCGTGCTGCAAAAATTAAATGAAATGACACATACGTAGCATCTTGCATGGAAAAGCATGGCCAATTTTGTTTAGAACATTCTCATTTCACTGTAAAAACCATGATTCCTTTGCACTCTTATTTATGCAGACTCACTATGGAAATGTCAACTTTTTTTTTCAGTACTGAGGATTCAACCCACTAGCACAGGGGCATTCTACCACTCCACTACATCTCGGCAGCCTCTTGCTGTTTTTTAAATTTTTGAGACAGGGTCTCATTAAGTTTCCCTTAAACTTGGGATCCTCCTGCTTCAGCCTCCCTAGTAGAAATGAAAATTTGTGAAAACAGGTACATTCCTTTTTCTTAACATCCTCTAATCTTGGCTATTAGTTTGCAGTTCTTAGCTCTGTCCTAAAACTTATTACTCCAGATGGTAAATCATTCTTTATTTTCCTAACTCTTCATCTAAAATCTTCTCAGGCAATCCCAGGGAGGATTGTGAGTGGCTCAGACAGTTGGGGAGAGGGGAACACTAAGCTTTTGGGTGATCTCAGGGCTTCCGATGCCACACACAGCTCCGGGTAAGACAGTCAGGGCCCAGCATGGCTGGCCATCTCAGTGTTAAATTCTCCCAACAAAGCATGCTTCCTTTCTGCCCCATTGCCTATGGCCAGTGTGGGTGGAGGGGAAGGGAGAGAGACGGGGTCAGTTCACTTGCTCTCTGTTCAGCCTTCTCTCTTACAATACCCTCAGATGTCTGCTATCTTCAGCTCTAGCCTGAGCCCTTTACAGTCCCCTTTCTCATCTGTAAAATGGGACAGTACCAGCTTTGCTTACAGTAACCTCAGGACTGCAGATAAACCCTGCATCGAACTTTACAGTAACTAAAATGGTGCGGTGAATACCAATATCTCCTGCACCGCACTCAGCAGGCACAGCTGGCCTAGAAGCATTTAGAGCTGCTTGGGACTGAGCTAGTCAAAGGGGATTTTTCTAGGTCAATGAGTAATGGAAAATGTCTCTAAGGTGCTGCCTATTTTTACTTCGAGAGAGCAACATTTTCAGACCCAGGCTCACTATCTATGAGAACTCAGTGGCTGGGAGATGGAGAGATAATTAAATACTAAACAGAACTAGCCTCTTCGGACAACTCATATAACTTTGGGGGGGGAATTAAATGCACCATTGGTCTAGTTAAACTAACGAGGCTCACTAAAGTAATGGGAACTGATCAAATCTCTATTTTTGCAATTTCCTGTTCTGAGCAGGAAGCCAAAAAAACAAACACCATGGGTGACAGACAGGAAGAAATAGACAAATGATTTTATGCCTATGCAGCTTCTTTCAAGGCAGCAAGATAACCATCTGTAGAGTTCCCAGCATGCTCCTATTTAAAAAGATGCACCTGAATGCAGGCTTGCTAGGCTCGGCTTCCATTGGTCATTCCACATCTCCGTTTCCGCATTTCTCCACCTAGTCCCAGGTGTGGCGGCTGATGTACGCTTTTCCGTTGACTTGGACTGCACACAAGCCTTTCTGGTGAGAGGTGAACTGTGGAAACGTCACACGAGAGCCAGGGACCCCGAACCTCAAACCCAACTATCAAAGAACATGCGAGGAAGAAAGCAAAGGGCTGCTTCCCTCGTACATTTTCTCTAAATTATTTCAAGACGCCACTTCAAAGAATCTTTATCTGTGGTAGTATTTCAATTGTAGACAAGATGCTTTTTCTAGTCAAAACTAATTTAAGTCCCTAATCATTTGACTTAGCATGAAATGGGAAGATCTGAAGGGTGTAACCGGCCTGCCTGCTTTCCACCTTTGATGTGCAGCAGAAAAGTGGCTAGAATAAAAAAGACATGCTTTCAAATCTGCTTTACAAAATTGGCAGAAGGCAGACTCATTTCAGGCCTTAGCAGCTCAAACAGAAAAGCGTATTTTATATATCGCATTAAATAATAACAAAAAAAAATACCTAATAGGAACCAGTTCCCAAAGCCTTTCTGGATAATGTGGTACATTTGAAATCGAGTATGGTTTTCATGCCTCTCTTAAGCACTGTATCAAGTGAGATACTCTCAAATACTTTGGAACATTTCTGTTTTGATTGGCTTGGGGAGGCTGGAAGTATTTGCTGTGATTTATAATTCACCAGTTACCCTCCTCAGAGCCACTTGCTTGGTTTATAGAAAGCGCATAACTGGGAAGTAACACAATGAAAATCCTACACCCTGATGGCTAAAAGTTGGACCACAGTTCCAAAGTCTAGATAATCGTTTCTAGCAGGAGAATGCCAACATTTTCTTTTTTTAATCTTTCAAAATGTTAAATGTTTTTTAATTCATTTAAGTAGTTGTTAGCAAAAGACTATTTATTTTGTGTTTTCTTTCTTTTTTTTTTTTGTGGGTACGGGGGTCGACCTCAGGACCTCACGCACCAGCAGGCGCCCATGCTGCTGAGCAATATCACCAGCCCTTTTTTCGTATGTGGTTCCGGGAGTCGAACTCAGGACCTTGTGCTGGCCAGGCAGGTGCGTACGCCACTGAGCCATCTCACGGCGTGTTTTTTTCTTTTAATGAACAATGGCTTATTGAGAGGTGATGATGTACAAGAGGTCAAGATCTGTAACTGTAGAAGTTGACTAAGAAACCAGTTTTTCAGAGAAGTTGCAATTGTTAATTGCAAGCACTTGAGCAGCTCTGGAGGACTGAAGCTGAAAGAAAGGCATTTTCAGGATACTGAGGAGCTCATAGCAAGGAGATCAGGCGGGAGAGCCAAGGTCAGGACACGACAACCTGGACGGACATCGAAAGGCCAGTCTGTGTTTGGAGCAGGTGAGAGACCGCTGCTCTCAAATGCAGGATTCCGGCTGCTGCTGGTCCAAGGAGCCCACCGGCGGGGGCCCAGACCTGCGCTTCCCACTTCCGGGCCTGACCTCCTGCTCCTCCCTGATGGCCCAGCCTCAAGTGCTCCGCATTCAAAGCACAACCTGTGCACGTGTGGATCAGGTCGCTGCACCTGAATTCACAGCACCTGCCCAAGCGGTGGGGGAGGGGCGGCTAGGGTCACATTCCTTGCTTTCACTCCTGCAGCCTCAGAAGGGGTCGAATTCTCTAAACCCCTGAGGGGTTAAGATCAGGGTAATTATCCCCTGACAAATGTCCCAGTCCTGAAAGAACAACCTGATTACTATGATTAAAACAGAAGTTCTCTATCTTTTTGGTTCTCAAACTTTCCACATTCAACAATTATCAAGAGCTGGGCGCAGTGCACTCTGGGAGGCTGAGGCAGGAGGATAACAAGTTGGGGCCTAGACTGAGCAATTTAGTCACCTAGCAAGATCTTGTCTCACAATAAAAAGCAAAAACAAGAACAATAAAAAAAAAATGCATAAAATAAAGTGCTGGGGCAGTAGCTCAGGGCAAAGGCCCCAGGTTCTATTCCTGCAAAAAACAAAACAAGACAAAACAAAACAAAACATTTACTAAGGACTATCAAGAGTTTTGGTTTATATAGGTTATATCTGTCAATACTTACTTTGTCAGAAATTAAAAGTGAAAATTTAACATATTTATTAATTCATCTAAAATAATTACATATGGGCATATATAGATAACATCTTATGAAAAATAGCTATGTTATCCAAAACAAAGTAGTGATAAGGGTAACTATTTAATATTTTTGTAGTCTCTTTAATTTCTGGTATAAGAGAAAGCAGTGGACTTGTATATCAGCTTTTGTGTAATCTGTTAACATAGATATTTTGTTGAGATATCACACATCCTACATTCTCTGAAAAACTTTATCATATACTGAGAATAAGACTGAAAAGATAAATGTCTTTTTAATATTATTATGAAAATAATTTTTACCTTGGAGACTCCCTGAAAAGGTCTCAGGGATCCTTTTTGAAGTTTGAGGACTGTGAGATGGAAGATGCACTTTGCGATTGAAATGCGATGAGGTATATTCCATTGAGACGTCCTTCTTCAGCTCTCTTCCTGCATTCCTCTCCAAATATTTCTGCTCAAAGGTTGACAAGATTGAGCCTGCATCAAATTACTAAGACAATTCTGTTTTTTAATAGACAGCAAGATTGGGCCGGTGAGATGGCTCAGCGGCGTAAGCGCCTGCCTTGCAAGCGCGAGGGCCCGAGTTCGACTCCCGGATCCCACATACGAAAAAGGGGCCGGTGATATCGCTCAGAGGCACGGGTGCCTGTTGGCGCGCGAGGTCCTGAGGTCGACCCCCCGGTACCCACAAAAAAAAAAAAAAAAAAAAAAATAGACAGCAAGATTAAGAGCAGAGCCATATTTTATTTTATTGAGCTTTGTTTTCTCCTTTGATCTCAGAAGTAACTTCCAGCTCTTATTTCTAATTCTACAATTCTCTATATTTAGACATTTTAAGCAATGGCAGACAGATTCATTTTCTTAATAAAAGACTTTTATTTTAGGATGGTTTTAGATTTACAGAGTTATTACAAAGATAATACAGAGAGTTTCTGCATAAGCCAGGACAAGTTTCCCCTATTATTATTATTATTATTATTATTATTATTATATAAGTAGGGTACATTTATCACATATAATGGGACTATATTAACACATTATTAAATTAGACTCCCCCAAAATAAAAGACTCAATCAAAAAATTGGCAACTGAAATGAATGGACACTTCTTAGAAGAAGAAGTACAAATGACCAATAAATACATGAAAAATGTTGAACATCTCTGGCCATTAGAGAAATGGATTCCATCTTACTCATCAAGGAATGGCTCTCATCAAGGAATCAAATAATAACAAATGCTGGTGAGGCTGCGGGGGAAAAGGAAACCTTCTCCATTGTTGTTAGAAATGTAAACTAGTACAACCGCTGTGGAAATCACTATGGAGATTTCTCAAAAAACTAAAACTAGAAATTGTATTTGACCTAGTTATTCCCTTTCCAGGTATCTTCCCAAAAGAGATAAAGGCATATGACAGTGATCCTGCACACCCATGTTTATGCCAGCGCAAATCAAAATAGCTAAATCTTGGAAGCAGCTCGTAAGTCCATCAAAATATGAATGGATGTAGAAAATGTGATATTTATACAGAATGCAGTAATACTCTGTTATAAATAAGGATAAATTTGAGTCATTTGTAGGAAAATGGATGTGCTTTGGGACCATACTGTTAGGTAAAATAAATAAACATACAAGCTTAAATATCACATGGTTTCTCTTACATGAGAAAGCCAAAGTATAAATAAATTAAAGAATAAATAAATAAAATAAAAGACAGATGATAGGAAATAGGGAGATAGATCTTTTGCAAATGGGAAGGGGAACAAGAAAATTAAGATGTGTTATGAACATGTACCAACTCTCCACGATGAACGTAATTGTTATGTACTGCAAACCTGGACTAATAAAAACTCTAACTAAAGCACATACTTCATTTAGGTTTCCTTGGTTTTTTCCTAACACTACTTTTCTCTTCCAGGATCCCATCCAGAATGTTGTGTTATATTTAGTCTTTGTATCTTAGACTGCTTGGCTGTGGCCATTTCTTAGACTTCCCTTGCTTCTGGTGGCCTTGACAGTGCTGGAGATAACAGACCAGGTATTTGCTAGAATGACCTTCCACTAGGACTTGTCTGGCACTTTTCTTGCGGTTGGAATGAGGCTCTGAGTTTGGGGGAGGAAACCAGAGGGGTGCGATATCAATCTCACTGCACAACATTGAGAGTGCGTAGGATTGACGCGACTTTTGCTGATCACCTGGCCAGCCTTCCGCACTGTGAAGCTGCTCTTTCCACTTCTCCCTTTCCATTCTGCACTCTTTGGAAGGACGTTGTCACGGTTGGCCCACACTTAGAGTGCCCAGCTGCTTCATTCATTTGAAGGTGGGGTATCTACATGGATGACTCATAATTCTTCTATATGGAAGAGCCATTTATTCTTTCCCACTTATTTATTCAATGATTCATTTATATCAGTAAGCACTCAAGGACATTTACCTTATATTTTGGGTTATAATTCAACCCCACTTTATTTATTATATTGCTCCAGTTGTCCTGGCTTTGGTCACTGGGGGCTCTTTCACCTGGCTCCTGGGTGTTTTGACATAAACCACGATCATGTGGTGGTATTTGTGGGTTTGTACTTCCTTCTTTGAGGGACAATCAGCTTGCTCAGGTCCCATCCGTGTGTAGTATTTCTATCCCTGGGGTTGGAGTCAGCCACTTCCCCAAGGAGCATTGGTTCCATCATTAGTTAGAAACCAAGACCAGGTTTGCTTATTGCTCCACTGGACACCCAGCTGAGCAAGGAGAGAAACATGTGGATATAAGCCCGCCTATCCACATCCACAAATATTTGTACACAGAAACATCTGACCCATAGCGAGCTCAGCGTAAGTTCATACTGATGTCTCTAACTAATCCATTGGCGCTCCAGACCGCCTAAATTCCTCCCTGTGCATTTTTAATGCAAAAAGTTATTTTAATGAGAAAGAGATTTGAGAGTGGAAGGTGTGAGAGAAAACACAGTGATGAAAAAAGACTCCAGAACTATAGCGATTGATTGATTGATTGATTGATTGATTGATTGATTGATTTACACTGCTGAGGTTGGAATCCTGGACGTCAAACATGCTAGACAGATGTTGTACCACCGAGCTGTGCCCCAGTACTAAGGTGAATAAAACACCCCAGGACCTGCGCTCCTTCCTGAGGCGCTACGGTGACGGGATATCCACAGGGAAAGGCAGTGCAGCAGAGGGGGGCTTGAATCGGGCTCTCCAGGTGACTGGTTGGGCTACCGTGGGGACTTTATCTTTGAAGGAGGAAAATACAGCGCTTCAACCTGGAAGAGTATGTGAGGGTTACATGCATTAACGCAAGCAGCCCACTTCAGCAGCACATTGAAGACAGTGGCGGGCTCATTACGTGTGAGTTGTTCCAACGAATACTCTGTGGGAAGTATGTTATTATCTCCATTTTACAGACGTGAAAACAGAGGCACGGAGATTTTCTAACCTGCCCAAGCTCTCTGTCTCGTAAATGACGGAGCTACTTGCTCATAAACCTGACCTTTAAAGGGTTCCTGCGCATCCCTGAACTTAATTCTCCTCCTGTAAAAACGAAGCCATGA